>CM051485.1:1278125-2556250 GCA_028015225.1 Carex myosuroides | reverse complement strand
GAATGAGCGAAGTAAATGTATGGACTGGTTTTGTTGCTACAGCATTGGTCATGGTCACGGCTACCGGTGGGCTGTCTCTGACCAAATGAGCCCGAACTAGATTGGGGACAACCAGATATTCATAGATACCCTGCATACGACAGAAATGACACGGTACCCACAACTACGTTGATTAGGGCCACGGTCGTCCCATGGGTATTAGGTCAGTCCGAGCACAACTGCAGAGTCTAGTTCCAGAGTAGGTTATCTGGACTCTGTATGATGCGTTGTACGAGAGTCAGAGATTACCGGAGGTTACACT
The DNA here is from genome assembly GCA_028015225.1 of Carex myosuroides. Taxonomy (NCBI): domain Eukaryota; kingdom Viridiplantae; phylum Streptophyta; class Magnoliopsida; order Poales; family Cyperaceae; genus Carex; species Carex myosuroides. The sequence continues at coordinate 2,555,949 of CM051485.1, read as the reverse complement.
AGTTCAGTGGGATAGCTAGTGGTACATGGGACCGCTAGTCTGCTTCTGGATAGTGGAACATCACTATATAGATCGGGTCCTCTGTCAGCTCGAGGAGGTGCCATTGATTCCCGCAGATCCATATTTGCCGAGGTCTGAGATAAAGAGGCTACACCAGTAAGTCATATATTCTATTTTTTCATATCACCATATTACTTGTTACATTTGTATTGCAACTAACATGTTCCTTACAGGACTAAGCACACGGCACCGGGCAAAGAGTGGAGTCAGTTCTGGGCTGAGCATTATCAGAGAGCAGAGCATCCGGGATTAGAGGAGACGTGGCAGATGCCAAATGGGGTTACACAGACCCAGGGACATTCGAGATTGAGATATCAGTCTTGGTTCTTGCGGGTTGGCATGGCATCTGTTTATTTGGAGGGCGACTACGGTGCCTACCTCCGCGATCGGATTGATGCCGGGCATGAGGGTTACACCCCCAATAGTCGTCATTGGGCTTGCGCGGTAATGTACGTAAAACCATACATTTTTTATTAACTGATGGGTTTATAAATTTTTGACCTAATAAAATTTTTTTTTGCAGCTATTAGTGGCGCTCAAAGGTGTCGCGCATGGTGTTAAGATGTTGGGAATAAGGGGTTGGAGAGCTATCGGGTGCATGAAAATAAAGGAGCATGCCGTACTCATTGAGGGTGTCGGGCATGAGGGGCAAATCATCAATATGTTGCGAGACGCCGGAGAGAATATTGACTGGCGGGTGATAGATCCGTACGAGCATGATGAGTCGTTCATTAGAGCTTCTCAGATGCCATCTCCCCCCGAGAGCAACCACATTGGGACTACCATCGGTGGGTATTGTCCATGACTGGCTGACATGCCTACTATGGCGAGTAGGAGCGTCCAGTGTTACCTCCGATATGTCATATTTTTTTATCTGTCAAGTTTGTACAAATATCTTCCTTTAGAGAAAAATTAGATTATTTGTATGTTTGCAGGGTCCGCAGTACATGCCGCCACCGTCAGCGCAGCAGGAGGCTCCGAGGTTTGAGCCTATGGACGAGGAGGCTAGTGATAGCCTTTAACCACCTCTTTCAGTCTGGATGATTTTGATAGCTTTTCACCCGTTCAGTCACCGGGACGACGATGACATACTACAGAGAGGCCGCACGATAGAGAGGCCAGTGGTAGCGGGTCACATACTCAGCCTGACTATGCGACTGAGTTGGCAGAGTCCATCTTCTTTACACCCCTGCCTGTCATTAGGGGTGAGAATGAGAATGTCTGGGATACCACAGTACGAATGAACAGAGAGACCGAGGCTGATGTCGTTACACATGATTAGGGAGTTTAGCAGGGACTATCTGATCAGGGAGTATGTGAGGGACTACCCGATAGTGCCGGCATCGCGATGGGCCCCCGTCTGGTGGTCGTCGCCGCTGACCATAGGTTTTTATAGTAGTTTTAGTTATATTGTTTTGTAGTATTTATATTTGGTATACAATGTTTGGTATTTTATGTGTGGATTAGATTATGGTATTTTTATGGTGAGTAGAACTAGGGTGCTCTCGAGTTCACCAAGCCCTTGGTGAACTCAAGTCCAAAACTCATCGGATCGGTTTCAAACGATGAATCCGACCGTTGAAACCCGTCTACCTTACGAGTGATGTGTCTACATGCAAAAATTTTAAATTTTGAAACTAATTTTGCATAGAGTCAAGTGGTAAAAAAACGTCAAAAAATGAATGCATTAAAATTAATTTATTAACCTTCTAATTTTGACCACTTGACTCTATGCAAAATTAGTTTCAAAATTTAAAATTTTTGCATGTAGACGCATCACTCGTAAGGTAGACGGGTTTCAACGGTCGGATTCGTTGTTTGAAGCCGATCCGATGAGTTTTGGACTTGAGTTCACCAAGGGCTTGGTGAACTCGAGAGCACCCTAGTTCTACTCTTTTTATGGTAGTATTTATTTTTTTTAGATTTTTTTTATGCTAGTTGAAATCGTCATTTTCGCCTCAAAATCGTCTTCTCTTTCTCACTTTCTCTTCTGGGGAGTTTGAGTGAGTTGTGAGAGGGATGAGAGAGAAAATGGGATATTTATAGATTCTGAAACACAAAAAAAAAAATTCCCAACCGGCCAAAAATTGGCCTGTCCTAATTTTAATCCTAGCCGGCAATTTTTTAGCCAGTTTGGACATTTTTAAAAATACCCAGCTAACCTGAATATATTATTATTTTATAATTAATTTTGAATATTAATAAAAATGTCGGCATATGTCATGTCACTATTTTCAGTCAACATTTACCAAGCAATACAGCAATTCTTCCAAATCTATAAAATATCTCGCTTTCCCCACTTTTGTACACAAGTAGTGTGTTAAGATTTGAGACTATTTTATAATTTCTGATTTTTAAAAGTTTTCATACAATGAATTATAGTTGAAATATATCTTCATCCTACTGACAAATAATTATAAACACTGCCAACTTATAATTTAATTTTTTTTATAAGAATATGCAGTACAAGTGTTAATTTTGTAACAAGAGTGAGGCTATGGTGCTATGCATAGCACGGATGGGGTCCGTGCTATGGTCAAAAATTTGACTTTTTAAAATTCTAATGGTCGATCCAACCGTTCAATGTGATAATCATATGAATATGTACTTGCAAACTAAATTTTATATTTTTTCGAATTTTTTTACTATTTTTTTAGATAGGTAGAATTTTGATGGTCCAGAATTTTCAGAAAACACTGATTTTTCTACCTATCTAAAAAAATAGTAAAAAAATTCAAAAAAATATAAAATTTAGTTTGCAAGTACATATTCATATGATTATCACATTGAACGGTTGGATCGACCGTTAAAATTTTAAAAAGTCAAATTTTTAGCCGTAGCACGGAGCCCATCCGTGCTATGCATAGCACCATAGGCTCACTCTTGTAACAAACTGTTTCAAAAGAATAAATTAAAACATTTTAGACAACAAACCACAGAGAATCTAAAGTTCGCTAACGACCCCACCAGCCACCAGGACGACAAAGGAATTAAAAGAAGAAAAAACAACCGTTCCATAAACACTTCTACATACATTACAGCACGAGGACCGCTCTGAACACACATGGTCTAATTTTACCAATCAAATATGTCCAAATATGAACTCCGTAATGAGTCGTAAAATAAGAACGTTGGGAGCTGTCGTTTTAAAGAAAGATAAAGATGAGCTAGCCGCCTTTTCCCGATCGGACACCTTCCCCTACAGTTATTTCTCCATTTTCATGGCCTTGGGCCTACACCGCCTCTTCTCGGCCCAAACTTTAACCCTAACCTCTCGCCACTTCCTCCTCCGTCTCTTCTCCGCCGCCGCCGACAGCCGCACCCGAAACCGTTCGGCTCTCGCCACCCTCGCGGAGCCGATGTCTCAGCGCATCGGCAAAGCCATGCGCCAGCCTGGCGCCGCGTCCAAGGCGCGCGTCTATGCCGATGTCAACGTGGTGAGACCGGCAGAGTATTGGGATTACGAATCTCTCTCTGTCAATTGGGGGTATTGATTCAGTAACATCACTCTGTTAATTCTTCTGTTTGTATTTAATTATAGTACATTGCTCATTGCTTTGTGTTAATGTAGCCTGATCGAAATCTGTTCTGCAGTGATCAGTTTTGTAATTTGATGTTTCTTTCATGTGATTTGTTCCATTGCTTTGTTGAAAGGGAACAAGACGACTATGAGGTGGTACGCAAGGTCGGGAGAGGGAAATACAGTGAGGTCTTTGAGGGGTTTCATCGTACTAACAATGAGAGATGTGTGATAAAGATTCTTAAACCTGTCAAGAAGAAAAAAGTACGCATTTAACATTTATTTTCATTTTACTTCACTATTAATGTCAAGCATGCCAATATTCTACTACCAACCAGAATTCCAAATATAAATGGAACCTGAACACACAATCTACTTCAAAACATGATTAAAACACTGAACTTGCACATACCACTTCACATGGAACTGCTGATTACCTGGCTATTTGTTTGTTTTATTTTTTATCAAGGAAGACGACAGTGGCTAATTTAGCAAAATTGAGTTCTGTATGCACATTTGAGTGTTAATTGACACAACGTTGGTTAAATTGATCATAATTATCTAAATTTTGTCAATGTGCATTAAGATTTTAATAGTTTCTTAAATTGAAGTTTTGACAATTCATGATGGCTATGTAAAATGATGCAACAGATAAAGAGGGAAATAAAGATTCTCCAAAACTTGTGTGGTGGTCCCAATATAGTTAAGCTACTCGACATAGTGAGAGACGAAGAATCAAAGACTCCAAGCCTCATATTTGAGCATGTCAACAATATGGATTTTAAACTTCTCTACCCTACCTTGTCTGACTATGACATCAGATATTACATCCACGAATTGTTGAAGGTACACAATTTTTTTGTCTGCTTATTCAATCTGCTATAGTTTTGGGTTTAAAATACTGACAGTCCTCTCATTTGCAATAAAGATATCACCAGGTTTATGTTAAATCAAGCATAAGATGGCTTGTCATATAACATAACCAGGTTTGTTTCATTATAGTTTAAATAAATTTGAACCAGACAATTAAACCTGCATTGGTTGATCATAGTCCAATTTGCGCATGGTGAAAGAAATAAGCTTCTATCGGAGTTGGCTGCCACATTTTTAAATTTTTTACAGAACATCTGTTTTCCCTCGCACACGTCTACAAGTCAGTTGTTATTTTCAATATTCGAAAATAAGTTGTCTTCAACTGTTGAGGTTTTCAAGTTGCAAAAATATATACTTTATTGGGTTGACATTACAAAAATGTTTAGGCGCTGGAGTACTGCCATTCACAAGGGATAATGCACAGAGATGTGAAGCCGCACAATGTCATGATAGATCATCAACAGCGCAAATTGAGGCTGATAGATTGGGGCCTGGCCGAGTTCTATCATCCGGGCAAGGAGTACAACGTTCGTGTTGCCTCTAGGTATCTTTTATTTATTTTATTCTTACTTTTGGGGAAATTAATTAGAGATACTGAAGGGTTGAGATTTGATCTGTTTAAACGACAATGTAGATATTTTAAGGGGCCAGAGCTGCTTGTGGATCTGCAAGATTATGATTACTCACTTGATTTGTGGAGTCTTGGGTGCATGTTTGCTGGCATGGTAAAACTGTTTGTTACTTGCCCTTTTGTAGTTTGTTACCATTTTTTAGAAGTCATCTGTACTGTTATGTAATCTTACTGTATGAGTAGCTTTCGGGTTGTGAGGAGGATGTTCTATTTTTGTTCTTCTGAGGGTTCTGTTTTATCTTATTATTCTGGGAATTTTTTTCCAGTTTGCTGTGGCCTGTTGTTATGATTATTTTATACCAAGTTCAAGTGAAGATAAATCATACTTACAATATTATGGAAAATTGATTTACCACAAGGTTCTATAGAGTCCAAAAGTTCAATGATCGATATATAACTTTGATTACTCTTCTTTGCTTCAACATGACAGATATTTCGGAAGGAACCATTCTTTCATGGACAAGATAATTATGACCAGTTAGTTAAAATAGCTAAGGTAGTTATTTTGCTTTATTTGTAATTATTTAAAAGGATAGAATTTTTTTTTTTGCTATAATAGGGGCACTCAGTGCTCCTTCAGGTAATTGGTGCCCCAAGTAACAAACAACTTCACTTTGCATTATTTTATAATCTGAAGCACAGACAACAAATCTGAACCATCTGTCATGATCATTGTCATGTGCCAATTCTTGTCCACAATTTGTAAAATTTCATTTTGTCGTGCAGAAGATAGAAAGGGAAAAAGAAGAATTAAAAATAAATTAAAACATCAAAAGTCTGATTGCATTGAATAAATTTTAGTGCATAGGTTTGGAAAGCCTCTTGAGCTTTACAAAACCTAGATGTGCATAGCAACAGGCATATAGAACAAGCTTATTTTGGATTTGTTGTTCAGGTTTTAGATTTTAAATGCTCGTGCCAAACTAGAGCTGTGGCAGCTTGGGGCACTGATACCTGCTGTAAAACATAATGCTTCTTTCATATTCATACCATTGGGAGTATTGTGTATGGGTTACAACAATATACATGTTAATCTGAGGAACAAATATCACAGGTTCTTGGGACAGATGAATTATTCAGTTACCTTCATAAATACCGGATCGAGCTTGACCCACAACTCGAGGCTCTTGTTGGGAGGTTAGACATGTTTAGTTTTGTTGTAAAAACACTTTTCCATGAAATTATGTTAGTCTGAGGAATATGTTAAATTTTTATTGGCACAGGCATACAAGGAAACCATGGGGAAAATATATAAATTCTGACAACCAACATCTAGCTGTTCCAGAGGTAACATAATCTTTATAAATCTCATATTATCATGTTAATTTATTTCTTTAAAAAAATTCTTATGAATGTCTTCGATAGGCTATTGATTTCTTGGGCAAGCTGTTAAGGTATGACCACCAGGAGAGACCAACTGCTAAAGAGGCAATGGTACTGATACTACATTTTTTTTTTGTACTTATTCATTTGTTTATGGTTGCACCATTTTTGTGCATCTTTTTACATGAGCTTAAATTAGGCCTGCCTGTATGTAGTGTGACCCTTTGTTGGCCCAAGTGCCAGTATGTAGTGTGACCCTTTGTTGGCCCAAGTGCCAGACTAAAAGGTGCTACTACTGTACACTAATGCACACTAAATTATCACAGGCTCACCCGTACTTCAATCCTGTGAGAAATGCTGAAAGTAGCCGGGCCCGTGCTCGGTAGCTTCTCCGACCTTCAATTTTCAGCTGTGTTCGCCTTTTTTATATATTTGTTTTTTTCCTTGTTTCATATTTCATTGAAGTGGTAAGAGTGTGTAACCTGTGTGAGCTTTTGTGATTTTTTAATTAATTTTTCGGAATGGGAATGACATTTTCTATTCCATTCAATATGACAATTTGACAAGTTAAGTTTGCAATAACTGAGGTTTGTTTGTGTGTAGTTTTTACCTTTGAAAATGTGTCCTGTTTTAAATCTATACGAATTAAAAGTAACTTCTCTTTCAAGGCATGGATCGTCAATATCAGAATAGTATCACTATTCTTATTCTAAGCAAACTCAATCAGAAGGTGAGAATAATGCCGAGTCAAATAACGACCTATATTTGTATTATTTTGAATAATATAATTCAGATAATATTTGTACTACTGTAAATAACCCTTGGTTAGCATTCTTTCTTCACTTGGATTAATTCTTTTCCTACACTATTCTAACGTATTCAATTGAGTAGCACTATTTTGTGCTATTCTTTCAAGTATCTAAAAAATATATACTGTGCATGCGCTCCAAAGAGGTCACCTAAGGAGAAGAAAGGGAAGAGGAGGGGAAAGTAAACTCTATACAAATTCAGTAATTTTTGTAACCCCAAATTGGAGTGGGAAGGAGAAATATTTTTAATTGCTCATTGCCTTCTCTTTACATATCCTTGTCTGGAGCCGCCTTTAGAGTCGTGTTAGTGAATACTCAAGACTTCAATGAGATGGCAACTGTGAAAGTGCCCTGGCTAGAATAAGCTTGAAAAGCGACAGTCGTTATCACAACTAATTATATATGATTGTCATATCAGAGGTGGTTATCAAAACAGCGTCTGTCTTTTGTGCTGTCTTTTGTTTCACATATTTTGTTTAGAGATGATATCTGTGCATTTGAGTATATATGTATTTTGATCTTTAGTGAAGACAATCTAAAATCAACTTTTATCAATTTGTTTTGAAATGAATGTGTGTGGTTATCATTTGGCAGGATGATACTTGTTTTCAGTTTCTACTCCTCAAGATTATCCTTGATATGTAGTCCTTTTCTTTTCTATTCTTTATTTTTTGTCTAGATTCAGTGTAAGTCTTTCTGACCTGAATCTTAATTTTCTTGTTCATTCCTGCAAATGAAAAGTCTATTTATATCCTTTGGTCTTTGGAATATTTTCCTACGGTATTGGAAATAATTTTTTTATTTTCTGTTCTAGTATGTTCTTCGTTCATTTCTTTTGTATTGGTTTGAGCTGATCTCTTACAATGTTTGGTTGCTGTCATTGCAAACGATAATTAAGGTTGTCTTTTTGTTCTGTACTTGTTGATTTTTACAAACAGCAATTGTTTTTCGTTTTCCAAACAGTACACCAACCAGCTAGAAATAGGATAAAGAAAAGCGACGCTACAGCTTCAATCAGAGGTATGTGTGTCACATTTCAATCGATATACTTCTGACAATCCAAATCAGAAAAGATTGGAGGAGTGTGTGGTGTCAATTGGGGAATGTTTTCTCCTCTTGGCTGCTTCGATCAGATATTTACCTGAGATGCTTCCAAGCGATATCAGCTAAGCATTAAATTCAAAAGCCAATCATTCTTCTAGTAAATAAACCAGAAAAAAATAATCAAGAATAAACCAATCATTCTTCTAGTAAATAATTAAGCTCATATATTGGAAGTGCATGAACCATGATCATGTGGGCTTGTGGGCTGGTATATACACTCAAAATGGTTCAACTAAAAGGAGCTGTGGATGAATGCCAGATAAAGGAAATGGACATACTTAATTTTGCATGATTCAGAGCATACCGATACCGTTATAAAGTTTTAACAAATACAAATGCTTGGTTAATGCCTATCCATCTTACGATCTAGTTCAGTACTTTCACAGGTCATGTCTGACCTGGGTACAATGCTCAACTTTTAAAAAATAAAAATGAAAAATGAGAAACTTATTAGTCATCTAAGTCTCTATGCGTGAAATCAGAGGCAGAGCTAGGCTTTTAAATTATAGGAGGTCAAATGTAAATGGAAGTCCATTATATAAATTTTTTGTGTTACGAATGGGAGTCAATTTACGTTATCCATAGTATTTTACTCTAAAAATATAAAAAATTCCTATATAAAAACAATTTTTTTGAAAATTAATGGGGGTTAATTGACCCACATTAATTGTATGAAAATCCGCCCCTGCGTGAAACCTATATATCTACATGAAACATATACCGGTTGCGACAGAGGCTATGGTACTATGCATAGTGCGGATTGGTCCGTACTATAGATTTTTTTTTTAAAAAATCTAGACAATCAATTTGAACTTTTCAATATAATCTCCATATGAAAATATAATAGTAAATCAATTTTTACAATTTTTTACAATTTTTAAGATAGGTAGAAAATCACTCAATTTAAAACTTCTAGACCATTTCAAAGTAGTGATTTTTTATCTATATGAAAAGTAGTAACAAATTCTAAAATATATAAAATTTAGTCTTGAAATATATTCTCATATGAATATCATGTTAAACAGTTCAAATTGACTATTTATATTTTGAAAACGAAAATATTGATTTATAGTGCGGACTAATTTGAACTATGCATAGTATCATAGCCTTGAGTAAGATAAATTATCAGAAAAAGAGGTTTGCTTTCTAGTTGCTATAAAGCTAACAGTAGATGACGAGCCTTTCAACTTTGGGGAAATTGGATTTGGGGTTTTCTGATTTTGTGTACCAATTAATTAAGTGAAAAAAAAAAACAAATCAATTTTATGAGACCAAGAACCACCACCGTTGGATCTTCAAGTAAAAACACACATGGGAGTCCTGGGACGACACATTACAAGATCTATGGAAAAAGCACCATGTGTAGCATATGGGTCCCACATTTCAACACCTTGCCTCTTTCTAACTCACAAAACGACAGAGATCAAGATGTCCTATGATCTCGATCTACGTAACAGACAAAATTAAAAAGACGGAGCAAATTAAATTGAAATCGTGAAGAAGTTAAAGGATCAGTAATCCTTATTGAATAAGTACACATGGACTGTGAAGAGGTGTTAAAAATGGTCCCAATCCCAAACTCTTATCCACTGTCTATGTGACGAACTGGGTGTAGGTCCGATGTCCATCGGACCTTGTTTGGTTCCGATGGGCAGATCTACCGTAGGATAATGTAATGATTTGTGCGCACGAAAATTGAAACATAAATGCACGGGTTTTAAAGCATTTCACACGAATCTAAAAGAAAATCGATGGTGATTAAACCATTCGAACCGAGGTAGGTCCGATGCCCATCGGACCTACTCCCAGTTCCTATGTGACCTGTACGGATGATCATTTATTGCTCATGATGATTCACATCATAAATTTTAATTTTACCGTTGAACTGTCAATTTCAAATAATTGCTTCAAATTGATCCGTAATATTATCTAGTTATGATTTTTTATTTTAGAAAGAACAGGGATCACCTCCCTATTTCATTGATAAGCTAATTCTTACAGCAAAGAACTTGCAATTAAAAGTACAAACCAAAGTATGCTCAATAATCTAGTTATGATTATTGATAATGTTAATATAAATTTAGTTTATCTAGAAAATTAGTCTTTAGTTTAATGACAAAAGACAATATCTCATAATGAAAGACAGTGAGTTTGAAACTCATATGAAATAAATCTTTTATTGTAATATTAGAGTATGGAATTTGAAAGCTTGACCTCTGTCTTTTTAGAAAAAAAATTAGGTGTATTTATTTTATATTAAATTATCGAAACAAATATAAAAAAAAAAAAAAAATTTTACAATCTACATCTAAAATAATAGCGAAGTAAAGTGGCAATCCATCTTATCATAAGATTTTTTTTTTTGAAAGAAAGCTTGATAGCCCGTTTGATTTTACAATATTATTATAACATATTCACATTTTTTTTCCGATCAAATAAATTGATCGTTGATGTGACGAGTTGTCTACTTTGTCTGTATTTACTATTATTTCACACTCAAATATTAAAGATTAATTCGCTGATAACAATTAGAATTAATTTTTCTGATCCACACTTAGGAAAACAGAGCCGAATTTTTTTAGTTACCATCTTTTAAAAATTAATAAACATAATTAACATGGATTTTTGAAAAAAAATTCATTTTTATGAAGAACACAACTAATAGTTGCGCACCATCTAAAACATAGATGCAACTATTAGCTGCGCACTCAATTTTTTTCATAAAATGAACTGAATAATTGGCCTAGCTGGATGTGGTGTCCTCGATAAAATTGAAAAATTTGTAGAATCCATGTCAATTCTGTTTAATTTCTAAAACAATTATCAGTTAGCCACATGACATTGCTTAGAAAGTGGCCACAGAGAATCTATCTCATCTCTGCTATGGCCTATGAATAGGCTTTCCCAAACCCAGGCGTGGGTTCGTTGTGTGCATTTTATTCTGTCTATCTCATCTCGGGTGCAATTTCGGAATAAAGCGACTCAAATTTTCTCTAGACTGAGAACTCAGGAAATAACTTGTGTCGCTTTCTCTAGTGTTTGATGCCATTTGTGATTTGTCCAATAATCTATTGGAAATTCTGTGTAATGCCTCTTTCAATTAGGAGAGGTAACGAGCTGGCTCGTCACGAGTTGAGTCCAGCTCAAATTTGACACGAGTTGGCCCGTACGAGTCACGAGCGAGCTGACTTTAGAGGTTCGAACTGAAATCTCAGCTTGAAATTGTCACGAGCTGGACTGAGCTGGCGAGTTGGCTTGTTGGGTCTGACAGGACCTTTTTTTAAGAAAAAAAAAATTCTAAAAACTTTTTTGGACCGAGCTAGAACGAGCTAGATAGTATAAAATGCACACAAATTCATAAAAATTCACAAATTGATGCTTAGACGAGCTAACTCGCGAACTATACCCCAACTTGAACTCGTTAATTCTGAAACGAGCTAGTGGCGAGCGAGCTAGACCCCAACTCGGTCTAGTAACGAACGAGTTGTTAACGAATTGCAGTTTTAAAAGAGAGATTGTCCAAATTGCAACCATTTTATTAAAAAAAATGGATTGAAATATGACTCATTCAGATAATCTTTGTCCGACGTAATCTAAACTATTTGGTCTAAAATAAACAGCAAACTATCCTTATAAATTCCTTAATTTTATTTTTAAAAAAACAATTGTGTAAAAGGCCAGATCTAGCTACTTGTTATGTTTGGATCATTCATGCCCCAGGTATATGTATCTAGCTACTTACTTGTCGTCTAGTACACCTCAGCATCACTTTAGATTTGCCATCCAAATGAGAAAAAAAAAAGAAAAAAGATATACTGCTTTAAATTTGAGGCTCTGCAACAACATGAGGGCCCCAAAAGGTACCCCATAAAAGGAAATGGATGGTGTTTGGTTGTTTTGACACGTTTTGGCTTCATATTGTAATCCCTCAAATAATTTTGACTAACATTTTATGACCATATTTGGACGAAGAATCAACTAATTAGGTACTTAAAATTTGTCCGGATGTTGAATGCTTTAGGGTTTAAAACTTTAAATATATAATAACACTAAGTAGTAGTAAGAATTATCTCTGTGTATATTGTATAACACTGCTTCCAATTAATAAAAGAGCATGTCTCAGCCACTCTACCAACCCCATTTCCCCAGGCATTTTAAGTCAACTTTGCTCTCTTAATTAACTTATTACCACCATTTCTTTTTCTAAACCGTCGGTGCATGCAAATCCAAAATTCCAACCTGTGAACCCATTAAACAAACACTACTCGATCCCTATTTACCGCCAAATTGGTTCTCTACTTGTCGACCAGGTATCACCCCTCCTCTACTTTATAAGCTTATGATATGAGACATAATATTTGTTACATTTGACTATAGTAAAAAAAAAAAAAAAAAGAGAGGCTAAGGATCATAGTGCATGTGAATTATAATTCATTAGAGGAGACTCCGAATTAATTACGAGAGCTTTGAAAACTTCTTGGATCATTTCATTCGCTGTATGAAATTATATAATTTGCATGACAAGCAAGTTAATAGGTTGGTTTTATTTCTGTAATTAATTTGTTTGATGCAGATACAACCATCCATGCACTTGTCGGAAAAATATCTAACTTGGACGTCACTAAATATGTTGTAAAATATCAAGACTAAAGCGATGCGCTTTGTCCAAGACAACTTACACCATGTAAAAATTATAGAATTAATTTTGTGCAGCATTAATTGCTCACTTCAGTAGCAAATAATCAAAGCAGGCTAAGCAGCAATATTTTATACTGGCAATGCCACCGTATATTTTATTTTTATTGTAAATCGTAATATTAAACCTGATACCTCAAATTCAGGCAGAGGGATAGACAAGTATTGTATTTTGCAAAAATTAAACATGCTTTTAAGTAGCTAGCTAGAGAGGCAAAGCACACGCATGACCATGGAAATAAATATGTTGTTATTTCAGTGGAAGCTGTTTTAATATTTACATGCTTTTAGTAGTCTAACAAGCTACACCACTGAGAGATCATTCTTTATTCAACTCTCTTCTGTTTCATAGATTGATATCCCTAACCTGTTATTCCAATGTTATTCCAATGGAATAACAGAACCTGTTATTCAGATCTCAACTATTTAAATTTTTTCATACGCGAATCTCGATAAAAAAATTTTCATGCGCGAATAACAACGAAGATCAACATTTGAAATCAGAATAACAGATTCCAGTTATTCCATTGGAAAGATTTATTTCCCATGACCATCTGCACTAAGCCTCCATTTTCTGTATGAAGTGCTGATTCAATTCAATATTTTATGCATTAATCTAAATCCTTCTACGAATGACATGCACTCCAATCAAATATGCATGAACATGACCTGTAATTTTCAACTAAATTAGATATTATATATGATCTTCTATTCTAATACAGTAATACTAATCATGCATCATTTTAATTTTGTTGAGAGTAACTTATAGTCGGCATGGCTACCAACCTTCAAAAAAAAAACTTATAGTCGGCATGAATATGAATAGCTGTTGTAGTATAAATAAAAGATGGAGACTGAACCATAAGAAATTTTTTGCAACTTGGCAATTGCAAAGTAACCCACGAACTGAAACGGCTTAATTAATTATACCTTAATTATATTATATAATGAGGAGTGATCCACTTGTAACATTTGAAAGTTACAACATCTTACAACAATTTAGTTTTGTGATTTTTTAAGTCCAAACAGTCGATCCAAACTGTTTAACATGTAATATGTACTAAAATGTACTTGAAGATCAAATTTTACATTTTTTGAATTTTTACTATTTATTAAGTATTTCACAAAATTGTTGTTATTTAGTGGTTCAAAATTATTTAAAAATAACAGTTTTGTAAAATATTTAATAAATAGTAAAATAATTCAAAAAATATAAAATTTGATCTTCGAACACATTTTAATACATATTACATGTTAAAAACGATTTAGATCGACTGTTTGAACTTTCAAAATCACAAAACTAAATTATTATAGAATGCCCTCCTCTTATATTATAGGCCTTAAAAAAATAATGAGAGACTTTCCAGTTTCCACCTCTTCGTTTAGGCTAACCGTCTAATTTGGAAGCTTCCGTGCATTTAATACGCTATCTATTTATTTCATTGACTACTTTAGTGCGTGACCTTGATTACTTTTATTAGCTAGCATGGTTCTTCTGTGACGGTACTGGTTATAGCTACATAAGAGCAAAGGCGGAGTTAAAAAGAAGAAATGAAATTAACTGACTTTATATATATATATATATATAATCTGAGAGCCTCCGTGCAACGGTTCAATATTTGAGTTTCCAAAATTCTAACGGTCGATCCGAACTGTTCAACATGATCTCCATATGAATATGTACTTGCAAACCAAATTTTACATTTTTTAGAAATTTTTTACTTTTTTTAGATAGATAGAAAATCACTTGATCTGAAAATTCTGTACCATTCAGATCAAGTGATTTTCTACCTATCTAAAAAAATAGTAAAAAAATTATAAAAAGTGTAAAATTTGGTTTGCAAGTACATATTCATATGGAGATCATGTTGAACGGTTCGGATTGACTGTTAGGATTTTGAAAACTCAAATATTGAGCCGTTGCACGGAGGCCCTCTATGCTACACGTAGCACCGTAGCCAACTCCTATATATATGTATGATTTTCTATATAATTTAGAGTAAAATATTATGGTACTGTAAAATTGATCTCCAATATTCCTATAAATTTTTTATATAATTGATTGTTAAATGTATTTGACTTTTATAGTTTGAAAGTCCAGTCCTGCACCTGCGTAAGAGAATGAAGCATGAGTACTTTCATAGTCATTATTTCTAAATTGTTTTAGCTCTAGAGCAACAATTTGCCTCTTTTATATCGGTAATAAAAATTACATAATACATACCTCATAAAACCGTATATATACATACTGCATAAAATCCATATATTTTGATTTAAAAATCTACTAAATTTTTTCTTCTTTTAATGGTTAAGAATACATAAGTCCAAAAAATATATACACATATCTGTCTTATGAACAATTAAAGTTAAATGATATATTACGAAGCACATGCAAATTAATTAAAATTTCATATGATAAAAATAATTTTATATTTTATCTGTCTAAAATTATTTTATATTTGTCATATTCTTCTCCGTTAAATATTATTGTCATCCGTACTGAAATATAGCAAATCAATAAATAATCTATACTGAAATACAATCTTACTTACACGTACAATAAACAATTAAATAAAAATATTACTTTATACACATCATGTACATTATATCATAAAATATAAAAAATAATATAATTTTACCATCATTTTTTAAGAGAATAAAATAATAATAAAATAAAACAATATACAATATTGTATAAATCAATCTAATGATAAATTACTAATTAAATAAAACTAAATAAAATGTTGTATATAATATCTGGGGAGGATACAATATCTCTTGCTACATCACAAAATATCTTCAAAAGTGACAAACTCAATATATCTATAAAATAATTTATGCATATTATTCAATGCTTTTTTAATAAGTAGGTTGAGCAAGTGAATTATTTTGTTATAACACTTTATCTTGACTAGCATTAGACTTATTATAACACTTTATATTGTTACTTAATGCTTATTATAACAATATCTTTTGACTAACATT
This sequence comes from Carex myosuroides, assembly GCA_028015225.1. Lineage (NCBI taxonomy): Eukaryota > Viridiplantae > Streptophyta > Magnoliopsida > Poales > Cyperaceae > Carex > Carex myosuroides. The sequence goes on along the minus strand of CM051485.1, from coordinate 2,539,949 downwards.
AGACTTATTATAACACTTCATTTTGTTAATTAATGCTTTTCACTTTGTCATTTAATTTTTTTTTTAAATTAAGCATCTCATTTTTGAACTTCGTATATAGGCCGAAATTTGTATTAATAACATTCTCAACAAAAAAATAAACAAAAAAACCATATATTTTGGAGAATTGGATATTTACCAGGGCCGCAACGACAAATGACGGCTCTATTTTTGGAGCTGTCATTTGTCGTTACGGCCTCTAAAAAAAAATTATTGTAATATATATGCTGAGTTTTTTTAGTTTTTGAGGGGCCGCAATGACAAATGGTGGCCTCCAAGAATGGGACCGCTATTTATCGTTGCGGTCCTGATAAATATGAAATTCCTCCGTTTCAATAGTCTTTTAGTTTATTTTTTTTAAATAATATTAATAATTTTTTGGATATATTGGTCCAACATACACGACGCACGCATCGAGACACATCGAAAACCTTGCACTTAAATATTGCAAACTTTTTGTTCTGGATGGATAAGCATGAGAACATCTGAACAGGCAATTAATTTTTCTCATGGCAATTAATTTGCAATGACGATTGACGAGTGACAAAACATGCGACATACTCGGAATATTATATTTTATTCGTACAATTTTCGATTTTCTCTATTCTATTCCTAGCGGTGATGCATGCCAAGGGTATGAAAAAGTCGTTTTGAGAATGTATTTGCTATGCTTGTAAAATTAGGTTTAGAATTCTCGATTTCATATTGCATTCCGAGTCATGCACTTTTGTCTTTTGTCAATATATACTTATTGTTATTTATGGGATAAATTATATACTGGATTGATAGTTTGTGATCACAATAAATATAAACTTGTTACATATTATAGATGGCAGATTCAAAATTCAATTAAGATGTCTTTTTTTTAATATTGAAATTATGTAAAAAAAATATTTCTAAACATTTATTTCTATTCAACGGGAATTTGAAAGGCTAATTACGAGACGAGTACACATTTTGACAAGGCAGAAACTGTCTTGTCAAAATCAAAATGTGTATTTTGAATTTTTTTTTTTATCTTTGCATAAACCCCAAACAATATGCGCTAGCTGCCACATCAGCTGAAAGGAATAGGGAGTACAGCCCCATGATCCCATCAAACCCATTTATTGCTATTTGCCAAGTCCTTTAAAGAACCTACCCATCATTCATCATGCGTGACCCATATCATCATAGCGCCGTCACGTTCATGATTTCGATAGGCCGTTAACCGCCGCCACAGCCGCCACGTGGAGCTCTCTCAAGGGCAGTCGCCGAATCTCCCTCATTAATCGAAGGCGCTCCTCATGCCACGCCGCCACTAGTACTGCTCTTGATTGATTATCATTAATCCTGAGACTGATCAGTTGTAGCCTGTTTCAATTCAAATCAAATCAAATCAAATAGAGAAATATCTTGATTGTATCTGCGGTACACAAATACGCGTTACATCTGCACCGTACATTACGATAAGGGTCTTGTCACAGGATCTCACCTGTGGAATTATTCTCGTAGAATATCTGTGGAATCTTATATTTTTCTGGTTTAGATAATCTAAGCTTGCAAGATAATTTGTTGTACACTCACGTGAAATAATTTTAATTTTTGCTGATGATCTTTTTATTTAATTGACAGATTATATGAAAAAATTGTTTCACAATTGTAGACACAGGTTATATTAATTTGTTTCAGGAAAGTTGTTAAATGCAAATGAGACCTTGATATATGGGCCCAGGAACAGTAGTTTAGTTTTTTATGTGGATGTCTCTCTTAAATTTTGTCTACTCGGCCGTTGTTTATTTCTAGATATTTGTTCTTTTTATTATTATTAATTAAATATTAATCTTACATAGATAAATTTAAGAATAAGTAGATTTTTAAATTAATAATTATCTACTATATATCTATATGTGTTAACCAATCATAGTTAATATTATTGATCTACCGGCCGTGGTCTATTTTGTTGCTCTAAATTTGAAATAAATCATAAAAATACGTTTCTTTCCCAAAAAAATATGCAACAAAATATGAATTTTAATTATGACTTAAATAATATAAAATTTTCAGTAACATATAACTATTAATGATTAATAATTATTTGTTATCTATGACAGATATAGTTGTTTGTTGTTGACAACATAATTTTAAATTGCTATATAATTGATTTGTTTGTTGGACCATTCAACAATTAGCTAATAGTGAAACAGTCGCACTATGCGATGGAATTACAAGAATCCATATTTTTGTAACTATACAATAGTGAAACAATTAGCTAATAGTGAACTGATGCGTATATCCTACAGTTAAAAATAGTAGAAATAATGGAATATTTCACATGATATTATCCGATACATATCGTATGAGAATCGCAGATGATATATCGGATACGTATTGTATGATAATCGCGCAGGTAATAGTAACCGATTCGTGTCAGACATGAATACGGTAGGTTAAGTAGCGCATCCGATAGCATATCCTGTCACATTTCTTGTGTATAAAAGAATGAATCGGGTCAACTAGAAGAGTTAAAATAACCCGCACCAGGGATCGGCGTTAGAGGACCGCAGAGATGAGTGAAATAACGGTAATGAATGAGTACGACAGCTGAGACAAACCGCGGCGCGACAGACGCATTAGACCCCTAGCTAGCACCGGAGACTGGACTGAGCCTATTTGTTCTTTCCATTACAGCTGTTCTTTTTAATCGAAAATGGACCGGCTACTCCCTCTGTTGTTCTCAGGAATTTTTCTAACGAACATTAAAATTTTCCCTACATTTTTTTGTGGTGGACCGGTGGTTCCGTCACATTTTTTTTTTCTTTAAATAAATGACCCTGAAAACCCCTACGTTCCCCGTAGAAAATATCTCAAAGTACGGAAAGTAACACGAAATGCGATAAAATTTATGTTCTTGGCAAATTCATTTTGGAAGCAACGAACATCGAACCGTCAGTAACCTGATAATTATTATCGATAAAAGCGTGCACTTGACAACATATGAACCGGGTTCAAGCAAGCGGCGGAGGACTCCATACGGCCAAAACTCGTGACATCTCAATAGTGAGAGGCGAGACGATTCGAGATAAAGAGATGGGCCCACAGGGTGCGTGATCTCATCCGTTCATCCATCTATAAGTCTGGGCCCACCAACTCCTCTCCCTAGTCTCGCACTACACTTTAGCTTCCACCTCTTGACTCTTTAGTCCTGCCTCTATAAATACTCTCTTCCCTTCCCCCCACATTAAATCGCGTCTTTCTTCTCTCTCAATGATCACGAACTACTCCTCACTTACCTAAACAGAGCAACGAAAAGCCCCATCGCCTACCACTAAAAACAAAGAGGAAAAAATCTAAGAAAAATATATAATCCTGAAACAGAGAAAGCTATGTACTTTTGACCCTTATTTTCATAGAAAATGATAATGGAAGAAGACAATTTGATGATCGAAATTAGAGAGTTTGATCCTCGGATGGATAGGGAGAGTGTAGAATTGGTGGAGCGCATGTGTGAAGTGGGTCCTAGCGGGAAGATTTCTCTCTTTACTGATCTCTTGGGGGACCCACTTTGCCGCATCCGTCATTCCCCTTCTTACCTCATGCTGGTACTACTGCCTTCCAGTTATCATATAATTTCGTTTTTGTTTTATCAATTTCAGTTTGATTTTTGATGCAACACTTATTCAAACTAATAATCGGTACAGGTGGCAGAGACAATTGGGCCATTGAGGGAAACCGTAGGCCTGGTGCGCGGCTGCATAAAGACCGTGACTTGCGGCCGCAAGCCATCTCACCGGAATAACACGTCGACCCATAACAATCACACCGGGTCTACTCCAATTGCCACTAAAGTAGCCTATCTGCTAGGCCTCCGAGTCTCCCCTGCTTACAGGTACTTAAGCTCATGTCTTGTGTTACATCACCTCTGTAAAGTCGCAAATTTTGGCACAACAGTATGACTGAGAATAGTTAGCATTTACAAATTTGAAACAGGAGGAGGGGTATTGCGCTGAAATTGGTACAACAAATGGAGAAATGGTTCAAGCGAATGGGAGCTGAATATTCGTATATGGCTGCAGATGAGGACAACGAGGCGTCAGTGAAGCTCTTCACCGACCGGTGTGGATACAACAAATTCCGAGAACCATTAGTCTTAGTGAACCCGGTGCACCGCCATCGTGTACCAGTCCCGCACCGCGGAGTCAGGCTAGTACGTCTCTCCCAGCACGAGGCAGAAGTTCTCTACCGGCACCAGTTCGCTTGTACCGAGTTCTTCCCTCATGATATAGACTCGGTGTTGAGCAACCCGTTATCTCTTGGTACTTTCTTGGCTGTACCGGCACAGCAACACGGCTTGGCATGGGATGGTATTGAAAAGTTCTTGGCCTCACCGCCCAGCTCATGGGCTGTGCTGAGCGTATGGAACTGTAAGAATTCATTTCAGCTGGAGGTACGAGGCGCTTCAAAGCTGGTAAAAGCCCTGGCCGGTACGAGCCGGTTCATAGACCGGATGTTGCCCTGGTTTAAAATCCCTTCGTTTCCCAACCTGTTCAGACCGTTTGGCGTCTACTTTTTGTATGGAGTCGGCGGTGCGGGGCCCGAGGCTCAGCATTTAATGCGTGCACTGTGTGCTCATGCCCAAAATATGGCTAGAGACGGCGGGTGCGGATTGGTAGCTACGGAAGTGGCTGCGTGCGAGCCCATCCGATCTGGGGTGCCACACTGGGGACGGTTATCCTTCGCGGATCTGTGGTGCGTGAAACGGTTGAGTGAGGAGTACAGCGACGGGGAGATTGGCGACTGGACAAAGGCTAGACCTCCGCCGTCAATTTTTGTGGACCCCAGAGAGGTGTGATTGATCGGACGGAGGAGAAGCATTTTGTATTTTGCGTGCGGATAATATCCGGCTTTTGGGTGATGTAACGGCTGTAACGGATTGCGGGTGACGGGTTGTTGAAAGCAGCACGGCTTTTCAATGGCTTTTATGTTTTAACGGTTCGGGATATGGTTAGTGATATTATGTGGCTCTTTTAGTGTAGGTTTTTGTGTGGCTATTCTGTGTTCATTAAAGCCACAAGGATAGCTATCTGTGTGACACGTGGTAGAATAGGAGGCATAGGATAAGTGCGGTGGAGGTGTAGATGTAGATGTATGGAATTTTGTGCATCGTTTTAGAAAAATGACACATGAAGTGAGGTTCTCTTTTTTCCTCTCTGTCTTGGAGAAGATATTCCCATTTGTTGTATTATTATTATTATTATTATTATTATTATTATTATTATTATTCTGTTTAGGTTTTAGAATTGCTCTTTTAATCTTTAGGCCGTTAAAGATGATTCTGGAACTTTTTAAGTTGGTTTGGAATCGAATGCGTTGAGCTTAGGTTCTCTAGGTATATATTTAGAATATTGGATCTCAAATCAATCTAAAGTTTGGTTTGCATAACTTCAGTTTGATATTATTACATACTTAATTGTGTCATTAAAATTTGGCGGCTTTTCCATTTTTGGGGCTGCCAACTTCTTAAGATTTTAATTTTTCCCACAAAGTGCTAATTTAATTGTTTACACTTAACACCCCACTGCAATAGGTTTTCTTTTCTTCACCAAAAGCGCAAGTTTTAAGTGCGTCGATATTTATTATTCTTACTTTTTTTTATTGCTAAAGAAAGATGTCATGCTAATGATGCTCCTCCATAATTTTTTAGGCTTTTTGTATGGTCTAAAATTTATTATCTTTATTTAACAAAAGGTAAGAAAAAAGTACCAATAATCTCTTGTTTGCTAGCATATGAATTTTAGTTTCTTGATATGAGCTCATTTAAAGTTGCACAATTTTCCCCGGGGAAAGGATAAAAATCTATTTTGTACATCTATTCTAGTTTCTAAATTTTAACAATATTTTGTACATATATACCGCAGATGGCTCCTCTTTACTTTCAGTATTATTGTTTGCAAATATGATATTTAATAGAATAAAATTTCCTTAGTAAAATTTTGTTTACCTAAAACTCAACAACTATCTCTTTGATTTTCTTGGTGAAAAAAACCCCCCCATATATTTCTATCAATTTTCTTGGTTATGTCTATTGTAATTTTTAAGAGGCATAATATCGTATCTAATAAATTTATTTTCTGTTTTGAGATAATATCTTTTAAATTTATTTAAATGGGAATAGCGAATGGAGACCCACCACAGTACTTATATGGGGGCATATATTCCCTCGAAATAATGTTGTATTTTTGTGTGTTTAATTGACAGTGACATCAAAAGTTATCTTAAAAAGATTTTAAAAGACAGACAAATAAATAGGAACCAAAGGACACATGCCTTAAATGTACTGGTTGTGTACCTCAGTACCTCTTATCTGCTAAATTTGCATGCGACCTCCCTTTAGCTCTAAGGGCCTGTTCGGTAGATGATTTATCATGAATTTTTTAAAATAAAAGAAACACCAGAGTATTTTATCCAATTAAATTTCCAAATTGCTACTCTTTTCTCTTTGACTTTGAGTATGCAATGGAAAAAAAAATTGGTCAGAGCTCCGTTTTTTTCCTATTTAGCGGAGCTGCATCTTGATTAGGAGGTCAATTTGGATCCGATGTTCATCGGACTCAAAGTGAGTTCGATGGGTTCGATGACCGTCCGATCTGTTTTAATATTCGTGCGTACAAATTTTAAAGCAGATCGGACGGTCCCGAAATCCATCGGATCCAAATTTGAGTCCGATGGACATCAAACCCAAGCTGCTCTTCTTGATTAGAGGGAGCTGTTTTAATAATTTTGGAAGATCGCTACAAAATAATGTTTTTTTCTCTTTGATGACCCTAATTGCATATCAATAGCTGTCACAATTTCGTCAAATGGTGTGACCAAAATCCTTTTGAATTTTATAAACTGGGTTAAATTAATATTATTTTTTTGTTGTCTTAGATTTGAAATCAGAACTTATTTTGTGAAAGGCGATGATGTTAATTTCTTATCCTACACTTGATCATACGATTAGAGTTTAATGATTTTTTATTTATGTGGTTGCATCTAGAGCTGCGCACAATTAATTTTCATTTCTGAAATAAAGTAAAGAAAGTGCAAGAAAAATGTGATTTGCAGTTCCGGTAGTTCGTTTGTTCACTTCATTATAGCTGCTTTTCCATCTAAATATGGTTCATGCATCTAAATATGGTTCCCAGTGTGGTAGAATTTATACTTGAACAACGTGTGGGGAGATTACACAATAGGATCCAATAGATCCAGTGTTGCAGGGTGTATCCGGAATTTGATCGGGAATAGACAAAAAATAGAACCTAAGCTGTAGCGAAAATAATAATAATAATAATAATAATAATAAGAGGAGGGGTCTAGTTACAACAATTTTGAGTTACAACAAAGTTACCACAATCATTTTCTACATTTTCAAAGTCCAAATCGTCGATCCAAACCGTTCAACATGATCTCCACAATAAAATGTGCTTCCAGATCAAATTTTACATTTTTTTTTACTATTTATTAAGATGGGTACAAAATTCAATAGTCTGAATTTGACTAGTTTTTGTAAAATACTTAATAAATAGTAAAAAAATTTAAAAAATTGTAAAATTTGATCTGCAAGTACATTTTATTGTGGAGATCATGTTGAACGGTTTGGATCGACGATTTGGACTTTGAAAATATAGAAAATTGTGGTAACTTTGTTGTAACTCAAAATTGTTATAACTAGATCCCTCTAATAATAATAATAATAATAATAATAATAATAATAATAATAAGCGAGTATATATCTGGCAGCTTCTGTCAAGAATTCTCAAAAAAATAAAATAATAAGCGAGTCTGTGGAAGGGAAGAAAATGATAAGCTTCCAACAAAAGTAGACAAATTTGTTTACCAAGGATCAATCAATAGTCCAAAAATACATGCACTATATATATATATATATATATATATATATATATATATATATATATATATATATATATATATATATTCAAAATCTAGGATTAAGCAGTCTGTTTACCCTTGAATTAGTGTGCTGAAATCCCATATCATAATTGTCCAGAGCCAACTCGCGACCTTGACCGAGCTGGCTTACTTGGTAATCTTGTTTTAAAAAGAAAATAAATTATACAAACTTTTAAAATCGAACTGGACCTAACTAGACAGCATAAAATGCACATAGATTCATACAAATTTAAAAAATCATACCTAACCGAGCTAGCTTGCGAGTTGGCAAGCGAGCAAGACCCCAGATTGAACTAGTTTAATCTGGCCCGAGCCACTAACGAGCTGGCTTGTTAACAACTCGGTTCAGTAACGAGTGAGTCAGATGAGAGTCACGATCGAGCGACGAGCTACGAGCTTTTTTGCCAGCCCTAATAAAAATAATTTTGAATAGTTCAGATTAATTGTTTGAAGTTTAAACAAAAATATAAGTCGATAGTGCCAGCTGTAAGATGCATATTACCATATCCTCATTCATCAAGGCAACTCTTTGGAAATTTACAAAACAATTTGTGCATTTATGCTGTTTCAATTTGATGTTACAGTTTGTTTGAGATGTTGGGTACTGATTCGGTTTATTGCGATGGTAGGAATTGTATGGATACTCTGTTTTAAGGATCTAGTGTAGTTTAAATTGTTATTGATATGGAGATGTGGCTCCAATTAAATTTGTTTAGTTTTTATGAAATTGGTGGTTATAACGGTGAAAACGGCATGGATAATATCTGATCCGTATTTGAAAAATTAGATGTGGATATCCGATATCCGAATATCCGTGTGGATATGGATATTAATATGATTTTATGTTTCAATTATCCGTATCCGAATAGTAGATATTTATCATATATTTTAATATATATTACGAAAAAAAATTGTTATTCACCATTAAAATTAGATAAATATTAGAGAATGGCTAATGTACAAACATTTGTTCCTGGACTCAGGAACAAACGGTTCGGTTCTGCAATTTTCAAAGTCCAAACAATCGATCCAAACCGTTAGATATTCAATATATATTAAAATGTGCTTGGAAACCAAATTTTATATTTTTTGGAATTTTTTTACTATTTATTAAGCTGGTTTGAAAACCGTTGTTTTTCAATGCTGCAGAAATTTAATAAAAACAGCAGTTTTCAAACCACCTTAATAAATAGTAAACAAATTCAAAAAAATGTAAAATTTGGTCTCCAAGCACATTTTAATATAGATTGAATATCTAACGGTTTGGATTGACTTTTTGGACTTTGAAAATTGGAGAACCGAACCGTTTGTTCCTGAGTCCAGGAACAAACGTTTGTATATTAGCCACTCTCTAAATATTATGAACTTTGATATTTTTAATATTATTTTAATAAATAACCGATTCGATCTGTATCCGTATCTGTATTCAACTAATATATGATCCGTATCCGTATCCGTATCCGAAAAATAAAAAAGGAATATGAATATAATTTTATCACTGTCCGCTCCGTTTTCACTCCTGTTATAACCACTTCTTCAAAAAAATAAAAATCATAATAAAATAAAATAATCTACCGACGCTTCTTTTCCTGTGGCATGTCTAAATGTCCCTTTTTACTGCCAAAAATTTCCATTATTGTTGAAGTACCCTTTATTGATAGAGAGACAAGTCACATCCATGATATGAGGCCAAGTAAAAATGTTATACATTTCCAAGACAAACATTCCTATCCAACTAATCTTATTGATAGCTTTCATTAGGCAAAGCAACTTCTAGGCAATAATTACTGATACATCCTATCTCGAAGAGAAGAGAGTAGGATTATTAAAAGTAAAGCTATCATTATCTAGAGTATATGACTCACAAAATGAAATATAACATTTTTATTACTTGCTTTATCAAGTTTTGTAATGGTTAATGATCTTTCAAACATTATCTCAGTGCACCAATATTTTATTAAAATTTAATCCATATTAAGGACCCAACAAATCTTTATTTAATCCATATTAAGGAGGCAAGAAATCTTATTTTGTAAAGTATCTTGATAAAATGGTCAGTTATTTGTTTAATTGAATAAATAGATATATGAATTAACTGAATATAGAAAATATATTTATAATGAGGAGGGATCAAGTTACAACAGTCATTTTTTTCATTTTCAAAGTCCAAATCGTCGATCCAAATCGTTCAACACGATATCCACAGTAAAATGTGCTTGCAGATTAAATTTTACATTTTTTTATTTTTCTATTTATTAAGTATTTTACAAAAAATAGTCATATTCAGACCATTGAATTTTGTACCCATTTTAATAAATAGTAAAAAAATTCAAAAAAAGTGTAAAATTTGATATGCAAGCACATTTTATTTAGATAATCATATTGAACAGTTTGGATCGACAATTTGGACTTTGAAAATGAAAAAAATAGTTGTTGTAACTTTGTTGTAACTTGATCCCTCCTCATTTATAATTATAGGGAAAAATGGTCTGTTACATTTCAAGCTGTTGATATTGTTTGAATGCGATTGTTGTGTGTAATAAGTATTCACCAGTTGTCGAAAAGGATAGTTTAAATGTCTTTATTTTTTGTGTCTTCATCATGTCTCCATATTTTAATATTGTAATAACAAAAATTCTAAAATTTATATATCAAAATAAAACTGTTAGGTGTGATATATATTATTTTCTACACATACACATAGAAAATTATCATTTTTTTATTTTGTTTTTATATGAATCAGTAAGTTGAAAAATCAACGTACATAACTACTCCACATTGTTTTTTTTTTTTTCATATTTTGGAGCTCTAGATGCCAATTAAAATAAAATTAAAATGTCGTGATCTTTTGTGTGTGCATAGTGAAAATAATATAGATCATATATGACGGTTTTATTTTGAAATTTAAGTTTAAAATTTTATGTTATTGTAGTTTAAAAAATAAAGGCATGTTGAAGACAAAAACAAAAATTACGGCATTTGAACCCTCCTAGTTGTTGAATGAGTTTGTAGTCGATGTATGGCACTTAGAGTGGGAAAAATGGCACGACGGAGCCGGCTCCGTCACGGAACGGCATGGAACGGCACGGCACGCGTGTCCCGTGCCGTTACCATTCGCGTGCTGTGCTCATCTTTTGAAACTTTGGCACGGCACGGCACAACACGTGAAAGATTTAGTCACGGTATGGCACGACACGTAGTCACGTGTAATTAGGACCATTAGATATTGATTTAGTGGTAAATCTTGAATAAACTAACCTAAATTATGATTAAATGGTCACACGAGTCACGTATGATCACGGCACGTTTAGGCACGGCGTGACTCACGTGGCGTGACCATTCGCGTGTCGTGAACACCCCTTGACATTTTGGTCACGGCACGGCATGGCATGTGAAAAATTTACTTGGTCACGGCACGGCACGTTTTTCCCACTCTAGCATTGGCACTCCTTTAAAAAATTATACAAATCATAAAAGTTGAGAATTTACTAATAAAGCTCTCACACACAAACATTTCAATCTCAACTCAATATTTTAATTCACATAGCCTTTTTATATATGCTCTGTAGCACAGGAATGCTGTACTTTAAAAACTCCATATTTCCTGTGATATCTGATTTCAGTGGATCAACAACAGTCATAGTGACAAAGAATTGAAATTTGCTGAAATTCATCATTCGTGAACAGTGTTTCTGAAATTTCTGAAATTCTGAATCCAGCCGTCCAACTTTTACTATGCACATATCTCGAAACAGCTGATTTTTCTGTGCACGCATTTAAAAACAGCTTGACGGCTGTATTCAGGAAAGCAGGGATTTCAGGAACACTGTTCACCAGTGAGAATTTCAGCAGATTCGTTTCCAGTGACAAATCAATAGTTCGGGTTCTGTTCGGCGAGTTAAAAAATTCGTGAGTCGGGTATAATTTGGGTATAATTCGGGAATGATTCGGTACAACAAGGAAGCAAAAAAAAAACAAAAAAAAATGTAAAAAAAAATTAAAAAAATTAAAAAAAAGTTCTCGTCTTTTTTCACGTTTTTATCACGAATAATTCGTCAACTCGTGTTTTATACGCGTTTTATTCGCGAATAAAACGTACTATACGTTTTTCAGCGTTTTATTCGGAGTTCGGTTAGGTAACGTCGAAAAAACGAATTATACGCGAATCTTGTCACTATGACAACAATCAGGCCATTTTTTTTTTTTTCAAAAATCTTAAAGCTCATCATCATCTTGTACAAAGTGTCGTGCATTGATCGAACGGCCCGGATATAGTCAATCGAAGTTAGGTATCCGAGAGATGTCGACGATTGCTTATTCAGTGGCCGGTGATTTAATATTCATATTTTATGAGACTAATGCAATGAATATCTGAATCGCCAAAAGAAAGTGCTAAAAGTGTTCCACTATTTTATAAACCTTCTTGTGTTAATCATCATTTGAGAGTAGGTCCGATGCCCTACTCTTGTTTAATGAGTTTAATCACCGTTGATTTGATTTAAGATTCGTGCAGAACACTTTAATCTTTGTGTGTGTCTGTTTTAATTTTCGTACACTTAATCTTATATTAGATCGGACGGTTATCATGCTCTTTGAACCTAAAAGTAGGTCCGATGGGCATCGGACCTACTCCATTCTCGTTAATCATATAGTTCACCTATTTCTTTACAATGTAAGCAGACACCAATTTGTGGGACGATGTGGAGCCCTCAATAAGTCTGAACTGATTAAAGAGACTTTTTAAAAATTTATACCTGATGCCTCGTACTATCATAAATTGAGGGGTCCACCTAGTAAACTTGAATGTTGAAACTGCTTTGTGGGCCCAGTAGTTGGGTCCAGTTGCTGAATTCAGTTCCTCCCCAGTACCGTAATAGGCAATCTTTTACCATTACTTGATCTGGACCGTTCTTTTTAACCTGGCACGAATCTCAAAGCCCAATAATACTGCCCCTCCGCCAGTCCGAATCTCAAAGCGGCTGAGAGTTAATCTCAAACAGTAAAGTGAAGGGAATCTTTTGCAGTAATGGAGAGGATATTTGTCCCCAGTTGCTCCCATTTGAACCCCATCTTATCTACAAGTTGTTATCAGATATCGGGTTATCTTTTGTTAATCCCGGATTTTAGTGTTATTCTAATTTTGAATTTGCCCAAGTACCAATCGGATCGGATACTTTTGGTCAAAATTTCGGATCCGAATTTAGACAGGATTTCTAATTCGAGTTAAAATTTGCTCGGGTGGATTGGCTTGGCGGCCTATTTGGTCTAATTGGGACCATGACCATCTGTCCATCTGGGGACATAACTTGGGGGCCACCAATACGCCCTGAAGACTGACTTTCAGGGCCCGTATTGTAGGTTCTGTTTGGATCCTTTGGGGCCTCCGTGTCTGCCACTAGGACCCAACAGTATCTCGGATCTGGGACCCACATACCTTTTTTCGTTGTGGAGTGGGGTCGTGGGGACAATAACTAATGGCGCTTTACTCCTGCGATCTTCGAGATAATATTGTTTATCATTGTAAAATCTATTTAATAATGTTTCAGATAATATTGTTAATCATTGAAAAATCTATTTAATAATGCACTAGCGATGATACGCCGCACCGGAGTTTGTCCCTGGTCAATAGCCAGTAAGTAAATTAATTACTGTTTCATTTCCAATGTCACGTATTGCTTATATTTTTGTGATTTTATCATTTGATCATTCAGTATTTTTCTTTCAACTGTTTTTATAGAAGTCAAATTAAAAAAAGCATATATTCCATGTGCATAAGTGTCCCTTTATGATTAACTCTTATAATTGAAGTAAAATTGAAGTAGTAACTAAATTATTTTTAAAGTATCAGAGCGTTTAATTGTAGCAAAATTAGTAGATTGAAATAAAATTGAATAAAAAAGTTACAATGTCTTCATATACTATATTAACAAGTAATAAGGGTATTTTACTCCACCAATGAAAGTGGTTTAACTTAAATCCACCTTCATTCATCTTAAATCACTTCCGTTTTAAGTGCCTCCTAGATTTTGAATTTTTATAGATATCTATCAGTTCCGACCGTCTTTGCTCCCCCTCCCGAAATTTCTTTTTTACCTCCAATGGAATTTTGATTTATAATTTGAGCTAAATTTAGGGTTAAAATTAAAACAAATTTCTTAAATTATGATTAGTAATTAGAATTATAAGTTAGAGCACCCGAAATTATAAGTCAGGGCATTAAAAATTATAAGTTAAAATATTATTTTTTATTTAGTATCCGATTGGCTAATGGGTTTGAACCCGATTAACTGTTTAAATCTGATTTGCTATTTTTTTGCTCCCCTCTATCCGCCTCTGAATATAAACTTGTGTGGACTAACAAAAAATTTGCATGTTTGTTACATATTCATGTTGACAATTGATAGTACTAAGATCAGATATGTTAATGTTTATACTCGCATAATCGACAGTGACAGATGGAGGAAGAAGATATGGAGGGTCAATTGACCCCATATTAAAATAAATTATATTTATATATGATTTTCTATAGAATTTACCGTAAAGTATCATGAAATTGTAAAATTAATTCTCATTCTCTGTAGGAAAATTTTATATGATTGACCTTCATAAATATTTGACTCCCAAAGTTCGAAAGTCTGACTCTGCCCCTGATAATTCAAAATTTCATTTTCCTAACCACCACTAACGTGATTAAAATTTCATATTTCAAGTCCTAAGATCAAATATTTTTATTGTTCGTAAGTGCATAAATCAGTGTTCAGGCTTGTAACTTTTCTAATAAATAGCTACTTATGTGCTTAACATTTCATTTTTCATATATTAGGATTGTATTTTTTATGTTTATACTTGCATAAATTAGTGCTCAGATAATTAGACGTGCAGTACAGTCATATTTTTAAACTACATTTATTAAATAGTTAACATGAATATGTTACAAATATTTTTATAAAAAGAAAAAAAATAATGATATTGAGAGAAAATTTATCGGAATAGAAAAGACAAAAACCGAAGAATGGAGGCGACAAACAAATCTGGGGATGATGTCCGATTATTGTAATTTTTCCTTTAGAAATTATACCGACATTTTTATTAATATCCAAAATTAAATACAAATTAATAATTATACCCAGAGTAGCTGGGTATTTTTCAAAATGTTCAAACCGGCCAAAAAAATGGCTGGATGAGATTAAAATTAGAACCGGCTATTTTTTGGCCGGTTGGAAATTTTTTTTTTTTTGTGTTTCAGAATCTATAAATACCTCGTTTTCTCTGTCCTCCCCAACTCACTCAAAATCACAGAAGAGAAAGAGAAGGCGATTTCTAAGGCGAAAAGGGCAATTTCAGAGGCGATTTTATGGGTGACAATAGGATGAACAGTAGCAACCGATGTAGATCGTCTCATCGTGGCGTATCGAGACCATGGTCAATTAGTGGCCGAGGTAGAAATGAGGGGAAAAACTGTCAACTATGCCGTGATAAAAATAACTGTCAAGTATGTCTGATGGAGGAATTTTTTAGACGATGACTTTGTGGAAAACCCCTATGGCCACGGTTTGAAAAAAAGAAGGTTAATCCAGAGCCTCCAACATCGGACGATGAGTTTGTTCCGTGTACTTATACTGGTAAGGCTAGCTCTTCGTCTATTGCCACTGATCCAGAGCCGCATACTAAGGAGTACGATTACTAGTGTTTGTTGTGTTGTAATTTACTCTACAAAGTCTATAGATACTATAATGTCCTATTTCATCAATATAGTAATTCTGTTGTAGGTTGGATGTAACATTGTAACTTAATCGTAATGTACTTTTGAAGTTAATATATTTAGAATGGCAAATTATCTATTTTTCTATGTCTTTGGACAAGATTCTAACCTAGTTAAATACATCAATAAATCACGAAAATTGGCATGCATGTAGACTTGATGTTTCTCTAAAGTTTCATTAAAAGAACCAACTTTTTTATTTTGTAGAAATCTCAGAATTAATTTTTTATTATGGTAAAAAAACAGTAAGGTTATAAAAACTAACATTCAACTAACTCATAACTTAGTCTAAATAAAATCCACACAAATTGCACATAAAATAATTTTCAAAGCTACATCCAAATAAACAAGTTCACAACCTGCATATAAACATCAATTTAAATCACCTATTACTATGCCTAAACGGTATTCCGAGAAACCGACCAGTTCCAGAAGATGGCCTACTATATGGCTCTGTTTGCCTTCCAAATGCCCCTTCTTGGCTTCCAGATGCCCTTGTACTCCTACTGTTGGATTGTACCATAATCTACTTGTATGTTTAACTAGATTTACAAAATATATATTTGTTGAATTTTACAGTTTTGTGTCTTGAGATATTGTGCAGGTTCATGACAATATGAATTGCTAGAATACACATCAAGAAAGAATGATGAATTGCAATACTAATCAAGAATGAGTCATGAAGAACCAAGAATTGGAGCTAGAAGCATTATCTCAAGATTAGGTTTAAAAATCTGTAAAATTAGTAAAGCATACTTGAGACTGAAGTAATTTACCTTAACCGTTGCAACGGTTAATTAGCCATTACAATGGAATAAATCATACACAGATAAATTGATTTATTCCGTTGTGACAGCCGGTGCAACGGTTGTCTGAAATTTTCAGAGCCTTAACCGTTGTGCTAACCGTTGTAACGGCTAATAAGCATTAGGATTTCTCAGCGCATCCAAACCTTCTATCTCGGGTTAACCATTGTAAAGGTTAATCTACCGTTACAACGGTTAAGGCCATATACCTTATTTTGCTCAGCTCTCTATAAATAGAAGCAAAATCTAGGTTTGGATTATCACTCTAGCCACCCCCAATTGCAATATTCATAATTTTTTTCAGATCTAGAAAAAGCCACTGTTGTTTGTGCACACAACTTCAATATTCATACTACAATCTTAAGCATACTCAACCACAATCAATCTTGTATAAGAAGTAGAGTTATCATTTAGTGATCATCTTGTTTGTTTCATACATTTAAGCCTTTAGTGCTCGTGAGCAATTTTTGTACTCGGGGCGTGTGACTTCTCAAGCTTTGAAAGGGAGTACAAGGTGGACCATCTTGTACTCCTTTCTCATTGGGTAAAGAAAGACGCGCCATCTCGAAGATCGCGAGCCTCGGAGACATAGGCGTTAGTGCCGAACTCCGTAGACAACTTTCGTGTCAAGTGTCTCTCAACTCTTCTATTTATTTTACATACACTTGTTTAGTTTAGAGTTATTTTTGTTTCTGTCAAAAATAACACACACACGCGTTAGTTAAAAATACTTAGCTTTAAATTTTAGAAGGCCCCATATTCACCCCCCTCTAGGTGCCTTAGGGACCAACACCTACCAATTGACCTCCTTGGTTGGCTACCAGATGACTCTCATTGCACTCCAACCGCCTCTCCTCCCATGACAACTGTCTCTCTCATTGCTTCTGCAAACATAGCAGATGCATCTAAATGGCTTGTAGTTGTGCTATGCCGTAACCCTTGTGACCTAGTTGCCTCTGCAATAACTCGCTCATTTTCTGCAGCATTTGTAGCCTATGCATTGCATTTCTTACTTAGTAAGCTAGTCAAAATTGAAATGAAATAGAATTTTTGATGAATGTTACATACCTCTTCTATTCCTGTCTGGCATTGGGCTTTAGGATTGGTGCTGGGTCCTAGATCCAGTTTTGAGAATCGGTCAAGGGGATTTATGTTTAATCTGGGCTTGCTAACATATGGGCCCTGCATAGCAGTATCCGTTGATTATTAGATTTGAATCTCAGCCTTCAGATTGACCCTTCATTTCAAGATCTATGCTTATACTCGAATTTTATTTCAGCGCCAAGATCGAACGAGTCACCATGCTTTGAGGTTTGTGCAAGCTTTGATATGAACTAGGGTTTAGACCCGAGCCCTAGGGCTTTGGGGCTCCAGCCATACTCCGGTCACGGCAAGCCAATGGCGGGTATGATTGGGATCGCCTAGATACTAGGAGTCTTTTAGACTTGTTGTCGGCGGTCAGTGATCACCGAGAGGAGGGTTTGCGGTGGAGATCGGATTTTGTCTCGGATTTGGGTCTTTAATCTATTTCTTTGCATTTGTTTGGTGATTTCTTCAATTAATCGATTGTTTGACATCGTATCAAGGCGCATGAGCTATATGTAGCATCAATTCTAAGTTTCATGAAGGATTGGAGACATCTTGAGTTTTTAGGTTCTCGGTTTCAATGATCATGTGACTTCAACTTCTTCGGAAACAACTGCATCTTTTGTTTCTACTTTCTCAACAAGGTTATATATCAATAACATGCGACTAAAAATATAAGTAATAAATTATTAGTATAACAGAAAAAAAAATAAAAAAAAATTATTGGTATATATATGCAGTTTAATAAATTAATTTAAGAATAGAGAGTACCTTTGTTGTAGAGTAGGAGTATAAACAGTCGGATATGGATAGTTACAGATAGTTATCAAACAGTATTCTTATCTGTAATAATTTTCCAGATACAAATACGGATCGGATAATAGATAATATAAGTAATTTCCGAATTTGAATCTGAACAAAATCGAATAATATCTGATCTGTTTACCCCCCTACATTTAATGCCTTCAATTAGTTTAGAGACTGACCTAGGTGCATAAATTGTTCGACTCTTCTGTAGTAGCCAAACATGGAGTGGGGTGATCAAATTAAATAAATCTGTATTTTTGTTCTGCATGAATGTTGAGTTTTTCTCTTCTTCATAAACAAATGACATGTGATATCATTGCATCTACCTGATCATAGTTTTCCGATATCCTGATATCTTGTCGGTTGCTGCTACTTGCCACTGTAGACATATATATGCATCCGGATTTCCCGGTTGCAGCTACTTTTTAATTCTTTTGAGAAAGTTTGTATAGATCCACATATAGTGTTGTGGGCCAAAATTTGTCTCTATTAATTGTCTGTAAAATTAAGCACGTGTTAAAAATCTTCAGTTTCCGAAGTTTTAAGTATAGATAAGAACATTAGATGTGCAGTAAATATAATTAATTAATGTATGTATATATATATTGTGACACATATGTTCAGATATCAGTCATAGAGTAATTAAAATTATATGTAATTTTAATTTAAAAATACGGAATAGACAAAAAAAAAATATTCTACACATTTTCATCCCCATTTTCCATTCAGTACACAATTTTCTTAATCACTTTTGAATCACATTTTTGCATCGCCGCATGAGCTGTACAAGTCATACGAATAAGAATATTACAATTTGTCTGCAATGGTAAATCTACAGGTGAAATGGTAAATTCATTTGTCTTTATCGCAGCATGAGCTGCACCAGCCGGATAAGCTACAGGTAAAATGGTAAATGCAGCTTTTCCAGAAATAGACAGTTATATAATTTAAGGCATGTTTAGGGACAATATTTCAGATATTGACGCCAAAGTTTTGTTAGAAATGTGTCCTGTACCCAGAATATTTTGGATCATAATTAATAGTTAATTAATAAAATTATAATATGGATTAAGTCTTATTGGACTGCATATATCTATAGGCTCGAAATTTCTAATATGAATATAATCTGATTTGATATAATTTGATATGATCATCTGGATATGATCAAATAGTATGATTCTATCAAAAATGAAGAATAATCTTGTGTTTACAAGAAAACTAGTGAGAGCGCACTTATTTTTCTGATATAGTATATATATAGAATATATGTTTGATTTGGAATAATATTCCTATGCTTGTTATTCTTATTCTTCATATATATTGAGAGAAGCAATATACTACATCTACCTGAAATATTACAAGTCCAAAAGATGCAAATTTAATTCGTGCAAAAGAACATTCAAAAAATTAACAAAATTCTTTTTTTTCACAAAAAAATTAAGAGAGGAAAGATCTATTAAAATTGACCAAGTATCTTAGATATAGTTCATCGTGTATAAGGTATACGAACTTAATTATACAATTATTCAGCTTTGAAATTTAATACTTTAGCTCCCTGAAAACCTATTTTTTTTCAATTTGTAAAATCTAAAGTGAATTTAAGTCAACTTTCATTGTACATGATTTGTCTTCCACTGTGTCCGCTGCGGTGTCAGTGACCATATATATATATATATATATATCTATATATATATATATATATAGCTATATACACACACACACACTGTGCAATTCCAGGCTATTTGTAAAATCAACATGGATGTAGTCATGTAGCTGTTCTGACATGTTTTTCTCAAACTTGCTTGGAACCAATTAATCTACATGACTTCCTCAGAAGCCAACGCTTTGCAAAGTCAAATTGATTTTTTTTTTTTTTTGGTAAACGAGAAACAGTCTAATTTATATTTGACATTTGCAAGAAATACCCTAAAACTATCCAAAATTCCAAATTATAAAATTCCTTAATGTCAAAATTTGAATGCCATTCCTGTATCAATAGCAGCCATAACTTTTCTGTATCAGCATTCAGCAGAATACAATTTTTTTCACAGTTACAAATTTGAGTACCTTTTCTTCCTAGAAAAGAGAGGATTCCATTCAAATCAAAGAAACAATTAACGTAAATATGCAGCAAATCAAATGACACAAAAAGAAAAGTGTAATTTAGAGCAATAATTAACCGACTAGACACAACATGGAAGACACTTTTCACACCGCCGCAGCGACCTCCACACAATATGTACTGCGATTTCATATTCTGCTTACAAAAAGAAAGAACAAATGATGAGATTTGATATCTAACAGTTGGCAGAGGAACAGAGTTAGGTCGGTTGTTCGCTCCAGTCCATGTGCCAAAGGCCAAGTCAAGTTCTTAATGTTTGACTGGATAAATTATTAAATCTCAATATGTTTTGCTCTGTTCCTGTCGCCAAAAAGTAGATTGTCAAAGATCTTTGAACTTGGGTGTACTTTGTCCACAATCTTTCAAGCCATTTTGAATAATGCAAGACAGTCTAGTATCATTATTGCCGCAGGTAGAGTGGAAAAAAATGGCACGGCGGAGCCGGTTCTGTCACGAAACGGCACGGCACGTGTGTCAGTTACGTGTCGTGATTCACGTGTTCCGTGCTGTGATCATTTGCGTGCCGTGCTCATCTTTTAAAACTTTAGTACGGCACGGCACGATACGTAGTCACGTGAGTCACGTGTAATTAGGACCATTAGATATTGATTTGATGGTGAATATTGAATAAACTAATCTAAATTATGATTAAATGGCCACGTATAGTTACGGCACGTTTAAGCACGGCATGACTCACGTGGCGTGGCTATTCGTGTGACTTGACCACCCCTTGACATTTTGATCACGGCACGTGAAAATTAACTTGGTCACGTGCTATCACGTTTTTTCCACTCTAGGCGTCGGCATGCTCGGGCATAGCAATAGCATGCATACATTATTTTTTTTTTTTTGTTGGTTGAAATCAAAATCCTACTTTGACGTTCATATATAAAAATTAAATTTGCAGAATGTTATAGGTTGAATAAATTCGAATAGTCCAAGTTTGACCGTCCCCTCAAATGGTAGGAGAAAGACCGGAAGAATGTTACACAAAAATTGAGAAAGGATTCGCATAGGATCTCATAAATATATTCTTTTTAATTTTGAAAAACCATGGTACAAGTTACCAGCTGAGATAAACAGAAAAAAAAAAATTTACAGATTTCATAAATATATTCGACAAACTAATTGAATCTTGAAAAGGTATCAGCCTTATCTATTAAATTCGTATTTGAATCTTGCGCCATCTGAATTCCAAGTTCGTTAAAAAAAATATAAGTAATAATTGATGTTATTACGAATAATTGATGTTATAAGTTCGTAATTGATCCAAATCGCTCATATTTTTTTTACTTATTCTTTTACTATTTTTATTTTTCAATGTCACTGAACTGTTGTATTTATAAACAATATGCACCTGTTCGTTGATCCTCTTCAGAAAGCCTTATTCAGATGCATTGAACTAGAGAAATATGGCAAATCATTAGGCCCATAATACATTCAGCCCAATATCTTAATCCATATTTAACTATTATTCGGCACAAATAATTTGGCATGTAGGACATTTCTCACAAAGCCGTTCTTACTTAAAAAAAAAAAAAGTTCCACTATAGATGCACAATTGTATGTAATTTGCACTTTCAACGTAAATATGTAGAATTCTCTTCTAATACATCGATTGCAATTTACTAGTTAAGAACCCACGCATTGTTATGGAGATTGAAAGTATTACATTATTGTACTTTGATGAAATGAATGTATATGCAATTATTGAATTTTTTTAGTCAATTATACAAGCTTTGTTTTTATTTATTAACAAGATATGTATTTTAAAGGTCAATGAAAATTTGTATTATCTCTAGCATAGTCAGATGAAAATCTATATTATCTCTAAAGTTCAGAATTTTATAAAACCCTCTAATAAAATCCATATCATTAGAGGAGACCGACACATATTATAAAGTGAGCAAAGTATCTGTTATAAGTAAAAAATATTATTTAAATTGGAATAATCAATCTGAAGTTCTGAACCTGTGATCCCAATTTGTGTATAATTATCCAATAAAGGAGAACCGAGAGCTTGTCTCAAGAGACGCATTTTTTATATTCATTTTACTTCTATAGATGCTCTACAAAGTCAAAAAGGAAATATCGAAAGGATCAAATATAATTTAACCTGGATATTACATTTTTCTAATTTACATGCAAATGTTTATGTACTAAGCCCAAAAAGAGAGAATCATTAAAAGCACAGCCCACATAAGCTGCATTTGTATCAGTGATCCTTGTCCAGTGGGCTAAAAAAAAAAGGTGACAGAACAAGAGAAAATGAAAA
This sequence comes from Carex myosuroides, assembly GCA_028015225.1. NCBI lineage: Eukaryota > Viridiplantae > Streptophyta > Magnoliopsida > Poales > Cyperaceae > Carex > Carex myosuroides. The sequence goes on along the minus strand of CM051485.1, from coordinate 2,517,120 downwards.
GAAAAAGAATTTAAAAGGTGACAGAACAAGTAATTCCTCACGCAGGATATTTCTTCTGGTCCCTTCCATACTATCTTGACGTCACTGACTCTTGGATCGCCTACATGTACAATCAATCAAGTTGAAAATATGCAAATATCTTTCGAGAATTTAGTGTTTGACAGTAACCATCTTCTCTAGTAGTCTCAATTATTTTCTATTTACATTAGGACCAGCCCCGGGCCCCAAAATCCAACAGGGCCCCCAAAAAAAAATTATATATGTTAAAAACGACAAATAAAGTCAACAATTTAATAGCGCCTAAAATAAAACTCCGTTTCTTCTCTGTAAAACGACAAACGAAACAAGAAAAAAATTAATAAACCTAATTCTGCCGACCGCCATTTCTTCTCTGTAAATCAACAAATGAGGGAAGAAAGAAATTAAGAAACCTAGCTCTTCTCACGAGTTACGATCTCGCTCTGCGACAGCGAGTGCGAGGCGGAGACGGAAGCGGGGTTTGGTTAGGGCGAGGCCGACGCATCGAAGCAGCGACGCATCGACGCAGCAACGCATCGACGCAACAGCGCATCGACGCAGCCTCTAGATTGGACTGCCGGCGGATTAGCGCTACGTCTGCCTCATTACCTAAGTTCTATCCTTCTATTACTTTGTTTTATTTTTAATTTAAAACAATATTTCTTAGAAAACATACATCAGGTAGCGAAAAAAGAAACAGAAAAAGAGAGGGAGAAGAAAAACTAAAACCTCAAAAAGGTTCTATTCAAAAGCTTTGGAAGAAAATTAAACCACAAAATGAGTTTTTGGAAAACCAAGTTGAAAGTGAGGTGCACGAAAAAACAAAAAATGTATCTGAAAACCAAAATGAGGTAAATGAAGATGAGGTAAATCAAGAAACAACAAACATGTCTGGAATGAAAATGAGATAAATGAAGAAATAACAAATGTGCTTGAAAATGAGACTAGTGAAAATAATGAAGAAATTAAAAATGTGTCTGAGTGTTTAGATTCTTCGTTATCTATAAATATATATGATCCTACAGTGTGGGATGGTTTAGATTCAGAACTGAGATATTTGCTTGTTGAGAATGGTCCTATTAGAGATTATAATATAAATTTTTCTAAAGATAAATATAACAGGGGCCGAGTTCTCCACATATTATTTTTGATAAAAAAATTGTACATAAAGAGTCCAAATTTTTCTCCCGCCCCGGACCCCAAAATCTTCAGGACCGGTCCTGATTAGGACCACTTATAACATGAATATTTTAGGATTCCAAATTCCAAATTCCAAGTCAAAAATCTATTGCCTTGTTGCAAAAGTAAATATAAATAAAATAATAAAGGAATTATAATACAGTTAGTATATACCACTGGCTCCCTTTGCTCACAACTTTTACTTACCATAATAATTTCTATAGGTAATTTTAAGTAAATGAAAAAATGAACACAATTTGCTTTTGTATGTTGCCAAAGAACATTCATTACCTAATTGCACTCCAAATTACATATATATGCTAGTGTAAAAATAAATGTTAAGTGGATCATTAGTTTTAAGAAAAAAAATATTGTACTAACAAAAATTTTGGTGGTGATGGCCTGAGCAATCTCTGATAACTCGGATCCATGGGGGGTCCAGGTTTCGTCGCTGATAGCATAAAGAACCAAGAAGAATAAATTTGTAGAACCAATAATACAAATAAAATGAAAAAACAAATAACCGAAATAAATCCTCTGTAAGAAAAAAAAAAAACTCCGGCTGTTGGCAAAACTCCAAAAATATGAATCAGGTTCACCGGGCTACAGTAAAATTTTTAATGTACTGGCAGGAATTACATTTGCTCAAATTAGAGATTAAAGAAGAAATTCAGAGATTAAAAATTAAGGTTAAACATACCTCCGGTTCCGCCTCCATCGCTCTCGCTGACCATCTCTTCCACCTCACACATATCAAAAATGATAAGTTACCGAATGTAATTTGGTATGGTACATATCACCTTGAAATATCTGAAAAATGGAGCTTTAACAAGTTCTTGAAGAATTCGATGCAAAACTTCCTTATTTATATGATTGACGGTCTCGTAACCGCAACAACAATCCTCCACCATACCAGAGTACTTCTTTGCATCCTATTTCAGAAAAAAAAAAAAAAAAAAAGCATGGAAAAAGTTAAGATGAAATGCTTGTCAAGTGTCCTTAACACAGATAAACCACCATATAGAAACCCATAATGTTTTTTTGTAGAAGCATGACATTTGTAAAGTGTCCTTGACATGTTTGCTCGGGTTGACGGAGCAGGGCAGGCTACCACCAACTGTACTGCAGGAGGAACTGAAGAGCAAACCAAAGAGACAAGATTAGAAAGATAGCAATGAATGAAGAAAGGCTTAGTTTTATTTAAACAATATCACCACCTATCTACCTTCATAAATATAGCAACTCCAGCTTGTTAACAAAAGTATGACAAGGGGAAGGGATCCATTAGCATTGAGTCAGATAATAGGTGATGTGCTGGATCACAAATGGTACCAGTCTGAAAGCATCTCATGTCGCCGGTGCAGCAGAAGTTGAGATCGTTGTTGGTTCATATCAGAGAAAGCTGTACACGCTTGTAAGTTAGTGGCAATTAATTGGGTTACACATTAGATAATGACAATTACCTATATGTTGTACTGGCTTTTTTAGTTTCTCTTTCATTTCTTATCTAATTTGTAATCCTTGTCTTCTTATTTTTTTTTTAATGAAATTTACATAGATAGATGTACCTTTAGCTCTTTCAAACTCAGATAAAAGCAAATCTAAAGGAAATGCTGCTAAATTTTCCTGAGAATTGTTCATGAAGTGTAATAAGATGTTAAAATCAAGCTTTCATTGGAGTTTTACTGTATTCTTTAAATTTCTTTGCGGTTTTTCTTATTCTGTACTTAATTCCAATCTTTAGAAAAGTTATCACATGATAATACACATGAATCATAGAGAAAACAAAAGAAATTGCTATAATGTTACTATCAAGGGAAGTTTAGGGAAGTTGCTATAATGTTTTGAATCTATGTTTGAAATTTATATAGCATATAGAACATGTATAGATGTACATATTTTTCATTTTTACAGATAACAGAAAACATTGAACTACTAACTCACTTGAGAGGAAAAAAAACCATCCGAGTTACTTTTAGTGAAAAAAGTAAAATACTAATTTCATTGAGAAAGAAACAAAAGTAAAGGAAAATAAATAAATAAATAAATAAAAGGTAGTATTTTACCTCTGTACAGGAAGAAACAGGCAAAAATGACAACTCATGATAATAAAAAGAAATATGTGAAATTCATAAATTCTATCTGAAATTTTAATTAGACAGTTTAACCTCTAACTTTACTCAAAGAAAAATAAAAAGCTAATATTTGATACGACACTGCAGGTTGTCCAAAAACAGTCTACAGTGACATGGTATGATGTATGTAATGTAATCGATTCAAGTCATAGAACGATGTCATATTGAAATTTGTGACAGGGAATCAGGGATGGATTCCTCGGTGATCAAAGAGCCAATAGAGAGTTGGGCTGGAGTTTGTAGTTTTTGGTCCAATCTTGTGACAGGGATGGATTCCTCTCTCTCGAGAGAATTTGTTGTATCCAATCTTTTCGGCCCAAATTTAATTTGGGGCTAATGGTGTTTAGTACTGAACATGCAAACTTGAAAAGTCTATTTTCTTGCTTTGATCTTGAATAGAGATGGGAATCTGACAAGAAAATTTTACTTAGCCCATTCCTATATTGGGAATCTTACAAGAAATATGTGCAAAAAAAAAATAGTGTTTGGAATCAGCATCAGTACATCACCTCCCCCATAAATATACGCACCATCTAGGGGTGGTAAAAAAGCTCATAGCTCGTGGCTCAATCGTGGTGACTCGTATCTGCAACAAGCGGAGGTTAATTTGGGGGAGACCGTTGAGGAGCAGAATATAAATAAAGAAATTGAGGTGCTGGGCTTACCGGGCAAGGACAAGGGACAGGACCTGTTAAGTAATTATGGTTCTCTGACAGATGGGGGCGTGTTCATTAAAAAAGGAGAGGATCTGGAGTTACAAAATGGAGAAGGCGAGGGAGGATTTTGCACAACCGTTGCTGACAGCTGCAGAAGTGGTTAGATGTTGTTATTCCACGTCAGCTCTTATTTTTGTTTTTCTGTCATCAAATTGTTTACTTCTTTTTACGAATTTGATCGCCTTTATAAGGCAAACTCCTCTGTGGAGGGAGTTATGTTTTTAGATTGAAAATAGGTGAATTGCTGTTATGCATTCGACCTTGGTTGGCTTGTCAGATTTTTCTCTTTTCTCTTGAAATTAATAAACTTTGCTTCTTTCTCTGTTGATTCTCTCTTTTCCATTTATTTACTATCTCTATTCTATTCCAACGATCTAAGATCGTTGCAAGTGGTATCAGAGCTTCTCGGTCGCGTCTGGGAAGCGATTCATATTGAGAAGTCATGCCGCCAAAAACAAAACCAAACGAAACGATTGATGATTTCTCTCAAGATCTGGTTGCGATAAATGATAGGATCACTCAACTCGCTAGAGATTCTCACTTTTCTCAACAGAGTCGTGATGATCAGATTCAAGCCCAGTTCCGAGAACAGGCGAATCAGATGTCTGAGTTGCGAAATGCTTTCACTGAGTTTACTATGATGATCAAAGCATCAATGATAGATAAGAGGGGTGACACGAGTCAAAACAGTAGTACCGGGTTTCGAGCTGATCGGGGAGGCCGCGATAAGGAGGATGAGGGACCAGATCCGAATAAGGAAACTGATACTGGTAGAGGCCAGCCGTCTCAGGACCAACAGTTGCAACAGCGGGGATTCATTCCTCGTATTGAGCTTCCCATTTTTTATGGGAATAAAGCTAGTGAGTGGTTGGAGCGTAGCAATTTCTACTTCAACTATTACCAAACTGCTGAAGTGTATAAGGTGGGCTTGGCTACTATGAATTTCGTTGGAGACGCAGAGGAATGGTACAGCTGTTACCGAGTTGAACACCCTAATCATACCTGGCCAGTACTGGTAAATGCAATTTTTGAGAGGTTTAAATTGAGATGTCACCTAAATCCTGTGGTCCAATTTAAAAGAATACACCAAACCAGTAGTGTTGATGAGTATATTCGAGAGTTCCAGAGAGCAAAGTCTAGACTACTGGTGGAAACCGGTATTACCCAGAAATTTTTTTTTGTTTGGAGTTTTATCAGTGGTCTGCGAGATGAAATCCAAAACTCAATGACTTTGTTCAAACCCCAGACCTTGAGTGAGGCATTCAATCTAGCCTTAGAACTGGAAGTAGTGGTGGGACCTACTGACAGGAAACCTTTCTTTATCCAGCACCAAGGGCATTCCAGTTACAAATCTCCTTACAACCCCAATGTTAAGCCACTGAAACAAATTGAATTCCCCAATAAGAAAAATAGTGACAACTGAGTTAGAACCTGAAATGATTTTAGCTCGCAGAATGGTGAAGAGAAAGAATGCAGCCCAAACTCAGTTGCTGGTTCAATGGAAAACTCAGAGTCAAGATGATGCGACTTGGGAAGATTATGAGGAAATTGCGCAGAAATTTCCTTATATGATTCGTGAGGACACGAATTTTGTTAAGGGGGAAGGAGTGCAACGAGCGGAGGTTAATTTAGGGGAGACCGTTGAGGAGTAGAATATAAATAAAGAAATTGAGGTGCTGGGCTTACCGGGCAAGGACAAGGGACAAAACCCGTTAAGTAATTATGGTTCTCTGACAGATGGGGGCGTGTTCATTAAAAAAGGAGAGGATCTGGAGTTACAAAATGGAGAAGGCGAGGGAGGATTTTGCACAACCGTTGCTGACAGCTGCAGAAGTGGTTAGATGTTGTTATTCCACGTCAGTTCTTATTTTCGTTTTTCTGTCATCAAATTGTTTACTTCTTTTTACGAATTTGATCGTCTTTATAAGGCAAACTCCTCTGTGGAGGGAGTTTATGTTTTTAGATTGAAAATAGGCGAATTGCTGTTATGCATTCGACCTTGGTTGGCTTGTCAGACTTTTCTCTTTTCTCTTGAAATTAATAAACTTTGCTACTTTCTCTGTTGATTCTCTCTTTTCCATTTCTTTACTATCTCTATTCTATTCCAACGATCTAAGATCGTTGCAGTATCTGACTCGCTCGTTAATAGATCGCTCATTACAGGACCGAGCTGTTAACGAGCCAGCTCTCTACTAGTTCAGTCCAGAATTAATGAGTTCAAGCTGAGGCTTAGCTCGCTCGCCAGTTCGCGAGCTAGATTCGCTAGGCATTAATTTGTGAATTTGTATGATTTGCTCAGTCCAGTTCGGTCCAAAAAATTTGTAGAATTTATTTTTTTCTTAAAACAAGATCCAGCCAGAACCCAGCAAGCCAGCTCACGAGCTAGCTCGTGACTCAGACGAATTAGCTTGTGACGGGTTCAAACTAGACCCAGCTCGTTGCCACCTATAGCACCGCCTAATAATTTTCTTGCTATATGGCGCACAAAATTTGGGAATCTTGTTGTGCATCAAATGTTCTCGATGGCAATTAGGAAATAAATTAAAAGACGCACGTAGAGATGTGAAATTAAAAAGAGAGTATGCGACCTATCATTAATGCTGCTTTACTTATGAGGAACAGTATAATCACTGTACCTACCGTGCCCGTACAGCTTAATTGGGTATGATTCAGGGCTGCAAACGAAGAGTCCAACTTACCTCCAGATTGAGTTTGATTTGAATTAATTTTAAACGAACTCAATTTCTAATCGAATTTTTTACGAATTTAATTTCGAACTTTTACGAACTTTGTTACCACTTACGAGTTATGACTTATGACTAGGCCATAGTTCGAAATTACAACACTTCAATAAAACCTCAGGCATTCTGAATTCTAATTACACAGTAGACCAAAGTTTATATCAAAGTTCATTACAAATACCAAAATTTATATCAAACACCAAAGTTTAGTACAATCAATCAAAGTTCAGTACAATCACAGTATCCAAAGTTTTCCAAATAGCCAACATGAGCAACATCACCAAAGTTTTCAAATATCGAAAGTATTCAAAGTACAATTTAAATATCAATAGAGAACAATCACCAAAGTCTTAGAATTATTACAAACCCAAATATTATCCTAAATAAAATATTAAAGTTCATTATCAGCGGAAATCAACGGTTCACGTTTGAGTTAATTTTGAACTAAGTTTGGTTTGCGAACCTATTTCGAACGAACTAGGTCCAGTTTGAGTTTGGTTTGAATTAATTTCGAACTAAATTTGGTTTGAATTAATTTCAAACGAACTCAATTTCGAATCAAATTTTTTACGAACTTTTTCGAATCAAACTCGAATCGAATTACGAAGTACGAATTTTTTGTGCAGCCCTAGGTATGAATCAGAAATCACAAAAAATTGGCATAAGCCGAATTTTTGAAATGTTATGAAAGTGATGCTTAGAGGGAATCTTATTGTAGGTCCTTATTCGCATAAGGCCAAAGATAATAAATAATTAGCTTCAGGAGCATAGCTAAATTTTCAAATTATAGAGGTACAAGTGAATAGTGATCAATTATATAAAATTTTTATTTTGTGTATTGTGATCAATTTTACGCTATCCATAGAATTTTTAATGAAAACTATATAGAAAATATATATAAATGTAATTTTTTGATAAATAAATAGAAGTCAATTGACCATATTCTTTCGACATGACTATGCCACTGATCAGTATAACTATAGCGCATTTTATAAGAGCGGATGCAACATCTTTTTTCCGTTTCTTTCTCTTTCTCTATATTCTTCTTCTTCTTATTCTATTTTTTTTTTACTAATTGTTTGCCAAGTTATGAATTGCAATCTGGTTTAGATCTTTATGATAACTATTATGTAAAATTTATTGCCATATTGTCATTATCATAGAAAGTTCGAATACTACGATCAATATCATTCACACAACTCCCCTTCACGCTACTCAAATTAAAATTATGTACAATTTATGCAAATTTTATTAGCATGCGTTGTTGATTTACTTGATACTACAAGTTTATTTATAAAGCTAACTCAAACATTTTCAAAATTAATGTTGCTTATCAATTGGAATTCAGATCCAGTGCAATACCTGACCAAGTATAATTAGATCTGAGTCGTCAGTTTTAACTTGGAAGTTAATATGAGCTAATTGTATTCAGTCAGGTACCTGGGAGGATACAGATTCCCAGATAAGTCAGAACCGAAATTTTTGAAAATACCCTCAATCAAAAAATAATAAATAAAAACACCACAGATTTGTGGGAATTTTATATTTACCCGGGCTGTAACGTGAAATGGCGGCCCCATTCTTGGGGGCTGCCATTTCACATTGCGGCCCCACAAAAACCAAATTTTCCAATTGTTTCGGATGAAAATTTATTGATTTGTTTAATAATTTTCAAAAATAGAAAGAACAATTAATAATTTGAATATGTTAGAAAGAACATCAAACAAAATAGATAAAACATCTTATAATTTAGATGTACTAGAAGACTCTAAAATATTTTTCAGGCAGGATTTTTTCCGGTTGTAAAAAAAATTAAACTATTTCTTGGTGTGTTACAGGAAAAAAAATAAAAATGCTTTGGATTTGAATTATTGATCCCGGTTCAAAAATCACTTCTAGTAAATAAAAAAATTATTGTGGTCCTTCTAGTACATTCAAATTCTAAGGTACTCCATCTATTTTGAAAAAAAAAATTGCCATCATTACGAAATGTCAAATTAATTTTTTTTCCAAAAATAGATGGAGTATCTTACAATTTGAATATACTAGAAGGATCATGATAATTTCTTTATTTACCTAGAAGTGACTTTTAAACCGGGATCAATAATTCAGATCCAAAATATTTTTATTTTTTTCCAGTATCACACTAAGAAATAGTTTAATTTTTTTACGTCCGGAAAAAATTCTACCTGAAAAATATTTCGGAGTCCTTCTAGTACATTTTAATTATAAGATATTTTATCTTTTTTGTTTGATGTTCTTTCTAATATATTCAAATTATTAATTATTCTTTCTATTTTTGAAAACTATTAAACAAATCAATAAAATTTCACCGAAACAATTGAATTTTTTTGGTTCTCTGGTTTCTACAAAAACAGTGGTCTTTTGATTGATTGATTTATTTAGGGTATAATTAAAAATTTCGGAAGTCAGAATCGACATTTTCTTATTTACTCTTATTTATCTGATTTGCAAGCCCAGTAAATAGTGTAGATGATAACTGCAGACAAGCTAGTCCTCAACCAGAGAAAGTCTTTTTCTCTTTTGTTAGAGCCCATGGGCCACTGTCCGCACTCGTTTAGATAAAAGGGCCCAATTAAGGCCCAACTTCCTAATAAATATTTTTAACTCCGCACAATTTACTGTAAATATATTTTACTGTGCGTAATATTTGATATATTTATTTTATTTAGTGCAATAAATTTTTGGTGTATTAAAAACTTAAAATGGGGCTCAAAATGATTAAAACAATGAATATACACATGCAACGAGCTCAATTTCAAAATACAAGCTTTGGGTGCGTATAATTCATGTATTTTTTTTTTCTCTTACAAAATAAAATCCTTGAGTATGTACGGATGTACCTGATCATATTTAACGATAACATGCCAATTCTGCTGACATAATCATTAAAAATATGGCTATAATTGACTAAAACAATCAATAAACACATAAATTTGCAGCAAATGCATTCTAAAAAGCTTTCTGTGGTAATATTTAATGTAACATTTTTTTCATTTAGTGCGGTAAAATTTACAAGCATGTATCAAAAAATTTTAGAGCATATAAAATATGGCGGGAATTTATTAAAACAATCAATACACGCATCTATCAGTATTAAAACAATAAATCTTAAGTCTTGGTCAATTTATCACTAAATGTATGTACTGTGCTGGAAATGCATTCTATCAGATTTGTGCGCATCATATTTGATGTATTTAGGAGACCAAAAATACATTCCTCAAGGTTTTTATGCGTAATAATATATTTATCTTTTTTTTTGGCATTAAAATTCAGGAAAATAAATCTGATTATATTTAGAGTATATTAAAATTTGAAGAATTAGTCACCTAAATTATGGATGGAATTGATGAAAACAATAGAACGAGCACAACGATATAAAAAGCATTCTTTAAGCTTTCTGATCTAAAGATTTTGATCCATCCAAAAATTGTAATTTTCTATCAATCTAAAAAAAGAGTAAAACTAAATAAAATATAAATTTTAGTCTCCAAGTATATTTTTCATGCAAATATTATGTTGAACTGTTCAAATTAACTATTTGAACTTTAAAATAGAGATATGGGTTCACAACGCAGACCGATCTACGTATTGCAACTCAAATGAGTTTCTAAATAATCTCAAAACATAAAAATTAGTTATTTGAACTGAGAAATAATCTACGTATTTTAATGTTCTGAGATTATTTCTAAATAACTAATTTTTATGTTAAAGTTAATTATCTAAGTATCTAAAAGTACAATAGTTATTAAAATAAACTTAAGACAAAAGATAAATACAATAATTAAAAGGTGATATCTCTCGTAACTTATCTGTAGGAGAAATAATCTCAGAGCATCTACATCCCAGCAACTCAAATGAGTTTCTAAATAACTGTTAACTATTTTTTAGAAATTAGGTTCCCTAAAATTTCTAACTCTCACATCTCTGAAATTAATTGTAGAGTTTATATTAAGCCACATCAGCAATAAATTAAAAAGGAGAAATAATTTGAGCCAATCATTTGGCTAGAGTGGAGTTTATAAACAGTTTCTTAATAAAAAACTTTCCTGCATAGTTTCTAAATAAGAAACTCTCCCATAGCCCTGAAATTAAATTAGAAACTGTCACATCAGAATAGAAACTCTTATAATACCAGAGATGTAGATGCTCTCATTAACTGAGATTCGGTTGCCTTTGAGTGACAACACATCCTCTTAATTACAATTTTATTTCCAATGTCTAATTTAGTGGTTCCTAATGAAACCTTTTGCATTAGTAAGTAGTTAAGAGGTGGCCCATCTGCATTATTAGATCTAGTTGACGTCACTGTGTGCATTATTAGTGACCGAGTATCATCGTCACTTTTGGACCTAACACGGTAATCCTCTGATCTGTATTCTGAAAAATAAAATGAATTGAAAAGGTGGAAATTGAAGTCTCCCTTCCTCTCGTCAACAGACCTATTCCACACGGAATATTAGACCGAGTCAAAAAAAAAAAAAACACCCCAAAGAGAAAATGGAATCCATCTCCCAATAAATATGATCTAAGTTATTATCACATAAATTGAAAATTTATCAAGTTACAAATATCAGGACTTTATTTCAGATTAAAATTCTCTCACAGCACCCACTAAATAGAACAAAATTACCATATTCATATTGTTTATATAACTGAACAACATATCATTTGTTCCCTAAATAAAAGAATCCGTATTAATAGTTGAACAATTACAAAGAATGAAACAATTCCCTGTACACAGCTACTTACTAAAGTAATCCAGGAAAAAAGAATTTCTCTCTACAGTTACTAATGGAATGAATTGAACCAAAGCAGAGAAATTCAATCTACGCCGCAACGAGAAATTTGGGTTTCTTCAAGGCAAGCGGGCTCTGCACCTCCTCCTCCTCTTCCCATCTCCGGCCTAACTCTGGTACGGCCGGTATGTTCAAGTCAAACCCCCTTTGACTGGTACTGGTGACCTCAGATCCCGCTGCGCCACCGTCATAGTGCCGCCTCTTATGCCCTCCCAAAGCTTGACCAGAAGGGAATTCTTTGAAACAAATCATACACTTGTGCACCCGGCCCGTACCACCGGTACCAGTTGCACTGACACCAGCACCAGTTGACCCAGAACCCGATAGTGCCGGTTCGTTGTCCCCATGAGAGGGTTTGCGGTGACTAGCTTTGTGGCCACCGAGGGCTTGTGGCGAAGTAAAAGACTTGCCACACACCGAGCACTTATACTCTGACTGTGATTTCTGTACAACAGGCTGTGTTGGTGCTGGTGACAATTGGCAAGATTTGGTGTCACGAGAGAGCATGAGGAGGCAGAGTGCAAGATACTCCTCTTCAGTGGTCCCACGGCTGCGCTTGGATCTCTTGCGCTTTGTCCAGCCTTCGATGTGGGGAAGATGGTTGTCGACTGAATCTTCAGTGTTACTCGTCGTCTCCTTGGTTGGGGAAAGAAGGGGAATTATTGCAGTGGCAAGTGTGTCTACTGCCATGACAGTCGTTGCTTGGAGAGGTGAAAAGAAAGAAAGAAAGAAACTCAAGAGGTTCTTAATTAGAGATTAAAGTGTGAGTTGGGGCTGTGGGAAGACAAGTGAGAGGAGAAGGGTTATAGTTAAGGTTATATAAAGGAGAGAACTAGGATGGAAGACCGGAAGTTGCATGGGAATAGGAGGAGATGGAATTAGAGGGGTCAACTGTGGAAATTGGAATAGAATGGTAAAAGGGGGGGGGGGGAATTAGAATAGATTGGTTGGTGCGAGGATACAGCTTGGAATGAGTGACACTGTGGGAAGGGGAGTGTGTAGTGTGTAGTGGGGGTTGGAACCTTCGAGGTGGTGTTTGGATTAGAATCGAAGACTACTTCTCTTTGCGTCAATATTTGGGAAAGCAGATGTTTGGGATTGGTTTAGGTTAAGGTGCTCCTTAAACTTTTAAGGGGGGCGGTGGGATCTCATGTAGTCAGCATTAGTGTAACTTTTTATGCTGCTCATGGTAGATTATATTGATAGTTCTTCTCTAATTAAACATGAAATAATAAATAATAAATTACATGATGCTTGTTTTGCTAAAAACAATACCTAGCTCTTGAAATTTTCAATTCGATATTTTTTCATGTTCTTTGATATATCGACTATGAATTTGTGAATAATACAAATTATTAACAATATGTAAATGCATTAAAGAAGATAGTAATAATATCCAAATTTAATGTATTTAATGTTACATGTTTTTGTTGCAACGTGCTGCTTCCAGATAAAAAATTTCAACAAATAACTTTTCATTGTTGAAATTTTGTTCGTTCTAATAACATTGATTTTATTTGTTATTTCTTTATTATCCATGATTTTTCTAACTTTATCACTGTTAGATAGTGTCATATTTAATAATAAATGTTATCTTTCTAAAATAATTATAGAAGATTGTTCATGCACATCAAGTTTATATTAGATGTGATTTATACTCATCTAATTAGATGGTTATGCTATGTTATTGAGGTTTCTTGACAAAATGATAAGAATAAAAAAGCAATTTTATTACAATCATTATTTATCATTGAATAATTAACTTTATTATGAAATTATAAGCTAGTTCTTTTTTTTAGGGTTAGGTGGCAACATGCCATCTCAAGGTTCGTTCAGTGGCTTGTGAACAAGTGAAATTTCATGAGATTTTCATAAAAATAGAAAATTTATTTTCTAATCCGTTCAGTTGTCCAATTTAATCATGGGTAAAATTCATAGAAAAGTCTAAAAAGTAGAAAAATTCATGGGAATTTTCACATTAGCTCCGAGCAAACGGCTACTAATGATAATATGCATGTTTTTTTTAATATAAATGGTCAAAGAGTTGATGATTCACGTGTGTTTATCACCGTATAAAATAATTAAAGTCTTGTTCAAAATATGATTTGAATTTTTAATCTCGGTAAATTACCAAATTAGTTTATGATACCGTTTAAATTTAATAGAAATTATTGATGCAAAATAACAACAAGAAAAAGAAAAAGAATCATTTGTAAATTGGTAATTAATTTTAATGTGAAATGTATATCTATGATTATTTTAATGTGAAAATAGATATTCATTTTTGTATAACTATGTTTGCTTGGTAAACCGTGATAAACCGGACTAAACCGTGATAACCCGTGGTAAACCGTGCTAATCCTTGCAAAACCGTGCTAATCCGTGGTCAAAACCGTGCAAAACCGTGCTAAACCGTGGTCAAACCGTGGCAAACCCTTGAAAACCCGTGATAACCCGGACTAAACCCGTGATAACCCGTGGTCAAAACCGTGCTAACCCTTGCAAAACCGTGCAAAACCGTGCAAAACCGTGCTAACCCGTGGTCAAACCGTGGTAAACCCTTGGATGTTGATAAATTCAAATTTTTAAGTTCAAAATAAAAAAAACGGCCAATAACGGCTAGTTTTCCCTCCCAAAAAAATCTCTATAAATTGAACTTCATCTTTCTCTCATTTTCACATCAAATTTTCATTATTCTCAATCTCTCATGTTCTCATACTCTCATTATTCTCAAACTCTTGTTACTTTCTTTATTCTCAACTTTTAATTTCGTTATTCCAAAAAAAAAATACAAATTAGTTGCAAATTTATTTCATTCCGCATTCCGCAAAGGAGCAAACGGAATTACGAAGGTTTTCCCGCAAAAGCGCAAACGGAATTGATTTCATTCGTCACCTCCCGCAATATTTCCTGCAATATTTGAAGGTTAGATTTGGTTTATGTTAGATTTATTTTATTGTTAGATTTTGTAGAGTAATTTAAAATCTAAATTGAATGTTAGATTTATTTTATGTTAGATTTAGTATATGTTAAATTTATTTTTTGTTAGATTTTGTAGAGTAATTTAGATTTTAAATTGAATGTTAGATTTAGTTTATGTAAGATTTATTTTTGTAGAGTAATTGAAAATTTAAATTGAATGTTAGATTTAGTTTATGTTAGATTTATTGTTTATTAGATTTTGTAGAGTAATTTAGATTTTAAATTGAATGTTAGATTTATTTTTGTAGAGTAATTGAAAATTTAAATTGAATGTTAAATTTAGCTTATGTTAGATTTATTGAATGTTAGATTTATTTTTAAATTCAAATTTATTTTTAATTAGCACTTAATTATCCTCAAAATTAGAATTATATGTTAGAAACTCATAAAAATGCAAACTATACATAGATGCACCCATTGTAATATTTCTAACAACACTATTAAATTAGATTAAATAGATCTCAAGAGTAAAACTAAGGTGTTCTTAAGCTCACCAAGCCCCTTTGTGAGCTTAACTAAAAAATCTATCGGATTGACCAGGGGCGGATCTAGTGTAGTCCAGGGGGGGGGGGGGCAACTGCCCCCCCTGGATTTTGAGTTTTAGTAGAAATTTATCGGTTTCGACCGACTTTGCCCCCCTGGATTTTTTTTTTGCCCCCTCTGGACGTTTAATTTGTAATTCGAGTTAAATTTAGGGTTAAAATTGAAATAAATCTGTTGAATTTTGATTGGTAATTAGAATTATAAGTCAGAGCATCAGAAATTACAAGTCAAAGCATTGGAAAGTATAAGTTAAAGCATTATTTTTTATCGAGTACCTAATTGGTTAATGGATTTAAACCCGATTAGGTATTTAAATCCGATTCGATATTTTTTTGCCCCCTCCTGACGAAAATCCTGGATCCGCCCCAGGGATTGACTTCAAACGACGCATCCAAACCGTTGAAACCGATCTACTTCATGAGTGATGCGTTTACATGACAAATTTTTAAATTTTTGAACTAATTTAGTATGAAGTCAAGCAGTAAAAAAAAGATGATTTATAAGTTAATTTTAATGAGTTCATTTTCATCATTTTTTTACCGCTTGACTTTATACTAAACTAATTCGAAAAATTATAAATTTGACATGTAAATGCATCACTCGTGAAGTAGATCGATTTCAACGGTATGGATGTGTTGTTTGAAGAATATCCAATAGATTTTTGAGTTAATCTCACAAAAAAGCTTGGTCAGCTTAAGAACACCCTAGTTCTACTCTAGATCTCAAATTCAAATGTTGAAAATTTTGGTTTTTTTTTTTTAACCCGAGACATTGAAGGGATTATATGTTAGAATATGTTGGATTTTATTTTAAATTCGGTTTTATGTTAGAATTATAATTTATTTGATATTATTAGATTTATTTTTAAATTCGAATTTATTTTAAATATGTTAAATTTATTTTGAATATGTTAGATTTTTTTTAAAATATGTTAGATATGTTAGATTTTAATATGTTATGTTAGATTTATTTTTAAATTCGGATTTTTAGTAATATAAATTTTAAATTCGGATTTATTTTGATTTTAATGTGTTAGATTCATTTTTAATATGTTAGATCAATTTTTAAATATGTTAGATATGTTAGATTTTAATATGTCATGTTAGATTTATTTTCAACTTGAATCCGTCGGACTCGGACCATGTAGACCCGTGAACCCGTGGGAACTGGCTCATTTGCAGTACACTACCTCAGAGTGGTGTGGTTGCGTACTTGCGTGACGTCAAAGGAAGGAGATCAGGTTAGGATTAGGTGATCTGGCAGGGTAACACACCCCAGCAACTAGTAGAAGCTGGCTCAGTCTCAAGAAGTGGCTGTTCTTTCCCAGTTGACTTTCCATAATGGCAGCTTCACTGGCGTCTCCTAAAGAGCATCTCGAAGGGATCAATTACTGTGCACCTGGAGCACCCTACCGTCAGATGATTAATCGCACTTGTACTGCTCTGAACTTTCAATGCCCCACTTTTATGAAATGAGAAGTTTAGAAACTGGGAACACCGGGTGCAGCTTGATTTATATAGCATAAATGTCGGAGAAAAACACGTGTTTATTGCTTTCAGTGATGGGCTGATGGCCTAATGATATACTAATTAATTATTTCCGTGTTGGTTATAAAGTACCAGCAGTCATCCCATCCCAACTATTGCATTGCTTCCGCCTTTAACATCTCCGGTCTTTGCCTTAACCGGAAATGACAACAATAATAATTATGCCTTTGTTCATGCAATTGATCATTCTCCAGTTTGATATAACTTGAGAGGATTAGCATCCCAAGTTGTTGGTGTGTTGGACTGAGGTGGTTGCCTGTTAGGAGAGCATCGGCTGCCTTTTCCACCAAATTTTACAAGTAGGATGTAGGACGGAATCAATATTCACACCTCTGACCTCACAAACTTCATTTTTTGCATTTATGGGCCCCCTACTTTAAAAAACAGTATTTCCGAAACTCAGGAAGCCGAAACTTTTATTAATATTCAAAAAAAATATTAAATTTCAAAATCTACATCTCATGAGGTGGAATTTCAAAAACTGTCCAACATTAGTTTTCATCAAAAAAAGAGACAAAGTCAGATGTCAGATTTTTTTTTGTTTTTTTTAAAATAGAAAGATCACAATATTTTTTGTATTTATCTAGAAGTGACTTTTAAACCGGGATCAATAATTCAGATTCAAAATATTTTTATTTTTTTCCAATAACACACAAAGTAATATTTTATTTTTCATACAGCCGCTAAAAATCCGGTCTAAAAAATGTTGATCCGGGTTATTTGTCGCAGTCTATCTAATAAATCAAATTATATAGTATTTCATCTATTTTCAAAGAAATATATAAAATATTTCTAATATTTCAATACAATAAATAAATAAATTATAACATTTTCTGTTTTAAAGAAAAAACTTAAAACCGGAAATTTATTTTCCGATTTGGAATTCCAAAACCAAAACCGCAAATTTATTTTCCGGTTCTGGAATTCCAAAACCAAAACCACAATTTTTTTTGCGGTCTCGGAATTCTAAAGCCGGAAAATAAATCTGCGGCAATTCAGCATAAAACCGGGAAATAAATATGCGGTTTGGGCAGTTTTCAAAATCTTGTCAAACAGGGTGCACATTTTGAAATTTAACATTTTTTTTGGATATTAATAAAAATTTCGGCTCAGGAAGTTTTCAATTGGCAGACTGCACAGCTCTGCCTCACTGCCCAGCAGGGGCGGATCCACATGGTCCCGCGAGGGCAGCTGCCCTCTCTGAATTTTGAGTTTTAGTGGTGATTTATTGGTCCCGACCGAATTTGCCCTCTGAAAATTTTTGTTCCCTCTAAATTTTTTATTTGTAATTCGGATTAAATTTAGGGTTAAAATTGAAATAAATTTGTTAAATTTTAATTGGTAATTATAATTATAAGTTAGAGCATCAGAAATTACAAATCAATGCATTGGAAAGTAAAAGTTAAAGTATTGTTTTTTTATCGAGTACCCAATTAGTTAATAGATTTAAACCCAATTTGATATTTTTTTGCCCTCCCGACGAAAATCCTGGATCCGCCCCTGCTGCCCAAGTTATAGTTATACATTAGTTGGATTTTCTAAAAAAAATCAATTTCACATTAATTAAATACACAAAAGAAAATTTAAAATTTAAAAGTTTTTAATCATATCACATCATTTGTATCCTCATCTAGCAGATTTTCAAGTTATGAAGATTAAACATGAATAATAATTAATCATATAAGATCTCCATGCTACGTATGGAGGTCAGTTTTACAATACCTATAATATTTTGTTCTAAATATATACCTGTTTTATTTAAATGAAAAGTATTTGATGTGTCTCGGATGTAACAAAATATTTATACATATATAACCTTTATTGCATGACTTTATCGTATTTTGTAGTATACATAATTTTATCGTTTCAAAAGGAAAAATACAGTTAAAGTAAAATATTGGAAGTAATAGCGTAGTAATATAATTTAATAAATTTAATCTCTAACAAACTATGAAAGGTTTTTTTTTTAAAGGGCAAGATGCAAATATATGCTCCACACACAATCCTCAGTCTGCCAACCCTTTTTATGAAGGTTCTGAATTGTTAGAATTTTATTCTCAGCCATCAGCCACCCAAAAGGAACAATTCTAAATACATGGTGCCTTGATGCTCCAAATCTTATGAATAAGATCTAAAGGTGAGGAGCCTTTAAGATGTACATTGACTTCCAGTAGAAACTATATATATATTATACAGAGGCCATATTCCTTTGGGGCAAATCTTTCTGATAAAATTCTTATCAACAGACCTATTCCCTGAATAAAGAACAAGGGTGAATTTCAACTGCATAACGAAAATGTACCAACAATGTATCTGGATCCAGTGCATAGGAGTAAAGATTGGTAAATCTATCTCTGCCAGAAGAAGATATCATGCCAAACGAAATAATTCCCTCTCCATGCATAACCATATACTTCACATGCAAAATTGAAAGATGTCAGCTCAATAATTCCTAATCCTCTCCGTTTTTTCAGCTTATAGATAGTGCCTTGATTTACTAAATGAATTTTCTTTTGATAAATGTTATTCTTATGTCATTGTGGTCAACCATCAATGAAAATAGTCATTAAAATAGTGAATCAGATCAGCACACGAAAGATCTGAACCCAAATCGGGCTTTGTCTCTGATAAAACTTTTTCTGGCATAACAGCTAAATTGTTCCTACTTTCACACATTATTTGAAATATGTAACTAGAACACATGGTAAGATGTTCAATTATTGGTATGTTTATTTGTTTATTTTATTTTTTTGAGGAAGGATTGGTATTCATTATTCAAAATGAATACCAATAATTTTGCACAAATAATGTTTCAGATCAAGTGATAATTAAGCAACAGAACCTTAATTCCTTGCCATAATTTTGCACAAAAATAAGCCGACAGATTCTAAAATAAATGGCGGTGGCATGTGGCAGCAATTGAGTTGCCAGGTAGATGTATACTTCAGTGTTGACTTTCTAGTGTTCATTTCTACAGGCATAGATGAACCTAATTAAATTAACCTTAAGAGAGATAATTAATGATTCATGACACCTCGCAAATATGTATACGTGTAGTGTTTGTAGTATGTATGGTTGGTCCCTGACGGCACCGCCCCCGTCTTTTACTTTGTTAAGTATGTATGCATCCATTTATGCATGATGCATCCCGTGTTGACAGTTGTCAGCTTGTGGGGCTTTTTTGGTCCGTGTCACGCTCACGCAGGATGTATAAACTTGACCTGAAACTTATAATGAAGACAAGGCTTTTTTGGGCTTTTTGTGGGGATCTGCCAATTTGGGCTGTTACAATGAAGACAGGGCATGATTTGTTGGGTCATAGCAAGTAATTGGCCGAAATTAATGGATTATGTTTAGGTTTTTAGTGGATCCTCGCTTGAAACTTTCAAGTGTCTGTCCATTTCTCAACTTATATTTTGTGCCAACAATCTATGCTGGGTTTACACAACCGACATTTTTATTAATATCCAAAGTTTAATACAAATTATTAATTATGTCCACATTCCAAAACTTTTGCTAAAAATACCCAAGCCGGCCATTTTCTGGCCGGCTTGGTACCTTTTTTTTTTTAAAACGCAAAAACTCTATAAAAGAGCACCCATTCCTTCAGCTGAAGGGCACACAGCCCGAGGCAGCTCGCTAATCACTGTTGAGGTAAATTTTTTTTTATTTTATTATTATTTTTTACTATTATGTTTTATTTTATAGAATAATTAATTATATTATAAAAAATTTAATAATAAACCCTAAACCATATAACCCTAAACCCTATAACCCTATAACCCTAAAACCCTAAACCCTATAACCCTACAACCCTATAACCCTAAACCCTAAACCTTATAACCCTATAACCCTACAACCCTACAACCCTACACCCTACAACCCTACAACCCTACACCCTACAACCCTACAACCCTACAACCCTACAACCCTTAAACCCTTAAACCCTAAAACCCTACAACCCTACAACCCTAAACCCTAAACCCTAAATCTTATAACCCTAAACCCTAAACCCTATAACCCTATAACCCTATAACCCTAAACCCTAAACCCTAAACCCTATAACCCTATTGTTAGTGTTGTGATCTAGAAGCCAATCATAGGATGATTGTTTTCTAAGTTTCGTTCATGTAATTGGATGATATATTTATCATTTTGTTCCTTGAGTATTTTATTACTTATAGATCATTCGGGTTGAGGACCTGGAATTGTGGAACTCTATACAGGAGTTAATAAATACTCTAAAGTGTCCCTAGTCTTGGTAATTAACAAGGAACATTAATTACCAGCATAAGATTAGCATTTGGACTAGATGATGATCATGTTCTGCAGATCATGTGACAAAGGGTTGTCAATCTAATCAAATGGATACCTGATGGAGATCAGGGGATTGGACGTGACCAAAATAAAACATTTAATATGGATTGTGTTTGTGTCATTAATGTTTTATTTGTGTCTTGAATTCTAAGGTATGAGATGATTGTTTCTCTCACATGAGAATACATATTCGTGGGTATTATCCAACGCTGTTAGTTACTGGCAGTTATACAGATTCTATCTCAGTATGTATCTCTCATGTGGAGGGATAGTAATTATCAAGAATACCAATGTCCCTCATGTAAATGAGTGATGATATCACTGGGCCCCTTGATGAAATAATACAAGTATGTGCACATATGATTAAGGAGTTAATCATAATTACTGAATTATTTCGGAATCAAGAAACGAGTAGATTTGCAAGGATGACACATTCCTACCTTGGATCTATTCATGATATCATGAGACATGGAATTGACACGAGCAATTGTTGCTTAGGGATCGTGATACAGTATGGTACTTATCATCTGTGTTATTTGGGTAACTACAATGCATATTGCTAGGTGCCGCTTGTAGTTTATGGAATCGAAAGGAGTTTCAGATTCCATTGCCATTTGACATAGATCCCACATGGTCACACCAATAAGAAGTTAATTAGAAATGCTCCTTAATTTATTTGACATGTATGACATGATAAATAAATTGGTTTCTCGACCAGAACATGAGAAATATAATTATTTGGAATAATTATATGATACTACAATTAATTAGATTAATTGTATTAATTCAAATAAGGAAAAATAGAACTTGGCCCAATAAACAAAGTTCAATGGCTGTTGTTAATTGTGGCCCATGTTTGTGAATTGTTTTCTTAATAACTACCACGTTTTCTGAAAAACTGCTTAGCAGTGTTTCTTATTTTGACCATATCTCTTTCATACAAAGTCGGTTTTGAGTGTTCTATATCTTTATGGAGAGGTAAGAGAAAGATCTAGAACTTTGCCTCTCTAGAGGAAAGACAAAATCGAATTAAATCGTGGTTAAAAACGTGGTAGAACGTGGCGGTTATTCTGGACCGCCATGTTCTGAAAACTGCCGCACACGTTTCTTATTTTGATCATATCTCCCTCATCTAAAGTCGGTTTTGGGAGTTCTATATCTTTCCGGAAAGGTAAGAGAAAGATCTAGAACTTTGTCTTCTGGAGGGAAACCAAATTCGAATTAGATCATGATGAAAAACGTGGGAGAACGTGGGGTTAGTTTTGGAAACTGAATTCACATTCCTCATTTGCTATATATATTTTCCCTCTCATTCCTTTTGAGTGTGATTTCGTTTTTAGAGAAAAGGTTCTGCCAAGAACTCTCTCTTTCTCTCTTGTTTTCATATCTCATGTGTTGAGAAACCATAAACCCTAAAAGATCAAGATCTAGTTCTCTTGAAGGATAGGGATTAAGGAGCAACCAAGTTAGTACTCGCTAGCAAGAGGAATATTTGGTTTCTGATTAATTTATTGGTGGATACCGTGGAGGACTTCTACTTTGGAGTCTCATTTTGGTGCAAGACATTCTAGGCCACGCACACATCAACCACCAAGGCGCTGCAAGGCATCAACCACCATTAGCATCAAGAAGGATGTGGAGGCTACAACCCTACATCTCAAGGACCTTCTTTTCTTGTTTGGAGACAAGAACTAAAGGTATGATGTTTAATGATTTGGAAATTGATTTTGGTTTGATTTCAATCACACATGATGATCTCTTTTGGTACTTTTCTTGTCGAAAATTTTGAAATTCCGCTGCCTTAAGTACCATAAAACCCAACACCTATAACCCTATAACCCTAAACCCTAAACCCTAAACCCAAAAAGAAGTAGTAACCAGTCAATTGTTTACTATGTAGTTACCTGACAATTGTTTACCATTTAGTAACCTGACAATTGTTTACCATTTTATAAAATGTAGTTTGTTTACCATGGCCTTTATTTCATTACACTATGGTGGGAAGATGCTTAATAGTGCAGAATGGCGTATTACAACAAAGATGCAGCTCATTCATTAATGATTCCAGATGACATCTCACTTTTAGACCTGAAATCCATAGTTTAAATACACACCGGTTACAACCCAGAAAGGTGGGACCTAGAATTGGCAACCCGATATTGCCATCCCTTCAGCGGAAAATTTATGGTTGCTAAACTGGTAGATGAGAGTACGTGGAGAGGCATGTTTGGTTATTTGAGGTCCGAAGGGAATTTTCTAATAGAAATATTTGCTAGAAGAGTTCCGGTAGATCCCGGGGTTGGAAGTTCGGGCTCTGGATCAGCGGCACCACATTATAACCCACAACCAGAAACCTACAGACGTGACTCCACCTTACTCCTCAACGAACCTGACCCAGAACCCTACAACTACGTCACTCCACCAGCACCTCAACGAAGACACTCAGTTGCATCCCCACCTAGACACAATCGAGGCAGACCAAGACACTCAGTTTCAACCCCACCTAGATCCGTAAATGCCACTCCTTTACCGTTACCTCCAGTATCACCTTACCCCAGACCTGCACCAGTAGACGATGCAAGCTGCCCGGACTTTGAAGATGTTAATGAAGAACCGGAGGACGATCTGGGGAGCGGGGATGAATTTGAGGGAGACATGTGGGGGGATTCAGATCACATGGAAGGTTGCGATGAAGACGGGCCGGTTGAAACAGCTGAAAGGCATACTGCTGAGGGGGGCCCCTTAGTGGCCGGACTGATACGCACCCGTTCCCAGACCTCAATGATGTTTTTGAGTTTAGAGAAACAGATATTGGTTATTATGGGCAACGGATTGAGTACAAAGGTGAGCTGACTGCAAACCAATATTTTAATAGCAAAGAAGACCTAATGAAGAAGATCAGAGAGCACCATATAAAAAAGAATCAGGAGTTCAGATCTTGGAAAAGTGACAGGGATCGGGTTACTCTGCTGTGCAAGGACAAGAATTGCCGTTACGAGCTTAGGGCAAAGCCGACGGGATGTGGAGACGCATGGGTTATAACTAAGCAAGACATGCCTCACACATGTAGGACTGACAGTACGAGCGACGACCACGAATGTCTGACGGCAGCACTCATTACCGATGTCATTGAGAACGCCATTAAAAAGGACCCGTGTATGAGCATTCAGACGGTGGCAGACATTGTTTTGTCTGTGTATGACAATGTGACACCTAAATACAACCGACTGTGGAGGGGCCGTGAGCTGGCAATAGCCCGATAATTTGGGAGTTGGGAGATTTCGTACAGCTTGCTGAGACCACTGCTGCTTGCAATTTGCCACAACAATCCCGGCTCGACCCACCAATTTCTGACCAGCCCGGTACGGAATAAGGAAACAGGACTAATCATGCCAGGTGTTGCCCAGTTCAGAGCCGTAGCCTGGGCGTTTGGTCCATGCATTGCGGCATTCCAGTACCTGAGACCAGTGATCAGCATCGATGCCTGCTTCTTGTCTGGGCGATATGAGGGGAGGCTTTTGATAGCTTGCGGCTACGATGCCGAGAACCAATTGTTGTCTATTGTATTTGCAATTGTACGGCAGGAGGATACTGAGAATTGAGGTTTTTTCTTGCAGTGGTTGAGGAATGAAGTGCTCGGCCCCTGTAAATTTGTATGTGTCATATCGGACCAGCACAAGGGGATCAAAGCTGCACTGACAGCTGAATACGGATGACCTCCCGAGCTTTTTGTGCACAGGTATTGTATGCAGCATGTTGCTGACAACCTGGTCAAGAACTGTGGAGGAGACAGATGGTACGGATGGAGGTTCAGGGAAGGAGCAAAGAGGAAGAAGCCGAGAAGATTGAAAGAGATGTTCGAAGAGTTTGCTCATGTATGTCTAACTTATAACATTTCGTTTAATTATCTTATAAGAATTTTATGAAAATGAAATAACACCCCTTTATTTTTGTGCAGCTAAATCCGCAGTGTAATGCATATTTAAAGAGAGTGGGCAAAGTACATCCTAATGATGTGATGGAGCCGTCCAATTATGAGAAAATTTTCCAAACTTGTGACGGAGGATACCGGTTTGGTATCATGACAACAAACGGCTCCGAGTCGCTCAACAATGTCTTCCGAACGAGTCGTAGATTGCTTGTTTGTGCCATAGTGGAGGATACGTTCTACACGTGCAACAGATGGTTTGTTCAACGGCGTCAGCGAGCAATGGAATTACAAGACAAGGGACAGGTTCTGTCTGACCGGGTTTTGCAGAAGATCAGAAAATGTTGGGAGAAAGCTGGAAAAATGCGGTTGGTGCGTTACACGCAGGGCCAAGGTCAGTACCAAGTTTCATCCCCAAATGAGTACGTTCCTTGCACCCGTAGCGACATGGGCAACATGGAACCCACTCACAGGGAGTTCATGTATATTGTGACACGCGGTCCCGACAGACAAATGGAATGCACTTGCAGAGGTATCCAATTAACTTCTATTATGTGCGCTCATGTCTTAGCTGTTTGCCGTGACCGAAACTGGCAAGAGGACGACTTTGTTGCAGACTGGTATAAAACACCCTATCTTGTGAGTACTTGGAACCATGTGTTCAATCCAATTGGCAATATGGGAGACTGGCCTGCTAATACTGGAGACAGAATCCTTCCGAGTAGTGGTTGGATTAGGAAGGGGAGGCAAAAACACACCCGTCGTGTAATGACGATGGATGAAATGGAAGGTAGACGAAAGGGGCATCAGGCTCGCCGTTCCACTTCCGATAGGCAACGAAGAGGTATGTAACATTCATCCAAATTATTTTTCTTTTCAATTTATACCAACTTACTAAGTAACACATGCAAATGCAGAGGCAAGAAACGCAGCAAATGCGGCAGAAAATGAGCGAGTAATGGCGTCGGGAAGTGGGTCCGGAGGGTCACGGCGTAGCACAGCTACGAGCCGTTTAGATGCAACTGCTATGTATGCCGAAGCAATGGGAGAGGCGGTTGCCATAGGAGGAGAGGCGGTTGGGGTGCAAGGGGAGTCATCTGTCCAACCGAGGAGGTCCACTACTAGACGCACAACAAGAGCATCTACAAGCCAAGCAGGGCCATCTGGAGCCCAGGCCGGCCCATCTACAAGCCAAGCAGCGCCATCTGGAGCCCAGGCCGGCCTATCTAGTGAGCAACCAGAGCCACCTGGTAGACCATCTCGTAGGGCATCTTTCGCAAGTGGTTTACTTCGGGAATTAAATTTTAGACGTAGTAGTAATAGGTGATTTGTATGCATGTTGTAAAAATTGTGTGGACTCTATTTGTATTTTGTGTGTACTTTATTATTTTGTACGAAACTCAGAAATGAAATATTTGACTCTAATAGAAATCACCTAAAACAAAAATATTGCGGTTTTGAAAAAAAAAAAAAGTACCAAGCCGGCCAGAAAATGGCCGACTTAGGGAGGGATCAAGCCGGCCATTTTCTGGCTCGCTTGGGTATTTTTAGCAAAAGTTTCGGAATGTGGGTATAATTAATAATTTGTATTAAACTTTGGATATTAATAAAAATGTCGGTTTACACAACATACATCTGGATAAATCCAAATTAGAACTTATATTTTCTACCAATTCGATCCGATTTTTTTTATTCGGATCTGATCCAAACGGATAACAGGTCGACCCAACTCCAATTTATAACACGTTGTACTAAACTACAACTTAATTGATGTTTAAATCCTTTATTTACTCAAAACGACGGTTGTTCTACAGAAACCAATTTGTTTATAAATGCAGTTGTTTTCTTTAACCTTTTTTTTTTTCCCCTTTGTTTCTAGTTGAAATTTAGGTTTTTCTGTTGACATTATTTTATTATTTATATATAATGTGCTAAGGACGGCTTGACTTGCATTTTTCTATTGGTTAATTGGTGTCTTAGAGCATCTAAATTTCTGGTACTATTAGAGTTTCTAATTTGACGTGGCAGTTTCCAATCTAGTTTCAGGAATATGGGAGAGTTTCTTATTTAGAAACTATGCAATAAAGTTTCTTATTAAGAAACTGTTTATAAACTCCATGCTGATCAAATGATTGGGTCAAATTATTTCTGCTTTTTAATTTGTTGCTGATGTGACTTAATAGAAACTCTAAAATTAATTTCAGGAATGTGAGAGTTAAAAATTTTAGAGACCTTAATTTCTAAAAAGAGGTTAACAGTAATTTAGAAACTCATTTGAGTTGCTGGAATGTAGATGCTCTTATTGACTTCTTTTTTCAATTGTGTATGTCATTTTCTTGTAAGTGGTACTATTCATGAAAAAGGAATGATCATTTTTTAAAGGGTAAATTACCATTGATTAGTGTATTAAAAAACATTGTAGACACATTAGCTATGAGCTAATTAATATATGGTAAGAATAATTGGCAAAGCTAATGACAATTACATTTGGCTATATATATAACTAAAAATATATTTTCTGTATTCAACTTTGGTAGCGGCAACACATTAGATTCCTTTTACTATTTTCTAAAATTTGGAAGAATTTATTAAGCGATTCGAAGTTTTTATAATTAGAGTTGTTTTTCGGATTACACTCCAGGAAAAATTATCTATTTGGACAAAGTATAATTTAAAATAAATAATTTGTATTAAAAAATCTTACATTCATCAAATTTTTAATACAGGTAAATATTTTTTTTGTAAAACGATAAAATTATTGATGATGAAAAATAACACAAAGTGTTTAATTGTACAAAAATGAGTGGTCAGATCAAGTTAAAATGATAAATGAGAAAAAATAGTATGATCAGACAAAGAATATAATTAAGTGATATGATATAGCTAAAAAAAATAGAAAATCAATCATTTTTATATATTTATTATTAAAAAAATTGTCCTTTCCAAAAAAGTACGAAAAAAAAAATGTAAAACATATATAAATTGATTTGCTATAAGATTCTAAGGTCCAAGCACGGTTTCAAACCCGAAATTTTTATTAATACCATTTCAAAAAAAAATAAACTAAAACATTACTAAAATTGAGGAATTCGAAAAATACCAGAGCCTCCAAGTCAATCGGTTCCATTTTTGGAGGCCGCAAATTGACATGGAGGGCCCCCAAAATCTAAATATCAGTATATTACAATGCATTTTTGAATTTTTGGAAACCTCCAAGTCAATCTGCGGCCTCTCAAGAAGGCTCTGGTATTTTTCGAATTCCTCATTATTTGTTTTTTTTACAGTGGATTAATAAAAAAATTCGGGTTTCAAACGGTGGAAAACAAGCTTTCAACTTGTCTCGGCTGGTATGAGGTTACTATCATCGTGATTCATACAATCAAAAAAATAATTAAAATCATTTGTGAGTCCTGACGAATAGGATATGAAGTTCTAGATTTCTAGTTATTTGGTGACAATAATAAAAAAAGTAGATTATAGATAGACCTTCTAAAACACCAACTATTATACATTAGCTATCTCCTACCGTTTAATATTTTTTTATCATTTTTGCGAGAATGTACTCCCCTTAAAATATGAATTTTTAATTCATAGTGGTACTAGCAAATGACATACTTGTGTTAAAAGTAGTGAGAAAATTATTATATTCTTTATTTATTGTCAAACAAAACCGTTTGCTGAATACGTGCTTGTATAAAATGTAAATTGGAAACTAAAAAGTTAAGGATTTTTATCACCAAATTTTTACGGACATCGAATCTACTTTGAGTTTGACGGACTCTAAGACCGTTTGATCTCGCTTCAAAATATGTGCACATGAAAAATTAAAGCGGACTTGTACGGATATTAAAGAAAAGTGTACATATCTTAAAATGAATCGGACAGTTTTGGAGCTCATCGAAGATCGGACCTCGCTCTAAATTTGCACTACCGGTGCGCTGACAATTGCGGTGTAATGTAACAAATGAGTTGTAGAGAATTATATTTTTGTTATAAAATAAAGATAAACAAACACATAAAAGTCATATATTTCTCATATATTTCTGTTACAAAATAAGATAGAGAAAACACATAAAAGGTGATAATCTTTTTATTCATATATTTCTCATGTGTGTACAATACAAGATTACAAAGTCTCTATTCATATGCTACATATTGTAAATAAAAAGTCATCTAAATAAATAGAGAAATAAATTCCAATAGTAATAGGTATCAATTCTAATAGTAATAGAATAGTGAAGAAATAATGATAATTAATATTAGAAGTTACAAGACGAATGGACCATCCACTATTATATTTATAACAATTTTCTCTTTTTGAGTTCTCGCCATATTATGTTTTTTGTTTTTTGAGTTAAGAATTATAATTTCGAGATTTATAGTATTAAGTATAGGGCTTAAAGTGATAGGAATTTAAGGGCAACTTGCAAGGGTGAAATGGTCTTTCTCAAGCATTTGGAGGAGGGCGTAGTAGGTCCAAACAATGCTACCAGAGCCCAAATTTATCCTCAATGGTTATAACTCAGGACTTGGGTCCTATAAGTAAAGAAGGAAATACGTGACACGCCATGATGTGATGTGACAAATACGTTGTGATTTGGTCACGTGACATGACATGACATGACGTGATTAATTTATTTTTTTAGGTGACGTGATCAAGTGGTAGACGGTCACGTCACGTGTAGTCACGCCGTGACCACACGTCACGTGATATGACGTGACGTAAATTAATTACGTGAAACTTTTTTTTTATATTTTAATTTAAATTGTTGAAATTTAGAAAAAAATAAATATAAAAAAATATGAAAATTGTAAAAATTGTAAAATAAGTAAATAATGTTACAATTTCTTTTTTTTAGGAAAGACTGTTGGGTATCTGACATTACTTTAAAAATTCAAATTACAAATATTCATTGGTCTAAACTAGATAAAATAAAAACCAGTACCACATGAGTACCGGTATCACTGAACCTACGCCATTCTCTTATTCTCTTATGATACTCTGTGTACCAAAAAACTGAAAATTAACTAGAAAAAATTGGATACTCTATGTTTCATCACGTGACGTGACTAGTTCGCGTGACGTGACGTGACGTATAATTTTCGCTCGAATGCAGTCACGTCACGCGACACGCGAATTACGTCACGTAATCGACTCATGTGACGTGACGTGACGTTTTGGAACGTGACTTATCACGGCATCACAAATTTCCTTCTCTACTTATGAGTATGGCATGTATTTACTTGTTTTGGCGTTATTATTCAACAAAATGTCAAAATGTCAATATGTACCTTAAATGTTGAGTTTATCGCTCTTTTTCTTGCATGATATTTGTACAAAATAAATTACCGGATCCCTGTTGAATACTTTTTTTTTGAATCCTTGTCAGTGGCTGACAAGTGTTGCATGATCCCTGTTGAATACTAGGGATTAGTTTAATATATAAAATACTACAAGAGAGAAACTAGGATGTTTTTAAATTTACCAATTTTTTGTTGAATTTAACGAGCATAACTAAGGTTTTTGTAAGCTAACTAAGGTGTTTTTAAGCTTATTAAGTTTTTTTTGGTGAGTTTACCACCAAAATTTATTGAATGGGTTTTAAATGACGATTCACCGATCTACTTTACAAATAATGAGTTTACATGCAAATTTTTTAATTTTTTAAACTAGTTTAATATATAGTTAAGTGGTAAAAAATATTTAAAAAATGAATGAACTAAAATTAATTTATAAACCTTCTAATTTGACCGCTTGACTTTTTACTAAATTAATACGAAAATTTAAAAACTTTGCTTGTAAACGCATCACTCGTGAAGTAGATTAGTGGCAACGGTTTAGATTTGTGGTTTGAAGCCAATTCGATAGGTTCTGGAGCTAATTAAGCTCACGAAGAGGCTTGGTGAGCTTAAGAACACCCTAGTTCTACTTGAACTTAACTTCAAAACTTATTGGAATGACTTTAAATGACGAATTAAAATTGTTGAAACCTATCTACTTTATGAGTGATGTACTTACATGTCAAATTTATAAATTTTCGAATTATTTTAGTATAAAGTCAAGTGGTAAAAAAAATATTTATAAATTAATTTTAATATGTGTTTTGATTTTGTACTAAATTAATTCAAAACATTATAAATTTGACAATAAACATATCACTCATGAAGTAGATCAATTTCGACAATTTGATTTTGTCATTTGAAGTTAAGCTCATCAAAAGACTCAATGAGTTCAAGAATATCCTAGTTCTATCCAAATTCAGATCTTCCCCGGTACCGTAATAGGGAATCTTTTAGAATTAGTGGATCTGGACCGTTCTTTTTAACTTGGCACGAATCTCAAAGCCCAATAATACTGCCCCCTACGCCAGCCTGAATCTCAGAAAAACAGGAAGTTAATCTCAAACCGTAAAGTGAGAGCAATCTTTTACGGTACCTGAGAGGATACTTTTCCGTTTTATCCTCCCTCATATCCTTGTACGTACAATATAAGTGAGAATTATTGCACTAAATCTGAATTCTCTTGATTAATGAAGCTAATACCTTCTCCTTCAACCACACATTTTAATTCATAGCAGTAAAATTTTTGTTTTTAAAGTTTCTCAGGTTATTGTAACTGAGTAATTAAGAAGATATATATGAAGTCAATGAAATCAATAAAACATTCTTTTTGCAAGCTATAACAAAACACATACGTGCGGGCAACAGCTTTGCACTTATTTGACAAGTGTACATATGCGAATTTAAAAAAAAAAAAGGTAAAAATAATAAAATATAAGATGGGGGAATGAGGCATTATATATGATTTATCTAATTTAATAATTTAATTAGACCCAGTGATCTCCTTCGATGTCAAAGGCAGTTCACTATCATATAAAGTCAAGATTTTTTTTTTTTGTGTGTGGGGAAAAAACCGATGCAGTATAATTTAACATTATAATATAAGATCCCCTGGTTCTTTCATTAGTTCGTAGCATCTTCTATAATTGTTATGATCTTATATTGGTGTAAGGTTCGTTTAGATAACTCATATTTCAAGTTATTATTAATTATGCTTTACGATGTTTCTTCTTTGAGTCAGATAGGCCCCTTGATAGTACTATCGGACACAGACTTGCAGGACAGAGCCAGCTCCCATAGGATTCAGACGTGGACCCTTCTTTTGATTTAGAAGGGTCGGACCTAGCTGAGTATCTGCGTGACAAGGCGATATATGATGTCATCGATGCAGCAGCTGGATTATTGACTCCTGATTTGTCTTTAGTTGATATTAGTGACATTTAGGAGATTATCTTGTGTGTTTACTGTTATGTTAGTCTAGCATTTTTCTGGATTTTTTTTTTGTTATTATGTTTTGTGGTTGGAAGTTACTAGTTGGTTGATGTTCCACTAGTTAAGTTTATATTTGAATATTCGGTGCTATGCACTACTTTTGTATGAACTATGTTGTTTCGTAGAATCTTCTATAATTGTTATGATCTTATATTGGTGTAAGGTTAGTTTAGATAACTCATATTTCAAGTTATTATTAATTATGCCTTTCGATGTTTCTCCTTTGAGTTAGATAGGCCCCCTGATAGTACTATCGGACACGAACTCACAGGACCGAACCAGCTCCTTGTTGGATTCAGACATGGACCCTTCTTTTGGTTTAGAAGGGTCGGACCTAGCTGAGTATCTGCGTGGCAGGGCAATATATGATGTCATCGATGCTGGATTATTGACTCCTGATTTGTCTTTAGTTGATGCTAATTGCTATTAGTGATATTAGTGACATTTAGGGAATTATCTTGTGTTTATTGTTCTGTTAATATTGTATTTTTCTGGATTTTTTTTGTTATTATGTTTTGTGGTTGGAAGCTACTAGTTGGTTGATGTTCCACTAGTTAGGTCTATATTTAGATATTCGGTGCTATGCACTACTTTTGCAGAACTATGTTGTTTCGTAATGAAATAGGTGGAATATTTCCACTTTTGCCAAACAAAAAAAAATGGAAATAAAGTAACGGTTGTATCGTAAAATATAAAATACATTAAAATATAAAAAAAATGTATTGCAATATCATATAATATTGAGAACTAATATTTAATCTAGTGGTAAAGGCAATATTCTTTGTGTGGAAAGTCGTATGTTTGAAATTCGAAAATTTCAGAACAATTATTTGTGAATATTAAATAATTGGATGACTTGACCTCCAAATTTTATTCAAAAAATACCACCTAATATTAACTCGACATAAAATGTTCAAGCTCTTGTTTTGAGTACCTTCAATAAATATGAGTATTAATCCAACTCTTTTAGTCATTCTTCAGATTTAATGAACAAAATTTCTGAGCTATAATTAATTCGGACAGGTTCAAAACATGTTATATGATCTTTTGTCAATTTTTAGCACTAATTAACAAAAACTTCCCTATTGAACAATCATAATCAAATCATATTAATAAGTAGGGGGAATTTCATGTATATCCCTCATAAACTTGAAAATTACGTATTTCCCCCTCTAAAATTCATAATATCATATTTATCCTTCTAAACTTCAAATACTCAGAAATTTACTTATTGTAATGTCTTTTCTATTAAGACTCATTTAAATTTATGAAGTACCCATTTTATCCTTCATTAACAAAATAAAAAATATGTAACATGTTTTAGAATAATGTCAGTCTTCTAATTGTTGCTTTCCGGAGGCAAATGAGTCATTTCTCTACTTCTGAGCTTACATAGTGGCTTTTAAGTATATACTTGTGAAAGCATCAGAAGTAGAGAATGATCCATTTGTACTCGAAAACTGACTAATTAGAAGCAGGGCGGATCTAGGATTTATGCTAAAGTAGGGCAAAAATCAGATTCAAATAGCTTATCAGATTCAAACTCATTAACTAATCGAATACTAGAAAAAAAAATAGTCATTTACATATTGTAAACAACAAAATGACAAGGGAGGAGGGGCAATATTAATTTCCAGGAGGATAAGTTAATCTGGGCCAATTAAATCAAAATTACTTCAAAATTCACGGGAAACTGGATCCGCCCTTGATTAGAAGACTAACATTTCTCTT
Source organism: Carex myosuroides (assembly GCA_028015225.1). Classification (NCBI taxonomy): domain Eukaryota; kingdom Viridiplantae; phylum Streptophyta; class Magnoliopsida; order Poales; family Cyperaceae; genus Carex; species Carex myosuroides. Next base: position 2,483,131 of record CM051485.1, on the reverse strand, counting down.
CAACATACTACTAGTTTTTTAAATTAAGAGTAAAATAGTTCATAAATTTAAAATGAGTCTTAATAAAAAAGATAATAAAATGAATAAATTTGTGAGTTTTTGAAATTTAGAAGGGGAAATATGATATTATAAATTTTAGAAGGAAAAATACGAAATTTCCAAATTTTTTGTGGGGCATGAAATCCCCCCTAATAAGTAGGGTGTTCATAATTCTTATTCAGTTTGCGTTTTCAACAAATGCTTCTAAATTTGCAAAATAAATAAATAATAATAATTAGAACTAGATTGTTGTCTAGTAGACTTTGATTTAGTTGTAAATTACAAATATTTTTCTGTGAAAAGTCGTGAATTCGAAATCCGAATTAATAATTCATTTTTATAAATATTGAAATTTGAAAGACTTAATTTTCATCATTATACGTAAAAAATAAATTTGCAAAAAAAAAAAAAAAAAAAAAATGGAAAGGTGGCCCTTCATTATAAGAGATTCCTCGTTTTAACCTTGGAATTCCAACGGGCGCCTTGGGACTGGGCGAACATCTGAAATCAAGTTCTTGAATAAAAAAATAAGGACAAAAAAAAGCGATAAAAGAGAATATTTGATGATATGCGAGAGAGCTTAATAATGTATACAATTGATTAAGGATCTTAAATGGACGGACCACATTTAAACTAAAAATTGATAAGGATCATCTGGTTAGATAGCCCCGAACAGCCTGCCATTCATTACTGGAACGTAAAGTAGCATCAACAAACCGGTACCAATAGTGGAAGCAAACTGGGGTACAAATTGGGACATTGAAGCAGCACTCCTTTTGTTTATTTTTTTGTTTATTTCATGCATCATCATTAAGTCCCTATCTCCCAAGTATAAACCTCTTATGATTACGACCGAACTAACATTAGTTAAGACAAATGTAAAATAATCTTAACCAATAGTTAGGGGGAAGTACAAAGTCAACAGCCCAATCAAAAAAGATTTTTTGGAGATGCTGGTATAAATACACCTGAAGTGCCGTAGCAATACTCCTCCACACTCCAAATTGAAGCATCTCTGTCAATCCCTCTGCTTCTTTCCACCCCGATGTCTCAGACTCAGATGGAAACTGGTTCGGCCATACCAGATTCCAACTGGGTCTCGTACCAATCACAAATGCAAAGTGAAGAATCCGAAATAGTGGCCCAATTCCTCACTCCGTAACCGCCATACCAAAATGAGCCAGATGGCTCAGACTTGGGTCTAAGGCAACCATCTATGTTTTGGTCTGACAACACAACCAATTCGTACATTTGCAATGGGAATTCAAACAGCTCAAACATGTCCTATTGGTCACAAGGAGAAAGCAATAACAGCAGCAGCAGCAGTAATTACTTTGCATCACAACCAGATTATGAGAACTACTATCTCAATGAGCCTAATGTGGCACTCGAGATGAACACAATTCCAGCCCCGACAGACTTCAACTTGGTGGAGGAGCAACATAAGAATAAATCTATCCATTTGGTACCAAACCCGAGTTTTGGAGAACAGGTTGTGAATGAGGAGAATAGTGATGAAAATGAGAATTCATGCCTGAGCGAGTCTGACTCGAGCGCAAAGAGGAAGTTCCTTGGCAAGTTTGACGGCCAAAGTGAGGCAGTCAAGAAGAAAGCCCGTGCTTCGACTCCTGTGAGTTATTTTACTTCTTTTCAATTTAGCAATTAGTATATTAGAAAGTTGTTTTGAGATTTTCGTAGTTAATCACTAATAAACATGTTTATAAGAGTTCAGATTTTTACCTTAAATAATTAGCTTTGGACTGAACTCAATTCTTACTGTGATTTCACATTGATGTTGGCTTTGTCGTTTTGTCTATCAAATCATGATGATATCTTTATGAAAGATGAATCAAGGTTGTTGTTTTTTTTCTTCATTCAATGTTCTTTTCTGATAACAGAAGAACATCATGTTCAGAACAGCATCATTTTTTTTAATCCAATTATAACTTTCAACACTTTTGTGTTTAACCTTGCTGATTGATTCATACAATTTCAGCACAATTACAGTAAAGTATGTTGAATGAAGTTTACGGTTGTGTTTTAAAACACTACATGCATATATATTTTATTTCATTACCAAAGCCAGGTGTCTGTGCAACTTTCTTATGCTAAAAAATGACATATCAAATTGATATGATCAATTGTAGATCAAAAAATCTGAGAAGAAAACAAACTCCAAGAAAGGGCAAAAGAGTGCAAGAAGCAGAGAGGAGGAAGAAAATAATGGTGCACTTAACAAGCAGAGCTCGAGTTGTTATAGCTCAGATAATGAGTCCAACAGATCACAGGAAAACAATGCTAGTGGAGTTACGAGCAGTAAATCAAAGGGATCTTCAGCTCTAAATTCAAACGGGAAGAGTAGAGCTGGCCGTGGGTCCGCCACCGACCCACAAAGCCTCTATGCAAGGGTACTTAGTTTTGACTTGTTTATGATTTAAATATTAACAAGGGGGCAAAAAAAGAAGGAACCTTACAAAGATTACCGTTGTGTGATTGCAGAAAAGAAGAGAAAGGATCAATGAGAGGCTCAGGATACTCCAAAGCCTTGTGCCCAACGGTACTAAGGTGAGACAACGATAACCACACTTTATGTGTGACGTGCTTAATTCTGTCAATTACTGGTACTTATATGTTCCCTTTTCTGCAGCAAGGATAAACAGGAAATTAAATTACTTTATGATGTATGGTTTTTCAGAAGGCAGTCCAGTATGTCAAATTCTTGCAACTACAAATCAAGGTAACAAGAGGACCTTTCTCTCTCCGCACCAAGTTTGACATTAAATTTAATGTATGTTTAACTATGTAATGACAATCTATTTGTTAACAATTCTACAGCTTCTCAGCTCTGATGAACTGTGGATGTATGCTCCAATTGCTTATAACGGGATGAATATTGGTATTGATCTAAAGATATCCCCACCTCAGTAAATTCTTCTTTTGTTTTTTCCCCTTCCTCTTTTTGATAGCCCACCTCCACAGTTAATAATTTAATTAAGAAGGTCCAAGCAGATACATCAAAATTCCTCTATCGTCTTTCAAGCACATTATTAGGGGTATATTGTCGATGAATTGCTAAGACCCAAGAATGAACTTATGGAGGATCGGGTCTATTTGCCAGGTCGACTTTTAATTTTTTTATTTATCTATTTTTTGTTCCATTTTGGTAATGAGTTGGTCTATGGACCAAGTCTACGGGAACTTCAGATTAAACTTTGAGAGATCTTTTGTACTATTTGTACCCAGAACATTCTTGATATGAGCATTAATTTATACAATTTCAGAGCAATTATTTTTTCTTTCAATTCTTTATTTGGATGAATGCTCATAGGACATTTTCCCACTTATATATAAATAAACTACTCTGTTGATTTTATTCTGGCAGGTTTGATGCTATGAACATGATTGGATAATAAAATACTTGGATTTATCTAACTCAAGTGATACTTTTTTAGTCATATCTAGAAGGATTAGATTACAACGGCCTATTGCTAATCATGGATCTGTTGTATGGAACCAAATCTCCTGTTGTATTAATTAAGGTGGGGCTAATTACTAAACTATAAGCTCCGAGACAACTGAACGAGTTAAATATTGCAACACGGTAACCAATTACCAAAAAAACAACTAAATTGTTCAGCAAAAAAAACTGAAAGAGGGGAAGAACACCTAATAGATTGCCAAGAAAGCAACATCTATAAGAGCTTGTTTACGGCTACCCCAATCAAACCAACCCGAAATGGCATCCTTCAAAACCTGAAACAGAAATTAAAACAAAGAGAAATTTTTGTAACTAAATATTATTCAGCAAGGACTAAAATTCTAGAAAATGTATTGACTCGGGGGCTTCTTTCTATTTGAACCCACAAAGTTCTCAAGAACTAAAACCATAGTAAATATTTTATGAAATTTCTTCTTAAATTCAGATTGTTAAAAAAAAATAGTTAGTATTACTTGGATCGGAGCTAACAACAACAGCATCACCGCCAAAATCACAGCTCCCGCCACTGTTCTTCTTCCTCTGCCAATAACTGTTAAAAGCGAAAGAGGCATGCGAAATAACAGTATCAGGATAAAAACAAGCCCCGCCCGGTCTGATCTCCATGCAATCAGCTCCTCCAGCCCCGCATGCATAATCCATTGCCTCTTGGAGCAGATCAGCTGGTGCCGTGGGTTTGGCAATGCACCAGGCTGGGAATGGAGAGGGTGGTGCTGGAGAGGAAGAGGGAGGGGTTGGGGAGGGCAACTGAGAGTTGGAGGGTACTGGAGAGGAAGAGGGAGGGGTTGGAGAGGGTAACTGAGAGTTAGAGGGTACTGGAGAGGACGAGTGAGGGGTTGGAGAGGCTAACGGAGAGTTGGAGGGGATTTCAGAGGGAGATGAAGTGGGGATGAAGGAAATGGAGGCATCCATGACTGGAGAAAACTGGAGGAGATGTTTGCGGTGGGATTCGGATTGAGGAGAGTAAGAGAGGAGGAGAAAGAGATAAAAGGTGGCGATGGAAATATTCATTTTCCTTTCCTTTTTAAAACGAAGAGTGGTCGAAAATTGGGGGAATCGGAGAACCGGGAATAATATGAAGTGTGAATTGATAGAGGCTAAAAATTTGATTGTTGGCGGCGTTAATAACACAAAACAATAAACAAAAAGGAAGTATGTTTGTCGCTTCCGTGTCTGTTTCCCGAGATGATAGATTTAGAAGAGAAGAGGCGGGAAACAGTGGCGGTATAAAGTTTTGGAGGAGAAAAAGTTTGTCGACCTACGGGTCATGAAGATACCGAAAAAAAAAGTTTGTCAGGATCAGGAGGGTTCAAATGGATCGGTTTATTCGGTTTTAAATCGAAACGGTAAATTTTGGTTTAATTGGATCAGTTGTTCGGTTTAAATGGTTCGGTTCGGTTCGGTTTTGGGATCTCCAAATCGGTTTGAACCAAACTAACCGGTTTAATAAAAAATGGATTGGTTTATTGTGTGGTTTATAATGAATCAGTTTATCAAAAAACCGGCTTGTGTGGTTATAAAAATGTTATCCAAATCAGTTTGAACCGAACCAACCGGTTTCGAAATGTTTATTTGTAACTTGAAATGTTTGTATTCGGTTCAACCGAGCAAACCGGAGTTTAAATCGGTTTAATTGGTTCGGTTTGGATTTTTAATTCGGTCGGTTCGGTTGGATTTTCAAAATTCGGTTCAAATCGCGGTTCGGCAAAAAAAGTTCGGTTTGACCCGAACCGACCGGTTGGACACCCCTAGTCAGGTTACCAAACCAGATTTTATATAGGGGTGTCAACGGGTATGATACGGGTTTGGAGGCATTTTCATATCAATACAGTATGATAATAAAAAAAAACTTTATCTTTATTTATTTTTTCAAATACAATACGGATCGGATAAACGAATAAAAAAATACTATTGACATCTTTATTTATGCTTTTGATAAAATATTTTTTAAAACAAAAATAACAATGAGTACAACTAATTTGTATTATGAAAATTTAGTAAAATACAAATTTTATTGTATCATTATTATCTTCACTCTTCATACAAATATATATTTATATATGTAATTTTATTTTTAAAAATTATGAGATAACGGGTAAGATAACAAAAAAAAGTATTACTTTAGGTAAAGTACCCGATAAGGTAACGAAATTTTTTTTTTACCCTTATTTGTCTTTTTGAATACGATACGGGTCGGGTAAATGAATAAAAGAGTGTCATTGACACCCCTACTATTACACTCGTGAATCGTTTTTTAGTAAAGATTGGAGGGTTTTGAACGTGCAACATATGGAGATCCGAACTCGAGTAGATCCAAACTATATTAACTCCATTAATCTCCCGATTTAAAGTTAGTTATTGGTTTTTGCTTTTGTTTTTGGATTAAAGTTAATTATTGGTTCAGTTATTTTAGTTAGATCAGATTTAGGAGGGGCTAACAACAATACAAACAAAGTGAGTTCATCGAGTTAGTCTCGTAGATTATTTTTGTAAAGATCCAGGTTAGTTTTGCAGATTATATTTGTAAAAAATTAACTAATATTTGATTTAGTGACAAAGGCAATGTTCTCTGTGTCCACATGTTCAAAATCTAGAAGGGACAATTTTTTTGTGAATATTAAATAGTTAAGTGGTTTGACTTCTTATCTTTATTTAAAAATAAAAAGATATATTTCCATTAATTCATCTCTCTAATAGCACACACATGCCGTTGATAAAATTTGCCAAATAGAATTGTAGGTAAAATATTGCAATAAATTTTGAATAAACCACACACAACACGCATCTGCCCTCCAATTGAGGTGGATATAAATATTAAACTTATGTAGCCGTTATTTTTGTAATATTCAACATTAAATAAAAAATAATAAAAATGTTCACATTTTTTTAAAATTTTAAAAATATCAAGGCCACTGAGACTCAGCGGTTGAATTATTTTCTAAGCCGCTGAAATCTCGACGGCTGAGGATTTTTCCTTCTTTAAGCTCTTTTTATCCGACATATTAATTTTTGTTCGGACCTCAAGACACGTCTATTCTAGATTAAACCTCATCAGCGTTCATAATACAAATTAAGACAATCAAACACAAACTTCTTGATGCGGATTAAGATTTAATCTTATTTTTGTTACCAAACGGACTACATGATAAGAACTTAATCCGAAAAACTAACGCACAACCAAATACACGGCACCATTATACTTGTACGGTCTATAATTAGGAAATCTGATACAGTTAAGCATCAACTGGTCAAGTGCCATAAATCGGGTCTGTAATTGGCCCGACGTGTGCACGGAATTCACATGCTCCCCGGTACCGTAATAGGGAATCTTTTACAATTATTGAATCTGGACCGTTCTTTTTAACTTGACCCGAATCTCAAAGTCCAATAATACTGCCTCTATGCTAGTTCGAATCTCAAAGCAGCTGAGAGTAATCTCAAACCGTAAAATGAAGGGAATCTCTTACATACTTGTTCCGTGTGCACGACCCCGTGCAAATTTATACCAGAACCGTTAAGCTTTTGAGATATATACGATTTAAAGTGCGATTCAATTTATTAATTATGAAAAATAACGAGGAACAAAGGAATTTGGAAAATTTTAACTTCATTGATGGAAAGGGAGAAGAAAGTAATGCGATCTGTTCTCGTCGCTTTAAAAAAAAAAATTGTAAAGAAAGCTTTAAAGGGCGATAACGGCTCCGACTGCATCAAAGTAAATTATCCGTCCACCCAATCACCCTCGACCCTCCTTTGTTTTTATCTTTTTTCAAGCATGCTTGTATTTTATCCCTTTGCATAAAATTCTAGTTGAAATTGAATTAAATCATGCAACTAGATAAATTTCTAAGTATTTGTCAATGAGAAGGAGGGCTTAAATGTCTCTTCTATGATTCTATCTTATCCGATCCGTATTCGATCCGTATCCAAAAAATTAGATGTGGATATCTAATATCTGAATATCTGTGTGGATATGGATACTGATGTGATTTTACGTTTCAATTATCCGTATCCGAATAGTAGATATATCATATATTTTAATATATATTATGAAAAAAATATTGTTATTCACTATTAAAATTAGATAAATAATATGAACTTTAGTATTGTTTAATATTATTTTAACAAATATCTATTTCAATCAGTATCCGTATTTATATTTGACTGATATTCAATCCGTATCCGAAAAATAAAAAAAGAAATATAGATATGGTTTTACACTGTCTGCTCCGTATTCGCTCCGTTTTCACCCCTGTATCTTCATCATCATGCTTTTACTTTTTTTTTAAATAGTAAAAAATAAAACTCTAGCATTAAGATTCGTGCATAAATTTTGAAGTATAATTCTTCGATAATATGAATTTGATCCGAGGTCGGACCCAATTCGAATCCAGTGAAGTAAATCTTTGGATTTTGGATCGAGACCGTCCGATTTGAATCCGTGAAAATCCATCCGTGAAGTGAGCGCACACATTCCAACGACGAATTCGAATTCCGAGACAATCTCGAGCGACGAATTCGAATCGGACGGTCTCAATCCAAAACCCAAAGATTGAGTTACTTTAGGAGATCCGAACCCGGTCGGACCGCCCCCGCTTGGTTTACCCTGTGCCCCGAGAACAGCTTGGGTCCGATGCCCATCGGACTCAAATTTAGGTCCGATGAATTTAGGGACCGTCCGATCCATTTTAACACTCGTGCGTGCGAATTTTAAAGTAGACGCGAAATTGTAAAGCAATCGGACGGTCCTCGAGTCAATGGGCATCGGACCAAATTGGTTCCCTGGCCCCCATTGCAAAAAGGCGCGAAAAGAAACCCTGAACCCAGAAAACCCAGAACCCTCTTCGAGCAGTCGAGCTCTCTCCTCCTTTCTTCGACAGAACAGAAATGGAGTTGTACCCGCCATCACCAACCTCATCATCGTCTCCGCGATCTCCATCTCCACATCAACAGCAGCCCTCATCTCCGCCGAGAATAAGGAGACTCGAAGCGTCGGTGGTAAATAGGATTGCCGCGGGAGAGGTCATCCAGCGCCCCTCCGCTGCCGTCAAGGAGCTGGTCGAGAACTCTCTCGACGCTGCCTCCACATCCGTCTCTGTCTCTGTCAAGGACGGCGGCCTCAAGCTTCTTCTAGTCTCTGACGACGGCCATGGCATCCGTGTACGACTTCTTCCTCTATTTTTTATTTTAATTTTGGATAATAAAAATAATAAAATAGCAAACCAAAAGTCCATAAGAAAAGAAAGAAAACGGGGGCTTCAAATAAACTTTTTTGTTTATCTAACAAAGTGAAAATGCTAAAAGGTGGGGTGGAAGGCCCAAATCAATTTTGTTTTTTCCAAGAACGGGAAGTTCGCACAATGACTGTGAACCTCGCTTTTGGTTTGCAATGTCTGGGAACCCACCCTTGCTGTATTGTATACAGTGGGTTGAATCCAAACTTCGTAGTTACAAAAATTACAATTTTGAATTCCATCGTTCCTGTTTTCCATTTTCATATTACCAAATAAAAAAGTGTGCTCTAAGTTGGTCTAAATGATACAAGGCTCGGATGTAGTGCAGAGATATGTTCGTTCAATTAAGGCTCATAATAGTACATTCTTTCCATTCATCGAGCCCAATCTGCAGTTCACCTCAAATTCACCATTCTGGTTTATACATGGAAGATATATGGTGATGAAAGTATACCAAATGATGGAATGCTAATTTTTGAATGTGCTTTGCAACTGTAAGATGTCCCTGAAATTGCACGAGAGGCAAAATTGCAGCAGGTAATCCCTAAATAGTTCTATAAAACCTCTGGTAACCCTCTATGGTGCTAAGGCTAAATTCAACCCCTTCTTTAATGTGATGTTGTATATTAAGCTCCTTACTCCAAAAAATTAGTGTACTTTAAGCTCATCCTTGATCTGAACTGTGGATACAGTATGAGGATCTGCCAATACTATGTGAGAGGCATACCACATCAAAGCTATCAACGTATGAAGATCTACAAACAATCAAATCAATGGGTTTCAGAGGAGAAGCCTTGGCAAGCATGACATATGTTGGCCATGTCACTGTTACAACTATAACTGAAGGCCAGTTGCATGGCTATAGGTCAGCATTTGCACTAATGCACTAAATATTTAGTTTATCCATATGATGTGCCCATTTTGTGATATAATCCAAAGTTATATCCTCAGCCTCAAATGGATTTGCAAGAATATTGTGTGTGTGTGTGGGGGGGGGGGGGGGGTGTGGGGATCAAAATAAAGATCAATTCCTGCCAAAAATGATGGATAAATTTATTTGAAGGTCCTGGTTTCAACCTATTTGGATGTGAATTCTGGTATGGTAACCTTGTAATAAATGTTCTGCATATTTTCTAGCCTTATACAGTCTTAACAAGTTTTCCTTTTGTTCCTATACTGCATGAGTCGACAGCAAGAGAAAACTGTTAAGGGTCGTATGGCACTGTTCCCTCAATCCTTATTTTCATGCCACTAATGAACTTTAACAATTAAAATGGCTAGCTTCTGGAACAATAAGCACCGAAATGAGAATAGACGAAAATTTGAAAGTCCGTATTCTTGCAATTTACTAAAAAAATGATTAAATTTGAGGAATCCTGTAAATTCCCGAAAGGAGTAGATAGTTTAATATGAACATGAAGCGAAAGCTTTGATGAGTATGGTAAGTAAACTATTCATGTTTTCAAGGGCTTTTTGGAAATTAAACAATATTTCTCATTTTTTCCTATACTGTAAGACAATAAAAAGGCAAAATCATTGGAGACGGTATGGGACTATACCTCAGATTTTTGTTTTGATACCCCTAGTTAAATTTAAGAACCAAAACGTGTAGCTTAACAGTAAGAACCAAAATTACTAAATAGACAAATTACTTTCATAATTTACTCGAGAATTGATTAAATTGTGAATCCTGCTGTAGTTATGAAAAGGTCAGAGATTGAATATTGTCACAGTGAGAAAGCTTTAATGGGTACAGGAACCAAGATGCACTTCATATTTTCTGGGACCTTTTGTTTTAAAGTAAAACGTTTCTCATATTTTGAAATTGCAATCAAATACTTTTAAGGTTCTTTTGTCCCAAATAATATGAATCTTAAATTGTGGTAAAATAGTGGGTGTTCATAGAAAATCAGAAGCTCTACTACTCTCTGATTTTTCTTGATTTGTTTAATTTCCTTCCCATTTTAACACAGGGTTTCCTATAGAGATGGTGTGATGGAGCATGAGCCCAAACCTTGTGCAGCAGTGAAGGGAACTCAGATAATGGTTTGAAATTTCAATTCTGGAAGTTCAAATACACTAATTTATTAACTTTATTCTTACTTTATAGTATATAAATTAAGGATATATCAAACGAGGAAAATACCTCGAGTATGCAACTAAACTTTAACCCAATGATCCTTCAATTCGACTTTAATGATGCTTTAAAAATAAATGACAAATCGAACCAGTGAAACAAAACAGATCAAGGGACTGAAAGATTGGCCGAATGGCTGGTCAAATTGATATTGCAGGGACCTATTATACCACATCCTGTTTGAAAGTTTGTTTTTTAACTTAATTCACAAGGCAGATCTATACAAACAATGTAATTTCTTACATATGGTCCAAGTGGACTCTTTATATATTATGTTATTTTTTTAATAGGTGGAAAACCTATTTTACAATATGGCAGCCCGTAGGAAAACACTTCAGAACTGCAATGATGACTACCCAAAAATTGTGGATTTGATTAGCCGATTTTCTGTCCATCACATGAATGTGAATTTTTCGTGCCGTAAGGTAGGCTAACTATTATATTTTCTGGCCATGTTGATTTCAGAAATAACTATTAAGGATACTACCAACTGTGTTTACATTCATGGATAGTGGTGTTTGTGCCATTACTTGGTCAAGTATAGCAATTTGGCCTAGTATGCTGAGATAGCAGAGAATTTATACAGGGCCCTTGTGTAGTGTTTCCTCCAATGGTTCATTTAAGCCGACTTAATTGAGTAACTTATTTTCAACCTGACCCTTTTCCCCCAAATGAACCCCTTTTTGCAATTCAGCTTCGATTTGTTCAACTTTACCCAAAATCAATTTAACCATCAATAATTTGACTAAATTTAGCTTTGGTCTATCAAGGGAAAAGTAAACTATGAAATGCCAAGAAATAGATGCAAATAGCTAAACTATGGTACCAAAGCAGGCATGGTGATGGTGTTCTATTATATATGACTAAACATCTGCATAATAGGTTAGAGTTTCCTGTGTCTGACTCATCTGATGTAGTACTATACCCCAATTACAGTATGGTTCCAATCGGGCAGATGTGCACACAGTTGGTGGGACCTCCAGGTTAGATACAATCCGAACTGTCTATGGTGCATCAGTAGCCCGTGATCTGATGGAGATATCTGTTTCAGATGACAACCCTGCCAGATCGATCTTCAAAATGGAGGGGTTTATTTCAAATTCAAACTATGTTGCAAAGAAGACAACCATGATCCTTTTCATCAATGGTATGCTGTCCAATGATATGTGCTGATTCATTTGTCTGTTTAAGCTCACTTTTCTTTCTGTAATGCCTTTATCGGAAAATTCTGTGAAAAACATTGCGGTAAAATTGGCTTAAGTTGAGTAATTATTGCAAACCTTAGGGATATTCTTTCAGGGGAATTGAGTACCACATAACTGAGATTGCAAGTGTGCTACGAGTTACCAGTGTTTACTGTTGGATCTGATTTTCTGTTTTTATTCCATTTCTTGTGTCGACAGATAGACTGGTGGACTGCACTGCCTTAAAAAGAGCAGTAGAACTAGTCTACTCAGCGACTCTTCCCAAAGCATCAAAGCCTTTCATCTACATGTCCATTAATCTGCCATCTGAGCATGTAGACGTCAATATACATCCTACGAAAAGAGAGGTATGCTCTATTAGTGAAAAAAATTCATGACCTAACTCACCCAGGAATTGCAACAACAATAGCTCCTCTACCCACCCCCACTCTAATGCCCACGCCCACACCCACATTCACACCTTCACATACACACCTTTTTATTAACCTTTTTTTTTATATAGTCACCATGTTGTTGACATGGAGGAAAATTTGAGGATTAATATCATATGAGGCCAAGCCAGAGGAATTAGTGTATATTGTGGAATAAATTGAAGTTAAATAAATTAAACTGTAAATATGTTCAGCTTAGTTGGTTTAAGATTTAAGGAAATAGTAATTTAACTATGTCAATACTGCTAATGCAATTTTTTATTAACCTATTATGTGCTTTCAGGTTAGCCTTTTAGATCAGGACAGTCTTATTGACACAATTCAGAATGCTGTCGAGTCCAAGCTTATGAGTTCTAACAGTACTCGCATATTCCAAACACAGGTTCTTTTTATTTTCTTATTTTTCTACCTGTGAAGACACTTAACCTTTCTATGACTAAGCTGAGAATACATTACCAAATTATTTTTTTGCTCTCTTGATAGGTTGTCAGTTCATCCTTACCAACTACTCAAATTAGCACAAGGAAAGACAAAGAACATAACATTGCTAATTCTGGTAAACTTGTCGTTTTGCTTACATTTTTTTTTTTCGAAATTCATTGTATTTATGGTTTAACGGTTTAACCTCATCGATTGGTCAGGCCCAAAATTAGTATTGTTGGTCGAAATTCTGTAAAAAAGGAAAATGCACCTTGAAAAAGTCCCAGAGCGGCAAAAGTGATACATTCCATTTGAAAACTACTGGGGATTTTGTTGGCGAAATGTAGCAAGCTATTATATTTGCAATTTTTCATACTAATACAGTTCCTACAAAACAAAGGCTTATATATTTTTTATTTGTAGGGACCCAGTTGCAGAAGGTGCCAGTAAATCAAATGGTGAGAACTGATTCGCGCAACCCATTTGGAAGGCTGCATTCATATTGGAAAGATGAAGCACAGTCGTCTAAGCAAGAAAAGAAATCTGACCTTGTCTCCTTGAGGTATGTATATATCACATTTCACAAGGTCCCTCCGCATTCCTCATATATATTTTTTAAAATCATTATTTTTGAGACACCATTAATCTCGTAAGACAGCATGCTTGAGTAGTTATTCACGGAGTATATATATATTTTGTATATTGAGTAATCTGTTTAGCATAATCCTTCTTGTTTGGACTTGCAGGAGTGTTGTCGTAGCAAGGAGGAACTGGAAGGAGAATACAGACTTTACAAGCATTGATCAGCTTCTTAGAGAAATCGATTCTGATGTTCATCGTGGTGAGTTGAGATATTTTCTGTTTATACTTCATGGAGATTAAGCATGTACTGGTACTGTTCCAGTTTGTTAGTTGTTTTTCCTTTTTCTTTTACATAGTTGGAGAATGGGAAATGAAAAGTCTCAGTCAAAAAGAAAAGCAACAAGCTTTCCTCAAGGAATATATTGATGGATTTTGTAAAAGTTTTGTGCCAGCTTAGTTTTATACTGGTAGGTGTGAAAGGTAGCAGACTTATAAAGGTAACCAATATATAAATTAAGCCCAAATAGAATTACAAAGTGGAAAAGTTGGATAATAGCAACTGAGTTTGATTGTTACTTGAAGGTTTTACATACAGTTATGTGATGTGAAGGAAGTGACAGACTCCCTTGAAATGTTACTTGTGATATAAAATGTGAAGTCTTGGTTTGTATATTGTGATTCAAGTTATGTAATGTCTAAATTTTAATGTGTAGGCCTCTTGGACATAGTTAAGGACTGCACATATATCGGGCTTGCAGATGAAGTGTTTGCATTGCTGCAATACAACACTTATCTGTACCTTGTGAATGTGGTAAATGTAAGGTACGCAATTTTTCCTCCATTTGTGTTGAAACCTCCAACAAGGGCCCCTGGAATACTTTCTTTACATGTTGGGCACTTGAGTTTTTTTTTTTTATATAAAAAACATTTTTATGTGTAGACTTTCTAAGGTACGTAAGATAAATTGTTTTAACTAGATAAATTTATGTTAAAATTCATGTTATATCTGGGTTAAGTAACTCGTATCTTTGAATTATAAAGTTTTTGCAATGAGAGCAATCATACCTTGTCTGCCAGAATGTTTATGTTGTGCTGGAAAAGTTTTTCTTTCTACATGGGATATATTTTATTTATATGAAACATTTCTTTTTGTTCATATAAAGTAGATGGTTTTGCAGGCGCACTATTATTTATATATTCGTGACAATGTGAATAATATGTAGTCGCATGCAAATGTATCTTTATTTTATGCAAATGTAGTCACTAGAAGTTTCTATATCTTTAATAGAAGGTGATATCCCACCCCATGAATAGAAATATAATTTGTTGGAATGCTATTCTTGTAAATGCGAAGCTTGCATTTAAAAGTTCCATTTTTTATCCCTGAACTTATTCTTGGTTCAGTCAGCCCTGTGTTCTTGCAGTTTGTCCAATCCAGCCATCTTCAATGGCACTTGACTATGCTAAAGACACTTATTGCACTGATGACAATGTGGTTTTTACATAGCAATGATTTTGCACTGGGTTGAAAAAGTATACGTTGAACCACGATTTTATATCGTGGAATTTGATTCTTTCACGAACAATTTCGAATTGTACATTTTTTTCTATGTGTTCTATAAATTCGTGATAGAGATTTTTCTCTATTTTATAGGATGCATTTTGAAAATGTTCAAATTTCGAAATATTCATTTCAAAAACCAAATTGACCAATATGCTAAGCTCATTCATGGGCTTTTCTGACAAATCGAGGTACTTTCCGATCCAGATTTCATAAAAAGATTTTGCTTTGAAGTGATGCCGCATCATTGCCTCTAGTCAAGGGAGGGCTAGAAACCATGTTACAGTATTTCAAGGGGTTGACTGGACAAAAAAAAACAAGCTTAGGGCTTTAATTGAACTAAGTGCAATAATATAATGGTCAAAATTAAGCTCTCTTCATCACTCAATTATAGTTTGATACTTTAATTGATGTTGTTTAATACTGTGCAATATATTCTTTTTTTTCCTCCATTTTTTATAACAGTAAAGAACTGATGTACCAGCAAGTGTTGTGCCGATTTTCAAAATTTAATGCCATCCAATTAAGCGAACCTGCACCACTTCGAGATCTCCTATTGATGGCTCTCAAAGATGAGGAATTGGAGACCAGAGGAGATGAAACTGAGACTGATGACGATCTTAAGGAGAAGATTGCTCAGGTCGTTGCTCCCACCCTGCCCCTCCTCTCTCTCTCTTAGTTATCTGCATTTGTGTTGCATGGGGAAATAATGTTGCAGTATTCCACGGAATCTTGGGATTTGTGATGGGATGATTGTCAAGCATGTGCAGGAGTTTACTTAGACTAGACAATTATCCTAATCAATAGGATTTTTAGTTTTAATTTGTCTAAGGATCTTTCAAATAAGTTGTAATTCTATTTCGTTTGATGAACAGGTAGCAAAGTTGGTACTTATTTAAAAAAAGGTTATTCCATGGAAAAGCATTTATTTCTGGTCCTTTCAGTTATTTTGATGGATCCAGTGCAAACAAAGGCCAGCTATTTTGGTCTACTATACCTTTTTTTGATAAGATATCCTGTTCTAATGCAGGATGTTATTAACCTACCTGGGTTATGTACCTTGTGTTTTTGGCTCTTTTTTTCCTCAGTGGTCACTATCAGCCATCTGCATAATTTCTTTTTATTGGCTCTTCATCAATATAAACTGCTAAATTTTATTCAACTATTCTTCAACAGATGAACATAGAACTGCTCAAAGAGAAGGAGGACATGCTAGAGGATTATTTTGGTATAAAAATGGAAGATGGATGTCTGATTAGGTTACCTGTCATACTTGACCAGTATGTTCCTGACATGGATCGCATCCCTGAATTCCTATTGAGTTTGGCAAATGATGTACACTCTTAGATCCTTTGATATTTCATGTTTTATTTTGTTTTTCCTTGTCAATTATTCCGAGTAATTTTGTGTATGCCCCTGTACTGTTTATGCCTGCAAATCTAAAAGCTCTCACATCCCCTTTCGAACTTGGAAATTTTCATGAACATCTTACTTGTTATGATTGTATAGGAATGCCCATCTCAATCCATTTTTTTTTCATTTGTATATTGATAAACATCTGGGGATGGGTAGTTTGGATAATGTAAACAAGAGAGGGCATGCTGATACTTTTCTTGTCATATGAGGTTTTTGTTGTCTATCTTATGGTTTGCCAGGATGCCTGATTTTTTTTTTTTTTTCATCCATGGGCATATGTGGCCTTCTGAAAATTCAGTAAGGTTATAGCTTGAATTACCTCTAGTATTTTTGTTGAATTTTTTCACTTTGCTCAATTTATCAATTAACTTGTAGAGGTGAATTGCCAAATTTTGTTCCCGTATGTAAAAAAGTTGACTATCCATCTGAAGCCAAAGTTTATAAAATGAGGTGGTTCCCAAAGTGAATTGACAAATTGGCCCCTCAGTACTTCTTGAAAACTAGGTTTTTATTTTCAAGGCAAAGTCATTATTGATCATAGAAAATCTTTACTCACCAATATTTTTATTATTTAACAGATTGATTGGGATGATGAGAGAGAATGTTTTCAGACGATTTCAGCTGTCCTTGCAAACTTCTATGCAATACATCCTCCAATTCTACCTAATCCATCAGGAGATGGTATTCGTTTCTACAAGAAAAATAGGGAGGAGGCGGGTCTGGATAGTGAGATTTTAGCTGAGAAGTCAGGTTGGCCCTTTTTACATGATTGATTATAAAAATTTGTATGGACCCTATAAGTTATGATGAGATCCAAAACACCCCTGAAAATATACCATGCCTAGCTCTTCACTTTTCATTGAAGGATGCTTAAATTCAGCCCTTGTTCATTCTTGCGCAGATAGTACTGAGGATATAAGGATAGTTGTGTGTTTCAGGAGAGGTGTTGGGGTTTGGGGGGGGGGGGGGGGTATAAGGTGATATATTCATCAAATTTTATAGGTTTATAGGTTGTTATAATCTTGAATCTTGTTCCCATCCATCGGGACAAGTTCTTGATAACAATAAACAAAAAGAGGCATGAATGTTTATAGGATGAGTAAAAGGTAATACATAATAGGATAGGTACAATTTGTTAAGAGATGTGTCGCAGGCTTCTGAGATGTTCCGGTGATCCGTACCTTTTGGCATGCAGGACCAATTGCTAATTATATTCTTTGTTTTTTTTTTGCTTTAAGCAGTTGAAGAAGAGGTGGATGAAGAATTAGCAGCAGAGGCTGAGACAGCGTGGTCTCAGCGAGAATGGAACATACAACATGTCTTATTCCCGTCCATGCGCTTATTCCTTAAGCCCCCAAAATGCATGGCAACTGATGGCACTTTTGTTCAGGTCTCTCTCTCTCTCTCACGTGCGTGCACTCACACACACAAACATACACATGTTTTGTCTTGCTTTGCTCATCTAAAGCTTGATTGCAACAGTGGTGATGATTTGACGCTATTTGATATTTGAGAGATTTTGTAATGTTTAATTGCGTAACTGAGGGTTAAATTGAGTTAAGCCATAGTTGCACAAGCGAGGGTCTTTTTCTCACCCATAAAGAAATGCAGCATTTAGGTTCAATAGAAGAAGAATTAGGTTGCACTGAGGCTTGGCTTGCAAAACTAATTCTAATTGAGTTTTGATTTGGCAGAAATTGCCTTGGAATCTTGGTACTGTAAAGGTTGGGCCTAGTACCTTTATGTAAAAACTGAACTCACAATCCTATATAGAGAGAACACCCTCATGCATGCAATACCCCTTTGTAAGGAATACTTGTCTTCTTGTTTGTGTGGTCTTTTATAGGAAATATAAATGGATTGTCCGATGTTTTGATAGGTTGCCTCTCTGGAAAAGCTCTACAGAGTTTTCGAACGATGTTGAAGCTTCTGACTTATAACTGCAAGGATTGCCGATTTTGGTATTTATCTTAGAGAACTAAAAAAATATTTTGTTCTGTTTTTTCTGTTTGTATATTTTTTCTAGCTAGAGCACAGCATTATGGTCTGCTGAAATTTTTGCATCTCCTTGTAAAAGCTTTAGACCTTTGTCTTACGCAAACAGTATGCGGCTTTAATTTTTATTACTGTGAGGTTTGCATAGACGCATAACAGATGTGTCCACAGAAGTTGCATTATATATACTCTGGCTTTCTTATTTCTAAACAAACTCAATGCTTTCGATATGTCAGTCATCCATCATTTGATTAAAAAACTTGATGATTCTGTATCATAGTATTAACATAGATTATCCCCTTCAGAACCACATCTCCATCAATAATACCATCTAATAGTTAATACCATCAATATTGGACTTCTCAGCTGGTCAGGTCCGGTTCGCGACTCTGGCGTGTACTAGTTTCCTGTTTGGTTAGACTGTACAATTCACGGTAGACGGCGCCAATTAATGTATTTGGTTTTTTGTTTTGTAATAAATAAATTCGGTTGTCCAAGGTCGACCGTTAAGCACACGTCAAGCGGTCAAGGAACACAGACATAAAAAAAAATGTTAAATAATAAAATAAAATATGCAATCCTAGTCTCATTAGTGCAAAATTGACCAACTCGATCGATCGGTCAAACAAACAACATGAACCAAACTGCAATAGTTCCATGTACACTTGAGCAAAAAAAGATCTTGCAACAAGACCGTGGATCTACTATGTAACGATCCCAAGCCTCTCTTTCTTCTCATCCCTCTCCCTCAAATCCTCCATTAACAAAAGCACCTCTTACCATATAAAGAAAAGAGAGATAAGACTACATCCCCCTAGAAATGGCATCTAAAACTATCGACAGCTACCGCAACAATGCCGAAATCACAAAAGGAGATGCAGAATGCAAGAAAATGTCTGTTGAATTGCTGGAAGAGCTCGGGCTACCGAAGGGCCTCTTTCCTCTCGAAAACATAGAAGAGTTCGGTTATAATAGAAATGCCGGTTTTATATGGTTCATTCAAAAGAAAAAGATAGAACACACTTTCAAGAAAATCAAGCAAGTGGTGTCGTACGCCACCGAGGTTGCAGCTTTTGTAGAGAAGGGGAAGGTGAAGAAAATGACTGGGGTTAAAACTAAAGAGCTGCTGCTCTGGCTTTCGGTAGTTGAGGTTTACATAGAAGAGGGTTCAAAAGAGAAGGTTACCTTCAAGACGGGTACCGGTCTTTCCGAGAGCTTTGATGTGTCTGCTTTCGAGCTGCTTGAGTAACAAATCTTTCCTTAGATTATCGATGTGGGTTTGATGCCATAAATTAATTAAAAGTATGTTGGATTTGGATTTTCGTTTTTTAGTTGAATTTTGATTTGGAATGGTAAGTTCCTGTAAACTTATTATGGCAGTACTTAACTGGATGAAATAAAATTTTCATGTAAAATTTGTGTTACTTGCTGTGGTATCAAAATTGCTGGTCTTGATGCGCATATTTATATTGTCGTCTAAGAGAAGAAGGTTCATTGGGAATAATTTGCCGAAATTTTTATTAATAGGAATTTAAATAATAAAATATCAACAATGACCGATAATTTTGTTGGATTTTGAAAAATAGAAAAAAAGTTATGGTTTGTAACGTCCAGGACACTGTGGCTAGACGTTATGGTCTATAACGTTCAGTTAATCTGATCGCTAATAATTTTTAATTAACAAAAAACACTGTAGCTGGACGTTATGGTCCATAACGTCCAACTACAGTGTTTTTTTTTGCTTGTTTCAGTTTGCGATTTTTTTGAAAAAAAAAATGTCACTGTAGCTGGACGTTATAGACCATAACGTTCAGCTACAGTGTTTTTTTAATTAGATATTATTAGCGACCAGATTAACTGGACGTTATGGTTTATAATATCCAGCTACAGTGCCCTGGATGTTACAAACCATAACGTTTTTTCTATTTTTCAAAATTTGACGAAACTGTTACTCATTATTGATATTTTTTTTTGTTTTTTCTATTAATAAAAAAGGGAATAATTTGGGTCCGAGGTTCATCAAGAGTCTGATTTATTCTGCTTCCGTCCAATTTGCTTTAAAATCTGCGTGTGTCTACTTCAACATTTGCATGTGCATATCTTGGGTCCGAGGTTCATCAAGAGTCTGATTTACCAACGGACGGGGGCGGACCCAAATTGTTCCTCTAGGATTTGACTAGAGAAAACAGAAGAAGGAAAAAATGAAATAAGTGAAGGGTTGAAATGATTGCTAGGTCGATTGAAGGGTGGCCGAAAGCAGAAAATATTTACTAGGCCGAAATAGGAACTAAAGTGGCAGAAATTGAAGAAAATTAAGAGCTCAGCCCAAATTGAAAAACTGAATAAAATTTGGACCAAATTTCTGCACCAATCAAGAAGTAAAGTAAAAAAGACAGGCCAGTTCAATGGAGAGTCAAACCGATCAACCAACAAAGATACGTGTAAGTACATGCATAGTAACATGAACTAGGATTTGAGTCTGAACCTATTAAAACGACCTATAATTCGGTTGAACAATTTTTTTCCGAATTATTCACGAATAATTTGTGAATTTTACGAATTTTTCGCGTTTTTCTTGCGTTTTGTTCGGAAAAACGATTTGCCTTTCTCGCTCGTCCTTTCAGCATTTATTAACCCACCTGAAACTCTAAACAAAAGGTGCTTTCTGCACAGTTCCCCATTTTAATCAATACATCATATTTTTTTACTATATTACCACACTGCTAATCTTCCATGGCAAATACAAGCAGTATCTCGTATAGTAAATCATCGGTAATGAATTAAATATGCACTGACTGTCTCGTATTGCAAATTCCGAATCATTACTGAATTATATCCGAATTATTTCCGAAACACGAATTTTTGATCCTACTGAACTGAATCCGAATTATTCATTTGTTACTATGAGTACATGCTAACTTGAGAAAAACTCACAAGGCTATCTAAGTGGTGAAGTATGAAGATTCAAGCTAGCTTGGGAAAAGAATCAACAAAAAAGAATCAAACTTGAGTCCTATTTATCCAAACAATCTAAAATTGAAAAGTGTATTAATAACAAAACACACACATGGAAAAGCAATTTTTGTGTGCACTTGCCAAAAGCAAAAAATGAAAATTTACAAATTACATTCAATTCCGGAGAAGGCAAAAAAATTATCTGTCGTTCAGGTTCAGGTTTTAATTGAGATGAAATTGCCTCCAGAACCACTTCTCTATGAATAATGCTGTCTAATATTAGTTAAACTTAAAACTATTCAACAAGTTATTTCTTCATAAGCATTTATTCAGTACCAGAGTAATATCAAAGATTACAACTTGCTAGAAATAAATACTATTAATATAAATGACATTCTTTTTTAAATACGCATACAAGGTAGCAAGTAGCAACACTTAAATCTCAAAAGCAGAAACATCAAAGCTGTCAGAAAGTCCGGTACCCGTCTTGAATGTAATCTTCTGTTTAGAAGCCCCTTCATTGTAAAACTCAACAACAGAAATCCAGAGAAATAGCTCTTTCGTTTTAACCCCGGTTATCTTCTTCACCTTCCCTTTCTCCACAAAAGCCGTCACCTCGGTGGCGTACGACACCACCTTTTTAATCTTCGTGAAAGCATGTTCTATCTTTTTCTTCTGAACGAACCATATGAAACCGGCATTTCTGTTATAACCGAACTCTTCTATATTTTCAAGAGGAAAGAGGCCCTTCGGAAGGTCCAGCTCTTCCAGCATCTGAATAGACTTCATCTTGCAATCGGCATCTCCTCGGGTGATATCGGCACCTTCGTGATGGTTGTTAATGATTTGAGTTGCCATTTGAATGTTTGAGGTATGTGTGTGTGGTTGTTTGATGGAGTTGCGTTAATGAAGTGTTGTTGATATATATGAATAAGATTGCATAGTGGGACTAGGCTTATATAGAGAGGCTCTGAATTAAGTAGGGGATGTGAGTGGAGGTCACGCATGTAGAGTGTGTATGAGGAATTGATTTGGTGTAATTTGGAGGCTTGTTTTGTTTATTGAAAAGTTACCCATATTGGACTGCTCGGCCAGCTGGTCAAGCCCGGTTCGCGACTCTTGCGTGTACAGGAAACTAGTCATGTTTGGTTAAGACCGTGCAATTCACGGTAGACGGCGCCAATTAATGTATTTGGTTTTCGTTTTGTAGAGAAGGAGAAGCTGAAGAAAATAACTGGGGTTAAATTAATTAAAATTATGAAGGATTTGGATTTTTTTTTTTTTGTTACATTTTGATTTGGAGTGGTAATTAATTTCATGTAAACATATTATAATGGTACTTAATTGGGTGAAATAAATTTGTCCGGTAAAATTTGGTACAATAGGTGTTTTTGTATCAAAATTGCTGATCTAATTGATACGCGCGTATATCTTTGAATTGATCATTAAAATGTGCTAAATTCAAAGACAGGTGATTTACTTTTCTCGGACAAAATAAGAAAAGAATGATGTTCACATTTTCACTACTTTAAATGGTACTTCCGAAATTTATACAGTGAACCTTATTTTTGTTACAGTGTACGCTAAATTAATATCTTGAGGTTCTAATGACTACATATAAATTTCTGAAATTTGTATTTATACCATATTAAGAAAAAAAAAATTAAATCACTCCAGATTCTGAGAAATTCGACAAATATCTAGGCTGCCAAACCATTTAGCAGCCTCAAATAGTGGGGGCCGCCATATGCCACTGCGGCTCCAGTCTGGGGACCTCCCAATGGCTCTACGGCCCTTTTTTTTTTAAATAAACAGATTGATAAACATTTATAGTTTGATTTTTTTGTTGGTTTTGTTGTATTTAGATAAAAAGTTAAATGTTAGTTTATTTATTTGTTTAATTTTCAGCAAAATATGTTAAAATTAAGTATATTTTGCATCAAATAATAATCTAACAATAAATATAAATAAGTCATAAATAGAATAATATAATGCATATGTTCTCATGAGTACAATAAAAATACGTCTAATAAACCTAAAATAAATAATATTCTTACCAATATAATTAAAACATCCAATACAATAAAAACATAAATTTAACTATTAGATAAACATCAAATCCATTGATTGCCTTTCAACCTGCAAATTTACAAACAAATAGTGATTGTTAAATCTAATTATTTCAATAATTTTTTGAAAGTTGAAATTGAATAATAAAATAAATTAACTATCTCGTGCATCTCGAGCAGTTCTATTCAGTCTTTCTTGTGTATCTCGGTTGGCTTAGTGTCCTCGTCTCCTCTTATTTAGTAAGTCCTCCAAACCATTTAGCGGACTTAGACTGGGGCCGCTGGGCCATTTGGCGGCCTCTATTGGGGCCGCAAGGGCATATGGCGGTTCTCAGTCTTTGAGGCCGCAGCAGCATTGAGCGACTTGAGTATTTCTAGAATTCTGACGAAACATGAGTATTTTGGTTTTTTTTTTTTTGTGAATATGATATAAATAAAAATTTCGACACAAATTCTCATCATCATTTTGCCTGAGACGGGTTCATCAGAGACGGGTTCATCAGTCTAAAACCCATTATCGCAGATTAAGTTGGGCCCATTTCAGTCCAATTGAGAAAAAGAACATAAAAGAGAAAAATTTAGCTATAAAAATTGTAATTAATATAGTAATCTAGGTTTTTGGAGAAATTCATATCAAGCCCTACAATTTTCTTTTGGCAATTGAAATTCAAACCAGATAATCCCGGGCGTCATTTTAATAACTCGTGCAATTGATATATATATATATATATATATATATATATATATATATATATATATATATATATATAGAGGAGGGTTCAAATGCCTCCATTTTTCATGCCTCCACCATGCCTCCATTTTTGAAAACTTTAATAACTCAAAATTTAAAACTTACAAATCAAAATAAAACCGTTGGATATGATCTAAATCATTTTATCTATGCACGTGTAAAAAATTATGACATTTCAATTTTATTTTGATTGTCATCAAGTGCTTGTAAAAAACGCACTAATGTGGATAATTTTTAGACGTTGATTTTTCAACATATTGATTCACATAAAAACAAAATCAAAATATGATAATTTTTTATGAGCACATAGATAAAATGATGTAGATCATATCCAACGGTTTTATTTTGACTTTTAAGTTTTAAATTTTGAGTTATTAAAGTTTTTAAAAATGGAGGCATGGTGGAGGCATGAAAAATGGAGGCATTTGAACCCTCCTCTATATATATATATATATATATATATATATATAATCTGGCTAATATGCTATGCGTAGCATAGAGGGCCTCCGTGCTACGGTTCAATTTTTGAGTTTTCAAAATCCAAACGGTCGATCCGAACCGTTCAACATGATCTCCATATGAATATGTACTTGCAAACCAAATTTTACATTTTTTAGAATTTTTTTACTATTTATTAAGCCACTTTGAAAATAGCTGATCCAATGGTCTAGAAAAGTTAACTGTTGTGTACAAATTAGTGTTTTTTCAAAGTGGCTTAATAAATAGTAAAAAAATTCTAGAATAGCAAAATCCCGTAAACACTTCCAAATATATATATATATATATATATAGTATTAAGAAACTAGAATAGCAAAATGATGATGAGAATTGTAATGCCACAATACTAAACAAAGTGAATGCTTTCGAATATAGTTTTATATTGTCTCCAAATCATAATCTTCAAATCCCGGAAATCTTTAACTGGGTTAGCTCTCCATGATGTGATTAAAAAACTTGATGATTTTTTATCATTGTATTTAACATAATTACATGAAAGTGAACATGCTATAATTAATTTTTTTTAGATGATATTGCTTCTCCGTTGAATTTCTCTGTTTTTGTTCAGCTTCAAATTGCAACTTTAATCTTTCTTTAGTCCAGACTGGATTATCCCCACCAGAACCACATCTCCGTCAAGAATGACATCCAATAGTTAATACATAAAATTATTTCTTATATTCAAGAATTGTTCTCTTTTACAAGCATTTAATCAGTAACAGAGTAATATCAAAGATTACAAATTGCTTGAATAAATTACCAGTATTATAAATTGGCATTCTTTTTTTAATGAGCCTGAAAGGTAGAGCAGGTAGCAATTACACTTAAGTCTCAAAAGCAGACACATCAAAGCTGTCAGAAAGTCCGGTACCCGTCTTGAATGTAATCTTCTGTTTAGAAGCCCCTTCATTGTAAAACTCAACAACAGAAATCCAGAGAAATAGCTCTTTAGTTTTAACCCCGGCTATCTTCTTCACCTTCCCTTTCTCCACAAAAGCCGTCACCTCGGTGGCGTACGACACCACCTTTTTAATCTTCGTGAAAGTATGTTCTATCTTTTTCTTCTGAATGAACCATATGAAACCGGCGTTTCTGTTATAACCGAACTCTTCTATATTTTCAAGAGGAAAGAGGCCCTTCGGAAGGTCCAGCTCTTCGAGCATCTGAATAGACTTCATCTTGCAATCGGCATCTCCTTGGGTGATATCGGCACCTTCACGGTGGCTGTTAATGATTTGAGCTGCCATTTAAATGTTTGAGGTATGTGTGTGTGGTTGTTTGATGGAGTTACGTTAATGAAGTGTTGTTGATATATATGAATAAGATAGCATAGTGGGATTAGGCTTATATAGAGAGTCTGAAGCCGGGGATGTGAATGAGGAGTCATGTTGATTGTGTATGGGAAATTGATTTAGTGTAATTTCGGAGGCTTGTTTATTGAAACAGTCAGCCTGTCAAGCCCGGCTCACGAGTCTGGCGTGTACTAGAAACTAGTCCTATTTGGTTACACCGTGCAATTCACGGCTGATGGCGCCTGGTTGACTTTTCTAAGCTGCCTACCGAGTTCGCCTTTCTTTTTCTTTTTGATGGTTGTCCGTAAAGTGCCGATACCAAATATATTGATTAAAAAGAATATTTATTTACAACAGTAATATTAAACATAAAATATAATTCCCCTATATCATCAGCGGTTTTCTATGTACTCCCAATTATCAATTCCAATTATCAAAGTAATTGCAAATCCGCGAACAGATTAGAGAATTCATCGCAAAATCTAACCTAACCGTTATCCAGGCATCTCTTAATTTCCAGAGTCGTATCGTTGATTAGACGCGACACTAGTTTTCTCTTATCCGGAAAGAGTCTTCTGTTTCTCTCTCCGTAGTACCCAAGCACATGCTGCCCAGATTACATTCCAGCGAGTCCTCTGTCTTTGTGACAGAGGTACACCGGTTTGTTTCCAAGCCTCCTCTATATAATTGATATATCATTAATATTGAACTTTAATTATTTTAAATTGCTTGACAGAAGATCAGTTCATTTATCAACTGCATCAAATTTGATATACAATATTTTTAAATTATTAAATATATTTCCAGTATTATTTTTTTTATCTTGATCACTATCAACCGTTGTTACGACTGTCGGATAATTTTATTATCTATATAACATATTTCATATTTTACTATCAACCGTTGTTACTTCTGAGATGTGCCGCATGGTCAGGGACAGTGGAGGTTGGATCCTGGGTTCGAGTTCCGGAGGTCTGCATACGTAAACAGTTAGAGTCCGTGGCGTGTGGTTTTCCACTAGTCTGGCCGGACGAATGGAGTTCTCTTCCTACTCATGAGGGACAGAGATTAACTATTTTTACGTCATGCTTGTAGTTTTCTCATATTTTACATGTTTGTGAAGAATCGATTTAGAGTAAGAAACACGAGATTTAGATATATCCATCTGCTAGTGTGCTATATATTCTTGAGAATCAATGTTCGATGTCACTAGGCAACGTGTATCATTGGCTCCCTGATCACAGTACTTGGACTATATCTTATGGGACCTTTGGTGCGATTGGCACGACACAGGGTGCTTATCATATCCGTATTATTATATTAAATTTATACACAGTACTTAAGTACTGGACCCCAATTTGAATATAAATATAATACTCTCTTTGAAGTTTTATTATCGAGTATCTTTGCATGTTGGCATAATAAAATAATTGCATTGGACAACAACATCTATCATATGTATTTTTCCTTTTTAATAGTTAATAAAATAGAGTGTTTCATTGTATTGGCATTCGCATTTAAAAATTATATAAGTTGTACGTAGAGATAGTTAAAAGTGTTTTGAACATAGAAGATTTCCTAAAGAGATAATTTTGGGTCACATACTGAGCGATTGGTGGCTCACTCACCTTTTGATGTGGGATTTTAGATACGGAGACTGGTGTTCAACCGTGATAGGACACCAAGAGCTATTCCCGACTGCTTCACATCTTCTACCTTTTTTATAGGATTTTGGATATGATATATAGATCTAGATGTTTTTGATTGTTATGCCGGATCCACTAGATCATATTTTCCGTATTCCTCAGTGGTTATATATTTTGGTATGATGTGGAATTGTATGGACAGATGTGTATGTATGTTTATTTATAAATTATATGACTCATGCTTTATTGTTATTATTCACGCTTCCGCATCATGCTATTTATTGTATTTGTTTAGCCTTGTGTGTTTATTGATTAATAAACACGGGGGCGATGATTGATCATGCCTTAATCCGAAACAAATATATTAATTAAAAGAGAATGTTTATTTACAACAGTAATATTAAATATAAAATGCAATTTTTCTAGATTATCTACGGGTTTTTTTATGTACTATCAATTATCAAAATTGCTGATCTAATTGATACGTGCGTATACTTTGAATTGATCATTCAAATGTGCTAAATTCAAAGACAGGTGATTTACTTTCCTCGGACAAAATGAGAAAAGAATAATGTCCACATTTTCACTACTCTAAATAGTACTTCCGAAATTTATACGGTGAACCTTATTTTTGTTACAGTGTACGCTAAATTAATATCTTGAGGTTCTAATGATTAAACATTAATTTCCAAAATTATTTATACCATATTAAGAAAAAAAAATTAAACACCCTAGATTATGGGAATTCGACAGATATCCAGCTGCTAAACCATTTAGCGGTCTCAAATAGTGAGGGCCGCCATATGCCACTGTAGCCCCAGTCAGGGACCGCCAAATGGCCCACCGGCCCCTTTTTTATTATAAATAAACAGATTTATAAACATTTATAGTTTGATATTTTTTTGTTGGTTTTGTTGTATTTAGATAAAAAGTTAAATGTAAGTTTATTTATTTGTTTAATTATTAGCAAAATATGTTAAAATTAAGTATATTTTGCATCAAATAATAATCTAACAATAAATATAAATAAACCATAAATAGAACAATATAATGCATATGTTCTCATGAGTACAATAAAAATACATATAATAAACCTAAAATAAACAATATTCTTACCAATATAATTAAAACATCCAATACAATAAAAACATAAATTTAACTACTAGATGAACATCCAATTCATTGATTGCCTTTCAACCTGCAAATTTACAAACAAATAGTGACTGTTAAATCTAATTATTTCAATAATTTTTTGAAAGTTGAAATTGAATAATTAAATAAATTAACTACCTCGTGCATCTCAAGTAGCTCTGTTCAGTCTTTCCTGTGTATCTCAGTTGGCTTGGTGTCCTCGTATCCTCTTATTTAGTAAGTCTTCCAAACCATTTAGCAGACCCAGACTGGGGCCGCTGGGCCATTTGGCGGCCTCCATATTGGAGCCGCAAGGGCATATGGCGGTCCTCAGTATTTGAGGCCACAACAGCATTGAGCGACCTGGGTATTTTTAGAATTCTGACGAAACATGCGTGTTTTGGTTTATTTTCTGGTGAATATGGTATAAATAAAAATTTCAACACAAATTTACTTCCATAAAAGAGACGTACTGACATAGCATTTTGCCTGAGACGGGTTCAGTCTAAAACCCACTATCGCAGATTAAATTGGGCCCATTTCAGTCCAATTGAGAAAAAGAACATAAAAGAGAAAATTTAGCTATAAAAATTGTAATTAATATAGTAATCTAGGTTTTTGGAGAAATTCATATCAAGCCCTACAGTTTTAATAACTTGTGCAATTGATATATATATATATATATATATATATATATATATATATATATAGTATTAAGAAACTAGAATAGCAAAATGATGATGAGAATTGTAATGCCACAATACTAAACAAAGTGAATGCTTTCGAATATAGTTTTATATTGTCTCCAAATCATAATCTTCAAATCCCGGAAATCTTTAACTGGGTTAGCTCTCCATGATGTGATTAAAAAACTTGATGATTTTTTATCATTGTATTTAACATAATTACATGAAAGTGAACATGCTATAATTAATTTTTTTTAGATGATATTGCTTCTCCGTTGAATTTCTCTGTTTTTGTTCAGCTTCAAATTGCAACTTTAATCTTTCTTTAGTCCAGACTGGATTATCCCCACCAGAACCACATCTCCGTCAAGAATGACATCCAATAGTTAATACATAAAATTATTTCTTATATTCAAGAATTGTTCTCTTTTACAAGCATTTAATCAGTAACAGAGTAATATCAAAGATTACAAATTGCTTGAATAAATTACCAGTATTATAAATTGGCATTCTTTTTTTAATGAGCCTGAAAGGTAGAGCAGGTAGCAATTACACTTAAGTCTCAAAAGCAGACACATCAAAGCTGTCAGAAAGTCCGGTACCCGTCTTGAATGTAATCTTCTGTTTAGAAGCCCCTTCATTGTAAAACTCAACAACAGAAATCCAGAGAAATAGCTCTTTAGTTTTAACCCCGGCTATCTTCTTCACCTTCCCTTTCTCCACAAAAGCCGTCACCTCGGTGGCGTACGACACCACCTTTTTAATCTTCGTGAAAGTATGTTCTATCTTTTTCTTCTGAATGAACCATATGAAACCGGCGTTTCTGTTATAACCGAACTCTTCTATATTTTCAAGAGGAAAGAGGCCCTTCGGAAGGTCCAGCTCTTCGAGCATCTGAATAGACTTCATCTTGCAATCTGAATAGACTTCATCTCGCCTCAATTCTTTAAAAATTTAATAACTCAAAATTTAGAACTTATAATTCAAAATAAAACCGTTGGATATGAACTACATCATTTTATCTATGCACATGTAAAATTATGGCATTTCAACTTTGTTTTGGTTATCATCTTGAGCTTGTAAAAATATATACTGATGTGGATAATTTTGACGTTGATTAATCAACTTATTGATTCACATAAAAGCAAAATTGAAATGTGATAATTTTTTATGAGCACATAGAGAAAATAACATAGATCACATCTTACGGTTTTATTTTGACGTTTAAGTTTTAAACTTTGAGTTATTAAAGTTTTTAAAAATGGACGCATGATGGAGGCACAAAAAATGAAGGCATTTGAGCTCGTTATATATATATATATATATATATATATATATATGTGATTTTTTTTAACATCTTAATCAATATAAAATCCAAAAATAACGGAGCCGTGAAAATGTTTTTTTGATTGAGTGGTCTCGCTCCATTATTTAAACATATTTCTTAGAAATTGAGATCAGCTGAAATCTCCAACTCCGATTTCAGAATTTTAAAATTCCTCCTCTCTTCCTATCTCTCCTCTCTCTTCTTTCTCTCCTCAAATCTTTCTTGAGGAGAGAAAGAAGAGAGAGGAGAGAGAAGGAGAGAGGAGGGATTTCAGGATTCTGAAATCGGAATGGGAATTTCAACATAATTGAACGCATTTCTTAGAGATGAAGAGAGATCCTTTCGGCAGGGTAAAGTAACTCAATTTTAGATCAACACCGTCTCCGTCTGATTCGAATTCGAATCTTGGCCAATCCGTTTCAAGATAGAGCGTGCAGGGCCCTTTAATCTGACAACTTAATTTAAATCTGACGGTCCGGATCTAAACTCAAAAATTAGATTAGTTTAGGATATCTGTACTACTTTCGGCGTTAGTTGAGTTCTTACACGAATTCGGATCCCCAAATACTTAAGGTATATTAATTAATTTGAACTTTTCTTTTAACCTGATACGAATCTCAAAATGAATCCCCTAAAGTTTTTATAGGCACTAGATTGAGTTTAGTTCGATTGGAATTAATCTATACCGTCTGTTTATATATATCGTACCTCAGTTACCTGGGGGATACATACTCCTCCTTACATGTATCTTTTATGAAAATGATCAACAATTTAGATTCAACACTTCAATTATAAAAATTTGAAATATAAATGAAAAGGTAAGTTTGTGACATTTTGTGTGACACTGTATACTTGTGACATTAAAATACTCTTTTAAAAATATTGTACGCCCTTAGAAAAATAATATCTTTACGATGATTGAATTTTATCATGACTTTTTTAATTTGTTTGGATTAGAACTTGTTAATCATTTAAATAATTATTAAAACAAATGTTTTAATAATTAAGGGTTTTCAATTGCCGACTATAATGGTCCATTATAATTATTGACAATGTAGGTGTCTCATTCTCTATGATTGAGAGGAAAGGTGAGTCATCTAATTTTTTAATTGAAGGTTTGATGAATACATGTTTTCACCAGAGCCGTTTAAATTCAATCCGACAATCCAATGGATAAGAATAGGGGTGCAAACGGGTCGGATATCCGTATAGAAAATTAGATATGAATATCCGTGCGAATATAAATACAGATATAGTTTTAAATTTTAGTTTCCTGTATTCGAATAGTAGATATATACTATATAGTTTAATATATATTATGAAAAAATTTATATTATTTACTACTATAAAAGACGGATATCAGTATTCATATCCGTTTAATATCCGATCTGTATTCATATCCGTCTAATATCTGATCCGTATCCGAAAAATAAAAACAAATACAAATATGATTTTACCACTATCCGATCCGTATCCGATCCATTTGCACCCCAAGATAAGAAACAATCGGATCGGCTTTTATCCAATGCCAACTGATTGAGCGAGAAAAGGGGAAAGCAAGGAATATTAAAGGTCCCAGATTATGCCGACATTTTTATTAATATCCAAAGTTAATTACAAATTAATAAATATACCCAGAATCAGTCGCTATTTCGAAAAAATATCTAAACTGGCCAGATTCTGACCGGTTTTCTCAATTTTTTTTTAATATTTTCTGTTTAGATTTTATGTTGTACTATTATTGTTATTTTTGAAATTATTTTCTGTTTAGATTTTTGTTCAGAATCTGGCCGGTGTTTAGTAGGGTGAGCATAAATTTATAATCTTTTGTATTTTAAGTATATTTTTATATTTTTTTTTCTGATAAATGCATATAAATAGAAGTATATTTTTTAAAAAACTTTGAGCTAGAGGAGGAAGTTATGTGGCTCCGTCACGAATCAGAGTGGAAAAATGATAATGTAAAAACACTGACTAGCCGGTGTTTAGTAGGGTGAGGATAAATTTATAATCTTTTGTATTTTAAGTATATTTTTATATTTTTTTTCTGATAAATGCATATAAATAGAAGTATATTTTTTTAAAAACTTTGAGCTAGAGGAGGAAGTTATGTGGCTCCGTCACGAATCAGAGTGAAAAAATAATAATGTAAAAACACTGACTAATTGCCAAGACTGTATATAATATACAAAGTGACCCAAATATATATTGTATGGGAATGTAAAGTAGATAAGAAAAAAAAATTAAACATAGTTGGCCAGTAAATCTTAGAAGTGTACTACCATATCACCGATATTTTTATTAATATCCAAAGTTAATTACAAATTAATAAATATACCCAGAATTAGTGAAAATTTCGGAAAATGTCTAAACCGGTAGATTCTGAACAGAAATCTAAACAATAATTCCGAAAATGTCCAAATTTCAAAAATAATAATAATAGTACAACATAAAATCTAAACAGAAAATATTAAAAAAGAATTGAGAAAACCGGTCAGATTTTGGCCGGCTTCTAGAGGAAGAGGAAACTCCGCCAGAATCTGACCGATTTGGACGTTTTTCGAAATACCCACTGAGTCTGGGTATATTTATTAATTTGTAATTAACTTTGGATATTAATAAATATGTCGGCAGATTATGCTTGACCGGAATTCACGTCAGATCTGTTTTGGTACGAATATTAAAGGTCCACGTGCATTTCATCTCGGACCAAGATTAGCCCGGATTCTGATCGGACGGTTCTGATCTTATCGCAAAATTTGAGTTACTACAGAGGATCTTTACTCGCTTTACAGGTGGACAGATTCCAGAGACCAGTATTACAGGTGGACAGAAATTCCAGAGTAGGTAAGGAAGGGATCCGTTTATCATCCCGCCTTTATCGGATGCAAAGGGAAAGAGCTTAAAACTCATGTGCCCCGTTTTCTTGCTAAAAAAAGAAGTGAGTGACAGAAAGGAAGTTCGCAATTGATCCGAACCCGTTATATCTATGTCGACGGAGGAGGAGTATGGCGACACCTCGCTGCCGCCGTCGGGCCGGGTTCCCTCTCCACCCCGTAGGAACAGATCCGACCCGTTTCTGATAGTTTGTCGGTGCTTCAGCCTGGTCACGGCTATCATAGCGCTACTTTGCGTCGCCGTTAATGTTCTCTCCGCTTACCGATCTTTCTCGCACGGAAAAGATGTACTTAAATACTCTGTTTATCTTTTTATTTTTATTTTACTTCGATCTGTTACCCTCCTATTTTTGAGATAATATTTTTTGTTATTCAGATATATGGTGGAATTTTTCGGTGTTATGCGGTGGTAATCGCATTTTTCGTGGCCGTAGCTGAGACTGAATGGAGCTTCATTATCAAATTTTCGAAGGTGAGGTTTTATTGTTTAAATTTTATTGCTAAAAGTTTTTGTGCAAGCTCCTAAATATTTGTTATCAGAAACAGGTTCCTTTTGGATGTCCTGATTTTATATGTGTTTTCAGTAAAAAACTAAATCTGTGCTTACAATTACTTTATGAACTTTGTTAATTTATCAAAGGACTTTGCATGTTAGGCTTGTATATGTTTTTTCTAATCACTGTTAGAAGCTCAAATTTTAGGATTTGTACTGCAGTTAGGACCTCAGTATAATTGGGGGAAATAAATCTGCTGCGATCCTCTGGGATCGCAGGGTCCCTGCGATTCCAATCCCAACCGTTCACATGTTTCGAGATTCGTGCACAAAAACTGACTTCTCCAAGAAATTCTGGGTTTCATCGTTTGAATGGTTGGGATTAGAATCGCAGGGTCCTGCGATCCCTCAGAATCGCAGCAGATTCGCACCCATAATTGGGAAGTATGCAAAATTGATATAGGAATTCTGGTCATGAACTCCATAAGGACTAAAGCATTAATTGGGTTTGTTCTATTAGGACATAGTACTACTAGTTGTGTGCTTGTTTGCAAATTGGATGGTCTTTTAGATTAGTAAAATTAAAAGGCCTCTTATGCAATGCAAAAATTCTCTGCTTACTCTTGTGAAATTAGAAAATATCATGTTATCCTGGAAACTGGAATTCATGGATGCCATTATGCCCCTATACAACTAGTAAAGTAATATGTAAACTCACCGTTCCTTGCTATTATTCTTTATTTTTTTTTGAAAGAGAGCTATTATTCTTTATTTAACCTATATCAACATTACTCTTAACTCACTTGGCAAGGAAAGTTAAATTAATTATGTCTCTTTACATTCATGTATATGTCTTCCATGAAAAAGTTGTTTCAATGGCGGAGTCCGACTCTCCCTTACCTTATTAGAATGAAAAATCCTGTGGCCGGATACATTAATTTGGGCGTCCTTCCATGTTATTACTGAATTATTTTCCATAATGCTTCCAATCTGTTTCAGCCATCCCTGGTCCGAGAATTATCCTTCATCTCAAATTATTAGATACTTACAAAGAAGTCTACACCGCTTTTGCACGGTATCGTTTTTATTATTAGCGGAGCCTAGGCTCATGTATGAGAGGTAGCAGTTAGCATGAATCTTATTTAATTTGAAAAGGAAGGCTAAAGAGGCACTCAATGACTAAGGTAGAACGAATGAAATTATATCCAGTATTTTCCAACTGTTTATCAATGACTGAAGAATATGAACATTCTTTGCCAAACATCAAAACCCTGGCAGAGATCGAGATGAGAGATATTCAAGGTTATGTATAAAGAAGGCAAAGTTCTGGAGTACCAGAAAATTAAGGTTTGTTTGACTAATTAAGGAGTAGTACTAAGTAGTGATATTTGAATAGTAAAAGTAGTATTGTGGATAAATATATTGATAGGAGTTAGGATGGTGTCATTCTTGCATTATTTGGTAAAGAGAGCTGCTTGGGTCCAATGGGTTTCGGGACCGTCCGATCCACTTCAAGATTCATGCGCACGAAACTTAAAGCATGCGCAGAAGTTATGAGCGCAAATCTGAAAGCAGATCGGACGGTCATCGAACCCATCGAACTCACTTTTTGAGTCCGATGGGCATCGGACCCAAATTGACCTCTTTGGTAAAATATTAGTTAGAAATAGTGGAATGGTGGATTTTATAATATTAATGATTATGATGATGATGATGATGATGATGCTAACAATAATAATAATATAAATAATAAGTTTGTCAATAATAATAATAATGATGATGATGGGAGTAATGATGAGCCCATTAATATTAGCAAAATCAATAGCGTAGAAGGAAATCGAACGTATTCACTGGAAAAGAGGATTCGCCTATTTTAGCGCTATTCCTATCCCACTAATCCGCATTTGTCAACTGTTTTGAGTTGGAATACCGTGCTATTCTGTTATTTTGCTGTTCCAATGGTTGCCAAGCGAGCCACAAAAGCCTAGTGAGAAAAGACTGATAGCAGGGTCCTTTGCGATATTTTGGTGGCTTTGCACGGGCATGCATGAAATTTCAGGTCTTGCAGGCAGTGGGTGTACATGACATTTGAGGTTTTATAGGAGACTGAAAATCTGTCCTTGTGCAAAATACAATTCGAATTGGCCTCTATCTATTAATTTTAATTATTATTTTAAATCAGGTACTGGAATACTGGGCTGGTAGAGGCATGCTTCAGATATTGTAAGTACAATTTATTGAATTACGTTTTCTCTATTGAAAGATGCATCATTTCTTGTGTAATGCTCATTTACAAGTCAAATTAGAATGCATCTGGCAGCTAGTAATGTCTAATTGCCCGTTACTTCTAGTGTGGCAGTGATGACAAGAGCTTATCCAAATGTGGAAAGACAGGCTTTGATTTTGCTACAGGAGATCTCCAGTTACCTGCTCTTCGGTTGTGGTCTCGTTTATACTATTTCTGTAAGATTATTTAATATGGAGCTGTGATTTTTGGATCAGATCTTTGTCTTACCCCCTTGTATATACTGATTGCTGTGAGTTTTATACAGGGAGTATTATGTATCCAATGTTGGAAACAACAAAGGGAAAAGAAGGCAGTTTCAAGAGAACAAGCTGCTAAGGATCTTGAGGTGAGAAAACATTCCTTTTGTAAAGTCATAAAAATTAAACATATGAAAACATGATACAGAAAGTATTAAGTTAAGAAACATAGCTTTTTTTTTTAATTACCATGTTTTGTCTCGTGTATAATGCTGTTCAGGAACTGGAGAAGCGTCGGGAAGAACTGCAGTCTTTGTTACTTGAAGAAAGTGTCTAAATTGCAATATTAAATCACCTCTGAACTAATTCCATTAATCTTGTCCCGGGGTGTGTGAAAGGTTTAGGCACCATTGCTGTCTTTCTGTATAATTCTCCGAGTATTAGTAGCACCAAATTTGAATTTTGCTTTAGCTATAATAAATTAGGTATTATCACTTCGCGGGAAAATGGCTGTACTATTTTTTCGACGCATTGTGAACTGCTTAAGTTTTTTTTTTTTTTTTTTAATGAGATAGTATCTGTGCAATTGTAAGACTCAGCATGTATATATATGTATTTTCCTACAAGGTGCATTTATTTTAATCTTTCTTTAGTGTACTCGATTTTTCTATTGCGGAATATAATGCCATGAAAAAATGAAATGTCATTCAACATGTACATACGCAGAGGCTTGATATGTCCTGTGACATATAAATTGGATTTTAGCTGTCGTGATGAGATATTCCATCCTATGTGGAATTATCTTAAGAAATAAAAATATTTTCAATAACAGAAATGGTCAGCTCGTCGAGCAAACATCTACTAACCCAACGGTTCTGATTACTTGAACTACAGAAAACACCAATACTTCCATGCGCAATATCTAGAACAAATTTTCTGGTAATGCAAATCTAACCGTGACCTAAACTTATGAATTAAATAATTCATGCGTAATATTTAGAACAAAGCATTTGCATTTTTATCCTACAAAGCAGTAAAATTATTAAATTAATTGCATACTTTATAATTGTGCTCATATAATTAGCTGACACTTATTATAAGCTTCTTTCTTTCAAGCCAAAGAGAATAAAACAAATGTACTGAGTAAATACCCAATTCCAAATACTGAATTCCACATAGTAACTAATTGGAGCAAAGTACACTTTCGTTTTTCCTATCTCACTTGCACCATAACAATGATGAAAAATCCTCAAATATTTAAAAAACCAAATACCTATTCAGAACAACATCTATAGGTATTTCAAAAAAAATGAAAATAAAAAAGCTTCTGTAAATTAAATCAAATATTCATTACTTGCTTCATAATCATCTCTGTGTGTGTCACTTCTATGATTTAGTAATTTGCTCAAACCGCATTGACAGGAAGCTTCGACAAACTCAAAACTAAAAAGATCTCGTCGCGTAGAACTTATTGCCTTTCTCTTATTATTCAACTTTGGCAGACAGCCTTTAGGAGGTCGAGCATTAAGTTCAAAGAGGACATCAAATGGATTTAGGAGTTCACTTATCTAGAGAATTTGCCTAAGCGGTATTCCAGATTTGTTCATATTGGTCGACGCCTCTGATTTCTTCTTGCGATAGCCTACAGCATATAGCATATCCGGTTACATCAACCGAAGCTTCATGATTGTACCAGTGTCGAGGAAATTGGAAAAATGTGATTTTGAGCATGAAATGCACAGAAAAAAGTTTGTAGAAATTGCAGAAAATTGCACTAATTTACCAACAAGTCCTTACTGTTCAGAAAATTTGTATAAACCACAACAAATGACAAAAGAACTTGTGCCAGAATAACAAATCAAATAAAAATAATCTTGAATGCCTTTTGATTTACCAGAATAATAAACAAATATCGGTTTAGTTTAGGTATAAAAACATATTGAAAGAGTATGATATATTGTCAATTTCTAAATAGCATAATTAGCTTTTTGATTCTCATCTTAGATCCCCTGTATGCAATCAAAACTTAATCAAAGAATAAACACATAAATTAACAATAAGCTCAGACTCCTATCTTAATGTTCAGTGATTAATCACTAATAATTTTGCTGACACTTAAATTTACCAGTATCAGTTGTTCACAATGATATAATGCAACTATTGTTTTCTTAAGAAAACAATATCATTTCAATTACTATACGTTGTTGCCTATATGTTGCAAAATTTATAAGAATATGGGTCACATCACCCTAATGTATAAAACTAACAACTCTTTACCCGTACCAACTCAGATTAATTCTACAATTTGATTTATTTCTATTTTTTTTCTGTGCATACAGGTTGAAGAGATCAAGGAGAGGAGATACACGAAGGGGAGAAAGGAAATATGAAAGATACGAGAAGGGAGAAAGGAGATATGGGTTTGGAACAGATTTCTTTTATCTCCGAAGGACCTTTCTTTATTTAACTTTTGTATTAATTAAGACATTTAAGAGTGAGAGAAAGTGGAAAGGTACAACCGGTATTTAGAAATAATTCCTCTTAGCACTTAATTTTGTAATAATTAACCTGAGAATAGCACTCCCCTTTAGTTAAGCCTGATTCAAACATACAAATAGCTGTCACATTGAAATAAATTTAATCATACACGGGATAATTCAAAGAACTGAGATAGTTGCAATTAAAGACCCTTCTTGAATTAAACATTGTTTCCCGCAAATTTCAAATATTTACCTCAAATATCACACACAGACCTCAATCACTGATTTTAATTCAAGCACGAACATTTAATTTTTTTTATTTATTTAGTTGCAACAAATAATATTGGGGGTACAACACAACTGCTACTATTGAATGATTTCCCTCAGAGTACAAAAACAACAACAAAAAAGGAAACAAAAGAGACGTGAATGCCTTCATTTACAAGAGCTCCCTAACTACTTCCAACTCCTAATCCTAACAACCACAACACATGATGCATAAAAAATAGGACACAAAGATGTGAAGTACAAGAATACAAGGTACTGCCAAACCTGTCCTACTGTACAAACTCATTAGTTCCTTTTGGAGGATGCAAACATTACCCAGACCTCTTCTATTGTTTTGAGTCACTATAGAGGGCAAGTTACAATAAACCCATAATATACTGAAGTTGCGCTACTCAACCCCATAATGGTTCCATTCTTTTGGTAAGCGCCATGTAGTTTCCGATTATAATATTTTTTTACTTCAGTATAAATACTATTGTTTCGGTGACTTCTGTGCAATTGCCCCGAGCAGAAAAGAGAAGGGTCATTACACCCTTCATGTTTTCTGAAAAACAACAAAGCAAGTTCCACTAATAATTTCAATATACTAAGGGTTATGAAGTTCCTTTGGCCGGGGTAACACAGTTGGGTGAAAGCTTCCAGCAATTGAACTACTAACTATGCTTGCATTTGCATTTGCATTTGATGTTATATAGTTCGAGCCATTCATGATAGTTGTATTTGCACTAGACCCGACATACTGGGGCCCACCATTCATGAAAATCGTATTTGTATTTTTACACGAAATGGAGACTGGATGTTGAGAAGACGAATTGTACGAACTACCATTCACGGGACTTGAATTTGTATGTGTATTTGTTGATGGGACATATGATGGGTGCTGAGGTGAGAAGTTATAAGGTATGTCAGGATTGGAGTGCGGTCGGGTGTGAGAAGTGCAGGGCTCTGGTGATTTTGGGCACGAGTGTGTCACGTTTCCCTTCACGCACGGGTCACTCTTGGAGGGCCTCCTTTCCCTTGGACTGTATGTTGTATCCTGTCCCGGGAGGAAAAAAACAATAAGAAAATGAAATAATTAATAAAAAAACTCATAAATTCTCAACTAATGCTTGAACAAAATACATGTTCCTAAAACTGCAGAGCAACTACCTACATGGGTTGTGAGCTTCATCATGAAATTAGCCAAGGACATTAAAACCAATGACCACTACTTTTCTTATTCCCATATTTATTGATGAAAGCTGATTTCCTTTGCTAACAAAGAAGGATGCCTTTTTTCAGTATTGTAAAAAACTAAAAACATCTGATAAAAGTAAATAGAATAGGAGACGTGAACGCATACAGATATCTTCATTGCAGAGATGGTGGGCGAAATTGCACCATGGGCATTGTAGTAACTAGCATTGCGAATGAAGGGGTGTTCCAGCAGAACAGCTGCAGTGGGCCTCTCCGCTGGAATTCTCCTAAAGCATTTCTGGAGGAAATCCCTTCCCTCTGATGATAGAGAGTCTGGAATTGGTGGAGTCTTGTGCAATACTTTAAACATAGCTGCTGGCTGTAAAAAAAAGGGTCCATGTAAGCTTCAGTCCAGGATTATATAGAACTCACATAAAGCATTAGCAAATGAGGTGAAATTGGATGAAATTAAATTAAAAAATTAGCAACCAATCTCAGGCTACAATCGGGTTCAATTACAGCTTTAAATGCAACATTACTCTTATAGGGAACTCAATATACAATGCATTTACAAAATCCAAATTTTCTGTTAGAAACAATATGTAGTTTTATGCGCAAAATTAAAGTGGAAAAGAATAACATACCCCTTCAAGGCCACTCCAAGGAGGTTTGCCCGTAAACATTTCAATAAGGGTGCAACCCAAGCTCCATATATCTACTGCCAAGTCATAGCCCCCGCTATCCTTCACAATTGTTGCCTGCAGCACCTGCATCCAAGATCAACAAGGAATTAACTATCACTACTAAAAAATCATCAGAATTATAGGAAATTAAAATGAGAAAAAATTTACCTCAGGTGCCATCCAATAAGGAGTCCCCTTTAGCGAAAGATTTGGGGCAGCTTCACTCAACTGCTCAAAAGGAGAAAATCAAAATAAGGAGCATAGATGGCATGAAACAAGCATATCTCCAAAGTAGTAATACAAAAGTACAACAGTTTCCAGGGTCATTATGCAAATACTCACACTCTTAGCCATCCCAAAATCAGCCAGCTTCACAACCCCTTTTCCATCTACTAGCAAATTTGCTCCTTTAATATCCCTGCAATAAATCCAAAAAGACACACCAAAAATAGAGATCAAGGACATGCAGAATTTAGGAGGTTTAAACCAAGTGACTGACAAAGAGGAAAAAAAAATTAACATAAGAACCTATGCATTATCTTTTTGCTGTGCAAATATGCTAGTCCACTGAGGATATGACGTGTGAAATTTCGAACAACAGATTCTGTCATGGCCCCATAATGCTGGCGCACATACTTGTTAATGGAACCTGGATGAACATACTCTAGGTATATGTAGAACCTATCTTCTGTCTATAAACATTAACACTTCAATTAGTAGATAGAAAATTATATCACATATTGTTTTCTAAAGAAAAAACATCAGATACCCTGGTAGGAACAAGAAGGGAACTTACAATTTCACTGCCATAGTATTGCACAATGTTCGGGTGCTGATATTGGCTCAGGAACCAAATTTCCTGAAATCAAAGTATAATTTCAGATGATTAATATTGAATGCACAGTTTTTCCACTATTTTTATTTACATTCCAAAAACCACCACATAATTAACTTTTGCTTTAGATATTTTGTTGGGCAACACCTACTTGTCGTTTGTGGAATATATTTAGGGAGTTAAGAAATGTAATATGTATGAACATTTGTAACAACACTGAACAACCTACAAGAATATGAACCCCAAGTATTTTTTATATTTATTTTTTATAACATAAATAAAATAAACAACTGACCTGTTCAAGCTGCTTTAGAGATTCAATTGATTTGGCGTCCTCAGGAATGATATTCACCTCCTTCATAGCACACAATGCACCAGTATGCCTAACATATTACCAATTTCAAGCTCAATAAATCTCTCAAATCAAACAGGATTTACAGATCGAATATACAAAATAGTAAATCATTACCAATCACATACCGATTGGTCGCTTCAAATACATTTCCGAAGGTGCCACTCCCAATAAGACGACCCTTCTGCCATTGACCAGCCAATGAACAAGTGTTCGTAGTAGTAGTAGAAGAAGAAGAAGAAGAGGCAGTGCCCACCGCACCAGGTGGAAGTGGCAAGCGGTGAAAATTGCTCGACCCTCCATTTCCATTTGAATGGAGAGGAGATGGAGGCCCACTAAGGTTCCTTGGCCTCAAACCTGGGCTCCTTAATGGGCTTGACCTGGGTGACCTATCAGGGCTATTTACATAATTTTCACCGGAGGTGAGAAACTCTGCTGCAGGTATATTGAGGCCTTGTGTGAGGTCAACATTGCTAAATCTTCTTGGGCTCCGGACTGGGCTAGTGAACCCACTACCAGGCGCACTTTTAATGGGCATAGTTAGCCGAAAATCTGACGGCTCGGACGAATTATGGTGGTGAGATGGCCTGTTTTTATTATGATTAGATGCCGCGGTAGAGAAAAGATCGATACTTTCAGGACTTCTACTTGGATTGCCAATCCTACTTCAGAAAAATAGGGATTATATGATTTTAGTTGTTATAGTTGAAGAGAACAATAGACATTTTAATCAATTAGAAAAGAATACTAATAATTTATCTGAGTAATAAATTACAGAAATAAGCTTATAGTTATAGATATGAAGTTGAGTTGCATTCTCTTTATAAAGGAACTAGTTTTTATTAGATGAGTTTAGTAATAGTTTGCTTACATGGATAAAGATAAAATATAATGAGTTATCATAAATGCACCCATGATCTATTAATCAACCCTCTTTATGAGAGACATCCATATATTTGGCTGATCCTGACCCTACTACAAAATATATTTTAGTTTTTCTGCAACCATTTTTCCTATGAAACTGATTTTATCGAAAACGATATAAGGAAGAACAAAAGAGAACACATACAAGGATTTAGAATGCACAGAACGGGAGGTCTCCTGTACAGCAATAGCAACCCCAGTTTCCTCTTCTCCGTCTGCCTTACAAAAATTCCCAGCAGGACATGGCAAACGGCAACTTCCATTGGATAGACCTAATTCCCTTTGAGGAGAAGCCAGAAACGACGGATTCGCCACTGGTCCAGCCACATCAGGCAACGGAAGTGGCTGAGGCAAAGGTGAGGACGATGACCTAGCTGGGGGCTCAGTTGGATCGAGGTTGCTCGGTGACCGTGTTATCGCCCCTGGCGTGGAGGAGGCTGAGACGTCAGAGAATCGCCGTTCGCCAAGAT
Organism: Carex myosuroides; assembly: GCA_028015225.1. Lineage (NCBI taxonomy): Eukaryota > Viridiplantae > Streptophyta > Magnoliopsida > Poales > Cyperaceae > Carex > Carex myosuroides. The sequence goes on along the minus strand of CM051485.1, from coordinate 2,439,178 downwards.
CGTCGAGGTACTTGAGGTTGAACTGACGTCTCAGACGTCGGGGCTGAGACGTAGATGGAGCTAGGTCGCGCCTCGCGAAGAAGAGATTACGGCTGGTGATGGTGCGTTGAGGCGAAGAAGGAGATGTGGTGTCCGACTTGGAGGTGCTCGATTTCCAAAAAGGCATGGTGAAAATGGAGAGAGAAGGTCATGGTATGGAAGTGTGAAGGGGGTTGGGTTCAGGGTTTGATTTGAAACCCTAACCCTAGATCGGGCATTGGGAATCGACGTTGGGAGGTTGGAGACGACCTGTTTGTCTCTATCTCTCTCTCTCTCTCTCTCTCTGGCTGTGTCGAGGACCAGTATTGTAAACCTTTTATCAGATATTTAATTTTTGTTTTCAGTTTAGTCTGGTGTATTTGGTTAGTTTACTTATAACTTTCGGGTTATGTCGGATTGGTGTGTGCGCGTGTCTGAACCACGCGGCTTGATGAAGAAGCAGCAAACATAAAATTAGTTAAACCGGGTATCTCTGCACCGATTCAGGCATCGCAGAATAGGGAAATAGTCAAATAGGTAGGTACAGGACTTCACTCGGTGTAGGATCAGCAACGACGAAGCTGTTGGCTCAGGTTAGTCTTCGTTAGCTGAACTTGCAGTTAACAGTGTGCGCAACAGGTTCTGTAAATATTTTTAGCATTGGGAAACTGTTTACTTTCAGTCCATTTTGTGTCTAAAAATATATTAAAAAATATGAGTCCGTATCTGTTCATATTATAACTGATTAACTGCAAAAGCATCACATCACAACTGGAAGATGTAATTTATTTTTTCCTAGAAGTTTAAGAAAACATCTTGGATTGAAAAGGTATAATGGTATTTTGATTATTTTCTATCCAATGACTAGTGGCAGGGGCGGATCCAGGATTTTTGTCAGCGGGGCAAAAAAATATCGAATCGGGTTTAAATACTTAATCGGATTTAAATCCGTTAACCAATTAGATACTCAACAACAAACAATGCTTTAACTTATATTTTCCAATGATTTGACTTGTAATTTCTCATGCTCTGACTTATAATTCTAATTACCAATCAAAATTCAACATATTTATTTCAATTTTAACCCTAAATTTAACTTGAAGTACAAATTAAACGTCCAGAAGGGGCAAAAAAAATTCCAGAGGGGGGGGGCAGAGTCGATCGAAACCGATAAATTTCCACTAAAACTCAAAATCCAGGGGGGCAGTGCAAACGGATCGGATAATGGTAAAACAATATCCGTATCCGTATTTTTGTTTGATATAGATATGGATCAGATATTAATCGAATACGAATATGAATTGGATATTAAACAAATATGAATACAAATCGGATATAATCGGATACAAATATGAATACGAATATAATTAGAATTCCTAGTTAAAAAATATATATATAATTAATGTGTTATACAATTACAAAATATATATCTATTTAACTAAAATTCATCACCAACTGTGATCACATCTTTTAAATAATATGTATATGTTCCTTTTTCTTCAAATTGACACAAGAAAAATTCTAATAATTCCAAAAGATCAGACTTGACACATAAAAGTCAATCATCACAAAAATATGCCTATTAATCTTCTACCGCGCAACATATTTTTTTTATTTTTAAAAATTATATAAAAATGCTATAAGATATTTGATGAATTACATTTATATTTTGATCTCAATGAACCAATATATATATTTTTTTTGGCTCCTTGAGGCAATCCTAAAAGAACCGGAAAAAATTCTTTACAATCCTCTAACCGAAAAAATTATATTATTTCTATGAGATAAAAATTTGAACATAATCTATCTAATATTCTATAATACTTTTATATAATTTCTAAAAAGAGAAAATATGCGCTGTGCAGCACGTTGCACTGCGTACGGATGAATGAGTTTATACTTCATAGCGATGAATTTTAAGATTAAAAACATTGTAACAAGATTCGCGTATAATTTGTTTTTTTGACGTTACTGAACCGAACTCCGAATAAAACGCAGAAAAACATATAATATGTTTTATTCGCTAATAAAACGCGTATAAAGCACGAGTTGACGAATTATTCGTGATAAAAACGCGAAAAAAAAATATTTTTAATTTTTTTTTTACAATTTTTTTGGGTTTTTTTGTGTGTTTCTTTGTTGTATCAAATCATTCCCGAATTATATCTGAATTATATCCGAATTATACCCAAATCACGAATTTTTGACCTCGCCAAACCAGATCCAAACTATTAATTTGTCACTATTATTAAAATTATACATTTTTTTAAGCAACCAAACGGATGAAATTCTACACGGCAAGCTGCACGGAACCTAATGTGAACGCTACGTGTTAGAAGCCAATTTATATTTATTTTTCCTGAATTTCTCGAATGATGATATTGACAGTTTTGAAGTCAACACCATAATAAAGGAGTTAGAAGTCAATTCATTGTACCCATCCTCTGTTGTATTTTTTCAGATGATGCTTTAAATGTCTTCATTTATCATGTTTTCACTGTGTTTCTAATTTTAAAATTTTTAATAACTCAAAATTTAAAATTTAAAAGTCAAAATAAAAACGTTGGATATGATCTACATCATTTTATCTATGCATGTGTAAAAAATTATGTCATTTAAATTTTATTTTGGTTGTCATCAAGAGCTTGTAAAAAACGTACTAATGTGGATAATTTCTAGATGTTGATTTTTCAACTTATTGATTCACAAAAAAACAAAATCAAAATGTGATATTTTTTTATGAGCACTGATACGTCCCTTCCCGAGGGGGCCGGGCCGTACTTGGACTCGGTCCAGTAAGGTGAAAGCGCGTCTTGTCCCTGAGGAGCAGGCCGTGCAAAGGCCGGTGGCTGAATGTGTAACTCGTCCCGTTCCGAGGGAAACGGGCCGAGAGGCGGACACGCGGGGTGTCGGAGGGGTATTAACGCTCTAACCCTTTTTAATACCTCCTCTGGTTGTAGTGAGTGTGACTAATGTAGTTCATGCGGTCCCCATTTTCTGAGGGGTTCTCAGCCTTAAATAGGGGGGCGCCCTACTGTAGCGGGGTCTTGTCAGCATTAATGACGGAGGTCCGCATACTGTTGAGGGCGCCCGCATAATAGGCGATAGCATCCACATAATCTGTTACGAGCCGAATCGATGAGGCCGTGCGTCGTCTTTCTATGGTTGTTCGGCATGTTAGGCTTTAAGCCTTGTTTTGTTTGGACCCGAGCTGGTCCTGAGGAGGGGTCCGAATCTCGGGCTATATTTAACCTCGGGCTGGCCCCGGGAGGGGGTCCGGATCTCGGGTTGCCTTTAGCCTCGGGCTGGCCCCGGGAGGGGGTCCGAATCCCTGGCGGTCTTTTGACCTCGGGCTGGCCCCGGGAGGGGGCCCGAATCCCGGGCTGCTTTTAACCTCGGGCTGGCCCCGGGAGGGGGTCCGAATCCCGGGCTGTTTTTGAGTCGCGGCCTATTTTCTGTAGGGGGAGGGGGCCTATTCTGTTTCATTCTATTTTGGGCCGGCCTTTTGTGTATTTAAATCCGGGAGTGCTTTATTGGGCCAGGCCTGGGCTTTTTAGGGGCCATTGGTATATGGACCTATCATTAGCCCCCGAAGCCGAAATGTATCAGTATGATGCTTTCGGGTTCCTGATTCCGGTGATGAAGGCGACTTCGGTGCTCTCATGGAAGTTTTTTTCGCTTATCCCGGCTTCTTAGATTTATTCCAAGGTTCGAGTGTTAGCCCCCGAGTTGATCTCGGGGGTTTCTGTGGGGTATTCGTTTATTGTCAGCCCCCGAGTTAACCCTCGGGGTTTTCCACGTTTGTATTTTGGTTATTTTATAGTTCTTGTTCGTATGATTTCTCATCGTGCCGCTTATTGATTGCGCGTAGTTTGTGCTGATTTTGCTTTGTCGTTATATTTCGTGATTTTGTTGCCAGCGGCCCCCAAGTTGGTCTCGGGGTTTCTGTGTTTCTAAGATAGTTATATCATGTGTTATCGTTTTTCCTGCAAGGTCGTAACTTTGTCATTCCACAGGGTTTACGAACGTTTTATACGCCCTATCTCGGGTATGTATCCCGACTAATTGTGTTGGCGTGTTATATAGCCTTGGGTGGTTAAACGTGTTTTTTAGACGAGTTACGCTTGATGTCACGCGTCGTCGCGGGTTTTTTTTTTTTTTTGTAAGTGTAACCGAGGTAATGGCGGAAGTTATAAGTAATTGTTGATGTTTTTAGATAGCAAAAAGCCCAAATACGATGTAACACCGAGATTATACAATGCCTATAGATAAGAAAGTATTGAAATCAGACAACGCACTCGTTGTCAGTATCCTCAAAAAGGTCATCCTCTTTGATTTCCTATGGAGTAGCGGTGTACAAGGTCGGTCCTCCGGAATTACGGGATAAGCATCCAGGGCACCTCTAAAACCGACGGCGAGGGTCCGAGCGGCCTTGGATGTCGTAGTGCTTGAAATAACTCCGCTCATAGCACATCCGGCATTTCGCCATCTTGTGCTTGGGCCCCTGGTCGTGGCATATGACACACCAACGCAACTTGGGCTCGAAATCAACATCATCGTAGATATTGTTCTCGTCCTCCTTAGTGAATGGGGGTACCCCTGCGAGGGTAAGGTCGATAAGATCGTAGATTTGGAGGTCCTCGTTATGGAGCATCCACTCCAAATCCTCCTCGGGGAAACGTTGGAGTAGGGCCCATCTCTCTGCAGGAGAGAGGACCTGTCTTGGGTTGTAGGATCGGCGAGATTTGGGGGGAGGTTGGTCGCGGCTACTCTGACCTTGGTCCGCGGGTCTTTTAGGTTTTGAAACGACTTGTTTGAAAGACATTTTTGCTTAGAAGAAATAGAGTGACAATGAGGAAGGTGATTGTCCCCTTTTACGTGTTGTGAGGTCAGTATTTATAGGCCTAAGTTGCCATTGTGGCTAAGCGTCGGTGCTTTGAAAATAATTTTAAAAAAGGGGTGCCCCCCATGTACATGCCCAAGGGTGTACATGCTCTCGTCGGTGCCTTCCGTCGGTTGCCCCCCATGTACATGCCCCCGTCGGTGGCTTCCGTCGGTGGTGCTGGCCCCGTCGGTGCCTTCCGTCGGTGCTGCTGGCGCCCAGCGTCAGTGCTTTGAAAATAATTTTGAAAAAGGGGTGCCCCCCATGTACATGCCCAAGGATGTACATGCCCTCGTCGGTGACTTCCGTCGGTTGCCCCCCATGTACATGCCCCCGTCGGTGGTGCTGGCCCCGTCGGTGCCTTCCGTCGGTGGTGCTGACGCTCAGCGTCGGTGCTTTGAAATTTTTTTTGATACAGGGGTGCCCCCCATGTACATGCCCAAGGGTGTACATGCCCCCGTCGGTGCCTTCCGTCGGTGCTGCTGGCCGTCCGCGTCGGTGCTGCTGGCCGTCAGCGTCGGTGCTGCTGACCGTCAGCATCAGCGCATCCACGTAAAATGGGGGGGAACCTGGGGGATTTCCGAGGGGTGGTAACCCTGGGCGTGGCTGGAGACCAAAAATGCATATTCCCTATTAGGGGTAGGAGATTTTTGGAAGGGGCGCCCCCCTCATGTACACGCCGGTGGTGTACATGGCCCGGATATACATGCCAAGCGGTGTACATGGCCCGAAAAGTGGGGGGAAAACACGGACCAAGCGGGGGAAAAACACAGACCAAGGCGGCTTAAAAACGACCCGAACAGACCCCAAACATGGACCAAGTCGGCTGAAAAACGACCCGAACAGACCCGAAACACGGACCAAGCGGCTGAAAAACACGGATTGAGCGGGGGAAAAACACGGAACAAGCGATGGGAAAAACACGGACCAAGCGGGGGAAAAACACGGACCAAGGCGGCTTAAAAATGACCCGAACACACCCAAAAAAAGACCCGAACGGACCCAAAACAAGGACCAAGCGGCTGAAAAACACGGATTGAGTGGGGGAAAAACACGGAACAAGCGGTGGGAAAAACACGGACCAAGCGGGGGAAAAACACGGACAAGGCGGCTTAAAAATGACCCGAACAGACCCAAAACACGGACAAAGCGGGGGAAAAACACGGATTGAGCGGTGGGAAAAACACGGACCAAGCGGGGGAAAAACACGGACCAAGGCGGCTTAAAAATGACCCGAACAGACCCAAAACACAGACCAAGCGGCCTAAAAACACGGACCAAGCGGGGGAAATACACGGATAAAGCGGCCTAAAAACAAGGTCCCAGCGGGGAAAAAACAGACCAAGCGGCTTAAAAACATGACCCGAAAGACCCAAAACACGGACCAAGCGGCTGAAAAACAGGGTTGAGCGGGGCGTCTAAGCGTGGGACGCCCCGCAGAAATAGGGTTGAGCGGGGCGTCTAAGCGTGGAGACGCCCCGCACAACCGTGTTTGAGCGGGGCGTCTAAGCGTGGAGATGCCCCGCGCAAAACGCGGTAAAACGCGGTGGAGCGGGGCGTCTAAGCGTGGGATGCCCCGCAGAAACAGGGTTGAGCGTGGTGTCTAAGCGTGGAGACGCCCCGCCCAACCGTGTTTGAGCGGGGCGTCTAAGCGTGGAGTCGTCCCAGCAAAACACGCTAGCGGGGCGTCTAATCGTGGAGACGCCCCGCGCAAAACGCGGTAAAACGCGGTGGAGCGGGGCGTCTAAGCGTGGAGACGCCCCGCGCAAAACGCGGTTGAGCGGGGCGTCTAAGCGTGGAGACGCCCCGCGCAAAACGCGGTTGAGCGGGGCGTCTAAGCGTGGAGACGCCCCGCGCAAAACGCGGTTGAGCGGGGCGTGTAAGCGTGGAGACGCCCCAGCAAAACACGCTAGCGGGGCGTCTAAGCGTGGAGACGCCCCGCGCAAAACGCGGTAAAACGCGGTGGAGCGGGGCGTCTAAGCGTGGAGACGCCCCGCGCAAAACGGGGTTGAGCGGGGCGTCTAAGCGTGGGACGCCCCGCAGAAACAGGGTTGAGCGGGGCGTCTAAGCGTGGAGACGCCCCGCACAACCGTGTTTGAGCGGGGCGTCTAATCGTGGAGACGCCCCAGCAAAACACGTTAGCGGGGCGTCTAAGCGTGGAGACGCCCCGCGCAAAACGCGGTAAAACGCGGTGGAGCGGTAGATTATTCCTGCGAGACTTTTTGTTCGGACATGTTGCCATGCCTACTTGTTGTCTCGCGAGGCCAGTAGATTATTCCTGCTTATCCCGCAAGACTTTCGTTTGTACCTATTGCATAGGCAAGCTCGTTGTCTTTGCGGAATGGCGGAATGTTTTATCTGGTTTTGTGCGTGTTCGTTGCCCCGTCGGGCTTTCGTTTACGCTGTGCGTCGGGATCCTTGGAGAGATTTTTTCGTTACCCCACGGGTTTCCGCTATTATCTCTTCAAAGCAGAGTTATGCGCATTCGTTATCCTTTTGGGATTTTCGTTCGCTTTTTGCATAACTGTCCCTTTTGTTTTCGCGAGTCATGTGTATTCGTTGCTCTTTGCAGAGTTTTTGTTCACACTTTTATGACTCGCGCCTGTGTTGCCATGTTCGAGAGTCATGTGTATTTGTTGCTCTTTGTAGAGTTTTTGTTCACACTTTTATGGCTCTCGTCTGTATTGCCTTGGAGCATTGTTTTGCTGCTTCGTGCTTCAGGTCGTCTGGCCCGAGACTAGCGCGAATTTTCCTCACGAGGCGCATCGTGTGTACTCGTCATCCTTTCAGAGTATTCGTTCGTACTTTGCACGATTAGCGCACGCTCGCTGTTATGGAAAAGTTGCTTCGAGCTGTTTTATGCTCAAGGGCCTTTGGTCTGAAGTTATTATAATAATTTCCGGTTTTGTCGTTTAAGACATATGTTGCCCGTAGGCTTTTTATCCTTTTGCTACGAGAAGTGCTGTTGTTTTACTGCGGAGGCGTTCGTTGCCCATTAGGCTTTCGTTTATCCTCTTAACGCAATAATTTTTTTTTATAGGGACATTTATTGCCCGTAAGCTTTTGTTTGCCCTTGTGATAGTCAGTTGTTTTGTGAGGTGATCCCGACGACAATTCTGTGTTGTCGGGCCCCGAATTTGTTAGTCAAACATCGCACACCAGGGCCATGCTTATAACATCGCACAGGCGCCCTTGACCATACACGGGCATTCCCGCGTTGATCCAAACGTACGAGCCATCGGGCCATGCTTATAGTATCGCACTGATGCCTTTGACCATACACGGGCATTCCCATGCAGGCTGGTCCAAAAGATACAAGAGAATAATTACATTTTTGCGGATGGTATGTCCGCTGGTATACCTGTTATTCCCCCTCTCTCTCCTTTTTTTTTAAACATAAAATCTTCGAAGGTGGACAACATTCCAAGGTCTGGCGAGCATTCGTCCATCGGGACCTTCGAGCTCGTAAGCTCCTTTGCCGCAGGCGTGAATTACCCGGAAGGGGCCTTCCCAATTAGGTTGAAGCTTACCGACGTGTTGCCTGGTAGCTTCGATCTTTTTTAACACCAGGTCGCCTGGTTCGAATGCCCGGGGTGACACGAGCTCAACTGCTCGAGTTCTTGAACTAGCTCGAGCTCAACTGCTCGTGCTTCGGGGTTGTCTTCCGTGGAATAGGCCGTCATCCGCAGGGAAGGTGCAATGAGTTCGAGAGGTGTAACGGCCTCCATGCCGTATACTAGGGAGTATGGTGTTTGCTGGGTAGCCTCGCGGGGAGTGGTTCTGTATGCCCAAAGAATCTCATCCAGTTTATCGGGCCAATTTTTCCTATTGGAGGCCACCTTCTTTCTTAATCCGTCAAGAATGGTCCTGTTAGTGACTTCGGCCAGGCCATTGCTAGCGGGGTGGCTAACCAAAGTGAAGTTGCTGCGAATGCCCAACTTCTCTAGGAAGGACACGGTGACGTCCGCGTTGAACTGCGTGCCGTCATCCGAGATCAGTGCGTGCGGGATGCCAAAACGGCACACGATATTGCGCCATATAAAATTTTTGGCGGCCTCTGTCGTGATATGGGCTAATGCCTTGGCCTCAACCCATTTCGTGAAGTATTCCACGGCCACTATGATCCATTTTCGTTGTTGGGCAGCCATGGGAAAAGGACCTAGGATATCGATCCCCCAGAGGTCGAAGGGCCAGGCTCCCGAGATCATGATCATGTCATAGCCCGGGATGCTGGATAATCGGCAGTGATATTGGCACCTTTTGCATGTTCGCGCCATATCAGCCGCATCTTGCTGCACCGTGGGCCAATAGTATCCTGCGCGCAGAATTCTTTTTGCTAAAGTTTTGGCTCCCTAGTGGCTGCCACAGAGTCCCTCGTGGACTTCTTCTAGCATTGTCCGGGCGTCTTTTTCTCCGATGCACTTAAGCCATGGTCGGGCATATCCTCTTTTGTATAATTGGTGGTTGTATATCGAGTACAAAGGGGCAATCTTCTTCAATCTCCTGGACGCCAGCGGGTCCTCAGGTAAGGCTCCCGAGGTGAGGTATGCCCATATGGGAGCGTACCAGGTGCCTTTGGGTTCATCAATAACATAGGCTTCCTTCGCGCCATCCGAGATACTCGACTCGGGAATATCTAGGGGTGTAAACGGTCGAATACGGATCGGATAGTGGCCTTACCGTATCCGTATCCGTTATAATTTTTCAGATACGGATACGGATACGGATAGTCTCGGATACGGATACGGATCGGATATTAAACGGATACGGATCGGATTTTGGACGGATACGGATACAGATATCACTATAATTTGGATAATTAAAAATCATTACTATTGTAAATTCTAGCAAAAAATAACATCTAAATATAACTTTTTTCATTCATAAATTAGATCTAATATATTTCATAAGTTCGTTGATTACAAAACATATATATGTTAACAAAATAATAGGTACTAATCATGTCATTGTTCATCAAAATATACCAACCTAAACTTAATAACATTCTTTTTAACCATATAGGATAAACAAAAAAAACTAAAAAGGTCTTGAACCATCTGCATCAACAATGCCAATTCAAACGACTTCTTATTCTGAACCAACATCTTCTGCTTCTACTTCTTCAACAAAATCATATATCGATGCTATGCGGCCTATATATATAAGTAATCAATCATAAGTATACATGTAGATGTAGTTTAATAAATCAATTTACTAAACAAAAAGGAATCATAATTTATGTTCACAGGATTTTTGAACCAGCAAGTATACCAAAATGAAACTAAAGTTTTGCATAATGAGAAAAAAAGCTCGGTAATAACTAAAGTTTTGCTTCTCTCAAGTTTTGCATATGTTCACAGGCACATTATGAATAACTGTTGGTATTCATTTTGCTTCTCTCAAGTTTTGCATTTCACAAGGAATAACTAAAGTTTTGCATAATGAGAAAAAAAGTTCGGTAAACAAAAATGAAAAACTGTTGTCTCTATTTCACAATTGAATAAGAAAAAAAAGTACCTTTGTTGTGGCCTCTAATCCAATCTTGTACGCAAACTAAAGCCTCAACAGCCTTCGAGTCGAGCTTACTTCTATATGGATTGACTACACGACCTCCAGTACTGAAAGCTGACTCCGATGCAACCGTAGAAACTGGAACAGCCAGCACATCACGAGCAATTTTGGAAAGAATGTGATACTCTTTGCCTTCTGTTTCCCACCAGCGAAGAACATTAAATGATTGACCTTTAGGACATGAAGTAGGTGGTCTCTCAAGGTATTGATCTAAGTCACACTTAATATTCCATGGCTGACTTTTCTCTAACATAAATTGACTTAACTCACTATCTTCTTCATCATCACTAATATTGCCCGAGGCATCACCGGGCACAGACAGTTCCCTAGATTGCACCACCTCATCCAAACTATTTTTGTATCTCAATGCGTACTCTCCATATAACTCCCTCAAGACATTGTTAAACTCAATCAATTCACTTACACCACGATTTTTATAAATTTTGGGATAGTAAAACTCAATATGCCCCATCTTACAACTAGAATCAAAAAATGAGGCTATGGCTAAAATAATATTTGATTGGTCCCAATACTTATCAAACTTTTGCTTCATGGAATTAGCCATTGCAACAACCGTTGTATTTTCATTTATAAGCCAGGCCTCGATTTTCAACTTAATTTCACAAAACTTTTTAAAAAACAAGTTAGAGGTCGGATAAGAAGTACCCGAGAGAAGCTCGGTAATAGCATGAAAATTCTTTAAAAGCTTGCACAACTCCCTTGCCTGCCCCCACTCTTCTGTTGTAGGAAAATTGACAAACATTGAAGGATTAAGGATGCGCATCCTCTCAAATGCCTCCTTGTAATAGATAGCATCTCTTAGCATCATATAAGTTGAATTCCATCGAGTAGAAACATCTAAGGAGAGTGCTCTACTTGTGTCTAATTTACAATCTTTAGCTCTTTTCTCAAACTCTTCTCTCAAAATAGGAGAGTTCTTCACCTTTCCAACTATTTCTCGTATGCCATTGGTCGCGTTCTTTATCATGCTTATCCCATCTTGCACAACTAAATTAATAATATGAGCAGCACACCTCACATGAAAGAACTTCCCACCACAACAAAGACCACTATTCTCATTAAGCCGAACAACCATGTCTCGTACACACACCCCGTTATGCCTCCCACACAATTTCATGAAACTAACTATTCTTTTCTGGATATTCCAATTATCATCAATGAAGTGGACCGTTATGCACATGTAGCTCTTATTCTGTCGCGAAGTCCATAGGTCCATGGTTGCACTCAATTGGCATGAAAGCGATTCAAAAGAATGACAAACCTTATCCCTTTCTTCTTGATACATCTCCAATATCTCCTTTCTACATGTAGCCCGTGATTTCAGTGAAAAAGAGGGACGGAGGGATTTGACAAAATCAATGAAGTACTCATGCTCGACCATGCGAAAGAGATATTCATGCATGACAACAGCAAGTGCTAATTTCTTTCGACTTGCATTTTCATCATACTTGAAAGTCTCTACCGCTGAATTGAGTCTTTTTTGGCCCTTGTTAATTGCATGCTTTGCTCTGTAATGATTCCACAATCGTGTGGTTCCATCTGCGCTGTGAGCTTTGAACTCTAGAGAGCAAGTTTTACAAATTGCTGTAACCGTTTCCACTGCCTTTCCATCAACAACAATACTGCTGATTTTTTTATGGAAGTGTTGCCAAACTGGTGATTTTGTTTGCCTTTGTTTTTTTTAGGTTGTTGGGTTTCTGTTGTACCGGCGTTGGCAGAATTTGGAGTTGAATTAGGCAACGACTCATCCTGGGGCTGAGTAGGTTGAGTAGGTTGGCTTGATGATGCTATTATAGATGATCACCTGAAAATTAGTAAATAACATACCATAAGTTGCAAACCAGGGTCAATGAAATTATCTCTGTAATCACTATGCACCATATTGGAATTAACCAAAAGTTGTTTAATTTGAAAAAATAATAATAAAAAACGAAACAGTGGGCAAAACCAATCAATTTGAATTCTTCAAGCTAAGCCAAAAATTGTCCCTAAACCCTAAACCCTTAAAAGTCAGATTTTTTTTTTATGAAGAAGGTTAAAAAAGTTGGATGGAAAGAAATTGAACTTTGACATGAAAACCTAGAAAAAAAAATATTCCAGAGAGTATATGAAACCTCTGTAAAATTAAGATAAGAAAATTGAAAAATTACCTAGAGAGTTTGATGAGAGCTTGTAGAAGAAAGTATTTTGAGAGAGTCGGAATAGGAGATGATTCATTTGCGCAACATTTCAGATACGCCTCATCCAAGAAGAACGCTATTTATTCTCCAATCCACTGGTATTTCAAACCTTACTTACGAAGTAGATCCAAGAGAAGAGGCAATATATTAGTATTCTAAAAGCTTGTAGAATACAAAGAAGCAAAAGTAAAATAACAGGCCTAAAAGTGAAGCTTGTAGAAGAAGCTTGTAAGGAAACAAATATTAAAATATATTATTTACCTAAAAGTCACGTAATGTTTTAGAGTGAGAATCAGAACTGGGCCCAACCATTTAAAACTTTGAATATCCGAATAACAGGCCACTGGGCCCAACCATTTAAAAAATATTCGGATATCCGAAATAAAGAAATCTGCGGATACGGATAATTATCCGTATCCGTATCCATATCCGTTAAAAAATTATCCGAATCCGGATCCGTATCCGAAAATATCCGTATCCGAATATCTGAATTCACTATTTTCCGGATTCAGATCCGGATAAATCTGGATAATATCCGATCCGTTTACACCCCTAGGAATATCCATCACTATCACGGGGCGGTCATTGTCGAGGTTTCCTGCTGCCCCTAGTTTAGAGAGGGCATCTGCTTGACAGTTCTGGTTTCTGGGCACATGTTCTATTACCACCTTATCAAACTGTCCCTTCAAGGAATGGAACTGCTCTCGGTATCGTCGCAATCGGTCATCGTGTACACGGCACTCTTCGTTAATTTGTCTGACCGCGAGTTCAGAATCGCTATGGAGATGGACTTGTCGGGCTCCTAGTCCCGCGGCTAACTTGAGGCATGCTATCATGGCCTCGTACTCGGCAGTGTTATTAGTTACAGGGAATTGGAAGTGGAGTGCGTAGTTGAGTGTTTCTCCCTGGGGGCCCGTGAGAGCTACTCCTGCTCCTGCTCCCTGGTGGGAGGAGGCTCCGTCGACATAAAGAGTCCACTTGCCGTCCAATTCTTCGGGGGCTCCCGAGTACTCTGCAATAAAATCCGCAAATACTTGTGACTTGATTGCGTTCTGGGGGTGGAAGGTGACGTCGAATTCTGTTAATTCGAGTGCCCAAGCCAACACGCGGTCCGAGGAATCAAAGTTCGCGAAGGCCTTCTTCAGGAGTACTCCGGTATACACCTTGATCGGGTGGGACTGGAAGTATGGTCTCAGTTTCCTGGCCGCAATTATAAGGGCATATGCCGCCTTCTCCATCTATGTGTACCGGGTCTCGGCATCTCGGAGCACATGTGACACAAAATATATGGGTTTTTGCTCCCGCCCCTCTTCTCGCACTAATGCAGCACTGACCGCGTGGTTGGTTGTGGCCAGGTATACAACTAGCGTGTCCCCATCCATGGGTCGGCTGAGGCAAGGTGGGCTGGCCAGGTACTCTTTCACCTTATCTAATGCTATAGCACATTCCTTGGTCCACTCAAATTTGGCGGATTTGCGCATGGCTTTGAAGAAGGGGAAGCAAACATCGCCGGATCTGGCAATAAATCGGTTCAGCGCTGCAAGTCGGCCCGTGAGCGACTGGAGTTCCTTAAAGTTTCGGGGGGGGTTTCATATCGAGAATGGCCTGCGACTTGGAGGGATGTATCTCTATGCCTCTCATGGACACCATGAATCCGAGGAACTTTCCTCCTGTAAGACCGAAGAAGCTCTTTTTGGGATTGAGTTTCATGTCAGCCTGGTTGAGCGTCGCGAATGTCTCGCGCAGGTCCTGCACGTGGTCCAGGTCAGACATGCTCTTCACTAGAAGGTTATCTACGTAGGCCTCTACATTCCGACCTATCTGCTCGTGGAACACCTTGTTCACCATTCTTTGGAAAGTAGCCCCCGCATTCTTCAGCCCAAAAGGCATCACTCGGTAACAGTATAACCCGGAGTGAGTTGTGAAAGCCGTCTTGTCTTCATCTTCCGGGCACATCCTGATTTGGTTGTACCCCGAGAATGCATCTATGAAGCTTAGAAACACGTGTCCGGAAGTGGAATCTACCAGCTGGTCGATCTTTGGCAAAGGGAAAGGATTCATAGGGCACGCCTTGTTCAAGTCGGTGTAATCGATACACATCCTTCAATCCCCATTCGCTTTTCTCACAAGCACAGGGTTCGCCAACCATTCCGGGCAAGTCACATTTCTGATAAAACCGGCTTCTAGTAACTTGGCTACCTCTGCCTTAACTGCCGAGCGCCTCTCGGCTCCCATATTCCTTCTCCTCTGTACCACAGGCTTTGCGCCCGGTTTGATGTGTAAGCGGTGTTCCGCTATAGACCCTGGGATCCCGGGCATGTCTACGGCGGTCCATGCAAACACTGCCTGGCTTTCCCAGAGGAAATCGATTAATTTCTCCTTTGCTCTTCCCTGAACTGCTTTGCCAATGTTCAAAAATCTGCCGTCGCCGAGGTCGACCTGGTCGACTGGCTCGATAGGTGCATTTAACTCTCCTTTATCGGTAGGGTCCAAGACCAGGGACGTATGCGGGGGTAGGAAACTGGGCTGGATTGCAGGCGCGGGGCAGTGAGACCTGATCTCACCCCTGCTTTCATATCCACTTGATTGACCGCTCCTCATTGCCCTTTGAGGGAAGTTTGGTAGCATTCTTGGGTCGCCTGCTGTTGCCCACATTCTTCTCCCACCCCGTGGTTGGTAGGGAATTTGATCTTTAAGTGGGGAGAAGATACTATGGCTCCAATTTTGTTCAGGGTGCCTCTGCCAAGGATTGCGTTGTAGGCGGAGGGTGCATCCACCACTAGGAAGTCCACCATGACTTCAGTGGTGCGAGGCGAGGACCCAAAGGCTACTTTCAACCGGGCGATCCCTTTGGGGCGGAGGGAATCGCGAGTGAATCCTACTAGCGGTGTCACATTCTTCTGGGACTTCTCAAGCTGTATCCTCATCTTTTCGAAAGCCGAGAAGTATAAGATGTCGGCCGAACTTCCCGTATCCACGAGGATTCTCTTCACGCCGAACTCCTCTATTTTGAGCCTTAGCACTATGAGATCATCATGGGGCCATGCAATGGTGCCGAAGTCTTTCTCAAAAAAGTATATGGCCTCGTCTATCCGGGGCCTCTTCCTTTCGAGGGGTCTTTCAACGTTCAGTATGGTAGGGTACGGCTTGGTGGTGCTTCGATTATGTTTCTCAGGGACCACCACCTCGTGTCCTCCTCTAATAACATTGATCTCTACGCTTGGCTGCCTACCGGATGCTCCCGGTCCTTTTCCATTGTCACCTTCGGGCTTTGGCCCCGGGCGCCTGGACCCCTTGTAATCATCCCGATAGGAAGCTTTCTTTTGGTGCTCGGCTTCCCCATTGTATTCTCTTGTAAATTTTTTGAAGAATTCCAGCTTAATGTACTCGATCAGTTTTCCTTCCCTAGCCAATCTTTCTAACACGTCCTTCAGTTGGAGGCAATCTCCCGTGGAATGCCCATTGAAACGGTGGAACAAGCACTCTACAGCCTCGTCTTTTTTCTCAAAAATACCCTTGCGCAACGGCCTTGGGACGTTGGGCATGTTTTTTATCACGTGATACATCTCGCTCCTCTTCTTAATAAAAGAGGCGTATCGCACATAGTGGGGTCGGTATCCCTCTCGGCCGTCTTCGCGCCGTTCTTCCTGTGGCGCAGGCAAGGTATTTCTTTTCGGTGGTTCTCGCCTCCGAGACGGACCGCCACTAGGCTGTCAGTCACGCTGCTGTTGTTTTGGTGATCTGGACCGCGACCTGACGGACTGGACGGCATCCTCTTCGGCCCGAATGTACCCCTCAGCAAAAGCCAAGAACTCCGGTAAGCTCTTAAATTCTCTCTTTCGGGCATCATACCGGAGGGTGCCCGGTCCTCCTTGCCAAAGTCCATTCTGTACAGCTGCCAGGGCGATGTCCTCACTGTAGTTTCGGACCTCCCTAGAGGCCTTCACGAACCTATTTACAAAGGTCCGAGTCGTCTCTTGGTGTCCTTGAACGTACTTTAGAAGGGAGTCACAAGTGGCGCGCGGAGGTCGGAGCATATCGTAGCGGGCCAAGAAAGCTCTAGCTAATTGGTCAAAGGTCTTTATCGATCCTTGCTTCAATCTCATGTACCACTCCCACGCCTCTCCAGTGAGGCAAGTGGTAAAAATACGGCACGCGACGGCGTCCGATGCCCCATACAGTCGAAGCCTTTCGTAGAACCCATACACAAAGTTCTGAGGATCCTGAACGTCACCACTTCTGGGGGCTTGTAAAGTTTTGGGGCTAATGGTCCCTCCAAAATATTCGTCGATCCGGAACGAGTCCCTGCTCTCCTTCTTTCTCTCTCAGCTATCTCTTTTTCCACCCCTTTCTTGATCATGGTGCTTATCATCGCCATATCCATCCCTGCGGCATCTGTTGTGGTGCGTGGTTTCCGTCGCTTCTTAGGAGGTGTCTGGCGACGCTCTTCCCGCGAATGATGAGACGGATCATCCTTCCTTGAGTGACGAGACTGGTCATCCTTCCTCGAGTGGCGAGACTGTTCTTCGGGTCGTTTCCCGAGGCCTTCCCGAGTTCGCTCAGTTCTCGCTCGACCAGCACTCCTTCTCGAGCTGGCCGCCGCGGACGAGCCTTCGCTTTCTCCCTGTTCGGTTCCAAAGGATAACCTCCACCTCGGTCCACCACCCTGTCTCGTCTCCCCCTCGCCCACAAAAGTCTCGAGTTCGGGGTCGGGATTGTCAAAGTCGCGTTCAGTATCATGCGGACCAGGCTCTGGATTGTTCGACCCGGGTCCGGTTTGGATTAGCTATACTACAGACGGCGGGGGGTGAATCATCCGCACACCAGGGGCTGAGGTGGGAATTTGGGGATGGTATGACAGGTTGGGATCGGCTTGTGCAGGGTAGTGTGCTAAAGGGGTGGCCGGGTACTGTGGGTATGGAGAAGCATATGTGAGTATGGAGGATAATTGTATGGAGGTGGATATATATATTACGGAACGTATGGAGAATGGTATTGGGTGTAGATCATCTGGTTCTGGGTATTTTAGGGGGTCGACCCGATCGGCCCGGTGGCTTGAGCAGTCACGATAGTCGAGTCGATCGGTCTCACAATCGGTACGGAAACTCCGAGGGACTCCCAGCCCATCCCGAGCTGGGTGATCGGTATCCCTTCGGACGGCATGCCCAAAGAATGGGTCGGAGGGACAATTGGGCTGGAGGTCTTCTGGTTCACTTTGCCGAGGGGGTTTTTACTCGTTGCCCCCACGCTCGGGTCACCTTGGGGAGTTCTCTTCGAGGGTTCTTTCGATTTCAGGCCCGAGATTAGGCTGGTCAGGGGTTTCACATTCTCAATTCTTCGGTTAGATGGTTCTGTCCGCCGAGCAATCTCCTCGGGGGTGGGCTTGCCCACGTCTGTTTGTTTGGTTGCAGAAGTCATCTGGCTCAATTGAGGCTGGGGGCCCCACGGTGGTTGATACGTCCCTTTCCGAGAGGGCCGGGCCGTAGTTGGACTCGGTCCAGTAAGGTGAAAGTGCTTCCTGTCCCTGAGGAGCAGGCCGTGCAAAGGCCGGTGGCTGAATGTGTAACTCGTCCCGTTCCGAGGGAAACGGGCCGAGAGGCGGACATGCGGAGTGTCGGAGGGGTATTAACGCTCTAACCCTTTTTAATACCTCCTCTGGTTGTAGTGAGTGTGACTAATGTAGTTCATGCGGTCCCCATTTTCTGAGGGGTTCTCAGTCTTAAATAGGGGGGCGCCCTACTGTAGCGGGGTCTTGTCAGCATTAATGACGGAGGTCCGTATACTGTTGAGGGCGCCCGTATAATAGGCGATAACATCCGCATAATCTGTTACGAGCCGAATCGACGAGGCCGTGCGTCGGCTTTCTCTGGTTGTTCGGCATGTTAGGCTTTAAGCCTTGTTTTGTTTGGACCCGAGCTGGTCCTGAGGAGGGGTCCGAATCTCGGGCTATCTTTAACCTCGGGTTGGCCCCGGGAGGGGGGTCCGGATCCCGGGTTGCCTTTAGCCTCGGGCTGGCCCCGGGAGGGGGTCCGAATCCCTGGCGGTCTTTTGACCTCGGGCTGGCCCCGGGAGGGGGTCCGAATCCCGGGCTGCTTTTAACCTCGGGCTGGCCCCGGGAGGGGGTCCGAATCCCGGGCTGTTTTTGAGTCGCGGCCTGTTTTCTGTAGGGGGAGGGGGCCTATTCTGTTTCGTTCTATTTTGGGCCGGCCCTTTGTGTATTTAAATCCGGGAGTGCTTTATTGGGCCAGGCCTGGGCTTTTTAGGGGCCATTGGTATATGGACCTATCAAGCACATAGATAAAATGATGTAGATCATATACAACGTTTTTATTTTGACTTTTAGTTTTAAATTTTGAGTTATTAAAGTTTTTAAAATGAAGGCATGGTAGAGACACAAAAAATGAAGGCATTTGAACTCTCCTCATTTTAATATTAATTTATTGTCATTCATTCACTCATTACTCTACTAATCTAATTAAACTTGCCGTTAATTTCATTTTAAACAATGAGCTCAGTTGGACTTGGTCCATGCATAGTTTCGACAGAGGCTGAGAGAAAGAATGACTTTGTATTTTTTTTTTTCTTTTAATTTTTTCGTGTTAGAATGAAATCCGGGGAGAGAGAAATAAATGTACAATGTTTGAATTTGGAACTTTGACTCGTTCATTGCTTCAAATTCAAGCTATACGCTTTGGGGTTTGGAGTCAACGATCACTCCATACTACATTGCTACGTGTACCCACTAAAAGAACCTTGTTATTATCTCCGGTGGCTGGCGATCGATCCTTATTCCTCGCTGAATTCAGATCCTCCCCGGTACCGTAATAGGGAATCTTTTACAATTAATTGATCTTGACCGTTATTTTTAATTTGGCACGAATCTCAAAGTCCAATAATACTGCCCCCTCCGTAAGCCCGAATCTCAAAGCGGATGAGAGTTAATCTCAAACCGTAAAGTGAAGGGAATCTTTTACAGTGATGGAGAGGATACTTGTCCATTCCTTGCTTGCACATGCTAAATTTTGGTTCTCGCTGTCTATATTGTACTATTCCACACGTGTCGCGACACTGGCACATGCTTGCTGGTCCAAATAGCAAGCAAATACCTCCGCTGTAGCAGGAAATTGCAACAAGTTTGATGCTCTGTTTTCCGAATCTTGACAAGATCCAGCTGTCCAGAAATAAAATTGCGCAGCCGCCTTCTGACTTCTCATCCCTGAATTTTGGAATGGTGGAAGCGCAGAGAAAAAAAGTGTATTTTGAATTTTATTTTGCACTATTTCGTCCGTTTTCGGTTGAAGATAAAAAAGTGAAAAAATTATAGATAAATAAGTTAATTTCACCTCTTAAAATAAGATTAATTTCTCTATTTTATAATTCCATGAAATGAAAATAGAAATTTAATTACAAAAGTACAAACTTAATTTCACTTTTTAATTTTTTTATAATTTTAAAATTTTACTCAATTCCATTTCAGCTGAAATATAAATCCTATTCTAATTAATTTCTCTTCTTCTTTTCAGCCGGAATTTACATCCCCTCATGTTATCTGACTGAGTACAATTAAAATAGACGGTTCAGAATTATTCTTTTTAACTTGATACAAATCTCAAAGCACAAATAATACTAGTCCCTGCGCCATCCATATAGACACCGGCTGAGAATAAATCTGGACCATCCGTTTCAACTGTCTTGAATCAAGTACCTAGAAGGATACGGATCCTTTGCAAAAAAAAAAAAATGCTGAAATTATGTGTTCGTTAAATTTGGAACCATGTAAATTTTGAGTCAGTATCCTCTCAAGTAACTGAGACTATTGTATGAAAAATCAACGATTCAGATTAAGATTAATAATTTTTGATATGAAAACAGAGAGTAAAAGATGAAAAGAAAAACTGAATTCTGATTATCTCCAAAAGTTGTACAGTGCGCTATATATAAAATAAAAGGAAAAATAGCTGTTGGAAAAATAAAACGGTAACTTGCCATATTAAGGAATAAAGGTTGAGTAACTTTATAACCAAATTTAGTTGCTCCCTTTATTTCTTATTTAGCCTATGATGAACAAAACCCGTTAAGGGCTCTGAGGCTTATTGTCCCTAATACTACCTATTTTTCTACACTCCCCCTCAAGTTAGGTGTGTAGATATCACGTAACCCTAACTTGCTTATATTTGCTTCAAGTGGTTTCGGATCTAAACCCTTTGTGAAGACATCGGCTAATTGATCTCCACTTTTTACAAACGGAGTCTCGATTTCTTTCGCTTGAATCTTTTCTCTAATAAAATGACAATCGACCTCAATGTGTTTAGTTCTCTCATGAAACACCGGATTGGATGCTATATGACGCGCCGATTGATTGTCGCAAAACATTTGCATTGGTAATTGAATTCGGATTCCAAAATCCGAAAGAAGTTGCTTTATCCAAGTTAATTCACTTGCGGTGGATGCCATGGCTCGATATTCCGTCTCGGCGCTTGATCGTGCCACGACATTTTGTTTCTTGCTTTTCCATGTGACTAAATTTCCGCCTACAAATGTGCAAAAACCAGTTGTCGATTTTCTATCGAAGCTTCCAGTCCAATCTGCATCGGAATAGCCACACACATTGTTAGAATTGTTGTTTTTCATACAAATTCCTTTTCCGGGAGTTCCTTTTAAATAGCTTAGAATTTTATTTATTGCCTCTAAGTGTTGTGTTCTAGGGGTATGCATGAATTTGCTAATTTGACTTACCGAAAAAGAGATATCCGGGCGTGTTACCGTTAGATATATTAATTTCCCTACAAGTCTTTGGAATTGAGTTATATCTTCTAACGGTTCACCATCCTCACTATTTAATTTATTCTTGCCATCTATTGGTGTTGAGGTCGGTTTGCAACCTAGTTTACCGGTCTCTTCCAACAAGTCTAAGGTGTATTTTCTTTGAGAAATAAATAAGCTTTGATTTGAATATGCGATTTCTATGCCTAAAAAATATTTTAAGTAGCCTAAGTCCTTAATGTCAAATTTTTCTTTTAATTGAACTTTTATATTTTTAATATGCTCTTGATTGTTTCCGGTAATGATAATGTCATTTACATACACTAGAATAATGGTGGTGTTTTCTCCTTCAATTTTGACAAATAATGAATGATCGGCATTGCTAATTTTAAAATTGCAAGATATTAAATAAGAGCTTAATTTTTCATACCATGCCCTTGGAGATTGCTTTAATCCATAAATTGACTTCTTCAATTTGCACGCTTGATCACATTTTTGGTTTTTTTCATAACCGGGTGGTAATGACATATAGAGTAGAACTAGGGTGCTCCTAAGCTCACCAAGCCCTTCGTGAGCACGACTCTAAAACCTATCAAATTGACTTCAAACGACATTTTCAAACCGTTAGATGTTCAATCTATATTAAAATGTGCTTGGAGACCAAATTTTACATTTTTTGGAATTTTTTTACTATTTATTAAGATGATTTGAAAATCGCTGTTTTTATTAAAATTCTGCACCATTGGAAAACAACGATTTTCAAACCATCTTAATAAATAGTAAAAAAATTCCAAAAAATGTAAAATTTGGTCTCCAAGCACATTTTAATATAGATTGAACATCTAACGGTTTGGAAATGTCGTTTGAAGTCAATTTGATAGGTTTTAGAGTCGCGCTCACGGAAGGGCTTGGTGAGCTTAGGAGCACCCTAGTTCTACTCATGACATATATACCTCTTCTTCAAGTATTCCTTGAAGAAATGCATTTTTTACGTCCATTTGGTATAATTTCCAATTTTGGTTAACGGCAATAGAAAATAATATTCTTACGGTATTCATTTTTGCAACCGGGGCAAATGTTTCATAATAGTCTATACCATAGGTTTGAGTATATCCTTTAGCAACTAAACGAGCCTTATACCGTTCTACCGTACCATCACTATTGTACTTAATTTTATACACCCATTTACAACCTACTAGTTTTTTATTTTTTGGTAGTTGAATTATTTCCCAAGTGCCATTTTTTTCTAGAGCACTCAATTCTTCTTTCATGGCTTTGTTCCATTTTGGAATTTTCATGGCCTCTTCATAATTGTTTGGTTCTTGTTCTTTTTCAATTGAGGTCAAGAAAACTCTATGATTGGAAGAAACATTGTCATTTGTAATAAAATCTTGTATAGGATGTTGTACCTTGTAGGTTATAAAATCCCTAAGTCTTGTTGGAGGTTGTGTTGTTCGAATCGACCTTCTCAATGGTGTTTCTTCTATGTCATGATTTTCTTCGTTTGCGGAATTTTCTTCTATTTCTTCCTCATCCTCAATTTCATTTTCATTCTCAAGTGGTGTTGGTCTATCATTTTCTATTGTAATTGGTGGTAATATGATTTCCTTGGAGGGTTCTCTCAAAAAATCCTCACAATTAGTTTCTTTGTAATATGGCTCTTTTTCTAAAAATGTTACATCCCTAGAAATGTACAATTTTTTATTTTTAGGGTCATAACATTTATATTCCTTTTTTTGTGATGAATACCCAAAAAATATAGCCTTAATTGAGGTATAATCTAATTTGTCTTGTCTATTATTTTTGTGTACATAACATGTACAACCGAAAATTTTCAAATGCTCAATGTTGAGTTTTCTTTGGTAAAGAATTTCTAATGGGCTTTTGTAATCTAGATTAACACTTGGCAATCTATTAATTAAATATGTAGCGGTAAGAACGGCATCCGACCAATAAGTTTTTGGGACATTGTTTTGAAATAAAAGTACTCGAGTCATTTCGAGTAAATGTCTATTTTTTCTTTCGGATACACCATTTTGTTGAGGTGTATAGACACACGTTGTTTGGTGTAAAATTCCTTTTTCTTTAAAAAAGTTTGAGAAATTTTGGTTTACAAATTCTGTTCCATTATCAGATCTAAATATTTTAATTTTAGCTTTGTATTGATTTTCTATAAAGTTATAAAAATCTAGAAATTGTGAAAATACTTCGCTTTTATCTTTTAATAAATATAACCAAGTTGTTTTTGAAAAATCATCGATAAATATAACAAAATATTATTATCCATTAAAAGAGTTAATTGGGGTGGGTCCCCATACATCCGAGTGAACCAAATCAAAAGGTTTCTCACTTTTACAACTTGATAATTTAAAAGGTAACCTAGTATGCTTTCCTAGCTTACAAATTTCATAACTACTATTATCTAATTTTGAAAAATTAAAAAGACTCTTTCAAATCTTGTCGGAAGGATGTCCAATTCTTCTATGCCAAAGTGTACTCAATTCTTCATTTTTTGTAGTGTTGAAATTGAATTTTTCTTCATTCAAAAAATAAAGCCCATTTTCTAGAAATCCTTCACCAATCATAATCTTGGTTATCCGATCCTGAAAAATCACATTGTTTGTTAAAAAGATAAGTTCACAATTTAACTCATTTGTGATTTTACTAATGGATAATAGATTTGATGAGCACTCCTTTAAATACAAGACATTTTGAATTAATTTTGAGAATATAGTTATTGAGCCCTCTCCAAGGATTTCCATTTTTTCACCATTCGCAACTGTAACGAATTTTTTTGTTTCATAATTTTTAAAATTGGTCAATAAATTTTTATTTCCAGTCATATGATCTGTTGCGCCTGAATCCAATATCCATCTAAAATTTTTTGGTAAAAAAGATAAATTAGCAACACAGATCATACCAGAGGTCTTTTGATTTTCCTGTTTTTGGTTCAGCAACATAGTTAGCTGTTGGAGAAGCTGCCGCATGGGATCCGGGTTAGAGGAAGAGGTTCCAGCGGTATTAGAGTTAGACGGTTTGGATTCCTCTCTTCTTTCCGCTATCAGACCCGATCCCCTTTGTTCTCCTCTTTCGCCTCTGTCTCACTCCCGCTCCCAGCCGCCTCTCTCCCCCTTTCGATCATCGGCTCCACCCTTCTTGTGCCATTTGGGTCGGAGGTGAGGATGGAGGAACCAACACTGGTCCTTGCGATGACCCTCTCTCCGGCAGTGGTCACATTTTACCCCGGTGTTGTCTCTTCTCACCTCCGGCCGAAAATTAGGGTTAGGCTTAGCCGTGACTGCGAAGGCCTTTGTTTCGGTATTCTCGGAAGGTTGTTGTCCCATTACTGCCCTTCTTGTTTCTTCTCTGTCAATCATGGCCGCCACCTCATCTGAGGAAGGCAACTCGGCAAGTAATAGGATCTGGGACCTCACGGCCTCATAGGAGGAATCGAGGCTTGCTAAGAACTGAAAAATTGCATCTTGTTCTTCTCGTTTCTGGATTTCAGCGAGGTTAGTGGTGGGGGGCCGATAAACCCTAAGTTCATCCTTTTTCTTTTGAATTAACCATACAACTCCATGGCTGATTGACCTTGCTGCTGTTTTGCTTGTTGATAATCTCTTTGAATTTGGTAAATATTAGAGTAATTTTTTCTATGGCCATATAATTGTTCGGCTCTCTCCCAAATTTCTAAGGCACTGTCTTTGTAAGAGAGTAAATCGGATACCTTTGGCTCCATGGTTGCGAGGAGCCAAGTGATGACAGTGTGATCGCTTGTTCGCCATTTGGCTAGTTTCTTTTTTTGTGCTTCGGTTGCTGGTTCGGATAATTTTGAGATTGTATGTTCTTTGTTGATGTGGTTGTTTTTTTCTCGGCCGCTTAAGGCAAACTTGACTTGCCTTGCCCATACATGGTAATTCTTACCATTGAGCATCACCCCTGTGAGTTTTTCGTGACTTTGTGCCATCTCGGTTTTTCTGGCTTTTTTCTGGTAATGAGCAGTTTTACTGGTAAATGGATTTGGGGCTTTTTTTGCGGTTACTGGTACTGCTGTCTTTTGTTTGTTGGCACTTCTGGTGTGCTTGAATTACTGGTTCTTGCAGTTGCTGGTACTGCTGCTGATTTTCTTGTTTTGAGTCAGGAATTCATTCCCGCTCTGATACCATAATAATTTTTTATATGAAAACAGAGAGTAAAAGATGAAGCGAAAAACTGAATTCTGATTATCTCCAAAAGTTGTACAGTGCGCTATATATAAAATAAAAGGAAAAATAGCTGTTGGAAAAATAAAACGGTAACTTGCCATATTAAGGAATAAAGGTTGAGTAACTTTATAACTAAATTTAGTTGCTCCTTTTATTTCTTATTTAGCCTATGATGAACAAAACCCGTTAAGGGTATTAAACCCGTTAAGAGCTCTGAGGCTTATTGTCCCTAATACTACCTATTTTTCTACAAAGATTAATTTTAACTGGATCAAACTCAATCCAGATCCATTAATTGAACCTCAGGTATTGTATTGCACATTTGCACTGGATCTGGATCTGGATGTGAATTCGTAAACCTTAGTATCTGCGTCATAGTTGAACTTTTCAACAATTGCGGAGAAACTATTTCTTTATTGTACTAACTTGCTTCTTCCATCCTTATCAATTATTTTTCCATTCTAAAACTAACACGTGGCAATCATACCGCGGTTAAATGACCTTGATAGCTAGTTGACCAAGCATTGTGCACCTTAAGTAGTCCTTTCTATTTAAGGAGAGTTGACCAGATAATTTTAAGTTAATTTTTGTCATAACATGTTCTGAGTAATAAGCGCAATGTGTTATGACTTATCGTCATAGTTGTTCATTATGGTTTTACTAAGTTGAAATGATGATTTCATTAAGGGCCTGTTATGCTGTAACTGTGCTCGTAGAAAAAAAAATTCACTCAGAGTGAATTTTTTTTTCCACGCACACAGTGTCTCGGCCATTTAAATTGGACCTGAACCCAAGCCCATTTCCGTTCCCGCTTGGCAGCCGAGCAGGCCCTAAAGGAAAACATTACTCTACAGTGATTATTTTAAACCGATGCATATAAACAAAAAATTAAAAAAAAAATTTAAGGATATTACTAAACACATAGCATAACATCAAATTTATATAATTTGAATATAATTTGTTGATATATCAAATATCTAATTTGGGACCACTAAAATTTTAGGTCATTTGATGTACTAGTAATTATGAACAAAAAAACTCATTATGTTAATTAACATGATATGTGTAAAATATATTACGTCTACACTATAATATTTCAAATTTGAATTTCATTTTTAAAATTATTAAAATATATATGGGATCAATTGTTCACCACGAGAATTGGCATATCCATGTACAAATTGGGATAGACAAGTGTCTACTTCTAGATTTGAATTTTTTTATTTCAATCCAGTACTAATTGTTCAATTTGCTTACCCCTGGTCCGATATAGTGCTGCTCCTAGTTTGAGTTAGTCTGATTCTTGGACCGATTCCTTCTGACTTTTGGTCGATTATGTGTATTTTGTTTTTTTTTCAGATATGTGATACTCTATTTCGTAAATAGAATGAAAGAGAATAAGCCGACATTTTTATTAATATCCAAAGTTTAATACAAATTATTAATTATGCCCAGAATCGGACCCAATATGGAAAAATGCCCAAGCCGGCCAGAAAATGGCCGGCTTACTCCCCCCTGAGCCGGCCATTTTCTGGCCGGCTTACTCTTTTTTTTTCAAACCCGCATTATTTTTTATTCAACTTTGGATATTAATAAAAATGTCGGTTTAATCGATGAGTTTGTTTTTTGCTGTTTAACGCACTTATGCAATTGTTTTAAATATTTTTTTGTTTATTTTTTATATTGTGCTACTATTTTAATGTTGTAATATTTTCTGTTTAGCATTATCATGATAATTTATTTTATCTGTAAAATATAAAAATAGTAACATAAAAGCACACGTACAAAAGAACCGAAATATGTGATAATCCAAATATACCAAACATAAATAGTATACCAAATATAAATAGTACAAAACTAGTAAAAATACAACTAAAACGGAGAGGGGACCATTGCTGAGGCGGTACTCCGGCGTTCGCCCGGCGCTCGTGCGGCCAGGCTATGTCTCTCTCGGTCTCCACACTAGCATCGGCAGACTTGAGTATCTGCTCGGCGGTATCCCATCTGGCATTGCCCGTGGAGACTGGCTGTACTGGCGGAGGTGTACTGAAGATAGATGCGGCGAACTCAGTCCCAAAGGCAGGCTGATTATGAGACCCGCTACCACTAGCCTCTCCATCATGCGGCATCTCTGTACCATATCGGGGTACCCTCAGTGCCGAGCTGAACTCATCATCAAATACCCCGAAGTTCTGGAGACTGTACGAGAGGGACTCGTACTCAGAAGTATCGGTCATCGCAGATGGTGGCTGTGGCGGCATATCTGCCAGACCCTGCAATCATACACATAAATTATTAAATTTGATATGAATGAAGACATTTATTAAAACCTGGCAGATACTGAAGTATGACATACCTGAGTCTGCACCGGGCGTCCATGCTCATCGTACCATGCCATCCACCCAATGTTGGACAATACCCAACGATGGTAATCCCACTCTGGATGTGAATCGGGGGAAGATGGCATATCATCTAGCAGAACCGGGCTCGGGTCGGGCTCGGACGGAATTATCTCACGCTAGTTGATGTTCTCTCCGGCGTCTCGCAGCATGCCGATGATCTTTCCACTGTGTCCGGCATCCTCAACCACATTCGCATTCTTCTTGAGGACGCGGTACCCAAGCCATCTCCAGTTCTTCTTTTCCAGCATGGCGATCCCATGCCCGCATTCCTTGATCGCGGCCAGAAGCTGAAAAAAATTTGACATGTCAGATCAAACCTTGATGAACTACTAAGTTAAGAGAAAAACTATGTAGTTTTAGGTGCATTACCTGGCGAGCCCAAGAACGGCCGTTGGGATGGTAACCATCATCGGTCATGATGCTGTCGCGGAGATGGGCACTGTAATCGCCCTGCAGATACACACTCGCCATGCAGACCTGCGTGTACCAAACATCGTACCTCAACTGGGGACCCCCCTGGGTTTGCTGAAAGGCATCTGGCTCGTGATAGAAGTTCAGATACTGAGGATCCTGGGCCGTCCCGTAGTATGCATCGAAATGGGTGCTCCAGTCGCCCTCGGTGGTTTATCCTGTAAGGAAGACGTTAGTTTCAATACAAAGCTATCAAGTAATATGATTTATTTGACAATAAATACAATAGACTACGACTTACCTGTGCAGGTCTCTGTGCGTGGACATCGGCAAAGATGGGTCTACGAGAATCAACGCTGCTCATCCAAACTGGCGGAGTACCCGATCTGGATAGTGGTGCTCAACAAGAGCTGCAGGCAAATTCTGAAACTCTGACCGGACTGGCCTGATCCCAACGGTAGCACCGTGGGTCCGATTCAAGTAGTGGTGGAAACCATGCCACTTCTTGGCGTATGCCGGGCATCTAAACACATTCGGCTCTCCCCAATTCGGCATCTCATTAGGGATAGGACGGCCCACCGGTAGCCATGACCACGACCAGTGCTGAAGCAGGAGTACCGGCCCGTACATCTGCTTCGCTTTCGGCTGCATTTTCAAGAACATTACACGTCTGTGCATCGAAATGTATTGATTGATTAAATAATTTACACTAAAATAAGAGTTGGTGACTTACCTCACTACTACGGCACAGGTGCCAGTACAGATATGCCAGGACAGCCCCACTCCAGTTGTACGGCGATGGCCCGTCAAGGTCCATCAGTAACGGGAGATACATCATCGGCATCTGGTCACCGCTGGAATCAGGAAACATGACAGAACCAAAAAGGTCCATCACGTAGCCCCGTGTATATCTGCAATACAAAACATATAAAAATTCTAATAGAATCATCGTATTGTAAATTGATTAGTAGAAACAAGTTATAAAATTTACCTCTGAATCTCCAGCTCGGTGGAATCTGCCGAGAGACCCGCACTGAAGTGCTGCCGTAACCTCGTCATCCGCAAATGGAACTTCGACCTCCCATGTTCCCCAATGATATAGGAAGGCTCAGCTCCCAACAACTCCTCGACATAACCTACGAATCTGGTGCTGTCAGAGACGCCGCCGACGGGTGTGCCACGGATAGGCAAACTCCAAAGAGCACTCACATCCTGGAGAGTCACTGTCATCTCTCCGAATGGCATGTGAAACGTGTGTGTCTCGGGACGCCATCGCTCCACCAGTCCAGCGATGAGAGATGCATTGATGATGCTTCTCTCAGCCCGCACGATGTCCACAACCTGATAGAGACCCAGGTTGACGAGGTACGGCTCCATCACATCGTAGTACTGCATACGAACGCACCGCAACTTCACATCTAGAAGATCCGTGTCCTGCGTTGAAAAAGGTAATTCGCATGGTGATAACATAATAAAATTTAAACCCAACAAAATTTAAAGAAAATATAAGAAAAAGAACGTACCTCACGAGAAGCTAGTGAGACTCGGTGCTCGCTGTGGGGAATCCACAGGAGAGGACTGATGTGCTCCATGCTGCTGGTACTGATCGGTTCGTCCACTACTGGCATCTGGGTAGACCGTGCTCTAGGCATCCTGATGTCTAAAATAACCTAATTTCGGTGAAATTACGATTAATTAGCCTAATTATGATAAAAAAGGCCAAAATACCCTAAATATTGGTCATATGTGCTAATTTCGGTCAAATTACGCTTAATTCGCCTAATTATGGTAAAAAAGGTCAACATAACCTAAATATTGGTCAACATAGTTAATTACACTAAATTAAGCTTAATTAGCCTAATTATGGTAAAAAAAGGCCAAAATACCTTAAATATTGGTCAACTGTGCTAATTTCGGTAAAATTACGCTTAATCAGCCTAATTATGGTCAGAATGACCAAAATACACTAAATATTGGCCAACTTAGCTAATTACACTAAATTACAACAATATAATCTAAATTCTAACACCTAAACCCTAAATCCTAAACCCTAATATAAATAAATTAAAAATTAAATTAGATAAAAAAAAATTACCTCAAAGAAGAGAGAATTCGGTTGAGAGGTGAGAGAATTGTGAGAGGAGAGAGAGAAAAAGGGGTATATATAGGGTTTTTGCTGGTTTAAAAAAAAAGAGTAAGCCGGCCATTTTCTGGCCGGCTTGGGCATTTTTTGATATTGGGTCCGATTCTGGGCATAATTAATAATTTGTATTAAACTTTAGATATTAATATAAATGTCGGGAGAATAAGAGAACAAGAAAGATCTGACAATATGACCTATTATTACAATTCTAAGAAATGTTTGGCCGAACTTTTTGTGCCTTTTATTATTCAACACTTATATTCCGGTTAAATTTTTATCTAAACTTTGACTTCAATTTGCTAATTGGCTAAAAAAAGTCTCACTGTGAATTGTGCCAAACGAATTTTTAATTAGCTTACTAAAAATATTTCAATAACGTGTCAATCGATTTTATAATAAACATAGGGATTGAGCTGTAATTGTGTACCCGATAAGTTAATGAGTTTGAATTCAATTAACTATTTGAATCCGATTAGTGCCCTGCAAAATCCTGGATCCGCCCTGATCACGAGTACAAATTATGAAATATAGGACCTAGATTTCTGCATGCACTAAAGTGATTTTTTAAATTAGGATCTGGACCCACATTTTGCTGTGGATCCGATAAGTTCTGATGGCGCATTTATAAGAGAAACATAAAATAAAACATATAATGTTTAGACTCAATCTTTGTTGTTGGTAGAAACCATAAGAAATAATAATAATAATAATAATAATAATAATAATAATAATAAAAAATGATACATCAAAGAATATTGATGACAATGAAAATATTAAATTACATGAAAATATTTGTTCTAGTGAATCATGCCCCAAAAATAAAGTTAGGTATCGAAAGAAAGATTTTAATTTTTAAATCGAGACAAATGCTATCAAATAGAATGCTCAAAAAATATATAAATTTTTTAAATAGATTATCACATAATAATGTAATTATTTTTTATATTTAATTAGATATATCTCACCTTGATGATTATTTAGAAAAAAAAATATTATTTTTGAAATATACGATTACATTCCACAATTATTATTAATTAATTCAAGATTTAAAATATTTAATGGTTTGGCATGTCTTAGAAGCTTTAAAACGACTGAACCCTCTTTACGGGAGTCCATATCATCTGAGTGCCTGTTCGGCTGTTAAGCGGGAACGGGAATGGGCTTGGGTTTAGGTCTAATTTGAATGGCCAAAACATTGTGCACGTGGGAAAAAAAATTCAATCTAAGTGAATTTTTTTTTCCCATGGACACAGACAGTGGCAGCCGAACAGGCCTTGAGTTAATACAATTCGGTATGAGATGAAATGCACGAAACTCTTTAATTTCCGTGCAGATTTTGATCGAACAATCGAGATCTAAACAAAAATACTATATTACCTCAGTTATATGAATTCCCTTTATAGAGTACCAATTTATAGTGATATAAGTCATAACGGACGGTTACATGTCTGTTGCATTTTGAAAGATGCAGATGGCCTGGCCCATATGCGACGTTGCAAAATACCTGATAAAGGCCTTTTGGGCCTACAGTCTTCTTTTCATAAGCCCAATATTATAAAGCCACAACACGGTTAATTAGGCTTCAGTTAATTCCTAATCAAAACTAGCTCTATGCCTCTATCAACCATTTCCTACGAATCCGTATCACCCAGGTACCTCATAAATATATGTACAGCAGTTTAGATTTTGATTGGTTCAATTACTTGTCCGAAATCACACAGAATAAGAAAGATAGACAGAAAAATAGAAGAACAATATTTTCGGTTTTATTGGATTAGACCGAAAATATTATCTGTCTGAATTCGCACCACTTCAGAAATCATGAGAGAAAAGTTGAAAGACAAGAGGGAATTGTCAGTTGGCGCTAACACTCTGACTCACAGTTGTTTGTCAACCTGTTCGTGTAGATACCGGTAGAGACGTGGCTGCGGTTGCGTGGATCCGACACGATGTTTACGAAGTGAAAAAGGTTACTACTATGACTTGAAATTTCCGCTGCGCGTCTAGTGGTAAACTTTGTTTATCTTGGAATTAATTTTATATATGAATTCTGGTTTTCGAGTAATATATAAATCATGAACCGAATTGAATTGTTGCACCTATAACCCACCCGAATTCCCAACGGTATGTGCTCTGAATATATATATTTTCCTTGAAAGTTCAAACAGTTAATTCAAACTGATCAACATGATCTCCATATGAAAATATATTCAGAGACCAAATTTTTCATTGTTTAAAATTTGTTACTGTTTTTTCAATTATATAGAAAAATCACCTGATCTAAAGATTTTGAATCATTCAAAAATAATAAATTTTTATCTATTTAAAAGTATTTAAAATTTAAAAAAATTAAAAATATATAAAAGTCTAGTCTTTAAATATATTTTCATATGAATATTTTGTTGAGCAATTCGAATTAACTTTTTAAACTATGTAAACAAAGATATTATTGATACATAACACATACATCATAGGCTCACTAGCTCGTAAAACATAATGCTATTAGTCTGTGGTGGATGTTGCAAGTATGCTAAAATGAATTCAAATCAGCTGAAATTCGAGATATATGAACAGTATCTTTGGAATCCCTGAAATTCTGAATTTAGCCGTTCAACTTTTTCTGTGCACGCATCTCGAAACAGCTAGTTTTTTGTGCACGTATCTCGAAACAGTTCAACGGCTGGATTCGAAATTTCAGAAATTTCAACATTACTGTTCATAATTTTAAATTTCAGGAGATTTGAATCATACTAAAATACTTGCAAAATCCTCTCCTAGTGCTATGGAGTTCTACTTGATGCAAAGTGCATGACATTACAAAATATATGTAGTTGTGTTATGAATAGCGGGAGCAGAATTGGTCCAAAGCTCTTAATTTGGACCATCTCCATGCAAAGAAATTATGAAGATAATGAACCGTTCGATTCATCTCGTCTTTTATTCAAAAATTAGAACCTTCCAGTTCCTTCCACTGTTCATTAAGAATTGATTGAGTTTTATAAATTGCAAATGTCTTCATTAATTCACGTTTTGAAAATAATAATTTGAAATAATAATTCTAGATAATTCCAGAGCACATATTTTGATCTCCTTTTCAAGTTTCTTTAATTATATGAAGAAAGCTGTTTTTTTTCTTTAATTCTAACTTCAATGATATAAAATATCTATCCATGAAATTGATTAGCAATTTTAAACAACTGTCAAAGAGTAAAAATAAATTAATTTTAAACTTAATTTTACAACTCCTATATCCATACAATTAATTAGCAATTGATTTTAATGTCACGACAGCGAATTTAATTGATTGTGAGAGAGTGAAAGCGGAGATGAAAGTTTTCATGCAGTGAAATCTTTCAAAATTTGCAATTGTGTTGCATCCATGCAAGTAAAATTGAAAGTGTCAATAAAGATTTTGGAAGGGCAAATTAGAATTTTACAATTTAATTTGCAAGTCTATGGGATGCTTAATTTTGAGTAAAGTGTCATGTGAATACGGAAGTGTATAGAAATTTAACAACAAATAAATTAATCAACTTAATTTGTCAATTAGTAACAATTACTAATTGGTTTGCGTTCGTAATGATTTAAAGATTAAACAAATGGAAGAGGTATTGGAGATCTTCATTTATAAAGTTATTGGAGATTTAAACAAATAGCACATATAGAAGGAAATAATAGAAGTAGCTATCAAATAAGATAAGAATAAAATACTGAATTTATTCAAAATCATAACCAAACAAAGAAAGCAAAGTCAGTGAAGAAATGCAAACTGAAGAGAGAGAAGCAAAGTGTTAGATGAGTCATAACGCCGACAAAAAGAGGGAAGGTATATATCATGTCTTATCTCCATGCGTTAGCTGTCATGGAGAATGAAAAGCAAAATAAAAATTTATAGGTAGAAAAAGGGAATTTGATAAAGTGATAATCATGTAGCTAGTCCATCTTAAGTTTCATCCATATATAGTAACATTTAGAGTGGGAAAATGGCACGGCGGAACCGGTTCTGTCACGGAATGACACGGCACGTGTGACTGTTACATGTCGTGATTCGCATGTTGCGTGCTGTAACTATTAGCGTGCTGTGGCTATATTTTGAAAATTTGGCAAGACATGTCACACGAAAAATCTGGCCACGGCACGACATGTGGTCACGCGAGTCACGTGTAATTATGACCGTTAGATCTTGATCAAATGGTGAATTTTGAATAAACTAACCTAAATTATGAAAAAAATAGTTAAACGTAACCAGTCACGTTTGGACACAACATGTTTACATACGGCGTGACTGGAGTGTCGTGACCACCTTCTACATTTTAGCCACGGCACGGCACAACACGTGTGAATATTCACTTGATCACAGCACGGCACAGCACAGCACGAGACCAAAGTCTAGCGTGTTAGTCACGGCACAGCATGACACGTTTTTACCATTCTAGTTCCATTTATTCAAAATCCAATATTCTATGAATTAAGCAGCAGCTCGTTACATCAGTTTTTGTATTTCTGATCCCTTTAACTAATTTAATTCTTTATTAAATTTCTATCCCTTTTGTTAAATTTGTGCTCGAATATATTCATTGTAAATGCAACCCCCAATTCTCGCTATTTTATATGAAAAGAGTTCAAATGTGATTCATGTCACTTCTATATTTCATCTAAAAAAAATACAACATTTCGTCTTAATTTTGATTAGCATTAAGAGCAAACAAAAGTCCACTAGTGTTACTTTGTACTATTAATATGTATTTTCATTTTTAAAAGTCTAAACAATCGATCTGAACCGCTAGCTCAACATGATCTTCACATGAAAATATACATCGAGATTAAATTTTATATATTTTTTAATTTTTTTACAACTTTTTTAGGTGGAAAATCGCTATTTTCGAATGGTTAAGAATGTTTAGATTAGATAATTTTGTACCTTTCTGGAAAAATGACAAGTAAAATAATTCTAAAAAAATGTAAAGTTTGGTGTATAGGAACAATTTTATATGGAAGTCATGTTGAGCAATTCAGATTGACAGTTTGAATTTAAAAAATAAAGATAAGAATTCATATTACGAACTAACGTCTGCTTTGCAAACTAACATAGCCTCGCTCTAGATAATATCTAGTGACCTTTTTATTCATTATATTTTATAACTTTTATCATCATGGATTTGAAAGGTAGCCGAAATTTTTATTAATATCCAAAGTTAATTACAAATTAATAATATATTCAGAATTTTTTGGTTTTTCGAAAAATATCCAAACCGGCTAGAATCTGACCAGTTTTTTCTCATTTTTTTTAGAGACACTATAAAAAGCAAGATAATAAAACCTAACACTGAAAATTCGAATTTTTTGTTTAAATTATTTGTTATATTACTTCCTTTGATGTATAATTAGCATATTTATACTAAAATACGCTAAATTACTTAAAATTATGTTGAATTACACTATATTACATTAAACCCATATAATATACGTGTTATACTAAATTTAGGTTCCAAGTTTATACAATGACACGACAGAGCAGTTCGCTAGGATATTATGTCACACTATGCATTATCAATTAAAGAAATTGAAGTTATCATTGCAACAGGCAGGATTTCGGTTAGGAAAAGACTAAAAGGTAATTAATATACAATGCCACACAACAATGGTGATGGCTATATATATGCTATCTATTTAACTTTATGTTAGGCATGAATTTATCATCAAGAAGAATTGTGCTACTCACTATTTAGTGCCTCAATTATAAGGAATTTTTCTAATTGTATCACTAAGTATTTTCTCCTCAACATAACATGAGGGACCCATTAGCCTTGTTTGGTACCACTAACGGATCCGAATCTGCTAAAATCCGAGGTCAGTACTGTTCATCCTGAAATCTCTGCAATCCGAATCCAGCCATCAAACTGTTCCGAGATGCGTGCAAGAAAAAACCAACTGTTTCGATATGCGTTCTCGAAAAAAATTCGATGGCTGAATTTCGGATTGCAGGGATTTCAGAGTGAACAGTACCCAATCTCAAAATTTCAGCTAATTTATTTCCACCACTAACAAATTTAATTCAGAGATCAAAATGAAAAAACTACAGCAGGCTAGAATAAAAAAAGGAAGCTGTACTTCAAACTTGTTGCTTCTCTGTCAAGTTTTATTTTTGACATTATAAATTATAAATTATTAAAATGAAAAAAGGGAACTATAGGGGAAGCCATGAGGGAAAAATTGCCGCTCTACCTCAAAATTTTATGCATAATCTAACAGACTAATGCCTCAGAAAAAAAAAAAAAAAAAACCCTCATGGCAGTATAATTTACCTATACCGAAATATACCGCTCTCCTAAGTTATTCCATTTCCAAAGAAGGAAAAATATGGATTCTATATTATTAGAATTCTCTCAAATTCTACAAAAATTCTCTTTATTTCCAGTTATAGCTCTCAGATTTGACATCCTCTTCCTCACAACTGTCGCCGGCATTGGTGGAGACGGTGCGGCCAGAGGCAGTGAATTGGTGCATATCCTTTGGGGATGCAGATTGGGAGATGCTTTGCTGGGAGCAATCTGTCCCATGCTCACTAGAAGTCCCAAGTAAGGCATCCATCAGGCCCATCGGTCGGACCCGACCGGTACTCGAAATGGCATTTGGCACCCTTCTGTTGTGTAACCTATATTTCTGGAAAGAAAAATAGAAGCATGCATTAGAGTCGATGATAATTTATAAGAAATGAGTTAGTGTAAATAGACAATGAAAGTATTAATTTTTTTTTATTTGTGCATCGGTATTCTATTAATTTATTTCCTCCTTTCAGTAAAACTTTGAACTTAGATGGCAAGGCTTTATACAAAAAAAATGGAAAATTATCTGCAAGCCACTATGTCAACTAAATGCCAGACTATGTCATTACTTAGGTTTTGTAAGCCTGATTTAAAATTATTACCTGAAGATGGCTTTTCACTTCATCATTGGTGAGGCCATCAACTTTCATCAGATCTCTGATTTGTTTCGGAGTAGCTACTGCGGAAAATTGATGCAAATTATCAAAATAATGAAAATAAGCATCACGTATTTCCTATTTCATTTAATTTAATTTCTTGCGGCTTTTTAATTAACTAACTTTTCATAACAAGAATGTCGCACATGCATGCCTTCAATCTATATTAAGTTCAATTTATATAATCCGCCCAATTTCAAGCTGTATTTTGAGAAATTTTGGATTAGTCATGTTAAACAAGATTCTTCTTTTTGGGCAGATGGAATAATGTTAATAATTGGATCTATCTCTTGATTTTAGATACATAGAGCAATTTTTCAAAAGCTCCTCAAACACAATGATATTAACAGAATTATTACTACCAATATCTAGATAAAGCTTTAGACACCTAATGGTTATTAGATATAATGAATACAAACAATAAAATGCTCATCACCTATCAGTCAACCATATTTTTAATGCCAAAAGCTATTAATGGAATAAATCAATATATATTATTAGATTGAGAACACGTTTTGATACCAGATTCTCCAGAAGAATCAATTTTACACGTAACAAACCAAGTAAACAAACATAACCTACTAATTAACATAAATTAGTAAAACAGATCAAAATTTAATTTGAAATTTCTGACCTTGGGCCCCACCAAGCTGGCCAAGAGCCGAGACAAACAGCCGGTGAAGCTCAGGTGACCAGCACCTCCTTGCCTTCCTCTGCTGTTGCAGAGGCATTTGCAATCCCAGATTCCCTCCAGTTGAGACTGTCACTGGAGATACGAGGTCAACCCCATCGGCTCCCTCATATACGGACACCCGTCCAGTGGGGCCCCCACTTTTCATCGGGGGCGGCATCTGTGTGAAGCCAGGTAGCCCTATGGAGAGTTTATTCAGTCTCTGCTCCTCCTCTTGTTGTCTCTCTCCATTTGAACCTCTGGAAAATGGCCATTGGCTCGGAAACGGCATGAATTTGCCTTGATAACTGTTCGTCCATTTCTCTTCTCGCTGTTTTAAAACCAAAAGCGCATCAGAATATTTTTTTAAAGAAAAAAATTAACTTTTTTTCTTCTTCTGAATATCAAGTTCTCCAGTAAGAACTACACACCTCTAGTGAGGTCTTGTCTTGGCTGGAGGTATTAGAACTGGAGGGATTATCCACCCAAAGCTGAGCGGAGCTCAGCCAGTTGATCTTCTCGGAGAGGCCGTCTTTTTCCGATTTAATCACCGATTTTTCAACTAATCCACTTTTCACTGGTGTTAATTCCTTCAATCTCTCTTCCTGCCGTCTTTCCATCTCCTTTTTGAACCCATCAATCGCTGTTTTTTTTTAAAAAAAATTGGAAGGAAAGGTAAATAAATATTCTAATTCTAACCCTTTGATGGGGAAAAAAAAGCTGGAAAAACCGAATTAAATCAGAGTCACTCACCATCGCTAAGAATCTGCATGGTGAGAGGAAGCTCACGCTTGAAAACCTCAATCTTATCCTTCTCTTCCTTCAAACTCTTCATGAGCTGCTCGATCTTCTCCTCTCCATTCTCTCTGATCAAATCGCCGATGGCCTGCATTGCATGCGGTCTCAGATTCAAATCCTGCGTCGAAATCGAACCCATCTATCCTCTCTTCCACCTTTTCCTCTATCCTTTAGATCTCTCTCTCTTTGTTTCTCTCTCACTTCAAGAAATGAGGATAAAACAAGTGAAGCGTCACTGGGTTTATATAGATGTAGAGACAGAGAGGAGAGAATAATAGAGAAAGAAGAAATGGGGTCAGGTGAACCGGGGGAGAAAGATTGAACCGGGGAGGGGTAAAATGGGAAAGTAAAAAAAGTTGCAATAACGACAAATTTTAGCGGAGGCAAGGGCGATTCGTCGCGTACGGGCCAAATAAGGGGGTCCTCTCACCGCCAGTAAAGATACCGCTTTCTTGTGGATGTGGTGTAGCGACTCGAGTAGAAGGAATGGAATCTCTTCTTTTACCCCATTTCATCAATATAATTCCAGGTCATTCTTTATCCCTTTTTCACATAAGCCCTCACCAAATCCAATATAATATTAAAAGGATTTGTGAACCTATATCTACAGCCGTGTTATTTAATTTTGGTTGATACAGTGTATATTTTCCAGCAGTAGATAAAAATAAATATATACAACATTTCTTCCTACATATTACCTGTAAAACTTTACTACATTACATGTATATTCAAATAATTTCTTATTTTAGGGTATGTAAGCATTTTTTCGTCAAAAGTACTGAATACAGCAAGAGAGGTTATAATAGCAATTGTTTCATATCTAGCAATTGCGTGTCGCGCTTTTCTCGCCAACACGAGATTCTTCGCCTTGAGAGATGAGTCACATTTCCATGTATCTATAATTGTTCTAATTTATCTGTGCCAGTTTATTTTGCGTCAAACTTAATAGTGCAGAATAGTTGCACATAGATAACTACACAGTTTTAGGTACAGAATGTTTGGATTCTGGGAGTTGGGTGGTGCGTAGGTATCAGTAATAAAGTGGGCGGATTCGTTTATCCTGTTTTCA
Source organism: Carex myosuroides (assembly GCA_028015225.1). Lineage (NCBI taxonomy): Eukaryota > Viridiplantae > Streptophyta > Magnoliopsida > Poales > Cyperaceae > Carex > Carex myosuroides. The sequence goes on along the minus strand of CM051485.1, from coordinate 2,399,063 downwards.
GGTATCTTTCAAATAAACCAAATATTTTATTATATTTACATAGCACCTCTACGTTTTCCCCGAACAAATTTTTTACAGTATTTGGTGTATGTTGACTAGTTCAAATCCGTAATTTCTCGGATATTTAAACAAGCTTGAATTATATTTTGGTTGTTTGAAATAATTCTGAACTGTTGAAATAATGGTTATCAAGCAATACTTGAGGAAAATTGATATTCATATTATTGGGTTTCATAATTTTTAAGATGTATAAAGTCATCAAGCATTTTTACATTGTTCAGTTTTATTTATGGATAAAAAATATTTTATATTTTATTAATAAATTTTCAACAATGCGTGGGATATACCATAAAAAATTAATCACTATTAAGTGATTGATGGTTAAAAATTGTATATATATATATAGAGAGTGGCTAATATACAAACGTTTGTTCCTGGACTCAGGAACAAACGATTCGGTTCTCCCATTTTCAAAGTCCAAACAGTCGATCCAAACTGTTAGATATTCAATCTATATTAAAATGTACTTGGAGACCAAATTTTACATTTTTTGGAATTTTTTTACTATTTATTAAGTTGGTTTGAAAAACGCTGTTTTTTAATGTTGCAGAAATTTAATAAAAACAGCAGTTTTCAAACCATCTTAATAAATAGTAAAAAAATTCAAAAAAATGTAAAATTTGGTTTCCAAGCACATTTTAATATAGATTGAATATATAACTGTTTGGATCGACTGTTTGAATTTTGAAAATTAGAGAACCGAATCGTTTGTTCCTGAATCCAGGAACAAACGTTTGTATATTAGCCATTCTATATATAATTATGTTAGATTTAACATTTTATTTTTTTCTCTAATGCGTATCTTATTTTCAGAGTGACTCCGGGTATATAATCTTACTGAATCTGAAATTTTGATATACTACAATTTACTTTTCGTTTATATAAACAATTTTTTTAACATGAGATAAAATATATATGAAGATGGTGATAAAAAGATAACTCATATTATCACTTTTATGAAACGACAAAAAATATTATCCTATCCATCTACTCTTTTGATATGTTTCAATTCATACGTTATAACAATATAACGTATGAATTATAGTTATCATTTTATTTCATCACATCATAAATTACATTTTCAGAGGCGGACCAGCCTAGTTCACGGGGTCAACTGCTTCTCCTTGGATTTTTGAAATTTTATACAAATTTATAGGTTTGGTTCAACTTTGCCCCCCTCTAGAATTTTATTTGTCTCTCTGGACTTTTGGTTTGTAATTAATGTTAAATTTAGAGTTAAAATTATGATAAATTTCTTGAATTATAATTGGTCATTAGGATTACAAGTCAGAGCATTGAAAATTAGAAATTATAGTATTGTTTTTTATCTAATTAGAACATTGAAAATTAGAAACTAGAGTATTAAATTTAGTGAACATTTAATTTTTCTCTCTAATGTGTATTTTATTTCCGGAGTGAGTCTGGGAATATAATCTTACTAAATCTGAGATTTCGATATACTACAATTTACCTTTTTTTTTGTTTTGTTTATGTCAGTGTATTGAAATGCGGTTTATACGGTCCAATATGCGGTTCTGCATATGCAGTCGTATATTCGGCCGCATATTACCGCATACTTATATATATATATATATGAATATTTTAAAATCTGTATATATAAGTCTGCATGAAAATCTGCATATGCGGTATACGGTAACCTTTCACATACCATATAAAAACTGTATTTTAAAACATTAGTTTATACATACTATTTTCTAACACGAGATAATAATAAAAAGATAACATAACTTATCACTTTTACGAAACGACAAAAAATATTATCTTATCCATCTACTCCTTTAATATATGAGATGAACAAGAGTGCGTGAACGAGCTGTCACATGAAGATTTAAAAATTCATCATTTGCATTGTTTAAAATTTAAATTTGTTAGAGTTTGTTTTTTTTTCTTCGAAAAAAATAAATATTTAAATGAGAGTACTCTTGGAAAGAAATGATATTGTATTCAACAAATTTTAAATAAAAATAATGTCTTTTTCAAAACTGTAAAAACATATACAACTAAAAATTATATAGTAAATTGTGAGTGAGGCTATGGTAGTATGCATAGTTTGAATTGGTCCGTACTATAGATTAATATTTTCATTTTAAAAGTCCAAACAGTCAATCTGAACCGTTCAATATGATCTTCTTATGAAAATGTACTTGCAGATTAAATTATATATATATTTATTTATAATATTTTTACTATTTTTTAAATAGATAGAAAATCACTTGATCTAAAAAATCTACACTAGAGATATTAATCTATTGTACCATTCAAAAATAGTGATATTCTAGCTATCTAATAAATTAGTAAAGAAATTCTTAAAAATGTAAAATTTAGTCTTATGTACATTCTCATATGGAGATCATGTTGAATGATTCAGATTGACTTGATGCATAGTACAGATGATCGGTGTCAAAATGGTCTAGAAAATAACTAGGATTTAGCTAGGATAAGCCAAAAATCTTAGTTTTAATTAGTATTTTAGTAAGAATACAGTAACTGCCGAAGTTTCGATTGATTTTGTAGGAATATGCAAAAAAGAAGAAATGTTTTTTTTTCTTCCTTGTGGTACTGAATAATTCGTGATTCGCGTTTTATTCGCGAATAAAGCCTATTAACATTTTTTGTGTTTTATTTGATGTTCGGTTAGAAAACATAGAAAAAAAAATAAATTAAACACGAATTAAACGTGAATTAATCGCAAATTATGTTACTAGCGAAGCCTATATAAACAAGAAAAACCATCAGATTTTGGATCATCATGGGATGTAGTCCTAGAGTTGTTTGTGACAAAAAAGAAAAAAACCATTGTTCCAAAGTGTACATGGAGGACACTCTAACGTTACACATTTAATTCTCCTTGTTTACTTTATTATGATAAATAGTGCATGATGATTGTCAGCTTAACTCTCATGCAGGTTGTGTTAGGGATCAAACTAATTAAGTACTGCTTGGTCTCTATCTGTATTAATTTAGAACATTTATGTTCAGGGACAAACTCAAGTGAAGGGAATAGGGTCATCTGACTTCTATTTTTTTCAAAATTTTTTTTATATTTAGGTATGATTTTAGGGGTGCAACCGAATCGGATAATATCCGACCGTATCCGGATCCGTATCCGAAAATTAAATACAAATATCTGATATTTGAATATCCGTGCGGATACAGATACGGATATGATTTTAAATTTTAATTATCTGAATAAGTAGATATATACCATATAATTTAATATATATTATGTAAATATTTATGTATATATCTACAGATATCCGATATCGATCCGTATTCGTACATATCAGTCAAATATCCGATCCGTATCGGTATCTGAAAAATAAAAACGGATACGGATATATTTTACCACTATCCGATCCATATATTTGCACCCCTGTATGATTTTCTATATAATTTAGAGTGAAATGTCACGGTATTGTATAATTAAATCCTATTCTCTATGAAAAAGTTTTATATGATTGATTTTTATTATGTATTTGATTTTTATAGTTTAAAAATCTGACTCTAGCTCTGTTAATGCCTTATTGTGATTAATTTTGACATCAGATGGAGCCACAAAGACAAGCATAACTCCATCATGTATTTTCTATGTTATTTGGCTCAGCTGAGAAGAATAAGATAACATTATCTGCGTAATGACAATTTGTTACTCGAAAACTAAAAAAAATATAAAATAATACATGAGCAGCAGTTTCTCTATAGAAAAAAAAAAATGTTCTACTCGTAAGCGTCATCGTTCAGATATTGGGCATTTTCGTCAGAAGGGAATCAGATTTCTCATTAAAAAAGGCTTTTCGGAAAACGGACGGCCTCTGATTCAGATTCTGATGCTTCTTCTTTATTGTCTGTAAATGAACAGAGCATATTTTCAGATGCTATACTGGCAAAAACATTCCTGTTTCTCTGTAGAATAAATGGTGTGGCAATTTGTGGATACTCCCATTATGTTTCAATCATGTACATACTACATAGTAACAATATACGGGTATAATTTGCGAATAATTCACGTTTTATTTTTTTTAACGTTTCCGAACTGAACACCGAATAAAACACAAAAAAACGCGAATCACAAATTATTCACGAGAAAAACGAGAAAAAATGCGAATTTTTTTAAAAGAAATTTGGGGTTTTTTTTTGCTTCTTTGTTGTACCGAATCATTCCCGAATTATATCCGAATCACGAACTTTTGATCTCGCCGAACTGAACCCGAACTATTCTTTTGTCACTAATCAGTAATGACTATGATCATGTACTCCAAATTTTAGGTCCAAAGATAAATAAACACTTTATCGAATGCACAGAAGATCTTTGATGGAGCTAAAAGCGTTAGTTTGAAGATTCTCCAATGGATGGTATTTTCGTAATAATAGTGAATATAAATGGTATTTGAAATTGACATGACTAGTTTGTCCGTCTTTGCTTCGTTTATAATCCGTCCATTTAATCCCACCTCACGTCCAATTTCCACCACGTACCACATGGCAAACCTACCACTTATAATTTGACTCGTAGCAAATTCGAGAATCCAGATAGGATTTTATTTTGGATCTCGTGAAAGGGATTTTTTTTTAAAAACATAATTAAAGAAAAATATTTTTATCAAACTAACATGATTATTTTTTTTTTTTTACAAAAACCATAAGAACCGAATTGCCAATTCAGTCCGTTTGGTTTTTTTTTTTGGGACCGAATTGGCAATTCTGTCCCTGTTGATTTCACAATTCCCGTAGACAACTGTGTTGCCGTTGGTGTAATGTCTAGGGACCGAATTGGCAGTTTGGTCCAGGATTTTTTTAGTCCGGACCGAATTGGCAATTCGGTCCCAACTATTTTTTTTTTTTTAGGGTTTGGTTGAATTACACAAGAATATTATAAATATTATAACTATGATAAGTATTATAGTTATAATATTAACTATGATAACTAGAATCTGGCTAATATGCTACGCGTAGCATAGAGGGCCTCCGTGCTACGGCTCAATTTTTGAGTTTTCAAAATTCTAACGGTCGATCCGAACCGTTCAACATGATCTCCATATGAATATGTACTTGCAAATCAAATTTTACATTTTTTAGAATTTTTTTACTATTTATTAAGCCACTTTGAAAATTGTTGATCCAATGGTCCAGAAGATTTTACTGTTGTGTACAAATTACTATTTTTTCAAAGTGGCTTAATAAATAGTAACAAAATTCTAAAAAATGTAAAATTTGGTTTGCAAGTACATATTCATATGGAAATCATGTTGAAAGGTTTGGATTGACCGTTAGGATTTTGAAAACTCAAAAATTGAGCCGTAGCATGGAGGCATCTATGCTATGCATAGCACCGTAGACACTTCCATGATAACTATAATAATAACTATAATATTATTAATTAATATGTTATTATATATTATAATTAATAATAACTGTATATTATAATAAATAATATTCATTATATATTATAATAACTATTATTAATAATAATTTAGGTTTTTTTTGGGTTTTTTTTCTTCCTAGTGGTACAGAATAATTTCTGAATTATATCCGAATTATTCCGGAATCATGAATTTTTGACCCCGTCATACCGAACCTGAACTATTCATTTGTCGAAATTTTTATACATAGCATTTCCCCCCAAAAAAAAGACCAAAACACCCATGTTTCTGGATTTTTCTAATTTTACCCAGGCCGCTTCGGTGTTCTGCGGCCCCAGCAGAGGGTCCGCACAATGCCGATGCAACCCTAGCGGCCACTCAATGCTCCTGCGGCCCCCCCTTTTTTTTAATCGGAAATGTGTTATTTTTGTTTTGGTTTTTGTTTTAAATATCGTTTATTGGTAAAATATATTTTGCTTGTAGGATCAAATATTTTGAAAATGTCGTTCATTTGAAATATCGTTTGTGTACGAAACATATTAGCGTACAAACAATATAAAGCACATTCGCCTGACCATCTATCTAACCAAAAAGAGATATCTTGTCCATTACCAACAGTTCGATTAATACCTAATTCTACAATATGTCTAATTGATAAAATGCTTGACCAAAAGTGAGAACATCTCGAGTTAACTAAACCTGAGGTATTATATTTATCCACCAAAATATCTTTCTATTTATCGGAAGAAGTTGGATCTTTAAATTTGAATACCATTTGACAAGCAAAGAAATATTCATTCTATCTAAGTTAAGTATTAATATTCAAATTTAATTAGAAATTAATAAATATACTCACGTTAGGTGAGTATTTTTAAAGATGTCCAAACCGGCCATTTTATGGCCAGTCCACTTTTTTCTCAACCGGCCATTAAATGGCCGGTTCTCAAATTTTTTTTGTTGTTGTTTAAATGGTCATTAAATGGTATTTATTAGCGTACAATTAAATGGTCATTAAATCAAATTAAAGATGTTGTACCAATGTACCTTAATCTTCACCTTTATATAAAAAAACTTTAATTGAACAGTGTTATGCAAAATATCATAATCTTCACCTTTATATATAAAAAAATATTTGTTTCATCTTTATATGAAACCGGGTCTTGTGCCTTTTTACTAAAAAAAGTATAAAAAAATATTAGAATGAGATTTGAAATGGATGAACCAAATTAACACAGAAACTGAAAGAAAAAAGCCTCCTATAAATCATAATAGTGTGCTCCGATTCGTTTAATTGAACGAACCACATCGAAAAAGCGCGTCATCATCATTTCTAAGACTCCATTAATTGATTAGCAATGCTAATATGTACTCAAGCTTAACTCTAAAATATATTAAATCGAATTAAATAATGTATTTAAATTGTTAAAACTGATCTACTTTATAAGTCAAACGGTAAAAAAAAATAAAGATTTATAAGTTATTTTCAATACATCCATTTTTTTTATCATATTTGACCGTTTTATTTTACTCTAAATAAAATTAAAATTAATATATTTGCATAAAAACTTATTATTAATCAACCATCAAGTAAATTGATTTCAAATATTTAAAATTTGATTCAATAAAATTTTAAATAAAACTCACCAACCATCTACTGAGTATTGACTCGTATTTAAAAAAAAAAATTTGTGCATTGACACATTCTGTGTAGAAATGAGTTTTTATTAGTTGCCACAACATCCAATGACATTAAATACCACTGCATTTGTATAAAACTCACCAACTATTTAATTGTATGCTAATAAAGACCATTTAATGACCATTTAAACAACAACAAAAAAATTGAGAACCGGCTATTTAATGGCAGATTGAGAAAAAAAGTGGACCGGCCATTAAATGGCCGGTTTGGGCATTTAAAAAAATACCCAACTAACTTACGTGGGTATATTTATTAATTTGTAATTAACTTTGGATATTAATAAAAATGTCGGCGATATATATTTAGGTTTCTAACTTGGTTTTTGTCAAAGAAGGATATACCGTGCTTGGAATCTTGAATAGTTTACCTTTCTTTAAAAAGTTTTTTTTTATTTTTTAATTCCATGTGTCTGAACCGGACAATATTTGACACGTATCCACATGGATACATGTAGATCTATCTTCTTTATTTTATTTTCCCTCTTAAGAAAAGCGAAGCATAAATTATTGAAGCATATATAATAGAGATACGAGCTTAAAGAGACTTTAAGGTAAAGTACATATGCTTTGAATAGACTAAACCAAATTTAAGCTTCTCTCTTACTTTTGTAACCATTGACCGCTCACTAGTGTTGTTTACTAGATAGTAGGTTAAAAGTTTATATAAAAAATGTGAGATTGTATTCACAAAATGTAAAGACAATTAACCAATTAAAATAGAAGATGATTCAAATGTCTCTATTTTTTATGTCTCCATCGTGCTTTTATTTTTAAATTTTAATAACTCAAAGTTTAAAACTTAAACGTCAAAATAAAAGCGTTAGATGCGATCTATGTTATTTTCTCTATGTGCTCATAAAAAATTATCACATTTCAATTTTACTTTCATGTGAATCAATAAATTGAAAAATCAACGCCTGAAAATTATCCACATTAGTATACATTTTTTACAAGTTCAAAATGACAACCAAAACAAAGTTAAAATGCCATAATTTCTTACACGTGCATAAGATAAAATGATGTAGTTCATATCCACTGGTTTTATTTTGAATTTTAAGTTTTAAAGAATGGAGGCACAAAAAATAGAGGCATTTGAACCCTCATTAAAATATTTAAATTAAATAGTTATAGTCCGTACGTTTTTAGTGTATAAACCTACAGAAAAGAAAATTCAAATTTTGATAAATCACTTTTTTTCTAATACAATTTTTTTTTATATGTTAATACAAAGAATATAGTTAGAAAATATATACTATAACATTTTGGATATTATCATTGATTTTTGAAATTGCATATATGCGCTTATAGTATCAACTTGTAATAGAAATAATAAATTCCTAGTCAAATTGCCGTCGAACTCCAAAAATAAATAAATAAATATTTTTATTGACCTATCTATGGTCACTTTGAATTTTGATGCATTATTTAGATCCAATTACATGTAAATTGTATTTTTTTTTTTGTTAAGTGTCAACGATGTATAAATTTGAATATGAGCAAAGTCAATATTTTTGTTGCATGTGAACCGTTAAATTTTTTTATATGAAGTGTGGATTTTGTATAAATTTAAGTTTGAACAGGGTTGACACGTTTGTTAAATGTTAGCCATATATATTTTAATGAAAATAAAATATGTTTCTAGATTTAGTCATCTTCATATAAAATTATTCAAAGAACAATAATTGAAAAATTAAATATGAAAATAAAAAATATTATTGTCACACAAGTTTGTTACTAAAATTTCTTCAAGGGTGTCTACTTCATCTCTAATTAAAGAAGGTAGATGTCTAAACTAATTCTGCTATAACTATTAAAAAAAAATGTTTTGGTTATTTTCAATAAATTTCTAACAGATTTACATTATGTTATCCGACATAATTGTCACGAATTAAAAAGATTTACATTAGGTTTTATATTTCGGATACATATAGATCAGATATTAAAATGGACACTGATCAGATATCCGTTTATCAATAATATTATTTATTAAAAAGAATATAAATATTATTAAAAAATAACAAAGTCCAATATTTTTTTTTCTAAGCCTAAAAGGAAGTAAAATTAAATAAATGAGCCAAGAATGGTAAAAATTTGAAATATAAGTCGGTTATGTTAATTTTTGACCGGTCCTCTTCTGTCAATTTATGAATATTAGTTTAAGTAGCGACTAGTTTGAAAAGATCGATATGGTTCGGACAGAATAATTAATACTAGTGGTTAGGATAATATTAGCCGTTCGATTTTATCGATTTGTGGGTATATCAGTTAAGAAAGGGGACAATTAATGCTCATGCCTCGTAGCATTTAATGAAGGTTTGAGAGCCCCATGCGTACGGTCCAGGGAAGGTATCCTCCACAGCAGGGAATGGACTCCGCTTCTTTTTCTAGAAAAAAACAGAGTCCTGCTTTTCCGATCTCAACCATTCAAATTTTTTGAAATTTATGCATGAAATTTTATTTTTATCGAGATACGTGAATGAAATTTTTTGAATGGTTGGGATCGGAAAAGCAAGATCCTACTTTTCTCTAAAAAAAGCAACAAAGTCGGATCCCCATAGCAGAGGGGGATTCAGGATTTTCATCAGTGGTAAACAAATATCGAATTAGATTTAAATCTATTAACTAATTGGATACTCGATAAAAAAATAATGTTTTAATTTACACTTTCCAATACTTTGATTTGTAATTTCTGATGCTCTAACTTATAATTCTAATTACCAATTACAAATAACATCCAGATAGAGGCAAAAACAAATTCAGCTAGAAACAAAGTCAGTCAGAACCGATAGATTTCCACTAAAATTCAAAATCCAGGAGAAGGCCCCTGCTCTATGGCCTTATCCTGGGGTTGAGATCCTTCTGTACATCAAAGAGGAGACCGAGCTATGGCTGAAATGTTGAAATGTTGTAGAAGGAATGGTAGTGCAGGGGTTGAGATCCTTCTGTACATCAATTCCTCTCAAATAGTTGAGAGGAATTGATGTGTGCATAAATACAGAGTTGTCATATTTTTTGAAAAAAAATTATTTTTACTCGATACACAGTTATTATTTTTCTATATTGGAATGTCTCCTTAAACAAAGAAAGGAGTATATTTATCAATTCAATATCTAAAATAATTAAATAAAAGATAGAAGAGATAATGTGAAGCTTTTATGGAAATGTTGAATATTATGTTATTTTGATGAGGAAATTGATTATTTTAAAAGTTTACATGGGCACACCAGAAATTTTCTAAAAAAAAAAAACTTGCACAGAAAAAAAAAATAGATTAAAGTAAACATTAATCTCCAAAAATAAAAAAAATAATAATATAAATCACCTTTAAATGCCATGATGTAAAAGAAAACAATGTTTTCCTGTAAGATTTGACGATGGATTTGACCCGTTGTGCTATTTTAAATCCTTCTCTTACCTTTACATTATTTTTTAATTAATTATTTCATCTGTAAACTGTCAAGCACCGTCAGATTTGTTTCTTTAAATATGTGCCGTATAAAACCCATTAAAAAATATCTTGTTATGGATCTTGCAAATCAATTGCTAGTACAAATTTCTGAGAGATTCCCATAAGATTCTCTTCTCCCCAGAACCCCTATCAATGGTTAGTACAAGATTCTGATGCCTAAGGGCATATCATAAAAAATAAAAAAAAAAGGTACAAGATTCTGTACTCCCTCAAAAAAAAAAAAAAGTACAAGATTCTGTACAGGATAATTGCAAAATAATGTAAGAGCTAAAGATTCTTTGAATGGACCTTGAAGGTAATTTCATTCGATTTATGTAAATAGTTAATTGTTGCGAGGGCTTCAAGAGGAGTCTCGTATAATTTTTTATGCGAATTTACAATTTATAAGGTTACATCAGCAATAGTTAGCTTTCGCTTTTTGCAAAATCCCAAATTGAAGAGATTCCGAGAAGAAAGAATTGAAGCCGTTCAAGCATGTGGCTTCTGCTTCAAACGTGGCATTGTCGGGTAGGTGGATGATGACATGGCAAATGCAGAGCGGTGAGCCGCATACACATGCTTCAATGAATACAGTACAACTAGGGTGTCCTTGAGCAATTCACATCACCTCAGGTTACGTACCTGACTCAAACAAATTATGATTGATAGATTTTTTTAACATAGCACCAATCAGTCTCCATAGACACCGGATTGAGTTTAATCTGGACCGTTCGTTTCAATTTGCTTGAGTCATGTACCTGGGAGGATACAGATCCGTTCTTAAGCTCATCAAATCTCTTTGTAAGTTTAACTCAAAAATCTATTAGATTGGCTTCAAACGACGCATTCAAACCGTTGAAACCGATATACTTCACGAGTGATGAGTTTACATGTCAAATTTATAAATTTTCAAACTAATTTAATATAAATTCAAGCGGTCAAAAAATAATAAAAAATAAACACATTAAAATTAACTTATAAACCATTTTTTTTTTACCGCTTGACTTTATACTAAATTAGTTTGAAAATTTATAAATTTGATATGTAAATACATCACTCGTGAAGTAAATCGGTTTCAACGGTTTGGATGTCTCGTTTGAAGTCAATTCAATAGATTTTCTAATTAAGCTCACAAATGGGCTTGGTGAGCTTAAGAACACCCTAGTTCTACTCCAATGAATAATCCTAACATTACGCATTTTTCTTACGTACATTCACTAAAGATTACCATGCATACACAATTACTCGAGGTCAATTTGGGTCCGATGCCCATCTGACTCAAAGTGAGTTCGATGGGTTCAATGATCATCCGATCTGCTTTAAGATTCGCACCCGCAACTTTCGAGTCTGTTTTAAAATTCATGTGCACGAATCTTAAAGTGGATCGGACGGTCCCAAAACCCATCGGACCCAAGCTGTCCTCCAATTACTCCGGTCGTTGGCTCATTTTGCAAACATCCATCGGCATTTTGTCAACATAATTTTTTATTTATAGAAATTAAATAAAAATAATAATGCGTATTAGATGGCTAACATTTATATTTTGATTTCAGAAAAAAAAGAATTTTTCTTTTTGTTCCTTTGAACTAAAAACAATTCAGTTCAAGCCAAATTGTTTTGTACTTGTTGTAAATGCCATAATTGCAATAGTCAATTGTAATAGATTATAAATTTATAACTATTGTTATGTTTTATGTCAAATTGTAAAGGCTTCCTTCTTCATCGGAGGATGACAGTGAGGAAAAAATGGGCAAAATATCTTTCATGAATTGAAAAATTATGACTATGTTCATTAAATTTATAATATATACATCGGATTTTATTCCCAAATGCCAATTATTTTTTTTGAAGGAAAAAAGCGTGAAAGATAAAAAAATAAACTTTTATATTAATTTTGTTCTTAGTATCTTACATAATGTCTAGATATTGTATGCAAAATTAAACATTCGAGGGTATGTTTGGTTGACAACCAAGAATAGCTAGAATAGTCAAATCTCAAAACTCTTAGGAATAACCTATTCTAATAAAACAAAAAGTTTGAATTTCCTATTGTAGCTATTCTAACCCAACCAAACACCGAATAAGCTATTCCGAATAGACTAATTCTAAAAATAGCCTATTCTCTTGTTATAACTCAAATACAAATTGAAAACTTATTCTAAGTTTTTGGCTAATTCTAAACGAAAATTCGAAAAAGGAGCGGACTGCAATTTAAGTCCGATGGGCATGGGTATACTTTTGAGTCCAATAGATATCAGAGCCGTTCAATGTGCTTTAAAATTTGTGTGTACGACTCCCAGAGTGAAACATACAAAAATCTTATTGCATATCAGACAACTGCAATATTTATTGTACCCAAACCCAAAAATATATCTGATGCCTATCTAACCTACACTTTTCTCTAAAAAAAAAATTGAGATCCCATCTAATATCAAACTAATAATCTAATCCCACTTTTCTCTCAAACAAAAGAAGGCAGTCTATTGGAGCTAGCTAGTATGTTGAGCTTATCCATAGGATAATGGAGAATATATGTATGTGGTCATATACATTTTTAAGCTAAAGGACATGCTGAAACTTAGGAATATATTGTTTTGAATATGAGCATATATAGTCAAGTTCCATCATGGATCTTCTGTACCACTGGTCAAAGTAAGATTCCAATATTGTGCTATATTTATTTTTCTTCAACTGGCTGTAAGTTTATGCTACCATGACAAATATTTTTATGCTACCATGAAAAATTCAAATGTGTCATATTTCTATGTCATATCATGCCAGTTTTATAAAAAATTCCATATATTGCTAGCACAATTCCGTTTTATAATCATAAATTACAACGTATCTTTTCTAGTTATCATTGTTGCTTGTTAGGTGATTTGGAAGTTGTTATTGATTATCAGTGCTTTTGTTGCAAATTTAATTATACAAAATGTAAAGCACTCTTTTATGATATATTATTTTAGACAACATGATTGTATAAGATATCACACAACCTAACCAACCAATAAAAGAGCAAAGATTCTTTCAAACGAAGAAGGAATCAATAACAACATGGGGCTTCTTGTTCTTGTCATCATCAAAAGAAAAGCCACTTTGCTTTGAGGAATCTCTACTGCGCGCACCACAAACTCGTGAGAAAACAAACAAATCTGATCATCTCATCTCCAGTTCATACCTACTATTCTTCTCCATTTACAATTTCCCATCTTCAAACTCTGATGCTATCATATGCAATTGATTTTTCAGAGATAATATTTTTATTTTTATTTTTAAGTTAGTTGGTGAAGTATTTTGAGAGATGTAACTTTTATTTCGTTTTTATTTTTTTTGAAAAACATTTTTTTTGAATTGTATCTTATTTTTAATTTAACAATAAAACATAAAATTAGAGACTTGACTCCTATCTTATTTATTTATTTAAAAAAAGCTCTGTTTTTTTGTGTGCCAAATTTAACAATAAAACATAAAATTAGATACCAATGGTTTTATAAGGTTTGAATATAACAGGAGAAATCCTTTGCGGTCTAGATCTCTACAAAAACCTACTAAAGGCGCAATGTTCCCCTTCAATTATATTTGACCTTTATTTTTTTGCAAATATATATGTTACAAAAATTTCTTCGATTCCCCGGGTTCCTTCTCGTGATAAACTAAACACAATATGGGGTTGTTCGTAATAATGGTTCCTAAACTTAAAATTTAAGTTATATTAACAAAATGGTGTTCGAATTAAGGAAATGGTTTCTTGAAAATATTAAGAGTGAGTCTATGGTACTATGCATAGCACGGATTAGTCCGTATTACGGAGTCATATTTTCATTTTGAAAATTTTAATGGTCAATCCGAACCGTTCAACGTGATCTTCACATGAATATGTACTTGTAGACTAAATTTTATATTTTTTTTGAATTTTTTACTATATTTTAAGATAGATAGAAAATCACTTTATCTGAAAATTCTGGACCATCCAAAAACAGTGATTTTCTACCTATCTAAAAAAACAGTAAAATGATTCTAAAAAATAAAAAAAATTAGCCCACAAGTATATTCTCATATGGAAATCATGTTGAACGGTTCGGATCAACTGTTAGGCTTTTGAAAACGAAAATATTAATCCGTAGTACGGACCAATCTATGCTATGCATAGTACCATGAGGAGGGATCAAGTTACAACAAATTTGAGTTACAACAAAGTTACAACAACTATTTTTTTCATTTTCAATGTCCAAATCATCGATCCAAACCGTTCAACATGATCTCCACAATAAAATGTGCTTGCAGATCAAATTTTACATTTTTTTGAATTTTTTTACTATTTATTAAGTATTTTACAAAAAATAGTCATATTCAGACCATTGAATTTTGTACCCATCTTAATAAATAGTAAAAAATTCAAAAAAAATGTAAAATTTGATCTGGAAGCACATTTTATTTAGATAATCATGTTGAACGGTTTGGATCGACAATTTGAACTTTGAAAATGAAAAAAATGATTGTTGTAACTTTGTTGTAACTTGATCCCTCTAGTACCATAGACTCACTCAAATATTAATGAGCCAATAGATCTTAATTCAAAGAGTAAAGGTTATTTAAGGAGGTAGAAATAATTCAAAGAGTAAAGCTTCTATAATTATAAGTAGGTCAAAGGCTTAAAGATAATTCGAGCTTTCCAAAACAAGTGCATTCTATTACAATTTTAGTTTGAAGAACTTGAAATATATTGCTTGTACTAATATATAAAACAAACAAATATATAAAAGGAATTAAACAGTTAACATCTAAAAAAATAATTTATAAATCAACCTAAGGAGATGCACAAGGAATCTCTAAGTGAATCAAATTACATCATATGTGAAGTTGGAGAATAAATATTTCAAAGCCATCAATTCAAGAATTAAATAAATATTCATAGATTTAAAAAGTTCAAATTAATGTAATCAATAATCAAATTCAATATTCAAGGGTTCAATGCTCATTGCACAATTAAGATTTAGTAGTCATGTTCGAGTTCTTACTAAATCAAGAATTACATTAATTAAGATATATATATATATATATATATATATATATATATATATATATATATATATATATATATTTAATGAAGTTAGAATGTGTTCTTAAATCAGTCAAAATGGTAATTATGAACATGTTGATAGTCAATGGGAAGCATGAACTCTATTCTAAGGCGTTTAAGGGGGTAAAGATTTTAATAGAGCTGTTTTAAGTCTATGCAGCGCACATATCATATGTAGTGTTGTTTTGATTTTATAGTCTGTGCGCTGCATGAAGCTAAAATATTCTGTTAAATTTTTACCTGTTAAGGAGGTATACATGCTCCGAAAATTACTATAAAAATTGTAAAAACCAAACCGAACTTGCAGCGGCTGCCTCTGACTTCAAGCTAGGCTTTAACTTTAGAATAATTATATGAATCCCCCTCTGTCTCCGTAGCAACAATAGAGGAAGGTTGTACTATGGTCTCCTTTCCCAGTCCCGCACTCGTCCCCGCGTCAAACTTCATAGGTATAAATATTTGAAAGATAATATATTAATACTTGAAAAATAAGATATGAATACTTTGATGTGTAACTTGTTATGACATCCCTTTTCCAGTCCCCCAATGGTCTCCACGTCAACCTTTCTCTAATGAAGTAGCGGGGATCCCGTATCCCCGCATCAACCTTTCCCAATCGTTCCCGCATCAACCTTCCTCTAACAAAAATAGTTACCCTCATAGAAATATATACTTCAGTGCATAGGATACTTGCAAAATAAGATATTAATACTTGATGTGTAACTTGATATAATTGAACGCCTGAAGATTAAACTTTGTACAATATATATATACATATAAATACTTCAGTGCATAGGTATAAATATTTGCAATACTTGATATTAATACTTTCAGATGTCATTGAGCTCAATATGTAAAAAAAATATCAAGTTTTGTGGTCCCCTAGATAGTTATGACAATATTATATTTTTAGAAAGGTGTATGGTCCCTCCATTTAGTTTGAGTGGTCCCCCACAGATATTTATGGTGCGGGGACATTTGGGAGATTTGGTTGGGTTGACAATTCTTTACGTAAAAATTATTCACCTCATAAGTATAAATATTTTTGTGCATATGTATAAATATTTTTGTTCATAGGAATAAAATACTTTTAAAAAAAATTCAGCGCTGGAGTTTTTGTGGTTCCCCAGACAGTTATGGTAGTTATGGTGCGGGGACGTTTGAGGATTTGCTTGGGGACCATTATTTATGTAAAAATAGTTCACCTCATAGGTATAAATACTTCCCTGCATAAGAGCATAGGTATTAATATTTTAGAAAAAAAGTTCAGCGATGAAGCTTTTGCGGTCCTCCCAGACAATTATGGTAGTTATGGTGCATAAACTGTAGTGCGGGGTGTTATCAAGGTCCTTAACTTTAAGAATTCGGATCCTCTGAGTTAACTCAAATTTTATGTTTAGATAAGGTTGTCCAATTTAAATCTGCACGAATATTAAATGACTTTGTGCATTACATGTGCGGTTGGATTGGCTCTGATTCTGATCCTACGGTTTGTAGTTAAACTCAAACGGTGCGTTAATGCAGAGGATGCAGACTCTGAACTTTAAAAGAGTATCTTCTGAGATAAGTCAACTTTTAAATTTATTTGAAATTGGATCATTTTATTCAATCCGGGTCTATTTGGAATTCATTCGACTATATTAATAGAAAAGAGTAGCTTTAAAGTTTGTGCTTTAGAAATCTGGATAGTCTGATTTTTCACGGAAGGGTCAAAGCCCATGAACTCATGTGTAACTAAACTTCGAGCATGCAATCTTTCACACACATAATACGGTAATAAAAGACCGTAAACTCAGTGCAGTGGTACGAGCTCCGTGTCTCTACATAGAAATCACAAGTTTAATTCTCGAGAATAGCATCTGAAAAATATTAGAGTGTTTTGGGGCCTTTTAATAAAATAATAATAATAATAATAATAATAATAATAATAATAATAATAATAATAATAATAAGAAGGTAATAAAAACAGTTTGTGAGCAATGTTGCATTGAGGAGTACTGGAGATTTCCTGTCATAAAAGCACTGGACAGGATGCTAACGATGAACGAATTAAAATAACAAACGGCATCAAATCGCCACGACAAGGGTTATCATTTGTGCAGTACAGAGAATAGGGGGCTTATCTCTTTATCTTCGTCGTTTGTTTCTTTTGGCTTAATTTCACTGTATCTCTCAACCTCTTATCCGCACATCCTGGTCCTGTGGTCCAGGTCCAGCCACTTTCTTTTTTCACTGTTTTACTTTTGTTGCCTTGCTACCGCTTCCACTTGTCGCCGAATTTTTTTTTCTACTGTAATATATAAAAAAAAAACCCAAAACAATCTTTTGAGAAAATTCGACTTTTACCAGGCTGCTCTGGCGTTCTACGGTCTCAAACACTAAAGTCTACACAACACAGATTCGGCCCCAATCAGGGATTGTGCCCCTGCGGCCCTATTCATTTTTTTTTGTCTGACGTAATCAATCAAACTTTTTTCATTGGATTTCATTTCTTGAATTTCATTGGAATTTGTGCACTTACAAAAAACAAAAAATATATATATATATGGGGCTGCAGGGGTATTGTGCGGCCCTCTGACTGGGGCTGCACCGTGTGCAGCCCAAACACAGAATGTCAGAGCGGCCTGGGTAGAAATTGAATTCCCTAAAAGTAGTGTTTTGGTTTATTTTTTTTGAAAAAATGTTATAAATAAAAATTTCGACACTTGTCGAGTGCATATCACATGTGATATCTCAGGAGGAAGTTAGCTATCAACCGAATCAATTTAAAACGAGCATGCTTTCGATGCACATGATCTCTTTAATATTAAAATAGATGGTTCGGATATTACTGTACGAGATGCGGTACCTCACCGAATATGAATTCTCACTTGTTTGGGTTTTCTAAAGAGAGCTGCTAATTTCCACCAAAAGAAAGGTTAAAAAGGTAGATTATATTATATATTAACAGAAAAATCTCTGTAATAAAAAAATTACAAACTAATTTCTGTAGTTCAGATAAATTTGAAAACAAATTAAAAAAATTAATTGGTCAGTTTTACTATATATGCAATTCAAATTGGTGACCAAACAATACCCAAAATGCACCAAACTTATTACACACAGTATTTAAATTGTAGTCAAAGATCTACAATTTTACTTCTTTTATTTTGATCGCCATTTTATCAATTATCAATTATCAATTATCATATAAAATAAAAATAATTGTTAATTTATCTCCTTCCCTGCCAAAATAAGATCCTCAAATAATTGTTAAAAATTACGCCAAGCAAAAAAAAAAATGAATGAAAAATAATACAGAAGCGCTCAAATTAACAAAGGTATACTTAAAAATATATATATATATATATATATATATATATATATATATATATATATATATATATATATATATATATAACATATATGATCAGGAAGAAGTTCGGGTAAAACATTGTTGAAACAGACCTCCAACCTTTATTCAAAAAAAAAAAAAAAACATTATTGAAACAAGTTATGTAAATTAAAAACCCATAATTGAATGCATAATAATGACTAATTTTCTGGCATGATTGCTAACTGGAAGAATAGAATCACACCAGATGTTCTCATAGCTTACTTTTTCCCCTCAAAGAAAGAAAATTTCTTTTCTTCTGTGTCCGTTCTCTTGCTCTTTTTTACTGGTATGAAATTGCAACGGTCACACACACACACACACACACACACACACATATATATATATATATATATATATATCCTTATCATAATACAAGACAAAACTCATAATGTCACAGCAGTATCTAATGCTGTGTATTTTGGATTTGTTATGAAGTGGCACATATTCATCTGATAGATCACATCACATAATCCAATTGATTCACCTTAGGTAGATTGATTCTACAGTGATAGTTAAAATCTCAATGAAATTAGTAAATCTAGTTCAATTACGAAAAATCCAGTTGGTTTATTGTTCTGTAAATTGTTAATAAAAGGTAAATGTGCATTGAGATCGACCCACTGGTCTCAAGCTCGACAACTCAAATATTTCTATTTCAAATTTTCTTCAGATTCTCTCAATCAGTACAGCATCTTCAATCTAGACTTCAAGTTTTTCACAATTGACATGCAATTGCAATCTTAGACCCCACTTCACATGGACTTTGTTTGGCATCATTGCACCAAATTCATATATTTTTCATTCTCTTTTCAGTATATATATAACTGGAATCTGGAAAGGATATATGATGCCATCTTACACATGATTCCCAGCCATATCTCTCTCCCAATAATTTAAAAATAGGTAAAAATAAAGAGGTAGAAGTCTGAAGTAGTTGACACCAGTAAACCATACTGTGCTGGTATTGCACAATTACAGTCTGATCAGAAGCAATTCTTTTGTAGATAAAGATGCAAGGGAACTTATGCTGTAATAAATGAAACAATTTAGAAAGAAATAGTTTCAATCTTTAGAAAAGAAGAGAGAAAAAAAAAAAAAAACTGATTTCAATTGACGGAATTCGAACAGAGGATTTAGCTTTGTTTGTTACAATACAAAACTAATTCAAATCTTCTTTCAGGAAACAAAAGTTTTGATGCACGCAAAACATTGTTTTAATCGAGAACAACTTGGGTCCGATGGGTTTAGGGACCGTCCGATCCACTTTAAGATTCGTGCACACTAATTTTGAGGCAGATACGAAAGTTGCAGGCGCGAATCTTAAAGCAGATTGGACGGTCATTGAACCCATCGAACTCACTTTGAGTCTGATGGGCAATGGACCCAAATTGGTTCCGTTTTAATCTTATATGGGATGGACCAGCTAGGTTTTGTACCAGTGAGATGAATTGTCAGGTACTGCATGCCAGTCTTTCAAAAATATAGATAATAAAAATTATATATTACTATCTTTGATATCATGTATCAGTTAAATACTAAAAAGGGAGAGTGAGAGAGAAATGGAACATTGTTATCACATGGTAGAATGGTGACAACTTGACAATCCAGGAAGAAAATGGTGATCAGTGAAAGTGCCATTTCTCTTTGGCCTTTTGCAACATTTATTGTGACCTTTATCCACAACGCTACATTTTTAATTTTATTCTTACAAAGTGCACAAGGTATCAACGGCTAGAAAAAAATAAAAAAGGAGAAAAGGAAATTACCTCGTGTGAAGTACGCAAAGGAAACACTGGTCCCGTGAACCTGTTCGTTAGAACTGCTTGTCAATGTCAAATATTATATGCTAAATCTCTGAGACGAGCTGTTATTGTTTTTAGTTTTCACATTTTTTTTTCTCTTTACTTTTTGTGCACAACATATATTTAGTGATTCTCAAGTTATAAAGCCCATTAGTTTTCCACTATATCAGGCCCGTATATTTCTTCCATTCTTAAAACAAGAGTAGGAACAAACCTGTTTCCATCAAAGGTTTCACATTTCAAGCAAAAAAATTGGTTGTGTTCTACGCTTACAGACTTCTCTTAAATTTTCATTTTATACATTAGAAAAACAGTTTTTTAAGATTTTTTTTTTCTGTGTTCTACTCTTATAAACTTCTCATAATTTTTCATTTTAATCCATATCTTCTGATTATCATCCAATTAATTTTAGCCCATTTTTTTGAAAAAAATGAAAAGAAAGTGTACATTGCACAATAACTAAGTGTGCAGGGGCGGATCCGTTCATTTTAATAAATTCCAAAACAAAACTAATTTTCATTGTATTTTTTCTAATTTTTGTTACAAATTCAAAAGATAATTCAAAACAGACCCCATTATTTTAATAAAATTACAGCGAGGACCCCCATTTTTTCTATAATTAATAGATTAACTTGAAATTATGTTATACAATCTATAGATGTACACTGAGGACACCGATTTAAAATTTCCAAATATGCATTTTGAAGATGGTTTAAATAACAAGTATGAAAATTCAAAACAATAAGTATGTATTATACAATAACTAAGTACGTGTTCTACAATAATCAAGTATACATTTTAGAGGAATACAGATAATGAGTTAACAAAATTAAAATATATTTTGACTAAGAAAAAACATGTGGTTACTATCAAACAATTATTTCATACGGGATGAAACAAATATAGACCATGCAATATGCTAGTGTACAGTTACAACTTTTTAACCTTTGAGTGAAAAACAGTGCTCATGCTCTCTTTATTTCATGTAAAAAGATCTTATTCTTATTTCTATTAAGTTTGAATTGAATTTTGAGGATGCATTCTTCATATGAAGAATAATAACTAAAAGTCTAAAACCAACTGTGCTAAGTATGATTTTCTTTTCATCCTTTTTTGTTATTTCTAAGATTTGATTTCAGAATTTAGAAACTAATTAACACCAGGATCCTTCCGTCAGTGATCTCTCCATCTGCCGGAGACACGGTCACAACTCATAAGAGGTGTGTGTGTGAGTGTGTGTCTCTATTGCTCTGCATTATTGTTTACAAGAAAGAGACTAAATAAAGAGCAGGGTCTTCTGCCGAGCAGGTCAGGTCAAGAATTGCGCCATCTCCTGTTTCTCTGGCTTATTTCAAGGGGCTGAGAATTTGCTGCATCAGCAAGAATTATCTATAACATTTAGGACCCACCATGAGGTTTACATAGATCAACTCGGCATCCTTTTCCAGCACAACAGAGACCATATGTATCATCTTTAAAATTTCTACCATACATACAACTTGGTAGAAGAGCCTAATTAATGGAGTCCGCAAACAGCTATTATAAGTTTAGATATCATGCTTATTTGCTAGTATGGCTTCTTCATATTCATCTGTAGTGTAAACGAGGTATGCAAGAGCAGCAACTGCAATTGAAAATTTGACTGTGACGAGGAACACTACTTAAACAAAAAGTACCTCAAAATCAACTCATTCTATCATTCAATGTCACTATCTGCCACTATTTTAGCTTCCTTTGTGAATCCATTTGACAAAATACCTAGATGCAAGCCTAGCAGGTCCCAGACTTTTATTTTGGTTTTTATGAGAAGCATCTAACATAAGCTTGAAAGGGGATTTTTGCTCAGCAAGACTACTACAGGGAAGTTAAGTTGGTTCAAAAGTACAGGTTACATTAAGATTAACAAAAAGAAGAAAGGTCATAAACTAACTTTGTTGTAAGCAGATAAAGATGTCAATAACCTACAGGGCCTCACTATACGTCAATGTGAACAGCACCCTGTCTACAAGACTAAGAAACCCCTTCATTAAATACAAAATTGCAAAATACACCCCCCCCCCCCCCCCCCCCCCCCCGCCCTGATTAACCCCCTTAACCTCATTACTTGATGAAATGAGGTATGAGCAGTCTTGCCATAGAGAAGCCGTTGAAAGATTCGACTTTAAACAGGTCCTTCAACTTCTCATCGCATATTATGTTTCTCCTATCAGAAGGATCCTGTCAAATAATAAATGAAAATAACACGAAAGAAGTCTAAAAAACAATTCTGTTGCACAGGGGCGGAACATAGTGGTGGGGAAAGGGTGCTAAGCACCCCTATAGTTTGAAAATAGTTTGGTCCATTAAATTTTGTAATTTTTATATGCATTAATATCTTTTAGCCCCTTCTATAAAATGAAATTACACTATATTTGATTCTTCAGCCCCCCCCCCCCCCCCAAAATCTCTATTTTCTAGTTCCGCCCCTGCTGTTGCATGAAAATTTTCAATAGAACCATAATTTGTTACTGTGCTTTATCATGTCCTCAATGGAGCCATAATTTCATCCATGAACAAACTAGACTATGGATCCACATACTAGAGGGACCATACCATAATGGGGCAATAACCCATGCTAGATCCTCACTGTAACCCTAATTCAACCAGAATCCTAAATACATTTTCAAGTGTTGCATCTGATACAGCTACCAGTAAGGGACCTGCCTAGTAGTGGTACAAAGAAAAGAGCATATATTCATCAAAGCCCAAGTTCAGGTATGAGACCGCACACAGAAGAAAGTTATTAGCATGAGTTGGTACAAGGGTAAATATTGACATGCAAAATGGTGGAATTAATGAACTGCACCTGAAGGTCATTCTCTTTGATGTATGTCCACAAATGCTTGATCACTGCAGAGCGGGCCATACTTGTTTCACCAGTACCTAAAAAGTTGACTAGTTCTTCAGACAGTTGAAGTGGCATCATGAGCCCTGTCGCACCTGTCTTTTTTCCTGAAATATTACGAAATTTTAAGGTGCAATATAAAAGTATTCCTCTCCAAGATGGCTATTGATGTTTAATTTTTTATTTTCTGACCTTCACTCTTCTTCTCTTTCTTTTGTGGCTTTTCCTTCTCCTTTGATTTTGAACTTGTTCCAGTTGCATAGGAGCTATCTCCTGAATTGAACAAATAATTCCTTGTAAACAAGAAGTTTTCATGGGTTCTTGTAAAACCTGAACTTGAACATTCATGTGTACCCTTACAAAATGGAGTATATCTCGTCTCCTCTATTATAACCCCTAGACCAACTTAAAATATAACGAACCCCCTCCTATTTTGATCATTTACGCTAAAAGGAAACGGAGGAACAATGGTACTTTGACAAAATGGCATGTTTTGACAAAAACGATATGGCAGTAAAAGCAAATACCGTCTTCTAGTGGCCATATATGCTTCGTCAGAGCCTTGTTCATCTGAAACATGTCGATTGCATTGACATTGAACAATTTCTTGAGCTTCTCATCGCATATTATTTTTTTCCTATTTTTGGGGTCTTGTAAATCCTTTTCCCTTATGTACACCCACATTTTCTTCACTACCTGGTTAATGAATTCGTACAGAATTAGATTTTCTTCTTTTTTTTATCCCGAAGCACTAAAGCAACAAATAATGTACCTCGGTTCTTGCAAGAGTAGTTTCACCAACAAGGTCTTGTAAATCGGGAGAAAGGCTACAAAGCTTTGTGAAGCCACCCCCACCTCTTTTCTTTTCTTCCTTGTTACTGGATTTGTTCACTCTTTTACCAAATCAGAGAAAAAGAAAAGGAGTTAGATGCTGGGAAAAAAAGTTGGAACGTGCACAAAGAAAAGAATAGTAAAAGCACTTCTGCTTCAACTTCGATTGACCCACTCTATAGTTCCATTTCCATTAGTTTTAAAAAGGAAGTTCTGACATTCAAAAACCTGATTTGGCGCATGTCACCATAATTGCATGAAGTTTGTTTAAACTACATAGTCAATCTTTTATATTTCCATTTTTGGTATATTTAATTTCTCAGGAAAAGATATAAGATATTACGGCCATCAATCCAATATTATCCTAATTAAGCACCAGCACTAATTATAGACAACTAAACCTACTGCAACCAAAATCAAGGTTCGAGAAAAAATGAGCTCAATGATGGCTCTTAATTTAAATTTTAAAATCTTGTCAGTTTTCCAGTGAAACATGACAGTCAAATCAGCATTCAAAGGAATTCACCATTTATGCTTTGCTAATGCCAAAGACAGCTTTTAACTACTAGTGTTAAATCATATATAAATATTCTCATAAATTGGTTAAAGGAAACAAACAGTGCTTTTCAAAGATGGCACAATGAGAAAGAACGCAGCTCAATTCATTCAATCAAGAAAAAGCCCTAACTGACCGAAGAAATGCCATCAATGGACCAGGAAAAGCATAAAACCCTAATTGAAGTACCTTCTCTTCTTTCTTGCACTATTACCGGACGGCTCCTGTTCTTCCTCCTCGTCTTCTTCTCCATCCTCTTCTTCTTCTTCCTCCTCCCCATTTCCGTTCCCGGCATCTCCGTCTTCAACTCCTTCTCCTATCTCCTCCTGCTCCGCCTCATTTTCTCCATTGCCGCTGAGCTCAGTTCTAACAATCAACTCGACCTGTTCGCGTATAAAAGCCTTCTTATGTGAGAGGTCCGTAGCAAACTCCGCCTCCAGGTGGCGACGCACAGCGCCGGTGGTGGTGGTGGAGAGGTCCGACGACCGGAGAAACTCCTTGAGTTTATTCGTGAGCTCCTCATCGGTAGCCATGGCCAACAACGGAGAAACTTTTAATAATTTTGCAATTTGGTCCTTGATTGATTTGAGTTTTTTTTTTTTTTCCTCTTTTCAGTCGCGCCTCTCCTTGCTTCCTTGAGAGAGACTCGCCTCTCCCTTTCTTTTTTCCCTTTTTCTATCTACTTTGGTTAGAACTCAAACTTGGGATTGCCTCGGACGGGCAACCGTTGCTACTTCCGACTGTCACTGACAGCATAGCCCCACAAATTGAGAGCGTTTAAAAGTCTGGGGTACATCGGTCAGTGACTCAGCATAGCCGCCACAGATGAATCACGAAGCAGTGTTTGACTGTTTGGTGTTCTAATAATTTATTTTTTAGAAGTGTTTGATGTTCTATATTTTTTTTGTTTACGAAGAATAGATTTTAAAGAAGAGAAAAAAATATGGGTAGAAAATCACTGCTTTTGAATGGTCCAGAATTTTCAGATCAAGTCATTTTCTATCTATTTAGAAATATAGTAATTTTTTAAGAAAATATAAAATTTAGTTTACAAGTACATATTTATATGGAGATCATGTTGAACGATTCGGATCGACGGTTTTAGTCCGTAGCGCAGGTCAATATGCGTTAATATATGATACCATAGCCTCACCCTCACTCTTACAAAAGTATTTTCTTTTTCCATTATTTCTGTTATATAATCATTTTTTTTTTTTCAATTATAATTATTTGTTTGATAATGATAGTAGAGTATGACAATACAATAATAATATTTTAACAATAACGGTATTATTATTACTACGTACATTCATTGTTAAAAAAATCATTATAATTTAAATATTAAATTTTCTTGTGGTGATAATTGTGAACCTGATAATGACAATGCATGATTCTTTTGTTATTTTTTTAAAATAAATTTATTGTTATATGTCGTTTCAAATTGATTTTTTCATAATTATATTGCAAGATGGGATTTGTTATAGATATTAGAATTTATTTGAACCGTCTATTTTCATAACAGTGATATCATCTTGTGTGTTGAACACAAAAAATTATTTTGCCTGTTTTGATCACGCCAAAAATAGTGAAATTTAAATTCAGTAGTTAAGAACAGTGGTAAGCAAAAGTTATAGGACAACACTTTCATTTAACTATCTTCTGGTACTAGGGGGGTGAAAGCGGTATGGATAATATCTAATCCGTATTCGATCTGTATTCGAAAAATTAGATGTGGATATCCGAATATCCGTGGAGATATGGATACTGATATGATTTTACGTTTCAATTATCTGTATTTGAATAGTAGATATATATCATATATTTTAATATATATTATGAAAAAATTATTGTTATTCACCATTAAAATTAGATAAATATTACGAACTTTGGTATTTCTTAATATTATTTTAATAAATATCCGATCCGATCCGTATCTGTATCTGTATACGGCTGATATCCGATCCGTATCCGAAAAATTAAAAAGAGATATGGATATAGTTTTACCACTATCCGCTCTGTATTCGCTCCGTTTTCAGTGGTATCTCAGCAAATATTAAATATATATAATTATAATGACGTGTTACTATATTACTGATTCTCATAAATATTATTTAATAAATATACGTAAATGAATAATGTTGTTGAGAAAAATATATTGATAAAAAAACGCAGAATGCATTTGATCACACTTTTATGATTTTTTATCTGAACATGCTTAAAGCATTATATTTATGTGAACTTGCATTTAGAAAGTGTTGATTTTTCCATAGAATAGACACGTCATTACCCATATATGAGGTCGTGCAAATTCTTTTCCAAGAAATTTTCATTAAGAAGAAAAGAGATTCTGAAGTATACTTGTGTTGTGTAGATATCGTTTAAATAAATTTGTTGTTGCCTAATGCCTACCGTGCCGAATTTGCTTTAATTTACCTTTTTGCAGGATGGGCTTTTCTTGGACTGTTTTAGGAAATGGGCCTCAAATTAATCAACCGGAAACGATTAGAAAAAGATGAATGTAGACTTTAAGCCTGACGAGTGGGTCCATCTACTCCGGCAGTTGTGGTGTACACGGGTAGTCGTACTGTTTCAAACCCGACCGCACAATTAATATTAAAAGAGACTTGATAGTAGGTCGGATGTCCATCGGTTCTACTTTGATTCGATGGGTTCAACCACCGTCTAATTTGTTTTTAAATTTGTGCGCTCCGCTTTAAAATTCGTGTAAATCTGCTTTAATTTTGTGCGCATATATCTTAAGACGGATCGGACGGTCATGAGCTCATTGGACTCAAAAGTAGGTCCGATGCCCATCGGACCTACTCTGTTCTCATAAAGGGACTTGAGAGTAGGTCTGACGCCCGTCGGACCTACTTTGGATCGATGGGTTCAACCACCGTCTAATTCGCTTTAAGATTTGCACACTCCGCTTTAAAATTTATGTAAATCGGCTTTAATTTCATGCGCAAAAATCTTAAGACGGATCGGACGGTCATAGAGCTCATTGGACCCAAAAGTAGGTCCTACGTTCTCATAAAAAGGACTTGAGAGTAGGTCTGATGCCCATCGGACCTACTTTGGTTCGATGGGTTCACCTATCGTCTAATTCGCTTTTAAGATTTGTGTGCTTCGCGTTAAAATTTATGTAAATCTACTTTAATTTTGTGCGCACAGATCTTAAGCAGACTGTTGTGGAGCTCATTGGACCCAAAAGTAGGTCCGATGGGCACCGGACTTACTCTGTTCTCATGAAAAGGAATTGAGAGTAGGTCTGATGCTCATCGGATCTACTTTGGTTCGATGGGTTTAACCATTGTTCGATTTGCTTTAAGTTCGTGCGCTACGCTTTAAAATTCAGGCAAATCTGCTTTAATTTTGTGCGCACAGATCTTAGGACGGATCGGACGATCATGGAGCTTGTTGCGCCTATCGGACCTACTCCGTTCTCATAAAAAGGACTTGAGAGTAGGTCTGATGCCCATCAGACCTACTTTGATTCGATGGGTTCAACCACTGTCCGATTTATTTTAAGATTCATGTGTTCCGTTTTAAAATTCATGAAAATCTATTTTAATTTCGTGCGCACAAATCTTAAGATGAATCGAACGGTCATGGAGCTCATTGAACCTAAAAGTAGGTCCGATGGGCATCGGACCTACTCCGTTCTCATAAAAGGGACTTGAGAGTAGGTCTGCCCATCGGACCTACTCCGTTCTCATAAAAAGAACTTGAGAGTAGGTCTGATGCTCACTGGACCTACTTTGGTTCGATGGGCTCAACTACCGTCTAATTCGCTTTAAGATTCGTGTGTGCCGCTTTAAAACGTGCAAATCTGTTTTAATTTCATGCGCACAGATCTTAAGACGGATCAGACGGTAGTGGAGCTCGTTGGACCCAAAAGTAGAAGATTCAAATCCGATCAGTTCAATCCGTTTATTGTAAATCGGACGGCCCTATCGTAATGGCAGGTCCTACATATGAACCCATGTATCTCAAACTGCGATTGAATTTATTGCTCGCCGTTTGAGTTACAACATAAAGCATGAAGAGGCAAACTTAACTTTAATTCTTATGTTAGGAATTTATATTGGTTTTATAATTTACTGACATAGTTTGTATCCGTATTTATTATTTTGCGATGTAGATTACCCATGCAGCAGAATCCGAATCTGCTGTAATTCCGAAAGGAATTACACGATCATGAAAATCCGAGATCGACCGTTCAAACTTTTTTGTGCACGGATTTTGAAAATATTCTCGAAAAAGTAAATTTTCATACACGCATCTCGAGAAAGATCAACAGTTAGGATCGGAATTCTCCGAGAATTACAGCAGATTTATTTTCCATGCAGCAATATATGTTACCTCTGATCAATGTACTGATCCAATGAGGCAGATTTATTTTATTTTTTTTATTTTTTTTCCGGTATATGTATGTTAGGAATTTATTTTAATTTTTGAAAAAAAAACTTTACTATTTTTTAGAATTTTTGAAATTCACTATTTTTCAGAAAATTATGAACTATACAAAATTTAAAAAAAATAGTACAAAAGTTTTAATACAAATATAAATTTAATCTCCAAGTATATTTCAATATAAAAATCACGTAGATTTGTTGGAATCGATTTTTTGAATTTTGAAATTACAAAACATAGATGGAGAGTAAACTATGAACTCTGCTTCGCAAGGAGAACGGAGTAGGTCCGATGCCCATCGGACCTACTTTTAGGTTTAATGAGCATGATGACCATCCGATCTAATTTAAGATTTGTGCGCACAAAAATTGAAACAAACATGCACGAATTTAAAATGTTCCGCACAAATCTTAAAATAAATCGATAGTGATTAAACTCATCGAACCAGAGTAGGTCCGATGCCCATCGGACCTACTCTCAAGTGCTTCGCAAGGCATGCATGAGAGCCCACCTCTTCATATAATATTCTTTTCCGAGGTAAATAATGCATGGAACAATGTTAAACTCTGACAGTGACAGATATACTTGCTGAACATTTTTTAGGAGACTATGGTCAAAATTCTTTATTTATTTACAGTGGCATACACTGAATTTCGAACATGTAAATTGCAAGTATTTTTAATTTTTATATTGATGGTTAGATATAAGAATCCGACTCTGTTGTTCTTCAAATGGAATAATATGATCCTGTTATTTCAAATTTAACTGTTGAATTTTTTCATGTGCGAATCTCAATACAAATAAACGGTTAGATTTGGAATAACAGGGTTCTGTTATCTCATTTGGAGAACAACAGAGTTGGATTCTAGATATAAACCAACAGTAGCCGAATTTAACTCGGCCAAACAATTTATACATAAGGACTGAGGAGGGTTCCAATACCTCGTGCTTTTCATACCTCATATTTTATATCTTTGTATTCAAAATCTAAATTGTCGATTTGAACCACTCAACATGATATTCATACTAAAATATGTTTGGGATGAAATTTTATAATTTTTTTTTAAAAAATTACTATTTTTTAAAATATTACAAAATCACTATTTCTGGACCGTTCAAAAACGTGATTTTGTACATAAAAAATAGTAAAAAAGTTCCAAAAATTATAAAATTTCATCTCCAAGCATATTTTAGTATGGATATCATGTTGAGCAGTTCGGATCGACAATTTAGACTTTAAAAAGAAAAATATAAAATATGAAATATGATGAGATATGAAAAATATGAGATATTGGAACTCTACTCTTTATATATTTGTTAGGTAATAATTTTATTAGTCTGGTGTGACTAATGATGATAAGTGGCATCATTGTAATATCAATTCTACTTGTGTCAATCTATTCATCTCTTGTAATCCTGATTTTTTTTTTATGGATAGGTTTACATAACTGGTGTTTTATGTAAAAAAAATGCATTGATTTCTAACTTCTTCACAAATTTGTGTCCCATAAATTTCCTTAATATTCCTATGAGGTAACTAAAATTTTGAATTCAGATTGGGACTGTGACAGTCCGATCGGAATCCAGACCAATTCGATATGAGGTGGAATCTATATAGTTCTTTTAATATTTGTGTCAAAATAGATCGAATAGTCCGGATCTAAGTTTGAAATTTGAGTTATCTTAGACGATATGAACCGGTCCGTTTTTAGCCAAACACTTTATCTGTTCAGTTTTCACTTCCTTATGATCGAAATTTTTATTAATACCACTGTAAAAAAAATCACAAATTATGAGGAATTCGAAAAGTACTAGGGCCTCCAATTCAATCTGTGGCCTCATTTTTGGGGAACGCAAATTGAATTGGAGGTCTCCAAAAATTCGAAAATGCGCTATAATAAATATCATATTTAGATTTTAGGGGGGCTCCAATTCATTATGCGGCCCGTTGCAGATTGAATTGGAGACCCTGATGTTTTTCGAATTCTCTAATTTCAGTAGTGTTTTTTTTTTTAAATGGTATTAATAAAAATTTCGGCCCTTGTGATGGCCAGAAAATTTGAACTACATATTTTTGGTAGGTGACAGGTGTGACACATTTTCATATATCTATAGTTCTATACCAACGGTTAGGCCTTATGCAATGATTAAACATCATTTTAATTTGTTACCTGATATATGTATAACGGTTATCGACAGACAGCCTGTCAAAAGACAAAATTTAAGCTTTACAAACGAGCATTGATTATGCGACGAAGGTCACGGTGAAGTAATTATAACAACATTAAATAAAAAAAGTAATTATAACAACACGCTTTGCTTTTTGGTAAAGGTTGTTTAATTATGGATGACAAGTCATATGACCGTTTTAACTTTTAATGTACCTTTGCCTATGTCTACGGCCTACGGTGAGATAGTTTTTTTGTTGTCCGTTCAATTTCGTCTATATTTTTAATAATTTATGAAAAATTTTACGAATCTAAAATCACGAACGTTTTCTATACAATTTTAGAGAAAGATTGACGGCTTGACGCGGGACGATTGGGTAAGGTTGATGCGGTGATACGGATACCGCTACTTCGTTAGAAGAAGATTGACGCAGGGACGATTGGAGAACTGAAAAAGAGATGATAATAACAAGTTACGCATCAAAGTATTAATATTTTATTTTTTAAGTATTAATATCTTATCTTTCAAGTATTTATATCTATGAAAATTGACGCGAGGACAAGTGCGGGTACTGAGAAAGGGGACCATATAATTAGTGAAGATCATAGAGGAAGAGTGTTGCAGGAATTTTAGAATAATAATTAGTGGAGACAATATAATATCTTTTTAGAATAATAATTAGTGGAGACCATAGTACATAATTTCTCTAAATGGGTTGCGAGGATTTTGATGGTACAGGAACAGGAGTGAGGGTACTCAAATAATTATTTTTTATAATAATCATATAATTTTTTTTATGTCATATCGATAACTTTAATATTTACTTTAAATATTAAATTGCTGCAGCTAATTTCTAATTTTAATTCACGAGACTCAATTGAAGAGTTTCGCCTATACAGTAGCACAAAAAGATTGAAATTGGACTCTGTTATATTTATTAAATTAGAACTCTGAAACATTTTAAAAAATTACCATGACTAAGTCATTTTATGATTTATGATGACTAGATACATATATTTATGAAAAAGGTGCAGTGCTCACCTGCTTAGTGTTTAATAAATTATTCATTCTCTTATTTGTTAATATTAATTATCTGATCTATTTACAAAAAATATATAATTGTTAATAACGCAAGTTCTAATTTTTATATACATTTATTTAAGTTTTGTAATATCTTTATCATTAGTAGTTATGTATGTTTACTATATAAATAAAATCATTATCCTTAACAAATAAATTGACTAACAATTGGATAGTAGGTGTGGAACCCAGTAGCCCTAATTAATGAAAGGTTTATCTAAAATGCCTCCCATGATATTTTAAACAGAGGAAAATTTCATGTACACCCCTCAAAAACATCAAAATTATGTATTTCTTTTTCTAAAAATCATAGTATCATATTTACCCATTTAAATATAAATAAAATCACAAATTTATCCAATTTCTTGATTTTTATATTACAACTTATTTTAATTTAATAAAATACCCATTTTACCCTTTATTAAAAAAATAAAAAATATATAGTCTGTATAAGAAAAATGTTCAGTTTTTTAATTAGTCGGTTTCCTATAGCAAGTAGTACGTTCTCTACTTGTGACACATACACAGTGACATGTAGACGCACATTTGTACGTGCATCCCAAGTAAAAAAATTAATCATTTGACATCACAATCATTCAATTAGAAAATTGAACATTTCTATTAAAGATGCTACATATATTATTTTTTAATAAATAATAAAATAGATATTTTATAAATCTATAATGAGTTTTAAAAGAAAAAACAATAAATTAAGTAAATATGTAAGTTTTTGAAATTTAGAAGGGTAAATATGATATTATGAATTTAGAGGGGGAATATACAAAATTTCAAAGTTTTTTTAGGGGTATGCATGAAATCCCCCCTATTATAACCTTTCATTAGGGCCAGCACAGCATGTGAATGCAAGATAAATTTCATATTCAAGTTCTGTAACATTTTTATCATTAATTATTATGTGCTTTCACTTTGTACAAAAATAATTACTGTTAACAGACAACTAGACTGACAACTTATAGAAGTGATGAGCCTCAGTAGCCCGACATTTATATTAATATCCAAAGTTTAATACAAATTATTAATTATGTCCACATTCTCAAACTTTTGCTAAAAATATCCAAGCCGGCCAGAAAATAGCCGGCTTAGGTAAACCGGCCATTTTCTGGCCGGCTTACTCCATTTTTTTTTTTTTAGAGAGAGACACTATGAAGATCAAAATATTAAAACCTAACTCTGAAAATTTGAAATTTTTGTTTAAATTATTTGTTATATTACTTCTTTTGATGTATAATATTTATACTAAAATACGTTAGATTACTTGAAATTATGTTGAATTACACTATATTACAATAAATTATGTTAAATTATACTAAATTACGTTAAATTACAATAACTTCGCTAATTATGCTGAAATATGGTAAAAAAAACACTAAACTACACAAAATTACGCTATAGTAGACTGATTTTGCTCATCTTTCATGAATCATAAAAAATTCCAAAAATAGTAAAAATTGGTAATCTGCAAGTTCATTATGTAACTAATTTACTGAGCTACTTGGATTGAATGATAGAAATGAAAATCTTAATCGGAAACTTCAACTCAAGTTTTGAGGTTCTTCCCTTTGTTTTTTGGCAATTCTGAATTTCGAAATCCAGCTTGGCTGGCACAGACGCATGCGCATTTTCGCAAGCTTTTCGAAAAGTGGTCATTTGCTGAAATTGGACACTCGAGCGCCGTTTTATGACCGTTTGAAGTTTCATCGTCGTTTATCGCCTTTTCAGTGAAGATATCGTCCCTATTCATTTGTAATTTAGCGTAATTTACCGTATTTTAGCGTAATTTAATGTAATTTAGCGTAATTTAACATAATTTAGTGTTATTCAACATAATTTCAATTAATCAATCATATTTTAGTATAAATATGCTAATTATACATCAAAAGAAGTAATATAACAAATAATTTAAATAAATATTTCAAATTTTCAGAGTTAGATTTCAATATTTTGATCTTCATAGTGTCTCTCTCTAAAAATAAAAAAAATGGAGTAAGCCGGCCAGAAAATGGCCGGTTTACTCTGGTACCTAAGCCGGCTATTTTCTGGCCGGCTTGGGCATTTTTCGATATTGAATCGAATTCTGGGCATAATTAATAATTTGTATTAAACTTTGAATATTAATAAAAATGTCGGCTCAGTAGCGCTTGATATCTAATTAAAATGCCATCGGGTATTATTAAATAAACTTTTCATTATAGGGCCAGTTGAGCCGACATTTTTATTAATATCCATAATTAAATACAAATTATTAATTATATCCAGCTTAGCTTGGTATTTTTAAAAATGCTCAAACCGGCCAAAAAATGACCGGCGGGGATTAAAATTAGAACCGGTAATTTTTTGGCCAGTTGGAATTTTTTTGTGTTTCGGAATCTATAAATAATCCGTTTTCTCTCTCCTTCCTCTCACAACTCACTTAAAATCACATAAAAGAAAAAAAGAGAGAAGACGATTTCCAAGGCGAAAAAGGCGATTTCATAGGCGATTTTCCGAGTGACAATAGGATAAACAGTAGCAACCGATATAGATCGTCCCATTATGGCGTATCGAGAGGAGGGTCAATTAGTGGTCGAGATAAAAATGAGGGGAAAAAAAACTGTCAAGTATGCCGTGATAAAAATAATTGTCAAGTATGTATGATGGAGGAATTTCTTAGCCAATCTATTCGGTATGAAATTTCAGACGACGACTTTGTGGAAAACCCCTATAGCTACGGTTTGAAAAAAGAAGAAGATTGATATAAAGCCTCCAACATCGAATGATGAGTTTGTTTCGTGTACTTATACTGGTAAGGCTAGCACTTCGTCTATTGTCACTGATCCAGAGCCGCCTACTAAGGAGTATAATTACTAGTGCTTGTTGTGTTGTAATTTACTCTACAAAGTCTATAACTACTATAATGTCCTATTTCATCAATTTAGTGATTATGTTGTAAGTTGGATGTAACATTGTAACTTAATCGTATTGTATTTTGAAGTTCATCTATTTAGAATATCAAATTATCTATTTTGCCCCGCCTCTGGACAAGATTCTGATCCAGTTAAATACATCAATAAATCACGAAAATTGGCATTCATGTAGACTTGATGTTTCTCTACAGTTTCATTAAAAAAACCAAATTTTTTATTTTGTAGAAATCTCGAAATTAATTTTTGAATATGGTAAAAAACAGTAAGGTTATAAAAACTAACATTCAACTAACTCATAACTTAGTCTAAATAAGAAGCATGCATCTATACTGATCACTGGTCTCAAGTACTGAATCACTGCAATGCATGGACCAAAAACCCAGGCTACCGCCCTGAATTGAACAACTCCTTCAATAAGCTCTCAGTGTTTATCTCGTATAGGACATGTCAAAAATTGGTAATTAGAGCTGGGATTCTTGTCGCAGATTCCCATCAGCAGTGGTTCCAGCAAGCTGTATGAACCTCCCAGCTCCCAAATTATCGGGCTATTGCAAGCTCACGACCCTCTCCACAATCGATTGTATTTCGAGGTTACATTACCATACTTAACCCTCACACAATTTGTCACCCCCTGGATGCTCATACAAGGGTCATTCTTAATGGAGGTCTCAATGATATCGGTAATAATTGATGCCGTGAGACATTCATGGTCTTCCCTTGAGTATTTAGACCTCCAAAAATTTTACACTGTGAGAAAGACAAGCCTCACACATGCAGGTCTAAATACTCAAGAGAAGACCATGAATGTCGCACGACATCAATTATTACCGATATCATTGAGACCTCCATTAAGAAGGACCCTTGTATGAGCATCCACGAGGTGACAAACTTTGTGAGATTAAGTATGGCAATGTAACCCCGAAATACAATCGATTGTGGAGAGGGTCGTGAACTTCCCACCACAATGTAAACATACATGCACTATGAATGAATTAATTGTCTCTTTGGAGTAATAAACCTCATATATATTAGTCAAAAACTTCCCACCACAGTGTAATGAAATCATCATTGATATGGCCAACAAACTACATTTTGATATATGGTAAACAGTTGTTAGTTTACTAATTTAAATGTATAGGTTGCTGAAAAAATAAAAATAAAATAAAAAAATAAAAAAAAATAAAAAAAATTGAAAATCGCCTCCAAAATTGCCCTTTTCGCCTTAGAAATCGCCTTATCTTTTTTTCTTTCTCTTCCTCTCTTTTCTTTTCTGTGATTTTGAGTGAGTTGTGAGAGGGAGGAGAGAGAAAGAGAGGTATTTATAGGGTCTGAAACAAAAAAAAATATTCTCAACCAGTCATTTTTTGGCCGGTTCTAATTTTAATCCTGGCCGGCAGTTTTTTAGCCGGTTTGGACATTTTTAAAAATACTCAACTAAGCTGGATATAATTAATAATCTTAATTTTGAATATTAATAAAAATGCCGGCCAGTTGAGCATGTGCTAGCAAGATCATATTTATATGGAAATAAATCTGCTACGATTCCAAAGAATCACATAGACCCTGCAATTTCAAATTCACTCATTCATTTGGTTTGAAATTAGTACATTAAAACTATTTGTTTTGAAGATTCGTGTAGGAAGAAAAATGAATAGTTGGATTTGGAATTGCACGGCCCTGTGATTCTTTAAAATCACAGCAGATTTATTTCCTATTTATATAACATAACAATACTGAGTATGCAGTGCCTTACGACTGTGATGTATGAACTCTTTTATTTAATATAACACTTGTCAGCCACTGACAAGGCTTCAAAAAAAAAAAACAATGTCAGTAAAAATAATCTTCAACAGTTGAACTGTACTACTTTTACCGCTGTCAGCGAGTCATCATTTTTCTCGGTGAGCGTTAAAAAAAGAAAGAAAAAAAAGTGGATGTCGGAGACTCCGGTCGGTGGTCTCCAGGGAGACAGTATAGCTCCCAGTTTTGGTCCTTGTGTCTTTGGATCTCTTGTGCTTCATCCCTGTAGCTTTCTTTCATGTCATAGGATAATATCTTATTCCGAAATTTTTATTAATACCATTTAAAAAAAAAAACCAAAACACCATGGAAATTGAGGAATTCAAAAAAACATCAGGGCCTCTAATTCAATCTGTGGCCCCATTTTTAGGGACCCGCAGATTGAATTGGAGGCCCCCAAAAAATCTAAATATTAGTATATTATAGTGCATTTTTGGGTTTTTAGGGGGCCTTATTTTTCGAATTCTCCATAATATGTGGTTTATTTTTTTTGACAGTGGTATTAATAAAAATTTCGGTCTCTTATTTTTATTTCAAAATATACGGAGCAGCAAAAATGATCAAGAATCAAAATTTAAAACAACAAAGTTAACATGATTAAGTACATTATGTATCTCCAATGTAGGTAGCAGTTTGTTATCAAATTTCATCTTTGCTTTAGTATTTGAATACGTGGATAATATGTACTGAGGTGATTGCTTTAGAAAAATATTTTTCAAAAAATTATGGACCATAAAAAACAGTGATTTAAAAAATTATAAAAAATAGTAAAATTTGCTAAAAATGTAAAATTTGGTATCCATACACATTTTAATATGGAGATCGTGTTGAACGATTCAGATTAACTGTTTGAACTTTAAAATATGTATTATATTTTTATGTTCAATTGATCAATTATTGATTATGTGTTGATTATGTGAGCTTATGCTTCCAACCTTAAAAAAACAAAATTATTGATCATGTGGCTTTTTTAGTGAATGTAGAGTTTGCTAAATATTAACAGAAAAGCTTTCTTAGCCACATGTAAGACCACAGGCAAAGATGCCTCAAAAGAAAGAAACTTGCCACCGAAAAATTCATAAAACGCGTTAAATGCGGCGCTTTGGATCCCCAGGTGGCACCCCATCTTTTTTTCCCTTTTCTCATTCTTTTAATATTTTTTCCCGCTCCATTTCTCTACTTAAAAGCCACTGTCCCCGCTGTCCCTATTCCCCATCCCACACACCCACTGACACTCACACACAAGATCCAGTTTCCAACTAAAATTGCAGAAATTCAAACAGAGTTTCACAAATGAGGCAATTTCCAGTGATATTTAAGGTCATTTTATACATTTTCGTGCAATTTCAACTTATCACAGGTGACGATCCGTACAGGTACTACAACTGGGTGGTAACATATGGACCTATCTCTCCTCTTGGTACAGTTCAACAGGTACGTTTGGTACATTCAAACCAATATTAGCGACTACCCTTTTTATTCGTCATTTTTTTTTTTAATATTAGAGACTATATGTGCTTAAAGTTGCTGTCTTTTCTTTGTCAAGATTTAGCAAGCTGTGACTTGACAAAAAAAAATGGTATATAGTTTAGATCATCAGATATCCTCAACGCAAATCAAGCCAGTGAGGTCTTACCACCTAGCAAACCGTAAACCAAACATGTGTGATGACTGATGACTCCAATAAAAATTCAAAAGATAAAATAAAAAATGAAAGAAGAAGAAAAATGACTGACACTGGTAACAGACCTCACAGACCTGAACCGGATGATATGTGAGCTGCAACTGCAAACAACCTGAACCCAAATATCCCAAAATCCACAAGTCACCAGAAACCAAATTACCAGAATTATCCTGACCCAACCATCCACCGCCTATTCTTGTTCTCGATGTTTCATTATCTTAAGCTATTAGCCTATTACATAATAATTTATAATTTTTTCTAATTTATTATATTTATAAAATTGTTCTAGTTTTTTAAAATATGTTAACATTGCTTTTTTTTATTTGTTTGGTTTGAAGGGAATCTTAATCAATGGTCAATTTCCAGGCCCGAGAATCGAATGTGTGACGAATGACAACATAGTACTCAATGTCATAAACCAGCTTGACGAGCCTTTCCTCATAACATGGTACTTTAATACTGTATACTTACCTTCTTTCAAAAGTGCATTCTCCGATCTCAGTATCATACCAGTCAGTCCCTTGTCCCGGTATACATTTACCGGGTTGTTACGAAACTGATGCTATTTTTAGTCTTGCTTCCCTCATCTCTCTATAATTAATCTTGTATTGGATTGGTTGGCTAATAAATATATATTTAAGCTGGTAGAGGGGGTGCATGACAGTATCCATAAATGATGCATTCAATTTCCCTTTGTTTCATATAGAATATTTCCTTTCTTTCTTGAGATTGCATTGGCAACATGGTGCACTGAATACTATCTTTTGATCTTTTCCCAACAAAGCACAAATTGCCATATTATGAAATTGTCAAAAGAATTAGGATCAAATTGTACATATAACATATGACAGAATCTTGTAAAATTGCAATATGGAGCACACCAAATTAAGTTTCTTTTGTAAAACAAGTATCCAATTTTTGCTCTTTGATACGGCAAAAGAATAAAAACATGAAGAAATAAAATATGAAGTAGTGATTTACATTTTGGCTGTTTTCAGTTTTTTTGTATCTTTTGTACACCTGAAATTGAAAGACATGGAGTAATTTTATTTTTGTAAAGAATTGTAACATCTTTTGTTTAGTTTAAAGTTATTTTTAATTCAATAGTTGTTATTGGCTTCGATTGAATTTGGCCCCTGCTTTGAATTCATTCTGGCCAATTCTAATTCTATATATATACTGGTTAGTTGTGTTTTCCTTTCCAGCACGAGATGCTTGCTAGAGTATCAATTGGCCTATATAATATGCCTCACCACAATAATATTTTTTTTCATAGGAATGGTATAAAACAGAGGAAAAATTCATGGCAAGACGGGGTTTTAGGCACAAATTGCCTGATCGCACCGAATTCAAACTACACGTACAACTTTCAAACCAAGGATCAAATCGGCTCGTTCACATACTTCCCTACAGTTGGCATGCATAGAGCATCTGGCGGTTTTGGAGCGCTTAATGTGTACCAGCGGCCCGCCATACCAGTGCCGTATCCCAAGCCAGATGGTGACTTCACTTTGTTGGTCGGTGACTGGTACAAAGCTGGACACAAGGTAAATCAAGTTTGGAGTCTTTGTTTTTCTTTCCTTGTTTAAGATTTTTATCAAACAATTAATCAAACCTGAACTGTTGGCTTTTTTTAGACATTGAGGCAAATTTTGGACTCGGGAAGTTCTCTTCCTTTCCCTGATGGGCTTTTAATAAATGGAGTTCAATCAACATCCTTCAATGGAGACCAAGGTACTCTATAGAATGATACTTCTCCATCTAATAATTTATTTTAATTATGTATTGTGGTATTAGTTGCTTAATAGTTAATACCTTTGCCCTGGATTGATATAATTTATTTATCTTTTTTTTTATTCTTAAATCAATTTAACCAGTAGTACCAGTTCAGCATTACTAGTGGCTGTGCTCTTTGGTCCAGTGACTTAAGAGAATATATTTTGTTTATTTCAGGGAAAACATACCTCTTTAGAATTTCTAACATCGGATTGGAGACCTCCATTAATTTCAGAATCCAAGGCCATGCTCTCAAATTAGTTGAGGTAGAAGGGGCCCACACACTTCAAAACTCATATGACTCTCTAGACTTACATGTGGGTCAATCACTGGCTGTTCTAGTAACCCTAAACCAACCACCAAAGGATTACTTCATAATCACATCAACTAGATTTACAGACCAAGTACTTATAGCAACTGGAGTTCTCCACTACAGCAACTCAAATACACCAGCTTCTGGACCACTGCCAGCTGGGCCTGCTGGACAGATTGACTGGTCCATGGACCAAGCCAGATCACTCAGGTACTCAATTTTAATTTATTCTTGTTACTGATTTATGAGTACAATATGGATAGATCTATATCTGAAATCAGAAATGCCAACTTATTGCTGCATACTTGACAGAAGTCAAATATATGTGCTGCATGGCTCTTAAAGAAGGTTTAAATTTTGTTGTATACCTTTGAAAAGGAAAATTATCTCTCTTCTCTCGAATTTTCTGTAAAAGGGCCCTACTAATCTACCCTTTCTGCTTACACTTACACTCTAGTTTGGTAAATTTATTTGGAATAAAAAGACCTAAGGGAGAGAAAAACAATTAGCAGATAATCAAACATTGGTCCCAACTTTCGCGTGGTATTTTTCATAACAAATATTACTACATATCAATGTAGGTGGAATCTGTCGGCAAATGCTGCTAGACCAAACCCTCAGGGAACATTTCATTATGGGTCGATACCCAGATCAAGATCCCTTATTCTCGCCAACTCAGCACCGCTAATCAATGTGAAACAACGATTTGCGGTCAATGGGGTATCCTTTGTAATTCCAGATACGCCTCTAAAACTTGCCGATAATTACAACATCGCCAATGTCTTCACATGGGACAGTTTATCTCTTACACCATCTGCAGGCCCTGCTGTTCTGGGCACTCCGGTTGTGAGACTAGATCTGCATGAGTTTGTGGAAATTGTTTTTCAGAATACAGAGACTAAAGTACAAAGTTGGCATCTCGATGGTTATGACTTCTGGGTTGTCGGGTATGAACCTTTTCTCCCCAATAAATCTTCTGACCCTATATTGTAGTTAAAATTGCATAAGTGTAATCAGTATCATTTTGATTTATAATTTGTGAAGATATGGATCCGGTGCATGGACAGAGAGTCAGAGGAGCAGCTACAACTTGGTTGATGCTACATCAAGGCACACAGTTCAGGTATACCGATAATTAAGATACTTCTTTATAAAAAAAAAAAAATAAGGCCTTCAAAAGATGTATGAACTTCTATGCTGTTAGCCTTATTTAGAAGACCCAATAGTAGAAGGCAATC
Source organism: Carex myosuroides (assembly GCA_028015225.1). Lineage (NCBI taxonomy): Eukaryota > Viridiplantae > Streptophyta > Magnoliopsida > Poales > Cyperaceae > Carex > Carex myosuroides. The sequence goes on along the minus strand of CM051485.1, from coordinate 2,356,547 downwards.
ATTTAGTTACGAGGGATTACCACGGTGGCTTGTACGTGGTTAAGTACATGCAAAATCAAATTGTAACTACAGTACATGTACTAAACTAGTTGCATTTATGTAGTTAGAATGTTAAATATTGAACATACTAATGTATATTCAAATATATGTAGGTTTATCCTAATGGCTGGTCAGCCATATTGGTATCCTTGGATAACCAAGGAATGTGGAATATCAGATCATCTATGTGGGCCAGGCAATATTTAGGACACCAGTTCTATTTTAGGGTTTGGACTCAGCAACAAAGCTTATCTAACGAGTACACTATTCCAACCAATGCTTTGCTTTGCGGCAAGGCTACTGGTGTTCTTCACTAGTGTAGTTCGTTCCTTTTTTCTTTTTTTTGATCATTTCATGATTTGGCTAGCTTATTTTTTTGTCACAATAGGGTGACATGATAATAGAAAAGGTGAGATTCTGTAAAATTATTTTGAACCATTGATTTTGGTATCTTTGGTATTCAAATTTGCATTCTGTGCTTGATTGTTTTGTGCGACCAACATACAAATTGGTGAAATGTTGTAGCTCCTTAATTTTTGTGTAATTAGATTTTAAATGTATATGTTTATTTTATTTTTTTCTTTTTCCTTGTTTATGTTGCTTTGAGCTTAAAGGAGAGATGTAAATCAGTACAAGGTGCATTTAATTCTGAAGAGAAAGTTAGATATAAAAGCTTTTGTAACAGATATATTTAGAATAATTTAAAGGAAATAGGAGAAAAGCATTCAGCAGTAAAGACTAAATTGCATTAGCATCTTTGTTACTTTGTCTGCTTATTACAAACACTACTTGAAACAGATATATGCTAATCTTAATTACAACTAGCTCGGGCCCACGAGCTATTTATCAAAAGAGAAAAATAATGACAACTTAGCCCAATTGGCCCACAGTAAAACACAAAATTGCAAAAAAAAGTAAAATGAAGAAAGAAAGCCCACTTGGCCCATATTACTCTTGCAAACCCCACCCATCAGCTGCATTTTTCCGTTTAGGTTTCTTTTCTTTCCATTTTTACATACGTAAAAGTCGGGTAAAGATTTTAACAGAGTAATTTTGGCTTCATGCAGCGCAGGAACCATTTTGATTGTATTGTACTTACGCTGCGTAAAGTGAAAAATGCTCTGTTAAATTCTTCGTCCTAAAAATCGAGTAAGATCGAGAAAGCATTTTTATTTGTACCAAATGGACGGCGCGCTTTAATTACTCTCTCAAACGCACCAGATTGTATATAATTTTCACAAATAGGGGAGAATCATGTTCTCTCTTATTTTCTACTTCGACAGTTATCTAAAAATAGTTTGAAGAACTTGGATTCTTTTGGGAAAACAAAATGATGTGCTCGGTTTCAGTGAGTGCTAGATTTTTTTCATAGATTTATATAAGAGTAAGGCTTACTTGCTATAGATAGCATGAGGCATTCCGTGCTACGGCTTCAAAAATCTATCGTATAAATTTCAAATTTCAATCTAAGTAGCTCAGTAAATTGGTCATATTATGAACTTAATACTAATTTTTACTATTTTTAGAATTAATGAAATATGACAAAAAATAGTTTAAAATATTAATATATTTTTATTTTTAAGCTATTTATTACTATCTTTTATGAATCATAAAAAATAGTAAAAAAAATTTAAAAATAGTAAAAATTAGTATTCTACAAGTTCATTATATTACTGAACTACTTAGACCAAAATTTAAAGTTTATACGATAGATTTTTAAAGGTGTAGCACAAAAAAGAATTTGAAGTTTGAAATTTATCGTATAACAATTTATCCTAAAAGATATATATAAAAAGGGCTTCATGCCTAGTCCAAATTATAACTTCCTCCTGCCAAACACCGTGGAATACAATCCTAATTAATTTAATAAAGAAAATATTACAATATGATATTTTAATTGGTATTAAGAAATTGTAAAACTACACTGATATATCTTCGAGATCAAACTGATTCGAACTCAATCCGATACATCTTTGTTTGCATCCATATTTATTCTTTTGCGATCTAGATTATGCATGGAACAATATGTATGAACCTCCGACGAATATACTAATTGAAGATTTTTTTTTTTTTGGCTGAGACAGATTGGTCAACATTCTTAACTTATTTTAGTGCATGTACTGAATTTTGGCCGAATTTTTGAGTAATATCCAAATTTTTTTGTTTCAAATTTTCAAATTCTGCATTCAAATTCAACTTATTATTAGATCTGCCCAAACCGGAGAATTAATTTCGGATTAGGAGTTCTGAAAAATAATTCTCCAAATTTGTTTTTTTTAAATTAAATAGAAAATGTTATGATTTATTTATTTTTTGTATTGAAATATTAGAAATATTTTTGTATTTTTGAAAATAGATGAAAAAAATATATAATTGAATTTATTAGAAAGATTGCGAAAAATAACCAATATCAACATTTTTCAGGTTGGATTTTTTGCGGCTGTAAAAAAAATTAAAATATTTCTGTGTTACTGAAAAAAAATAAAAATATTTTGAATCTGAGTTATTGATTCCGGTTTAAAAGTTATTTCTGAGTAAATAAAAAAAATATCGCGATCCTTCTATTTTTGAAAAACAAAATTTGATCTGACAAAATGTCAGAAATTATTTTCTTTTCTTATTTAGTGTTTTGTTTTGTTTAAATTGCTAATATTGTACATGAGGTTAGTATTCATTATATATTGAAGTTAACAATTACTAGTAGTTTCCGGGTTATTGTTAAAGTTGAGAAAAATGGAATGTCTAGAAACCAGTAGTTTCAAAGCAAAATTTCTATACCAGAAGCTTGATATTTCAAAAAATATATTAACAGACCTATTTTGACTTCACGCAGCATATCACTCATATAATTCTTTCAACGAAAAATGTCACAAAAATGCACAAAATTTGTTAACAAAAATACCGGATTCTCTGAAATATGGTTGACATTTAATTTTTTAAAGGTTCTTGGGATTTTTCTCGATTTATACCAACCTACAAAAAAAAAGAACATAAAAATATTATAAATCACTACAAAGTACAAAATTTAAATAATGTTAAAAAAAATATTGGATAATTATTTTCCGCAACAAATATAAGCTTCCTATTTTTTAACCCGTTTTTTTTTTTTAAAGAGTTAGGAATATTTCAAGTTTTCAACACAAACAAGTTCGGCCTTCATAAATTGACCCAAAAGAAAATTTAACCAATATCCAACAAAATTAGTTCGGTATTCATGCACCGCTTCTTTTCATTTTTCTTTTAACATTCTTTCAATATTTTTCCTCTCCATTTCTCTACTTAAAAGCTACTGTCCCAATATCCCCAATCCCCTATCCCATTATCTCCAATCTCTTACCCTTCCCTGCTTGCACTTAGGGCATGTTCGGTTGCCAAGCGGGAATGGGAATGAGTTTGGGTTCGGGTTCAATTTGAATGGCCGAAACACTGTGCGCGTGGGAAAAAAAAATTCACTCTGAGTGAATTTTTTTTTTCCCACAGAAATAGTGGCAGCTGAACATGCCCTAATTTGGTAATTTGGAAGGTGTAGGAGACAGAGAAAAACAATTAACATATACATATATGAAAACATTGGTCCCAACTTTTGGTTGGTATTTTTCATAATAAATATGATATTAATTATCAATGTAGGTTGAATATGTGAGTAAGTGCTGCTGGTACCAAACCCTCAAGGATCATTTCCTTATAGGACGATACCCATATCAAGATCCCTTCTTCTCGCCAGCTCAGCACCAGTAATCAATCCAAGACAAAGGTTTGCGGTCAATGGGGAGTCCTTTGTAATTCCAGATACGCCTTTAAAAAGCTCACTGATTTGTGGAAATTATTTTTCAGAATTCAGAGACTTATATACAAAGTTGGCATCTTGATGGTTATGCCTTCAGCTGGGTTGTCGGGTATGAACCTTTTCTCACCAATAAACTTTTTGATTATAGATTGTAGTTAAATTGCATAATTGTAATCAGTATACTTTTGCTTTTTAATTTGTTAAGATATGAATTGGGTACATGGACAACCACTTCAAGACTCGGCTACAACATGTTTGATGCTGTATTAAGGCACACTGTTCAGGTATACTGAAATATATATACACATCTTAATAAGAAGAAGCAAGGCCTTTATAGGATGTATGAGTATGACCTCATATCCTATTTAATCTAATTTATATCATTTAGTTTCAAAGGGATTACCATGGTGGCTGGTACCTGGTTAAGTACACGCTCAAAACCCAATCTTAACTACAGTACATGTACTAAACTAGTTGATGTATGTATGCAATTAGGAAGTTAAATTTTGATCATACTTACTGGACTACTTTAAATAAATATGTAGGTTTATCCTACTGGCTGGACAGCAATATTGGTATTGTTCGATAACCCGGGAATATGGAATATTAGATCATCTATGTGGGTCCGGCAAAATCTAGGGCAGCAGTTCTATTTTAGGGTCTGGACACAGAACCAAAGCTTGGCTATTAAGTACACTATTCCTCCCAATGCTTTGCTATGTGGAAGGGCTGTTAATTTTCGCCACTAGTAGCGGAGTTCGTTCTTTTTCTTTTTTGATCCTTTCATAATTTAGCTAGCTTTTCTTGGTCGCACTAGGGTGACACGGTAATAAAAATGGTGATCAGATCCTGTAAAATTATTTTGAAACATTGACTTTGGTTCTTTGATATTCAGATTTGCATTCTGTGCTTGATTGTTTTGTGTGAACAACATACAAATTGCAGAAACGTTTTGGCTCCTAAATTTATGTGTTTCTATTTTTCTTTTTCCTTCATTTATATTGCTTTGAGCTTAAAATAAAGATGTAAATCAGTACAAGGACTAGTTGCATTTGATTCTAGAGAGAAATTTAGATAGAAATGCTTTTGTAACAAATAGATTTAAGATAATTTAAAGAGAAGAGGAGAAAAGCACTAAGCACTACAGACAAAAATGCATTATCATCTTTGTTCCGCAGTCTGCTTATTGCAAACTGCTATTGAAAAAAAAAAGGAAAATTAAATACAACTAGCCCAAGTAGCCCACAGTACAACCCAAAATAGCAAAAATGAGTAAAATGAAGGAAGAAAGCCCACTTGGCCCAGATGACTCTTGCCGGCCCCACCCATCAGCTTCATCTTTCCGTTTAGGCTTCTTTTCATTTTCATCACATCTCCATTCTTATATTATGCACGTAGTTGTCCTGATCCGCCAACGGCTAAGATTGAAAGATGAATTTTCAAATTGAATATCAACCCTCCAATCACATAATTTGTTTTCTTTTGATTAAATACATCTATTTTATGTGTAGAAGTCTAAATTTATTTTAAAACATACTTGCCACACATATTGCTACATAGTTTGTCACAATTAAAATTGAATGAATATCTAGAGATCCGTTTCCTTATTTCTCCTTACAGCTATCTGCGATTCCTGCAATTAAATTATTTCCTTATTTCTCTATTTCCTCCGTTTCATTTCTCCTCTTCCTCTATATTTTTGACAATGAAAATGGAAACAATCATATCTTTCCGAATTTTGTTTAGGGCTACTGTATCTTTGTGAATAAATGAAGAGCATATCTTGTGCTGATGGAACCAATCATATCTTTCCGATCTGGAGAGAAAGTGAAGAATATCAAGAATTTTCGTGTAGAGAAATGATCTTTTGAGAAATTTGCATTATTAAAATAATTTCCATCAAAAATATATATGTAGAGAAAATCCTTATTTGAATCATTTAATTATATCTTTCTAAATTTTGTTTCTTTACATATTATTTCTTCTCTAAATTGTTTAATGACCTGTCTTGTTTGTGGAGAAAATTAGATATTAAATCGTATAATGATACTTCAAGAATTTTTTTCATGATATATTTGATTTGTTTTTTTCATTTGTTGTTGTTTCTTTTATTGTTAGTTATTATTTGGATCTCCATTTTTTTTCATTTGTGTCTTTTATTTTCATTTAAATATATTTTTCTTAATTTTTTGTGAATGTCAAACAAAAATGTCTCTTTATATTCTATTCAATTTTATAATATGTCCCCGTTGCAATGCACGGGCACGATACTAGTATCTATCTATGTATCTAATCCTTGATCAGGTCTGCACTGTTCATCTACAGTACAATGTACAGTGAAGCTGACAGGTGGGTCTCACCATTCAGCGACACAGAATTTTTTTTTTGTTTTTTTTTTTGGGGCCCGCCTTCTTCTACAAAATTTTTCCAGCCGGTTCTTCTCCCTTCCAGCGATCCCCTCTTTCCCGAACCCTAGCCCCTCTCTCTTTTATCGGAGGCGATTCCCCTCTCTTGTCTCACCGAGCCCCGAGCCCCACCGCTCCGCACCCCTGAGCTTCCTCTGCTTCTAGGAGAAGGGAAAAACGATATTTCATTTTCCCCCGTTTCTTCTTTGTCGTACGCGCTCTGACCCGTGTCGCATCACCATTATTTCGCCTTGCCAGAGACGACTCTCCAACCCGCGTGCGTGCCTACTCTCTAAGAGAGGGCGTGGCCGTACACCCCGCACCAACCTCCTCCCCTTCAAATGCTCCTCTCCTCCGCCCTCCCTCTCAGATTCGAATCTCTCTTCTCCTCTCCCAAATCAGATCAGCCCCATCTCTCCTCCCAAATCGAATCACCACTGTCTCGCAAAAGAGAAACCGTAACCCTCCTTTCTCTTTCTCCCTGCGCTACTTTCTTTGGCTGGTTCTCTTAACAAAAACGCCGCTGAAGGTCTCAAGGTCCCTTTGTCTCTCTCCGGTAAGCTCTCAAGGTCTGTTTTTTCTCTCTTCCTGATAAATAGATTTGCTTCTTTCTTAACTTCCTGATAAATAATATGGGCAAGTTTTTCATGATAGTTTTACGGTTCTTCCTCATACTTATAAAGAAGGATGATAGGTTTGGTACTAAGCAAAACAAGCAAATAGCTGACTGTACAGAACTTTAGTACATGAATTCAAAATCATTTATGCTTTTGTTGCTACTTGAGAAATTGCATATTACATGTTAATATCTGTTGAAATAGGTGTTTTGAGACATGTGTAATGACCTTACTTTTGTAGGTTCTTTTGAATATGTGCTTTCGTTGATAGACTGGTAAAAATGATACATACCTATATATGAATTATAGTCTAGAACAAGATTAGAATCTATCTATAGATTTCAATTTTCTACTGTTGCACTAAAATGTAGTTGGTATAGTAACTTTTACTAGAAACTAAGCTTTTGATTTTGCTATTACTCCTTGGTTCGAGACATGCCTCTTTAATTATGTTCCAATTCACGCTTCTTACCCAACTTTGTCTTGATCTATTAAGTGAAAATGGACTCATGTTACTTTTAGTTTTACAGCTCAATTTTTACTAAGGAAGACTATCCATTCCATGACAAGTTTTGTTAGCTCTCACTTCCTGGTTTGTTTTCTATGTTCTTTTAATTGTTTATTATCGTGAATTGTAACTTTCCACTTGGGTCAGAATCTCAACCAGAGCATATTTTCAGTAAAACCCATATCAAATCTATAAAAAATCTGACTCCTTCCGTCTTTATATTCTTCCGTTGTATATGACAACATATAATAAGCAAATAAATATCCTTTTTTTTTTCCCTTTTTTTGTTGGATATGAGATTTTTGTGGAAAAATTAAGTCAATTATCTACATGACTTGCTAAATATAAGAAAAAAAATTACATGGTTCATCATTAATCTATACCTTACAAAGAACCTTGACTTCTAAGATTTTTTGTCTATACCTTACAAAAAAAAATTACATGGTTCATTATTAATCTATACCTTACAAAGAACCTTAACTTCTAAGATTTTTTATCTATACCTTACAAAAAAATTACATGGTTCATTATTAATCTATACCTTACAAAAAATTACATGGTTCATTATTAATCTATACCTTACAAAAATTACATGGTTCATTATTAATCTATACCTTACAAAAAATTACATGGTTCATTTATACAATATATCTGTGTGATTTTGATAGGCTTACAAATCTGACGCTTGAGCTGTAAATTCATAACCTAGCGCAGCGCTCCGAAAACAAGCAAGAAAACAATAGTGGATCCTTTTTGGCTCTCTTTTATTAGGTAATAATTGTTATATTAATTATAAAAAAAGACATTGTATTTTGTTAGCTTATCAGAACAGTTTATTTGCTGATATTGGGTTAAATTGGGCTCAAGAAGATTACAAACTCATCCCAATGAGATAGTGGGATGCAGGAACAACAAGCTACCACAAAGTTGTCACCCTTCTTCCAAACACAACACTAGAACGAACGATGACTAAGAAAACTAATATTTCTAACTTTTGTACAAATTCATGTACAGTTTTTATCTTAATATAAGTAAACTATAACATTTGTACTATGTTGTCCCTATATACTTATTCAAAACCCCTAACATGCTTCTCCACCAGCCTCGACAACCCATTGCCGAAGCAACGCGAGGCCCATTGCTAGTATTATATTCATTGTAAAAACTGGATTATGATATAAATTTATTTAATTTATGGAACCCTAGCTTATGATGGCTTTTGAAGTCAGATTGTAAGTCAATGGTGTAATTATTAGCAACTTAGTGATGTCATTATTTAATTTCAACCAAAATTGACTTAATTACACATCACAAAATAATGACAAAATTATATAGTTCCATAATTAAATTTAACAAATATTTATATATGATAAGTCTGTTTATTCTACAAGAGATATATTTTAAATTTAATATTCATTTTGCACTGCAATGTTTCTCTTGTAGAATGGAATATGAATGTTGATTTTTCTTTTTGAGTTAATTACTTGATTGCTTTTATATCATAATGGCGTTGGTTGCTCACGCCTTTTGTTTAAGAATTAATTAATTAATACCGGTTTGAGAACCGTATTAGCGCAACTGTGAAGGTTTTCAAAAAGTTGGGGTCCAATAGTGAATAAGCCAACAAAAAAAATCACCATCCGCAAAATGTAGGAATTCGTGCATATTAGAAAAAAGTTCATGCAAATATATCCTTATCATTTGATTTGAATGAGATAAAGGCAACTGAGCATGCCAATGTACATGAAGAGCAGAGCAAAATGGATGAAGTTACAATGTATGACATTTTAAATACAAATTTATTCACATAGAATCAAGTAAAATTTCTTAAAAATAATAAAAAGAAAAACTTAATGAATTTGGTCCGATGATTACTTAAACCTTTTTAATTATTTTGCTTTTGAGATATTAGAAGAAAATCAATATTAAAATTAGGCATCCACTCGAATATAATATTATTGACATATAACCCTCGATATGTGGAGCAAACATGGTAAAAATATATATTATATATTTTTATGTTGCATAAATTTTCACATCATATTTAAGTCATTTCTTTTATTATTATTTGAGTAGAACTAGGGCTTGATGTGCTCACCAAGCCCTTTGGTGAGCACACCTCCAAAAACTGCATTTTCAAAATTCAAATAGTCGATTCGAACCTTCCAACGTGTTCTTCATATTAAAATGTGCTTGGAGACCAAATTTTACATTTTTTGGAAATTTTTTACTATTTTTTCAGAATTTTTGAAAATCACAGCTTGTCATTAAATAAAAAAAAAATTCAAAAAACACTGATTTTCAAAAATTCTGAAAAAATAGTAAAAAATTTCCAAAAAATGTAAAATTTGGTCTCCAAGCACATTTTAATATGAAGAACACGTTGGAAGGTTCGAATCGACTATTTGAACTTTGAAAATGCGGTTTTTGGAGGTGTGCTCACCAAAGGGCTTGGTGAGCACATCACACCCTAGTTCTACTCTTATTATTTTTATCAACTTAGGATATTAATTTAAACATGTCAATTTTCTAACATGATGCACTATCATTTTTTAGCAAGTTTGAAAAGTATTTAAAGCTTTGTATTTTACATGACATTAACATTTACCTGGCTGTCTTTCAGTTGTGACGCTATTTACTTGTGGAAATTGAGTAAGATCGATAGACAGAGAGCGTTCTTCTTTTCATACCAAATAGACGGCGCGCTTTGGTTTCTCTCTCTCAAGCACACAACAACTCTGATAATTTTTACCAAAGAGGCGCGTTTTGGGGGGGACAAAATGATGTACTCGGTTTCAGTGGATGCTAAATTGGCCGGAAAGGTACTTCTTTACGTTCTCTCCTTCTCAGCTCCATTATCCTCAACTATCCTTACACCTATCCTCTCCTTACCTTTCTTATCCAAAATCGCCCCACCCTTGTAGCCACTAATCCTTCTTTCCTACCCAAACCCTTAACGGGTTTTGGGTATGCTCTCTTGCTTTCCTGCTTGGTTCCCTTAGTTTTTCCAGATTCTTCCTTTTCGTTCATAATTTGGTGTGATGCTATAAGCTGGGTTTGGTGTGGCTGCATTGGTTGGTATTGAGTTTATTGTCTCTGGCTCTGTTGAAAGAGAACAGAACTTTTGTTTCAGAAATTACTATATCTGGAGAAGTTCAGTGAGAAGAGATACTTAGAATTTGTGATGGCTTGCAGCTTGCTGTGGTGCTCTACGTGCATTTAAGATTGTTTATTGAATATAAGTTTGAATTCAAATGAAAAGATCAAGGAATCCATGAAAATTGCAATCGGGGATTTTGCCCAAAAGGATATTTTGGGCACACGAGAGGGTGATATCACTCTTATTATCAAATGTAGTGCATTGGGTTTGGTGCAGTGGGGTCAAATAGGATTAAATCCATACCGTGTGAAATCCCTTTGCATAGCTCTGACGGATGAGGTTTCCCTTGGAAAAACACTTAAAATTCTGAAGGTTTTGATCTTTCTTGTTAGGTTACAAAAGTGGATAAAGGTTTAAAGAAATGTAGCGGCTTTACAGTTCGTGTCAGAGCATCTTCATTTGGTGATTCTGAGAAAACAGCGCGTGTAGCGGTTCTAGGTGCCAGCGGTTACACTGGTGCTGAGGTAATAATACTAATGCGGTTAATTTCTCAAATATAATTACTGTACTTGAATTATGATCAGAAACCGGTTCGAACCATATGAACTTATGAAATGTTTTTTTTATTTTTTATTGAACAGATAGTAAGGCTTCTGGCAAAGCACCCTCACTTTGCAATTACAGTCATGACAGCCGATAGAAAAGCTGGTCAACCCATTGGTTCTGTGTTTCCTCACTTAATTACTCAGGTTACTTTATCTGAAAATACATTTCTTCTTTGCTGCTATTGAATCACTACCAGTTGATGCTTTAGGTTGTTGGTATAAGTTCCTCATAGCCTTGTGTTGCATGACTTTGTCATATGGATAATAATTTGTACTATGAACGATGTTTATTATACTCAAAATTGTTATCGTGTCGGTACCAATTAGTGAGGCATTGGATCGACCAGCCAGTAAAGATACAGCTGCATACTTAAAAAAAAAGTAAAGTAATCTGCATCACTATGAGTCAGCTTCCTATTGATAATAACCTGTATGATATGTACAAGTCAATTTGGTACTTTACAGGAATTGCCAGACATGGTTGCAATCAAAGATGCTGATTTTTCAGACGTAGATGCTGTGTTTTGTTGCTTGCCTCATGGAACTACTCAGGTTGTTCTTATATTCATTGATTAGTTTGACTAGTTTGTGTTTATTATATGTCATTGATCATCTTGAGCATATAGTTGTTTAACAAAATTCCTAAAGGATTTTACTTAGAAGAAAGGAAAACAACATGAAAACATTCTTTAAACATTGCTACTTTTGTTTCCATAGGAAATTATTAAAGGCCTACCAAAGCGCCTAAAAATTGTTGATCTCTCAGCGGTATGTTATTACTATGTGTGTCCATTTTCAAGTTATTTTCAATATTTTGCAAGGAGAACACTTACAAGTTCCTTGGTTTTATAGGATTTTAGGTTAAAGAACATAACTGAGTACGAAGAGTGGTATGGCCAACCTCATAAAGCACCTGAGCTACAGGTCCCTCTTTCTCAATACACCTTTCATTTTTCATTTTTTTTAACCCTTTCTCATTTCTCCTTTTATATGTATTTATAACTTTAGGGATGTTATTTTATATAGGAGGAAGCAGTATACGGTTTGACAGAAATCTCTAGAGAAGAAGTGGAAAACGCACGGCTTGTAGCGAACCCGGGTTGTTATCCTACTTCAATTCAATTGCCTCTTATACCTTTAATCAAGGTTTTCTAATCCTTATTATGTAGTATTTTACATCTATGATCTGTGCAAATATGTTTTTTGATAGTATATGATTGTATTGATTTTGCATCTTAGGCAGGGCTAATTGAACTAAGAAATATCATAATTGATGCAAAGTCTGGAGTTAGTGGTTCAGGTTAGTGACTCCATTTAATTTTTAGGAGTTTGTCTATAACTTTCTTTTCTTATTTTTCTTGTTATTATACTATGTCGTTGTATTTGAAGGTCGCGGGGCAAAGGAGGCAAATTTATATACTGAAATTGCTGAAGGAATTCACTCTTATGGAATAACCAAACATCGTCATGGTACCTATTTTCATATGTATTACATAATTGGTCAATTTATAATTTTAATTTTATTATAACTATTTACTTTTCTTGTTCTTTGTTCGAGTTTTGCTATATGAATTGGAAATTTTTCTTAAATTTAGCTTTCAACTGTATACAGGAGTTCTGAAATCATACATAAAAGAGGCGTTGATATAACATTTAGTGATAGTTGTAAATTCATTATTACATCTTTTAAGACCAAACTTTATAAGAAACTACAAAGTGCCCCGATATGTTACCTATTCAGTGTACAAAAGAAAACTCTCAACAAAATCTCTCAAAACAATTTTCTTATTTTTCTTTGGTAAATATCAGTACCTGAGATTGAACAAGGGCTTGCTGGTGTGGCTAATTCAAAAGTGACTGTCAGCTTCACACCTCATCTCATGCCCATGGTATATATGTTTTTTTTTTTTAAATTAGCAAAAATGTTTATTGTATACATGTAGAGAAACTTAAAATACCCCATAGTAACTGTCATTTGTGCTATCATTAAATGATCAAACTACTCTCTGTGAAAGAGATGTATATTTGTTTGAGGGTAGTTTGGGAGATTACTATATTTACGGTTATGCAGGGATACTATTTATTCTTCTTGTTTTAAATCATGCTTTTCTACTTTGACTTTTTGATAATAGAGTCGTGGTATGCAATCTACCATCTATGTGGAAATGCCAACTGGTGTAACTGCTGACGATTTACACCATCACCTTATCTCTGCATATGAGGTACACTTGAAATACTGTATTCTGGTATCCCACTTTAGCCTCCTTATCATATGTCAGCATTCTTCTATTTTATGAGCTTTTGCATGTAAAATTGTTAGTATGGTTGATCTCTTTAGAAAAATATGAAAACTAAGCTTATTGGAACAGAAATGCAACTCTAAGAAGGAATTTTCTAAACTAGTCAGAAAATATGAAATATATATATTTTTTCTTATCTTTCATAATTAATGGAGATGTCAATTCACCAAGTAGCATGGATACAAAATAAATGCCCAGAACAAAATTGAAATGCTACTTTTTGGGGCAGTCACAGATGCAGCAAGGAGAGAGTAGAGATATTTATAAGGACCCTTTATCAACTCCCATTTTTAGTGCCTGTTAAAAAGTTCATAAATGGAATGATTAGTTGCTGACTGCTCAAGCACGGCTTTGTGACTGATGCAGTCTTGAAAACATTAAGGATACTTGTAAACACTCAGCCTTGGCTTGTTCTTTGCATATTAGAATGAAGATTTTGTGAAGGTTCTAGCAAAAGGTGTGGTGCCACACACTAGACATGTCAGAGGGTCTAATTATTGTTTGATGAATGTTTTTGAAGATCGAATTCATGGGAGGGCTCTTATAATTTCAGTGGTATGTTTTCTTCTCCAGTTAATAAATATAATTTTAGAACTAAAAAAGAAATAGTATGATAAGTCATAAGTATGGTTTTATTGTGTTATAGATTGATAATTTGGTTAAAGGAGCTTCGGGTCAAGCACTGCAAAACCTTAATTTGATGATGGGATTTCCAGAAAATGCTGGCTTAGGTGACCTGCCATTGTTTCCTTGAAACAAAAAGCAACTTTTAAAAAGGTAAATTCAAATGTTACAGTTTTCCCTTGTAACTAAAACTTTCAGCAAAGTAGATAAAAAAAAAGTATATAATTTTTTATTCTGTGTTTGAATTAACTTCTCATGAATTGGATATGTTGGGGGTTTCAGGAAGAAGGCGCTCCATTAAAATATTGATGTTGTAGGAAACCCAATTTGGGTTCTTAAACTTTCCAATACAACAACAAATGTTAACTAGTAAGCCTATTTAATATTTTCTGGATGACATTTGTAGCTGAATAAATTCTGAAGCATTTGTAGTTTCTTTCTTTTATCTGTGTTCATTTTCCGACGCAAAGGAGTATCAAGATGCTAATTTTTTAATTAATGAAAATCCCATTTCAATTATTTATTTATTTTCTTTTTTCTTTTGTGGATTTTGTTTGTGATGCTTGACCAATTGATCTAGAGAATTAATTAACGGCATTCTCTGGTAGTTGAGTAGTCATTGACAACTAAGTAAGATATTTGCAGAACCTTCCATTCTTTATCAGACAACAGCAAGAAGCAATTAGATAGCAAATTAGCAATATCAAAATGAAGACAATGAAGCTGTGCAAAATATTGTGATATTGAACTCAATTTTAAGCTATAACAAGGTAATTGATTGCACCAGGCCTAAAGTATCTCCATGCCTTTTTGGTATTATTACTTCTTTTTAACGGCATTCTCTTCAGTTCTTTTCATAGATTCACGGTTCTCTCTTCAGTTCTAATTTTAAATACCATACTGGATGCTCATTTCATACCGGTTTGTATCCTTTGTGATATTATTGGGGCCTTTTTCGGGGTTTTACTGCTCTATTGAGGTTTAATTGAGCATTAAGAGCGATGTTTTGGCCTTAAAGTGGGAAATATATCAGTCTCAATGAAACTGTACTGGGTGGTTAACTTGTTATGATCAGCATCTTGGGGTTTTCCTTTCTAGTTTCTACCTTTATACTTTGAATATAATTTGAGATGCATACATATTTATGCTGATATCAAACCAGCTTGTGTACTTTGGCAGGACATCATTCCATATTCCATAATCAAGGCTTAATAAAAGATAGAAAAAGAGGGCACTTTCAACGGTACTGTACCAGCTTGTTTGAACCAATACCTTGTGTACATCTTACTCACCTCTTACTTAGACCATAATCACGTCGATAGCATAGTATTGAATCAATCATATTTAATCTAAAACTGCAGAATTTATCACATTGAAATCATGAGAAGATAATCTTCTTACTTTAGGAAGGAGAGCAGCCATGGAACTTGGTACCTATAGCTGAAATTAGTTGGACCCTATTGATTGCTAATGTTCTCTAGTGTACTGTGTGGTTCGTGTTCATGTGTTATAAAGAGCATATTTAGGCAACTTAATTAGTTTTAAACTTGTTATCTTTTGTTTTCCTTTTTTGTTGAAGATTCTGAGCCCTTTGATTGATGTTTTTGGATATTTGATTTTTTTTAGAATAATTATATTACTCCCCACGCGTCTATTCCCGCATCCTCCCTGCGTAATTCTATTAAGAGATTAACTTCTATAACTAACTTTCGATCCCCACTAACTAACTACCTTAACTAACTTAATCTGGTCCCTACGATATTACGTATCACTCTTTCCAAATTCAAAATTCAAACTTTCTTTTCTCCCTGCAATTTCCTTTTTCGAAGCTGAGACCATCAGAGACGATTTTCAGGCGATTCGAGGCGATTTTCAGGCGATCTCTCATATTTTCGGGCGATCTCTCATATTTTCAGGCGGTTTCAGGCAACGTCTCATTTTTCCCGGCGATCTCTCATTTTTTGAATGACTTCAAATGGAGGGGCTAGAGAAATGCTTATGGAATGCTTTTGAAACAGTATTTTGATATTGTTGTGGAACTGTTATTTTGATATTACCTCAAAATGGTGCCTTTTGAACAGTTAATTTGAAATGCTTTTGAAACTGTATTAATTGTTGTATGCTTTTGATATTGCTGTGAAAACTGTTAATTGGTTGGTTATATACTGTTAATTGTTTTGATACTGTAGAAACTGGTAACTTGTTTTACTTGTTGAAACTGCTATGTGTTTACTTGTTAACTGTTTTAGATACTGTAGAAACTGGTTATTTGTTTGTTTGTTAACTTTTTACTTGTTGAAATTGGTTACTTTGTTGCATGTTTTGTTCATTTTGATAATTTTAATTATTGATTATTTAGTATTTAGTATTTCTATAGATAAGTATTTATCTGTAAGCAGTGTAATATACACAGTAAAATATTGAGGAATCAAAAAAGGATAAATAGATAAATACTACAATGTATAAGAATTAATACTACAATACATAAGAATAAATACTATAATGTCTAAGGATAAATACTTTTCTGCATATATATGAAGAAATTATGTGATCTATCTGCTATCCCTTACTGGTAAAAAATTGTATTCATACTTTATCAAACAAATATAAATATAAATATTCATAAGGATAAATATTTATCAGCATAAGGATTTGGTTCACTGCAGAGATATGATTAAATATACAACACAATATTCTTATACAATAGAACATTGATTAAATATACAATAGAGTCCTGGCAACTTTTCGACTTCCACCAAAAAACTCTTCGCATTCCATTTATAACGATGAGTACTAAGTTGTTTAGGAATAAATACTTCCCATATTAATGATAGATACTTTGACATATATCAGCTGAAATCTTAGTTTGGCCCCCGAAATATTTAAAAAAAAAAATTATCTGGTTGGCCCATGAAGTTTTGGACCCCGATGTATATTGAGTGGTCCCTCGTTGTGCGGGGACGATACAGAGAATAAAAGAAAATTTGCGCGGGACGTTGTCTGTTGGACATTATTTACTTATCAAAATATACTTCCCTTCATAGATGTTAATACTTACATATGTTTCTGTTAAATACTTTGATGCTTCCTGTTAAATAGTCCTCTTTGATTAATGTTTTAGTGGTCCCTATGATAGTTATGGAAGTTAATGCGGGGATAATGGAGAATAAAGATACGGAGACAATTATCAGAATCCTTTTTTTTATTACTCTTATTTTATCTTACCATCCTACAGTAGGTAAAATTTGAGATTGATGCTTTAACACAAAACGCTAAAACCTTGCTTAGGTAGCACTAAGAATGCTATCTATTTTTCTAAAATTTGGTTACTTTCAGGAAAAAAGAAAAAAAAAAAAAAGCCCTTTCAGCATAACCGCACAATAAACCAAAGCCTTCTGTCCATTGTTAAATCTGCGAATTAGGAATCTCGATGCAGACTAATGGCTGAGATTTGTCGGATAAATGGTAAGGTAGCTGATAGATATATATGGACTCATCCTTTCAAGTTTCAACCCTTGGAACCCACAAAGGGATCACATCGGGGTATCTTTTTTCATGTGAGGTATAAACTAAGGTCGATTTGATTGTATACTGTACTGAATAAAGACTAATTAATATGACGACCTTGATAGGCACCTTTACTAATACTGTTATGAATGTGTATCAGTATGATCATGCATGCATGGCCTGACTTGACATAGCTGAGTTATCAGAGGGTCCATGGAAGCACTAAAAGCCCCACCGTCCATTAAGAAATTCTAGTGCTTAACCATGGTCAAATTCAGACGTACCCATCATCCAATTTTAGTCAAATTGGTGTCACCTCACAATTGAGTCACAGCTTGGGATTCTTTTCCATAAATTCCGTTTTGTGCTAACAATGCCAAATTGACAATGGCATTTTTAATACCCCATTTAACAGATGATCACAAAATCCCCGTGCCTTGTCAATCTAATATTTCTGTAGAAAATATTATAAATAACAACTGCTAACAATCACTCAAGAGTGTGCCATAGTAACAAATCAAAAGTTCGGGTTCGGTTCGGCAAGGTCAAAAATTCGGGAATAATTCGGGAATGATTCGGTACAAGGAAGCAAAAAAAAAAAAAAATTGGCGTTTTTTTTTGCGTTTTTATCGCGAATAATTCGTATCTCGCGTTTTATTCGCGAATAAAACGTATTATACGTTTTTCTGCATATAATATGGAGTTCGGTGCGGTTATGTTGAATTCGCGTATAATTCGCGAGTTATGTCACTATGGAGTGTGCCACATCATTGGTTCAGATCTTTTGCGGCAATTAGGATTCTAAAATATTCCCCTATCATATAAGAGGAGGGTTCCAATATCTCATGTTTTTTATACCTCATCATATCTTATATTTAATATATTTTCGTTTTCAAAGTCTAAACTGTCGATCCGAACGCTCAACATGATATCCATACTAAAATAAACTTGGAGATGAAATTTTATAATTTTCAAAATTTGTTTACTATTTTTTAAGATAGGTACAAAATCACTGTTTCTGGACCGTTCAAAAACAGTGATTTTTTACCCATCTTAAAAAATAGTAAAACAATTATAAAATTTCATCTCCAATCATATTTTAATATGAATATCATGTTGAGCGGTTCGGATTGACGGTTTGAATTTGAAAACAAAGATATGAAATATGAAGTATGATGAGGTATGAAATGCATGAGGTATTGGAACGATATAATTATTTGATACATGTTTGTTACTGATTGATACTTGAAAAAAATTAAAATTAAAATTAAAAATTAAAATTAAAATTTAACAATAAATTTTAGTTATATTGACTCGAAGTGGTGTCCCCTTTTGGGGTTTTTTTTCACATCCATCATTTTTCAATCGAATTCTGTAATCACGCTGATAAATTGGTAACAAAGATAAAACCGAAACAACCGAGATGACATACTTTGAACAAGTAATTTAGATAAAAAGGTTATATTAAGTTTCATAAAATCCTACAGAATACAAATAATTGGACACAATACCAGAATCTACAGGTGGCATGACATTACATGTTTTTTTTTATACTCCCTGGATATGAGCTCCAAAATATTAGAGCCATGACAAAAAGGTCTAATAATGTGTATGAATTCTCGTCAAGCTCATCCCTTGACTAAATGATTGAAATATGATTTGTGAGTTGACGACAAAAAGTTGCCTTTCAGTTGATCCAATATATTAATTGTCAAATATGATCTTTTGTTGGCTCCATTTGCACCCTGTTTGGAGGCAAAGAAGAGGCGACATTGGATTGCACTGTTGCTGGTACAATTACAGAATAAATTTGTGGTCTAAAAGTCTCTCATGTCAACTGTTGATGACCACAAAATTGAAGAATGTCATCAGCAAATTATTCAAGGGAATGATTCTACTCTCACTTGTACTGTTAAAAAATTGTACTGTTAAAAAATTATTACAGAAAAAAAAGAGAAGTTTTTCGTAGTATATTTCTTAACAGAAAAATATAGTATATAATTTGTTATTTGGTATATGACAAAATTTTAGAACTCATTAAATCATGCTTATGAAAATCTGTGTTTGTATCATTTTTTGTCAAAAAAAAATGATTCTATAATTGGAAAAAATTAGTTCCTTTATATATTTTTTAGTAAATTTTAGAGATCAAGCCACTCAACTATTTAATACTCCTGTTTTTACAATAAATGATTTCTTCCATATTGTCTTTTCTATTAAAAACTCATTTTAAATTTATAAAGTTTTCATTTTATCGTTTATTTAAAAAAAATATGTAATAGAAATGTTTAGACTTCTAATAGAACTATTTGTGAAGGTAAATTGTTCATTTCTATACTTGTGAATTGTGATGCATAAATAGTGTCATTTAGGATTATACTTGTGTGTGTGTCACAAGTAAGAAAACGAACCATTTTGTCATCACAAACTGGCCATTTAGAAGATTGAAAATTTCTTTTGCACATGTTACATTTTTTTTATTTTTTAGTAAAGGATAGATTGGGAAATTTATAAATTTAAAATTACTTTTTATAGAAAAGACAATAAATCAGGTAAATTTGTGAGTTTTTAAAATTGAGAAGTGTAAATATGATATTATGAATTTTGGAAGGAGAAATAAATAATTTCGAGAATTTGAAGGATATACATGATTGTAATTTATTTGTGTAGAAAACATTTTGTGCGCAGCTTAACCTATTGATTGCAATTAATTGCAATCAATTAATGTAATTCATCTTATTTTAGCAGTGCTATCAAAGAATTTGTTAGTTTGCATGTCATGAAATCAATATGTTAAAAGGGTAATTTTACAAATTGTCTTACCTTCTAAAATTTTCAAACAAAATACCTCTCCTCTAAAATAATTAACAAAATGTCCTTGTGGGGCCCTTATTCCCCCCTCTCTCCTCCTCTCTATTGCTACCTCCTAGTTACTCTCATCAAGTTTGACACCTCCTTATCTCTCATTAATTAGTGCATATAAGATTTTAAAAATATGTAATTCAAACAACAAATTTTTTGTAGACATGCAACAAATTTTTCAGTTAGATAATATACAATACGTTATTAGAAAGATAAACTCTTAAATTTATATTTTACTTATTTGAGGAATAAGATGATATGTTTGTTATTTTTTTTAAAAGATTCATTATAATAATCATATTTTGAGGAATTTTTTTTTTAATTACTGATGAGCATTTATGCATTAATTTGATGTGTTGCTATTCAAATTTACAAAAACAAACTTGTCCTAAATGCAAGAATCAAACACTAATTTATATTCTCATTTCCATCTACTAATTGGACACCATCAGTATCGGAGATAATTGTCATTTTCATCTAAGTAATGTCTTATATTATAACCAAACGGAGAATAAAATATCTTGACAATATATTTTTTGTGTGTGTTAAAATATGGAGATAAATTATTTTTGTATCTCATATTTTGTACTTCTTATTTACATCTCAAAAATATTTATATTTTTTATGTAAAGTTTTCACTCTTATTTTTTATTTTTAATTATTATAAGAAAATTTAATTAAATGAAACACTGTCAAATAAGTAAAATATAAATTTAAGAGTTATTTTTCTAACAATGTACTGTATAATTGTGTAAATAATTTCATCATGATGCAAATTAGTATAAATACTTTAAAAAAATGTATTCGATATATATATTATCTAACTGAAAAAATTGTTGCATGTTACAAAAAAATTGTTGTTTGAATTACATATTTTTTAAAATCTTTTATGCACTCATGATTAAAGTCTAATGAGAGTTAAGGAGTAGTCAAACTTAATTAGAGTAAATAGGAGGTAGGGATAGAGTCATAGAGAGGAGGAGAGAAAGGGAAATGAGGGCCCATAAGGACATTTTGTTAATTATTTTATAGGAGAGGTATTTTTTTTTTTTAAAATTTTGAAAGGTAGGGCAATTTGTAACATTTCCATTACATTAACAAAAGATGCAATCTGATCACACTCATGATTATTATTAATGGCATTACCTCTTAATCATTTTTCTTTAGTGATTAAAACGCATTGATTATCTTACTTGATTATTACTTGGATAATGATATTTTTTTTCTGTCTTGTGAAATAGAATTTGATTCCTTTTCTTACTCAAACACATCATCTAGGTAATGACTGGTTGTGATAAGAAAATTGACAATTTCTTCTTTGTTTCTATATGGAACAGATGAATGACATCTATCAACGAGTAGAACTAGCTAGGGTGATCTTAAGCTCACCAAGTTATTGAATTAGCTTTAAACGATGTATTAAAACCGTTGAAACCAATCTACTTCACGAGTGAGTGTTTACATGTCAAATTTATAAAATTTCGAACTAATTTAGTATAAAGTCAAGCGGTAAAAAAAAAGATGGTTTATAAGTTAATTTTAATGTGTTCATTTTTCATTATTTTTTGACCGCTTGACTTTATATTAAATTAGTTTAAAAATTTATAAATTTGACATGTAAATGCATCACTCGTGAAATAAATCGGTTGAAGTTTGGATGCGTCGCTTGAAATCAATCCGATGAATTTTTGAATTAAGTTCACAAAAAAGTTTGATGAGCTTAAGAACACTCTAGTTGTATTCTCTATCAACAATCAAAGTGGATATAGTGGATATTTTTTCCACTTTATGAGCCACATAATATATAGCCTCTAATGTGAAGAGGCATAGCATGTCTCACTATGAATCATAATAAGTTTTTCCCGAGATTTTTATACATAAGAAAATAAGAAAATATTAAAAATAAGAAATGCACCGTGGAAATTTAAAAAATGAGAAGGCAGTAATAAGTCATGGCGTCCCTGCGGGACACCATGGCACATCTCAACCCAAGAAACAAAATATATATATATATATATATATATATATATATATAAATATTGAAATGTGCTTGGAGACTAAATTTTACATTTTTTGAAATTTTTTTACTATTTATTAAGCCACTTTGAAATCGCTGATCCATTGTGAACAGTAAAAAACAGTAAAATTTTCTGGACCATCGGATCAGCGATTTTCAAAGTGGCTTAATAAATAGTAAAAAAATTCTAAAAAATATAAAATTTAGTCTCCAAGCACATTTCAATATTTAGAACATGTTGAGCGGTTCGGATCGGTTGTTTGGATTTTCAAAATGAAAATATGAGCGTGAAGTAAAAATGACATCTTACTTCACAACTCACCCTAGCCCAGCTCATATATATATATATATATATATATAAACAAAGTTGGTCATCATGCATCCCTGCAATAGCTTAAAGAGCCAACGCAAATATTTTTATATATAAACCAATCAATCACCAACTCTTCAAGTCCACACCAAGCTCTTCTTCCTCTCCAAAGAAAATATCATATCATGAAATAAGAAAGCAACATAAAAAAAAATGAACACTGCACACTCTTCCTCTTCTGCTGCAACTCCACTTGCTAATTCCACATCTTCAGAGCCTTTACCATGTCCAAGATGCCATTCCTGCGACACCAAATTTTGTTACTACAACAACTACAACCTCACACAACCACGGCACTACTGCAGGACCTGCCGTCGGTACTGGACCCAAGGCGGTAGCTTGCGCAAAGTACCTGTCGGTGGTGGTTGCCGCAAGAACAAACAGGTGGTTCCCACCGAGCCCGCCAAATCCAGTCCCCAACCGTTACCAAACTTCACTGTATGGAAACCAAATGCTAATCCTAACCCGAGCTACCCTGTGCCAGATGCTTATAATGGGTTTCAATTGATACAGTCCGAGGTAGTGCCAGCTCATCCCTTTCAAGTTGAGGGGCCCGGATTCCGTACTGAAGAAATGAACCATTACGTAGGTGGCTACAGTGCCAATGTGGATGCATTTGGGGATGAATATGATAGTAATGTCGAATTCGGTTCTGTATCTGGGATTATGCCAGTTAGCGAGTCGGAGTTTGGGTGGTATTGGAATCCAGGATCAGCATGGCCTGATTATCCTTGAGTCGAGTGGTTTTTGTTTTTCTTACATTTTTGTTCTAGGGTTCGCCAATTGTGTGGTAGCCTGCTGGTAGGCGTAATATGTGTGTGTTTTTTCCTGTTGATGAGAGGTCTTTTGAAGGGATTGTGTGCTCAATGTGTTTAGTTAATGAAGGTTTTCTTTTTTTGTGATCATGACTACTATATATGTATAAAACGAGGGGAGAGGGTTTTGTCCGATGCCCATCGGACCCAAACTTGTCCGATGGGCAGTCTCCACCGTCCAATCTCAATTTCTGAAGATACGCTTGATTAACGGATTTATTTAAAACTCAGATTTATACCCGTTTTCTTTCGGAATTCGCTATTTTCTATTTCTCCCTAGTTGAACCCAAACTGTTCATCTCTCTCCCTCACGCTCCTTCCCCACATCCATCCCTCGGCCCCTCCTCTCTCTCTCTCTCAAGCTTGGCAGGGGCTGCCACTCTCCGTCTCCCTCTCCCTCTCCCTCCTTCCCTCCCTCTCTCTTAACTTTGACGAAGAAGCTATAACAACTAGGACAGTCTCAATCTCATTTCCTCCACTTTTGACATTTTGAAGATTCGTATACTGTATACATAAATCTTTTTTTCATTTACAGTGTGCAATGTTTGATGTGTAATTTAATTGAGATTACAACTATTTGTTTGAGTGAGTCCGATAGATTTTAATTGATTTTGTTTTAGAACAGTAGCAAAAAAAATATAAATTTTTTTTCGTATTTAACTTAATTAAAAGGTTATATATTAGAACAATAGCATTATATTCTTTATCTGAATTTTTTGTGCTTATGTGGAAGTTAAGCAAAAAATTGATGCCTGAACAGAATTACGAAATTTTTATTGTTAACACGGCCAAAAATCGAAATTAAATCGTTACCACCCCGCTCAATCTTTATTCAATACTACCACCCCCGCTAACCCAGTTCGCGCACCAAACTGGCTGGTGCGCGGACTGGGTTGGCGCACAAGCTTGGTGCGCCAACTGGGTTAGCGGGCCTGTGGGCTGAATGGATTTTTGGGGTTTAGGGTTAAGGTTAAGGTTTAGGTTTAGGGTTTAGGGCTGACTGGATTTTGGTGTTTATTTTTATTTTTGCAACGGGTGTCTGAAAATTCTGTTTTATTTTTAACAATGTTCATCAGACGCAAGGCAGCAGGCAGGTAAATAACGTAAAAACTAATATGTTAAATTGATTGCAGAAGAACTAAACAACAGAAAAACAAAACAACATAAGAACTAATATCAAAATAATATCGAGATAACATCCAAATAACAAGAACTAATACCGAAATAATATCCAAAAACATAAACTACAACAAGTAACTCTATCCTATCTGCTCGAGGGTGTCCACGGCTTCTTCCCTCTCTTAATTCTCTTACCCCGCCCCTCCTCCTGACGCTCCCTCTCCTCCAGAGATGTGTACTGTCGTGATGGCTGTGGTGGGGTCTCCTCATGTATCTCCCCAAAAAGTGACTCCTCGTGTGGTCCCTCATCTGCACCAGGTCCGAAAATAAACTCACGTGTATCCTCTGCAGGGTACACGGGTCCATATGAGACATCTTGCTGGACAGCTGCTGCACTGGACTGTGGGAGTGGCGTCTCCTGTGTGTAAAACGGAGGAGAGTCTACATCCTGCGTGTAAGCCCCGTAATGATCGCCCAGGTGAAACGTAAAATCTGAGGTAGGGTCCTGCTCGTCGTACGGATCTCCGCGGGGTATATCTCCCTGAAACAAATAGATAATTAGGTTTCACAACGAAGATGATTATAAAAATAATTACAAAAATATACGTACCGCTGCAAGCCCAGCAGCCTCAAATGCGGCCTCAGCAGTCGCTGCCTCGTGTAGGTATGAGAAATCCGGCTCTGGCGTGCTCATAGGCTCCGCAGAATCGGCACTGTCCATGTCTTTCAAATCTTCATAGCGAGGAGTGCCGTTTGCGCAACAGAATGGGCATCGCGCGGCTCTTATACGGTGAAAAGAGAGCTCCGCTAACCCAGTTGGCGCACCAAGCTTGTGCGCCAACCCAGTCCGCGCACCAGCCAGTTTGGTGCGCGAACTGGGTTAGCGGGGGTGGTAGTATTGAATAAAGGTTGAGCGGGATGGTAACGATTTAATTCCGATTTTTGGCCGTGGTAACAATAAAAATTTCGGAACAGAATTGGTTCTAGCATCTACTGTGCTAAATGTATTCTCAAAGTTTCTAGTATCTAACTGTGTTGACAAATGTACGCACTAAGCCATGCTTTCAACATAGGTCCAAGGTAACTAGGTAATGAATTCTTTTGGATCTGGAACGTACTTATATATCATGTAATTTGTGGAGATTTTGAACTATAAACTTAAACTGTAATATTTCAAATATTTTTGATAAATTGGTCAAATTTGTTTGCATTAGTTCAAGGGTATATTGAGGATTGTTTTTTCAGTTATATCTCATTGCTTTTCACCGTGCTGGAGGACATCAAGTTAGATTGCGGCTGTTCTAGTTGTTCTAGCTCCTTCATTGAAATTATTGAGAGAGAGAGAAAGAGAGTAACCTTGGCAGTGCTGTCAAGATATTCAAAAGGAGAGAGCGGAGGGATGAATTGGGGAGGGAGCGTGAGGAAAGAGAGCAGATTGAGTTCAATTGGGGAAGAAAAATATCGGGTTATGAGAGAAAACGGATATAAATCCGAGTCTTGTATAAATCAGTTAATCAAGCGACATTTCTAGAAATTGAGATCGGACGGTGAAAACTGCCCATAAACCCTCTTCCTAAAACGAGTGTGAAATTTCGAGAATATCAAGAAAATTTTCAATGTTACAACAAAACCATAGATATATATAAAAAGTGTATAATATCATTGATTTTGCATCCTTAATCAACCACTTTGTGTCAGAATTATTCAACGCGGTTTCTACATCATACATGCCGTTGAGTTCAGAGTGCCGCTGACCTTTGATTTTCTTCCTTTCCTTCCAGAAAAAAAAAAAAAAAAACGAGTTTGCGCGATAAAGTACGCGAGGGACTATGGGCTTTTACAGTAGGCCCAATGGCCTGAGGCCCAATGGCCTGAGGCCCAATGGCCTGAGGCCCAATGGTCTGAGGCCCAATTAACTGCGTTTTCGCTTTCGTTATTTAGTTAGGTTTTCGTTTCTTTCTGGAACTTTCAATTTTGAACGTTTGAATTTTGAACCGATCGATCCGACAGGCGACAACAGCACTCTTTTGGAACTCTCCTCGGCGCTCGCTTCTCTCTTCACAGTTCTATAGATCATCCATCAATGATGGCAAACGAAAAGGAAGAATGGAAATTGGAAGATTTTGAGATCGGGAAGTACCTTGGCGAGGGTAAATTCGGGAAAGTCTACCTCGCTAGAGAGATTAAGGTTCTCAACTCTCTCTCTCTCTCTCTCTCTATTTCTCTCACCTCTCCAGTTTCGTCGTTCTCCGAAACCCTAGCAAGTTTTCATCTCTCTGGATAAATCTGCATATTCTGTTGGATGCGAATCCAGCGTCAAATTGAACGCCACAAATTGAATATAATAATACTGACAATACTTCTTTGGATCGGGCTTTAGCTCTGTAGAATAGAGCTTATTCAGGTTTATCTGTTATGGTAAATAGTCCACAAGTAACTTTTTTGCTTCTCTGTTAACTTTTTAGTAATATTACCCTCGAATCTGATTTCAACTTTCTATTCAGTGCCTGCCTAACAAGTAGGAAAAACGCTAATTGTACTAATAAATGCAGTCAGTGCCAGCTGTGTAGCTTTATCCAATCTAATTTATTTGATTTCTGTGTTCAAATGCTCTACTGAGTCATTCTAAGAGCTCAATTGAGGCTTAAAATGAATAATGGACAAATTATTCAGAAAATGATTACCTGAAAATAATTCTCAATAATACTGTAATTGCAAAATTACACCAGATAGTCTCATATTTGTACTTGCCTCAGATGATTCTACCATTACAATTAGCAATTTTGACCCTTTAGGTGCAGTGGCATATTTTCCCTATCATTTTTGTAAGTGTTCGTTTTTTAAATGTAGAAAACTAAAGTGCAAGTAAAGCAATTTGTGTTGCTAAGTTTATATAGTTTTGTTCTGAATATATTACTTTTGAGTCAATATGGAAAAGTTAGGGTTAATTGACCCGTATTTTGATTACTTCGTAATGGTTGATGTCATTTGCCAATTGATTCATTAAATGGTAATGTGCTGGGCATCATATGCAAATTTGGTTAATTTTGGTGGATTTTCTTTTAGAAAGCTAGCTGTTGATTTGAATAATTAAATTTGCTACTGTGCTTGAATTCAATCTACAATTCTAATTTGAATTATAAATACAGAGTGGGTATCCAGTGGCACTGAAGGTGATCTTTAAAAAAAAGCTTGAAAAGTACCGATTTTGGGAGCATCTGAAAAGAGAGATTGTGATCCAGAGCTCCCTCCAACACCCAAATGTTTTGCGGCTTTACGCGTGGTTTCATGATGAGACTCGTATCTTCCTTGTACTGGAGTATGCAGCTAATGGCGAGCTGTACAAGCTTCTAAGATCAGTTCGACACTTCTCTGAGAAGCGTGCTGCCACTGTGTGTTTCCATTTCTCTATTAGTATATTTACAAACATGTCTCCCAAGTATTAATTATCATTCATGCAGTTCTTGCCAAAAATTCTTGGATTCATCTTAATACCTAGTATTGTGCCATTTGGATATGGTTATGGTATGTATTGCTGTCCATATGCACCCCATTTTGATCTATCAGCATACCATTTTTTATCTCTAGTCACTAACCGATGGTTCATAGAGATGTAACAAATGAACCTAATTAGGTATAAGTTGAGGTCCAGAATTTTTCCACCCATTACAGTCACCAAAGTATAACTGGAGAGCTTGCACCACACCAATTGTATCTGGTATTACCACTACTAGGATGTAGCATGTATATGATGATATTGGTTGAACAAATTATTTATGCTCCTTTTCTTATTTCTAACATTATTTGGCCTAGTATGTGGCGAGTCTGGCAAGAGCATTAGCATATTGCCATGAAAAACATGTCATACACAGAGATATCAAGCCTGAAAACTTACTGCTTGATCTTGATGTAAGTTCTTCTTTTTACATTACTAGCTGTTCTCTATTTCAATCTCCTCTCTAGAAACTATTATGTTTTTTTCTTATATAAATTCACCTTTGCTTTCTGTCTGGACTTAGGCACAAGTGCTATAGGGGCATAATTACAGTTGAATGCCACTACTGAACCATCAACTCTCTATACCGAGTACATATGAGGGCATAACCACAATACACTGTGTATTGAGCTGACATATGGTCTTGATAGAATGTTTTTTCTTTTGGGAAACTACACCCATCACCCTTTTCCTGTTCTTCAAGAGAAATAACCATCATTTTCATTGCTTTTGCAAATAAAACCCAACTGCTAATGGAAATTCAATAAAAAACAAAGAACATTTGGCCTTGAATTTTCCCTACTAAATGTGCAACTTCTAATTCCTCTTGCTAATTTATATATCTGGTTCTTCTTCCTTTGCACAAATCTAAAATCCATCTTCTTCAATTTTCTTTTAAAGTTTTTGTTGTTATTTGCAAAATCAGTAGAGTAAAGAGCCGGGTATATTTATAAGAAAAAACCTTAATATTATCATCATTTTTTGGGGGGTTCTTTTGACAGGGAAGACTTAAGATAGCAGATTTTGGGTGGGCTGTGCAGTCAAATGCGAAAAGACACACTATGTGTGGCACGATAGACTATCTGGCACCAGAAATGGTAGAGAAGAAGGCACACGATCATGGTGTCGACAACTGGACCCTCGGAATTCTCTGTTACGAGTTCCTCTATGGTGTGCCTCCTTTTGAAGCTGCTGATCAGTATGATACACTAAGAAGGTATGGTGTTTCTTATTGGATAATTTCACGTATTCTCTTGCATTCAGAATTCACTGTATTCTGTTGCAAAATGAAACGCATCATGCCTGCATTCATAAGAACACCCCATCTGTAATTTACCTTAAAAAGCTCAGAAGTTGTCTTTTTTCTGTCATGTTTACCTATATATAGATAAGAAAGAGAGTCTGTATTTGCTATCATACCACAGTTCGACCTCAGGACCCTGCTTATTATGTACAAACTGTCCGATCTAAAATGAATGCATCCAATCAACCCACTGACATCATCTAGCGGTGAGTTTTGATGATGTCAGCAAATCGATTTGGTCTGTTCATTCTAGCGATTTTTTAGATAGTGGTTGAGAATAGTGTAACCCGAATGGTTTGAGAATAGTGCTAACTTTGAACTATTCGGGTTAGTAAAAATGTCGTTTGGATTGTATATTTGGAATAGCGATAGAGGGAATGAATAAAATAATGATTAAACTAATCTAATATTTAAACTAATATTATATTACATTTAAACTAATATTTTTTAATACTAATATAATATTTAAACTAATATAATATTACATTTAACATTTTGAAATAATATTATATTACATATATGAGGAGGGTTAAAATGCACCCTCCCTTTTGTGCTCCTAACGTGCACCCTCATCTCATATCTTCATTTTCAAAGTTCAAATAGTCGATTCGAACCTTCCAACGTGTTCTTCATATTAAAATGTGCTTGGAGACCAAATTTTACATTTTTTGGAAATTTTTTACTATTTTTTCAGAATTTTTGATTAAACTAAACAATAATAAAAAATTCAGCAAAGTGATGATTTTCAAAAATTCTGAAAAAATAGTAAAAATTTTCCAAAAAATGTAAAATTTGGTCTCCAAGCACATTTTAATATGAAGAACACGTTGGAAGGTTTGAATCGACTATTTGAACTTTGAAAATAAAAATATGAGAGGGTGCACGTTAGGAGCACAAAAAGAGGGTGCATTTTAACCCTCCTCTACATATATATTTAAACTAATATTATATTATATTTAATCTAATATTTTATTTAATACTAATCTAATTTTAAAGTAATAGTATATTACATTTTATATTTAAACTAATATTATATTATATTTAATCTAATATTTTCTTTAATACTAATCTAATTTTTAAAGTAATATTATATTACATTTAATATTTAAACTAATAGTATATTATATTTAACATAATATTTTACTTAATACTAATCTCATCTGATATTATATTTATTTAATACTCATGTAATATTTAAACTAATATTATATTACATTAAATTTCTAAATTAATATTATATTATATTTAATATAACATTTTATTTATTATTAATCTAATTTGATATTTTATTTAGTACTAATCTAATCTAACATTATATTTAATACTAATCTAATATTTAAATTAATATTATATTACATTTAACATTTGAACTAATATTATATCATATTTAATATAATATTTTATTTAATATTAATGAAATCTGATATTATATTTATTTAATACTAATATAATATTTAAACTAATATTATATTATATTACATTTAATATTTAATTAATATTATATTATATTTAATCTAACATTTTATTAATATTAATCTAATTTGATATTATATTTATTTAGTACTATTCTATTATTTAAATTAATATTATATTACATTTAATATTTAATCTAATATTTTATTTAATTATTAATCTAATCTAATATTATATTTATTTAATACTAATTATTATTTTTATTTAATACTAATTTAATATTTAAACTTGCTCTAATTGAGAGGAATGAAAACTAATTTTTTATTAATATCACTAACCCCCACTAGCTCTATTCTTGCTAACTCACCATTTCTATGGGTCAGTAGAATAGAGCTATTCTTGAGGTAACCCAATTTTCTAATTTGTGTTTGGATCACCACATTTTGAGAATAGTGGAGCTAACCCAAAGTTAGCTCTATTCCTAACCCAACCAAACACAACCTATATGAATAGGAAATGGTGAAATTATTTAGGTGACTTCTGATTTGCAGGGTTAGATATGATATTTGGAATTTTTTAAGATCATATGTGCGAAAGAGTTCTTTTTTATTCTTTGATTGTTAGATTATCCTTGTTTTCCCGTTAATCTTCTATAATACTGCATATGTTTGTTGCTGTCAGTAATTTCGGCATGGTGCGAAAATCAGATTAACATACTTAAAAAAGGCCTTGAAGAAACACATGGAACAGGAAAAAATAGATATGTCTGGTTCATGAAGCATGAAATAGATATGTTGGATACAGTATACCAAAGCACTGACTTGTCTCATTTGAAGAAACACATGAAATATTGTATAAATATCAAAATGCTTAGAATGTAAAATTGTATGCTGGATACAAGATACCAAATATGACTCTGTGAAATGACATATTATAACACAAAAAAATTTATGCCCAGAGTTGTCATTTTGTTTCTGGAGGGCTGAGGGCAACCAAAGCATTGGATATGTTGGCATTTCTAAACACGTACTCAAATTATGATTTTTGTAATAGGATAATGAAGGTTGATCTTCATTTCCCTTCCACACATGTCTCCCTTGAAGCAAAGGATCTCATTTGCAAGGTATAACATTCAAGCCCATAATTTGACACATACTACTGATCAAGAATCATGCATTATATAGTATAATCATTTTTGTTTTCCCTTTATCAAACGTAGCTCTTAGTCAAGGAGTCATCAAAGAGGCTATCCATAAAACAGATTTTGATGCATCCATGGATTATGAACAATGCCGATCCATCTGGAAGTTGCAACGAATAACTTCAAATTTAAAGTTGCTTTCAATCACTTGCTGGTGAATGGAAGTTGCAATGAATTAACTCCAATAACTTTGATTTTAGTCACTGGTGAATGGAACTTACAGCTTTATTGGTTTACTGCAGTACTATTGTACAGGTGGATTTTCTTGAAAAATTAACCTGATGTATCACATTTGGTGTAGGAAAAATTAACAAAAGGTATTCCGTTATTCAAAAGAGATTTTCTTTGTTAGTCTAGACTTGTGCTGGTTGTGTGATGATGTTATCATAATATCTTGAATGTAATTGATGTCTACAAAGAGTTTTAGTGTATTTGTGTTGGTTCGCTAGTTAATTACTGTTAGGCCTGTTGGAATTCAAAGTAGATTTCAATACATGATGCATCCTTATTATCTACGAAATTGCTAATTTTGGCTTAACTTGGTAAACTTTTTAATGAAGTTGTTCTGAAGGACCTTGTCAGCTTTTCTTCTCAATATTTTAATAGTGAGGAACTGGACATATATTGACATTGAATGAATTTTATAATTTTCATAATACCTTTTCAAATCAAGATGAAAAAAAAAAAGATTTATAGACATTGTTTGTCTTAGATTAGGTTTATATCAAATTTCATACAATTTAAGTATTATTTGATATTCTATTAGGGACCATTAAATTTGAAATGTTGCAAATTTTGAATTTTTTTATTAACTGTAAATCTTATGTTAAATTTTTTTTAAGGTCTAAATTTTATATTTTTTTTCGGTTGTTGGAATTCAGTAGTAGATTTCAATACATGATGCATCCTTATTAAAATAGCATATGGCATGTAATTACCTGCTTGGCCTAAATTTTGCATCAAAGAAAAGAAAACTATTATCTACGAAATTGCTAATTCCAGCTTAATTGGGTAAACTTTTTAATGAAGTTGTTCTCAAGGACCTTGTCAGCCTTTCTTCTCAATAGAATGAATTTTATAATTGACAATGAATGAATTTTATAATTTTCAAGAGTAAGTCTATGGTACTATGCATAGCACAGATTGGTCTATAATATGAATTAATATTTTTATTTTCAAAATTGTAATGGTCAATCCAAACTGTTCAACATGATCCCCATATGAATATGTACTTGCATACCTAATTTTATATTTTTCTAGAATTCTTCTAATCTTTTTTAAGATAAGTAGAAAATCACTTGATCTGAAAATTTTGGACCATTCAAAAACAGTGATTTTCAACCTATCTTAAAAATAGTTAAAAAATTGTAAAAAATATAAAATTCAGTTTACAAGTACATATTCATATGAGAATCACGTTGAACGGTTCAGATCGACTATTAGAATTTTGAAAATAAAAATATTGTTCTGTTTTACGGACTAATCTGTGCTATGCATAGTACCATAGACTCACTCTTTTCATAATACTATTTCAAATCAAGGTGGAAAAAAAAGTTTTATAGACATATTGTTTGTCGTAGATTAGTTCTATATCAAATTTCATACAATTTAAGTAGTATTTAATATTCTATTAGGGACCATTAAATTTGAAATGGTGCAAATTTTGAATTTTTTTGATTAACTGTAAAACTTATGTTAAATTTTATATTTTTTCAGGTGCATGATGTGTACGGATTCAAATAAGTTTTGATTCTTTTTATATTGTGAAGATTGTCAAATTAATTTATACTTTATGGATCAAATCATGTATAATATTATGAGTAAAGTTCGTATTCCAACGCTCACCAAGTTGCTTAATGAGTTTAATTTTAAAATCTATCAAATTAACTTGAATCCAAAACTTTAAAATTGATCTATTTCACAGTGATCTATTTTCATGCAAATTTTATAAAATTTTGAATTCATTTATAACAAAGTGAAGTAATAATGAAAAGAGGAGGGTTTCAATACCTCATGCCTTTCATACCTCATCATGCCTCATATTTTATATCTTCGTTTTAAAAGTCTAAAATGTCGATCCGAACCGCTCAACATAATATCTATATTAAAATATGCTTGGAGATCAAATTTTATAATTTTTGAATTTTTTTTACTATTGTTTAAGATAGGTAGAAAATCACTGTTTTTCAATGGTCCAGAAACAATAATTTTGTACCTATCTTAAAAAATAGTAAAAAATTTCCAAAATTATAAATTTTCATCTCTAAATATATTTTAGTATGGATATCATGTTGAGCGGTTCGGATCTACAATTTGGACTTTGAAAACGAAAATATAAAATATAAAGTATGGTGAGGTATGAAAAACATGAGGTATTGAAAGTTTGAAACCCTCCTCTAAAGAAAATGATGAACAATGAATATATTAAAATATTTTGTAAATCTTTACTTTATATTAAACTAATTCAAAAATTTATTAATCTTGTCTATAAAAGCATAAGCATTAGTTTCACCTGTTTTGAATTCGTAGTGTGAAGTCATTTATTATGTTTTGGACTATTTTGGAATTAAGTCCACTAAAATTAATACTTTGTGAGCTTGAGAACATATTACTCGTAATTAATTGTTAATAATTGTGAAATGTCATAATCTGGACAGATTGCAAATCCTTGCTAATAATGTAATTGCAAGGCTCCTTTTGATAGGTTGGTATTTTAGTTTGTAAATACGCTGTAGCATGTACAAGTATTTAGTTTACTTGCATATAAAACATGCAGGATTGTCAGGTTTTTCCCAAAAGTTTTTATAAATAGCATATTAAATAAATAAATAAATAAAATAAAATAACATCATTTTTCTGGAATTTCGCAGCGAAATTGAACTGGCCCAATTCCGCTGGATTATCCAGCGGTATTGCAATTCTGCTAGATTATCTAGCAGAATTGAATTCAACTTCTGCAATTTTATTCAATTCGTTTGTAAGTTTGTAATTCCGCTAGAGTTGCAATTCTATTGGATTATCCAGCAGAAGTATTATTTTTGGAAATTCCAAAAAAAATAATGCTATTTTATTTAATTTATTTTGTATGTTATTTATAAAAATTTCGGGGTTTTTCCACTCTTTTCTAGGAGTCAGAAAGGCTGAGAACTTTTATTATCTATTATTTTTCACAATGTTTTTCTAAATTATATGATACCTATTATATAACAATATTCACAATCTGGACCATTTTTTTTTTCTTTAGCGGCTACTTTCTTGCTAAAGATGTCGAATGTATTAATTGTACACTAGATTACTCGTACATAAGTTAGTCAGAATATATTAATCGCAATTGTGCAAGGTTTTAAATACTGGCTCGTTTAGATTGGAATATCGTATGTGCAACTTCTTATATAAGGATATATATAGTTGAATATATGAAGGTCAGTTTTAAATAATAAAATTCCAAAAACCACTGCGCATGACAACTGCATCTTTCAGTTGATATTAACTTCATAATTTTTCTTTTAATTTTCGTTGTGCCATCAACAAAAGATATTAATCTATCATGATAATTAGTTGCCAAACCTTCTTCCTTGTTTTCCCTAATGCTATTGATACTTCCTAAATTAAAATCTTCAACTTTGACAAATAACACCCTTATTACTTTCTTGAGTAAATTACAAAAATGTTCCTTGAAAGTATTATTTATTTATCATTTTTAATTTTTTAAGTTTCAAAAGTATTAATTTGGTCCTTTTAGTTTTTAGTATGTACTAATTTGGTCTTATGTTTAACATCAATTGAGAAGAAAAATAATATTTTCATCTAATGTAACGTCCTTTGTAGCATTAAACAATTTGCGGAGGTAATCACAAAGCAATACAAATTATGTGAAATTTTTTCTGTGAGATCAAATATCAATTAATTTGAGGATGTAATCACATAGTCAATTTACCCATCAAAACACCACAATATCCAATATCTCCATACAATTTTAATATTATTTTTTCTATCCCCATTTAACTATTTAACATTTTATTTAATTATTTTATAAATTAAATTGACCAATATACCCTCTGATTTTGAATGAACATCTCCATTATTCTTCTTTCTCCCTAGAATCCATCTTCTCCTTGCCATCTCTGCATTGTCTCTTTTTCTTTCCTGTTAATACCACCTCTCTCACCTCTGAGAACTGTTTACGAGTCAATCATATCATTTGACAATTTTCTTTTTCTTTTGATGTGCAAACAATGATTCGAATCCCAAGACCATGATAACGGAAACTCACTATGCATTTGTTCCATCTAAAAATGATGAATTCAAATTCGTTTTCTTGTATCATTCAAACAAAATTCAGATTACTTGTAGATGTTATTCAAGCAATCACGCGGTAAAAGTGATATCTCGTCTGGTAAATAGAAAGTCCTCTAAAATAATGGTATTCAAAATAGTAAATTGCAATAGAGGTAGAATACTGCTATTCTGAAAAGAGATTTAAGTGTTGTGAGGGCATATTGGTCAAATTTATTTTTTAAAATGATTAAATAAAATGTTAAATAGGTAAAAGGGGATAGAAGAAATAATGTTAAATTTGTACAGGGATATTGGATATTGTGGTGTTTTGATGAGAAAATTGGCTATTTCAAAAGTTTCGATGGGCACACGGGAATATTCCCTTAAAAATAATAAAAATGATATTGTTGAAACTTTAAGAATCAAAATACAAATGAGTGGTATTTTAATGATCAAAATAATAATTATAAAATTTAAAGACCAACTAAATAAATAAATAAATGATATTTTAAGAATAATTTGTAAAATTTATTCTACTCTGTTGGACAATAGCATATTTTTTTTATAAGAAATAGTTTGTATTTTACTTGTGTAGATGAAACTCTTGAGATTGTATTTTACTTTTCTTAACTTTTTAAAACTATCCTCTAAGGTTTGTCTTGTTCTAGAATTGCCATATGACACACTACCCGTTCATGTAGTTGAAACAATTATGACACATTCATTTTAAAAAAAAAATTATGACACAAAAGATACCAAACTTGCCACATAATGATAACGTTATTATCATGTCATTTTAAGGAAATTTGAGCCGTAATTATTATGGAGTTTGACTAGTATAACATCAGTGTCATTTCAGCTTATATAACACCAACTCTAAAATCTATCAAATCGACTTTAAACGGTGAATCTAAATCGTTCAAACCGATCTACTTCATTAGTTGTGTGTTTACATGCAAAATTTATAGTTTTTTGAATTTATTTAGTATCAAGCCAAACGGTCAAATGTGTGAGTTTTTAAATTAATTTTAATACATTCATTTTTTAACATTTTTTACCGCTTGATTTGATACTAAAATAACTCGAAAATATAAAAAATTTGCATGTAAACGCATTACTTATAAAGTAAATCGGTTTGAACGGTTTGGATTAGTTGTTTGAAGTCTATTCAATCAATTTGAAGTAAGTGTCATATGACACCGATGTCATACTAGCCGGACTCATTATTATGAGATAACATACTAATTTTGCAGCATGACATGTTTAAAAATTAAAACATAAAAAGAAAACATGTGCTGTAAATTTAATGGTATGAATTATTATTAGCAATTTATCTAATATGTCACATCAACTTACAATTAATTGGTTTGGAATTGATATTTTAACGATGTCAAAAATAAACATGCGAATTGCGATTTTTTTCAATTAATTTTAACGATATAAATTTAATTGAAATATAGTTGCTGACGAAGTAAAAAGATTATTATTTACGATTTAAAAAAAAATGAAGATGCGCTTAATCCATCTACCACGTGGAAATTTAGAAGCTGTACAGAATGGCAACACAAATGCCGCCGAGATTTTTATTAATAGCCAAAGTTAATTAGAAACTAATAAATATACCCAGATCGGGTCGGAATCGATAAAAAAGTCCGTAAATGGCTGGTACCGTATTTATTTCAGTACCGGCCATTAAATGGCCGGTACCCTTATTTTTTATTTTCTTTTGCTGTTTTAGACCCTATAAATACTCATCTTTCTCTCTCTCCCCCTCACAACTCACAACTCCAGCCGAAGATACTCTCAATTCAGGTAATTTTTTTATTTAATTTAAATTTTTTATTTTTTTATTTTTTTTAATTAATTTTCAGTAACCTATATGTATAAATTAGTAACCTGACAATTGTTTACCATTTTTCAAAATGTCATTTGTTTGCCATGACCATGATTTCATTACACTGTGGTGGGAAAGTTCTTAGTAATGCATACGAGACTTATTACAACAAAGAGCCAATTAATTTATTTATGATTCCCGATGATATCTTACTTTTGGACTTGAAATCTATGATTTACGCATGCACTGGTTATAATCCAGAAAAGTGAAACTTAGAATTGACAACCCGAGTTTGCCATGCAAACACCGGGAAATATACCATTGCAAAACTACTAGATGAAAATACTTGGAGAGGCATGTACGGCCATTTAAAGGCCACCGGAATTTTTATAATAAAAATCTACGCCAGAAGAGTTCCGATAGAGCCAGGGTTGGAAGTTCTGGTCAAAATTCAGTTGCTATGCTAGAAGAGTTCCGATACAACATAACGAGAACCATACACTCCCATCGTTCCTCTAACACAACGAGAACTATACACTAACCCAGAAACAGACAGTCCCTACACTCCACCAGCACCCCAATCACGACTTCAACCAATACTCCAAGTTTCATCCGCACATAGACCCGTGAATGTGGTGCCTTTACTATTACAGCCACCAGAACCTTACCCCAGACCGGCACCAGTAGACGATGAAATTGGGTCGAATTTTGAAAATATTAATGAAATTTCGGAGGAAGATCTATAAAGTGGGGATGAATTTGATGGAGAAAACTGGGACTCTGATCACCTGGAGAGTTGTGGTGAAGATGGTCCAGTTGAAATAGCTCAAGGGCACATTCGAACCAGATATGAGAATATGCCGCTTAGTGGCCGGACTGATACGCACCCGTTCCTAGATTTCAATGATGTATATGAGTTTAGAGAAGCATATATTGGTTACTATAGGCAACATATTGAGTACAAAGGTGAGCTGGCGTCGGACCAATATTTTAAAAGCAAAGATAGATCTAATTAAGAAGATTAGAGAGCACTATATTACTAAAAATCAGGAGATTAAAATGAAGAAAAGTGACAGGGATCAGATTCATGTGGTGTGCAAGGACCCGCGTTGTGATTACGAACTTAGGGGAAAACCAGCGGGATATGAAGATACATGGGTTATAACAAGGCAAGACAAGCCTCACACATATAGGATTGAGTATACAATGACCGACAATGAATATCTGACGGCATCAATCGTTGCCGATGTCATTGAGAGAAGCATTAAGAAAGACCCCTGTATGAGTATCCAGACGGTGGCAGACTGTGTTTTATCTGTGTATGAAATGTAACCCCGAAATACAACCAACTGTGGAGGGGTCGTGAGCTTGCCATAACCCGATAATTTGGGAGTTAGGAGACTTCATACAGCTTGCTGAGACCACTGATGATGACAATTTGCGACAAGAATTCCGGCTCGAAGTACCAATTTCTGACCAGTCCGATACGATATGAAGACGGAGAAATTATGAGACATGTTGTTCAATTCATGGTCATTGCCTGGGTTTTTGGTCCATGCATTGCAGCGTTTCAGTATTTGAGACTAGTGATCAGCATAGATGCATGCTTCTTGTCTGGGCGGTATGAAGGGAGGCTTTTGATAGCTTGCCGCTATGATGCCGAGAACCAATTGTTGCCTATTACATTATAATTGTGCATTAGGAGGATACCGAGAATTGTGGTTTTTTCTTGCGATGGTTGAGGAATGAAGTGCTTGGATATTATAAATTTGTCTGTGTTATATCGGACCAGCACAAGGGATCAAAGCTGCACTGACAGCAGAATACAGATGGTCTCCAAAGCTTTTTGTGCATAGGTTTTGTATGCAGCATGTTGCTGACAACCTAGTCCAGAATTGTGGAAAGGAAAAGTGGTACGGATGGAGGTACAAATAAGGAACCAAAAAGAAACCAAGAAGATTGAAAGAGATGTTCGAAGAGTTTGCTCAGGTATTTCTAATTTATAACATTTTGTTTAATTATTTTATAAGACTATTCTGAAAATGAAACGACATCTCTTTGTTTTGTGCAGCTAAATCCAAGTTGTAATGCATTTTTAAGGAAGATGGGCAAAGTACGTTCTAATGATGCGATGTCGTCTAATTATAAGAAGATTTTCCAAACATGTGATGGAGGATACCGATTTGGTATCATGACAACAAACGGCTCTGAGTCGCTCAACAATATCTTCCGGCATAGCTGTAGAATGCCCGTGGCTGCCATAGTGGAGGATACGTTCTACAAGTGCAACAAATGGTTTGTTCAGCGGCGACAGCGAGCAATGGAATTAAAAGACAAGAAGCAGGTTCTTTCAGATCGGATTTTGCAAAAGATCAGAAAACATTGGGAGAAAGCTGCAGTAATGCGTTTGGTCGCTTATACGCACGGCCTAGGTCAGTACCAAGTTTCATCTCCAAATGAGTACGTTCCTTGCACCCGCAGCGACATAGGAAATATGGAACTTAGTCACAAGGAGTTCGTGTAAATTGTGACATGCGGTCCCGACAACCAAATGGAATGTACTTGCAGAGGTATCCAATTAACTTCTATTCCGTGCGCTCATGTCTTAGCAGTTTGTTGTGACCGAAACTGGTGCGAGGACCAATTTGTTGCATACTGGTATACTGTGAACTATCTTGAAAGTACTTGGAGTGGGGTGTTTGTTCTCATTGGCAATATGCCAGAATGGCCTGCTAATACTGAAGCAAGAATTCTTCCGAGCAGAGGTGGATTAGGGTTGGGAGGCGAAAACACATCCGTCATGTAATGACCATGGATGAAATGGAAGGTAAGCGAAGGAGGCATAAGGCTCGCCGTTCCACTACCGATAGGCAACGAAGAGGTACGTAACATTCATCAAAAATTATATTTATTTTCAATTTATAACAACTTACTAAGTAACAAATGCAAATGCAGAGGCAAGAAACGCAGCAAATGCGGCAGAAAATGAGCGAGTTATGGCAGAGGCAAGTGGGTCCGGAGGGTCACGGCGTAACACAACTACAAGTCATTTAGATGCATCTGCTATGTTTGCAGAAGTAATGGGAGAGGCAGTTGCCATAGGAGGAGAGGCGGTGGGAGTGCAAGGGGAGCCATCTGGAAGCCAACCGAGGAGGTCAACTAGTAGGCGTACAACAAGGGCATCTGGAAGCCAAGCAGGGCCTTTTGGAAGCTAAGCAGGCCTTCTGGAAGCCAAGCAGAGCCATCTGGTAGGCCATCTTCCAGAACTGGTTTGTTTCGCGGATTTAGTTTTAGGCGTAGTAGTAATAGGTGATTTAGATGCATGTTGTGAACTTATTTATTTAGATGCTGCTTTCAGAACTTTTTTATTTGCAATTTGTGTGGATTTTTTATTTGCAATTTGTGTGTATTTTACTGTTTTGTACGATACGTCTAATGCATGAATAGTTTGTTGAGGTGAATCATATTGCCTCCTTTGTAGAAATTGTTGGAGATGATGCAAGTCTAACTTGGCTGCGAATTTAATTGTCTCTGAATTCTTTCTTACGCCTTCATTTTTAAAAGAAACAACACGTGACTACTAAATAAAAAGTAATTCTAAAAAATGCATACAAATTTTACAACTTAATTTTACAACCCTAATTCATCCAAATACAATAATAATACTTCTTAGAACCCAGCTCGAATGCATCGGAATTTTAAACCCTAACAATACTACATCTTAGAACGCGCCGATTTTGCCGACGAAGTGGTAGCCTTACCAGTATAAGTGCACGGAACAAACTCATTGTCTGATGTTGGAGGCTCTGGATCAACCTTCTTTTTTTCGAAAAATAGCCGTAGGGATTTTTCACAAAGTCATCGTCCGAAATTTCATAGCTAAGAAATTCCGGCTGTATGAATGATTGACATATCATTTTATCAGGGCATACTTGACACTTGATATTTTTCCCCTCATTTTTACCCCGATCACTACTTGACCCTCCTCTCGCTAGGCCACGATAGGACGACCTACCTCGGTTGCTACTGTTCATCCTTTTGGCCCCTTCAAATATCACATTTTTCGTCTAAAAATCGCTCTCTTTCTCTTTGTCCCTTCCTCCCTTTCTCTTGACGGAGTTGAGGTAATTGTGAGGGGGGAGAGAGAGAAAGATAGGTATTTATAGAGTCTAAAACAGTGAAAAAAAATAAAGAGGCCGATACTGAAATAAATACGGTACCGACCATTAAACGGCCGGTAATTAAATAAATACGGTACCGGCCATTTAATGACCGGTATGAACTTTTTTATTGAAAGGATCTGAATATATTTATTAATTTAAGCAAATCCCGAATTGCTACTTTTTCCCATTTTTACTTCTAAATTTAAAAGACACTTTTAATTTTCTATTTTCTATTTTGTTTTTTTCTTCCAATTAGCGCAGAGCTCTAACATTAACGGGTTAACTAAAGCTAGAAGTCGGTATGAGATAGTGTAAGCTCCAAGTAAACTCATTGCTGGTTCTATCTTCCCACGAATTGACGATTCATTCTCCATCGTTCCTGTTTCTCCCAAACCAAACCAAACCACCTCTCGTTCTTTCGAGATCGGTCTAATTGGTCGATTCAGCCTCCCAGTACTTTCGACATGAACTGCGAATCTTGCGAATTGAAAGAACTGGTTCTTTCTTGTTATCTCCTTTGCATGATCTCGACTGTTCTATTTCTTACGGTTTTGTGCAATTTGGTTAATTTGAGGTTAATTGTAGGAGGTGGAGCAGTTTGAAATCCGGGAAGCCCTTCGGTGTAAGTGCATTACCTCCATTTTTATTATATTAAGTAATAAATTAGCGATTTGGTCTGGCATCATTTTACTTGATTGAGATTTTTATTTGACTTTTGTTCGAATCAGGTATACTGCATACAATTTTTTTTCACAGAGCTTTAGGCCTTGTTCGGCCAAGGGATGTTGACTGTGAACTCTTCGAATTAACATACGTAAGTAGCTTGACAAATTTATCTAATTTATATCATGTTTACTATGACAAGCATTTCTTTTTTTTATTTATTTATTTACTGTATTATATTTTATTTTACTATGACAAATTTTACTGTTATTAGTTAATGTTGTTGTTGTTATGAAGGTCCAATGTGGAGTTCCTGAGGTAGAGAAAGAAATAGAAGAAAATATCAATGAATTTATCACTAAAGTTAGCAAACATCCAAACAGAAGAAACCAGGTTATTTTTCAAATCAATAGATTGACTGAAAAATTAACAGTTTGCAAAAATTCCTTACTTATTCAATTTATTCTCTAGATATGTCTAT
Organism: Carex myosuroides; assembly: GCA_028015225.1. Lineage (NCBI taxonomy): Eukaryota > Viridiplantae > Streptophyta > Magnoliopsida > Poales > Cyperaceae > Carex > Carex myosuroides. The sequence goes on along the minus strand of CM051485.1, from coordinate 2,313,040 downwards.
CTTTCTATGAGATGAAGAGTAAGCAATCGGCATGGTCCAGTAGCAAAACTGAAAGGGTATATTGGGAAAGATGGTTCGTGAATTTGCAAATAATTAACCAGAGAGTGAATACCAAATCCAAGCAAACCAGAGTAGGTCTTGATCATGGAGGTATATATGTAGCTCCTTATTTCAATTTTAAAATTTTGTATCTAATCCAGATGAAAGTTGGATTTATTCTGTTTGTTGTATAGAATTCACTTTGGAGGAGAAGAAGTTGCACCGTTCAGCATTGGAGGCCTCCATTCGTGAAAACTTATTGCGTATCATAAAATTTGCGAATGAGAAAATGGACCATTTACCACATATACCTCCTAATGTTGAAGGCATCTCTTATCCTTATGAAATAGCAATATTGAGGTTCAGTTTCTTATCCTGAAATTACTTGAGTTAAAACTTGAACTGTTAATAATGTTTTAGCAAAGAACCACTATTTTTTTGTCTATCTAAAACCAGAAGGTATGGCAAAGAAAATATTGTTTATTATTAGTTGAAATGGGAAAAATAATGACAGATTTGGACATGGCTTATGATATGAGACAATTTATGTTGTACTGGGCAATTTTTCTTTATCTGTTAACATTTGATATTGTTTGCAGTTCAGCAGAATCATCTCTAGATATATTAAAGAGAATGCTACAAACGGGACACCAGACTACTCTCAGTTGATTCTCTGTTTTCTATTTCATGTTTCCCATAACTTATTCTCTAATTCGGAGCACATTTATGTGCTCTTATTTTTTTTCTGTTCTAAAACAGATTTTATGAGGATTAAAGGTTGTTTTACATTTATCTTCTTGCAAGGGATTCAAATCTGCTGAAATCCAAAATCATGAACAGTAACGCAGAAATTCTTGAAATTTCAAATCCAGCAGTTAAATTGTTTCGAGATGCGTGTACAGAAAAACTAGCTGTTTCGAAATGCGTGCACAGAAAAAGTTGAATGATTAAATTCGGAATTTCAAAAATTCCAGAAATACTGTTCATGTATCTCGGATTTTAGCTGATTTGAATCCTCTTGCAAGAGAAGCATACAGGGTGTAAATTAGGCCTTTCTCTGTAAGACAATGTTTTTCACATTTTTTATGTGAAGGGGAAAAGAGGTATATTAAAAAGTTTTTTAAGAAGAAACATGTTTACTTATTATAATTGTTTCTTTTTAACTTCTAGTTATAAATACACGTAATTGGTTAAAGATCGGTTTCATTGGTACCACACTACGGATTTATAGTGGATTTGCATAGCTTGTCCAGTACACAATTTATCATTTTGTTCATTAAAATTCGTGTAAAATCATTTTTTAAATATACATAGTTCACTCTTTTTCAAAACGAAAACAAAGTATTGTGCTAGACAAATTCTTGATTATTTTATTCTAGAACAAAATCATTATTCTAAATAATTTATATATCAATACAACTCATTTGTTAGCATGATCGATGAGGAACATGACAGGACTTATCCAATGTCCAATTCTTTTTTTTTCATAGAATATTGTTATTTACACCGGATATTGAAACTAAAAAAAAAAAAATACTATTTTCTCTTTTCTTTAACAACTATCAACAGTTGTTTTGAACTTTCAGACTTATTTTCCGAATTCCTTAAAATACATACTTAAGTATTATTCAATTTATATTTAAATATTATATCAATACACACTTGATTATTGTGTTAATTATACTTAGTTTTTATAGATGTTGATAACGAACAAGTTATTGATAGTTTTGAGTAATGAATTAGGAATTACATGTAATATTAATTTGCATTATTCCATTTTTTTGCAGCCCAATTTCAGACATATCAACACACCACCAAATCCGAAAAAAAAAATGTAGAAAAGAAAAGCCCAAAGACACCGAACCTAAACCTTAATTTTGTTCATCAGTTATTTTTCCTTTTAACGAATGCTCCGGTCACAGTGACAAATAAATTATTCGGGTTCGGCTCAGCGAAGTTAAAAATTTGTGATTCGGAAATAATTTGGATATATAATTCGGAAATGATTTGGAATTATCCGGACTAGAGATCTCAGTCATACAAGGGAGTAAAAAGTTCGGTCAACCGAATAATTCGGCGTTCGGTTCGGCATCACAAAAAAATGAATTATTCGTAAATAATTCGCAAATAATTCGCAAATAATTCGCGAATGAATCACGAATCTTGTAACTATGGCTGCAATAAGTGTAGTATCAATACCTTTTCAAATATCAAGGCAGCACCTGATCATCTTTTATTGTTACCCATTTAATTTTTTTATTACAAAATTCCATTCATCTTTTTTTTTCTAATAGTTATCTTTTTTGTTTTTTCAATGCACAATAATAATAATAATAATTATGTTATATTTTTTTCTATTTTGTAATAATAATAATTACAACAACATTATTATTGATCTTATTCTTTCTTTTTTATAAAAAGTGATATTACACATGTTTAATTGATATAAACAAATCAAGTTTACAAACACCACCAGACTTGGTTTGCAAAATTGTCTCCATCTTTTTCATAAAACTGCGATTTCACATTGTTTCTATAACTCCGATGTTTGATATATTTGATTTCTCTATAAAATTAACTCCGATTTGTATATACTTGAATTCTATATAAATATTAGATTTTACAAGGTTTTACTTTGTACAAGTTTTTCTCAATTGAATTTAGATAAAATTTTATAGTTTTCTGAAATTGACATTTCGTTGCACTGTAACCGTCATGTATAGAATAAATTTCAAATTCTGACATTTCTACTAAAAAAATGGTCCCTGAACCGCTCAAGTTCAGAGATATTTAATCTCCATGTAACCGACATTTTTATTAATATCCAAAGTTTAATAGAAATTAATTAATATACCCATATCAGCTGGAAAGTTATAAAAATATCCGTACCGGTTATTTTCTGACCGGTATCCAATTTAATTCAGTACCGGCCGAAAAATAACCAGTACTTAATTTTTTTTTTACTACAGTACCGGCCATTTTCTGGCCGGTACTTAAATATTTTTTTTTTAGGATGGGCATAACATAGTTGGCTAGAAGAAAAAGTTGTAGGAAACTCGGATTGAAGTACCGATGTTTGTTTTGACAATGTCGTATGACACTAAAGTTTAGTGTTCGCATGTGGCTAGTGAATTTAATTTGACAATAACCAGCATTCTAAAATTGAGTACCGATGCTTTATGCACGGCCAAATGACGACATAAGTGCATCGATGTTTCATTGCAAAAATATCAGCGACGCACTGATGTTTTTTAGCACTACCCTGCTTAATTGCCAATGCTAAGTCTAATAAAACATCAGCGACGCACTGATGTTTTTTTAGCACTACCCGGCTAATAAAACATCGATGATGCACCAAAACATACAACCGATGTAACACACGCATCCAACCAAATGCATTTATTTGATCTTAGCCAAATTGAGTGCAAACTTCAATCCGAGTTTCCTACGACTTTTTCTTCTAGCCAACTATGCTATACCCAAAAAAAAAAAAATTAAGTACCGGTCAGAAAATGGCCGGTACTGTATTTAAAAAAAGAATTTAGGTACCGGCCATTTTTTGGCCGATACTGAATTAAATTGTGTACCGATCAGAAAATGACCGGTACAAATATTTTTATAACTTCCTAGTGGATATGGATATATTAATTAATTTCTATTAAACTTTGGATATTAATAAAAATGTCGGTCTATATGATATATACAAAGTTAGAAACAAAAAAAAAAAAATATATATATATATGAGTCCGGCTACTATACCACTAGTGTCATTCCAAATTAAATAACACCACATCTTAAACCATTGGATCTGCTTTAATATTCGTGTACAAGATAGTCTGGAATGACACTAGTGTCTTGCACGAATATTAAAGCAGATCCAATGGTTTAAGATGTGGTGTTATTTAATTTGAAATGACACTAGTGGTATAGTAGCCGGACTATGTATATATATACACAAAGTTGATTACATTAGTTTGACCCCGTTAAACAATTCCGAAAGCACACCACACCGCATCATCCCTCGAACTCAGTCTTCTCCGGTACCGTAATAGGGAATCTTTTACATGTACTGAATCTGGACCGTTCTATTTAATGTGGCACGAATCTCAAATCCCAATAGTACTGCACCTGCCCTAGTCCGAATCGCAAAGCGGCTGGGAGTTAATCTCAAACCGTAAAGTGAAGGGAATCTTTTACAGTATTGGAGAGGATATTTGTCCATCATCCCTCTCCCCATGTTCTTGGCTGCATCGAAGCGGAGGTAGTAATTTATACAGGGACCTCCCCTTGATACAATACAATCCATGGCACTGATGCCTCTGTTATCTACGCTACTTTTCTCTATTCTTCCAGTTCTATTCCTCCCTTTATCTCCCGTCTCGTCCTCCCCATGGCTCTCCGCCAATTCCTCCTCCTTCCTCTCGCAGATCGCAGATGCCTTGGCTGAGAAAGAGAAGTGGGACCCCAAGTCAGAGGTCAGGGTTAGGGTTTTAGATTCCGACGAAAATATGTCTAAAGTTGGGGTTTTCAATAGATACGAGTTCAAGGCTAAGGTTGGGAAGAGGCTGAGGCTTGGGATGAGGTTCTCTGATGAGGCGGTCCAGTGGCGACGAGTAGATGGAAGCGTGGTGGTTCAATCGGATTCGAATCTGATCGCTGGAGATGAAGCGGGTTTGGTGTCACCAGTAGTGAAGGATTTGGAGTTGACTGGACCTCTCGAATTGAGAGTTGGAGTAAAGGGGAGAAATAATGACTGGATTTCTCTTCAGTTACCTACAGTGAGTGTTTACCATGATTGTTTCTTTTGTCAAGATTTGGCAGTTGAAATCTTTATTTATTACATAAGCAATAACTAGAAGCTATAATAGAAAATGTTACAGCCATATAACGCCAGGTTTTTTTATCAGGTACAGCTATGCAAATGTAATGATGTTTGGAATAATCATTGTTCATGTTGGTTATTTGCTTCTGTAATATCGAACTACTAATTTTTCTTCTTCAATCAAGTCCAGAAACAAAGAATTTAAAAGAGTTAATTGAGATGGTAGATACCAGTACCATTCAAGTATAGTTACCTGCCATTTATTTTGCAAACTAGTATCAAACCTAACTGGTACAGTACCAAGTATATGTTGTTTATGGAATATGTCGGCATGCCATAAAAAAGCAATAAATAAATAATGAATGAGTCTGAGATCCAACCTTTAGGTACCAGTAGGTTCAGTAGCTTGCCAATGGACATGCATTGCTCATGGGAGAATCTAACATGCATTGCTCATTATTATATGCAGATAAACATCACAAATACAAGATTAAAGCGAATACTAGTCCCATATGGTATCAAAATAAGGGTGGTAGGTGCACAAGGGGTATCTATAACAAACCCAAGTGACATCGGCCTTTTCATGAACGGCAGCTTCGCAACCCCAAAAAAATATCAAATTCCATATTGGCACCCCAGATATACATCCTGCACCCCATTACTATCTGTGCATGTAGTGGGCTCAATTTTGGTAATCGCACATAAAACTCTAAATCCCACTTCTCCTATCCGAACCTCATTCATATCCCATGATACTGTCAAGTTATTATCTGATAAATGCTACTACAGAGAAATTAGCCGAACCCCTTCTAGCTTGTTTCCTTCAGCGCCTTCAGTTAATTCAAGGTTGGCTTTGTTAGAGAAAGTTTTAGTGAGGTTGGTTGGTTCAAAAGTGCTAGATAAGAATTTTGTCAGGTTTTTCAAAATTAAAGTAGTTTCTCTTACAGTGGTAAAATTCCGGTTGAGATTGGGAAAAAGGCTTAGTAGGAGAGATAAATTCTGGAGGGAGATGGAGGAATGGAGAACAAAACCTAAGGATCAGTACTTCTTGCTTGAAGTGGTAGCTAGGGTTAAAGAGGACGGTACGTTAAAAGCTTTAATGGTGAAGAAGGTAAAAAGAGCATTTAGTGCTGTTGAATCAACAGCCTGGAGCAGTCTCATGTCAAATATTTCTTATACACAGTTTCCTTCCTTTGATTTACCTCCTGAGGCACTGACATTAGATGTCAAGTGGTGATTTTATTCCCTTCTTTAAAAGAAACGAGGCGAAAATTCAAGATGTAATTTTTGTAATTGTGGTAACTTTCATAGGATTGCTTTATTTTGTTTCTAATCTATCGATTTGATTTTTTTGCTATAAAGCTTCTGTATATAATTGTAATTGTGGTAAATTTCATAGGATTGCTTTATTTTGTTTCTAATCTATCGTTTTGATTTTTTTGCTATAAAGCTTCTGTATATATATGCAAACATATAGTTGGTAGCTGGAAATTTGTTGTTGATATTTCATATTGGCAGTTGTTTATATGCTTAACATTGCTTCTTACACTTTTCTACAATAAAACTTGACAGTGCTAAGGTATTGATTTTTGTTTTTCCGTATGGGTTTCAACGTGTTTTTCATAGAAACCAAGCATTCTTTCGCCAAAAGCTTTACTTTTTGTAAAAGCATCAATTTCGTTAGAGATAATTCAGCAAAAGCTTTGTCGTGATTGGGATACAAAACTCAAGCACCTAGAGGAAAAATACAAGAACAAATGAATAAGAGCAGCTAATTTCAAGCCTCTCTTGTCAAAAATAGAACGCATCTGATATACACGCAACCTATTCTCATCGGAGGTGATATTCACACAACAGATTTATATTGACCCAAGCAACATGTAAACCTTTTATATTCGTGGACGATTTTACCCCTCTTCAATTATTTCCTAATAAATAGCTCATTTTTTTTTTTTTTTGCCAATGTAATAAATAGCTCATGCAGTATCGATAAGAATAACAAAAACAAGTACCGGGCACAAAAAAACACCAGTTTCTTTAGATATGAGATAAAACTTTAGCCAATAATTAGAACAAAAATTACTGCCCAAGTTGTACTTAAAAAATAAGGATTCAACATTTGCCAATTCATTTTTTTATGCTTAACGAGAAGAATAGCAAGTGAAAGAGACAAAACTGGATTAATAATGCTTGACAGAAGATGGAGTTCATTAGCATGCCCGCTTACTTTCTCTGTGAATTAAGAAAAAAGAAAACAATTAGCACATTTTTCTGTGAAGGCCCTGTTTTTAATACAACGCCTACGGGCTGTTTGAAAAAAAAAAAAAATTAGCACATTATCTTCCTTCTAGTGGAAATGTAGCTAGATAGCTAGGGGGTGTCAACGGGTATGGTAAGGGTCGGGTGGAAGCATTTTCATATCCGTACTCGTTACAAATTGTCCTTATCCGTACTCTGTCCTTACCCGTTACAAATTATTTTACCCGTATCCTACTCTTACCAGTTATGATTGTCGGACAACGAAACGGTAGCGGGTAAATAACGGATAATACTAATATAATAATTATTTTTATTATTTATTAAATAAAACATTAAAACATATACATTCATTTTATACATGTATAATATTTTATTGAAAAAAAAATTCTGAACATGCTAAGCGCAAGTAAACCAATTAAAGTATTATTTTCAATGCTTATTAATATATATAACATATAATTTTTTTTATAATTACCCGATCGGGTAACGGATACGAAATAAGCTTTACCCGTACCCTTATCCATTTAGATAACGAACAAAAATCTTTACCCGTACCCATACCCAATAAGTTTATGAAAAAAAATCTTACCCGTACCCGTCCTATCGGATACGATACAGGTCTGGTAAACGGATAAAAGAGTGCCATTGACACCCCTATAGATAGCTTACATTTGAAAGGCCACTAGGTAGGCACTCAGAAATGCAAGAGCATACAAAAAACAGGACAAAGCGCCTCTTTATTAGGTACAAGACCTGATTGGTCTTTTGTATTAGATAAAATAGAATCTAAGTCTTTCAATTTAAATATTTATAAGAAGAGGAGGGTTCCAATATCTCATGCTTTTCATATCTCATTATACCTCATATTTTATATTTTCATTTTTAAAGCTCAATATGTCGATCCGAACCGTTCAATATGATATCCATACTAAAATATGCTCGGAGATGAAATTTTATAATTTTTGGAAATTTTTTACTATTTTTTTAGATGGGCAGAAAATCATTATTTTTGAATGGCCCAGATATAGTGATTTTGTACATATCTTAAAAAATAGTAAAAAAAATTGCAAAAATTATAAAATTTCATTCCCAAGCATATTTTAGCATATCATGTTAAGCGGTTCGGATCGACAGTTTGGACTTTGAAAACGGAAATATATAATATGAGGTATGAAAGACATGACGTATTGGAACCCTCCTCTTATAAGAAATCTTCTAATTAAATTTCAAATCTATAAATTTTCACATGGAGAGTATTTTCTTAACTAGTAGATCAAATATTGATTCTCACAAGAGCTAATTGATACTTTTTTTATTCTCAACTTATTAATATACCTTGCATTTGGCAAGTAAAATAAATAAAGCAAAGTAGATAATATATCACTTTATTATAATATTGGAGTTTGATAGTATTAAAAAAATATCAAATTGCCCTCATGTATTATATGTTAGCAAGTGTAGTAGAGTTAAAACTGTCAAAGTTTAAAAAAAAAAGTGTTTAATTTTATTTCAACAATAGAGATGCTTTAACTTAAAACACATATTAAATCATTTTAATACATCAAAGCAGAACACATAAATCACTAAATATCACTTACCAAACACAAATGAAAAACAAAGTGAACTATCTAATTTATATAAAGATAACTTCTATCCTCTGACAGGTATGAATAAGCTGAGAACTTGCAGAAGCTTGTCTCGTACATTGAAGAAGGCACTTGTCACCTCCATCTGACAAGCCAAAAATGCAGGACAGAAATTTTGGCACAATGTCGCCAAGTTCCAAATAAAAATTTGACCTCAAGGTCATTTTTCTGAACTAACGAGCACACAACTGAAATATACAGCCTGAAGGAGCAGCTTTCAACTTTGATGAACCAAAATAAATCTTCACAAAGATCCCACGGTAAGTTCTGAAGAAATTTTACCAAGAAAAAAATAAACTTGTCTTTAATCTCTCCTTGATTTGCTTGGTTTTTTTTATATAAATTTCCCCATTTAATGGAGCACTTGAAAAAGGCCAAGAGCTATTTTATATCCAATACAGGTATGTTCACTTTTGTAATTTCAGTAAAAAGAGGATTATTTTGAAATAGACAGCATGGCAAGGCACTGTAGGGTTTCGGGTAGGTTATTAGTGCAACAATTCGAATCATTTCAGGATTTGTTCACTACCCGAAAACCAGAATCCATGCATAAAACTAATTCCAAGATTAAAACAGAGTTTACCACTAGACGCACAGCGGAAACTTCAAGTCTAGTCTAGTAGTAGCCTTCTTCTTTCTTTCCGTCTTCTCCTTTTGTTCTCATGTCAGATTCGCGCAACAGCCCAGCAGTCACACCTCTATCAGTATCCACACGAACAGGTTGAGCAACTACTGTAATTCGGTATGCTAGTACCGAATTGACAGCCCCTTTCTTTCGTTCTTTCTCTCTTTCGTTTTCTGAAAAATGGAATAGAATGGCTAACCGAATTCTGAACAAATCATTGCATATTTATAAAACATATGCACCAGTTCGTTCGAGCCTATTCATGGCACCAATTCGTTGAGCCCTTTCAGAAGACTTATCTGATCTGATCAGATCAGATGAGAACAGAAAATTCCGGCCTAGCCCAATAAGAAATGACCCATATTAATTATTAATATGGCCCATAATATTCTGACCTATTAGTACATTTCTAACAGTCTCCCACTTGTACTAAAGCCAAATATTTTAAACTTGTTTTCAACCTTGTTCTTGTGTGTGACCCAATAGGTTCATATAATGTTGGCAGTGAGCTGAAAATCCTTTTCAGCACACAAATCATAAGCGGTCCCTAGCAGGGCATTATGACTACCCAAATTACATGAATGTCAATATCCGACAATTACCTCACAATTATTTATGTTAATCCTTTTATCACTTGACATCTTGATTGTACTCAAAGCAAGATATGTGCCATCTTTGTGTAGTACAATCTTTGATTTCTCATACCAAAGTTAGATTGACTTTCATATGGTTGACTATCAACCATATAGCACGGCCATGCATTTTTCAATCTATCTTTCTAGAGGGGCCCAGAGACATCATGCTCTCATTATATGAGAGGGATAAATTCCATCTTGATCATTCATATTTCTCCACATGATTCATAGTATACCCAATTTCAATCTTTATAGTTACCTGGTTAGGGCTAACGTTTGATAGAATCAAAGTATATAATTCTCATTGAATTAATCAATGATGATCTCAGGTCAAAGGATTCAACAAAAATTATTGTATAAAATAAACTGATGACACATACTAATCCATACAGTATTTTATAGCGGGTCTGTCCAATACCATGTTTATCAAAACATGTATCCATGTGATTGCATTGGATATCCCATATCGATGATCCGTAAAACATAATCATCAACAATCAATCCACATACTAGTCCATATAATTATTTAGTGTTCCGACTAATAATAAAAGACTAGGGACTATTTAGAATAATATTGCATCCTATTATAAAGTTTTACGATCCAATTCATCGAATTGATGATAAATAATAAGCAATAATTTATTCAAGGAACATTACACCATATTATTCATAAAACATAAACATACAAACAATCATCTAAATAATCAACCTCTGTAGCAATCACTAGAGCCAATCACTCATGTATCTAATACCTATAGCTCTAGTATGTATATCATGCTTAACTTGCGGAAGATTTTTAGTCAACGGATCTGCTACATTTGCATCCGTTCCTATCTTGCATATTTTCACATCACCTCTATTCACAATCTCTCGAATAAGGTGAAAACGTCGAAGTATGTGTTTGGACTTTTGGTGTGACATTGGCTCCTTAGCCTGTGCGATTGCTCCATTATTGTCACAATAGAGATCCACTGGATTTTCAATACTTTTAATCACACCAAGTTCAGTAATGAACTTCCTTATCCAAATTGCTTCTTTTGCTGCTTCCGAAGCAGCAATATATTCAGCTTCTGTGGTAGAATCGGCAACTGTCTCCTGCTTGGAACTCTTCCAGCTAACAGCTCCTCCATTAAGGCAAAATACAAATCCAGATTGCGATCTAAAATCATCTTTGTCGGTTTGGAAGCTTGCATCCGTGTAACCATTTACAACAAGCTCTTCCTCACCTCCATAAACAAGAAACACATCCTTAGTCTTTCTCAAGTACTTAAGGATATTCTTTACTGCTATCCAGTGACTCTCACATGGATCTGATTGGTATCTACTAGTGACACTTAGAGCATACGAAACATCGGGACGTGTACAAATCATAGCATACATGATAGATCCAATTGCCGAGGCATATGGAATCTTACTCATGCGGTCTCGCTCAACTTGTGTCGAAGGACACTGATTTTTGCAAAGACTTATGCCACTTGACATAGGTAAGGAACCTCTCTTTGAATCCTGCATGTTGAATCTTTTCAACACCTTGTCAATGTATGTATTTTGGCTCAATCCAATTAGCCTTTTTGATCTATTTCTGTAGATCCTTATTCCCAATATGTAAGTCGCTTCACCTAAATCTTTCATTGAAAAACTATTTTTCAGCGAAGTTTTAACTGATTCAAGTAACCGAATGTCATTTCCAATCAACAGAATGTCATCCACATATAAAACAAGAAAAACAAGTGCGCTCCCACTAGTCTTTTTGTAAACACAAGGTTCTTCTTCGTTCTTGATGAATCCAAATTCCTTGACCACTTCATCAAAACGAATATTCCAACTCCGAGATCTTGCTTCAATCCATAAATAGATTTTCGAAGTTTGCATACCTTCCTAGCATTCTTTGGATCGACAAAACCTTTGGGTTGTGTCATGTACACATCCTCGTTTAAGTTTCCGTTAAGGAAAGCGGTTTTGACATCCATTTGCCAAATTTCATAATCATAGTATGCGGCAATTGCTAGAATTATCCGAATTGACTTAAGCATCGCAACTGGTGAAAAAGTTTCATCATAGTCAATACCATGAATTTGCTTGAAACATTTTGCCACCAAGCGTGCTTTGTGAATGTGAACATTCCCATCCATGTCAATTTTCTTCTTAAAGACCCATTTACACTCAATGGTTCTTACGCCATTAGGTAAATTAACCAAGCTCCAAACTTGATTGTCTTCCATGGATTGCATTTCGGATTTCATGGCTTCAAGCCACTTATCAGAGTCCGGGCTCACCATCGCTTCATGAAACGTCGTAGGCTCATCGTTGTCCAACAACAATATGTCGCGTTGTTCTGTCATGAGCAACAAATACCTCTGAGGCATACGACGTTCCCTATCAGACCTTCGAAGCGGTAGTGTTTCTTGTATAGGTTCCACAATATCTTGTGATTCCTGTTGAGTTATAGGAGTATTCTCTTGTATATCTCGAATTTCTTCGAGATGCATATTACTCCCACTAACTCCTTTGGAAAGAAACTCTTTCTCCAAAAAGACACCACTTCGAGCAACAAATACTTTGTTCTCAGCCCTATTATAAAAATAGAATCCCTTGGTTTGCTTTGGATATCCAACAAAGAAACATTTATCTGACTTAGGTGTGAGCTTATCAGATATCAATCGTTTTACATAAGCCTCACAACCCCAAATCTTAAGAAAAGACATACTAGGACGTTTCCCAGTCCATATCTCAAATGGTGTCTTTTCAACTGCCTTTGATGGAACCCTATTTAGTGTGAAAGCTGTAGTCTCTAGAGCATATCCCCAAAATGATAATGGAAGATCAACTTGACTCATCATTGAACGAACCATGTCTAACAAAGTTCGATTCCTCCGTTCAGACACACCATTCCATTGTGGTGTTCCCGGAGGAGTAAGTTGTGAAACAATTCCAAATTGCTTTAAATGATCACCAAATTCCTGACTCAAATATTCGCCTCCTCGATCTGATCGAAGAGCTTTAATTGTCTTGCCAAGTTGATTCTGTACTTCATTCTGAAACTCCTTGAATTTCTCAAATGCTTCTGATTTATGTCTCATTAAATAGATATAACCAAATCTACTAAAATCATCGGTAAATGTGATGAAGTACTGAAAACCACCTCTTGCGACTGAACTAAACGGTCCACATACATCAGAATGTATAAGTACCAATAGGTCATTCGCCCTTTCATTTATTCCAGTGAAAGGTGCTTTAGTCATTTTTCCCAACAAACAAGCTTCGCATGTTTCAAGTGATTCCAAATCAAATGAATCTAGAAGTCCATCCTTATGAAGCTTCTTTATGCGTTTCTCACTTATGTGTCCTAAACGACAATGCCATAAAAGAGTGGGATTCAAATCATTTGACTTGAGTCTTTTGGTTTGTATGTTATAAACAGGAACATCAAGATCTAGAATATAAAGTCCATTATGTAATGAAGTTTTGCCATAATATATATCATTCAAATAAAAGCAACAACCATTGTTCTTAAATTTAAATTCAAATCCAAACATATCTAAACACGAAATAAAGATAATGTTTCTACTTATGGCAGGTACATAATAACAATTATTTAATTCTAAGATCATCCCGGAAGGTAGAGCTAATGATACAGTGCCTATGGCCAAAGCAGCAACCCGTGCTCCATTGCCGACACGTAGCTGTACCTCTCCTTTATTCAACATTCTACTCTTTGCGAGCACCTGCATATTTGAACAAATATGAGCTCCTGAACCGGTATCTAATACCCATGAATCAGTTTGATAAGTAGAAATGTTAATTTCTATAACAAATATACCTGAAGCGGAAGTCCCACTTCCCTTCTTTTGATCTTCTTTGAACTTCTTGCAGTCTCTCTTCCAATGACCTATCTCATTGCAATAGAAACATTGAGACTCGGCGGCACTGGCTACAGACTTTCCTTTGTTCGAGTTCCCAACTTGAACTTTGTCTTTGCCTTTTCCTTTGCCTTTTCCTTTGCCTTTTCCTTTGCCTTTGGCCTTTCCTTTGCCTTTCTTTTTGAAGTTCGTTTCCTTCTTAACCAACAAGACATCATTAGGTTTCCTCAAGTTTTGCTCAGCTGTCTTTAGCATCCCATGCATTTCTGTCATTGACTTCTCCAGCCCATTCATGTTAAAATTCAGAATGAATTGATGGTAACTTGGAGGTAAGGACTGGAGAATAATGTCAGTAGACAACTCTTTACTGAGGGGATAGCCCAATCGGTTCAGATTCTCAATATACCCCATCATCTTGAGTACATGAGGACTAACCGGGCTTCCTTCTGCCAATTTGCATTGATACAATGCCTTTGATGTCTCATATCTCTCAGTGCGAGCTTGAACTTGAAAAAGTTCACGAAGCTGCACAATTATGTCATAAGCACTTAATTTCTCAAGCTGCTTTTGAAGCTCAGAATTCATTATCGTGAGCATGAGACAAGTGACATCAAGATCATCATTCACATGCTTATCATATTTCTGTTGATCCTCAGTAGAAATTTCACCTTTGTCATTAGCTTTTGGTTTTTCAGGAAGGGGTTTCTCTAGAACGTATTCCTTTTTCTCTTGTTTGAGGATAATGCGTAAGTTTCTATACCAGTCCAAAAAGTTTGGACCAGTGAGTTTTGCACTTTCTTTTTCAATAGCAGATCGCAACGTAAAAATAGATGTATTTGCCATTATCTACAACAAAATAAATATGCAGAAATTTAGACTTAAAGTTTATGTTTTCAGAAAAACCTTTAAATAAAAGTTGACTCCCACTATGTGTTTAAAAACCGATGTCCCCTATAAAACCACATAGCGGATCAAGATCCATATTTCACTAAATCCAAGTGAGCTTTGGCATCACTGCTTGAATTTAGTTATTTAGGTAAGCATACTAATGCTCATTATATCTAATATAACTCTTGATTTGTTCGAGGTACATCCCATGTTCCGACTCCTCAAACCTATGCCTCAAGGCCCAAAGACGTTTTGATAGCCTAGTTAAGTGAAACCAATTCTCTAAATATAAGTGTCCAACACTCATATCCTATCTCATTAAGATAACTAACGATACCTTGCTTTGGCAAGCCCATCAATTAGCGATCGAAACCTTGATAGGTTAGAGATTTTGGAAAGGCATGATAACTTAATTTTTCTTTAAGGGACTTTGTTGTTTATTTTAAAAACATGCAAATAAACAATTAAATTAAATAACATGAGCCCAATGTATAAGTGAAATAGTATGATCCATGGCATGATATTCTTCATTGTAAGATTCCACTTGACAATAGCCACCATCCATCCTTCATGTAATCTTCTTTATACTAACCATATAACTACTCTAGTAGCAATAAAGAAAATACAATCATGTCCTAAGAATAACGGCTCGCAGACCGCATAAATGATACATAATAAGTGACATGCAAGTCACTTTTTAATTATAAATTAAATTAATTCACGGGGCACCATAGGCCGCAATTACACACATCATTCATGCATTCATTACAACATATCACACAAGGCAACGGGATCATACTATTCACATATTCCGTAACTGCAAAACAAAGTTAGATAGAATCCAATTCTAAATATGGGCTCATGTATAAGACGATACGAAAGGGGTTACTTGCCCTTTTAATAACTGCGGCGGTCCCGTTTAATTGATCCATAAAATAATCATATAATACGTGAAACAATTCTTCTTCAGATTTCATAAAATAATCATATAACAGAACCAATCTAATTGATCCAGTTTCCATAAAACAGTATTTTCAGATTAAATCCAATTAATCAAAAATTCGAACCAATCCAATTGATTCAATTCTGTCAGAACAATCCAATTGATATGATTATTTATTAATTCCATAACCCACAGAAAAACCGCCATATTAATTCGTATAATTTAATCAATACAATTGATTCAATTCAGACGTTAATCTAATTAACAATCAATAATCCAGAATTAATTCTACACAAGTGGCTCTGATACCACTGTAGGGTTTCGGGTAGGTTATTAGTGCAACAATTCGAATCATTTCAGGATTTGTTCACTACCCGAAAACCAGAATCCATGCATAAAACTAATTCCAAGATTAAAACAGAGTTTACCACTAGACGCGCAGCGGAAACTTCAAGTCTAGTCTAGTAGTAGCCTTCTTCTTTCTTTCCGTCTTCTCCTTTTGTTCTCATGTCAGATTCGCGCAACAGCCCAGCAGTCACACCTCTATCAGTATCCACACGAACAGGTTGAGCAACTACTGTAATTCGGTATGCTAGTACCGAATTGACAGCCCCTTTCTTTCGTTCTTTCTCTCTTTCGTTTTCTGAAAAATGGAATAGAATGGCTAACCGAATTCTGAACAGATCATTGCATATTTATAAAACATATGCACCAGTTCGTTCGAGCCTATTCATGGCACCAATTCGTTGAGCCCTTTCAGAAGACTTATCTGATCTGATCAGATCAGATGAGAACAGAAAATTCTGGCCTAGCCCAATAAGAAATGACCCATATTAATTATTAATATGGCCCATAATATTCTGACCTATTAGTACATTTCTAACACTTCCGTAGATACTTGACATAGTATTTTGTAATAATAAGGTTAGGTGGTCACTGTAGAATGAACAGTAACATGGAGAGTGCTATGTTGGCCATAAAAATGATGATTTAGGCGAAAAATCAAAGAAAACAAATACAAAAAACAAAACAGTAGTGCAGCAAAATAAAATGTCGCTGTATAAAGCCCGCCAACTAGAGGCCGCTCGAGCTCACTTTGGATCTCTCATGGCGTCAGGCCCAAATCTCAATGGCCTAGTGAATACGAAGCGATCTTATATTCAATCCCTTCTGACTCAGCCACGATGGCAGCCAGCATGTGAAGTGAACTCGAGAGAGACGTGATCATTGCTCATTTTTACACGTATCGAAGATATCAAACGTAGATCTACGCCAACCCATCCAGTGCTTGAAATGCGGTGATCGGGGTCACAAAGCGATGCAATGTCGCAACGCTATGGTTTGTTTTCGATGCAATAAGACAGGGCATAAAAGCTCTTCATGTCATTCAATCACGTCTCTTCCATTGCATTCAAACAGTGTGCCACCTTCTCCTTCTTCCTCTTCAGCTATAGCGCCTCCTGGTAATCGGAGGGGTATAGCCCGGGCTCGGTATCAACCTTTTGGCAATCGCCTCCTTGTTGGATTGTGTAATAATCTACTTGTCTGTTTGACTAGATTTGCAAAACATATATTTGTTGAATTTTACAGTTTCTTATCTTGAGATATGATACAGGTTCATGAAGATATAAAGTTTCAATAAATATCAAGGATGCATGCACAAATGCTACACATATCAAGGATGTGTTACATTGAACCACAGAATGGACTAAGAAGGCTTAGCTCAAGATTAGTATTAATTAGAAATATGTGAATTTGGTAAAATATACTTGAGATTGAGGTAATTTACATAAACCGTTACAACAGTTATCATAGCGTTACAACGGAATAATTCATATGCCGAAATCCACAGTGTAATCGATTTATTTCGTTACAATGGTCAATTAAATGTTGCAACAGAATAAATCAATTTTGGACCCCAAAACTTCCAGAGAGTTCCATTGTAGCAACCGTTGTAAC
The DNA here is from genome assembly GCA_028015225.1 of Carex myosuroides. NCBI lineage: Eukaryota > Viridiplantae > Streptophyta > Magnoliopsida > Poales > Cyperaceae > Carex > Carex myosuroides. The sequence continues at coordinate 2,295,364 of CM051485.1, read as the reverse complement.
GCTTTACAAGCGTTAGGGTTTCCAGCGCAGCCAAACCTATTAACTGAGGCTAACCGTTGCAATGCTTTACTAACTGTTGCAACGGTTGACGCCAGTTACCAAGTTTTATTTCTCTCTCTATAAATAGAAGAAAAATCTAGATTTGAGGTAACAATCTAGCCGCCCCTAATTGTAATAATTCGTATTCTTTTTAGATCTAGAAATCTCCATTGTTGCTTGTGCATCAAACTTCAATATCTTTACAACAATCTCAAGCATACTCCACCATACTCAATCTCGTGTAAGAATTAGAGTGATTAGAAATCTTGTTTGTTCAAACATTAGAGCCTTTAGTGCTTAAGAGCCTATTTGTGTGCTCGGGCCAAGTGACTTTCCGGAGTTTGTAAGGGCTCACCGGTTCCACCTTGTAATCTTTTCTCATTAGGTAAAGAAATGCACGCCATCAAGAAGGTCGCGAAGCTCCGAAGACGTAGGCGTTAGTGTTGAACTTCGTAAGCAACTCTCGTGTCAAGTGTCTCTTAACTCTTCTATTTACTTTACGTACACTTGCTTAGTTTAAAGTTTATTCTTGTTTCCACCAAGAATAACTCACGCACACGTTAATTAAATTCATTAATGCTGAATATTAATTTACTTAAGTATTAAAATTTTAAATGCTCCATGTCCCCCCCCCCCCTCTAGGTGCCGTTAGGGACTAACAAGTGGTATCAGAGCAGTGTTACTCAAATTAAGGCACGCTTAATTTGAGTTATATCGATCCGATATGACACCAAATAGACAAGTGATAGAACCCCCAATCTTTGGTCAAACCTCTAATAATTTTAGCCATTGGAAAAGGCTTATGATTGATTATCTTAAAATTCTTGAGGTTTGGGATATTGTAGAAAATGGGTATGTACCGAAATTTGATGACAATAATGAATTGACCGCCAAATTCAAACTTGAAAAGAAAAAGAACCATTATGAAATAAATTTTATAGTTAGTTTGGTTAGTGAATCGGTTGGGTTATTATTTGATGATATCATTAGTGCCCACGATATGTGGGAGGATTTAATAAATCGGTATGAAGTATACTCAGATTAAAATGATTAAGACAAGGATGGATGGTCAAGATCTCAACCTTGCGTTGATGGAAAATGGTAATGAAAGTCCAATGGTGGTGGATGTTGACTCGATTATCACAAGCAAGAACATTACCAATAAGAAAACCATTGAGGTTCTAACAAACATTGCTACATCTAAGAACAAGAAGATGGACTCAGATTATTCAAGTGAAGAATCAATAAGTTCAGCCAATGAGGTAACTCTAGAACTTGAAAACAATGATTATGAGTCTAAAATTGAATTGATCAATGAATGTGAAGAAATTAATGATACAAGTATCTCTTTGAATGAGGGTCAAACACATAGTAATGAAATTAAATTGAGGTCTCTTCTCGATGAACAAATAAGGCCTTGCTTAGGAAAAAGAAATTATACAAAATTTAAGGTCTAAGATTATTGAACTTGAGTCAAAGATAAATGAATTTGAGTCAATGAAACTTGAGTCACACAATTGTAAATTACACTTAGACGAATTAGAATCCGTTAGAATAAAGGCAAACCAATTACAAGATGAGAATAGAAACTTAAAAGCAACTAATGTATAAATAAAATGTTAGAAAGTAAGATTAAAAGTTATGAATCCAAAGTTAAAGAGTTGGAATTGACTAGTAAAGTTAACAATTTTCAATCACACTTAGGTGAAATAAGGATTTTAAAAGTAAGAATACAAACTTTAGAGATTGAAAATAAGGCTTTAAAATCATATAACGAGTTTAAAAATGTAGTTAATCTTGAAACAAGATAATGTAGCTAATTTAATTAGAAATTACAAAAATACCGAAAGCGTAAAAGAAAGAGGGAAACATACACAAAACTTAAATGTTAATAATAATCAAATGTCACATAACTATGCATTTAGGTATAAATATAATAATAAAAATTATAAGGGTAATAGTGTACACAATAATTCAAGAAGCACATTTAGTCCACAAGGATCAAACGAAATTTATTCTAAAGGACCGAATGAATGGTTTCATGATTTAAAAGATAAAAATATTTCACAAAATAGAATTCAAACTAATAGTTCAATTAGAAGTGTTTCCCAACATCACAATAAATTTGAATCCTACCAAAATAAAAATGTTTCACCTAAAGTAGTAAATTGGCGTCCAAATGAACCTTAGAAACAAATTCAAGAGTTGAAAAATCACTTCCAAAATTATTTCAAGCAAGGTCCAAATTTGAATACACCTCGTTTCTCAATATCCCGAAAACTCTCACTAACATTTTGTAATTATTGTTGTGAGATTGGACATACTTCATTGGAGTGTAGGTTTAGGAAGGGAAACAACATGTCGAATGTTGTTTGGGTTCCTAAATCTAGGCTAGAGTAAAAAGCTCTAACTAGTATCTCCCCAAATTAGTCAAATTCAAAAATATTAAGGGGGAGATAAGATAAAGGTATATATTAGTTATTATTCATTTTTTTACAACTATTATATACTCTTGTAAGAGTGTTTGATCATTACTCACAAAGAAATTGCTTGGATCATTGACAATGAATTTTTACATCGCATAATAATTTTTTTTAAAGTTCACAAAATTTCAAAATAAACAGTGATCTTAGGTTTAGGTTGGGCATGCTTGAATTTCAATGTTGAATTATACCCCAAAATGCATTCATATATGTTAGTTAAGAAGCATACCAACCATTTAGAACAAACTTATATTGAAATTAACTTCAAAAAGAACAAAATATGATTAACCGTTGTAACGGTTAATCTTCCATTGTAACGGAATAAATAAAATCTTTCCTCTGAAAAACTCATTTCCTTCCAGAGACCAAACGTTGCATCAACTGTTATAACGGCTAAACCCGTTGCACGTTTTCTACAACATTAAATGCATTAAATGCTATGAATTCAAAATTTCTGACTAACTATTGAAATGGTTGACCCACCGTTACAACGGTTATCTGCGAGAACTGATAAATCTAATTTTATTTCTGATAATCTAATGATTTATTTCCAAATTTCATTATTTCCAAAACTCATTGAAATTCGAATATTGTCCTCCTGATTGATTCTATCTGTCTTTCCTTATCTTTAAATCTTCTAAAATTGTATTATTAAATCAAATCTGAGAGTTCAAATTAGATCATTAAAAATTTAAATGGCAATATCTAAACATTAAAAATACTAACTATAATTGTAATTGTCATATGTGAGCAATTTGAAACTAAAATTGACAAGGATTCAAAATTAAATTGATTGAATATGATTGATAAAATTTATCTCAAACTTATTGAATTGGCAAAATTTAGAAATGACAATATTAATTGTTAAATTCATTTTAGAATCTCAATAATAGAGACATAAAGATATAAATTGTTGTTGTTAATAATTGGCAATATTGAGATATAGTAATATTAATTGCAAAATCTATTTTACATGACTAAATTGCCATAACAAAAGATATGACACTATAAATTATTGTTGTTGTTCTTGATAAATTGCTTTGTTTGATAAATATGTATATTTGAGATATGATGCTTTAATGGCTATATTATTCATGTTAATTGGTTTTGATAGTTAGCTTTTGGCAGTGGTTAGCTATATTTTGTGATGTGAATCCCTTAATGGGACATTTTGTTATAGTTAGCTCTTGGCAGCAGAAAGAGAGCTAGTAGAACTCTCTTTACAGGGTTTATACCTTTTTGTAACTGAACTCTATTTCGTTAGTTTAATGAAACTGGGCATCTGCCTTTTTAACCAAAAATAATAATAAGGTTAGGTATTTATTATCCTGTAGCAGTGACCAAAAGTTTAGGTATTTATTATTGAAGAGATTAAAATAATTGGTATGTTATTTTATGAATGCCACACATAGGCAAATTAAATTAAATAACTATTTTTATATTGAAGAGATATACCATCGATTCAACAAAACAATTACAAACAATTATCACAGATTTAAAATTAAAATAAAGTCACTTGAATGCATTCTAAGCTGTAGACAGTTTAGTTATCACATGTTAGTATTCTCTTAATTAAAGAAATAAACTTGTGGAGAAAGAAGCAGCAACTTGTGGAAATTACATCCAATCCCGTCTCCAAGAGAAATGGTGTCCGAACAGATTGGAAAATTTTCCAACCGAATTAAAAATATCACAAATTCCCACCAGTTGGGATGCTTCCGAACTCGGGAAATGCCTTGGTGTGTCTAAAATCTATAGAAAATGATGAAGAATCAATTACTTGTAAGCAAATAAAAAGCATACAGCTTCGACTTGGGAAATGGATGTCGTAAAGCAGATCATCTGAATTGATAATAAGCTAACCAGTCACAAATTCCATGAATAATATGCTGCACCTACCACTTCAAGGCGCTAAACAAAATTTCACATCTAATTGTTACTAAGAGAGATACTAAGATACTAAGAGAGAATTATTGACATCATTGATCGGAAGCTAGAGATACTAAGAGAGAATTTCCTACAAATGCCTAACTAATACAACCAGCCAGTACACTCTTCTGTACCACAAAAACACTTCAATTTCTTCACATTTCCATTGGCATCGTGCACTTGGTCCACAGAATAATTGTAGTGGTACGAAAGCTCCTCCATTGGTTGTATATTCTCACATGCAAAGAACATAATCCTGGGCATGCTTTTATTATCATGATCATACAACAAATTTTGCGCATACAAGTTCGGCATGCAACTATGGTTAATAAACCTTGAAAAATTGCCGAACTCAGATGTATCCAAAGTGAAAGTCTCGCCCCCTTCCAGATCTTTTGAGATTTTACCTTTTTGAAGGGCAGGGATGGAAGTTTTCAGCCCCTCCCAGAGCTTCTCATCATAATAGTTACTCCCGATTGAGAATAAGTATTCGTCATTTGATCTCCTTTGCGCCTCCTGGTCAGAGATCAGTTCTGCCACATATTCACACACAAAACTCCCAGAAGGGATATATTGCAATGCCCTGACACCCCATCCCATTTTTTTAGTTTTAAAAACTTGGAGCCGATATTTCAAGCCATGCTGGCTGACCCTATTGACGCAAGTCGGGGGACACTTACAAGCAGGCCCGCACTCAAAAACGAGTGGCTTGGCCTCAACAATATGACCCTTATCATTAAAAGGTAACTCTCCCCCATTTTTCACCACACAAGCACATTTCATTGAGTCAGAGCAGCCGTCTGTGCACCCGCACCCATCAGGAGGAGTCGGATCCTGCAGGACCCGGGTCCGCAAGCCCGTTATATACTTGAAAAATGGCGGCTTTTCACTATCTATGAAATTTACCACTGAAACCGGCACCTTCTCCTTCCCAAAGGATAGATCCTCCATGTACATACCAGGAAACAAGAATGACTCTGATTTTCTTGATTCCAAAATTTCTCTGATATTCAAGTCTGCTTGCCCGGTTACGCGCCGTAGCCTGAAAACATAGTAATAGTGGGTGCCATCGTCGGACCTCTTTCTCCAGTACTTCTCAATAGTGTACAAGCCGCAATAGATGTATGTATTTAACCTCTTGGCTTTAACCTTGAGTATCTCGGCAGCCGTTAGGTATCGGGTAAAGCCGTAAATAAACCGTACCGGGGTTTTCGTCTCCAAGCTTCTGACAAGTGCCAGGTTTGATCCATCAAGTGTCACATCGGAGGCCTCCACAGAAGAACCCGAAAATTCTACAATGTCAATTTTATTTTTTTTCTTCAGTTCACCCATATCACCATAGGAAACGACACTAATAGCGAGGTTCCCTTCTTCTCTTTTGATGAAGTCAACACTTGACTGGTACTGACGATGGAGACCCACCACACAAAGCTCAATACGTAAATGAAAAACATCCCCAATTCGTGTCCCTGGGACTTCACCAATAAATTTTTTCGCCTCGTCATAAGAGTTCCTCTCCTTGTATTTTCTGAAAGCCACCCAATCACGTCTACCACAGGCAATACCTGAACCCGAAACCTGTGGTGTTTTCTCTTCCACTAAAAGCTCCCGATAAATGCTCCGGAATTCATTTAAACCTAACCCTGGATTGGCAGCCAATTCACAAGAGGCCGAAATTTGAACACTATAGTGGTGTTTCCTTTGCAGGCTCAATTTGTGTTCTTCTGGAAAATGTCGTTTGAAGCCCGGTTGAAATCTCCAAGTAACCACAGCCTTGTATAATTTGGACATAATTTGGGGTTTCGTTGAATTCCCACTCGAATATCCAGAATCCTTTGCACTATTCAAATTTTCCTCAAGTTGAACTTTTCCATCTAAACCTTGATTGACATAGTTTGGTTCTAAACCCTCTATGTTGTTGATTTTCTTATTCGGACACTCAAAATACATTGTATTATTTGCACCATGTCCATCTTTTAAAATGTCATTTAAAAGATCCTGATGAGTTGCGTGACTTTTCCTCCCATCTCCCAATTTTTGAGCCCAGTTTCGGTTTGGCCACCGCTCATATCCCTCTTGAAACCTCCATGGTGCCAACACCTTCCGCTTTTTACGAAACACTTCTTTTTCTGAACTTTCCTTGGAAATTTTCAAAGGTTCGACCATGGTGATTGATTTAAACTCCTTCAACTTTCCGATAGTGACAATTGACCTTCACTCCTGACTGAATTATCTGTTAATTTCAATTATTATTGTTAGTATTTTGATCAAAGAATATATTTACATTTTATGAATTTTGAAATATTTTTTATTTACAGATAAGTACATCTTAGTAGTTATTAGTCTATATAAGAATATTCATTTCAAAATTAAAATCTAATACCATACCATACAGCTATATGAGGTGTTTGGCAAGTGAATAGTGATGATTTAGGTGCTTCAAGACACTTTAATGCGCCAACGGAGGTGCTTTAAGGTGGAGCAGAGTTAAAGAACCTCCATAGGTGGAGTAAAATTAAATCACCAAATTTCCATGTTCTAACCAAAATCATAAGAACACACCCAAAAATAGCTATGGCCATCCACACACCATGCCTTTAATAAAAAAATTATCATTTCTGAAAAGAAGAGGGCTCAAATGCCTCCAACATGCCTCCATTTTTTAAATTTCTAATAACAAAAAATCTAAAATTTATATGCCCAAATAAAACCTTTTTGATGTGATCTATATTATTTTCTCTACATGCACATAAAAAATTATCACTTCTCAATTTTGGTTTTATATATATCAATAAGTTGAAAAATCAATGTCCAGAATTTGTCCACATTGGTATATTTTTGCAAGTTCTTGATACTAATCAAAACAAAATCGAAATATCGTGATCTTTTACGTGTGCATAGAGAAAATGACATCTAATGGCTTTATTTTGACATTTAAGTTTTAAATTTTAAGTTATTATGGTTTTAAAAATGGAGGCATGATGTAGGCACAAAAAATGGAGGCATTTGAACCCTCCTCTTATGAAAATCATCACTTCACAAAATCAATTTACAAGAATTTCAATGAACTACTCATGGTTTCAACAACAATTATCATGAGAAGTTAAGGAGTAAAGCTAGTGTGTGTTATGCTCACCAAATCAATTTACAAGAATTTCAATGAACTTCTCGTGGTTTCAACAACAATTCTCATGATAAAGTCAAGGAGTAAAGATAGTGTGTGTTATGCTCACCGGGACTTGGTGAGCATAACTTTAAAATCTATCAGATTGGCTTCAAACGACGAATCCAAACCGTTGAAACCAATCTACTTCATGAGTGATGCGTGCACATGTAAAATTTTGAAATTTCGAATTTATTTAGTATAAAGTAAAGTGGTAAAAAAAAAAAAGGTTTATAAGTTATTTTAATGCATTCATTTTTCATCATTTTTTGACTGCTTGACTTTGTACTAAATGAATTTCAAAATTTTGCATGTTCACGCATTACTCGTGAAGTATATCAGTTTCAAAGGTTTTGGATTCGTCGTTTGAAGTCAATTCAATAAATCTTAGAGTTATGCTCACCAACCCCTCTCGGTGTGCACATCACACGCTAGCTTTACTCTAAAGTTAAGAATACATGCCAAATTTATTTCATGGACTAGCAATACAAACATATATGAATATTTAAATAGAATTAATAGTATCATACAATTATATTTAAAGAGGGTTCAAATGCCTCCATAATGCCTCCACTTTTAGAACTACAATGACTTAAAATTTAAAACTTAAATGTCAAATTGAAATTGTTAGATATGATATATATCATTTTCTCTATGCTCACGTAAAAGATTATGTCATTTCAATTTTATTTTGATTAGTATCAAGAGCTTGCAAAAATACACCGATGTGGATAAATTTTGGTATTCAACTTAATGATTCGTATAAAACCAAAATTGAAAAGTAATAATTTATTATGTGCATGTAGAGAAAATAATATAAATCACAGCTAATGGTTTTATTTTGACATATAAAAAGTGGAGGCATGATGGAGGCACAAAAAATAGAGACATTTGAACCCTCCTCATTCTATTTCTACCAATTCTTTATAGAAATTAAAAAAGAATATTAAAGAGATTTGCATAAGATGTACCGGAATAAGAGTTCTCTTCCGACAAAGACCTCACCTTACCTCCCATCCTGCATTGTTGCTCCAACAAGGTCTAAGATAAATCAAGAGACATTCTTCATTAATAATTAGCAAATCAAGTTCTAAAACTTATGAGTTTGCCCTTGAAACTTATTAAAATCTTCAGAAGCCCCTTCACCCTCAAGTCCTTGATCTATACTTGTGCTACTCGGCTCAATACCGAACTGGTACAAAACCAGCAAATGCCCCAAAATAAATTCTCTATTTATCTAAAGCATCACTTAAAGATGTGTCTTAAAAAAGTTTGGAATTGCATTTGGAGGAATGGTACCAACCAAGATTTGATTAGCACTTCGAATAAACTAAAGTTGCAGCAATAACTCAGTTAGTGGTTACGTAAATCAAGATTTAGGTCACGGAGGCCAGGAGAATGGAAGAACCAGCCATTAATGGCGGTTTCAAGCCAAACCGATAAAGGAAGAGAAGGGAAGAGAAGGGAGAGGATCGAAACGAGTTCCTCAAATAATCCAACCAAGACCAGTGTTTCACTTCTATTTTCTCGAACACCCACACAATTCAAGAGAACAGAAAACCCTAGCTTAGGTTTAAGAGAGCAAAACAGCGATAGAGAATACAGAACGCACTTACGGAAACGCAGGGAGAGAGAAAGGGGCACCAATCGACGCCTCGTCAGCAGCGAATAATGGAGAGGGCGACGATGGGTAGACGAGTCTCTCTCAGTTGGACACGCACAAAAGGAGAGACACGGGATGGCAACTAGGAAGAGAGAGGAGAGGCAAACGGTGCGTTTTCCCAGTCAAACCCGTACCTGGGCCGTGCTGCCCGCGCTGCCCCTTACCGTGAAAAATGAGATATATGCAGTGTTATCCAAACGGGCCGGTCCGGTCCAGTCCAAAATCCCCCGTCTATGGGACTCTCCAGTCCACGGGTCTTCCGGGTTAGGCGGTTCAAATTTGGAGGGGATAGCCCAAATCCGTGCCAAGAACTATGGTTCAGATCCACACGGGTTGGTCCAGTCCATTTTCTTTTATCAATTATTTAAAAAACCAAATTACTTAAAAAATGAATTATTTTAATCTTTAAAATATATTATTTTAAAACAATAGATTTAAAAAAAACAAATTATTGTGATTTTTAAAACGAATTATATCATTCTAATTCGTTTTTTTTTAAATCTATTGTTTTAAAATAATTCGGTTTTAAAGATCAAAATAATTCAATTTTTTTTAAGTAATTAAGTTATTTATTTTTTAGAAGTAATTTGGTTTTTTTTATTTTTTTAAAGTAATTTGGTTTTATGGTTTCAAATAATATGAAATAATACAAATAATATGAATAATACAAATCCGGGTCTATGGCGGGTTGCCACGGGTTATTCCGGGTATGGTCCGATCCGGTTCGAATTTAGTCCGCGTATTGTCCGGTCCAGTCCACGAGTTTAGAACCGGCCAAGTAAGTCCGGGTCTAATGGAGAAAACCCACCAAAAACCATGTTAGGTTTGGGCCGGGCCATTCGGGTCTTGACCCCGGTCCAAATCAGTCCAAGACGGATCCGTGGGTGGTCTAATCCGGTCCTAGACCGTCCGGTTTTTTCAATACACTAGATATATGCACAGTCCGTTTTAACTTGCACAAATTTTACATGATATTCGTGCATCTGTTATGGGTCTGAAAAAACCATCGGTCGGCTGAGATTGTACAGTGATACATTACTACAGAGGATATGCTTCCATGATAAGGGGCAGTGATTTGAATGCATCTCAACATCGGATCTTGATATTATCTGGTCCGTCCGATCCTGCACTGCAACATACTGTGCGGCGAAAGATCTGAACTCTTCGTTTCTCCTTCTAAGCAGAAACTTTGATCAGCAAGAGACGGATCAGATCACACAAGAACTCTCTCAATAACATCAGTCGATTCGATTCTTATAATTTAGATCGAACGGTCTGTATCTCATACTTTTATGAAATGAAACTTCTTTATAGCGGTCCTTACAAGTTCCATTATTGAAACTTAGTCTTAACTGTATCAAATTACAAAATATTTTTTAGTCTTCGTTACACTAATTGGTAAGAATATAAAAGGAAATTATTAAGATAAATGCAAAACATTTCTGATCGAACTTCTTCCTCTTGAAAAATGATTCTAAAGTTTTGAAATAAAACTGTTGGAGATTGAATGCGTCCTAAAAATATCAAATTTAAAAAAAAAAAATTGTTCTCTCCGAACTAAAAAATGTATACGTAAACTAGATATACAAGGAATTCAAATCTGTCTCTCTAAGAAGAGCGAAGAAGAATAAGAGTGTGCTCTTTTTCTCAAATGAAAAGGAGCAGTTGTACTGCTAGATGTATAGAAAAACGATGTGTCGGAAGCAAGGGCGGAGCCAGACCTTCAAATTATTGGGATCAAGCATATAAAAAATTTATACTACGAATGGGGTCAATTTGATAGTTCTATAGTATTTTGTACTAATTTATATATAAATTTATCAATAAATACAATTTTTTTGAAAATAAATGGGGATCAATTGACCTCCATTTAGACCAAGTGCCTCTGCCTTTGGTCGGAAGAGTGTCTATGCGTCCATTGATATGGATGCAGTCTTGGCTAGCCCGCCACACTTGTCGATCTGGAAGGTTATTGAAAACACATAAAAATTGTGATCGCACCTCTACTAATATCCACATATACCAATTTGACTCTATACTACTCAATTCGAAAATTTATAAATTTTATATGTAAACGTAAGTAGATCGATTTCAATTGTTAAATTTCTTAATTAAAATCAATTCGATAAGTTTTTGAGTTAACCTCACCAAGAAGCTCGGTGAGCTTGCCCTAAATTCTACTCAATATAGAATCAAATAGGCATTAAGGGTGTTAGAGTTATTTTTTTTAAGGTTAGTGATTTGAATGTTTACTAACGATTGTATTGATAATTAAAAAAAAGTATTTACAACACGTAAATTGACCATTTTAATTTTGATATATGATTTCCTATCATATAACTACCTTCTTATTCTCTTCAATTCTAAAATAAATCACTCTATTCACCTATTCCTACATATTTACTCTCTTTATTTCCTCTATTTCCACTATTCTTCAAATTACCCTATTCTCTTATTCCACATCTCACTCACCAAACAGATTGGCCGCATCGGACGATAGAATCACCGTTGAGGCGAGGAGACTCGTAAGAAGATCGCCAACGGACAGAAGTCTCGTCGCCACATTATCTCCGCACTAGCCGATCAATGACCGGAGTTGAGTCAAATCGAGAGGAGAGCTCCATGCGCCCTCTCCTATTTGCATCTTCGCAGCGCATGTCTCTCTCTCTCTCTCTCCTCAGCTTGAGATACGCACATCGCCCCATTCCCTCCCTTCCTTTCACCCTCTTCCTTTCTACTCCGAGCCAGTGTTGAATAGTCGAGAAGGGAAGAAGCAAGAGGAGGAGAGGTTGCAGTATTGAGGTCGGGAGAGATGAAGTAGGCGAGAGGGACGGGTGGGATGTGACACCCTTTTAACTGTTTATCAGACCCGTACCGTATAAGGCGGGTATGGGTAAGGTTTTTTTCGTTAGCTTATCGGGTATGGGTATGGGTAAGATTTTTTTTCGTTAGCTAAACGGGTAAAGGTATGGATATAGGGTAATTATATAAAATAAAATTATATAATAATATTTGAGCAATAATTAGTGCTGGTGAAACTTAATTGCGTGATATTTTCATATGATAATGTTTGAGCAAAAATTAGTGATGTACTTTTATTATTTAGTTAATTTTTTGTATAAGAAAAATGTTAAATATATTATTATTATTATTATTTGCATGTTTTTATATTTAGTTAAATAATTGAATTGTTTGAATATATTCGTGTTTCTTTAAATTTGTTGTTTTATAAAAAAATAATTTAGTTGAGATTGATTGCACATTTGTTCTTTATATTGGTAATGTGATTGCATGTATATAGAACATCAAAACTCATTCATTTCACACATATACGTATATGTGTGAAATGAATGAGTTTTGATGTTCTATTTGTAAAATATAATAAAACTAATTATTATATTATTATTATGAGGAGGGTTCCAATGCACCAAAATTTGGTGCACCAAAATGCACCAAAAACTCATAATCTTCATTTTCAAAGTTCAAATAGTCGATTCGATCCTTTCAGCGTGTTCTTCATATTAAAATGTGCTTGGAGACCAAATTTTATATTTTTTGGAAATTTTTTACTATTTTTTCAGAATTTTTGAAAATCACCAAACAATAATTTGAAATTCAGCAAAGTGGTGATTTTCAAAAATTCTGAAAAAATAGTAAAAAATTTCCAAAAAATGTAAAATTTGGTCTCCAAGCACATTTTAATATGAAGAACACGCTGGAAGGATCGAATCGACTATTTGAACTTTGAAAATGAAGATATATGAGTTTTGGATGCATTTTGGTGCATTTTGGTGCATTGGAACCCTCCTCTATTATTATTTGTTATTCACCCGCTACCGTTTCGTTTCCGATAATTTAACAAGTAAGGGTACGATAAGATAAGATCAATTCTTAATAGGTAAGGATAAAATATGAGTAAGAGATCAATTCTTAGTGAATACGGATATGAAAATACTTCCACCCTACGTATCCACATTGACATCCCTAGATGGACGGGGAGGGGGCTGCCCAAGGAGATATGGAGTTTCATTTTTAGTCACTTCCCTTTTTTTTTTCGAATGAGAGTATTAGAGTTTAGAAAAGAAGTAATCATATCTGAATCTAAGATACATATGCAACTTAGATATAAGATAGAATTTAATTACCATTAAATGCGTAGAAAAAAATTATGCAGCAATCAAATATATGGTTCCTTTGCTATCCACACGAAACGATTGAAACTCTGCGCATGCACTAGTATACTAGCATTTTAAACAATGTAAATTGTCGTGACAAAGTATTTAGTTGTTCTTAAGGGTGGAGATAGTGAATAGAGTGGGTACGTAATACATCTAATTTTAAATGATGAGGGAGAAATGTGAAACAAAAATTATCCGATCGATCACAAAATAAGGAGAGATTAAATTGAACAAATAAAAATATCAATGACAGAACATATCTAAAACGTTTAATTAGACACTTAACACTCTTTTAAAGTATTGATTTACTTCTTAGATCAATAAGAGCGAGGGCCCCAAAACCTCAAAACACAAAAGGCATTATATATATGTTTTCCAACATCCTATTTAATGGAGATTATATTTGCAAACAAGTAGTTGACAAATTAGCTATGTTTATTGTTTACTTAACGGAAATGAATACACGTTGACAAATTTAGCAACTCTATCACAACTGGCCACTACCGATATCAAAAGTTTGTCGAATCCAAAACTAAACCCATTTTTTTTTCTTTGCAAACTAAACTAAATCTAGTAATTTAAATAGATTGTACCTCTCTTGACAATCAAGATGTGAAGGAAGAGGATGTTTTACTTGCTTCTCCTTATCGAGCTCCAAGTCTCCAAAGCATCAAAAGATGATGCCTCCACCTAGGATTTAAGTAGAGAACTAATACTTATCTTGGTAGAGATACTCCACAAGTTCAATCTTTAAATCAAGATTCTACTGTGTTTCAGAAATGGCTATGTTTTTTAGCATTTCAGAAAATATATGATTACAGTGTTTACAGAACAAAAGAAGTAATTCCCATCAAGTGAGAATAGACAAAAATTCATTCTTACCATGCATGGGTAATACAATAACTATGAATTATGGAATCGTAATGACAAGGTAATCACACATTAGTACATTACATATTCAAAACCCTTACCATCTTCACCAAACAAGGTAATGAAAAAAATAACACTGAGATGGTAGGGAATGTCTTCCAAAAAAGTGAACCAAACATCTGAGAAGGTGGAAGAGAGAAAACCAATAAATGTCAAAAAAATTCTATGAAAAAAAGAGAGGAATTCAGTCAATATTTGTGGCATATTGGCATGGCATGCATGATATCTTTATTCAAGATAATAAATAAAGATATCAACCAAAAATGTATTGCCTATTGCTCCTTACCTCTACATAAGGTAAGATGTCAAGACATTATTCAAAAAGATATATTTAATATTTCTATTTACTCTATTTAAGGAAAGAGATCAAAAGATACATTCAAAAGATATATTGTTTAGTCCTCTTCCTCCAAATTAATTAATTAATTGTCCATAATTTAAATATCTCATGTTTTATAATTGTGCCAATTAATTTAATTTTCTCATGTATTTGTTTAGATATAAATTCATATGTCAATGTTCCACATGGATATGAATTTATTGTAGATTTAAGGTAGTCATTTACATAACATTTATTTTAGTATTACATAACGATAATTAACTCAATTTACAGCTTTTGTACTTAATTTAATTATCATTATATTCATATATTAAAATAAATTTCTCCAATTAAATCCTATTTGATGTGACCCAATAGGATCCAAGTAACATTTAATGACACATAACACAATCCAAATAAAATTTCATTAGGACTTGTCCAATGCCGTATTCTCTAATACGTATCCATAAGATTAAATTGATTATCCCGGCCGTTTCAATGGTTTATAAAACATAACTAACATTTAATCCCATACTAACTTTACAATGGTCAATCAGTGCTCCATGCTAATTACCAAATTTAGAGACAATTTAAAGCAATCATCATACACATTAAAGAGTTATATAATTCAAGTCATCAACTCGAATGATCCATAAAATGATAAAAACTCATGGAACAAGATGGTATAAATCATCCAATTCATAAATAAAACATAGAATACAATAATCCAATGGTTGCCTTATAGGTCTCAACACTAAATATATCCAGGGGTGTTCATTGGGTCTAGTTTATTTAGTTTTCAACCAAACTAAAAAAGTTTGGATTAAATGGTTCAGTTTTTCGATTTAAATATATCGGTTCGGTTGAATATTTGAATTACTCCATTTTTATATTTGGTTCAGTTTAGATTTTTCAAAACCAAAAAGACCAAACCGATCGAACTCTATATGGTTCAAATTCATGCTTTAGTGTGATCGATGGTTTGCTGACTTTTTTGGAGTTATAAATGAAAAAATTATTTTGTTTCGATAGTTTAGAACATCTACATATTTTATATGAAATTGAACAATGTATGTAATGTCAACAATTGATATATATAATTCATATTTATTTATATGATTATTAAATATATTTGTACCATGTATTGAGTTTTGACTTTTTAAAATTTTATCTCTAGTATTTCAGTCCAATCAAACGAACCAAAAATTAGTTTGGTTATTTTGGTTCGGTTGACAAGTTTAATTCAATTGTTTGATTATATTTTTTTTAAATCAAATAAAATTTTAATTTGACTATTTTTATCTGTTTTAATTAACCGAACTGATCCATGAATACCCTGGATATCAAATTTTAGAATTTTAGAATTTTTTTTGTCACCAATTAAATGCTAATTGAACTAAACTGATAATTTTTCATGTTATTCTATGGGTAACCAATACTAGCTTTAGAATTGGGACAAAATTGACAAAGACCTATAAATCACAAAGATGACAACTATGACTTTTTAAATTTTTTATTATTTTTTGACATGTTGGTTACCACATCTTGTCAAAAACATGCCTGTTGTCAATATGATCTAGCCCTTAACTACTGCCTTACTGAGGCTTGAGAAGTGTTCAGTGTTAATTCCTGGCCAAAGCTAAACAAACACTAACAAAGAGTACTTGAGCTATTGATATGATGCATGTCTAGTGCCTGTGATTATATGAAAGAAAGATATAAACAATTAACATATTTGACAACTGTGACAACCTATAAATTAAAAACAAAATTTGACAATCATATTTGGTGAATTTGCAAATTATATAGCCACCACTAAATGGCTGATAAAACAAAATCATTAATTTTCCAGATCACTTAAAGAATGAGTAATTATTTTTTAATTACACAAAATATAATGCATATGTAAATCATAAATAATATATTTACATTTCTTTTAATTGAAAAACTTGTTAGTTTTCAGTTTCCAAATGACTTTGTAATCAACATATTTACCCCTTCTATGGGAATTATATGGGGAAAAAGGGAAAAAAACAATCTTCTTTGTCAGTTCCAGAACAGTTGGGGCATCTATGTTCGTATAGTGGTTAAAGACCGAGTATCACTGCTGCGGTCGAAACTGGCTCTGCTAAAACAAGTACTTCTGTGCTCAAGCATCGAGCACATGCTGGATACTCCGCATACATCATAGGAGACCTATCAAAATACTTCCTGGAGCTAATACAAAAAAAAATTATACAAGTAATGGCCGACCCTCATTATAATGACAACAAATTGCAAAAGAGGATGCTGATACTGGTATAACTAGAATGACAAAGAAAAAAATTCAAACTGAGGTTTATGAAAGCTTTACTAAGGAATTTTACTTTTAACCTATGGGCAAAAGAAGCAACATAATGTAGAAAAAAAAAATTAAAAAGTATTAGTGTCCAGTGGTACTGTATTCTCCTGGTACATGCTGACCAGATTCATACCATACCAGCATGTGCTGGCAGTATATAGTCTGAGACTACAATAAAGCTGAGAAGAATATTACTATTTTATGGAAAATAGTAAAGAACAACAAAAAGGACCTAACAAGTAATCTGTCGAGAAAGTCACAAGGGAGAAATTACAACAAATCACATCTCTGGATCTATGATTTAACCAAAATGAAACAAAAGTACTTTCAGAAAAATGCTGCATCATTGTCCACATAGTTCTTGAAATCTAGACAAGCTGCATAAGAAAGTAGCCAATCAAATTATGCAAACAGAAACATAAATGTAGAGAGAACATTATTTTATTTGAGTGAATTACCTTCTAAGAAGAGCCTTTGGGTTATAAGGAAACAAGTTTTTCCTACGGAGTTCCTCCAACTTGTTCTTCAAAGAAATCAAGCATTCTTTTGCATCTCCAAAAGCTTTACTGCTTGTAAAAGAACCATCTTCATCAGAGAGCTTTCGTCTTTTGCTATTTGCACCAGTTACTTCTAATTCAGATGTAGAAAATTTGGCAAAGCTTTGCCATGATTGTGATACAAACCTTAAGCACCTAAAGGAAATTATAAAAAAACAAATAAATAAGAGCAGCTATTTCAGATCCCATCAATGCCAAAATAGAGCACGTAGGGGATATAGCAAACTTTTTTCATGGGAGGTGATATTCGCAAAACATATTTTATATTGACACGGCAACATACCTTTTAAATTAGAGGACAATTCACCCCTCTACATAATTTCCTAAATATCTTATGCAGTATTGTTTCCACAAATCTCTTCATGTGCTAAGTATCTTGCTTCCCGGATAAATTTAACGTACTAAACTACTAATGCATTGAATTCTTTTTTAAATATGGTAAGGAAAGAAAACCCTCTAATATAGAAAACAAATAATAATTGCTTGTTAGAGGAGAAACATCTAGGGCAAAATCATGCCCAGCGAATAAATTGAATGGTGTTGTCACAACAATATAAGTGTTGAAGTGAAATCAGTATTCTTTTCTCATTATTGACCGTATAGGAGTAAATGACGTGCCTTAACAAGTATCGGGCACAAAGAACACCAGTGTCTTTAGATATGAGATAATCAATGAGCACCATGTGATCATACTTGAGCTGAAAATTAGAACAAAAATTACTCTCAGATGTACTAAAATTTTTGAGAATGCAAGATATTGCCAATTCATTTATATACTTACTGAGAAGAGTAGTATGTGAAAGAGACAAACTGGATTAATAATGCTTGACAGAAGATGAAGCTCATTATAACATGCCCACTTACTTTCTCTGTGAAATAGAATAAGAAAAGAAAAGGAAAAATAAGCACATCCTTATCTTTTGAGCTGGAATCCTTCTAATGGAACTGTAGAGAACTTACATTTGAAAGGCCACTACAGAGGCATCTAGAAATTGTAAGAGCATACAAAACAGCATATCATCCTGCACCTCTTTATTAAACAAATCAATAGAAAAAGTTTCCAGTATAAAGAAATGCAAAAGAAGAATTTGCTTGAAACTAACAAATTAAGATGAACAATGTCGGTTTACTACATAAAATTTCATATACTGGGATTCCTTTATTTTATATCACATATTAGGAATTAAATTGATATGAAGGGGCAAACATTAAAACAAAAGAGGCTCCATACCTCGTCCATGAAAAGCTGGAGAAAGGATAAACCGAAATCTATAGGAGACTTCAAAGTATCTGCTTGACAAACAAAAGCACATTTCAACCAATCTGAAATCTCCGACAAACCGGTGTTACTACAGCAACAACAGCAAATCTTTGTGCTGCAATCAATCAAAGAAGTATTTTTCCCACACAAACACTGTTCTTTCTCAATTCCATTGCTTGCTTTAATAAGTCTGAAACAACACTTGAAGAAAAGTAATAAAGCTTGTCTTTGCAAATGCCGACTTGGTAGATTTCGAGATACCAACTCATCAGAGCAACTCGAGAAGAATGGCGACTCTTCCAAACAACAATTGGGGGTGATAATGTAATTCGAGAAAGGCTTGTATACAAGATCAGGGAAATATTGCTTGAGAAGCCTAAGCCACAAAACAATGCGGGAGATGTCTATTTCATATGCATTGAAGTTTAGCCTTATCATTAGCATCTACAAAAAATAAAAATAAATACACATAGTTTTCTTCCTCCCAAAATTTAAACAGGAGTTGAAAATTTTTAGATGCTTATAAGACATGAATTGTATGGCACTGACCTGAACAATTCCATTAGTTTTGAAATGTTGATCAACCAAAACAAGAATAAAAACATAAAGAATTCAGTCTTTTCTTTTTTTCTAAGAAAATCTCTGTAGGTACAAGACCTGACTGGTACCTTTTTATTCTCAACTTTATCAGTATAAGAAACAAAATGAAATCTCTAATTTCTATAAAGTTAACCTGTAGCCTCAGATTGGTATGAATAAGCTGAGAACTTACCAGAGTTTTATGTCTCATATATTGACCAAGGCCCTTGTCACCTTCGTCTGACAAGCCAAAGAAGCAAGACAGAAAATTCGGCACAATGTTGCCAAGTTCCAAATACAAATTCGATACTTCCATTGAGCAATTTTGTGAATCCTCGAAATCATTTTTTTGAACTAACGAGCACACAAACTGAAGTATACATCCTGAAAGAACAGCTTTGAACTTTGACGAATCAAAATCAATGTTGCCGTAAAAATCCCACGGTAAGTTCTGAAGAAATTTTACCGAGAGCAAGATAAACTTGTCTTCAAGCTCTCCTCCTTGATTTGCTTTGTTTATTATATATTTCACCATTTGATGGAGCACTTGAAAAAGGCCCAGGACAGTTTTGGATGTTATATTTGCATGTGTTGATTGGAGAACTGAAACAAAGCTTTCCATTTCAGAACTAGCCATGTCCAGTAGAGGTATATTCTGTTTTGTAATTTCTGTAAAGAGAGGAGTATCTTTAAGTAGAGGGCATGACGAGGCATGTCTGCAGATACTCGACATAGTATTTGCAAGAACTATCCATATGAACAGTAGAAACTTAACACATATTCTATCCTGCAACAGTGACAAATAAGATTATGTACTTGCTCCGCCTAAAATCTATAGAAGGATGTAATGATGAAGAATCAATTATTTGTAAATGAATAAAAACCATACAGCTTTGACTAGGGAAGTGGATATTGTAAAGAGTATATTTGCAGTTAGATGTCGAACAAATTCACTGTCATGTTCAAAGAACCTAACCTGAAAAAAAAAAGGGCAGATCGTCTGAATTGATAATAATTAGCAAACCAATCATAAATTTCATATAATACAACAATTGCTATCATGAAATAACCTTTCAGATCAACAAGTCCTGTGTTACTCAATACCAGTACAGTACATACAGCACCAGTATGGCACTACCAATCTCCTTCAAGTTCAACCTAATGCAAGTATAACCATTGGTTGTTAATTTATGTTTAGTTTACCCACAATAGTGCAAACAAATATTAAAGCCCAAAAAAAGAGGATAAATTTCAAGTGCAGAAATAAGAAAATATGATGAAATATTCATCGTTCTCGTGACATTACAAGAGGTTGGATATTTAAGCACATGCTGCAAAATGGAAAGGCTTTTATGTATACCAAAGTAAGAGTAATGTTAGCCAAGCATGTGTTTTTTCCTTCAAAAGCTTTCTCTGCTTGCACAAGACAACTGTGTGCAATAACTGGAGTTCCCTATCATAAGAACACAAATTATCAAGAAAAATCCAGATAACTTTTTGAAAATAAAAAGAATTTATGTGTGAGAATATTACATCTTCCAAATCGTGGAGTTCGCACAATTTCTTGATCTCCTTGTAAACCTGAAAAGAATTAAACAAAAATTTACAAGAGTTGTGAGCTAAACAGAGAAGATCAAAACTGAAAAAAAAAAATTGAGTAGAGGAGAGGAGCTACGCTGGAAAGGGAGAGGAGGAGCCGCTTCTCGGATACTCTGGACGGAACGCAAACGCCTGTTTCCTAGGAAGAAAGCGATTGAAAATATGAAGGAAAATCCTGATAAATTGATTAATGATAAAAGGAAGTAGCTACATAGAAAGATAATACTAACGAGAGAGCTGGAGATGAGATCGCAGAGCCGAGAGAGGCGCGCCATTTCTCTCTGATCTTCTCTTCGCGTTTTCTCTTGCTAATTGCTGCTGCAGTATTACGCTTAAGCAAGGGTATCTCGTTAAAATCAGTCAATTGCGCCAAATTGTTATCCCGGTAGGCTGATACAGTGATTTGGGCCCTCTTGGGCCGTCATTTTCTTCATTTAGTTTCTACCCTTCTGCAACATCCAACTCACTGATTTTTTTATTAATCGAAAATAAATTAAAAAAATATCACAAAAGATTATCGTTTTGTTGGAAAATCGAAATATAGGAAAAACGGGATTGATTATCTTATCCCCGGACGGTACAAAATTTTTCGTCCAAAATAATGTCCCACTAATCCAAATCTTTAACCCCGCTAAGCAGAAAAAAAAAAACAAAAAATCCTAGAAGGGATAGATTATCCTGCTCAGCACTGTAGCAATATATTTTTCTTTTTGGGGTTTGGTTTTATATAAGAGAATAAAAAAAAGAAAAAAGAAAAAAATTGTTACAGTGGACAGGATGGCCTATCTCGTCCAGTTTTTTTTTTAAGTTAGATCGCTAATTAAGATCAAGATTAACGGGACGGGATGGTTTATCCTGTCCAGCTACAACGTCTGGAAGGGATAAATCATCCTTTTTCCTATATTTTGATTTTTCATCAAATAATCTCCGTTTATGATACTTTTTTTTATTTTATTTTCGATTAATAAAAAAATCGGTCCAATTCACGCTTTCGAAAACAAATAATAAATAATAGTAATAGTAACAATAACAGTATACTAATACTAATAATCAAATAAAAATAAAGTGTTTGATTATTCGCAAGTGCAAGCAAGGAAATTATGGTATCTACGTTTCTCTTATATTATGTACGTAGATGTTCTGATTTATTAATAGTTACAATTGAAAAATAAAATTTTAAATTTAATATTAATTCTCTAATTAAATAATCTCTCTCTTAACAAAATATATTTTGTATTTATAAAAGAAGTAAATTTAATATAAAATATACCCGCCACAACATACTGTCACACACGCCACACGATGATTAATTGTGCTTTGAGATTCGTGTCAAGTTAAAAGGACAATTCTAGACCATCCATTTGAATTGTACTCAGTTCAGGTATGAATTCCTGTCATCTCTCGCTCGTAACTCTACCCCGCCTGCGCATCTCCTTCTCCTTCTTCTCTCTCACCTAACCAAGCAGTTCACACCCATTACTACCGGGCATTTTTACTTACACCCGGTGTAAATCCAGTGCTTGAGCCTGTGTCTTTGCGTGTTTTGAATGTGGGGCCCAGCTCCAGTGGAGGTCAGTACGGCTCTTCCTTTGGTACCATGTGTCATAAGAGGGATGGATGATGCTAATGCTATGGTGATAAGGTTAGTACTTGCTGGTTGTGCATTTAATCATGCATTTCCCTATAAATTGCATTATTAGTTTCGTTTTCTTAATTTATTTTGGGTCTAAAAGCACTAGTACGCAACAGAAATAGTTCTTCTTATCCATGTTACGTGTATTTGGTACAATAGCTTTATCAAATTTACATCTAGATGGTTGATCAGCCGCAGCAAGTAGGGGACTCTCTCTGTTGTTTTGTAGATGGTTCAGATTCATGGAAGGAAATTTAAGATGGTCTGGGGGCATTGGGTATGTTTCTCAGAAAGGGGGCATACAGATCTCAGATCTCAGGCAGTCAGGACATGTTCTCCTATACAAACTGAAGCAAGGGCACTATTGGAGGCAATGCGGTATGCAATGTCAGAGGGGTTCGATTCTGACTGTGAGGTACTGGTAAGGGCATGCACACTTCTACAACCCCCAATTGAGGTCGATTGGACTGCTCATAAAGAAACGTATGAAGTTTGGATCTGCCTCAAACCAAACAGAAATTTCACTTGTGTTCATGTCGAAAGAAGCCACAACGAGTTGGCTGATCTCCTGGCAAAGAGGAGCAGAACTGAGGGCTGGAATCTGACAGCATATGCATATCCTATTTTTTTACCAGCAGTTGTAGTGGTTCAAAGATTGAAAGATTGAATAGCAGATTGAATAGCAAATTAGATAGGACTGTATACAGGTACATATAGGTAGATGGGTTTCTGTTAAATAGACATTCAAACGTCCTACAAATGCGTTATAGAAGAAGAGAGACACTCAAACGCCCAAATGCCTACCAAATTATTTTAGAACAGGAAAAGACACTCAAACATTTTACAAATGCATTACAGCAGTTTGATCAAAAATATTTGTTGCATCTATTTGATTTAGTACAGACAAATTTATGTACATGTAATAGACATTATCTATAGTATAGTGTATGTCAGATTTGATGTTTTTACGGAAACAAACGATCTAAAATATTTGATTTAAAGCCTAATTAAAGAGATACGCCAAAACACACTGTAATTGCATTATAGCAATGCATAATATTTGGTACATCTGATTTTAATAAGATAAATTTATATACATATTTGTCGATTTTGGTTATTTTAGAATATTAAATATGATTCAAATTGTCTAAAATCTTGAACAGATGTATATAATGCATTGTCAATACACTCCAGCAGAATTTGTTGTATATATTTAATTTAACAAAAAATAAATTTATACACTTGTAAAAAAATACATAGTTTTGAATGCATGATTTATCTGTAAGATTTAATTTTTTTTCCGGAACAATTCAAAACCTAAGAACATCTACATCCCTGCAACTCAAATAAGTTTTTAAATAACTGTTAACTACTTTTTAGAAATTAAGATCTCTAAAATTTCTAAACTCTTACATTCATGAAATTAATTTGAAAGTTTCTATTAAACCATGTCAGCAATAAATTAAAAAAGAGAAACAATT
This sequence comes from Carex myosuroides, assembly GCA_028015225.1. NCBI lineage: Eukaryota > Viridiplantae > Streptophyta > Magnoliopsida > Poales > Cyperaceae > Carex > Carex myosuroides. The sequence continues at coordinate 2,271,209 of CM051485.1, read as the reverse complement.
TGAGCCAATTATTTGGCCAATGTGAAGTTTATAGACAGTTTCTTAATTAAAAAACTTTTCTGCATAGTTTCTAAATAAGAAACTCTAATAGTATCATGATGTAGATGCTCTAATAATGTCTAAATCAGACTAATGCAACCGTAAACCCTAAACACAGTTTGTAACAAGAGAGTGATATGTTGTTTTTTCAAAAGCAAGCCAATTGTGGGGTGGCGCCCCCATCAAATATGACTGAGGTGATCATTTGATAATTTTTTATTTTAACAACGTTCACAATCTAAAAAAAAAAAAAAAATTAAAATTAAGGAAAAATTTCTAGTGTACCCATCAAAACTTTCAAAATAGCCAATTTCTCCATCAAAACATCTTAATATCCAATATACCCATAAAAATTTAACATTCTTTCTTTTATCCTCTTTTATTCATTAAATCTGTTATTTACTTATTTTAGATGTTAAATTGACAACTATACCCCTATCTTTAAATTGGAGATGTCCCTTACAGGCAACCAAGCAAAGCCAAATGATGAGAATATGGATCCTGGCTTTGTGCAATAGTGATGCAAAGCGGTCCCGATACGATCTTGCCCGTTAAGCTCACGTAGTCGGTTAATTAGTAAAGAGGAGAATAAAATGGAATTTCGAGATAAAACTCAAACAACACAACTCAAACTCATATATAAACTTCACTGTTTTACAACCTTCATATCCGAATCTATTTATAGCCTAAACTTTTCTTAATACTGAAGAGAAAAAAATAAATACTAATTATAAAAACCCAAAACCCAAAACAATAAATTTTGCCATGCAAGATATATCCCGCCGGTCAAAAGAAGTAAATAAAATTTGTTGAACAAAACAAATTCCAAATAAAATTAGTAAATTTCCTAGAAGACCATCCATGCCCATCCATGTCATTAATTTCAAGTTGAATAAATTAACTTTAGTTGGTTTGAATTTATTGTGGCCATCGTCCGTAGCCGAGTCTGAATCGGTTGCGATCTCGGTACACACTGCGTCAAATAGGGAGCAAGTAGCTTTCCCTCAATGCGGACGGACCAACTGGGCAACACTTTCTTGAAGGGAAGATTTCATCTCTGAAGTGAGTGACACCTAAAGGATTTATGTACCAGATCCATAGGGAAATATCAAATAAACAAGACTAAAGTTTTTCAAATTAAACAAAGAAGAGATTACTCTTGAGCTGTGACTGGTACCAACTGTCATATGCTGGTATCATATTGGGAGCAATAAGGAGAGATTAATGGAGGCAACTGTGGTTTATATGAAAATAGTGCTAGTCACTTTTTTCTTACAAAAGCTTTCTAACTTGGATTCCTGCAAGAAAATCAAAATTTAAAGCTCAGATGCAAATTAGCGGAATGGAATGAATCTGGCAAAGGGGTATAGTTATATCTAATTTAAGGGACATTTCTATTTGAAATAAAGGGTATAGTTGTCAATTTAACATTTAAAATACGTAAATAACATATTTTATGAATAAAAGGGGATAGAAGAAAAGATATTAAATTTTTATGGGTATATTGAATATTAAGTTGTTTTGATGAGGAAATTGGCTAATTTAAAAAGTTTTGATGGGTATACCAGAAATTTTCCCTAAATTAATGTAATATAATAAACATGATATACATTATTCATTTATCATGTATGTAAAAAATGATGATATTTGTTATATGTTTTACGGTATATCAAAGTAATTTAGAATTTGAATTGTTCGAAATTGGCAGTCCTAAATTTATCATCAATTGATACTAAAAGTGCATAAAAATTTGATTGTTAAACTATATATATATATATATATATGTCCAACAATATACCTAACCTATAAATGTACTTCTTAATTTTAAATTTTGTTAATTGTTCTCAATATGTGATGTAATAAATTTATTATAGTTGTGGAAGTCAGGAATTATGAAATTTTATACTGAATAAAGTACATGGTAGATTACCTATGTTAAAATGATTTGTATGATAATTAATTTTTTTTGTAGAATAAACAAATATCATAATATGTTTTCGTTGCAACGCACGGGCACGATACTAGTATGTGGTTATGTAGGTACGTATATCAATACATATGTAGGTGTGTGTCTTGTTTGTGTATTAGTTTGTCCGTGTATACATTTGTTGTATACATTTTTTATGTATACATTTGTTGCCCAGAGAGCTATTTAAATGTTTAATTGAGGGAAATGTCCGTATATATACACTTGTTGTCCATTTGTTGTCCATTTTTTATGTATACATTAGTTGCCCAGCTCTCTGGGCAACAAATGTATACATAAAAAATGGACAACAAATGTATACACGGACCAACTGGGCAACACTTTCTTGAATGGAAGCTTTCCCTCAAAGGTATTTAAATTAAACTCTATGCACGTTCATTTGTTGTATACATTTTTTATGTACGTGCATAGAGTTTAATTTAAATACCTTTCAAATTGCTTAAGTATTAATTCATTTTTATATACATTAATTCTAAAATTGTATAGAATATATAATTTCAATATAATTGTAAAATGTAGATCGAAGTAATGCCGGACTCCAACTTGTATTCAACATATTCAATGACTAAATAGATAATGAGAAGGAATCCACTGACAACATTTCAAAGTTACAACATCTTACAACAATTTAATTTTGTAATTTTGAAAGTCCAAACAGTCGTTCCAAACCATTCAACATGTAATATGTATTAAAATGTGCTTAAAGATCAAATTTTACATTTTTTTTAATTTTTTTACTATTTATTAAGTATTTTACAAAACTGTTGTTTTTAGATAATTTTGGACCACTAAAAAACAACAGTTTTGTAAAATATTTAATAAATAGTAAAAAAGTTCAAAAAATGTAAAATTTGGTCTCCAAGCACATTTTAGTACAGATTACATGTTGAACGGTTTAGATCGACTGTTTGGACTTTAAAAATTACAAAACTAAATTGTTGTAAAACGCTATAACTTTCAAATATTTAAAGTGGATCCCTCCTCGTAGATTATATATGAATCCAAATTTTCTCGACCATTTCGAGTTGGACCGGATCCGATCTGTTTAACCGAGATTCTTTAAGATGAAACTCAAAATTTAACATTTCAATATAAGATTCATTATATCCTAATTACTAATTAAACTCTATTATATACTAAATATAATTATTTTATACGTAAGTAATAATTGAAGTAATAACCAAGTAAATTAAGTTAAACATATCATTGAATTAACCCTTACTGTTGTACATGATATTTTTTTATTCTTTTTCAGGTCCAGATTTTGACATTTCCAGAGGGCAAAATAATGTTTCTCATGAGGCAGAATTAATCAAATCGTTGCCGCGTAAGAAGCAATAACGGGTAACAAGCGATGATATACCAAAGTATCAACGATTGAGACGTAGAGAACAGAAAATTAGAGCCTCGTTGATTGTAGAGTGCTGAAAGACGAAAACTATGCACGGTTTGAATTTGGAAGCACAGAAATGTATAAACAAAAAACATTTAAAATTTATGCGATGCTTTATCTCATAGCCTCGCAGCTGACATCTATCTCACTATCATATCGCAAGTTACGAATATAAAGACAGCATAACTCTTCATAACAAACTATTTCCACTCTAATATATACAAAACTAAAGAAGATCGAAATTAAAATCTCGCACTTAGAAAATCATAACAGTAAATAGAAAATACCCACAGATTGGCATCAAATTTAACAAAGAAGGACAATAAGGGCTATAATTCTTGTTTTTTACCTCTTTTTTTTCCTTTTCATTTATAATTTTTTTTTCTTTTTTGGAGCAGGTTTTTACATATAAAATTTATAAAAAGAAGTTCGGCTTATAACAACAGGCACGAAGCAGTACTTAAATACATAGGACCATCCAACATTACAAAATCTTACTTGCTGCTGATTTTAAAACAACAAAAAAATATTTTAATTCCCAAAAAAGTGAAGAGCAAAATGCTCGAATCAAGCACCTAACCATTTGTAAATCCAATAGGCAATGTTAAGCCTTCATAGGAGAAAGAGGAAAAAGAGGCTTTAACACAAAAACAGCAAAAGAAGCGATCATGATGGAGCGGAGCTCCAATTGTCAGACAATGGGACCCAGGCAAAGGAAGCCTTTACTATGAGACCGCAGCTCTTGGTTCATAGTAGATCGTATCTGAAATTTTAGAAGGTGGCCAATACCGAAGTACAGACCTGCCTATAATGTTCTTCACTGGTAGCGAGCCCCTGAAATTACACGGAGAGTAAAATATCAGGAACACATTGTGTTCTGAAGTAAATGGGTGTGAGGTAAGGCATACATAACATTCTTTATTATTTTTCAGAGATAAAGCATAGATAACATTTGTCATGTTTTTCCAGGGGCATAAAGCTGATATAAAATTTTTGGGATTTTTATGGCCTTGAAGAGAATAAAAAAATACAGAGTAAAAAGTAGTACCAGTTGTGAGAGTCAAAGCTGTGGTTGCGGTTGTCTCCCAATACAAAGACGCACCCATCTGACACAAGCTGCATAAATTCATAATATTATCAGCAAATTTATTAAAAAAAAGATCATTTTTTTCTCAAGAGAGATAGAGTCATGTTGCCCTATTGTGATACAGTACAGGTTACCCGCTACAGCAGTAACCTATCTGATTCTGATACTCTGCACTAATCATGTTGAGTTTTTGTTTGTGCAGGTTTCTAACTGTAAAATTTAAGGTTTACCAACAACAGTCTGCTACATAGAAAATGTGCAAACAAACTTATTATTGAGGAGAATGTATTACTTACCAACATTTAGACATGCCAAGAATTGGTTCGACCTAAATTAATAACAATTCTAAATGTGCAGTAGTCATACCACTGGGGCCAGAGTGTACTTCAGTGGCTCCAGCACGAAATCTTCATCTTGTTCAACACCATTGACAAATAATTTACCATCTCGTACCTAAGAGATAACATTAAAAGGAAGTACTCGTTAGTACAAATATCATTCAGTTTAAATTAATTTTACCAGAAAAATTGCAAATGGTCTGATGACTTACTTCTACTACATCTCCAGCCTTGGCGACAACTCTCTTGATGAAGACATCACTGGAGCTGTAACCAAATCCCTGTGAATACCAAAAAGACACAAATGGTTAGATAATATATTATAATACACAATACAAACTGCCATGAAAATACAACATCAATCAAAAGGGAGTAAAAAGTTCATACCTGTAGAACTGGAGGCGCTCTAAAGATCACAATGTCTGTGATCTCAGGCTCTCTGAAGATATATGAAACCTGAAATACCAACACCACAATCAATTAAGTTTTCCATCAAAACAATACCAGAAAGTAATAAAAATTAAAGAGTAAAATTCAGAAGAGAACCATTTAAAAAAAATATTTACCTTCTCAGCCAGAATTCGATCCCCAACATCAAATGTGGGGTACATAGACCTCGAAGGAATCGACCTCGGTTCAGCCAATGATGAGCCAGACAACAACGGCACAGTAACTGCTGCAAAAACTGTCTTTGCATCGTCTGAACAGGAATGCACCAATTTGGACAGCCAGCTCCCGCTGGTTTCCCCATAAAACCCATCTGTTCCGGCCAAGGGACCATGACCCTTGTTAACACCACCAACAGTTAGTTGCTGAGCAACAGGAGAAACTTCTTTTGCTCCTGCCGCGGCAGAGGCCATTGCAGGAGCCGCCACAGACTGGTCTTTACTACAACAATTACCTCTACTGCTACTACTACAGGTTCCTCCCTTGTCAAGGGGCCCGCTACTCAGTGACCCAGGGACGAACTCACTACAAGGAAACCACTTGGAAGATTGCAAGAAAGGAAGGAGAGAAGAAGGCTTGAAAGCAGAGCTCATAGAAGGAGAGACACCAAGCCCTGAAAATCCACCTGGAAGCGAAGACTTGGAACCAGATCCCGACCTGGAGACAGCAGAAAGGAATTCCACCGTCAGGGTCGACACAGCGGCTGTCATAGAATTCTCTCCGGTGGCAGAAGAAGAGAAAAGTCTATAGGAAGGATTGAAGGGCAAATTCTTCGAGGAATTGCGGGAATTAGGGGTGGATGGTTCAGGCGTATCGGGGTCTGATCGGTGTGTTGCTGAGAAGAGATGGGAGAAGGGGCGGGCTACGTCACTAAAGAGGCGACAGGGACCGCGGCATGCGCCTCCGCCGCCACCGGCCGCGGCGGCGGAGCACCGGGCTGAGAGGTTTTTAGCAACATATCCAGAGAAGGATACGGTCGCTCGGATCGCCATGAGTATGAATTGTATGAAGTGGAGAAATAATAGAAACAGTGGACTGGGTAAGATCAGCAATTGAGTTCCATTGCTGGAGAGGAAACGGATGGATCGGGAGAAGGAAAGGGGAATTGCAGAGGCTAAAGAGGGATGGAGTTAGGCTGAGCGCTTATCGGCTCGGATTCGGGTTAGGATTAGTTTCCGAGCCGATCCTCTTGCTGGAGGAGGGAGCTCGGAGCGGAGAGGGGGAGGGTTTGCGTTTGCGTTCGCGGGGCGGCGTTGAATGGAGGAAAAGAAAGAACCAGCGAAGAAATGGGAACAGGTAGTGATTTTATTTGGGGAGAATGTAACCAAATACCACAGTTTTGCTTTATATTTACAAGATCACCACTAGGCTTCCCAGAAAATTGCGCGGGTAATGGATAATTTTTTGGTTTATTGCTGTAGGAAAAATGGATAACTTTTTTTTAAGTCACAGAATTTTATCTCAAATCCATTTTTACAAAATTTACTTTCATTTATTTATTTTAGTCGTTGAATTTTTATATTAATTCAGATTTGATAATTTCTTAATTTTTCATCCGAAATTTAATGAAAATCTGATGTTGTCTTTATTTTAAACACGATCATGTATAAAATCATACAAATTTTATGTTGCTTTTCTCCCTGTTCTGATATGATATCATCTCTCTTCGGTTTTTTTTCTCCAAAAATAATAATAATATAGATGTAGGTCCAACAACAATAACTTAAGAAAAAACGCATTTTCCAAAAATATATAAAAAATTTACTAGTAATTTCTGAAGTGGTATACATACACAAAAAATTACAAATTAGCCTACTGTGCATACAATTGATTAAAACTAGTGTCATGAAAGTATGTTTAACTAAACAAAAAGTAAACTAAATAGTTTGCACAGTTCTCGTTTAATTTGTTGGCAATTTTAAAAGTTGAGATGAAATGAGATTTGGTTTGTTAAAATTTTAATCTTTTTAATGCAAATATTGAGGTGAAAGTTGGTTTATTAATACTTTTAATCTTTTTTAATACAACGGTGATGAACTCTCCTTAGGTCCACTTATAAATTATGCTATTTTAGTTTGTAATTATGTTTGTATTAATTGTGCAATCACAGTTTCAATTTAAAAAATCTTTGTATTACCATCATAAGGTTTTGCTATCTAGCAAACTGAGAAATGATAAGAAGAGAAGAAGAAAAACTACTTATAATTTTATGAGAAGTATGTAATATAATAACATAGTTTTTTTTTTTCCAACCATGCTATAAAGTCTATTGGCTGGATTGTTTTGTAAATATTTCAGAGTAACCAAAAATAAAGATTGTCAAAGAGATCCAACCGCCTAATGTGAAATCAAATGCAACTTGTGGTCCCAGTATCCTGGACTAATTGGGCAATGATTTTAACAGAGTAGTTTTAACTCCATGCAGTGCACTGATTATAGAATCCGTATGGTCTGTAGACTCACTCTGTACGCTGCATAAAGCCAAAGCTACCTGGTGGAAATATTTCACCGACGAGGGCATTTCGGATATTACAACTAATTTAGCAGGGCAATTTCAATCAACTACCGGATGTTTTAACTAATTTTTTACTTTAACTGCTCCAATAATACGGTAGAGCCCTGTTGACTGCGGAGCCTTATTCTCTCTCTGTTTTTTTTTTTTTTTTTTTAATTTGGATTGCTTCCAGGAAAGTTCACCTGGAATGCTATTGGTTGGCTGTGCCAGGTGCACTCGTTGAAAGTTCGTGCTGACAGCAAATAGATAGGGACCACCTGCCAGTGTAATCAACAGACAACAGTTCTCCTTATTTTTTTCACAAAACTACGGGGCACCGGTCCCACTATTTTGTTCCCGTGCCGACGAAATGCGTTCTCTTTTTCGATAGTTTTGTAGTTCAAATTATTTTGATTATTTTAGTAATAAATTAAAAAAAATAGTAAATCGCAAGGTGAAATTGTTCCTAAATCATTCAGTCAATATTAAACGCTCAAAATATATTATTTTTTTAATAGAAATTTCTCACCCTGTCTGTACAAATTCTTTTTCTGTGTCTGTTCTAATCATAATGACAAGACTCGTGTTTAATTCGCGAATAATTCGCGTATTAAATATTTTTTTTGATGTTACCGAACTGAACTCCGAATAAAACACAGAAAAAATATATAATACGTTTTATTCGCTAATAAAACACGTATAAAACGCTAGTTGACGAATTATTCGCGAAAAAAACGCGAAAAAAAATTTAAAAAAATTTTCAAATTTTTTTTTTAGGTTTTATTTTTTGTTTTTGGTTTTCTTGTTGTACCGAATCATTCCCAAATTATACCTGAATTATATCCGAATTACAAATTTTTGACCCCGCCGAACCTTTCCCGAATCATTGAGTTAGTCACTATGGTTCTAATATGCGGCTCATCAAATGATTCAGACACAAATATTTTTACACTCCTCATATTTTTTAAATAAACATATATGACTTGTTCAAATATTTAATTGTCACACGCAAATATTGTTCCATCCCTCTCTAACATTTTTCGATAGAAAAATAAAATAAATATTTTGTAAAAATAAAATAAACTGATAACAATAAGTAGATAATTTTTTTATTTTTCTTTTCTTTTTTGTAATTAGAAAGGAGATGACTACATTAGAATATGAGAAATATTAAATGATGTAAATGTGAGGGGAGGATAAAAGGGGGTCCAAAAGAGTATTTAAACAGAATTTTAGAGGAGCGACAATTTTTTTAATATTAATAATAGAAGGGCAAAATATATAAATTTTTCTTTTTAGAAATTGATAAAAAAAAATTTAATATTTGATAATGAAAGATGACTTGACTATAATTAATACTTACATTTATGGAATTGAAAAGACATGGAATATGATACAAAGTTCACTTATAGTTATTTTAAATTGATATTTTATAAAAAAAAATTTGAGTTTTAATATATATTAAACATGTCAAATTATCAAATATTTTTAATTATTAGATTTGATTTGTGACCCGTTAATCAAACATATTGTTACAAGCGTATTGAAGCAAATCGGACCTGATTGACGTGGACGCCCGAACCCGTTAGTAAAATGTTGACCAGTTGTCAGTTGAACAAACAAAATATATTATGTCAACGTTATAATTAGACAGAATAAAAGAAGGATTAGTTTGGCGAGAGGTGACGCAAGCACTGACGTTAAGTCACGATTTTATTTTATGATTTTTCTATGAGATATCGACGACTATAATAATCAGACACATGCCATTTAAATAAAGAGAGATAGAGACCTGGTCAGATAATTTTGATTTTTTGCAGCCATTGCCAATTTTCTTTTTCTTTTTTAAAAAAAAAAACAGAAAAGAAAATGTTGATTTTCCAAGGCCTCTTTAACGGAGCTTACAACACCGAAATTTTTATTAATACCACTAAAAAAAAATAAACCAAAACACCACTGAAATTGAGAAATTCGAAAAATATCCGAGCCTCAAATTCAATTTGCGGCCTCATTGTTGGGGGTTGTAGATTAAATTGGAGGCCCCTAAAATCTAAATATGATATTTATTACAGTGCATTTTTGAGTTTTTTGGGGCCTCCAATTCAATTTGCTGCCCCCCCAAGAATGGAGCCGCAGATTAAATTAGAGGCCCTGGTATTTTTTGAATTCCCAATAATTTTTTTTTTTAATAGTATTAATAAAAATTTCGGCTTACAACAGCTATAATCTATACATATCAAAACTACATAATAATGATTTTTTTAAAATATGTCCGAAGGCATACTTTCTATCTTTTTTACAACCTAAGATTAAAACTTATAGTCTGTTCGAATTTATTTTTTTCTTTTTTTAGATATTCACTGTAAAAAGAATGTTATTATCAATAAGTTTTGTTCCAAATTCTTTGAGCTTTATTGTTATGAAATTCGGATTCGCTCTTTTATACATAGTGCACCCCGACATTTTTATTAATATCCAAAGTTTAATACGAATTAATAAACATACCCAGAATCCGGCCCAATATCGATATATACCCAAGCCGGTCATTTTCTGGCCGGCTATGTACCCTCCCTAAGCCGGCCAGAAAATGGCCGGCTATGTACCTTTTTTTTTCCGTTTTTTAGAGAGAGACACTATGAAGATCAAAGTATTGAAATTTAACACTGAAAATTTGAAATTTTTTATTTAAATTTTTTGTAACCATATGACAATTCAATATGAAGGACACGCTTAATTATTACTCTTGTCGGAAACATTGACTGATGATATTAATGTAATGATATTGATGGGACTTGTCTCATAGTGAAAACAAATATCTCAAAAATAACATCAATATCATCACATTGACTGACGACAGTACCTATCTATTTTTTTTTTAACCCACATTATTCAACTTCTAGATATTAATAAAAATGTCGGGTATTAGTTCATAGAAAAATTTGTCATAAAACAATATAGCACATATACTCTTATAACTACATGATATACGGCATTCTATAATTTACGACTTACGATTTATAATCGAATTTTTTTTCAAAATAATTTATAACATGATACGTTTCGAAAATAAAATGATAGATAAAGGGTGAATTTTGACTTAATTGCATTATTTTCATATTTTATTTATTTTTACAAAATTTCAGCCTTTTTTTTGGTTAATTACAACCAAGGCGTGATCACATTTTCATATTCGAACTTTTGAAACCCCATATGATGGTTTTCTGACTAAGCTCAAACACAAGAACCGAAATATAGGATAATCCAAATATACCAAACATAAATAGTATATCAAATATAAATAGTACAAAACTAGTAAAAATACAACTAAAACGGAGAGGGGGAATATCGCTGAGGCGGTACTCCGGCGTTCGCCCAGCGCCAGCGCGGCCAGCCTCCGTCTCTCTCGGGCTCATCTGGGGCATCGGCAGACCTCAGTATCTGCTCGGCAGTATCCCATCTGGCATCGCCCGTAGAGACTGTCGGTACTGGCGGAGGTGTAGCGAAGATAGATGCGGCAAACCCAGTCCCAAAGGCAGGCTGAGTATGAGACCCGCTACCACTAGCCTCTCCATCATGCGGCATCTCTGTGCCATATCGGGGCCATGCCGGTGCCGACATGAAACTCTCATCGAACTCATGGAGAGTGCACGAGAGGGACTCGTACTCAGAAGTATCGGTCTCCGCAGGTGGTGGCTGTGGTGGCATCTCTGCTGGACCCTGCAATCATACACATAAATTATTAAATTTGATCTGAATGAAGAAATTTATTAAAACCTGACAGATACTGAAGTATGACATACATATGGCTGCACCGGACGTCCATGCTCGTCGTACCATGCCGTCCACCCAATGTCAGACAATACCCAACGATGGTAGTCCCACTCTGGATGTGAATCGGGGGAAGATGGCATATCATCTAACAGAACCGGGCTCGGATCGGGCTCCTGCGGATCTATCTCACGCCAGTTGATGTTCTCTCTGGCGTCTCGCAGCATACCGATGATCTTTCCCAGCATGCGTATCCCATGCCCGCACTCCTTGATCGCAGCCAAAAGCTGAAAAAAATTTAGCATGTCAGATCAAACCTTGATGTATTACTAAGTTAGATCAAACCTTGTGGTTGTAGGTGCTTTACCTGGCGAGCCCATCCACGACCGTTGGGATGGTAACCATCATCCGTTTTGATCCTGTCGCGGAGATGGGCACCGTAATCACCCTGCAGATAGACACTCGCCATGCAGACCTGCGTGTACCATACATCGTACCTCAACTGGGGATCCCCCTGGGTCTGCTGAAGCAGCACTGGCTCGTGATAGAAGTCTGTATACTAAGGATCCTGGGCCGTCCTGTAGTATGGATCGAAATGGGTGCTCCAGTCCTTATCCAGTCGCCCTCGGTGGGTAACGCTGTAAAGAAGACGTTAGTTGCAATAAAAAACTATCAAGTAATATGATTTATTTAATAAATACAATAGACTACGACTGGGTAGCGGAGCACCCGATCTGGGTAGTGGTGCTCCACTATCCAGAAATGTATGAGTGGACCTCGATAGAACCACATCTCCCGCTCGTGCTCGTCAGTCACACTGCCCGGCAAGAGGAACTCCTCGTACAACTGATCGTACGACGTCCACTCAACAAGAGGCTCAGGCAAACTCTGAAGCTCTGACCGGACTGGCCTGATCCCAACGGTAGCACCGTGGGTCCGGTCCTGGTAGTTGTGGAAACCGTACCACTTCTTGGCGTATGCCGGGCAGTGAAACACATCTGGCTCTCCCCAATCCGGCGCCTCATTGGGGATAGGACGGCACACCGGTAGCCTTGACCACGACCAGTGCTGAAGCAGGAGTACCGGCCCGTACATCTGCTTCGCCGTCGGCTTCATTTTCAAGAACATTACACATCAGTGTATTTTGATGGATTGATTGATTAAATAATTTATTATAACATAAGAGTTGGTGACTTACCTCACTACTACGACACAGGTGGTAGTACAGATGCGCCAGGACAGCTCCACCCCAGTTGTACGAATCTCCAGCTCGGTGGAATTTGCCTCTGAATCTCCAGCTCGGTGGAATTTGCCGAGAGACCCGCGATGAAGTGCTGCCGTAACCTCGTCATCCGCAAATGGAACTTCGACCTCCCATGTTCCCCAATGATATAGGAAGGATCAGCTCCCAATAACTCATCAACATAACCTGCGAATCTGGTGCTGTCAGAGACGCCGCCGACGGGTGTGCCACGGATAGACAAACCCCAGAGAGCACTCACATCCTGGAGAGTCACTGTCATCTCTCCGAATGGCATGTGAAACGTGTGCGTCTCGGGACGCCATCGCTCCACCAGTCCAGCGATGAGAGATGCATTAATGATGCTCTTCTCTGTCCGCACGATGTCCACAACCTGGTAGAGACCCAGGTTGACGAGGTACGGCTCCATCACCTCGTAGTACCTCATGTGAACGCACCTCAACTTCACATCTAGAAGATCCGTGTCCTGCGTTGAAAAATGTAATCTGCATGGTGACAACATAATAAAATTTAAATCCAACAAAATTTAATGAAAATATAAGACAAGGAACGTACCTCACGAGAAGCCAGTGAGACTCGGTGCTCGCTGTGGGGAATCCACAGGAGAGGACTGATGTGCTCCGTGCTGCTAGTACTGATTGGCTCGTCCACTACTGGACGCTGGGTAGGCCGTGCTCTAGGCATCCTGATATCTAAAATAACCTAAATTCGGTGAAATTACGCTTGATCAGCATAATTATGGTAAAAAAGGCCAAAATACCCTAAAAATTGGTTATCTGTGCTAATTACACTAAATTACGCTTAATCAGTCTAATTAGGGTAAAAAGACCAAAATACCCTAAAAATTGGTCAAACGTGCTAATTTCGGTAAAATTACGCTTAATCAGCATAACTATGGTAAAAAAGACCAAAATACCCTAAATATTGGTCAAACGTGCTAATTTCGGTAAAATTACGCTTAATAAGCATGACTATGGTAAAAAAGACCAAAATACCCTAAATATTGGTTATCGGTGCTAATTACACTAATTGCGCTTAATTAGCCTAATTATGGTAAAAAAGACCAAAATATCCTAAATATTGGTCAAACGTGCTAATTTCGGTAAAATTACGCTTAATCAGCATAATTATGGTAAAAAAGGCCAAAATACCCTAAATATTGGTCAATTGTGCTAATTAAACTAAATATTGGTTAACTTAGCTAATTACACTAAATTACAACAACATAATCTAAATTATAACACCTAAAACTTAAATCCTAAACTCTAAAATAAATAAATTAAAAATTAAATTAGATAAAAAAAAAATTTACCTCAAAGAAGAAGAGATAATTCGGAATTCGGTTGGGATGAGAGAATTGTGAGAGGAGAGAGAGAAAAAAGGGTATATATAGGGGTTAATGCGGGAAAAAAAAAGGTACATAGCCGGCCATTTTCTGGCCGGCTTAGGGAGGGTACATAGCCGGCCAGAAAATGGCCGGCTTGGGTATATATCGATATTGGGCCGGATTCTGGGTATATTTATTAATTCGTATTAAACTTTGGATATTAATAAAAATGTCGGTAGTGCACCGCAACAAATTGGAGGCGTGTTATGACTTATGAGTATGAGGGAGAGGAAAGGGAGCCGAGTTGAGCGAGCTGAGAGTGCGGTATTGTTGGAGCTCGAAGCGTAGTCTTTACATCTATCTCGATCGAAGTGCAGTGGTGAGCAAATTCGACCATCAGAACGCGACAACTATCGGATGAAAGCGGTTTCTATCGTTTTGAGAGATGGAGAAAGAGTTAATGGGTGTTTAGGAGTATAAATAAGTATGATTAGTTTATTAGGATAGTTTATATTAATTTATAAGAATAAATGAGTTTAGATCTAAGAAGAGAGGTAATTTGACTCGTTATAACACGCTTTTTTTTATCAATCAATGAAATTGTTAATAAACATTTAAAGCCACCGACTTAAAAAAAAACAAATTGGAGGCTATGAACATGCAAATGGAAAAAATTCTTCAAATCATTGTTTTTTACCTCCATTGTGTCTTCAGTTTTTAAAACGTTAATAGTTTCAAATTTAAAATATAAATGTCAAAATAAAACCGTTAAATGTGATCTATATTATTTTATCTATGTCCTCATAAAAATTATCCATTTCGATTTTGTTTTTAATATGAATCAATAAGTTGAAATATCAACGTCTAGAAATTGTCCATATTAGAACATTTTTACAAGCTCTTGATGACAACCAAAACAAAGTTGAAATGCAATAATTTTTTACACATAGATAGATAAAATGATGTAGATCATATCTAACTGTTTTATTTTGACTTTTAAGTTTTAAATTTTGAGTTATAAAAAAATTTAGAAATGGAAATATGATGGAGGCACAAAAAAAAGCATAAGAATATTAACTACTATTGTAACCAACTTTTTGCAAAGAATAACAACAGTGCTATATTTGAAAAAAAAAAAAAAATTAAGAATTAGGTCTAAGATTTCAACACATGCCTTGAGAAATGTTGTCTAGATCAAGTGTTAAATTTTCGAATTTAGATTAAAAAAAATAGTAATAGTAATCATGCGCATGCAATTACTTTTTTAAAGAAATGACCGGACCATTTTAGCAGCTAAAAACCCAATCGATGAATTAATCAACCAATCACAGTAAGACATTGAATTTGTGGATTTTAGTTCAAAGTCCACCTCCCTGTCACCATTGGGGTTTCCATTCTAAAATTTGCCATTTGATTTTGCATATATTACCAGGTTCCTAGTTTATACGATTATATTATTTCCGTAAATGGAGACTCATTCGTACTAGCCCCTATAGTAAAACCGAAATTTTTTTAGTTAACACACAAAAAAATTAAAATTAAATGATTACCACCCTCCCTAGCATATTTTCAATTCTACCACCCACGTGGATCCAGTTCGCGCACCAAAATGGGTTGGTGCGCGGACCCAGTTGGCGCACCAAAATGGGTTGGTGCGCGGATTGGGTTGGCGCACCAATTGGTGCAAAATTAGTGCTCAAACAGGGTGAAACGTACTGAAGAGCAGTAAAAATTTCGGAACAGTTGGTGCTCTAACCCAGTTAGAGCACCAGTTGGTGTGCCAACCCAGTCCGCGCACCAACCCATTTTAGTGTGCGAACTGGGTCCGCGTGGGTGATAGGATTGGAAAAATCTCACCAATGGTGGTATTCATTTAATTTTAATTTTATGCTTTGGTAACTAAAAAATTTCGGATATTAAAATTCATATTCATATGAAAAAAAAATTCCCACTGTATTCCCCCAAAAACCTTCCTTTACAAATTAAAAAAAAAATCTGTTGAACGTATGATATGTCCTAAATAATTTTAAAATCCTACACCGTTTTAGACAAATAGATAAATAATTCAAAACACTGTAAAATTTAAATTTTAAGCATATTTTTACTGTAAGTTTGAATTACAATGACAATTAAATTAAAAAAATTAAAGGAACATTTAAAGAAGTGACCGCTTTAGGGTTCGCTAAGCGGCGACAACAGACGAATTCAGGTGAATTTCAAGCAAAAATCAAAAAAAAAAAAAAAACTACTGTTTTGAGAGTTGTCTGAGCGGCCGATTATTCTCCTCTCCATCGCCTAGTGATGGTAGAGCGAGTATGAGCTGTCGGTACGCATTGTCGGTTTGTGTTTTCTTCTTCTTTTGTTCTGTGTTTTTCTTTTTCTTTTTGGCAATGAAAGAGTAGGTGGAACGAGTAGTACATATAGTTATTATATTATATGTTTGTTGTTGTTGTTTTGTGTTGGTTATTTGCTTGTGTATGTTGGTTCTTCTTCTCTCCTCTTCTTGTTCTAATAAATTTTTTTGGCTCCAACTATGGTGGCTTTTCTTCTGAGATATGACTATCCTGGTCCGGTTGATTCAGTTCTTGTTCCGATTATTGCAGTGCCTTCTTGGCTGCATACTCCTCTAAGCGGTGACTGTCATGGTCTGGTTGATTGAGTTTCTGGTCCGGTATAATTCAGTGCATTCTCGACCGTGCACAAGGAAATGTTCGATACAGTGTAGCCTGCCAGAAGAAACAAGACAAATATGCGCACAACGAAAACAATTACTAGTCTCCTATAATTACAATCAATCAAAAATGATCAAATTTGTGTCCACAAGATACACATACTTCCTCTGTGTATTTATTTGTTTACGGCTGAATGCTTTTATAGACATTCGTTTTCTAATATTATGTAACAAGTAGTTTATAATTTTTTTGTAATTTTTTAAATCAATGTAATTGTCTACATACTTTCAATAAAAAAACATAAGAATTACAGTGACAATTTAAATTATTCGTTCAAATACTCATGGGCAGAGGGAAAAGGACAGAAGGGGGCCAGATATAAATAATCAATTTTTCTTCATACCTTCAAATTTTAATAAAATAAAAATACCTTACCGTGCTTTATGAAATTAAATTATACTATTCTAACTATTGACCCTCCTCCAGCCGACATTTTTATTAATATTCAAAGTTAATTATAAAATAATAAATATACCCATGTTATTTGGGTATTTTTAAAAATGTCCAAACCGGTCATTTTTTGGCCGGTCAAAATTTTTATTCCAACCGGTCATTTTTTTGCCGGTAATAATTTTTTTTTTAGAAAAAGTTATAATTTATATATTTTTGTATTGAAATAGTAGAAATATTTTTTATATTTATTTGAAAATAGATAGAATGTTATATAATTTGATTTATTAAAAAAACTGTAATAAATAACACGGATCAAAATTTTAACTGGCCATTTTTATAACCGGTTTGAGCATTAAAATTGGATATTAATAAAAATGTCGGCTCCTCCGGTCCTCCTCCAATTTCTAGCTCAGTCTCAGTAAATATCAAAAGTCAAAATTTCGAACAAAAGCACAGGAAGGTTGGTGCTGATTTATAAATTGCACACTAATACGCTAGGAGACGATCTTAGAAAATAATATTTAGTGCCATTCCATACCTAAATACAAAACAGGAAACATAGAGATTTGACATCGCGGCAAATTATACACGTCAGTGTGGAGAGTTTATCATAAAATTAGCTCCAAGGAAAGAAGAACATATTTGTTCTATTGGTATTTGGTTGGAAGCAAGGTCGTTCTTCTATTGGTTGCGGACCAAGCACATGCCGACGAAAATATTTGTTCAGATATCCTAAATATTGTTTAATGCGTTAAATTAAGGCGGCTGTCAAGAGGCTGGGTAGGTTCACTGAATCCATGCTCAAGGAGAACAGCTTAGGTCCAATGTCCATCGGACTCAAATCTAAATCCGATTGAGTTTAGGGACTGTCTGATTCACTTTAAGATTCGTGCGCACAAATCTTAAAGTAGACATGAAAGTTGTGAGTGCGAATTTTAAAACAGATCGGACGGTCATCGAACCCATCGAACTCACTTTGAGTCCAATGGACATTGAACCCAAATTGACCTCATGCTCAAGTGGTTGGCAGGTCTTAATATTTATTTCATAAAAGCAAACTTTCTTTTCTGATATCTAAAAATAGGAATGGGAGCCTCTTCGAAGCTTTTCTTTACCGTACGATCTAATCAGATCACATTTTAGTAATAAATACTGATGGACTTTATTATGTGTCTCCCCATTAAGCAAATAAGGAAATCCGAAATCCCTCCTTCCTTCCTCTTCTCTCTCTATATCCGAATCAAATCTAGGAGTGTCAATGGGTACGATACGGATAGGGTAGAAGCATTTTAATACCAATATTCACTAAAGATTGATCTTACCTAGAGTAGAAAAAACGTACCGTGCCGTGCCGTGACTAACAAGCCGTGACTTTGGTCTCGTGCCGTGCCGTGACCAAGTTAATTTTTCACGTGCCATGCCGTACTGTGGCCAAAATGTCAAGAGGTGGTCACGGCACGCGAATGGTCACGCCGTGCCTAAACGTGCAGTGGCCATACATGACTCGCATGACTCACGTGACCATTTAATCATAATTTATGTTAGTTTATTCAAGATTCACCATTAAATCAATATATAATGGTCCTAATTACACGTGACTCGCGTGACTACGTGTCGTGCCGTGCAGTAACAAAATCTTTCACGTGCCGTGCCAAAGTTTCAAAAAATGAGCATGGCACGCGAATGGTTACGGCACGGGACACGCGAGTCATGGCACGTAACTGACACGCGTGTCATGCCATTCCGTGCAGTAACCGTGCCGTTCCGTGACGGAGCCGGCTCCGCCGTGCCATTTTTCCCACTCTAATCTTACACATACCCTACCCTTACTCATTAAAATTGATTTTATTCTACCCTACCCTACCCTTACTCGTTACAATTATTGGATAACAAAACGGTAGCGGGTGTTAATGTAATAATTAGTTTTATTATATTTTACAAATAGATTATCAAAACTTATTCATTTTACATATATGTAACCACATTTAGGGGTGTCAATGGGTACGATACGGGGGCATTTTCATACCGTACCCGTTATGATAACGAAAAAAATCTCTACCCTGATCCTTTTTTTTAATACGGTACGGATCGGGTAAACGAATAAAAAAGTGCCATTGACATCTCGATTTGTAATTTCGATAAAATATTTTTCAAAACAAGAAAAAAAAGAAAAAATTAATAATGAATACAACTAATTTGTATTATGAAAATTTAGTAAAATACAAAATTTTATTGTATCAAGTATTATTTTCATACAAATATATATATATATATATATATATATATATAATTGTATTTTTAAAAATTATCCCATAGGATAACGGGTAAGATAACGAAAAAAATTGTTACCCTTCCCGTACCCGATAAGCTAACGAAAAAAAAATCTTACCTTTACTCGTCTTTTCAGATACGATACGGGTCGGGTAAACGGATAAAAGGGTGTCATTGACACCCCTAACCACATTACTAATAAAAAAAATAAAAAAAATGCGCAATTAATTTCAACTAAATTGTTTTTTGTAAAGTAAGTGAATTCAAAATACGACTATCTTTTCGGACAAATTCAATTATTTAACTAAATAACAAGACTGTAAATCAAAGTAATGTTTATCATTTTTCTTAAAATAAAAAACATACTCTAAATAATAAAAGTACATCATTATATTGCTCAAACATTATCATATGAAATATCACACAAATAAATTCACCATCACTAATTATTGCTCAAACATTATCACATAATTTTATTTTATATAATTACCCTATAGGATAACGGGTACGAAATAGCCTTTACTCATAGCCTTACCTGTTTAGCTAACGAAATTTTTTTTTTACCCATGTCCACCTTATCGAATACGGTACGGATAGAATAAACTGTTAAAAGAGTCATCATTGACACCCCTAATCAAATCTCTATAAGAAAAGAAAAATACATAAAGAACTCTTTTATCTCTCGTCCACCCCCAGTGCACTCCTGAGGAAGCATGCACGTCCACATCTTTCAACAAAGCATAATGATATGCATTCTGTAATGCCCCGTTCAAATGTGGAAATTGAAGGAATACCTCTGTTCAAATGTATTAAGATTCATCGAAGCCAAAATGATTTGGCTGATAACCTTGCAAAACACGGGCGAATCCAAGGATGGAGCTGCATGGGGCATACCTAACCTATTTTTAGACCCATTTAATAGAAGAGCAGATTTTAGTCTACTTTGTTTTCAATCAAAAAGTTTGTAACAAGGAGCTCTTTTGAATAATAAAATTGCCTACGGGCTTATTTAAAAAACAAACAAAGCATAATTTTGATTGATGAGTTAATTGACCCGTATTGAATTGCACAAATGTATGATTGTATCTGTTAAGCATACATAGCAATATAAGCCTGGTGAGAGATGCATCACGGAAAGAAGGAACAGGTTCTCGAGATTTTATTTCAAATTAAATAGAGAGGAAGAAGGAGCATTTCCTTTTTTTTTTTTTTTTTTTTTTTGCCTCACGGAAAGAAGAAAATGTCCGTTAATATTAATTAGTACAATCTTGATGAATTGAATTGTACGGTAAAGAACATGATCGGACATAATTCTCATCCCCTAAAAAAAAGAGGCTTTCGAACCATATTTTAACCATTTTTCTCGCAGTAAATTAGCATTTAATCATTTGGTAGATCCAACTTCCTCTCTTGGTGTTTGATTTCAATTTAATTCAAAAGAACCGGTTTTGAAACAAATTAATCAACAGCTGCATGGTAAGCTAAATCAAGAGCAACTAGCAACCTTCGTCCTTATTAACTGAATTTAACTCCTAGTATTTACAGAGCAGCAATCAACTAAAATGTTTATTGAACCAATCTTAAAATAGCACACATTCACTTCTTTTTTTCCCCCGATTTTTTATTCTCGTCTCTCTGTTTTTTTTTTAGCTTTTTTTTCTAGAAGCTAGTAGGCTTTCTACTCACACCACAACGCATACATCCAGAAATCATCCAACAGGTGGAAATCAAAGTTGTTGGCCACGTGAATTTCCAAATTAATATTATAGGAGGTTCCAAATGCCTATTTTTTTCATACCTCAGCATGCTTCACATTTCTTATTTTTGTTTTCATCCGTCAAATAATTAATGAACCGCTCAACATAATATCTATATTATAATACTCTTGAAGACCAAATTTTACATTTTTTTTAAATTATTTCCTCTTTTTTTTAGATAGGAACAAAATCACTATTTTTGCACCATAAAAAAAAAATGATTTTGTATCTATCTAAAAGTTAGTAAAAAAAAAACAATGTATAAAATTTAGTCTCCAAGCACATATAATATGAATATTATGTTAAACGGTTTGAATTGACTATTTGAACTTTAAAAACGGAGATAAAAAATGTGAGAACATGATAAGAGACATGAAAGACGAAGCATTTGAACTCTCCTCTTATTATATATATCCAATCCAAAGAAACCAAAGCGTATAACCACCGTATAAAAGAACTTAATTCAAATTCTGAATTAATGCACAGGATCCGGATTCCAAGCATATGCTGCATATCACATAACATGGCTGATTTCACGAGATATGTGCACCGTCAAACTAAACAAGAGTCCATGCACTTGACCTTGAAGACAATTATATCGGAGAACTCTGCAACCTTGTCAGGGACAACTATTTTTTTTTGTTTAGCAAGGAAAACTCCAATACTCCGGTAACATATTCAAACCAATTCTCTAATCCTTCCTGAGTTCAGCACATTACTCAAATAGAGTAGGTATTTGAATCACCCACAAACGGGAAAAAAAAATCAGAATTAAGAAATATTAAAAAGGAGAAGAAAAAAATGAAAAGGCACCAATAGAATGGTACAAGACACCATGAAACTTTAAACTAGTAGTTTGCACCAGTACTTAGCTAGCGTCTTGCTGTACGAGATTTTGGCCTACTGGACTTCTACAATAGGAAGGAAAGATTAAATATAATTATTAGGCAAAATAGAACGGATATGTATATATAGATAGATATATATAATTAAAGTAAAGTTATTTGAAGCAAGGGTAGCATATGAAACATAATTGTACTTACAGATGCACCGCCAAAGCTAGCTCCTGAAACAGTCGCTCCGCCTATGAAAGCAATAGGTACATATTGCAAGTTAAATCATTATAGAAATGATTAAAAGTAAGATTCAAATATAGCAAATTGCAAACAAAAAGAAAAATATTATGTACCAAATTGTGGAGTGGCAAAGAGTGTAGATCCAGCACCTAGAGAAGGTGTAGATGCCAATCCTGGCATGGTTGACCCAAACCCAGACGGTGCGGGTGTAGACCCGAACAGAGAACCAGATGTGGATCCAAATGGGGTCGACTGAGGGGTGAACCCAGCTGAGGGCCCAAAAAGAGCAGACGAAGGGGTCGGCCCACTAGGTGTCGAAAAAAGACCCCCACCCGATGATGCCGGCGTGGGTGTGCTGAACCCGGCAGGAGTAGGTTGCAAGGATGGTTGTTGGAATGTCGGTGTCGGATTTGACGCATTTAGTTGATGTGGAGGATTCTGTGTTGCAGGTAGATGTAGTGTTGGGTGGACCCGCCTTGCCGCAGCCTCCAGGCGGGCTGCTTCACGACGGTTTGCCTCAAGAAATGGGTCAGCATCATCCCCATGTCGACGCTGTTCTATCAGATAGGTTGTTTTTGTTGATTCCATGTATTGATGAAGCTTCTCCACCTATTAAGAAGGCAATGAGAGTGATTCCACTGAAGTCAAAATAACTAAAAGAAAGGCTGTAAAGAGGTGCTCATGAGACAAAACAATCTAACCTTGGACGCAACATAAATGAAATAGTCATGCACATTCGACATGACTTTAGGTAGAGCCTCAAGGGAATCGCTGCATCTCCTGTTGGCATCAATCTGCACCAGTTGCTCCAGCTCCCCTATCCACCTTACGCATTCTTCTAGAAAGTTCTGTAACCTCTCAACTGTATGTTGCATGAAGGCTGATGGCCTCTTCGGCACCCCACTGTAAAAGTCGAACACTGGCATAGATGGGGAAGCAGGTACGATCTGATTGGTCGGTTGAGTTGTGGCCATGCCGTTATTTTCAGCAGATCCAGTGGCAGGCCTGACAAAACGGGGCCTGAGCATCATGTAAGTATGGATAGCGAGCTCCGTGTTGCGAATCATGTCTTTTACATTAGTAACTAGTTCTTGCACTGACGCTTTCTCTCTCTCTATTGCAGTATTTGTACCTCCGATTTCCTAAAAAATGTGAAAAACAACATCCTTAATTATAAGTATCTATATAATTTTCTTCTTTTCCCACTTTTGTACCGACATGTAAAGTAAAAAAAAAACAGATTAACATGCGGGGTAGCTGTAAAGGATGCTAGATTTTTTCCTAGAGTGAAGGAGAAAGAAAAAAAACGAAATAAACCTGAACAATTCGAGCAGCATCAACTTCAAAGCTGTCGTTGGAAACAGATGAATCATAGAGGCGGGTGCATTGATCCAATTTCATGCTTTCGTCCCTGTATTGCCTTAATCTCTCTCTGAAAAAAATCAAAGTTTGAATCAATCCTTAAAAATTCATGCTCCTATTTTCCAAATGGATTGCCTAAGGTGGCAATAAATCAGGTCAGATCATTGGCACTTTTTTATTTGAAAGTAACAAAATTAATTCAACATTGAGGCGGCCATGCGCAATCCCCAGACTCAAATTGGTTTTGTAGACATAAGGATTTAATTCTTTTGAGCACTTATTGACTAAAAATCGAGCAAATTAGAAGTTTTAGTCTTTATATATTTGTTTTCCTTGTTAGTGCACATAACAGTTGAGCACCAATCCAAACTGCTAGCATGTTGAACCTGACATGACCTGATGGCAGGTCATAACCCAGAAATGAACATAAGCAGTTAACCAACTGTACTAGCCAAGGTTTTCCAGATATTTCAAGTCAAGATTCTCCTTCTTGCTTTCTTTTCTCTTCACAAAATAAATGGAACTATAGTGGAAAAATCACAGAAAATTATAACACCAGAAAAGTGAAAACTCTTTTTTTCAAGATAAGAAGAACAGCCAACATGTAGCTACAGAAAAAAAAAACATAAGAAGACTCAAACTTCATTTTTGGAATGGGAATTCAAAGGCAAAACCCAGCTCGCAGTCTTTAACTGGAATGCTAATAGTTTTTAAGCTATAAAACAAAAGGGAAAATACAGAAGAGACCAGCATTTGGCATAAAACCCTAAACCCTAGAACCATACACACAAGTAAAAGAAAAGAAAAACTGAAACATAAATTAAATAGAACACCAACTCGATCTGAAGCAAAACATTTTGTGATTCCTGATGCAAATCCTCGAACTTGGTGCTCCACCCCGCGGGAGCCTTTTCCTTCGTGTAAAGCAAAATCTGCGGTTGCGGCACTTGGAATTGCGCCTGCATTTGCGGGAACTGCATTTGCTGTTGCTGAGGCTGGAACTGGAACTGCGGCGTCTGGAGTTCCTGGAAAGGCGTTTGCTGGGGCTGAGGTGAGAAAAACGCCATCGATAGCGAGGCAAAGGGAGGTCCAGAACGTGTCAAACGAGAGGAACCCGAACCCGAACCGGATCTGCCTAGCGGCCAGGGAAGGGATCTTGTACGGAGCGGAGGACCGCCGCTCGATTGGGTTTGCGATGAGGAAACAAGAGGATCGGAACTTGGTGGGAAAGAAGGGTCCGAATTTGGGACATTTTGGAGCTGCGTTAAAGAGATCGACGATAGGCTTTGCGGCAGCGAGTCCAAGGAGCTCGAACTGGGGGCGGATTGGAGGTCCGATATAGATTCCGCCTGTTGTTGGGCCGGGCTGAGTGCCCTTCTGAAATTATTTGATACTTCTCGGCTCACTTGCGCAAAACGTGGATCGCGGTCGTCGCCTAAAACTAAAAGGAAACGGCCGCGCCACTCGACCTTCACGGGTGGGAATGATCTGTTTCCTTCTGGGTCTTGGTCGGCCATGCTGGCGGATGGACGGAGATACCCCTCTCTGACAAGAAAGTTTATTGGCGTGATTCTTGATCTTCTTGATGGAAGAGGGTAAGTTGGTCTTTTTCGGTATAGATGGTTGCGATCTGCGAATCAGGTCCGATTTTATACAAGGAGTGATGGATAGTTTTGGTTTATTGGGCCGATGACGAGGCCCAATTATGTTTTTCATTTTCCTTGCCTCTCTGTCTTGGATGAAAGATCGTGTTAGTGTATAATTTAATAGGCTGGTTAAGAAAATAATAATGTGATATTAGCATCTTTGATGAAAGATCGTGTTTATGGACACTTAGAAACGGATTAACATCCCAAGGGGGCTCAGGGTTTTCTTTCCAAACTATCTATACTGAATCCATATCGACTGAGGTAACAGAATAGTTCTGTTTATATCCGGACCGTCCGATCACAACTCGGGCCAATCCAGTCTGAGATAAAATGCACAGCGCTCCTTTAATGTTTTTGCAGATTCTGATCAGACAATCCGGATATAAACAGAAATATTCTGTTACCTTAGGTGATATGAATTATGTGTTTACCTAGGCCATTGATTATATTTACATGCTTTTGTTAGTTTTTTGGACTATTGTTTTTGTGTCATGCTTTTGTACTATTGCCGGTCAGGTTAGATACCAGTACAAAAGCATAAACCCATAATATTTTACTGAACATTGGTACTGGTACTGATCTGGGTCGGGTATTTTAGGTTTCGTCTTTCAATTTACTTTAGATTTTATATTTGCTTATGTATTCTTTGGAGTGAGGTAAGTTGGGTACGGTGATACCAGTACCAATGTTCAGTACTGGATTGAAATCGATAGATAGTCTTTGGCCACTTTTCATCAAAAGAAAACCCAGAAAATTAAAAATCAGATGTAACTATACTGATATACAACTAGGTTCATAGTCACTGTTTGACCCTTCCTGCGCCTGGAAATTAATCTTACTGATGCCTGGAATTCGACCTTCCCGACGTTATCAAGGGATACAGGTTTAATTAAAGATCTTTAATTGCCATTTCACAAACATAATTACTTTATTAAGAATAAAAACCTCGATTGAGATCTATTAACTCATTATTATATACAAACAAAACCACAAGTCATGGAACAATCCAACAACAAATGCACTAATTTCTCAAAAAAAAAAATGCACTAAGATATGAATCTTTATTTCTTATCAGTACAACCAACCACTAGGTCACTACTAAATATATACAAACTTTCATACAGTACCCTCACGAAAAACACATTTTCTTATTAAGCAGTCTCAACATCCGGCCGCTGAACATACCACGAGGGATACACTCTCAAGCTTCGAAGTAGCCTGGTAAAATCAGAAGATGGCATTTGGGCCTGCTCTTCCTCCTCAATCTCTTCCTGTGTCTTTGGTAACCCATCAGGCACGTGCCTCGGAACCTCCACTGCTCTCTCCCCCAATTCTTTTGTTGTTTCTTGAATTACCTTGTCAGACTCCTTTTCTATCTCCTTTACTATTCTTGCAGTGCAATGCGTTGAAAAAATTAGTGAATTCATGTCTTTATGCGAAACATCTCGCAAAAAACTGTTGAACTTTTCAGCAGGCCATTTTTCCTGCAATATTAAAGCCGAAAAGAAAAATATATAACAATCAGAACCCACAAGGTTAAACTTGTAAATGTAAAATATGGCATTGCCATATTGCATTAGTGAAAAGATAAGGGCTTTGTGAGCTTACTTCTAGATCTTTCAATTCAAAATAGGCGTCCCAGCAACTACAGCATTCCTCCCCTTCAACTGTTGTACAATATTCTGCCAAAATATGTCTCTAATTAATCAATGCGTATTTAATTTAATGTTACAGGATAACTCCAAATACAAAAGTCACAATAATCCTATCAAAAGTTCAGTTTAAATTGGTACTTTTTGGGAGGGTGTATAACTTCATGGCTTCATCCTATCAAAAGTTCCAATAATCCAATGACAATAAACCAGTTGGATCCAGACAGGAGTTAATTTGTGATCCTTAATATGACAAATATAAGTACCAGACTACCTCTACAGTTTTGTACAATTGTAATAAAAAGTCAAAATATCTCGCTTTTCTTTCTCTAGTTAACTTCCATGTACCAAGCTAACATAACAAATATAAAAGATAGAAAACCTTCTTGCTTTTGGGCAATAAAAGGAAATAAAAATCCAGAAAATACAAACCTGATAGTTTCTCCTTAGTTTTATCGACTAAAGGCATCTGATCTACGAACTGTTCAAAGAGCGTCGGTCGACCCATAGGCCTCAGAGGCTTTGGAAAAGGCGGGTAGTTTCTCTGGCTACGGACTACGATAGGCCGCTTCCGCTCAGATCTGCCACCTCTCCCCACGGACGGACCGACCAACACGCCGGACGAGCTCGCCGGAGATCGAAGAAGCGTTGATCCCTGCATTTTTAGATATTTTCTTTTTATTTACTTCCTGAACTATTAGAAGTCTTCTTTTAGTAGATCTAGCTTTGTGTATTTCACTTTTTTGCTTTAGTAGGCGGGAAGAGAGAGAATGGACCGGATAAGGATCAAGGAGATATTTCGGACGTTTAAAGAAAGCAACAAAAGTTTACTACAGAAGTTACGGACAAGAGAATTCAACTAGTCGATGACGTGTCTACATGTGAAAGGTTCCGCGTGAGATCTGTCCGTGTGATTTTTGTTTTGGATTTAAATAGATGTTACGGGTACACAAAATTGTCCTCTAAATTATACTTCTGTATATTGAGCAGGTTCTAAATAATGCTTTATAACGGCACAATATGAACATAGCTTTTTTTTTTAACCGTTCTGCTATAACACGATAAATACTATTTAAACATTTGATATTGAGTTGTTAGTTAAAGGATGTATAATGAATTATTTTTCTTTTTCTATGAAACTAACTATTTTATTTATTAAACTATATAATAATTTATTTGATATATCTAAGCAGGGGCGGAGGCGTATGTATCCAATGTGATTCAATTGACCTCTATTAATTTTCAAAAAAATTATATCTATATATTATTTTTTTATATAGTTTAGGGTAAAATTTTATAGATATTGTTAAATGATATCACTATAAGTGCGTGAGATCCTTAATTTCAAATAATTCAAAATAAATATTATTTTTTTGCTGGAATTTTTAAATTTATAGTGTACTCCAACTAAAGAACAAAAATAACAAACTTTTATCTTTTATTTAATGCACTTAAATTTTAATTCAACAAGAACTATTACAATTATAGTGTCTTAATTTGAATAATGGTTAAAATTAATCAACCATTTTTTTATTTATTATTAGATCTTATTCTAGAGTTATTTATTAACTTAATAATAATTTAAAAAAATTTCTGAGTCAACATATTATTTAACTAATTATTTTTTAATTAAATATATATTAAGTTTAAATAAAACCGATTAACTACAAAATTTTAGGATTTATTGTATCGGAAAAAATTATCATATATTTTTTCTTTGAGGAAACATAATTGCATCGACGTACCTGGCAAATATAAGTGACAACATGTGTGTAAAGCAGTGTACACGAGTCTTATTCTTTTCTGAAGATAGTTTAATACTTTATTGTGTATATTGATCGAGTAGTCGCTAATCGAAGTCGTAGAATCGAGGAAGTATGAAACTAGAAACGATCTTCTTCCAATTCGACGGATTCTTTTGGATTTCTAGTTACCGTCCATTTCAGATCGCATGCTACCAAATTTGACCGTCACTATTCTACCTGGCGTTCTGTCCGATACTCCGATGTCCGATCCCTCTTTTTTCTTTTCTTCTTTTAGAAAAAATCAGGATGGACGGTTCATATTAAGGCGGACCATCCATTGTGCTCTATTTACTGGAGAGGATTAAAACCTGGAAATTGAATGCACGAAAGTCAGCCTAGTCAGGAATCAGGATAGGAACGAGAATTGGAGGCGCCACTTGTTTAATTTACACTTTGATTTTCCGATACCGTTAACCCGCCTCGTCTTTTTTTACATCATTTTATCCCTCACCACGGCCCACGGCCCACGGCCCACAGCAAAAAGTTAAACCTGGATCGATTTTCAAACCATGTGCAGCAACATTTTCACTCGGTCATTTTTTTTGTTATCAATTATCCATCGAATTCGCGAATAAATTTACATTCACTCGGTCATTTTCACCTGGATCGAATTCACATAAACAGACATCATGTAAGCTTGTCATTAAGCTATTAGTTGGATTTGATACATCAATTACTTCTTTTTTGAGACATAAATAGACATCATGTAATGATTTTTTTTTTATGAAATAGACATATCACATATACCAACAATTTATTTATTGGCATACAAATTTCAATTGGTTTATAATTAACAAGATATTGCGGAGTCCTTTATTTTTAAAATTCAGGATCTTTGTTTATTTTAGTCATTTTTGCTTGGTGCTACAATTTGTTGAAATTATTTTTTAAGTCTATTAATTGCGATCAAATAGCCTATATAGCAGGGAGGGGGGGGTCAATGGGTAAGATACAGATCAGGTGAAAACATTTTTATATTCGTATCCATTATGATAATAAAAAAAATGCTTACTCTTATATGTACCTGATAAGTTAACGAAAAAAAAATCTTATCTTTACTCATGTTTTGGAATACAGCACGGGTCGGGTAAACGGATAAAAAGTTACTACTGACGTTCTAATTTGTTTTCAGTAAAATATTTTTCAAAACAAAAAAAATAAAGAAATAATGAATTTAATTAATTGATATTATAAAAATTTAGTAAAGTATAAAGCTTTATCATATTATCATCTCCACATGTATATATAATTTTATTTTTAAAAATTATCTTATAGAATAACGGGTAAGAAATAATTTTTATCTGTACCCTTACTCGTTGTGATAACGAAAAAAATTCTTTACTATAACCGTATCCGATATGCTAATAAAAATAAATCATCACTGTTACCCGTCTTTTTAAATACCATACAAATCGGATAAACAGATAAAAGAGTGTCATTGACACTCTAGGTAATTTAAAACAATGAACCGCATCGATTCTGAGTTAGAATTCATTTTTTTTTGTTTATATAAATCATAAATTTAATACGTTCGATTTAACGGTATGATGAACTTTAAAATATTATAATAACATGTCCAAAAAAAACACTAAGAAGACAATACGCCAACAAGAAAAGGTCAGTTTGAGAAATTGCGCACAGACCAACCAAAAATGAAGAAAAAAGTGCTGCAAAACAAAAGAAAGAACAAAAGCAGAGAAAATAGGAATCGATTGTCACAATAAATCCAAGAGAGAAAAAAAAAATCAACCGCTCGTCCATTCACCAATCTCATAAAGCCGTTGAGATCAAAATGAACAGTGTAGATAAGGGAGATTATAGAATAACCGACCTCTAAAAGAAGAAAAACCGGGCCGGCCTATAGAGCCCGAGAAGACTATAAATAAATGAAGGCACGATTTTTTTTTTTCGGTAAAAAGCCCGTACCCATGAAAGCCCGTTGTTTTTTTTTTTATTAGGAAGCCCGTAGGCATTTAAGTGACCACTTTTAAAAAGAAAAAGGGAGAAGTCAGTATCAGAGAAATTGCTAGCTGCCAATTGATTGTGACGAATTGGTTGATCTGCTCATACATCACCTTGTTATTTAACTTAAAAGTGTATTTTTTAGGGACCAATTCATGGCGTCATTTTCGAATTTATGTTCTCAACCATCTTGGAGCATGACTTGCTTGCCGCTATTTTTACTAATAGAAAAAAAAATATATCAACAAAAGACTATGAATCCGTAAAATTTCGAAATATAAGAAAACAATTATGGTTTATAACGTCCAACGGTTATTATGGTGATTTTTTATTTCTGAACGTTATGGACTCTGATGTCCAGAATTAGTTTTTTTTTTTTTTAATTAGCGATTTTGGAGAAGAATTAGCCGGACGTTGTAGACCATAACGTCAGATGGACGTTATAATCATGACGGTTTTTTTATATTTCGAGATTTCACGAATTCGTTTCTCATTGTGGATATTTTTTATTTTTTATTTTTTCTATTAATAAAAAAATCAGGACTTGCTTGTGCTTGGCAAATATGTGGCTACAAGGTTCAATATAGTGTCTGTCAATTCATTAATTATTCTGAAAGCTGTCTCCTAATAAATAAATTTGTGATTTCTCTTTTTAGTTTCCGAAAGAGGAGCAAAATGCACTTGAACTTGACATTACTCAATACACTGCTAATTAATCAAATAAGATAAACAAGAGATAATCCAATATTCTCATTAAAATATCATAATATTCAATTTTTTCCTTTTGACACAGTATTTGTTAGAAGTCGTAGATAAACGGATTTTATTAATGTTAATAATTCAGATCACCTGTTTAAAATATAAAATGATCCAAATGTTAGGTACTTATAACATGGAAGCAAGAGGTACTCCAGGCATCATACTAAATTTGATCTGATGTCCAGTTGAAACTGTTTGATCTGTATTGAGATTCGTACATAAAATTAAAATTATTTTCTCATGAATCTAAATTTTGTGATTGAATTTCGAATACGAGTCAGACAATCCAGAACGATATTGGCTCACTACAGGGGCAGAGGTAAAGAGGAGGTATGGGGATCCCCATTTTTTTTATTTTTTTTATTATGTCTAATTTTCTATATAATTTAGAGTAACATGTCAAGAAACTGTAAAATTGATTCTCATTCCCTGCACGAAAATTTTATATGATTGACTATCCATATATATATATTTGATCTTCATTGTTTGAAAATCTGATTCTACCTCTAGCTTGCTCGTCTTTTATGTATAAGAGTTGTTCAGAAAGTTCGAATTACTTTTTAATTTTTTTTTTTGAAGAAATTTTTTTTTTATTTTATTTTAGGCGGGATTAATTGCCGTATCATATTGTACAAGCAATAAAACAAGATAAATTGGAAAAGAAAAATCCAATGGTGGTAGGGGTGAAAACTGAGCGGAGCGGACAGTGGTAAAACTATATTCATATTTATTTTTTATTTTCTGAATACTGATACGGATTAGATATCAGTCGGATACAGATACGGATACGAATCAGATTGGATATTTATTAAAATAATGTTAAAAAATATCAAAGTTCATAATATTTATCTAGTTCTAATAATGAATAACAATATTTTTTTTATAATTTATATTAAAATATATGATATATATCTACTATTTGGATATGGATAATTAAAACGTAAAATCATGTTAGTATCCATATCCATACGTATCCATATTTGATATTGAATATCCATATGTAATTTTTTTGAATACGGATCGAATACGGATCGGATATTATCCATACCGTTTTCACCCAGGATGACTGTTTCTCTGGTGCAACTAGTAATTACGAAAAGTACAATTGGAGAAGGTTTTACTTTTCTTAATGTTGAAGTTAGACGCGTAGTGGTAGAAAAAAATAATGAAGACTCGTTAATAGTCGGCTGCGATAATTACTTTTCAATAAATCTCTTTTCTTCTTCAGTGCAAAATAAAGGAACTAAATTAGCACTTTAATTAATCGGACCTCATTGGCTCCTTTTGACTTCCATTAAAGATGTCAGAATGTGTTCCAAAGCATCTTTTAGGTCGCATATTGCGGAACATATTTCATATCCTTTTCACAAGCTGCTACAATATTATTATGTTAGTAAATATCAGAGCATCTAGAAAAGTTTCTTATACGATAAGACATGGCAGTTTCTAATCTAATTTTAAATATGTGAAAAAAAAATTTATTTAAAACTATGCAGAAAAATTTCTTATTAAGAATTTGTTTATGAACTCAAATTATTTCTCATTTTTAATTTATTGTTAACGTGGCTTAATAGAAACTCAAAATTAATTTCAGAGATGTGAGAGTTAGCAACTTTAGAGACCTTAATTTCTAAAAAGTAGTTAACAGTTATTTAGAAACTTATTTGAGTTGCTGGGATGCAAATATGTCCGATATAAATTATAACGCATACTTATTATTATTGTAAGATGTACACCGGAATATTATAAAATGTACATTCGTTTTATCTATTCTAATTAAGAGAAGGTTTCAAATGCCTCTATTTTTTTTTGTCAAAATCATGTTTCTATTTTTAAAAACGTTAATAAATTAAAATTTATATTATAAACGTCAAAATAAAACCGTTAGAGGTAATCTATGTTAATTATTTTCTCTATATGCTCATATAAAAAAATATCACATTTCGATTTTATTTTTATGTGAATCAATTATTTGAAAATTAACGTCTAGAAATTATCCACATTAGTACGTTTTTACAAGCTCTTGAGGACAACCAAAACAAAATTGAAATGTCACAATTTTTTACACGTGCATAGATAAAATGATGTAAATCATATCTAACAGATTTATTTTAATTTTTAAGTTTTAACTATGAGTTATTAAAGTTTTTAAAAATGACGGCATGATGGAGGCACAAAAAATGAAGGCATTTAAACCCTCTTCTTTAATTAAATATAACTATTAATTATTGTCGAGCATCAATTATTGATTTAATGACGGAAATTATAATTTCCGTATATGAGAGATTGCATACTTGAAATCCGTTAGAGAGATCCATAATGAATATTTTAAAATAAGGAGGGTTCAAATGCCTCCAATTTTTTGTATCTCCATCATGCTTCTATTTTTAAAAACTTTAATAACTCAAAGTTTAAACCTTAAACATCAAAATAAAACGTTAGATGTGATCTATGTTATTTTCTCTATGTGCTCATAAAAAATTATCACATTTCAATTTTGCTTTTATGTGAATCAATAAGTTGAAAAATCAACGTATAGAAATTATCCACATTAGTATACAATTTTACAAGCTCAAGATGACAACCAAAACAAAGTTGAAATGCCATAATTTTTTACACGTGCATAGATAAAATGATGTAGTTCATATCCAACAGTTTTATTTTGAATTTTAAGGTTTAAATTTTGAATTATTAAAGTTTTAAAGAATGGAGGCATGATGGAGACACAAAAAATAGAGGCATTTGAAGTTTTGAACCCCTCATTATTTATTTTATTTATATAAACTTATAATTGAGTTAGGAGAGCGCGTGGCGTATTATATGGACGTGAGAATAAAACTGTTTTATGTAAAAAACCGTTAAATAAAACCGTCTAGAAATGTAATAATATCTAGAAATTATCTACATTAGTACATTAGTATTTTAACGTCAAAATAAAACCGTTAGATATGTAAAAAATTACGACATTTTAACTTTGTTTTGGTTGTCATCAAGAGTTTTTAAAAAATGTACTAATGTGGATAATTTCTAGACGTTGATTTTTTAACTTATTAATTCACACAAAAACAAAATTAAAATGCGATAAGTTTTTATGAGCACATAAAAAAAATAACATAGATCATATCTAACGGTTTTATTTTGACATTTATAATTTAAATTTTGAATTATTAAAGTTTCTAAATATGAAAGCATGATAGAGACACAAAAAATAAAAGCATTTGAACCCTCCTCATAAATAATTAACCACTATACTAATAACTTAAGTTAGTGCAAGTTGGACGTTATGACTGCCGCCCTGATTATATATATGGATATTATGGATTTTGTGTATCATGAAAAGTTAGGTAAAGATTCTCAAGTAGGGGTGCAAACGGTTCGGATAATATCAGATTGTATCCCGATCTGTATTCGAAAATTAAATACAGATATCTGATATTTGAATATACGTACGAATACAGATACGGATATGGTTTTAAATTTTAATTATCCGTATCTGAATAGTAGATATATATCATATAGTTTAATATATATTATAAAAATATTTATGTATATATCTACAGATATCCGATATGCGATTCATATCCGTACGTATCCGTCTAATATCCGATCTGTATTCGTATTTGAAAAACAAAAGTGGATACGGATATGATTTTACTACCATCCGATTCGATCCATTTGCACCCCTATCCTCAAGTGTAAACTTGTACCGAGATTTCTTCTTAATTTTTTATTTGATTTCTTATCATCATGGTATTTTCTTACAAAATTTTAATACTTGAATAAAATAACTTGGACAATGTTATATAGCTTTGACGCTCAATATTTACACCTTGTTTGGAACCTTGTTTGGATGGAAAGTAGAGGAAGGGATGGAATGGAAAGAAAAGAAAATTTTCCGTCGAATCGTGTTTGGTTGACAAAATTATGTCGGAGGTGAAGGGTACAATAGGTGAAAGGTTTAACCTTATATCATTATAATCAATAGAATCGGTTTCTCTTCCGATTTAAAGTGTAACGGATGGGAAGAAAATTTTTAGCAAATATTTTTAGAACAAAAAACAAAAATGTCTAACCCTATTTCTTACCTATATAATTCTCATATAAATTTTTTGTCACAAACTTACAACAACCACCGAATTTCTTATTAACCTTCTAAATTTTGATCAACCAAACAAAAAATAAAACGGAGAAAAGTTAAATTTATTTTTCCTCATTAATCATCCAAACACAAAGAAGTTAAATATGTTAATCTTCGTTTATATTCTATTTCATTTTCTTTTATTCTTCACCTCCCCTTCCTTCCTCTACTCTCCATCCAAACAAGGTGTTAGTGTTGTGAGTAGGGGTGTTAATCGGGGCTGGTTTATTTGGTTTTTAACCGAAATAGTTTGGTTCAAACGGTTCGGTTTTTTCGGTTTAATTGGTCCGGTTCGGTTCAATTTTTGATATAGATCGGTTTCTTTAATATGGTTCGGTTTATAATATCTAAAAACCGTAATAACCGAACTGACCGATTTCTTTAACATGTGTATTAATATTTACAGTGGTACATGGGTATTAATCTTTAAAGTGTGGTATATGGGTGGTGGCAACTTGTGAATTTAATCTTTACAGTGTGGTACATAGGTGGTATAGTGGTACAATGTTTCACATTATTGCTGAATTTATTATTTACAGTGTATTAATCTCAACTTGTGAGCTGTAAATATCTTGTTTTATAACAATCTCAACTAAACAATGGTTTGTTCGGTTTAACCGAACAAACTGAAATTTACTTTGGTTCGGCTTTAATCGGTTGCTATGTTTACTTTGGTCGGTTGGGTTCTATTTTTGAAAACCAAAATAAACTTTAGTTTGCCTATTTTATTTCAGTTTTAACCGAATCGAACCGATGAACACCCCTAGTTGTGAGTGATTTGAGGATTTTATCTCACCCTCATGCTAATAAAAAAATTGGTATCTAATTAAATTACTTAAATGCTGGTTTTTTAATCCGAAATTTTTATTTATACCAATTGAAAAAAAAAATCAAAACACCCCAAATTATGGAGAATTCTACATCTACCAGGGCCTCCAAACCAATCTGCGGCCCCACAA
The DNA here is from genome assembly GCA_028015225.1 of Carex myosuroides. Taxonomy (NCBI): domain Eukaryota; kingdom Viridiplantae; phylum Streptophyta; class Magnoliopsida; order Poales; family Cyperaceae; genus Carex; species Carex myosuroides. The sequence goes on along the minus strand of CM051485.1, from coordinate 2,234,553 downwards.
GAATGGGGCCGCAGATTAGTTTGGAGTCTCCTCAAAAACCTAAATATATTTAATATTACAATTTTTAGATTTTTGATGGGCTGCAAATTGGCTTGGCGGCCCGGGTAGATGTGGAATTCTCCTATAATCAGAGTGTTTTGGTTTTTTTTTATTATGGTATAAATACAAATTTCGGTATTTTAACCCATGCTGAACCCAAACAAAAATTTTATTTCATAAAGAGGGTTGAGTTTCTTGATCACTCATCAATGCCACATAAGCAAGATTTTTTTTTTTTTGTGTGGCGTATTACATGTCTTAAGTTACTATGAGCTAATATTTAATTAAATAGATTTAATGTTCGTGTAATTAAATAATTTATTTTGATCTGATTAAATACTCGGTAGTAACATGAATAATGCCTAAATATTCTTCAATTTAAAATGGATGGGCTTTAATTTATATATAATAGCCGACAAGAAAGTCTTGTATTCTGATATATTGTGATCCTCTGATAACGGATTAATTAGATATCTCTATTATTTTTTATCAATCAAGTACAAAAGTTTTAAAATAAAAAAAACTAATTTATAGACATATTAATTGTTTGTCTTATTTAGTGATTGTGCATATATAATTTTGGAGGAATTTTATGTATAAATTGTTATGTAAAAAATGAGTGTTATTAAGAGGTATGCATGAAATTTCTCCTATAATTTTATACTGATTCAGTGTTATTTAATACTCTATCTAAATTGTTATGTCAAAATATTGTGTCATTCGATCCTTAAATTTGATAAAATTCAAATTGTCCAATCTTTTCTGTTCTTTTATATTAGAAAACTCACATGCAGTTCGCATTAATTTTGATAAAATTCAAATTGTTATGTACCAGAGTTTTATCAATATTTTTGAATGTTGTATCGAAAGGTTTAAATAGGGTTTATCGCGTTATAGCGGAACGGTTAAAAAAACGACGCTATGTCCATATTGCGTTGTTATAGTACGTGATACCTCGCATATTTAGTCTATTTTAGGCCTGTTTTAGTACCAGATTCGTGCCATAATTCACCAGAATCATGTGCATTTCATCGATATATCTTTAGAATTTGGTACTGCTGAGTGTTTGTTTGTTTTCTGCAGGTTTGGAGCAAAACACACGAAGAAATGGCGATTCACATGATGAGGTACGACCCTTACCAGGCTTGGTACGGGTCGGACCATACTTAGCCGTTTTCAGCTCTTCACGCCTGGTACGGCCAGGCCGTACCAAATTGGTACGGGCCGTACATGAAGGCGTCCTGACAGATTCAAATTTGGGCAGAGGCTATTTAAGGCGGGGAACTCTCCAGATTTCGTATCCAATTCATTCCAGATAGATCTGAGAGCTCAGTAGGAGAGAGAAAGAAGGCTAAGGAGCTGAAAGCAAGAAGGAAAGAAGAGGAAGAGGCGAAACTCGACGGATCTAGCTTCCTCCTCCATCTCCCTTCAATCCATGGCTATCTCTCTTCCTCTTATTGTATTTTTAGACATTGCTATGTGCTGTGAGTAGATCATTTTAGTTTCTAGGGTTAGAGATCGAATCTTGATTTGTTTTGACTTTCTTTGACTTTTACTTTGTATGAACTCTTTAGTTTGATTGATTGTGATTTTCATTGTTATATCTTGCTTTGCTTGCTGTGATTGTTGTATGATGTCCCTTTAGGTTTAGATCGAACCTATCAAGGTCATGTGATCATCTCAATCTCTCATCCAATTCAAGTACATAGGGTAGAATAGTTCGAATTGAAGCCGAAAGGTTGAATTCTCCTCTAATCGACAGATTAGAGGGTGCCTTAGACATCTAATCAATCAGCTAGGGTAGATCTGTACCAACATACGATGGTTGAGGTGTAGAAACCCTAAAAGGCTCTCAATCGCATTCCAACCTAGATCTTGATCCAACAAACGACGGTTGAGGGTTAGGAACCTTAGGTATGGTCAATTGAACCTTTCTAAAGAGTTTAGCACAAGGTACCAGCAAGGAAATGCATTTACTCGAACTGGTAGGTTCTGTTCTGGGAAGCCGGTACGGGTCTTACCAGAGTGGTACGGCCTAGCCTTACCAAGTGAGGTACGGCCTAGACGTACCTACTTAGTACGGGCCGTACCACTAGAGGCAGATCAGAGATGAAGTCTTAAACCCTGGAAACACCTTTTATCCATAATCAAAACACAATTTACATTTGTTCTAAACATTTTGTTACATCTTCTTCAATTGTCTGAACAGTTTGATTTGATACCTTAGGAAATTAAATACCAAACAAAACCTTTTCAACTTCTAGTTTTCAATCAAGTTTAGATAGAACTTAACCGAGTGATTAGCCGTCTCTGAGGATCGATACCCGATTATACTACACGGCAGAGGTTGTGCACTTGCATCCTTTACTCGTGGAGTGTTAACGAGGTTTAAAAGGTACGCTTTCAAGCGTGCCGAAACTTGCGTTGCGCTTTGCTGCGAACAAGTTTTTGGCGCCGTTGCCGGGGACGGTAACCAATTGCTTAGTTAGGTTTTATCTTACTTAGTTGATCTAGATTTTATCTTGTATCTTTATTGCTTTTCTTATTCAAAAAAAAAAAAAAAATATACTAAAAACTGGCTTTTGAACCCCCCCTGCAGGCAAATACAGGCTGACATACAATCTGAGAAGCAAGGGGCCCACTGTTCGATCAAACTCCTCCAGACTCATCCGACACTGCTCAGCCACCCCCTGGTACGACCCGTACCAACTCAGGCACGGCCAGGCCGCACCAATCTGGTCCGACCCGTACCAATTCAGGCACGACCAGGCCGCACCAATCTGGTCCGACCCGTACCATCTGAGGAGCTCAAGATGTACATGGTGACAGACCGACATTGGTATGGCCGCGACAATTTTCAAGCTGGAGGAGGTGGCCGATCCGAAGCTGATCAGATCACAGCTCTATATGCTAGAGCTGCCAAGCTAGAGGAAGCCATGATCGCAGCTCTACATGCCAAAGCTGCCAGGCTGGAGGAGGCCGTAGAGAGTTATTCAATCAGACTGAGCACGAGAGCAGCCAGAAACCAGAAACCACAGCCATGTGCCATGTGTGGGGACATGAGACACTCTTATGAGTATTGCCCACTGGCTGATTGGAGTGAGGAACAGGAGCAGGATGGCTATATCAGCAACAACAATTGCAATTTCTACGACCCTGCACCATTCGATGACTCGAACAATTGCGCATTCCAACCCGATCCACCCGAGCCGTACATTGATCCCGCTGAGATCGAATTCATACACGAGCAAGGGAAGGTGAACCAGATGCTGTGGGAACAGTTGCAAAACATGTCCACACAGATGGCCGCTCAACAAAATCAAATGGCTGCCCAAAACAAGTTGCTGGAGCAATTGAGTCACATCATCATCTCACGCCAATCTCAACCTGCAAAGCTGCCAGCTCAGCCAGAATGCGAAGGACCAGCCCAGCCAACAGACCAGACCGCACTTGACGCGACCCGCATCATTGAGACACGACCCGCATCACCCACGGAAGAACATGTGGACCCAGGTTGCATCGAGCCAAGTCGACCTGCATCTCCACCTGAAGAGCATGTAGACGAGACCCGCACGCCACCTGATGCGACCCGCATGCCGTGGTCTGATGACCTGGAGACCAAAGGAAGCGATTGGGATTGGTCAGCATGCGATGCCATTCCACCTAATGCGACCCGCGTCAAGACCCAGACAGAGCGGCTGACTCCTGAGCCCAAGCCTCCAGCAGCTCACCTCAGGTACGAGTTTCTAGACCCAGATAGATGTCGTCATGTAATCATAAGCGCAGATCTTGAACCCGATCGGACTGCTACACTCTTGGAGAAATTGGAAGCGCACAAAAGCGCGATCGGGCGCTCGATCAAGAACTTGATGGGAATCTTGCGGATTCTTCTGATGCAAGAGTGTGATCGCATGGGCCGTGTACCTCAGAAGTGGGTGCTTCCACCAGTGCCACCTGATCCACCTCCCACCGATGACTGAGCGGGTATGTTTTCTCTTTCCCTTTTGCTTCTATATCTCTTTATCTTTCAGTCTTGAAGCATTGAGGACAATGCTCAGGCTAAGCTTGGGGGGGAAGACGACTTTTTGTATCTTAGGATTTACTTTTGTGTTTTAGGATTTATTTTGATTGCACTTAGGTCATTTTTACTTTTCTCTTGCATTGTTAGGTGAAAATTTGCGTGAATTGCTAGAATTGAGAATAACTTTGAAACAATTTGGTTGTGATTAGAATTGAGTGAATTGGAACTAACCCATGATTGGTTATTGAACTACTTAGGTTGAGATGTTTTTAATAATGGAAAAGATGAAACAAACTTAGAATTGAATCGAACGAGATTATTCGAAAAAACTGAATTGTGCCTTTAGGAATTGAGATTTTCAAATTAAGAAAGTTTGGAATATCCATTGGTATGAATGAATACCAATGGATGTGTGTATTCATGGTGTGAGCAAACCAAAAAAAAAGAAAAGAAAAGAAAAAAATAAAAAAATGAGAAAAAGAAAAAGAGAAAACAAAAGAGAAAAGATGGAGAAAATAAGAGTACTGGCAATAAGCCTCGAATGGGCGCCTTTGAGCTCGTCTCCCAATTAGAAATAAAGAAAGAAAATTTTGCTCATACCAACACACTTCGTTCGCAACTTTCTTACCCTTAAGCTTGATTCAAGCTTGGGGGAGGGCAAATGCAAAGAAAAATCACTTTGAATAAAAGCAATAATTCGGAAAAAGAATGAAATTGATTCGATCAAACCTAGGTAATTAGTCTTTCCATTGTTAGAAGCATCTCAAAATAAGAAGTTCAATTGACTAATTGTTGGAGTGAATCAAGGTTTACAAAGGAATGTTTGAATTACAACCGAATCGATTCTAGAAATTCTTGACTATAGCACACTCACGTAGATTTTCACATTTAGACTTGTATCTGCATTTAGATTTAGTTGTCCAGCACTTTTACCCGAGTTTGAAACTTTTTGCTTGAGGACAAGCAAAGGTTCAGCTTGGGGGAATTTGATACCTCGCATATTTAGTCTATTTTAGGCCTGTTTTAGTACCAGATTCGTGCCATAATTCACCAGAATCATGTGCATTTCATCGATATATCTTTAGAATTTGGTACTGCTGAGTGTTTGTTTGTTTTCTGCAGGTTTGGAGCAAAACACACGAAGAAATGGCGATTCACATGATGAGGTACGACCCTTACCAGGCTTGGTACGGGTCGGACCATACTTAGCCGTTTTCAGCTCTTCACGCCTGGTACGGCCAGGCCGTACCAAATTGGTACGGGCCGTACATGAAGGCGTCCTGACAGATTCAAATTTGGGCAGAGGCTATTTAAGGCGGGGAACTCTCCAGATTTCGTATCCAATTCATTCCAGATAGATCTGAGAGCTCAGTAGGAGAGAGAAAGAAGGCTAAGGAGCTGAAAGCAAGAAGGAAAGAAGAGGAAGAGGCGAAACTCGACGGATCTAGCTTCCTCCTCCATCTCCCTTCAATCCATGGCTATCTCTCTTCCTCTTATTGTATTTTTAGACATTGCTATGTGCTGTGAGTAGATCATTTTAGTTTCTAGGGTTAGAGATCGAATCTTGATTTGTTTTGACTTTCTTTGACTTTTACTTTGTATGAACTCTTTAGTTTGATTGATTGTGATTTTCATTGTTATATCTTGCTTTGCTTGCTGTGATTGTTGTATGATGTCCCTTTAGGTTTAGATCGAACCTATCAAGGTCATGTGATCATCTCAATCTCTCATCCAATTCAAGTACATAGGGTAGAATAGTTCGAATTGAAGCCGAAAGGTTGAATTCTCCTCTAATCGACAGATTAGAGGGTGCCTTAGACATCTAATCAATCAGCTAGGGTAGATCTGTACCAACATACGATGGTTGAGGTGTAGAAACCCTAAAAGGCTCTCAATCGCATTCCAACCTAGATCTTGATCCAACAAACGACGGTTGAGGGTTAGGAACCTTAGGTATGGTCAATTGAACCTTTCTAAAGAGTTTAGCACAAGGTACCAGCAAGGAAATGCATTTACTCGAACTGGTAGGTTCTGTTCTGGGAAGCCGGTACGGGTCTTACCAGAGTGGTACGGCCTAGCCTTACCAAGTGAGGTACGGCCTAGACGTACCTACTTAGTACGGGCCGTACCACTAGAGGCAGATCAGAGATGAAGTCTTAAACCCTGGAAACACCTTTTATCCATAATCAAAACACAATTTACATTTGTTCTAAACATTTTGTTACATCTTCTTCAATTGTCTGAACAGTTTGATTTGATACCTTAGGAAATTAAATACCAAACAAAACCTTTTCAACTTCTAGTTTTCAATCAAGTTTAGATAGAACTTAACCGAGTGATTAGCCGTCTCTGAGGATCGATACCCGATTATACTACACGGCAGAGGTTGTGCACTTGCATCCTTTACTCGTGGAGTGTTAACGAGGTTTAAAAGGTACGCTTTCAAGCGTGCCGAAACTTGCGTTGCGCTTTGCTGCGAACAGTACGCTATAGCATGCAATAGTTATGGTCCGAAAATACTATAGTGCGCTATAGCGCGTTATTTACAACCCTGGTTGTATTTATGATAAAATTTTTCTTAATTGCTAATCTTTTGATGTAAATCTACTAAAGAATTTAGAGAAGAAGTTTGAGATAAGATTTTATAAAAATTTAAACATCTTTCAATGCATAATATATCATGAAAATCTTTGGGAGGTGCAACTCCTGTATACATTCCTCTTAAAATATGAAGGAAATTTTAATACATTGACAGACAAGAGGTGCAGCTCCTGCATATAGCAACGATTATCTCCGAGTACATGGCCCATACATGTTTTCAGTTGAGAAAAAAATCAATGGTAGGAATTAATTTAACATTTTATATATATTAATATTAAATTTTACATATCTCATAATTTTTTTTTTTTGAAAATTCACTTCTACGCCTTATCTCCGAGTCCGAAAAGAGAGGCGATTATTTTACGGTCAAAGTTCAATGGGATGAATTGAAAAGTTTGTCATAATTTGACTATTCAGTATGCAGTTGATTATTCTATTTTATGACCAACTTCTAAAAAACTAATTAAAAAGTCAAATTTATATTCTGTGATAGATAGATATGCATTTTGGTGTAGATCTTTATGTGCTATGATTATCTTACTAATCAAATTTTGACTGGCTAGTTTAAGTACTTCTCGGTTGGCAGAGGAGTAGGGGTGGCAAAAAGCTCGTAGCTCGTGGTTCGATCATCACTCGTATTTAACTCGCTCGTGGCTCGATCGTTACATTTGTCTCGCATTTGGCTCGATCGTGACTCGCATTTGACTCACTCTATCTATATATATAGAAGTTGGCTACTATACTTATATAAACGTATGATGGCATATGAAGTAATTTTTGTATTTTTAAAGTTTAAATAGTCGATCTGAAGCGCTCAACATGTTCTTTATATGAAAATGTGCTTGGAGACCAAATTTTACATTTTTTGAAATTTTTTTACTATTTGTTGAAGTCAGCACCATCTAGAAGGCCCAAGCCCAATTGGGCAAAATCAAGATCAATCTAGAAATATGTACAATAGAGAGTAATCTAGAAAATACCAAACCAACTAGAATTAATTTGTAGAATCTAGAGTATTCCATTAGCTAGTATAAATAGGGACCCTTAGTCTTCATTTTGTACCAAGCAAATCAAGCAATTTCTCTTCTAGCTTAGAGTGAGTAGTGAGTGTGAGATAGTTGTGTAGAAGATATATATTGTAGTACTCCTCTCTTAGTGTTACAAATAAATTTAATATTCAACACTATTTTTTAGAATTTTTTAAAACAGTGTTTCAATATGCTATAAAAATTCTGAAAAATAATAAAAAAATTCAAAAAATGTAAAATTTGGTCTCCAAGCACATTTTAATATGGAGAACATGTTGAGCGCTTCAAATTGACTATTTAGACTTTGAAAATGCAAAAATGACTTATAAACATATGATCTCGTATGTTTATATAAATATAGTAGCCAACCCCCCCTCTCTCTCGAGTCCGGATCCCCTAAAGTAACCCAATTTTTTAGTTTAGACGTGTACGGTGCCTATTCGATGGTAGCGCAGGGGCCAGTATTATTTGTGGAGTCCAGGCTCTTTAAGATTCGTGTTAGAGCATCTTGGACGGTTTGGATCAAAACTCAAAAATTGAGTTAATCCACTGGATCTGAATTCCTCTCTCTCTCTCTCTCTATAGTGCTGCCCCAGCTTGAATGTTTAGATTGGCTGATCATCTTCATTGCTTAAGAGTTGTCTCTGGAAAACTTAGGACCCCTGCCGTACAATCTTCTGGCTTTTAGCTACACGGGATAAACTTCGAGATGTCGAACGCATTGTGCGCATCATCTTTGACAAAATTCTTTGAATACCATTTACGAGACTCATCATCTTTGTATGAATTTGGCTTCAATGCAGTTGTGAGAGCATTTAAAATGTCCGGCAGCAACAATTAATATATTTATCCCCTCTAATGTCCACTTGAGTTTTGATTTGCTTCCACAACTTTTCTTCCATAACCGCCAACTAATTTGGGAACCTCCTTTTAATGAACAACTTTGGGAATCTCCTCTTGTCTATCAATACATCCCAAAAATTGTTTACAACTTTCACTTTGCGCTGTTATGTTCCCAATCCTAGCTAGTCTTTGCTCATGCTCGAATCTCCTTGCTCAACCGTACCTTTTCAATTTTTCCGCTAACTCAGTTGGATTTACAGCCGTTGTAATTGATTTAGTTGCCAAGGTCATTATCATTGGCTAATGGAAGCATCTAATGCGTTCTTTACACAGCTTCTTCTCGCATGTCAAGAGCCATGAACCTTAAATTAATATCTTCTATATATGATCCCAGAGCTCATGCATTTTAGATTGAATGAGGGAGAGAGAAGCATCGCACTGTCTCTTTGGTATACGCAAGAGCGAGGTCCTTTCCTTGTACTAACTACAATCCAGCATTTCTCCAGTTGATCAATTTCCCCTGTCGCCATTAGGTTTAGCGGTTTGGGTGGTTTCAAGGTGGATTTGGGGGAGCTCAGTTTCAAAGTAGGATTTTGCTCTTCAGATCTAAATTATTTAAATTTGTTGAGATTTGTGTATGAAAAAGTTTTTTTATGGAAATATTTAAATGAAAAACTTGGAATGATTGAGATCTGAAAAGTTCGACTCTGTTTTTCTTAGCAGCAGATTCGGATCCGCTGAGTAAGGTGTTGGATATATAGGCTTTTTGTTGCTAGTGCGTAGGGTTGACAAAGGTTGCAAATTTTTAGATTATTGGATCATACCAAGTTGACAACTGACAAGAGACGAAACCAGCAAACTTAAATGGAGTATTCCGATACACAATCGATTTGTAACAAAATTTTTTTGCTTCTATTTGAAGCAAATAAATGGAGCTTGTAAACATTTTTTTTTTTTTTTTAGAAAACTAAAGAGTAGGATATAATTAAGTAGGAATTTCATGTATAACCCTCTAAAACTTTTAAATTACGTATTTCGCTTTCAAGAGTTCATAATATCATATTTACCCTTTTAAATTTCAAAAATTCACAAATTTACATCTATTTTATTGTCTTTTCTACCAAAACTCATTTTAAGTTTATAACCCATTGTACCCTTCATTAAAAAAATAAAAAAATAAAAAATGTTTAAGAAAAAATGCCAGTCTTCTAATTGTTCAGTTTTCGAAAGCAAATGGTTCATTTTTTTTTCCTAGCGCATACACAAATGTATACCTAAATGTTACCGTGTATATATGACAAATTAATCATTTGTCCTCGGAAACAACCAACTAAAAGACTGACATTTTTCTTAAATAGGATACATATTTTTATTTTTCTTTAATAAGAGAAAAATGGATATTTATAAAGTTAAAATGAGTTTTGACTAAAAAGACAATAAATGAGTACGTTTGTGAGTTTTTGAAAATTAGAAGTGTATATATGATATTATGAACTTTTGAAAAGGTAATACGTAATTAAAAAGTTTTAGAGGGGTATATATGAATTCCTCCTTAATTAAATCCTACTCTATAATTTTCTCAAGAATTTTTTTTCTTTTTCAAGCTCTATTTATTTGCTACAAATAGGGAAAAAAAAATTGTTACAAATCGATTGTGTATCGGAATACTCCATAAAAAATGTTTGCTGGTTTCGTCTCTTGTCAACTTGGTATGATCAAATATAGCTAATTGAACTTTCCTATAACTTAATTTTATGAGTATTTGTTGGTTTGATTAAATTGTTAATGATTTATATAAAAAAGAATTAGTCTGTGCATGAGAATTAATATGTGCTATGAAATAGTATTGTGCATAAAGATTGAATTATGTTATGAAAAATAATTTTGTGCATAGAAATTGAATACTGTCACGGAAAATAGTTTTGTACAACAAAAAACTTTTCTTCTTAAAAGAAATAATCACTGTTTTTGGATGGTCCAAAAATGAAGAATAGTTTTGTACAACAAAATACTTTTTTCTTTACTTTTCTCAAATATTGACCAGCTTTTTCATCGTAAAAGAAATAATCTAAAGATAATATTTAATTATTATAGATATAAATAAACTATTTTTTTCCTAATATTTTTCAGGATGATATCTAGTTTTTCTATATCCAAATTCTAATTGAGCATGTGAACAAATGTATATTTTGCAATAGCCGAAATATATATTATTCATTAATTGAATGTGCATTTTGTAATATTAAATAGAAGGAAGCTGATATGAGTACCCGCATTGTACCCGCACCTAAACTGTCATAACTGTTTTTGGGGACCGCAACCGTTCCAAAACTGTAATTTTGTTTTACAAGTATTAATAGTAACATTGTGAAGTATTTATACCTATACAAGACAAGTATTTATATCTATACAATGAACTACATATATGATATATGAATTTTTCTTAAATAACCGTACCCGCACCTTTTTCCTACTTTTCGGGGGTAGTAACTGTCAGACTGCATTGGGGACCACAACCAAAAAGTCACGTGGATCACACCACCAGTGCTACATTCATTGATTAAATTAATTCACATACAAAATGGAAAGTATGAATACCTAAAATATCAAGTATTCATATATAATTCATCAAGTATTCATACCTAAGATATCAAGTATTTAAAAAAAAACTGGACACAATACCTACTCATCTTTTACACGTTTTTCAAGGTGGTTTTTTTTTTCTCCGTTCAATCTAACCAATTTTTGGGACGATCTATGAGGAATTTTGCAAATTTAAAACCACGAACGTGTTCTACACAATTTTCTCTTTCAAATGAGATCCATGATGATATACTTTTACACGTTTTTCAAGGTATCAAATATTCAAATATGGAAAGTATTCATACCTAAGATATCAAATATTCAGAGTAGAACTAGGGTGCTCCTAAGCTCACGAAGCCCTTCCGTGAGCGCGACTCTAAAACCTATCAAATTGACTTCAAACGACATTTTCAAACCGTTAGATGTTCAATCTATATTAAAATGTGCTTGGAGACCAAATTTTACATTTTTTGGAATTTTTTTACTATTTATTAAGATGGTTTGAAAATCGTTGTTTTCCAATGGTGCAGAATTTTAATAAAAACAGCGATTTTCAAACCATCTTAATAAATAGTAAAAAAATTTCAAAAAATGTAAAATGTGGTCTCCAAGCACATTTTAATATAGATTGAACATCTAACGGTTTGAAAATGTCGTTTGAAGTCAATTTGATAGGTTTTAGAGTCGCGCTCACGAAGGGCTTGGTGAGCTTAGGAGCACCCTAGTTCTACTTCAAATATTCATATATAATTCATCAAGTATTCATACTTAAGATATCAAGTATTTAAAGAAAACAAATGGACTAATCTTTTACACGTTTTACACGTTTTTCAAGGTGGTTTAATGATTGACAAAATTAGTTATACTGTTATGGAAGTTAATTGGGAAGGAATCAACTGCGGGTACGATGCGGGTACTCAACTGCGGGTACTAAAATAATTATTCTAAATAGAAGTAACTTTAAGTAACATCATAATGAATGTTAAGGACCGCTAATAGCGCAATTTTCCATTTATTAAGTCGGAACAAAGGAACATACTTCTAAGTCAATTTTCTTTCTAAATTTCTCTTGTTGCCAAAGGAAGGTGGGATCCACAAAATATTAAAATTCTGAAAACTGAAGGTTATAAGCGCTATTTTACCAAATATCTAATACAAGTCAATGATTCTGTTTCATTAAATTAAACAACTTTGAAGTCGGAAATAAATCTCCGGATCCGTTTTACTCGACAATTTCAACTCCTGTGGTAAAAAGCTAAAAAGAAGGGGTGGCTGACTGTTTACTTGTGCGGAGAGAGGGAGAGAGGAGAGAGAGAGAGAGAGTAGGAAATAATGAATGCAGCTCTTTTGATTTATGTGGGATAGCTCGTAAATTATAATGGAGCCGCTGGAACAAAAGATGGGTTGCTTTTAATTCGTCTCAGGTGAGTTGGTGGAGAAAGTCGATAAAAAAAGAAAAAAAAAAAAAAGAGAAGGAAAAATTTTTCTACCCAAATTCGGAGAGGGAGGGAGCGGTAGAGATAGAGAGAGAGAGAGATATAGAGATCTCAGGTTCGCTTGATTCGACTTTCTCATCAGCTCCCGTATATTAGGGTTTTCTCACTTCATCAGGCTTGTTCTTCTCTTCTATTATAAATTTTAGTTTATGACCGAATTTTTGGTTTTTCCTTTTTTTCCTTTGATCTCTAATTGATCTGAAGTTATCTTGTGGTGAGACTTTGTTTAGTTAGTACCAATTGGTACAAGTTTATAGGAATCACCTCACCTTTCTGTTCCTCATCTTTTTTCTTAATTGGACCTCTGTTAACATCTAAAGCTATCATTTTTGCTTGGAATCTCTGATTTTCTGGCTTTAACACCTTTCGCAAAGCAAAACCCCCCATTCTCATGCTGAAAAGCTGAAATTTGTCATAGATTCTCTACTTCTTGTATCCAATTCACACAAAAGGCTCCAATTTTTACCCCTACGCCCAACCTAAGGTTACAATTTCAACATCTTCTCTCTCTCTAAAGTGAAGAAACACAAGCATACCACATGCATTTCTCCATATGGAAACCTCTCTCTCACTGTGCTTCATTAATTCTTGACAAAAGGTGGCTGTTGAGCCACAGGTCGGACTCCTCGACCAATCCCTCATCTGTCTTGCGCAAACTCCATGAATCCAAGCTCCGGGAAGCCCTAGAGGAGGCATCCGAAGTTGGATCGTTGCCCAAGCCACAGGACCCTGATCCTGATGCCGACGAACCGTCGGTTAGCCGGTCCCGCTCACTATCCCGGCTCCAGGCTCAGCGAGATTTTCTGCGCCAGACCGCTCTTGCAGCCGAACGTGTGTTTCTCACTCTCGCTTCAATCCCAACACTAGAAGAAGCCTATGCAAAGTTCATTACCATGTACCCAACCTATACATCATCTAATGAGGTCGACAACTTGAGAACCGAAGAATATTCGCATTTGTCAGAGGAGAATTCAAGGGTTTGCCTCGACTATTGTGGGTTTGGGTTGTTCTCTCCTCTCCAGCCTTATGAGTCGTCTGCTTTTACTCTATCTGAAATCACCGCAAATTTGAAGAACCATGCTCTGGATGGTGGGGCCGAGAAAGGCACAGCCGAGGATGATATACGGGTCAGGATCATGGATTATTTAAACATACCAGAAAATGAGTATTGCCTTGTGTTCACTGTCAGTCGTGGGTCGGCTTTCAAGCTGTTAGCAGATTATTACCCATTTGAGACCAATAAGAGGCTTGTTGCTATGTTTGACCACGAGAGCCAATCTGTCAATTGGATGGGTCAGGCGGCTAGAGAGAAAGGTGCAAAGGTGGGGTCTGCTTCTTTTAAATGGCCGAGTCTCAAACCGTGCGGGTCGGAGCTGAGAAAATTAATAACGGTTAAGAAAAGGAGAAAGAAGGATTCGGCTGTGGGCTTGTTTGTTTTCCCTGTCCAATCGCGGGTTACTGGATCAAAATACTCCTACCAGTGGATGGCTCTGGCACAACAGAACAACTGGCACGTGTTATTGGATGCGGGTTCACTTGGGCCGAAGGACATGGATTCTTTAGGTTTATCTTTATTTCGGCCAGATTTTATCATTACCTCATTCTATAGGGTTTTTGGGTCAGATCCGACGGGTTTTGGGTGCCTAATGATCAAGAAATCTGTGATAAGTTGTTTGCAGAACCGGAATGGTGGTACCGGATCAGGGATGGTGCGGATTTTACCTGTATTCCCGCAATACCTCAGTGATTCTGTTGATGGACTAGACGTGAATAATGTGGTTGATGGGCTTGAAGATGACACAATAATGACCACACAGGACACTGTGGCTTCCCTCAGCCACAAAGAATCTGGCTTGCCGGCCTTCTCTGGCGCTTTTACATCGGCACAGGTGAGGGATGTGGTAGAGAGTGAGATGGATCTAGAGAATGGGTCAGATCGTGATGGTACTAGCACTATTTACGAGGAGAGTGAGAATCTTTCAGTTGGGGAGGTAATGAAGAGCCCAGTTTTCTCTGATGGATCGTCAGATAACTCATTCTGGATTGATCTTGGTAAGAGCCCGTTCGGGTCTGAACACTCAAGCCCTCATGGTGGGAGGCAGCGGTTTGGATTAGGGTTCGGTTCACCTTTGACCTCTTCATGGCTTTCAGGTCGAAAAAACAAAAATAGTAGGAAGATACCAAAGAGCCCAATGTATGATAGCAACAACAATAATAATAACCACCATGTGATGTCTTTTGATGCCGCAGTGGCATCTGTGACCAGTTCTCATGAAACTTCTAAAACCTCCCGGAAGAGTCCGTTGACGGTTAGTGAGATCCAAGAGGAAATAGAAGAGGACAATCAAGAGATTAAAAAGGTGCCTAATGGGCCTAATGCATATGAGAAAAACGGGTTTATGTCAGCAACCAGTGCAGGGAACCATGCTGCAATAAGGAGGGAAACTGAGGGAGAGTTTCGTCTTTTGGGCCGACGGGAGGGTCGGTTTGTAGGTGTAGATGAATCAGGAACGACGGATCAAAGCATGCGCAGGGTCTCCTTCACAACTGAGGCAACACAGAATCATGAAAAGCCATTTGAAAGCAGTAATAATTTTGAACCAGGGGAGTCGTCAGGCCATGCAAATTTGGATTACGAGGATGAAGTGCTGACCGAATCAGATGGTCAGGACTGGGATGAGAGAAGAGAGTCTGAAATTGTGTGCCGGCACCTAGACCATGTCAACAAATTGGGTCTGAATAAAACCACCTTAAGGCTTCGATTTCTAATTAATTGGCTGGTAACCTCTTTGTTGCAACTGAGAATACCCGTAAATGCTGATGATACTGAAGGGGTACAGCTTGTGCATATATATGGACCAAAGATTAAGTACGAGAGGGGGGCTGCTGTGGCATTTAATGTGAGGGATTGTAGAAATACTGGGACAGTCGTAAGTCCCGAGACGGTACAAAAGATGGCCGAGAAAGAGGGGATTTCTCTTGGCTTAGGTTTTCTTAACCATGTGAGGATGGCTGATACGGGTCATAAGAGTGGTGCAAATGGGTCAAGGCGTGACAGTAAGAAGGGTGGTACAGGTACTATGAAGGTGGAGGTGGTGACAGCGTCACTAGGGTTTCTTACAAATTTTGAGGATGTTTATAGAATGTGGGCTTTTGTTGCAAAATTTTTGGACCCGAGTTTTCTTGAGAAAGATCGGCTATCCACTGTTGAAGAAGAGGAGGAAATCCCAATCGAATTGTAGCAAAACAAAACATATTTTAGGATTTTGCTTGTATTTTCCCTCTCTTTTATTTGGGTAGTGCGGTTTGAGATGGTAAAAATTTATTCATTCTTGCCTTCTTTTACTTTCTTTTTTGAGGGGTGGGGTGGGGAGGTTAAAACTTTTGTTTTGTATTTTTTTTTAAAATTTATTTTTGTGTAGAGTTTGGATAAGATCTATATGTAAAGTTAGCTGTGCAATTTGTATGATTGGATTGGGATAGAAAAGCAGAAATTTTTTTTTTTTTTACTTCGTCAATGGTATTTAGTTTTGAAGTCAATTAAATGGATGTCTGACATTGAGGTTACCCCTGTACCCCTGCTCTTCGCGTATTTGTTCTGGAGAAAGTTTTGGTAGTTCACAATTTATCAGAAAACGGCACTGTTCATTGTACCGTATAAAACATGATTTAGGATTTATATGCATACAATATAATTATAGAGATACTGTGTTGGTTTATTAAGCTAGCATGAATTTTGTTTTGTATTAAATTGTGTCTGTCTTCTCTTTGCTGTTGCTGTTTAACGTGCTTTAACTGCACAGTTGCATGCTTACGAGGAAAAGGAAGACCCAGTCTAATGCTATTGAAAACCAAACGGTTGAGACTGAACGGGAGATACCAGTCATATTTCAAGTAGTTTTCAATGTTCAGTATTAAGTGATTGAAACAGCTGCCAATTTAGCCCCATCTTAGTAAGTCGCCTCCTTTTGTCCGATCTTTTTCTTGGATCAATTGTTTTTCAAACACAATGTCCACCTAATTAATAATATAAAAATAACAAATCAACCTCCAAACTTCAACCACAGAGAAAAAACCCCATCATGAAACGTCAACTAAAGCTATTTGTTTTTTTTATTTTCTGGTACCGAACCACACAATGAAGACCATTATAAATTTATAACGACCAAACACACCGAAAGCAACACACAGAATACAAAGAATCAAGAGGCCCTTCTACAAGTTACATGGACCAATATTTTTACCGGCTTCCATCATAAGGTTTGCAGTTCCAATATTTCTTTGCAATTCATGTTGTTTTAGTTTTAGGGGCATAACAAATCTCAAAAAGGAAAAGATTATAAGATACGACGTTGATTAATAGAACCCTTTTTTTAAGTGGGATATATGACATAACTGAAAAGGATGACATCTCATTGCGCGACAAGAACTACTGTTATGAGGTTTTTCTGTTGACAAGAAATGGGACACCTCACACCTCCGATTTTCACCCAAGGGATGTGGTCCCCACTTTGCTTAAGATTAGGCTTGCTGTAAAAGTATAGGTTATAACTTTGTAGACCACGGATTATGAATATCACCATCATATCTTCATTGATTAGCCACCAACTCCTCGCCCCCCCCCCTCCCCTCTCTCTCACTTTTATCAATCTCTCACAGAAACACGCACTCAAACGGATCAATTTACCAGTGGTGCCAAAACAAAAAGATGTCATTCAAATTAGGCTAAAAAATAACCAATTTATAAAGTTTCTACGATCCTCTGTGAAATTCCCTTCTGTTTGGCTCCATCTATTCACCCACTCAAAACAGAAGCAGACAAACAGACATGACAACACAACCTTGAGAGTTGAGACCCACATAAGGGTACAATTATATTTCTGATTGCAATATTACATAGTTCTATTCATTCACTGAAAAAGAAAAAGACAAAAATAAGAACTTCCACAAATATTTGGTTTTTTGCATTCAGCAATGGGATAAAAAGGAAAAGGAATCAATAGGTGGCTAGAGTCCTGATCTTGCCATAATTACCTAAACTGCTAAATGCCCTGAATGAGTAATTTCTATACAAATTGGGCAGCATGTATACAAAAACTGCTTTAAGACTCTTGCTCGACAAAAATCAGTATTGTTATCTTCTATTCATGCTCTACCCCACCATGTTAAATTTATTCCACGGGGTCCACAATTATAATTTCCTGATATATCCTTAAAAGCCACTTAATATCAGGGATCAGGTGACTGTCTTTAGGAGGAATGCGGTCTCAATGGCTAGCTCCTTCGTTTGTAAATATTTGCTATCTTCTACAATATCTCCTGTCATATTGAGTACAATCGGCCGTTGAGGGTCATAAACTGTCAAATCACGGGCTCGTGCAGCCCACTTGGCAGCTTCCCATACTCCAAACCTACATAACCAATAAACCCTCCGAATTTTAGTGCAAGTCTTGAGGGCAAACCACAATTCATGCATCCTTTTGAGATGGATACAGTTGGGCCATTGAATACCTAAAACAAAACCTCATTGGTACATATGTTATGAATTTCCAGTCTTCTCTTTTTAAAGATTTGAGATCCACGTATTGCTGTTAATCATTAATTCAGATCTCAGTTAGAGTGCATTGAGAATTAAGAAAAAAATAATAAATAATTGATTGTGCATGAATAACCAAAACACTGGAATAAGAGCCGGTACTACCTTGTGCTGAGGGAGGAGGTGATCATTACAGCTGGATAAAGCACATCTTTTTGAATGTTTTCATATGGTGAATACTTTTTTATTGCCAGAAAATCCTCTTCAAACATAGGATATCCAAACTCGTGATAGTCAATAGGTGTCAGAGGCAGTATTGGGCGGAGAAGTGTGTTCAGTACATCTAGAAATGGTACCTGAAATGAAACAAATGATTTTACAATTTTACGAGATCAATCTTTGAAAGAAAAAAAAAAAATCCAACATCCCCATCCATTCGAACTTTTGCCTTTCGAGTTTGGTTTCCCTATAAACCAAAGAGATTTTACTAGGAAGCCAAGCACTGTATAATGTTATGCAAATGTAAACCAAAGGTTTGTCAGCTACTATATGACAGCGAGTTCTGTTTTTGCTTCAGTTGCTCCATATCAAGTCAGCAACTCCGCCCCATATAGAACTCATGAACAAAAGGTCATCAACAAACAGTTCGCTTTTAGTCTATACTCTATGTACTATGTTTGTACTTCTCTAAGAGATACCAACTGCAAATATTTTTCTGCTTTTCTAGCTTACTCCGTGAATAACTTTTCGTGGAGACTTTTTTAGTATCATACATCCAGCATATCATAACAATTTAATTACCTTCAATATTGCAGTTCGAAATAAACCTGGTTTAGAATTAATGGCTGAAGCAACCAAGAGACCCCCAGCGCTATAGCCCCAGGCAGCTAGCCTATTCTCCTCCACAAGTCCTTTCTCTACCAAAAATTCTGCGCATGAAACAAAATCATTTATGGAATTTATTTTCTTTGTCCGGGTCCCGTCTTGATGCCACTTTTTTCCATGGCTGCCTCCACCCCTGACCAAAAAAGACCACCATTTTAGTATAATCAGGTTGAACTCAATATTTCACTACCTTTGAAAATAAGCCCACAATTTCTAACATTTGCAGTTACCAACCAATATAAATTTCAGTTATTCACAAGAAAAACCCAATGTTTTAAGATTAAGCCAACAAATATTATGATATTCTGCTACCTCAAAAAAAAAAAAAAAAATATGATTATGTTCTGTACCCCCTTGGTTTGTTATTTTAATGCCATTAAGTCTGTTGACACCTCATAACTAGCCTGGCATCAGTTTAAAACCTGCGATCTGTTCTCTTGATTTTAAGCCCAATTTGGTATTTCTTAAAAGGAGGATTTAGCGCAGGGACAAACTTCTCTCTGCATTTCATCACAACCAACTAATGGTCTGATGTATGTTTCCAATGTTTTGGTGTCAGTTGCAAACAAAATGATAGGTCTTATTTTACAGGACGAAATATCAGATCTATTTATTTTGAATTGTAAAGAAAACTAATTTTGCAAAAGAAGAAAAAAACAATTTCAACCTCACATCGGCAAAAGCTATGACCCATCCGCGGTCAAGGAGGCTCTTTAGCTCACTACGCCACCTCCGGTCCATAACCTCACCATATGCACCATGTCCATGTAACAATCCTGGGCCACCCTCTACCTTGTGCTTTTTTGAATAAACAACTGTTAACGGTACTTTAATCTCCCCGTCCTTAGAATCAGCATAGTAATACTGGCATTCATAGTAATCAAGCAGATCATTCCATACATTGTTACCATCGGAAATGTCACAAATACTATTATTATTGTCTATAGTTTGGTTTTCTTTAGTGGTAGATGCAAAGGAGGTGCCGTAAAGTATTTTTGTTCTTTCGTAAAGCAGGTTCTGTTGTTGCACTGTGGCCCACTTCCCGTTCGACAAGTTGTAATCTACAACTGCATCAGGCATCTACAGACACAGGGGAAACAACGTTATTAAAAGAAGGACAAACCAAATTATGCTTTAAAAGATCCTTTTTTGCAATTTACATACCGGCATTTTACCTTGTTGCAAAAATAAACCCACATTATTTATATTTTTATCTAGTAGCAAACATTGTCTGGAGTATTTGCAGTAAAAAAACTACCCTTAAAAATAAAGATTAACCCAACAAAAATTAACTTGATTGCGATATCTCATATTTACTAGGTGAAATGACCAGCTTTGTACAAATTTGAACCAATATATGAATCCTCTTGGTTTGATTTGACAGTGTAACAGTTGGATGTTCACTGCAACTCACTATCAAGCAGTTGAAAATCTGAAAGTAATCAGGTGTAATTTACAAATACCAGATGTAATTTGCCAAAAGTACAAAAAGAGAACAATGAATAAAAGTTAACAGAAAACAATAAGAAGAAATAGCTACCACAGGTGAAGATACGGTGAAACGCATTACAGAGGAAAAAAAGTCGTAATTCGGGCCTGATGTGATCTGACAAACATGATCTGGAAGTGCCAAGTTGCAAGGATAAAGATCTGATAGCCGCACAGGACCCTACAATAGATTAGGATTAGTCCTCTGAAAAATTGAAAAGAAAAAAAATAATAACATATATGAGCGTACTTTTATATTTGAAGGTAAAGGAAGCTTCACAGAACAGAGTCGAAATTTATTCTCTTGCTTGAGAATAAGCACCATGTGCGAGTCACAAAAATCAGCATCCAACAGAGTTGTCCCTGGTTCTTCATCAAGTAAGTTCTGACATAAATAAGAAACAGCTGTGATCTAGAAGGAAGTTGAGGTAATACATAAACTGACAAACAACATGAGTAAAAATTGCCTGCACTGTACCCCCCAGAATATATAAAAAAATAAAAAAATGCATAGAGGGAGGATCACTTGAAATTTTTTTATTTTGACAATCTTAAAAAATAAAGCTCAAATTGAAATCCAACAGTATAGACATGATCTTATTTATCCACACATATCATGTCGATAAGAAATAACGAAATTTTGGGTATGTTTCACCATACATCCAATGACTTGAAATTTCAATGTCTGAAATTAACAGTTAATGCATCATTTAACAAAACTAAAATTGCATGAAATTTGATTGTTAGGCTATCTTAATGGAAAATAACATAACTATAAATTTACTTTTTCAATTTTATTTTATTTTTTTTCTAAAACCATTGTCAAGTGATCCCTCCATCAGATCGAAATATATCTCAGATATCCCTATAAAGCAAGGACTGTCACCTATATCCCTTCCATCAGTTCTTTAAGTACCAAAACTACCCTCCTTAGATAGAGAACAACTTTGAGGAAAGGTACGCAACATGGGGGATTTGACGGTATTTCTCATTCTCTACAGGCTAGATATGTAATTTATTTTCTTTATTTACCAGTGTTTTACATGATAACCCTAATATTGTAGCGTGGTATACAAATAATAAGCAAAGGTCAATGACGTTTCTTTGTTTTCCAGGGCTTTACATGATATCCCTGGTACTGCAGGAGCATACGGAAGAAAAAAAATCAAAGCTCAAAGATACAAGTAACAATAAAAGCAGACTAGCTTACTGCTGCCACCATTAAAAGGTGAGCAAAATCCACATAAAAGGGGAAATGTTAATTGCCAAAGGTCTACTCAAATTAGGAACTACATACGATGAACTATCAGAAAACTTAATTGAAACTATAAGTAAGATTTAGTTCGCCGTTTGCATTTGATATCTCAGCTTTTGAGTGGATATAACTTTGCCTTTTGTATATTGGTTGCATAATTGTGCAAAAGTGGCCAATGATGTCAACACCCAATGCTCAGACGTATTACAGCATTTTCTATCAAAAAAAATAAAATATATTCAACGTTGTCATTATTTCTTAAAACTTCATTATTTTAAAAGCACCCAGATCTATGAACCTTGCTTGCTAAGTAGAAAAATAAATAACCAAAATGATCCCACATCTGTTAATATAAGCCTTCTCTAACGAATGCATTGCATGCAGCTGTTAACAGAACCATAAAAAGTAAGAAGACCAACCTGCCAATCGTTTGTTGAAGATGAATTCGCATCAGAAAATAGGAGGCAGTGAGTGTCTCTTGCAGAGTCAGTAAATAGAAAAAGCTTTCCTCTGTTATGTTCTATAACACAATGTGATTGGGTTTCACCTTCCCATACAAGCTTCATGCCAGACAAGGGATCATCTCCTCTTATTAAGTACACCTACAACTAGAATAAGTATGAAAAGTAAAATGTGGAATTCAATTAGTAGAATCTGAACTCCACAAGTTTTGCACAAACCATCCTTCAGTTGCTTCTAATTTATTTGTTTATTTATTTTTGCTCTTATTTTTGTCATGTGGCTTAATTATTTCTAAATTTTAAACAACTAGAAGCACTGCTCTACAATTGCAGGCTTAGGCAAAGAATTGTGCAAAAATCTGAAGCCCGGGGGCTAAAGAGAATATATCCAAACTACAAGAAAGGAAGGAGAGATTAAGTTATTGTACCTTGGATGAACTGTCGGAAAATATATTTACAGTAATGAATGAAAAATCCTTGGTATTTCTAATGCTCAAATAAATATTCTCATCAGTTTCTTCCAAAATTATGGTATCATCCTTAGTTGACCCAAGCATGCTACAATAGATTCTGTTCAAAGGAAAAAACGAATAAGTAACAAAGAAAACTTTAACATATTATAACTAGCAAAAAAATATTTATATCTTTGGCATACATGCTTGTTGCCCTTTCAAAAACTAAAAAAAAATCCTGTGTACTGCTACAGAAAGGGAATAAAGAGAATTAGGAATATGATTTGTAGTGTGTATGATATCCCTGTTCTGGAGGTAATAAAAAATATGCATCTTATGTGTATTATCAGTAAATGTACTGACCTATATGGCCTCTTGTCATCATTTACAACTGTGTACAGCAAGGCACGACCATTCATGGCCCAAGAAAGGGCGGCAACCCTGTCAACACGGGGTCGATTGAGAAGCAAACCAGTAGTTAGATCCCGTACCAGTAGTGTAAATGAGTCCTTGTCCTTGTCATACATGGTATATGCAATGAAGTTATGGTCGGGAGATACTTCTGAAAGCTCCTCATATGAATATCCTGTGCATCAGACAAAGTTAAGTTGCAGATTGCAATCTAGTTGTTAAGTTTGGTGCATTTTTCATGTTTGTACCTCATGATTTGTTCCTAGATTCAAACTTTATTTTTATTTTCACATATAAGCAATTAATTCATCAGAATGTAACTGAGAGCTGTAGATGGATGATTTTCTATGACATAAATAGACTATCTTGTCAACTCATAGAGACATCATCTAACTTGAACCTTCCAACAGAACTAAAAGACATTAAAATAACTGCAATTGGTTCACCCTTCCCAAACCCCATGCCCCCCTGGGCCCCACAAAACTTCTAATGAACTCTCACAAACATCCAGATATTTATAGCCAATTGGTCTGACCATCTCAAGTTGATATCTTCATATTAAGTACATGAAAAATTTATAATCTTATGTCTTAACTACCTCCAAATCGCTCTGCTTCTTGATTATAATCATTGATCTTCTGTTCAATCTTTTTACCAGAAGTAAAATCAAACCCAGCTGAGGGATCGCTATAAGAAATGAACTCCTCATGTAAACTTGCCTTTCTTCTACACAGCACTGGATACTGTTTGCCTTCTTCAACCCTTCTGTAATACAACCATGGGCCCCACCTATTAAAGTACCAAGCTTCAGTTCCATAGCATTTTAACCATAATGAACTCCTCCAATTGGCATTTACAATTGCTGGAAATATGTTCCTCAAATAAAATGTGCAAACTGCCACTCCTTACGCACCTTTTTTTTTTTTGCCATGTGTGGCAGAAGAGACATTTGCCATGCTATCCTGCACTTTACTGGGCTCTACTATACATGTGTTTTTTTTTTTTTTCATTTTGATGATACACGGAAAATATGTTGTTCAGAAGATGTAAAAAGAGGGTAGAATCAGAATGCACACAACATTCCAGCATTTTGGCATTTTATACATGAAGATGAGAAAGTATAAATTAACTCCTGATAGATAATGATACTTTCATAAAATTCCATTATTGCGAGAGTTTGAATGATATAGTAAAACAATCAACTATGATTCCACCTAACATGAGCAGTGACCTCAAGATGAGTACCTCCCATTGCAAGTTAGTCCCTCATTGTCTTTAAAAATGTTCAATCTGGTTCATTTTCCTCACTCTCTTCTCATTGTGCACTGAGTAACAGAGAAAATAGGGGTCGTTTGTGCCTTTTTTGACAAAAACAAAGAAAATGGACTAAATTACAGAGGGGTCGTTTGTGCCACATTTCTGATTCCTCATGTTCCTAAAAAAATATACATCACATCCTCTCACAAAATTAAGTATAAAATTTACAGAATCAGAGTTAATAATACAACCTGACAGGCGGCGTACTAAGATCTGATGCGAGTCGTGGTGCCATCTCTATCTGAAGCTTCCTGACCAATCGATCAGCACCTAACGAAGCAAGCACTGCCTCAGTGTACTTCTCCTCCTGCTCCATGTGGAGGTCCATGTGGCGCATGGCTACAGTGTCAGAAAGAGAAGCCATCCAGGCGTAGGGGTCTTGAAGGGTTTCTCCGTGGAAAGAGACCGGGGTGGGTTTTTGCGGGGGTTTGGGCGGCGATGGAGGCGGAGGGAGCGGAGGCGGTTGTGGCTTGGAGGTTTTCGTGGCGCGGCGGTGGATAAGGCGGCGGGACACCATCGCCGCCGTTAGGAAAACGCGTCGGAGCATGGCGTATATCGATTTGGAGCAAGGAGGAGGGAATTTGGGTATGGGGTTTTAGCAAGGGTTTAAGCTCCGTGTTGTTCCAAGCTCAACGCAAGTCAAATCTCATGTTTGGTTGCTACTACTTTAACTTACTCTTTATTCCTCCGGTTTTGTATTTTATTTTGACGGTTTAATTATGGTTTAAATAATTTCATCTGAATAAAAATATATTGAAAATTTAATCTGTCTTCAAAAGTAAGTAGATCATACAAATAGAATAAGTACAGAATAAATTAATTTATACGGAGAGTTGATTGAGTTTATTTTACCCTAACTTCATCTTACTCATGTTTTATTTCTTGTTTGATAGATTAAGTTTGAAATAAGATATTTACTTTACTTTTTACTTCACAAACTAAACATGGTCAATGTATGTGCTTTAGTTTAGCCGAGTCGAACAACACCATCATAGATGATCTCGTCCTTATTTGATCCAAACTGTTAAATTTTCCATGCATTTGGTGAAGTTTTAGCTCTCATAATGACATTATAACGAGAGTGAAGTTATGATGTTTTGCAATATACACTTATTTAGTATGTTTTAATATAACAATTGCGGGATGTGTTCTTGTTTTCATTCAGCACGTATTTTGACACAAATTCGTCATCTGGTCGAAACACGCTAGATGCGTGTACATTGCAAAGCACCATAACCTCACTCTTATAACAATGCTATAGCAAAAAAAAATGATGATAGTTCATGATCTTGTCCATGAGAACTAATTTTTAATTTAGTAACAATGAAATTACATGTTCAAAATCTGACTAATTTTATTTTGTGAATATTAAATAATTAAATAGCTTGAACTTTTACCTTAAAAAAGATATTGATTCCGTTCACGTTCCGATTTGTAAATCGGTCGATTCCAAAATATATATATATATATATATATATATATATTTTGAAGCCAGTTGATCTCACAATAAATATGTCAATTTCGGAGCTAATTCATGTGGACATTCCAACAATCACACCAGATTATTCAGCACGTGGAATATTCTTATGGAGCTTTCAATTTTGGTGGAGTTATGTACTTTTTCATAGAATAGCAAGAGAGGAAACAATTTAGATGGTGAGTTCTCACGTCAAACAATGTGTTAACTGTACAAATTAATATTATACAATGAAGGTCTAACGACGATGATTGTCGGCTGTACGGTTAGATTGTCTCGGTCATGTCAACTATCTCTCGACTCCTAATCAATCCAAATACCTTCGATCAATTTGAGTTATGTCGACTTCTGTTTTTATGACAATTTTAATGTAGTTTATGTTATATTTTTGATATAATATCTTATAGTTTGAACTTGAATCACAATATACTTGATATTAAATTTTGTGATTATGTTTTATCTATATATGTTATCCGATACTTCATATATGATCCCTTGTATGTATCGGATACGTATCGGTATCCAATTCTCGTATTGATGTATCCGTATCCATATTGTATCCGATACAATACACGCATCCATGAAAGGTTTTTATCAATGTTCTAAATAGCGTGCTATAGCGTCGCTATAGCGTTTTCGGACCAAAAAAACTATGACGCTATGGCCATATAGCGCCGTTTTTTCAGCCGTTCCGCTATGACGCGATAAACACTATTTAAACCATTGGTTTTTATAATTGTGGTGTATTATGTGTTGAACACTAATAATTGTATGTTACTGTTTCGAACATTTAAAGTTGTTTTACTTTGTGTACCGTTGGTGTTTATTATAAATGAATTCAGTTAAATTGCTTCAATTTTTACAGGTGCAGATCAAGTTTTTACATAACAATTTAGTAAGAGGTACATTGATCTTTTAACTCTGTATGCCTAACAATAGAAGGAATCCTGCAATAACAAATCTCTAAGTGAACTTAAACTCATTCTAATTTAATTTATATCAATTGCATAAATTAACTGTCTGTATGCCTAACAATACATAAACAATCTTTTTCAAAAAAATTAGATTTGATTTGGACAAGAAATAAAAATGTAGTATGATAGATGCATAATTTTATTTTCTACAAGGTACCCAAAAAAACTCAAAAAGTATTACAACACTTTTGTCACTGTAGGATTTTTCATACTTCTCATATATTTTTTTTATACACATATTTAACGTTTCAGAAAAGATATTTATTTATGTCTAAAATTATTAAAAAAAAAATCTTATAACTGTTTTACTATAAATTTAAGTTCTTTCAATAAAATTTTATTTTTCCCAAGTGAAGTCTGAAAACAACCCCGTCTTATTAATAATGAAAACTAAATGAAAAGAAACAAGTTAGAACCAGGACTTTTGCAGAATACAAAGTTAAAAGTGATGTAGCTACTAGGGGGGATCTTCTCTGGTCATAGAAGTTTTATGGCCGCATATGACCAAAAACAAGACTGCTAGCAAAATAAAAAGAGACTAAACACTGAATTAAAGCAGGAAAAAAGGGGCGTGATACCCCATTTCATCATAGTAACAAAAAATGGTAGATCTCCTACTTCAGCTGAGGACCTAGATCATGAGAATACCGAGGACCGCCAAAGGAACACTTCCATCCAACAACTAAATCATCAATATCTTGCACTAAGTACCTGAAAAAAAAACTTATATTAGTAATCAAAGTAGTACAAGAGGGAAAGAGGGGATGGGGTTGACTTGGGTTTTGAGTTTAATCCTATTCAGTTTCAAGGTTCCTACTAGGATTTTAGCTTATAGCATATTTTGCTTCTTCCAGTGTTCTTCCAATGAAGTGCAATTTCAGTAAAACATACCATAATATAATCCCGCAGCTTTTTCATACTAGTTGGTCTTTTACTGATAGATACTGGCCAGTATGTGCAGACACCGGGTGGAACAATAATGTCTTAAAAGCTTTAAGAAAATTAATTTTTTTCTGAGGACAACAAAAAAGACTTTACAGAGAGGCCACAAAAGCAATTGACAAATACTGTTTCTTTGGCAGGGCATCTATACAAAAACCCTTGCAAAAGCTCAAAATGTTCAAGGAACACAAGAAAAAAGTAGCCCAACAAAATCCATAGCACACAAAACATAAGAATAATGACATCATATTTCCTTAAAAACATGAAGAAGTTTCACTCTACCCATCCCCATTAAATTTGATGTTTGAAGAGACATAATTTGAGTATTTCAAGCATGAGATAGAGCCAACATATAATATTTTCCATGTTTTTAGGGAAAATGCAATATAGGTCTATAGGATATCATATATTGATGTTAGCTGCACATGATATGATTACATATGCAATTAAAAAAAGGAAAGCTGAAGCAGATAAACCACTCAAATTATCCAGAAGTATATCTTGCATGGCCAAAGCTTTAGATAAAAACGAAAAGAAAAAGGCGAATGATGAAAGAGTTCTCTGAAGTGCCACCATAATAACTGCTAATTCTTATCAGCATATATCCCTTACTGTACATCCTCTATAATGACCAGAATGAACTAAATATTTTGAATTTATATTCTTTACTGATTGAGGAAATATGCAGTTAAGCCTATTTTAGTATTTTTTTTTATTTCAGTGGCTCTGACTTTAAATGACATAATTCTTGAGCATTTTTTCTTCAGACAGAACTGATAGTTTGCAAAGCAGATTCAGGAAAAAAACATGTAACAGGATAAAAACCTACATCAAAATTAAGTCGTCCAGCATCCTGCATCAGCCATCTTCCCCCCTTTTCCCTATAAAAGAAATCCCGATCCCAAATCAACCTTAAGAAATAGCTCCTGGCTCACACCGCACAGGTACAATCAAAAGGTTGAAATCATGATATGTAAAACACATCTCTCAATGCAATTAAACCGTGGGAAACAACCATAAAATAGATAAAATTACACAAATTTGGTTGCTGTAAGATAAACTAACCGTGTGATAACTCGCAAAAAGCTCTCGCGCTGACTGATAAGTAGGAGGTGAGACGAGGTCCCACATTCACCACACCATCAAATGGAAGAAGAAGCGACTGAGATCCAACCAAAGCTCCAACATTTCTACACAAGGATAAACATCTACATCAGATATCGAAGGAAAACTAAACAAGAAAAACCAGCCCCATTTCGATTATCCGTTAGTCACCTGGAAGGGGCTGCCGAGAGGCGGCGTCTGGGAAGACGTGGGGCGGAAGGAGGAGGACCAGGGCGGAGACGCGCGGAGGCGGATGATGATGACCGGAGAGAACGCGCAGTGGTGAGAAGCGATCGCGAGATCGAGCCACGAAAAGCCATTGTCGAGGGAGGACTAGAGATTTTGCAACTGTAGCGAGGGACGAGGGTTTTGGGTTTTTTACTTGCGGAGAGAAGGAAAGCAACAAGCGAGTTTGTCAAGAGGGCTTTCAAAAAAGTTGGAAAGGTAAGCAGATCGCTAGGCCAGGTTTAGAAAGTCAAGCCGAGAAAAATGTGAGTCCACAAAATTGTTTTGGAGAGCCTTGGGCCTAAAGGTACGCGCCTGCTGAGAGTATACCACATTTGATTTGGAATTCAGTTCCAGGGTAGTTGTAGAATGAGATATGCTCATATGAGTCGTCCATTTCAATCTGACACCAATTTCGGACTCTTCTATATTCTAAATAGGCACCGAATTTTGCCTTGGCTAAGAGTATTCTACTCTCAGGCCTCATGTAAGTGAGAAAGATATGGATTCCTTAAATGTACAGGAGAAAAAAAAATACATTTTGCATTTTTAGGGGCAAATACATAATGGAAAGGTAAACAATCGATGAGTATCCACAAAGTGTAAGACGGCGGCAATGATTGTGACTTGTGAGTGATAACAGCATTGAAATTCAGAAATGGTACAACAACATTTTTTTTTTTTTGGGGAGGGGGTACAGAGATTAAATTAGCGAGCAGGGAAGGACAGATCTCATATTTTGATTACTTTAGGATAGTAAACTAGTTCTGAGTTGCTACGATGAGGTGGACCCACAAACCAGTGTGGAGTGTGGACCCCGGACCTCCCTTCCACCAATCACTAGTGAGCTAAATTGTGACCTCCAGTTCTCTTGGCCCCCATTTAATATCTATGCCTTTTGAGAGAAAAAAGAAAAAGAAATTAAGAAAGGATAATTTACAATCCTTTTCCACCATCCATGCTCTTTCTCACCTTATCTCCAGCATTGCCCCTTATCTCTCTATACAAAACCATAATCTCTCTCTACCTCTCTGCATACATTTTTTCCGCACCACTACCAAGGTAATATATTGTTGGTCAAATCTAAACCTCTAACCACAACACAATTATAACAGTGTAGATCTTGTATAATCGTACATTTTTCTTGTAGATTGTTACGAGCTTTTGTGAGAGATGGCATCTATCTCTTCTACTGCTCTACCAGCATCAGTCTCTGGTCTACAATGGGCACCACGTAAGAACAACAGTTCAAAGGTTGCCTATGTGAGTTCTTACAATGGCTGTGGTCTACCCATCCAAATTTCTACCCTTGGCCGCCTTGTCGGCAATGCACAGGGTTTTGCCATGGCAGTGCAAAACTCACTCAGGCTGGGAAAGAAACGCCGTGGCGGTGGGGCCCTATCTGTCACGTGCAGTGCTGCTAGCGAAATATTCCGAATTGCAGCAATTATGAACGGGCTTGTACTTGTTGGCGTTGCTGTTGGTTTTGTTCTGCTTCGAATCGAGGCTGCCGTGGAGGAGTCTGACTAGGTTCCATGAATAATATGCCAAAATGCATTTATTTTTTGAAGTATACCATGTTATTTTCGGTCATGTATCTGCTGGTTAATATTGGTTGAATACTATGTTACATATTATATTTTCAAATTTGAAGTGAATGACTTTCTCCCTTCCTCTCGTTAGTCCATTTCAATACAAGTTTGTCTGGGATGATCTACAATGGCAATAAATTTTAGCTGTATATAGTTGATTTATCGTCGGCCGGAACAAAAGATGAAATATATCAATATGATCAAAGGGGGAAATTGTTTGCGCCTGTTTGAAGATGCTACACCTGCACTGAATGTAACGTTGGTTCGGTATATTTGATGTAGCATCTTCAAACATAATATTCTCCCTCTCGCTTGTATTAGAGTTCACTCTTCTTTCTCATCTCCGAATTTTCTTTTATCTTCCTGAGAGCTAATAGAATTCTCAGGTCTCTTTGAGCTAGTATAATACATGTGTTATTTTTTTTCCTCTCACTTGTTAATGGCTTCACCGTGTTATTCTGAAATCCAGTCGTCAACAGACATTTGTATTCAACTACGCCCTCAAATATGATTGTTCAGCTCAACAACATTTATCAAATTAGGCAAGGAAATGATTGAATCACCAGTTTGGTGTTTAACCATACCATTGAGAAAATATAATTGTTCCATGCCTTGCAGAGCTAGGTACACGTATGAGTCAGCAAAGAAACAAACTAACATTGACTATGACAGACATAGCAGTACAAATATCCTGGTGAAAGAAAATATGACACATAAATAAAAAGAGAAGCCCACCTTGAACAAGCACATGCCACCCCCACTGTTGCAAAATTAACCTAAATAGCTCAAAGCTTGTGCTCTAGTTCTGGTAAAAGGATTTAAAATTGCGATTGTAATACAAAATTGTACAAAATCAGAGAGGTCTCTGGCAAGCCGAGAAGAGCTGCCAGCTGAAAAATGCCATGACCAAAGAGGAAAAAATCTCAAATCCCACCACCTCCCTTGTCTGCCACTCCAATTTTTTCCTCAAATAACTGCATTATCCACAAAGCCTTTTTAATTAGAATTTTGCAGAGTAACGTAGAATTGGAGATGGGAGATGATCTTTTTACACCACTGATTTAGCTCTTAGAAACAATATTGGGTTTCAAACTACAAGTAAACCAAGATTAATACAGGCTAAAACATTAGGTTCAAAATGAATAATGGGGTAAAAACATGTCATATTGCACAAGGATGTAGACAGGTCAATTATTAGAAGTGAAAAACGAACAGGGCAAATCCAACTCAAAAGTGGAAACAGAGCTAAGAAACTTCAAGGGAACCTGGTAATAGATGGCATTGTGGCAAGAAGGAAAGCACACGCATAAATAGTCGGTACCAACGTCCTCGGCTTATTCTTCCTCAGCCACATCAACGATCCCAATGCGGCTAGAGACAATGTCATGACCTTGTTCAGAGTAAGATAAACGAATCAGAACAACTAAATCAGCAGAAGTTCACAAATTGCACAATGTATTTTTGCCGTATTTGCAAATAATGCCTACTATATATCATATATGCAAACTGATGACGAATATTTTGGGTCATCTGTGAATAACAGAAAAATTATAACCATGGTTAAATAAACTCCAGACAATTCATGCAAAATTAGAAAACACAAATGCAGATCATCTTGGTTTAATTTCAAGATTGATTTGGTTACAAAGGAAATGTTTCTCATTTTTGGTTGAAGGGCAGTGGAAGTGTTGCAAGGGAAGGCAAGTGAAGATCAAAGATGCAAAGGAGGGTAAATGGAAATAATCAGTTTAACTTGTTTGCTTGTAATTTGTAATTGGATTTTAAAAGGGTAAAGGAGGATTATGTTTAACCTCTTTTACCCTCTAAAATCTTATGTTTTAAAACCTCCCAAATTAGGGGGGCTTATGGAACAAAAGAAAAGAAGCAATCAATCAAACTTCAATTGTTAAATGTTGTAACCTTACTCCGTCAGATCATTCCATTGACCTTTTCTCATAATTGTATAATCCTTTTAAATTTACCTTCTATCAACCAAACATAGGATAGATGAGGGACAAATTAGTCAACATTTAGCAGGACATCTAAGTTTTCCATTATAGTAACCCAGCTGATGGATATTAAATGCAAGTATCTCAAGAGAGGTTGGTTGTAAAAATACAGATGCCACAATGCCAGTTGCAAGTACTTTTAAAATCACATTTTTTTTATTACCAATCATTAATACTTACAAGGTTTGCGTTGGCCTCAAGGCCTTGAAATATAAACTCCCATGTGAATTCCAATCCTCTAGCCCCAATCCAGAGAGGTGCAAGTCGGTGTAAAACCGAATCTGCAAAAGCCCAACCTGCAATGATACATTTTAAAAAAAATCTAATTAATGATTAAGTCTGATTTGCCCATTAAAATTCCTTTAGTTGAATCTGGCATCCAAAATACCAGCTCCTAAATGTGGTTTCTTCTCTCTCGTAATCTATTGCAATTATGGCTTTTGCAAGGCACACAAGGTTTCTAGAGCAACCAAGTTCTATTTGAAGATTTTTTTCTACTGATAAATAGCAAACATTACCTAGTAGAAGTGTTCAATTGAACCAATGCAAAGGGGATAAATTTAAAAGAATGTCTGGCCTGATCAAACCAGTTTATTAGCTCAAAAGGAAGATTAATCGTAATTTAGTTGGCGAAAATGACCCAAGTGCAATAGTTGAGGGCAAACTCATACTATGATAATAGGTATGACGGTATAAGAATAACAAAAGGCAATCTAGAAATTGTAGTTAAAGATAATACCTAAACCGACAGCCTGGAACTTGTGATTTTGGGAAATATTTCTGTGGGTCAGCTGTGTCAGTGCAAAATAAAGACCAGCCACATCTATGAAGCCGATCAGTACTTTCATCAATTCCTGCAAATAAATAAATTACAAAATTATGATAATACATCATGGATAATTTCACATGTGGCACTACAAAACATAAGTACATCTTGATCTTTGAAGACCCTATAATTTAACATCTTGATTTTGAATACCCTCAGTGGCAGAAAAGTTATTTGCATTGGGATCAATAAATAATATCAATTTCAAAGAAGCTGGTGAAAAAAATAAACTAATTTCCATAATTGCAAGGTAACTTTGTAAATATTTGTGGGGTCATTTGATCCCACCCTCTTATATGGCTCCGTCACTAAAGTGAATACCCTACAGACGAAGAACACATTGGATAGCCTCCAAGACATGGAAATAAATACAAACACTCTTCTCCTTATTTCTTTGAAAGCATCCAAATTAAGTCAACCAATACACCTTTTCTCTTCCTCATGTGTACCCACAACCACAAGAATTAGAAGATGGAGTCCACAGAATTTTTTTATTGCAAGCTTACGTTATGTGATTTTTCCTTTGTTTGGCAGGTGCATCACTATATTTCTTGTTTTGCACAATTATGCTTTGACACAATTCAGAGGAACATGTAAAAAGATAAAGATAAAACATGGAAAATGAACAAGTACCTGATATGGGTCAAAACCCTCATTCTCTGGGACCTTAAGAAATGTTGCCAGACAAACTAGCTGAAAATATTGAGATCTGTTATCAGTGCCAGTTTCTGTTTAATACCATCATTGTACATGTTGAACGTATCTTAGACGTCATGATGCACCTCATTGATGGTCCTTTTTACTTCTCAAACATGATTTGAAATTTAGAAGATAAAATTATTACCAACCTTAACTAGTGCCGTGACAAGATACACAACTGCAGCTTTTACACAAGTCCCAATAGTATCATACTCGGATCTACAAGTAAAACCAAAACAACAACAATCAATGATGAGTATATTTAATTTAACAAAATATACCTGGTCAATTCATTACAGGACCTAGGTCAACAGAAGTTCAGATATAAATCAGGTAACTCAATCCATCAGATATCTCTAATTACTTTCCTAAACGAAAAAAAAGGCATAATTCAAAACAGCTCTATGGAAAATTATCCACTACAAAGCAGATTGAAGCTTCTAGAAATTAGAAATTGAAGTTGAATTGAATAGCACAAGAAGAAGATCACAGCATACTTCCAGATCTGAAGCAAAGAACCTAGCTAGAGATTGAGGCAACATGGCTTCCTATAAACGAAGCCTCAAAATCCGTCAACTAAAGGAGATCAACCTAGGGGTCGGAAAGAAAGATAGAGATAGAGAGAGAATTACAGAGGCGTAGCAGAGTAGTAGACGACGTGAGGCCCGAAGGTGAGGAGAGCGCAGTTGACGAAATGAAACAGCGTCATCTTCTAGTTTTCGCCTCTTCTCCGGCTGTGCCTGTTATAATTTATAAACTTGTACTGCGGTGGTGGCCTCCTTGACTACCCCCCTCTGGAGTCTGGTCTGATTTCGGCTCCTCTTTTTTTTAACTGTCTCGTTTTGGAAAGAAAGAAACCAAAATAGATATAACTGGGCCGCGCATGGATCAGTTGATGAACTGGGCCTAGTTAACTGCTTACCTTGGGCCGAATCTCGTAGGTCTAAAAAACACTCAAGTTGACTCATTTATACATTGGACGGTAATCAGTAATAAAATGGGCTGCTACAGCCTCTTTTCAAAAATAATAATAATAATAATAATAATAATAATAATAATAATAATTATACATTGAACTAGTCCAGTTAAGGAATCAAAGATAAGGACCAGACTAGAGCTTAGGAATCGAGGACTGCTGATGTAAGCATCTATCCAGCACTGCTTTTATCCCCAGTTGTGATTGTTGATTTGTTGTGTATATTTGATTTCTTTATTTCTGTGGATTGGAGGAAAGAGAAAATCAGTTGTATCATTTCAGCAGGTACGAAATCGGTTAGGTGAGGCAA
The DNA here is from genome assembly GCA_028015225.1 of Carex myosuroides. Classification (NCBI taxonomy): domain Eukaryota; kingdom Viridiplantae; phylum Streptophyta; class Magnoliopsida; order Poales; family Cyperaceae; genus Carex; species Carex myosuroides. The sequence goes on along the minus strand of CM051485.1, from coordinate 2,199,003 downwards.
TTTTTGAGTGTTGCTCGTCTTGTATTGGGCTGATACGAACAAATCTAATCATGTATTTATACATGCTACTTTTGTACTCTAATAATACAACTGCTTTTCAAATTTAGCAATGGCTGTCCAAACATTAAAATTTAGTTCTCTAATAAGTGTTTTTTTTTTTTTTTTGAAAAAAGGCCGTAGCCCGTTTCATTGTAATATGAAACCTGCGGATACAGTGATCTAATAAGTTTAACATTGAATTTTCTATATATTGCCCAGCGAGTCAGCGACGCATCAAGCTATAATTAAATCCTCTTTCCTTTTAATTAATAACAGCATCCATTGAGCAGCAGGCAGCAGAGGCCCACAGGCCACAGGCACTGGCATAGTTTTACGATGAGTGAGAGGGGCAGAGAAAGAAGGAAAAGAAAGAAGAAAAAGAGGGATCGGGAGCGGAAGAGGCGGTTAATGGTGGGACCGGGCGACAGGCTTTAGACCGTTCACCTAATAATTATGCTAATAGAATAATAGATGCATCTTTTTCTCTTCTTTTTCTCTCTGTCATTTCTCCAGCTCACGTGTTGTACCACGCTCCTCGCCAGGCTGCTGAACATCTCCCTCATTAGTCATTGCCTCTATTATACCATACCATCGTCTCGATCTCTATTATATCCGTCAGGCGGCGTCAGCAGTTCAGCACCGCCCAAAGCACCCACTCCGGTTCTCCTGTGCTACTTACTGTGCAGGAAATCTGTGTAATAGGATCATAGGCTACAGCTACTACAGTAATAATACATGCTAGTAACAGTCTATAAACAAGTTTTCACTCTCAATATTACATGTTACTACAGTAATATTGATGCACGCAGCTATTCCGTGATTTGATGGAGCGTTGTAAATTTACTTGCATTGTGTGGAGATAGATTTCATTTGTTAAGCTATATATCAGCATCTTAAAAGGAATTATGTTACGGCTACGAAAATATTATTTGTTGAAGATGAGAAATTAGGGAACAACTAACAAAAATTTATAAAATCTGGAAATGTGTCACTTTTACCTTTAATTCTTTCTTACAATATTTGATTTGATGTATTAACAGCTGCTGTAATCAGCTGAATATATAAGATATTTAATAAATAATTAATTAGGAAGGTAATATTAGAAATTAAACACTCTGGCTCTTTGGATCTTGTATATATGGCCAATAAATAATTAAAAAGTTAGTGGATAACAAATTATGATTATAATTTTATATAATTTTTTAATTATCTTTTATCGATAAATACTATAAAAACTAAAAAGGAGGGAATACTTGACGATAATTATTTTTACAATCTTGACAATATAATTAATTTCCAAAAAAGTTAATAAAATATCTTTAAGCATTATTTTTTTTTAAATGTCAAAATAAAGTATTGTCAACTGACCATGATCTTCTCTCAAAAATTAAATTAAAATAAAATTGAGAAATTATGGGTCATATTAATCATTTTTCTCAGTTCAATTAATTCATATTCTCTTATTATCTTTTATGAAAACGAGCTTCTCTACTTCTCTACTAATGACCGAGTATTTAATTAATTTGTTGTTTAAAAATTCAGTGAAAATGATCCAATCAAATTCAATATTGTATAAGTTGCAATTTATTAATTGGTTAATAAAATCTTGCTTATATGATGTAGATGAAAAGACTAATATAATTAAGAAGCTTGACCTTAATGACTACCAGCGGTCCAAAGCCGCCTACGTACGCTACAAGAATGTGACAGTATCTGCGAGAGTAAAAAATGACTATCCGCGAGAATACACTGACAAAAAAAGTACTTTTTCTGAGTGTGTCGGTATTACCGATGGGACTATCCGCAACGATACCCTTGCGCGGATACTGTCCCATTTATACACACAGGAAATGATGATGATGTAGCGGATGACATCTCAACAGAGGCAAGATGGAAGCAGCAAGATAGAAAAAGAGAGACAAAGAGAAAAGGCCGGGAAGAGAAAAGCTGCGTCTGGGCACTGTTGCGTTCGTCCCCTTCTGCCCCTTCTGCCCTTTCTGCCCTTTCTGCCCCTCTACCTCTGTTCATTTATCAAACCTAGCATCAATACAGGAAGACAATGTGTAACACTAACCTGTACGTGTCGAATGGAGGCTAGCTGCTAATAAAATTTACTACAATATCCATTTTGCTAATTTTGATGCAATGAGATAATGAATCATATATTTGCATAATTAATTGCATTACATGTGTGGAGTTTAGGAGGGATTTTTTGTATAAACCATAAATGAAAATAAATAAATTAACAAACTAACATAACATGATGGTTTCAATTTTTACAAAAACTATAAGTACAGAGATGTCAAATCGGTCCAGTTTTTTTTCTGGTTGTGCCGAAATGGTATCTCGGTCCAATGGGTGTTTTCACAAATTTTCAACCAAACCGTGTGATATTCGGTACAATTTTTTTTTTGACTGTGCCGAGTTGGGTACTCAGCCCAACCAGGTTTTAACAATTTTCTTCCATGTGCCGAATTGGGAAATCGGCAGGGTTTTTCTGTGTTTTTTTTTTTTTTCGGTTGGCTGCCATTTGAGTACAATCTCACAGTGGATTTTTTCTTTTAGTTAAAAATAATTTTATAATTCGTTAGGGTTTACTTATAAATATTTTTTCTTCTCCCCAACTCTCAGTCATCATTTTGAAGGGCCGGAATGCCATATCGGCACAGCAATAATGGGACCGAAATGGGACCAAAATGCTATATTTCAGACAAACAAAAAATACGACCGAAATGTCATACCGGCACAGTAAAAAAAAATGTGGCAGACCGATATATTATTTCGGCACAAAAACAAAAATTGAGAGAACACTGACATGCCATCACGGCACAATGAAAAAAAAGTAATTTTCTGTAGCATTGTGACTAAAAACTTGTGAAAACTCTTGAGCAGAGATACCATTTCGACACACCACACAAAAAAAAAATCCGTGCCAATTTGATATTTTGGTACTTATAATTTTTTTGTTAAAACAAAAACCAACTTCAAATTGGTTTGTTAATTTTCTTGTTTTTATTAATGGTTTATAAAAAAATCAGTTTGGAGTGCCGACACTAACTCACGACGTCGTTATTAAAAAGGACAAATACTGTACTTCTATTGGAGACAAAAAGGTACGAGAAACGAGCAGATACTTTTGTAGCATAATTAATTAACGGTTATGAAAGTATGGAACTTGGATCTTCTATATTTAATTAAGAAAAAAAATAAGTTACTTTCCGAAGACAAAATTTGCAAACCTAATCTTAAAGTATCCAGTAAATTGGGCGCCTTTTTAACTAGATTCAAAAGAGAAAAAAAATAACATCGATCAAACCGAATTTTTTTAATTAGTTACCGCAACATAAAATCAAAATTAAATGAATACTATTCTTGTTGAGATTTTTCCAATCCTATCACCCACACAGACTCAGTTCGCGCACCAAAATGGGTTGGTGTGCGGACTGGGTTGGCGCACCAACCGTTCCGAAATTTTTGTTGCTCTTCAGTGCGTTTCACCCTGTTTGAGCACGAATTTTGCACCAATTGGTGCGCCAACCCAGTCCGCGCACCAACCCAATTGGTGCATTTCACCCTGTTTGATGTTCCGCGCGGGTGGTAGGATTGAAAGTATCTTGAGACGGGTGGTAATAATTTAATTTTTATTTTTTACTGTGGTAACTAAAAAATTTCGGTGGATTGAACTGATAATTGCAATAAATTTCCAAGCAATTAAAAAGAAAACGATATATATTTTTTGTTTCCATTGAGAAGAACAAATGGCGTGTCCCTCAACAAGCTAGTTAATTAATTTGATCGATTGCAAGAAATTAAACAACAATTTTAATAACGTAACAAGTTTACACCTCCAATCACGCTACATATCATATGACCTCATAAAAACAGAAAAAAGGAGGATCCCAATGATTTGTTGAAAAGCGACAAAATGTATGAGAGAATTAAATAAAGTGTTTTTTTTTAATATTGTTATTTGTTATTGTTTTAAAAAAATACAAATTTTATCTCTCGTCCGCCTCACTCGTTTTAAGCATGCTTTTTCAATGTTTTTGGACAAAATAATATCCCATATCATTAAAATCAAAATAATAATAATAATAATAATAATAATAATAATAATAACAATTATTATTATTATTTATGACTTTGTAGTGTTGCAATTTCTCTTATTTTGTAAGCTTCATCATTATCATTATTATTATTCTAATTATTAACACTAATACTGTAATTAAGATTAATTATTAGTTGCAATGTTATTGTCATTAATAATTGGCTATTATTGTTATTCTTATTATTCAAACAATCAATAAAAAAAGTCATTTTCTAATTCTCACACATTAAACATGTCAAACAGATACCTTAATTTTAAAGTGTTTTTCTTGAATTTTCCTAGGATATTTTATTTCTTACATACTAAACGGGCCCATAGAGATGGTCCTGTGATTTTTATTAATACCCCTAAACAAAGAAAATATGAAATCTGCCCTCCCCTCTGAAAAATAATTAAAAACACTCTGACTGCCTCACAGTGAGGCGGTCACTTTTCCATACCAGACCGCCTCACAGTGAGGCGGTCAGTTTCCTATAGCAAACCGCTCCACAGTTGGGAGTATCTGTGCATCAGACAAACTTTGAACCTTCAATAAAGAAGTTTTTTTTTGAGTTGAAATACCTTGTCTTGATTGAATTCGCATCCTCTGAGATATCTCAACTTTTGCGTGTTTTTTTTAGAAAATATCAACCGTTCAAATACGTTCTGTATGAATCTCAAAGCACAAATAATACTGGCCCTCTTCGCTATCTCTGAAAGTTGAGATATCTCAGAGGATACACACTCGTCTTGATTGCCATAGAAGATCCCAGGTAAGTTTATTATAAAAAAAACTCTATATTTGTAGAATTTTTTGGATTAGTAAAAATTACACCACCCTTTTATACATCAAAATACGAAAGTACTCTTTTTCTTTGTGTATATTATTTTGTAATAATTTCTATAAATAAAAAATATCTTCATTGTATTCCGGCATTAATTAACATCATAATTTATTATTTACAAAAAAAAATTTAGAGAAATTATTTACAAATTAACCTGTGTGTAGCCTTCTCGTGAGTCGTGACACATGAACACTCACCTATCACTCTATGGGTTAATTAGAGTAGCTAGCTGGTCAAGCCTGGTCCAGTAAATCATACCCCCCCCCCCCCCCCTTTTGCTTGTATAAAAGGAGACAATGAAAAAAGGGGCATTAATTATATCCTCACTTGGGATCAAATATACCTTTTGTTCAGTGAACAATGCGGCCATCGATCTCACTGTCAGTAGTCAGTACACCTCTCTAGTCACTGTTGCTACGTAGTACGTACGTGTGTGCGTACCAACTTTTATTTATTTATTCATGCTTCAGTTCAGAATTCATACGCATCGCATGCATCGTTATCTTGCTATCCATGGATGATTCATGATACCGTGTTGTCTATGCATGATCACTTTTATTCGCACTATGCTCTTTTGTTTCATTGCGCATAAGGCATGACTGACTCCCTATTATAAGAGTGAGCCTATGGTGCTATGCATAGCACGGATGGGGTCCGTGCTACGGCTAAAAATTTGACTTTTTAAAATCCTAATGGTCGATCCAACCGTTTAATGTGATAACCATATGAATATGTACTTGCAAACTAAATTTTATATTTTTTCAAATTTTTTTACTATTTTTTTAGATAGGTAGAATTTTGATGGTCTAGAATTTTCAGAAAACACTGATTTTTCTACCTTTCTAAAAAAATAGTAAAAAAATTCGAAAAAATATAAAATTTAGTTTGCAAGTACATATTCATATGGTTATCACATTGAACGGTTGGATCGACCATTAGGATTTTAAAAAGTCAAATTTGTTTTACCACTGTCCGCTCCGTATCTGAAAAATTAAAAAAGATATGGATATGGTTTTACCACTGTCCGCTCCGTATTCACTCTGTATTCACTCCTAGGTGAAAATCTACTACTTTTCTTTCATAAAAGCAAAACTTGTTTTTTTTTACCCAACAGTTAAAATATTTTTAACCGTTCAGATTTTGAAGAGAAGAGAAATTAAAGCATCAGATTTTATCTCCAAATTTGAATGGTTAAAAAAAATTTGGATCTGAGAAGAGAAGAGAAATATGCTTAATTACACTCGGTTGTTTGAATCTGAGTCAAATACATATATATATATATATATTATATATATATGGTACTCTTGTCATCTTGTGTAGTAAACTTCCGACAGATTCCATCGGATCCGAAACGGATTTTTGTAAATAACAAAAGTTTGTGTTGTGGATTTTTTGCATGTTTAAAATGTAGTGATGGTAGTAAAAATAATTTGCAAGTTTAAAAAAGGTGTGTTGCAGATCCCCTCCAATTCAGTGGCTGCCTGCTGCTACAGGAATCCAAGTCATTGATAAAACCAAGAGTACTACTGTACTAGTACTCTCTCTATTACCTTAGCTATGCAGCTCCGTGTCATTTAATACGCCATAAGTAGATGGCCTCCATACAAATGATAAGGCACTCATGACCTAATCACTCAGTTCTACTACTACATTCATCCCTCCATCAATTGCCTTTCCTTTTCATCTCTTTTCTTTTCTCCAATATTCCATCATTCCAATATCCTTCCCCTTCCCTAGCTTTCTCTCTCACTGCCCCCTTTCTTTCTGACTTTCCCCTTTTCCCTCCTCCCTGTTTGTCTCTCCACAACCCCTAAAATTGATCACCAAACCACTCCAACCTTCTCTTTGTCTCTCCCTTCACAGTTCACACCTCTTAATTAATTAATTCTTCCATCATGCATTTTAACAGTACACTACCAAAACAGATAAATTTGCAGATCCTCAATCCATGCATGTCAACAAACCCTGATCTCTCTCTTCAAATAAGTCCTCCATCCACATCCATCTCTACAAATGCATCCATGAGAAAAGCTTTTCTCTTGGATCAGGATCATCCCGTGGTTGATTCTCCGAGCAGCAGCAGCAGCAGCAACGCCAATCAAAACCTTACCGGCAACGAACCGACACTAAGCCTCACTCTCAACCCATCTATGCCAGACCCGGTACACTGTAAACCGGGCATGTTGGATCTGGCACGGAATAATTTTTATAGTCATCAAGAGCAAAGGCCTAGGATGTATAAATTCAAGAAGAGTTCGAGGTCGGAAAAAGGAGGCAAGAGGAGCATCAGAGCGCCTAGGATGAGATGGACCACAGCGCTTCATGCGCGCTTTGTTCATGCGGTGCAACTCCTCGGTGGCCATGAGAGTAAGAAAATTCTCTACTCCTAGTTCAATTAACCATATCCTGAATTTCAATCCTTTTAGTTTTCTTACTCAAGTTTTGTACATAGTTAAAACAATTTAGACAATTCCAAAACTATTTCCGTGACCTCAAGCTTAACATTTAGTTACATGAATTGTGGTTCTAAATTTGTTTAAATTTGTTTATATATGCTTGTTTACAAGCTAAGAAAATTATCTCCTTAATCCGATAAAAGTTAAGTTTTTATCTAATTATATATTTCTAATATATAATATATGCATGGAAACTTGTAATTAATTGCAGGAGCCACACCAAAATCAGTATTGGAGTTGATGAATGTGAAGGACCTAACTCTAGCGCACATAAAAAGCCACCTTCAGGTAGAATACATATTAATTATAAAGGAAAAATAAAAACTGCATGCAAAAAGAATAAATGAAAATGATTCCAGCTAGCTTGCAAACTTATTTCTGTCCACTTTGTTTTATAGTTTTTGTCATGCTACTATTAATCAAGTACTTCCAGATCTATTTTCTTCGAGGTATATATATATATATATATCTAGGGTTTTTAATTAAATTTGGGCTGGGCTGATTTCATGTTTCTAGCTAGCTACCAATATATATATATACATACAAACATATGAGACAAAAGTGGCATCTGTAATAAGCTTAGCTCTTGGATCTTTGTTTTCTTTTTTGTCTTGAATAGTTTTTGAGTTTTGGTTTTTATATCGCAGATGTATAGAACAGTGAGGAGCACAGATAGGGCTTCAGGTACTTAATAATTACCAGAAATTAACTTTCAGCTTCTCCTTAATAATGCATCTTTTGTTTTCTATATATGTCATCAATATAATGTACTAGTACAATGATAGTCCAAGGCTAAGCTTCATTGAAAAAATATCCATAATATCATAAACAGTAGAAGATTTTCATTGAAAAACTATCTTCTTTTAACTTGAGTTTCCCAACAATTTCTGTTCCTGTACTTGCCGGTAAATAAAAGTGTTATCTGATTTCTTTACTAGAACTGAATTATTTAGATGATGGCCTTCTATTGATAAACCAAATTAAGGGCAAAGGCTAACAAATGATCTAACATATATAGCTAATTATCAAGCATTAATGAAACAACATTAGTTTACTTTGCACCCCCAATCCGGCTTAAATTAATTTTTGTTACTTTTTTGTCCTTGATGATTTATGACAAGCTATATAGTTAAGCAATTGCAAGTAAATTAAGTATCAATTAATATTTCCTTAAACTTCTATGCTGGCACAAATATTGAAACAATTGGGTGGTGAATGGAGATGGTGCAGGACAACTACAAGCTGGGCAGGCAGAGATAAGTTGCAGGGAAGTGGAGGCAACGGAAACTGGACTTACATGTGATTACTCTGGTACTATCAATACTTACTCCTTCTCCAGGCCACTACCACCGCCCAAGTGCACTAGGTTTGTGTACTTTTATCACTATTGATTCATTTTTTGTTGGATTAATCTTGATATATAATCAATTAATCACAGTAGATACTAACGGATAACTATTATTTTGTTGTGCCTTCACCGTGCCTCTACTTTTTAATTTTCTAATAACAAAAATTCTAAAATTTATATATTAAAATGAAACTGTTAAATGCGATTTATATTATTTTCTCTACATGCATATAAAAAGTTATCACTTCTCGATTTTGGTTTTATTTAAATCAATAATTGAAAAAAATCAACGTCCAAAATTTATCCACATAGGTGTAAATTTGCAAGCTCTCGATATACTAATAAAAACAAAATCAAATATCGTGATATTTTACGTGTGCATAGAGAAAATGATATAGATCATATCTAACGGTTTATTTTGATATTTAAGTTATTATAATTCTAAAAATAGGGGTCATGTTGGAGACAAAAAAAAATGAAGGTATTTGAACCTAGCCCCTGATCTACTTATGTTATGCATGCATGTAGTAGTTAACTGAAACAATTTCATAAAATTTAAGCTATTTTTTTTCAAATAATATTTTGTAGTTCAGATTTGACGCTCATAAAATGTGCATTATAAACAACATTAATTACTGAACTCCATTTAATTTGTTACGTTATCTTTCTTCTATATATATATATATATATATATATATATATATATATATATATATATACACACACACACAACCCCAAATCGTACTTTATCCTAATTAATAAGTATTTCGTTTTTCTGGTAATTTATATCATAGTATTTGTTCCACGAGAAAACTGTAGATAACAAAATAATATTTATCAAAAAACATAACAAAAAAAAATATTAAAGAACTCTAATGTTATAATGTAATTAGTACCTGCTATTACAGAAATCATAAAATTAACTAATTATTAATTCAGCTCAGATTAGTGAATATCTACAGATTTAGAACATTTCTACTCCGTAGGCACAAATTTAGAACTTAGGCCCTGTTCGGCGAAATACTGTGTTGCCGTGGGAAAAAAAAAATTCACTCAGAGTGAACTTTTTTTTCCCACGAGCACAATAAAAGTCAGTTCAAAAATTTGTTGTTCCCAGGCCTATTCTCGTTCCCCTTAGTGGGCCGAACAGGACCTTAGTGGGAAAAACGAGAAAGGGTAAGATAAAGCGAGATGGTACAAAATTCGGCAAACTCTGTATAATTATTTTCTTTTAAAAAAATATAGATAGAATTTAACCATTCAAAAGACGAGAAAAGTACATAAAAAAAAACACCGAGGGAGACATTTGGGAATTTCTTTTAATATCCCAACCTTTTAAATGTATTTTATATGCATTATTCGATTTTAAATGTTTTATAATTTTGGGTATTTTATGGACACATGTGTCCACAACAACATTATAATCTGAGGAGCTAGCTAGTGTACTAGGGGTGGGCAGCTGTTTACCTCTGAATTTAACGGTTTGATGACGAAGGTGTCAAATTGAACCAAGTTATATAGTTTATGGACTTTATTGAATTAAAAAGAAGCTTAGAATTTCAGTCAAATTTAATAGTTCATGATTGACAGAAGAGCGGCCCATCCGATGGGCATCAGACCCATTTACCCGCTCCGAACTGTTTGATTCACTTCATGATCCATGCGCGCTTGATCCGCACAAATATTAAAACGACGGTACGCACGAATCATGAAGAATCAAACAGTTTGAAATGGATATCAAACTAATTTGAGTGTTTTTAATATTTTGCTCATCCCTAATTCAAATCCTAGCTACCCACTTATTATAACTCATACATTCAGAACTTTTCATCCATTAAATATCACCACTTAGAATTTACTTAGTTCAAAATTAGATGTTTTTGAATGCATGTGTTTACTCATAACATGTGAGAACAAGAATTTTGAACCAAAAATATTTAATGAGTAATAAGACATGAACGCATGCGTTTACATCTTGTTGTTCGGAAAGTTGCCAAACATTTAAAACATATCACTATTATCGTTATTCATGCATTGAATTATATATATAATTCGTTATTTTTGTGAACATACGGCTCACAGAAATAAAAATATTAATTAGGACCTGTCCGCTTTTATGGTTTTCTGCAGGTAACTATAGAAACCCATTACTTCTACTATTTGTGCGCACATGATGTTCGATTTTTCTGTCAAAAGTCACAGCATGCTATGGTAAATTAAACCATTCAAATCAATGTTTTTCTCTCAAAACTGCGCTTTTTTACAAAAAAAAAAATTGACTTGTACATTAATTTTTGCATGGCTTCACTTGTTTCAAGAATAAATATCTTTTTATCACATACAAAGATTCATTCACAATGTTTTCATATCCGGTGTGCCCCACAATTAGGAATTAATCTTACTTATGGCTACTTATTTTGATAAAAAAAAAAAAAAAGATAAAATATATCATGTACCTGTAGTACTTGGAGTGGGCCCATTCAAGTAAAACATTATAAAAAAAAAATCACCTAACACATTTTAGTGAAGATTATTTTTCGGATTTTGTTAATGCCTAACTTTCAAAAAAAAAAATGTGGGAAACCAGGATTTATATATATTAATTAGGACTAAACAGAAATTAACTAGAGTCACTGAACATGCCCTTATTACTGAAATGGAAACGGATTGCACATGATTTTTACTGTTTCACTGTTGTACGAACTCAGCCTTTTGCGGTGCCAGTAGATGCTTCTATATATATGGTAATTAAGCTTTTAGGCTCCTTTGTGCATGTGCCAGCTGCATGCCTGCATCCTTGTTTTTGGTTAATAATTTCTGTTTGATTGCTTTTAGTTTCTGAGAAAATTCAAATGCAGTTATTTCGCCTGACTTCGAAAAATTAATGTATATATATATACTGAACAAGTGAACTTTAAATTGGAGCTGATCTTATTAATAACTTGAATTTATGTATTCGAAATTAAGTTAAGATCAGCTGTCAGTAATTGCAAGTGTTAAATACCAGATGTACATGCATCTTGTAAGGGTCTAAGATAACCCCACCAGAGCTATATAGAAGTTTACTTTTACTCATAATTAATTTATGATATTTTGCTTTGAGAAATATATATACCTGAACTGTCTTTGCTTGTTAGTTGACATCTCTCTCTTTTTTCTTTTTTTGGAGCATTTTTTGTTTATTCTGCCAGTGCACATGCATGTACTTGACGATAATTTAATGAGTCAAATGTGTTTGAGAAATAGAACCTAGAGACTGAAAGCACCAGTTTACAAAATTCAAAACACATGCATCAGCATCACAACAAAACCAGAAAATGATGGCTGGAGAGAATTAAACGCCTTGATGCATTGATGGGCCCCTTAATTGTTCTGAGCCATTGTCTCTCTCCAACACAACATATGGTATCATCAATAGAAGCTAACATTCGCAAACGACAAGAAACTGTGCCAGAAATATCATAATTACCCAAAAATAATTGTACTGTAACTTGTCCAAAATCTAAAATGTAAAATATATATTATACTCTGTAGATTTTACTGTGGGTGCTCCCATATTTGTAAATTAATTATTATTGATAATAATAGAGCGTGTTTATTAAGACAATATATAAAACCACTAATCTTTTCTGATATGTGTGCATTCTGTACATAGGTTGAATCCTCCTGTGGAAGCAAGTGATTTATTGCAAGCTAGCAAGCAAACCTCAATATCATTCTCAAATGAAAAACAGGTATCTGTTCAATTTTGTCTTTTTGGTTGTTAGATAGATACCTTCAGTTTCAACTTTCAACCAACCTCCTCTTAATTTTATTCACACCAACTTACTTTGTTGGCACACTTAGTTTTCAATTATATATCTAATTATTAATTTATTTCATGAACTAGATATCATTTAACTTAATTAATCTTAGTTATTGAATTCTGGAACCATACTTTGTTATTAATTTGTTTGATAATAAAAAGGCAATATTGGGATTAGAGCTAAGAGGAAGCCTTGACCATGCAAAGCGAGCTTCAAAGGAGGGATGCAATGCAGACAGATTCTCTCTCTCTCTTGAAAGCACTACTAATAACAAGATGATACAAAAGGCACCAAACCTAGAAATCACTCTAGGAAGGCAGAGTTGGCATATGGATTCCATCTTCAGACTTAAAACAAATTAAAAAAAAAATCATTGTGCTCAGTGTGGATTGCATGCAAAATTACCATGTAAGTTTCTGTTTTTTTTTTTTTTTTGAGGGTTTTGAGCTACAGTGAGAAGCCTGAACGGGTAAATTAATATTATTAATTAACATAGTTTTTATTCTGCATATTTCATATCAAATGATTGAATTATACACCAACTTTAAAATCCAGATATCATAACAAAACAACTGGATACAATTATAACCAACTTAAAATTGAGGTTTGCGTAAGAGATTCTTTCTACTTTACTTGTTACCTGTTTCACAAGTGACACGCACATAAATCATATTTATATTCTTTGGTGGTAAGATACCAGATAGGAAGATGGGTTCTGATCAGATTTACCAGAAATAATATGTATAAAGTGTTAAAAGTCTCAGTCAAGTAGAAGTAAAAAAGGTTTCCTCTAACCTTTCAACACTTGGAAAGAAAAAGTAAAGATAGATAGTGGCAGCTTATTTTATAGCCTGTGGGCCAGGAGACTTGACAGCACAGAAAGGGCCTTTTTTTCTTCAGGCCCACAGAAGGATGCAAAACCATCGAAAAGTTGAAGATCTAACATTAAAAAAGAGAAAATAAAATAACTGAAGAAGCAAAGAAATTTTGAAACTTTTGCTTGCGTCAACATTGTTCAATTAATTATAGCTCCTTTTGCAAGGTCCAGTCTTAGATTGGAGCTTGTTGCTGCTGGTAAAACTTAAGAAAAAAAAATATATATATATATATATATATATATATATATATATATATATATATAGAGAGAGAGAGAGAGAGAGAGGAGGGATCTAGTTACAACAATTTTGAGTTACAACAAAGTTGCCACAACTATTTTCTACATTTTCAAAGTCCAAATCGTCGATCCAAACCGTTCAACATGATCTCCACAATAAAATGTGCTTGCAGATCAAATTTTACATTTTTTTAATTTTTTTACTATTTATTAAGTATTTTACAAAAACTAGTCAAATTCAGACCATTGAATTTTGTACCCATCTTAATAAATAGTAAAAAAATTCAAAAAAATGTAAAATTTGATCTGGAAGCACATTATATTGTGGAGATCATGTTGAACGGTTTGGATTGACAATTTGGACTTTGAACTCAAAATTGTAAAAAATGTAAAAAATAGTTGTGGTAACGGTTGGATTGACGATTTGGACTTTGAACTCAAAAATGTAAAAAATGTAAAAAAATGTAAAAAATGGTTGTGGTAACGGTTTGGATTGACGATTTGGACTTTGAACTCAAAAATGTAAAAAATGTAAAAAAATGTAAAAAATGGTTGTGGTAACGGTTTGGATTGACGATTTGGACATTTTAAAACGTTTGTTCCTAGCCCCCGATGCTACAAAGTGGTTTTTCGATTTCCAAAGTTCAAACAGTCGATCCAAACCGTTAAATGTTCCATCTATATTAAAATGTACTTGGAGACCAAATTTTACATTTTTTGAATTTTTTTACTATTTATTAAGATGGTTTGAAAATCGTTGTTTTGAAGTTTTTTTCAGCATTATTGAAACCAACGATTTTCAAACCATCTTAATAAATAGTAAAAAAAATTCAAAAAAATGTAAAATTTGGTCTCCAAGCACATTTGAATATAGATTGAACATCTAACGGTTTGGATTGCCTGTTTGAACTTTGGAAATCAAAAAATTGTGACTTCCACAAATAATCTATCCCTTAATTATGACTAGGTACGTATTTAGTCTTTGTGATTGAGACAATGTTTTTCATGTGAGAAGTCTCAAGTTCATGATATTTAAAATTGTGTGGCTTGAATGCTATCTTTATCTCAAACAATTATTCATTTTATAACATATTATGTACATAATTTATGTTATTAAGAAAGAAAATAAATTATTTGCAATATATTAATTAGTATTAAAATATAGACATCCCAAAAAAAAATTTAGAAGATTTACAAATTCCTTTATTCATGTAAAAAGATGGACTTTTCAGGCAAATTCTTGGGTAATGTTTATATTTTTAGAAATAGTCAATTGCAATTTGACCGGAAATCAAATCCTGCCTGTTAATTGAGTGTCATTGGAGTCAAAATAATGAAGTGCATACACGAAAAAAGAAACAATTAATAAATATATATATCAGTGTGTATGATCATGAACTGTAATTGATACGGGTTTTTTATGTGATTGCACCAATAAGAATTAGCTGATAAAGACCTGAGCTTGTACATTTATCCTTGCATAATCTGATTTTCTTTCGAGCAATATTCATGTACACTTATAACTATTCTAGTAAATGAACATTATCTGTTCATATTTTATTTGAGAGTTGATATCGCGAGCTTAAAAAGATCCGAATTATTTTTAGTTACGATTTGAAAAAAATATATAAATACAGAGTTGATATGAAATCGAAAACAATTCAAAATTATACCAATAACATATTTTAATGCGTTTGAGTATAACTTTGCTACCAAAAAGGTCCGATATTTTTATTAAAACCCCAAAAAAAAAACAAATTATCAAATCTGCTCCCACTCCAAAGTTATAATTATTTCTACCATAACCGCCCGTGGACTGGACGGTACACTTTTCCCACCAGACCGCCCAGCTACTGGGCGGTTCACTTTTGAAACTTGACCGCCCAGGGGCTGGGCGGTCTTCTATTGTTTTTTTTTATAAGCTTTATGTTTTAATTTGCTTGAATGTTTTATATTAAATTGTTGTAATGATTTATTTGAATGTTTCATATTAAATTGTATGATATATATTTATTATTTGTTGACGATTATATTTTTATAATTGACGATTATTTTTATATGTTATGTAATTGTCTAGCTTTAATATAATTGATTAGTTTTATATTAAGTTTTGTTAATGTTTAAATGTTTCTAAATGGTAATCAAAATGGTAAGTCTAAACAACAAAAGTAGTAATCGAAATGGTAAGTCTAAACAACAAAAGTAGTAATCTAAATGGTAAGTCTAAAAATGAAACATAACAGTCCAAACACGAAATATAATAATCCAAACTAAAATACTAGAAACCTATCAAACTAAAAAAAAAACCCTAACGGCGATGACGAGGGCGAGGTCCGGAGAGGTCCAATCTCTCAGGTGCACGGCGCTCCCTCTGCGACGGCGGACGCCTCTGGTGAACCTCATCCACCTGCATGTCATCGTGTACGGCCTCGCGCGCCCATGGGTCCGCCCCCATGTGTAATGCATGCTCCCTATGGATCCCCGCCTGTGTACGCAACACCCACGGATCGGCCTCCCAAGTAGGAGGATACGTGGCCGGAGGCGGTGTGCCAAATATAGCAGAGGCAAAGCTATCTGCAGTCTGTACCCCACTCCCACTGGCCTCGCCGTCGTGCTGTCTGGGCTCCATATACTGCGGTCGGTGGGAGCTAGCTGGCTCCCATCCGCCCTCATCTCCATAGAGGTCATCCAATGAGAAAACGGCGGTGGCGGCGGCGGCAGCTTCATCGTGCATTTTAAAAAATGTTAAATTAGAGACATAGAAGTAACGAGTAAATTAATTAAATAATGAACTTTTGCTACCTCGGTATGCTGCACTGGAACTCCATGCTCGTTGTAGTACGCGTTCCACGCGTTGTTGTTCAACACCCATTGGTGGACCGCCCAACCCGAGTCATCTTCTGCAGAAATGAAGATAAATTAATAAGAATGATCTTTTAGAGATACACTTAATAATGATCATTTGTATGACATATTATTACCTGCAGGAGGTGGCGGCATCTCCGCAGCGTAGATAGGGTCTCCAGGCTGCTCCGGATCTGGTGGTGGGGCCTTTATCTCGTGCCAATTGATGTCCTCTCCAGCATCGTGCAACATACCAACGAGGCGCCCGTCCCAGCCAGAGTCCTCCACGATCGGTGCACTGTGTTGGAGCATTTGACATCCTATCGCTCTCCAACTTTTTCTCGCCATGCACACCAAGCTGTGTGCCACTCCTCTAATAGCGGTCAAAATCTGCACACAATGTATTATTATTATTATTATTATTGGAAGATGAACAAATAACTACAATTTTTGGAGCATGTTAGTTTCATTTAAACATACCGAACGAGTATGGATCGGGCCGAAAGGCAAGTAAGTCCTAGACAAAGGATAAGGCAGTGGGTACTTACCTGTGCAGCTGGGTGGTCTGCTGCTCGCCCAACTCTGGAAAATTCGGGACATAGGCATCCAAGCCAAACTGACGGTGTCATCTCCCGTCCATAACCCAGAGGGAGCTGGAGGAACAGGCCGACACACCGGTATGTGTGACCAGGACCACTGCTGGAGTAGAAGAAGCGTCCAGCAATCTGCACCAGAATCATGTGAACTCTCTCCCGTCTCCAGAGGGGCATCCCATGCACGTCCCCGTCTAGTTCTGACCATACTACATTTCAATAAACAGAAGATTTTATCTTATAAATCCTGATTTATAAACCCTAACTTATAAACTCCAATTCTGTCAACCCTAAACCCTAATTTAACAATTCAACCATAATCTAACAATTCAACCCTAAACCCTAAACCCCTAAACCCTAATTTAACTCCTAAACCCTAATTTAACCCCTAAACCATAAATTAACAATTCAACCATAAACCCTAATTTAACAATTCAACCATAATCTAAAAATTCAACCCTAAACCCTAATTTGATCCCTAAACCCTAATTTAACCCCTAAACTCTAATTTAACCCCTAAATCCTAAATTAACAATTCAACCCTAAACCCTAATTTAACAATTCAACCCTAATTTAACAATTCAACATAATTTAAACAATTCAACCCTAAATCCTAATTTAACAATTCAACCATAATTTAAACAATTAAATCATCAACCCTAATTTAACAATTCAACCCTAATTTAACAATTAAATCGCGACAGGAAAATCAACAACCCGCACACGATAATTAACAATTCAACCCTAATTTATAAACTTCAGTTTTGTCAACCCTAAACCCTAAACTACAAACTCTAATACCGGAAACCCTAATTTTGAACAATTCAATCGTTTCGGGAAAATCAGCAACCCGCACACGATAATTAACAATTCAATTCTACCAATCGTTCCAATGCCAATACAAGATACAAAATATAAATTAAAAAAATTATTTAGAAACTTACCCGAAAATAATCGGACTGTCGCCGAGATGGCCGAAATTAGGGTTCGGGTGAGAGAGAGAGAGAGAGGAAGAGAGAGAGAGAGAGAGGAAGAGGGAGAGGAAGAGGAAGCTCTAGAGAGAGAGAGAGGAAGCTCTAGAGAGAGAGAGAGAGGAAGAGAGGGAGAGAGAGAGAGAGCTCTAGAGAGAGATGAAGAGAGGGAGAGAGGGATGGGGGGTGGTTCGGCTGGGGTGGCCGATCGGGCGGTGGTTCGGGCGGTTGGAGGCAGAGACGAAAGAGAGAGATGGGGGGAGCGGTCTGCTCCCAGCGAACCGCTTATAAAAAAAAAAAATTAATAGTGGACCGCCCAGCCCCTGGGCGGTCAGGATTGAAAGTGGACCGCCCAGCCCCTGGGCGGTCAAGTTTCAAAAGTGAACCGCCCAGTAGCTGGGCGGTCTGGTGGGAAAAGTGGACCGCCCAGTCTACGGGCGGTTAGGGTAGAAATAATTATAACTTTGGAGTGGGAGCAGATTTGATAATTTGTTTTTTTTTGGGGGTTTTAATAAAAATATCGGCAAAAAGGTTAATTCACAATACAATTGCTTTTTGTTGGTTAACATTTCTAACTAAACGAGAGAGATCATCTGAAATTTCTCCTCTTTCAATCAGGACGACTCCTTAATATTTTTTTTTTCTAGCTCGGCTCTTTAAACAAAATTAGTATCAGTGACGAGGATTGAACTAAATAAAAAGGGGGCTAAATAAGAGCTACAGTTTTCTCTAATTCCTCTTCTTCTTTTTTCAATTCAAATCACAACAGCTCCATTTTACATCGAGTTTTGAGGAATAGAAGCTGAAACTCCTATGAAAATATAATTATTCTAAGAAAAAAAAAGGTTGACAGGGAGGGGCGGTGTGAAACATGATCTTCATATTAAAATGTATTTGAAAATCAAATTTTACATATTTTCAAATAAAAATACTATTGTTTTAGAATTTTTTAAATTTGCTGTTTTTCATAATTTTTTATTTTTTATCCAAAGAAAAAAAGAGTGATTTTCAATAGTATTGCGTACAATTGCTTTCGACAGTGGACCGAGTTCACATAAAATTTTCAAAGTTAGAAGCATAATTTACTTGCGTATAACAAATCATGATTTTCAAGTCCGGCGGCAGTTTCCCTTGGATTTAATTTGACAGAATAAACCATGATTTAAACAATGGGTTGTTTCCATCAGATTTGGTGAAACAATTTCCTTCAATCCAATGGGCTTTCCTCCTTCCAACCTAACTTTCGCCTCTATAAAATCACAATCAGCTCACCTCCCTCTCAAAATATATTTCTCTAATTCTCTTCCCCTGACGAAATCTTTATACACATCAAAACATGTCTGGTTTGATCGACATCTGGAGCGCAGAGATGGCGAGGAGGAGAGAGAAAAACGGCGTTGTTTTCTCTTCTAATAACCCGGGCCCAGTAGGAGATGAGACCAGGCCCAATAAAGCCCAAGTGGTTTCTAGTTTGAGAGGGACATTTTTGGACCGGGTTTTAAAGAGCAACTCTTTTGAACCGGCGACGCTTGATTCTGAGATCGCCTTGTCTGTTCTTGTAGATTGCTTCGGCCAATGATTTTTTATGGAATTATTATTGTTTGTTCTTTCTCCTCTTTCTCTTGTTATGTCTCTTTCTTTCTTTCTTATTGGAGGGGATTGCATGGTGTATAAATAATATTAGCTTGTCATATATTACCATGGTGTGCACATAATATTAGCATTTAGAATGTGAGGTAACGTTGTCTTATATTTGAATTGCTCATTTCTCTTTCCAAATTTTTGGTTTATGGAAAGAATGTAAGACGAACTATTATTATTTTGATATCACGTGTTAAATCACGTATATAGACAGCAGAAATGTTGGAATATAGAAAAAGATTCAAACGTATTTTCAAGTATAGAAAATAACGGCTAGTTATTAGAGAATAGTGGCAACATTGATTATAATAGCAAATATTTCTAATCATAATTAATAGAATAGAGAATAGTCTAACGGCTAGTTTTTGAAATTATAAGTATAAATAGGGACACTTGTAATAAGAAAAAAAAATATTGCAATAAAGTTATTTCTTTCAATCTGTTCTCTCTTGTCTTACAAAAATAACATGATATTAGAGCAAAAAGCTATATGACCGAAAAAAAACTCAATCTCAACAAAAATTCAGCAAAAGTTAAATGGCTTAAGAAGGACAACTCGAGGCGACAAATAATGAGTATGGCTAAGTTGCTGCCGGCAGCATTTCGGCGAGGTGCTGCCGGCAGCGTTTCGGCCATTCTGGTGTTCAAACAGAAAATCCGAACCGTTCAACGTGTTCTAAATATTAAAATCTACTTGGAGACCAAATTTTACATTTTTTGGAATTTTTCTACTATTTATTAAGTCACTTTGAAAATTCCAGATCATATGGTCCAGACTGTTTTTACTGTTCACCCGGATCAGCAATTTTCAAAGTGGCTTAATAAATAGTAAAAAAATTCCAAAAAATGTAAAATTTGGTCTCCAAGTAGATTTTAATATAGATTGAACATCTATATAAAAAAATTTGTTGTTTGAACACCAGAATGGCCGAAACGCTGCCGGCAGCACCTTGCCGAAATGCTGCCGGCAGCAACTTAGCCATACTCGACAAATAATATGTATAAATTGTTAATTATAGAAAAGTCTCAGTCAAGTAGAAGTAAAAAAGGTTTCCTCTTAACCTTTCAACACTTGGAAAGGAAAAGTAAAGATAGATAGTGGCAGCTTATTTTATAGCATGTGGGCCAGGAGATTTGACAGCACAGAAAAGGGCCTTTTTTTCTTCAGGCCCACAGAAGGATGCAAAACCATCGAAAAGTTTAAGATCTAACATTAAAAAAGAGAATAAATAACTGAAGAAGCAAAGAAATTTTGAAACTTTGCTTGCGTCAACATTGTTCAATTAATTATAGCTCCATTTACAAAAAAATAGTCATATATGCAGATCATTGAATTTTGTACCCATCTTAATAAATAGTAAAAAAATTCAAAAAAATATAAAATTTGATCTGCAAGCACATTTTATTGTGGAGATCATGTTGAACGGTTTGGATCGACGATTAGAACTTAGAAAATGAAAAAAATGGTTGTTGTAACTTGATCCCTCCTCATATATATATATGAGATAGACTATGATGAGTTGTGACCCCATATTTTCATTTTAAAAATCCAAGCAACTGATCCGAATCGCTCAACATATTCTAAATATTGAAATGTGCTTGGAAACTAAATTTTATATTTTTTGAAATTTTTTTACTATTTATTAAGCCACTTTGAAAATCGCTGATCCACTGTGAACAGTAAAAAACAGTAAAAATTTCTGGACCACCGGATCAACGATTTTCAAAGTGGCTTAATAAATAGTAAACAAATTCCAAAAAATTTAAAATTTAGTCTCCAAACACATTTCAATATTTAGAACATGTGGAGCGTTTCGGATCGGTTGTTTGAATTTTCAAAATGAAAATATGAGCGTGAAGTAAAAATGACCTCTTACTTCATAACTCACCACAGCCCAGCTATATATATATATATATAGTACGGCTAACGCGCTTCCTCTAGTATATCAACAATATGCTTCCGGCCTTCAAAATCTATCGAATCGGCTTCAAACGACAAATCCAAACCGTTCAAACCAATGTCCTTAATGAGAGCTTCGTTTCCATATAAAAATATTTAATTTTTGAATTTATTTACTATCAAGTCAAGTGGTAAAAAAAAGAGCAAAATAGTGCATTAAAATACGCACAAAATCCTTCATATTTTGACCGCTTGACTTGATGGTAAATAAATTCAAAATTAAATATTTTTATATGGAAACGAAGCTCTCATTAAGGACATTGGTTTGAACGGTTTGGATTTGTCGTTTGAAGCCGATTCGATAGATTTTGAAGGCCGGAAGCATATTGTTGATATACTAGAGGAAGCGCGTTAGCTGTACTCTATATATATATATATCCAAATGTTCAACATGATCTCCACAATAAAATGTGCTTGCAGATCAAATTTATATTTTTTTGAATTTTTTTATATTTATTAAGTATTTTACAAAAACTAGTCAAATTCAGGCCATTGAATTTTGTACCCATCTTAATAAATAGTAAAAAGTTCAAAAAAATGTAAAATTTGATCTGCAAGCACATTTTATTGTGGAGATCATGTTGAACGGTTTGGATCGACAATTTGAACTTTGAAAATGTAAAAAATGGTTGTGGAACTTTGTTGTAACTCAAAATTGTGGTAACTAGAACCCTCATCTATATATATATATATATATACATATATAGAGTAGAACTAGGGTGTTATTAAGTTCACCAAGCCCCTTGGTGAACTCGAGTCTAAAACCCATCAAATCAGCTTCAAACGATGAATTCGAACCGTTAAAACCCGCATACTTTATGAGTGATGCGTATACATGTAAAATTTTATACTTTTAAATCAATTTAGTATAAAGTCAAGCGGTCAAAATTAGAAGATTAATAAATTAATTTTAATGCATTCATTTTTTGACATTTTTTGACCACTTGCTCTATGCAAAATTAATTTCAAAATTTAAAATTTTTGCATGTAGACGCATCACTTGTAAGGTAGACGGATTTCAACGGTTCGGATTCATCGTTTGAAGACGATCCGATGGGTTTTAGACTTGAGTTCACCAAGGGACTTGGTGAACTTAAGAACACCCTAGTTCTACTATATATATATATAGAGATTGGCTAATGTGCTAACGTTATAACTTCGGCCGAAGTTATAACGAGTCGTTTTTGCAATTTCAAAATCCAAACAACCGATCCGAACCGTTCAACATGTTCTCTATATTGAAATGTGCTTGGAGACCAAATTTTACATTTTTTGGAATTTTTTTACTATTTATTAAGCCACTTTGAAAATACTGATCCGGTGGTCCAGAAAATTTTGCTGTTTTTTACTATTCACAGCAGATCTGTGATTTTCAAAGTGGCTTAATAAATAGTAAAAAAATTCCAAAAAATGTAAAATTTGGTCTCCAAGCACATTTCAATATTTAGAAAAAGTTGAACGGTTCGGATCGGTTGTTTGAATTTTAAAAACTAATAAACGACTCGTTATAACTTCGGCCGAAGTTATAACGTTAGCACATTAGCCAATCTCTCTCTCCCTCTCTCTCTCTCTATATATATATATATAGAGATGGGCTATTATACATTGCAATGCATAGGCACCCTTGTGCATTGGACCATAAATCACCGATTAAAAGTCCAAATGACCGATCCAAACCGTTCATCTTGTTCTCCATATTAATATGTGCTTGGAGACCAAATTTTACATTTTTTGGAATTTTTTTACTATTTATTAAGCCACTTTGAAAATCGCTGATCCAATGGTCCAGCAGATTTTACTGTTGTGTACAAATTAGTGTTTTTTCAAAGTGGCTTAATAAATAGTAAAAAAATTCAAAAAAATGTAAAATTTGGTCTCCAAGCACATATTAATATGGAGAACAAGATGATTGTTTTGGATCGGTCATTTGAACTTTGAATCGGTGATTTATGGTCCAATGCACAAGGGTGCCTATGCATTGCAATGTATAATAGCCCATCTCTATATATATATATATATATATATATATATATATATATATATATATATATATATATATATATATATATATGAGGAGGGTTCAAATGCACCATTATTTTTGTGCTCCAATATGCTCCACATCTTTATCTCTATTTTCAAAGTTCAAACAGTCGATTCGAACCGCTCAACATGATCTTCATAAAAAAATATGTTTGGAGACCAAATTTTATATTTTTTAGAATTTGTTTACTATTTTTTTGGGTAGGTACAATATCACTTTATCGGATGGTCCAGAATCTCCTTAAAAAAGTGATTTTGTACCTATCTAAAAAAATAGTAAAATAATTCTAAAAAATATAAAATTTGGTATCCAAGTATATTTATTATGAAGATCATGTTGAGCAGTTCGGATCGACTATTCGGACTTTAAAAATAGAGATAAAGGATGTGGAGCATATTGGAGTGGAAAAATAATGGTGCATTTGAACCCTCCTCTCTCTCTCTCTCTCTCTATATATATATATAATGAGTGAGGCTATGGTGCTATGCATAGCACCAAAGGCTAGTGTACTACGGCTCAAAATGGTACTTTTTAAAATCCTAACGGTCGATCCGAACCGTTCAATGTGATATCCATATGAATATGTACTTGCAAACTAAATTTTCTATTTTTTTGAATTTTTTTACTATTTTTTTAGATAGGTAGAAAAATCAGTGTTTTCTGAAAATTCTGGACCATCAAAATTCTACCTATCTAAAAAAATAGTAAAAAAATTCGAAAAAATATAAAATTTAGTTTGCAAGTACATATTCATATGATTATCACATTGAACGATTCGGATCGACCGTTAGGATTTTAAAAAGTACCATATTGAGCCGTAGTACACTAGCCATCCGTGCTATGCATAGCACCATAGCCTCACTCATATATAATATATATATATATATATATATATATATATATATATATATATATATATAGGGGCTAATATCAAAACGTTTGTTCCTAGCCTCTCGGTGCTACCAAATGGTTTTCTGATTTCAAAGTTAAAATAGTTGATCCAAACTATAAGATGTTCAATTTATATTAAAATGTGCTTGGAGATTAAATTTTACATTTTTTGGAATTTGTTTACTATTTATTAAGATGGTTTGAAAATCGCTGTTTTCAATTATGCTGAAAAATACTTCAAAACAACGATTTTCAAACCATCTTAATAAATAGTAAAAAACTTACAAAAAAATATAAAATTTGGTCTCCAAGCACATTTTAATATAGATTGAACATCTAACGGTTTGAATCGACTGTTTGAACTTTAGAAATCAGAAAACCACTTTGTATTCCAAATATACCCTCTTAGAAGTTGAAAACTTCTAAACCTTGTGTTATATCACTCATTTACAAACAAACAGATACTAGTATTACATGCAAAATAGACCAATTTGAAGGGTTTTTTTTTAAAGAGTTTCGACCTAGAAGGGGACATTAAGTAAACATCAGAAAACCAATTTAATGGTTAATAAAATGGAAGGAATCATACTTTACTTGGAGAATCATCAAAACTACCAACAAAGTAGACCTGAAATACAATAATAACGATATGAGAGAGGCAGAGAGAGAGAGAGAGAAATTTGTTCTAGTAGAAGACATACATCTAAAAATGCTTCAGGATTATTAATTGTTTGTACCATTTGATCGAGTCCTTGATTGACAACTTCTGGAAAATCGATATGGCCTACACTTGTTCTAAATAAATAAATAAAATCATAACATAAGTGGAGGTGATGTGACAGAGAAACATGTTACCTTACTATCAGTGGTATTTTTTTCTGCAACATCTCAGAGTGAAGTAGCATGTAGATATGTTATTGGAATGGCGAGAGAAGTCGTGTTTAAGGTGGAGGAGCTCGTTTTCGAAGAAAGTCAAAGTGACCAAATAGATGGCAACGGATTAATATAATAGCTTTATTTTATTTTTATAAATTTCAGTTATATTTTGGCTTCATGTTTGTAAACTTCAGTTGGCTGTCATTAATATAATACGAAATTACGGATTGTGATTTTAATTAATTGAGGGGCTAAATGTAGAAGTTCCAATAGAGTGTCAGTGAACTGAGAGCAAAATAAAAGCCACTGCAGATAAAATCTGCAAAGCCTCTGAGCAAGCAAACTGAGTAATAGAGAATCAGTATTACAATTCAAACTGGGTAAGCAAACTAAATGCATTAACACACATTCTAAAGCAGTTTCATTAAGAGAATTAGTAGTACAACTCAAACTGAGCAAGTATTAATGTTTTCAGGAAAAAAAAAAACAAAAAAGTTACATCACACAACAAGCAAGGCTAGGCAGACGTAGTGACGTCTGACACCAGAATAATGGTGGTCTTGAAGCATGCACCTAGTGCTAGAAGAATTAAGAACGATGCACAACTCAATAACACAAACCTAATATTGGCACGCATCTTACCCGCTAAGAGAAGGATCAACCAGATAACTTGCACAAGCGCATCAGAATATAGGATGAAGTCTCCCAGCCTCACACATATCCTTCTAAAAGCGGAGGCTTTTGGCAAATTTGGCGGGATGTACACGATCATCATATAACACCCCGCCAAAATAGCTGTGAGATAAACAAGAACTCCGAAGACAACCTGAAAAGTTAATTCTCCAGATGATGGTGCAGCACGAATCGGCTCCGGCAGAGGTAAGGGTGGTGGGGGTGGGGGTGTGGGTGTGGGTGTGGAGACTGGGGCCCTTTGCCTTGCTTGTCTGTAAGGCAGATGACGTGGCATTGGAGGTGGGGTTGGGGGGGTTGCGGTGGTATGTGTCATCATACCATAAACAATGATGAATGTGGTTGTTGCCACAAGGGCAACAATCATGGGACTCCTAATCTGTTTGGGATACGTAAACTTTGGGGAGAAACTAGGGTAGACCTTTCGGGTTCTGTTAAGGAAATATGGCTCGAACTTATTTCCTTCTATCCTGAAAACATATACATTATACCTATTGAGTGTGCTACAGAAATACTATACTTTAACTCTATGAAACATATGATCTGTATCATCCAGTTGTAAAATAAATTCCAAGTTATCAAGCCTGGTACTAGTATGTACCAGTCTTTTTTCTTTGGAGAAACTTGGTATAGAGTACCAATCAAAACCACCATACCAGACTCTATTGGACATCTCTGGTATTTAGTCAGTTTTATGTACAGACCCTTAGAAATTTCTACTTTATCATGACATACCTGAGTTCAGGAATGAGCTCAAATTGTTTCGGCACGTAACCTCTGAAGTTGTTATTTTCTATATTACTGAGGAAAAAATACACGTGCTTAGCGAACAAATAAACAAATATTGAAAGATCTTAAAAAAATACAAATAAAAAGGTAGAGGAGGAGCATACAGATTTGTTAGAGGGAGATTTGCGAAAAAGTTGACTGAGCCTGTGAATTGGTTATGTTGCAAGTATCTGATAGAGAAGCGATAGGAGGGGCGAATATCAGTAGATTAATTATTATTTATTTACAAAAGTAGACTAAAAGAGATAATACTTACAGAGAATGGAGATTTTTTAATGAACCAAAGGAGCTAGGCAGATCTCCTGAGAAGCTATTGAAAGATAGATCCCTGAAACAATGTGATACAACATATAACATGAAAAAATGCCAATTAAATATTTATTTAATGAACATGTACTTCAAAATTTGAATTTCATACAATATTTCTACACTTGTCATGTCTGTGAACGCATTGCTAACCACCCCGAAAAGATTATTGTTGCTCAGGTTTCTGCAATAAGTGAAAAAGCAAGGAAATCAATCTTTGAACGTCCTCTCTTATCTTTTCCTTCTCTTTTGATACTTGTATTTTTTAAAGAAAGGGTTCTTACAGATACTTCAGATTCTTCAAAGAAGACAATGACATAGGGATGTTACCCGCAATCTTATTAACCGCAAAGTTTCTGCAGAGCAATAGACTGATTAGAATATTAATTTTTGAGTGACAATTTTGAAATTCAAATTTTACAGAGAGCAAGAAGCATACATGGAGGTAGCACTTGGGGGTAAACCAGAAGGCATCTCCCCAGAAAAGTTGTTGTAACTCATGTCTCTGCACCATAAAAATAAGTAAATAGAAAATTATCACATTTTGAATTTTCATTAAATAACAACAGCTTCAAAGTTTCTTTATTTATAAGGAGATCATCCTTATGTTCCATATATTTTTTAAAATAGTGGAAGTTATCCCACCGATTTCTATTGAAATCGCAAAACTATGAACAGGTACCTAAATGGTACCTAAACATAGCGCATACCAATACATTTTACATGTTCTTTCTTACAAATTAATCCTTCAAAAGATCTGTATTTGCTACTCTATCCCTGCAACTAAAACAGATGGAGCCAAAATACTCAAAATACATCCAAGCAAACAGATTTAAACCAAACAAACATCTAAGGTAATAGCATAAACTCCAAAAGAAACATAGAAACATAAAACTTGAATCATACTAAGCTCCAATTTTCTGATATATGTAATGATAGTTTGGAAAACATTCCAATTTTAAAGAGGTTAGTCAAATTAATTTATAATTTGATCCAAAATGAAAAAATGAATGAAAATGGGCTTACAGCTGAGTAAGTGAAAGGAAAGAGGAGAGCTGAGAACTCACTGTCCCTCCAAGTCCAAGCCCGTTTATCTTTCTGTTCAAATTTCACATGAAAAATGTATATTGAACCAAATCAATCAAAATAACTTGCATTGTTTGTAAGAGAAGATTTTTTTTTTTTAAATAGTGGAAGTATCCACCAATTTCTATTGAAATCATAGAACTATAAGTAGGTACCTAAAATTGGTACCTAAACACAGCTGAGTACCAGTACAGAATACATCATCTAACTTTTATAAATTAGTCCTTCTAAAGATACTAAATCTAGCTTACCCCTAACTGCAAATGTCAACAGCTAAGAACAGGGTATTCAAAATACATCCAAAAACTAACAAGTTTTGCTAACATACAACCCAAAGCAATAACATGCAGGTTTGTAAGAGAAGGATTAAGTTAAAAGAAGATTACATGGACATGATAGAAGAACCGGAGCAAGAGACACCTGTCCAGTTCTGGCCACATGGGTCCCCTCCAGTTGCCATCCAACCAGTTAGCATAGTTGGCTGGTTCAATAACCCATATAAATCCTCCAGTGATTTTACTGGACAGAGCAACATATAAAATTAGAAGTTAAAATACTACTAGTATAGTTATACCTCATGTGTATATTGTTCGCTTCTTCTAATTATGATCTACAAATAAGGCAACTAAACTCTTAAATGGTGTGAATATGTAACTGGCCAGAACATGGAAACAATTATACTAAAATATATAGATTATAGGTACAGGATTTGGGAATCTCGTCCAGTTATACTAAAATATATTAATTGATGAGAACTTGGATTCAATCATACTAAATCCTTAAATTGTGTTAATAGGTAGTTGGCCAGAACTTAGATTCAACTATACTACTAATTAATGAGAACTCGGATTCAATTAGATTGAAATTGAACCCTTAAATGGTGCAAATAGGTAATTGGCCAGAACTTGGATTCAATTATACTAAAATGTATAGAATTTAGTCAGGATTTGGGAATCTCGGATCCGTTCTCATTAATTCACATTTTCACATTCTTTCTCACTAATTCATCATCGATTTATTGCAAGTCTCTAAATAAAAGAGGAGTAGTAGATATTATTACCATCTAAGGGATCCGTGTAAGCTGATGCAAAGTAGAAGAGGAGAATCACATTTGCATAGAAGCAAAACGGAAAAAGATGACATCTTTTTCTTGTAGACATCATTCCTGGATCCTGATTTGTAAAATGAAGATTGAATAAAAAAAATAGTTAGAAATTTTCAGTAAAGTTGCACCAGACCTCAAGCTAAAGCATCTCAGGTTAGTCTCTGAGAGATTTAAGTCAAAAATGCGGAACAAGAACATTTCTTTTGGAAATGCGGAACAAGAAGCTAACAGATTGATTTAAGCAAGTCACAGTTAAATGCGGAACAATAAACTATTCTATTCGCTAAATAAGTCACAGTTAAATCAAAATGAAGTTCTTTTCAATTAAGCTAACAGATTGATTTAAGTAGAAAAGGACGAAAGAAAAACAAGAGAAATTCAAAAATTAACCTCGAAGGAATGAAAAGCGATTGAAATCGAGCTCAAACAGAGGAGTTAACAATCGACGAATCAAGACACAGTGTTCAATTAAATTCAAAAATAATTCTTGTGGAATAATTGCACATTTGAATCTCAAACGGAGTTGCGGAGGGAAGATGGAACAAGTGAGCTTAGCTGCTATTTGCTGCTACTTATAGTCACGCGTTGCGTTGCGCAGAGGCTGATAGAGGAATCCTATACTCTCAGTTAACTTAATTTTTTATTTAATTTGGAACCGTCCGATTTAAATCCGCACCAATATTAAATATTTCTAATTCGATCGCAGGGTCCATAAATAACCTCAAATGGTGCGTTATCGCAGAGAATATGGATTCTTGATAGAGGCCGAATTCAGTTATGCTGTCGGCCCATGCTGCCCAGATTAACTCAAATTTTGAGTTTTGATCCGGACCGTCAGATATGCTTTGGCACGAAATTGAAGAGATCCTGTGCATGCACTTCAAAAATCTAAACTCAAGATTTTAGATGGCTCACGATACGCCTCTGGGTTGAAGACAAATTGAATAGTAAATTTGTATTTTTAAAACTTTTAGATTTTGAATTTAGATTTTTTTTTAAATACAACACATATATGTATAAATCCGAATATAGATATAAATTGAATATTCATTGAATTCAAATACAAATAACGATATAATTTGCATATGAAAGTTAAAATAATTTATTTATGAAATACATCAAATTTATTATAAAGTAAAAAACTTTATACAGATATCTATAAACAAATAATAAATATAACAAAATTAAAATTTATATTACATATTTAATTATGAGAGTAAAATTATACATCAGTAAAATTTAAATCTTTTTTTATTAAAATATTCATACTTTTAAAAAAATACAAATCAGTAAAATTTAAATCTTTTTTTATTAAAATATTCATACTTTTAAAAAAATACAAAACACTTAATAATTTGTATTCATATTTTCTTATAAATTCAAATTATATTTGGTATTCATATGATATTTAACTTTAAACTATTTTTTTAACTAAAATAACCGTCGAACACTTCAGTTAATTCAAAAACCGTAGAGTAGACCGGGTTTTCAGAAAATATGTCAATTTCATTAATACACAGAGGCGGACCCAAAAAAGATCAGAGGTAGGCAAGTGTCTATTTTTGGATTCGATTTTTTTTTAGACCTAGTAGTATTTTATACTTGTGTCTATTCCTGAATGAATATAATGCCTACTCCTTGATTCAATTCACGGTCCAGTAGAAGAAAATTGCACGAAAAGAAAGTCAGTCCATACTGATTCCCGTAAAAGAAAGACAAAATAAAAGACGTAGTCTGATTCGTTCATCTACTTAGAAGAATCATTGATTTGTCAGGAGAAAAAAGAAATCTGCTACTAAGGATATAAATATTATGTGTCGTGTCGTGACCAAATTTGGAAGGATAGTCATGGCGATCACAACACGTTAATCACGCTGTGATCACACGTGACGTGTCCAAACGTGACCGGTCACATATGTCACGTTTAACTATTTTTTTCATAATTTAGGTTAGTTCATTTAAGATTCAACATTTGATCAAAGATCTAACGGTCTTAATTACACATGATCATGTGTCGTGCCGTTATCAAATCTTCTGTGTGACATGCATTGTCGTGCCAAATTTTCGAAAAAAGGTCACGGCACGTAACCGGCACACGTGCTATGAAGATATTGTATCGTGCCGTGACTTTTTAAGATCCCTATCCACTATTCCGATCCAATTCGTTGAAAAAAAAATTATACTCTTACCAATATTTTATGCGTACTGCTGATAACCTGAATCCATCTCTGTGTATACCCTCACAAAATGTTGAAATATCAGGTTCACAAAATATGACGAATAATCTTTTATGTATACGGTATACCCTTGTCAAACACATCCCAAGCTTAGTTATTAAGGACGAGGTCACGTGAGGGACACGTGGAAGTTGATCCGATCTCATATCATCTAAATAGATCAAATTTCGAGTTTAGATCCGGACCGTCCGATCTGTTTTGGCACGAATATTAAAGGATATATGTATATTCCATATTGATCCGAATCGAAACTCAAAATTTGCATTACTTCAGAGAATCCGGACTAGGCTGAACGTACATAGACTGACTCATAAGGTGAAAAGTAGTCAAATTTGTATTCATATTCTTCTAACATACAACAAAATATAAACTCACTCAAGATATAAATATAAATGAAATAAAATAGAATATAAATACCAACATGAATATAGTTTGAATATGAAAATAAAATTTACTTAAATTTCATAAAATACATGAAATTTATTATTAAAGTAAACTTTTTGATACAATTATTTATAAATAAAAAAATATATATCTCACGCCTCGGCCGAACACGTATCCTCTGCATTAACTTAGAATTTGAGTTATTTCATGTCGGCCGTCCGATTAGGATCCGGATCAATCCGATCCGAGGTAGAG
Organism: Carex myosuroides; assembly: GCA_028015225.1. NCBI lineage: Eukaryota > Viridiplantae > Streptophyta > Magnoliopsida > Poales > Cyperaceae > Carex > Carex myosuroides. The sequence continues at coordinate 2,166,639 of CM051485.1, read as the reverse complement.
TGCACGGTCCCTTTTAATATTAAAAAATTATCTGAGAACAAAAGTAAATCAAGCGGATAAAAGATTGAATGATGTAACATGTCTAAAAAAAAATAGAATTAGCCTTTGGTAGTAAATCGAAACTCAATTGAACTTTTTTTTTTGTGAATATTTAAAGTTGGGAATCCTCATCTTTATCTAAAAAAAAACTCAATGATTTTCTGAGTTTTTACTCAAAATGACCCTGATAGCTTACTAAAAAAGTTTAAAAAAACTATGATCATCGATTTAAAACAGATTTAATTTTGAAAAAGAAAAAAGAAAACATAAAACAATAGTTTAAGTGAGTTTTTGTGATTTTAAAATTCAAACAAAGAAAACATAAAACATATATTGAGGTTGGCTAATATACTACAATTGGCACTACTTCGTTATACCAAGTGAGTTTTTGTAGTTTCAAAATTCAAATAATCGATCTAAAGTGCTCAACGTGTTCTCCATATTAAAATGTGCTTGGAGACCAAATTTTACATTTTTTTGGAAATTTTTTACTATTTTTTCGGATTCTTGTGTTTTACGCTCTTTTCTCCGTTTCCAAAGTTCAAACAATCGAACTGAATTGCTCAACATGATCTCCATATTGAAATGTGCTTGGAGACCAAATTTTATATTTTTTAGAGTTTTTTTACTATTTGTTTAGATTTTTTGAAAATAATTATTTTTCAAAAAATTATAAACCATTAAATACAAATCATAGAGTCAACACTTACTTCAGGACACTAACACTATCAATGCATCCATCATATCTTCATTTTAAAAACTTTAATAACTAAAAATTCAAAACTTAAGAGTCAAAATAAAACGTCTGATATGATCTACATCATTTTATCTATGCACGTGTAAAAAAATTATGACATTTCAACTTTGTTTTGGTTGTCATTGGGTGCTTGTAAAAATATACTAATGTGAATAATTTCTACACGTTGATTTTTCAACTTATTGATTCACATGAAAACAAAATCGAAATGTGGTAATATTTTATGAGCACATAGAAAATAACATAGATCACATCTAACATTTTATTTAACGTTTATATTTTAAATTTTGAATTATTAACGTTTTAAAAATAGAGACATAACGGAGGCATTTGAACTCATATATACCTTCGTTGTCGTATTCTCTCATCTTACTTACTACGAATGAAAATAAGAAGAATGAAAAATAATGAAAATGAAAATAAAAATTAGAATGAGAATGAGAAAATGAGAGCACGCACACTATGGTTGATATTAGGATTAGATAATTTATAGAGTAAGAAAAATGGTAAATATGCTAGAGTTAGGTTCGGTGTATATATATACTTTGATATATAAATGGTAAATGCTAATATTACCGTTTTTGTTTCTCTATTATGTCGGCACTATTTGTAAGAGGGTATCTTGTCATGAGTCATTACCTTTTTATTTTTTGTTAATATTCTAAATTTGAAAAATTAAATGAGGATTCGAACACTATATATATTTATCTTTTAAATAGCAGCTAATGACCGTCCAATGTATTTCTGAAAAATAAAATCTGAAAAAATATATAAATTTAATTAATTTTAGAAAAAAAATAAGAAAAATATAAATAAACTTTCTAAATATTTGAACTCTTTGCCCAACATACAATTCAATATAACTTGAGAAATCTCAATCATATATTTCTATTTAAATCAAATATTATCTTGTTGATAACTCAATTTAACATTTAAAATCTGAGATCTAATAGCAGCTGAATTATGTATATTTAGTTAGTTGTAAACAATTTTTTTGTGTGGAAAGATAGTATCCAGATTATATGAATTATTTGGGTAAAAATATAATATGAGAGCATATATGTTTGGAACATAAATTGATTCATACTTCTCCAATATATATAGTTATATTCTTTTACACGCATAATTAACGACAACCACATTAATTTTTTTGATTTAATTCTTCAACATTCTCAAATTTATTTGTACTTTTTGTAGCCTTAGTCTAAAGGGGCCAACTTTTAAACAGAATAATTCATTTTTTTATAAATCCAAATTCAAGGCTTAGGTGTGTTGCATTTCAAAATCGCTCCTCACCTATATTAATATTCCTCCTTTTAAGGAGTCCGGCTACTATACCATTAGTGTCATTTCAAACTAAATAACACCACATCTTAAATCATTAGATCTACTTCAATATTCGTGTACAAAATAGTGCTGGAATGACACTAGTGTTTTGTACGAATATTGAAATAGATCTAATAGTTTAAGATGTGGTGTTATTTAGTTTGGAATAACACTAATAGTATAGTAGCCGGACTCCCTTTTAAGATACCAAATGTCAAATCCAACCACCGTTAAAACGAATCAATTACTCTACGGTACCGGACTGTGTACAGTACTTTTATCCGTTTTGAGATGCGTGCCGGATTGAAATGAACAACTGAGATCTCATTCTACTCTGTGCGGTATGTACTGAATCTGAATTCAGCTAAAGAAATCTCTTCCCTCCATTTGTTTTGCTCGAAAAACAAAACAAACTTGTTTCCTTTAATTAATTCTTGATCGACAACTCTCTCAAGTCTACATGGAGTGGGTGAGTACCAGTGGTACACTGGTACTTGCCCAGGGTGTAAAGAAACTCTTGTGCTACCTCTCTGACGATGGCGGGGCCCTGTTGTCATTTGAGGCTTTAGCTGAGACTGCGAGTTTTGCTAGAACATGGGTCCCCTTCTGTCGTAAGCACGATATAGAACCGCGTAATCCCGAGGCGTATTTCTTGAAGAACAAGGTGAGGTTGGATTTTGCGAGAGAGAGGAGAAAGGTGAAGACTGAAGAGAGAGTATGATGAGTTTAAAGTGAGGATTAATTCTCTGCCTGAGAGTATTAGGAGAAGATCAATTTGGGCGATGTGAAGTTTGTCAGAGCAACTTGGATGTCAGATGGGTCCCACTGGCCTGGAACCTGGCTCTCCGCTGAGCCCGATCACTCAAGAAGCGACCATGCTGGCATCATTCAGGTTAGAATTTTTACTATTTTACCATGCTATGTGGACACAGGTTAGAAATGTAATATTTTTGTAAATTAGAATTTGCTAATTATATGGGCCTGAACTTAAAGTCTGTTAGCAGCTATAAATTTTATAAATAAGCCTTGCTACAAGTAACAAAACCCTTCTTTGAACAGTACTAGTACATCTCAGTAACTTGTGTTTTTTTTTTTTGTTTTTACCAGAATTTACAGAATGCAATAACTGAAAATACACTTTATTCAAGAAATTAAAGTACATATCAAAATTAAGTAGTCTTTCTTATTAATTTTATTCTTTTGTACTTTCAAATGGAGTACAAAAGCTTATTTTGTACTTTCTTATGAATTTGGTAATTATATCGAATTGTTTGGGCAGAAGCGATGTAACCATGCAGGCCATGGATGGGCTTCAGGGACCCATGTATGTTGGTACCGGGTGCATCTTTAGAAGGACAGCGCTTTACGGGTCATCCCACCCCGTGCAACCGGAATCCATATCCTCCCCGGTACCGTAAAAGATTCCCTATTACAATTCTTCTTTTACGGTTTGAGATTAACTCTCAGCCGGTTTGGGATTCGGGCTGACAGAGGGGGCAGTATTATTGGGCTTTGAGATTCGTGCCAAGTTAAAAAGAACGGTCCAGATCAAGTAATTGTAAAAGATTCCCTATTACGGTACCGGGGGTGATGTGAATTCGTGCAACCGAGCACTTGGGTTGGTTTGGTAGGAGGAAAATGAAGCTGCTTTTTAAACAGCAGCAAACCATGGGAAAGAAGCATGATAGAAAGAGAGAAGACGAGGTTATGATTCAAAATGGCAGTGTTGCCGGTGGAAACGGTGAAGTGGATGACGAATTGAATTCGGCAGCTCGACTTCTCTGGCCACATCAATACCAGTGGCTTAGTTTCAGGGTCGGTTGCTTCAGGATCCGTCCGGGACCCACTAAGGCTGCCCGGATGGCGCCTTAGCTGTACCGCGACCGTTAGATGCTGCCACTGTTGCTGAGGCAATAAGTGTGATTTCATGTTTCTATGAAGACCGCACCGAGTGGGACCGCCGGGTCGGGTGGTCGGTAACCAAAAATGAATCAAATGAACAACAAATGCTCATCCATAGAAGGCCATTAACCCTTGAAGTTTTGAATTTGGTTTAATCAAATCCTTTCATTAATTTCAGTTGCCACCAAAGTGCCATCTGGCGCAAACTACAGCTTATCAGGATGTATCTGACATGTCGTGGCATCAGAGCCTCATAGTCATAGGGGGTCCTACCAGGCAGGTAAGGTACGAATGAGTAGGGGGTGAGTAAATTGCTCATAACTCGTAACTCGCTCACAACTCGCTCGCTAAATGCTCATTAACAACTCGCTCATTATCAACTCGCTATAACTCACTTATTAACAACTCGCTCATTAACTTAATGAGCCGAGCATGAGCATACTTCAACTCGCTCATTAAGAACTGAGTTACATAAATCCTGCCACATCTAATCCACTTATCTAATAGCTGTTAGTATATCCAGAAAAATAATATTAAGAATTTGCAAATTTTTCTAAAACAAGCAAAATTACAATTTCCATTCAATGCACTATTCCTTAATTTTCTTTGGTTTCGGGCCATACTCATCAATACACTAGTCTCAAAATATAATCCAAAATTTGATCATTAATACACCGTTTTGGATTTGTACAGTTCTGAAGTGGTATATTTCTAAATTCTACATTTTTATTATTGTTTTGATAATGCAAATTTGTAGGTATGTGACAAGGAGATAGCTTTGAGTATGTGATATGTAAGGCCGTGATAACGACAAAAAAATAGTTGTTTGATTTTGTTAAATTTGTTTATGGATAATTTTTTGTTAAATTATGTACTGTTTAATTAGGTTGAATTATGACAATTTGTTAAATTCTCTAAATGAAAATTAGTTTTTAAATGTGTATTTTAAATAACTCGACAACTCAGCAACTCGCTCATTATCAACATGCTTATTAACAACCCACTCATTAAGCTAATGAGCTGAGCATGAGCATACCCAAACTCGCTCATGCTCGCTCATTAATTACCCCTGCGAATGAGGAATGTATATCGCAAGAATCACCTCTTAATTTGGGATACTAGTCTAATGTTGCTAGTCTAATTTTATTGATGCTAGATGCATTGTTTAATTTGGGATATAATTATATCCAATGTAAACTGTACCATCGTGTAATTTGCAACTTTGACTAAACTGCCCTACAAAAAAAATAAAAATAAATGGACTGTGTAGGTGTTGCGGATTTGGGCGCAAGACAGCAAACCAAGAATTTTACAAGACAGCTGCCGAAATTAAAATAAAGCCGAATAAAGTCCCACAACAAAATAAAACTCAGATAAAGGATGTATGCTTAGTACCGTAGTACGTAGCCTCACTCATAAGTATATATATCAAGATGGTTTGAAAATCGCTGTTTTGAAGTCTTTTTCAGCACCATTGAAAACAACTATTTTCAAACCATATTAATAAATAGTAAAAAAATTCTCAAAAATATAAAATTTAGTCTCCAAGCACATTTTAATATAAATTGAACATCTAACGGTTTGGATCGACTGTTTGAACTTTGAAAATCGGAAAACTATTTGATAGCACCGGGAGGCTAGTGACAAACATTTTGATATTAGCCACACACTCTCTCTCTCTCTCTCTCTATATATATATATATATTAAAGAGTGAGGCTACGGTGCTATGCATAGCACGGATTGGTCCGTGCTACGGCTCAATATTTGAGTTTTCAAAATTCTAACGGTAGATCCAAACCATTCAACATGATTATAAAATGAATATATACTTGCAAACCAAAATTTACATTTTTTCGAATTTTTTTACTATTTTTTTAGATAGGTAGAAAATCACTATTTTTGGATGGTCCAGAATTTTCAGATCAAGTGATTTTCTACTTATCTAAAAAATAGTAAGAAAATTTGAAAAAATGTAAAATTTGATTTGCAAGTACATATTCATTTTATAATCATGCTGAACGGTTCGGATCGACCGTTAGAATTTTGAAAACTCAAATATTGAGCCGTAGCACGGACCAAACCGTGCTATGCATAGTACCGTAGCCTCACTCTGTATTAAAAGCTAAGCTAGTTTTTGTACTATGGTAATGCTTCCCGTACATCATACTGAAGTCTGATACAAATTGAAGTATACATATGTGTTATATCCAGCAATTCAGAAGCATGAAAAATTTGAAAATTTTAATCTTCAATTCTAAATTGATTCCTTCATCTTTATTTTTTTTATTGTAATTATATATATATCATATATGATAATAAAAAGTACCACATAAAATCTATATAGGCACAAGACACGTGGAATCCATTCCTTAAACCCTTCTCTTCTTATTTCATCATTTTCTTTTAATATTTTAATTTATTTATTTTACTGTCTTAATTTTCTCACTGTCCGTTCAACACCCCCAAAGTCCTCTGTCTCTCTCTCTTTCCATTATCTCATATTTGTGTCTCTCTCACTCAATTCTTCCTTTCTCGTTGCCGTCGTGAGCGCACTCACAGTGGGAACACTCACGACTGTCTCGAGACTCGGTTTCCCCCGTCTCTCTAGAATTCTACAAATCGCAGGTAACTCTGGTATCCTACCTTTGAGTTCTTTCAAGTTGGAATTCGGTAGTTAATAGCAAGGTTATAGTGTTTGTTTTCGGTCTCGCCTTGCTTGAGTATTATAACCTTATTTTGTTCATGTGTTGCAATTGAATTACTTCTCTTTTGTTTTATTAATGAATTAATTCAAAGGTATGGCAATTTCATTTGTTACATTACAGAAAGAGGGGAATTGAATAGTATAATTATTAGGTTATGCTTTCAAGGTAGGCCTTTGTAATTACTCCTCGTTAGATTGATACGAACTTGTTCTCCTTTTTATTTCTGTGAGATTCCAAATGAAACTGAAATTTATACCTAAATTGTGGAACTAAAAAGGAAAACAAGTTGAGATGGAGTAATGTCACATAAATTATGAATATTCCTCTTTTTCTCTATTGATTCTATAACGGGTTTGAACCCGATTGCGGTTGGCAGTCAACACACAATACCTGGGCTTGGCTTGATAATTTGGGTTGTGTTGTCTTTGAAGAATTTGAACTTAATTTAATTCCTAGTTCCTTTTTTGGGTAGGGTATATGTTGCGCCAGTACCTTGAATGGTTAGTGAATTTGAGTAACTAATCTTAAAATGGTTATTGACAGCCAATCATTTTCCTTTCTAATTATGGTTGACTTTGGAAGAATGAGATTGATTCACACATGGATCTAATGTTGAAATGAATTTGAAAGGAACTGGCAATGACTTATATACAAGGAACTTCTGTGATTTTTCTTTATCGAATTGTGGACTCTATTTTTCTACTCTCCACCACATCACTTTTCTTTTATATATGGCATTGATTTACAAGGCCTTGTACTAGCATCATATATTTTTTTACTGTTATAAAGCATTTTAGGTTTCTGGTATTTACTGATACAAATTCCATCAACTTAATTGTGAATTTTCTATTTTAAAAGGTCTATCTTTATAAATTTCAACACTGGAGTAAATACTTCTTGTTAGAGGGGTCTAAGAACAAGTTGGTATTATTAGTTGGAATGGACTCTGTTGAAATCAAAAAATTTAGATGGGAAATAAATGGTTGGGTCTACGGTAGCTAAAGAAGAAACTAAAATGGATATGAACTTGGGTGCTTTGACTTAAGACTTTAATTTAATTTAGTTGATTTTGAATCAATCTTTTTGGGCAGCTTGCAATCCAGAATAAATAGAGCTGGACTAGATAAATAATAATAAATAGGAACTTATTTATTGGGATAATTAAAGTAATTGTTGCATTACGAGAAACTTATAAATAATAATCGACAGCTGTTGTTCAGATGATTTAGGGGCGAGCACTGAGATACCGGACGAGACGGGATTTCTCAGAGCTGCAGACTATCCGTGACTCTTGTTCTCGTTGGCCATACTATCAGGTGCAGAATTTCTGTGTGTGTTTGTAAGTTCATACAAGGAATCAAATAACAGTCATTTCTGCATGTTGCATTTCTAACTTATTTGTATTGTTTGAACTGTACATCATATGCATATTTACACTGTTTCTATACTTGTACAGTTAGGGGTGTTATATTAACCTTACTAAACATTTGAAGGTGCAAGCTGTAGCTCCAGCTTAGTTTGCGAGGTTACCAAATTAATAAATAGCAATGTTTGTGACAAGTGATGTTTATGTGAATTACTCTATTTCAATTAATCAAGTCATAGCGTCTGAAAATTAGAAATGCGTTGCTTTCTTCTTTTTATTGCCCCGACTAGTTAAGAAGATTATCCTCTTTCATTATCATTTTGAAAATAAAAACAAAATAGAAAACCATTTTTCCAACATATTTCTGAGTTTTGTTAGAAGATTAATGATAAGAAATCGTTAACAATTTTACATTTGAAATTTGGACAGTTTTTTAGTGTAATCACAACCATGCACAACGTTCAAAGATCAAGGTCTTCATTTGACTCATATATTCATACTTTTACAAAATACAAAACACATATAATTATTTGTATTCATATTTTCTTATAAATTCAAAATTATATTTGGCATTCATATCATATTTACTTGATAATTTAGATATCAAATGTTCATATTTAATTGTGGATACATATCCGATCAGTTTTCATCTCTATAACTCCATTGACGTGTCCGCCAAGCAAGGTAAGGTTTTTTCGGACCGTTCGATCAGAATTCGTATGAATATTAAAGGGGCATCATGCGTTTCATTTTGGACCGGATGGTCCGGATTCTGATCGGACGGTCGGAATCTAAACAAAAATATTTTGTTACCTCAGATGATATGGACTCGAGTGAAGTAAAATTTGTGTGTGTCTTGTATTAGTGAATTTAGTTCTCCTCTCTTCACGGATAAACATTTTAACAGAGCTGTTTTTAGTTCATACATCACGAATGATATATCTATTATATGTGTGCTGAATGAATTAAAAACTGCTCTGTCAAAGCTCAAAATCTTCACCCTTCTCACGCCTCAAGCACGGCTCTCTTGGATTCGAAAAATATTGTTTTTAATCTTGAATAATTATAGGCCTTTAAACTTTTTTCTTTGTTAATGAAAGTTAAGAAAAATGATGGAATGAATAGGAAGATTTTTAATGTTACGCGACCAATTCATTAAGTAACAACAAGAATATAAAATCAATCTATCTTCATATTTTATTTTGGATACTCAATCTGAAAATATCAATTCTAAGACCAAATCCGAAAAATCAACTGCTGCATGACAAATTTATTAAATTTGTAATAGACCTAACTTTAATATTTTATTTTGGATAAGTTTCTGAAATTTTAGGATAAAATTGTAACAAATTGATTGATTCAACAAGTGTTTTTAATCCATAATCAATAATTATACGATTATAGTTTACTCAATTCAGAAAATTATAAAAACGATGAAAACGATAAAAATATAAGCATGGCCGATTGAGCAAGTGCCGCTTCTTTCCACATTTAGACGGTCCATTTTCTTTTTTCCAGTTAATCCATACCCTTCTTCTCCTATCTCTCTCTGCGGGTGGACCGTACCTCTACATTTTCGGCGGGCAAAAAGAGTGTGTCCGATTTGTATCAAACACAATTTTGAGTTTGATGGGCTCTTCTTCCGTCCAATCCGCTTCAAGATCCGTGCATGCTTGACCTGCACGAATATTATGGCAGCACACACGCATCTTGAAGTAGATAATACGGACGCAGAGCCTATCAAACTTAAATTTGAGTGCGACTCTTTTCCCTAAACAAAAAATGTGTCTTAGTTATTCCGAAATTATATTTGATAGTAGATAGAAAAAAAAAATTAAAAATGGAAAATAATTTACACAAATATTATAAATGGAAAGGTACTAACTACTCAGTATGACGTCTAGACAGGACGCCATACCAGACGGAGGCTCTTGCCTGAAAAAAAATCACCCCAAGAACATCATGCGGAGTGGAGATAGTTTAATTTTTCTTTTAGATTTATGGTATTTTAATTTTGCAGTTATGTACTGGTTTTTTTTACGAAAAAATGAAGGTCTAGTTTCAAAATTCTGAATTATTTGTCTTTAACAATATGAATTTCAACAATGCTATTTCCGGTTAGCTATATAATATGACAAAATTATTTGTTGCAACAATATAATTATTTAATTATTCAAGAAAAATAAATGAAAAGATAAATGGCTACAAATATATAATTTTGAAAACTTATACGTGCTAAAATTAGTTGTTGCCTCATGAATTTGAACATAACATACCATCACATAACAAAGTAATCTGAATTAGTTACAAACATAACATAAAAAATCTAAATTACGTAAAATAACATAATAAGTCCAAAGTATATGACTATAACATAGCATAACATAACATAACCTAACATAACATAATTAGTCCAAAATACATGAACATAGCATGATATAACATAACTCAAACTATAAATCTTAAAAAACATAACTAAACTATCTCCTCTCCGTAGTTGTCTTTCTATTTTTAAAATTTGCGTAAATTCTTTCTCATTTTTTTTTATTTACTATCAATAAAAATTTCGATCAGTTATTTGATTGTGATTTTTCTCAATTGATCGGTTCCAAACTTCCAATTCATTTTGTTGCAAAACAAACAGTATGAATTATTCGTTGGAAAAGTATCTGAAAGCCTAAATACTTGTAGAGCTTCTAATTGAACAGAGCGGCCCGTGAACAAACAGGCTGAACAATTAACAAATTAATATTGAATAGGGCAGCCCGTTCGAGCGCCTCCTCATCGATCTTTCCCCTCTCTCTTCGCGAATTGTATCCTCTGCATTAACAAAACGCGCGTTAATAGATCTTGACCATCCGATTGAGATCCGCACTAATACTAATTGAGATTCGGCATTCATGAATTAATGGCGTCAGTAATTCATTCAATTCATGAATTAATGGCGTCAGTAATTTATGGCAAGTAGCTGGCAGCTACCTATTTTGACAGTATGGCTCACAGTATTTATGGCAATATTTGCCCCTAACGACTATAAATAACAGCCTCACCATATGTAAAACGCACATTTTTACTCTTTGCCTTTTACCATTCTCTATCTATACTTCTGAGATGCCTTTCAAAAGAGTGGTTTCTAAAACCACAAAGCCTCTCGACCAAAGTCAGAGTAGCCATGACCAACCTCCCAAGCGTAGCCGCGACCAACCTCCCCCCAATCTCCGTCGCTCTTATAACCCGCGACGGGTCCTATCTCGGGCCGATAGATGGGCTCTACTCCAACGTTTTCCCGAGGAGGATTTGGAGTGGATGCTTCATAACGAGGACCTCCAAATTTGCGACCTTATCGACCTCACCCTCACAGGAGCACCCTCGTGCACTAAGGAGGACGAGAACAACATCTATGATTTCGATTTAGAGCCCAAGTTGCGTTGGTGTGTCATATGCCACGACCAGGGGCCAAGCACGAAATGGTGAAATGCCGGATGTGAAACGAGTGGAGTTGCTTCAACCACTACGACATCCAAGCGTTCGGACCCCCGTCGTCGGTTTTGGAGGTGCCCTGGTTGTTTATCTCGTAATTTCGGAGGACCGAGCTTGTATACCACTACTCAACATGAACTCAACGAGGATAACCTTTTTTAGGACACCGATAACGAGATGGTTTATGTATCCTCCGAGAAACGACATCACACTCGCGTTTTTGCTAAACATGGGCACTGCAGTGCATGGAAGGCGCGACATGACGAAGTGGAAACATACTTCCAGGCACTGCATAAAACCATGTCATGTTTAGTCTAATTAGGCTTTGTATGATTTCGATATTATGTTATATTCAGGCTTTGTATGATTTCGAGATATCAATGATTACTTATTATTTCTGTGTTAACTCCTTTTGCTTGTTTTTGACTAACTTGGGAACCATCTCCCTTCAAAAAAAAAAAAACCCCTACACTAAACGCTGCTTGTCTGCAAATACGCTTAGTTGTCTACGATTACTCAGTACTAACTCCGGGATATGTACCTGTGATAGGTACCCGAGATATCCCATACCCGCAATTACTGGTACATCACTAACACAAGTAACATTAATAAAATATGTTTTACGAGTTATTCACCTTCAAGTCGAAAGCATCTCGCTGATGCATTCCGACTTCGGGGGCTAATGATAGGGCCATGTTCCACAGGCCCTTTTACTTGTTTTAAACTGGGCCATGAAAGACCAGGATTCGGACCTCTCTAAGAGCCCAACCCGACGTCATATGAAAAACACAAAAGTCACTAAGCCGGGGCCCAATACAGCGGCCTCAAATCATATAGCCCTAAAATAAGCTCATGCTAACCGACATACGGGATAGCAGTAAAAACGGCTAGCTTAATGCCCACGTCTCAGTAACGGCTGACATAACTGCCCACGTTCTCCATAAACGCCCGAGATGGCAGTTATGGCTGGACTATATAAGGCAGTGATCCCTGTTAGACGGGGGACCCAATTTCTAACTAAGAGAGAGATCATACAGGTTAGAGTCTGAATCTCTCACAATCCACCCCAAGTTCCTAACACAATCCACATCTCAGCCTGCCATCTTTTGGCAGGGCGAATCCAACTCAGTCTAACTTTCCATACGGCCTCATCTCCCGAGATAGGACGTATCACACTTTTTCTTCAGACTTGCAAATATTGAACTGTAAAATTTGTAAAACTTGATGATATACATTTTGCTGTTCTTCAAAAGATTTAAAATTTGCAAAGGATCTACTTTTAGAGACTTCAACTCGAAGATCAACTTATGCATAACTGCATAACATCTGATAGCCAAGCAATCAATCTATAAGACTTGCGACCTTTGACTAAACTTATTTTAATCAACTTTTTGAAATAAAAAAAAATGAAAAATCCACTAAATCTTCAGAACCAACCTTCAGTCCGTCTGGCGCCGCCGTTTGTCGCCATTGGCCTCGTCCTCTTGAGACTATCCATGATTACACCCTAAGTCAAATACTAGGATTTCTACCGACAGAGAGACAGTGCACGGGATGAGGCTAATTTGGGGATAGCCATTGGGAAAGGAGATTTAAATGAAGAAGGAGGAGTTGTTGGTCGAGCGGGCAGGGGAACATGTTAGTTTTTAGATAAGAAAGAGTTATCTGCAGGTGGTCCCTCTGTTACTCAAAAGCCAAGCGGGCACGATAGATCTTTGTTACTCTGACAAGCTGGGACCGAGTATTAAGGAATGGAGAGGAGCAGTAGAGTTGATTGAAGAAGAAAGCTGCTGAACCGCTTACTGATACTGGCAGGAATCGGTTAGGAGTTTGTTAGGCTCATCAGCGCTTCACGCTGATGTGGTGCTCCGAGAATAAATCTATAGATTCCTGCATTCGTTTTATTTACGATTTCTTACGAATTGCATTGCCTATATAAGGCAAACTGAGTTGTAATTCGAATTGGATGTTTTTGTTGTTGAAATAGGTGAATTGATGTTTGCATTCGACCTTGGCTTTGCTTGTCAGACTTTGCCATTTTATTTGAAATTACACAAAATTGCTATTTCCTTTTGATTATATTATCTTTCTTCTATCTTTATTCTATCTCAACGATCTAGGATCGTTGCAGACAGCACGAGAGAGAGAGATTTGACTTTGTTCTCTTATAAAAGCTGACTATAGACGTACGTGACGAATTGGAAGGGAAGCGTCCAATGGAAATTCGCTTTATGATCCGTGTTCGTTTGATATGTATGAATATTGAAGTAGAGTCCACGAATATTGAAACAAAAAGCACATATATAAAACGAATTGGATGGTAAAGAGAGGGAATTGACCGATTTAAGTCCGATGTCCATCAGACGCGGGCCACTACTTGACGGAGTTTGGATCTAGACCGTTCGATCTGTTCTGCACAAATATTTAAGAATCGTGAATTCTGATCAGACGTTCAGATCTAAAGTAAAAATTAAGATTACTTTAGGAGATCCGGACACAAAGTGACGACATAATTAGAGTGTACTCCACAAATTCAAAGAGAATAAAAGAGAAGAGGAGGGTATGAAAGAAGTAAAGCAAAGAGCTACCCTCCAAATCGGGGTGTAAAGATTGGAGGGGGGGCTCTATTTATTTTTGTATCTTGGTTCCCTTTCCTTTTTTCTTAGCTTCTCCCTAAAATTTTAATTTGTAAAGAATGTAAACCTGCTTGGGCAATCCGGCCAACCTTTCTTTCGGTTTTGCACTCTGGCCCTTTAACTTATCCTAAATTCTAGAACTATTACTAGAGTAAATTTTGGGCTGTATGTCCCGAAAAAAGATTAAAATTTCGTCGAAGATTACGAGAGTAAAAAAGCCCACAAAAAGAAAAATAAAGTTAAGACCCAAATAACAACTGAAAGAAGTCTCCGGATGTATTTTCAGTTGTATCATATAAAAGAGAAAGAGGATGTAGTATAGTTAGCTAGGAAAAAGTTCTAAGATCTTTGATTACTTAAAAGTTGGATTTGATAGCAATAAAGTGAAAGTGTTATCCTATACCCAACATCGATACTACTTAGATGTGATATTAGAAAATAAATTAGATTCCAACACATGGCAATTCACCACTGTGTATGGGCCTGTTCTTAGACATCTTAAAACAGAATTTCTAGCTTCTTTAGATCAGATTAGACAATCCAGTATAGCTCTTTGGGTCCTTTGTGGTGATTTTAATATAATTAGACGTAAGTCTGACAAATCTGGCTCTCATTTTGATGTCAATAGTAGTAGACTTTTTAATGAATTCATCAATAGGCATTCTTTATTAGAACATTCTTTATCCAATAGAAAATATACTTGGGCCAGCGGGACTAAATTTGCCTTATTAGATAGGATATTCACATCATTAGCTTGGGACCAAAACTATCCTCATAGTGTGATTAGTGACCTACATAAAAGTGGTTCCGATCATTGCCCCCTTCTGTTTTGTACCAATTCAGCCCCTTCCACTCCTAGCTGCCAATTTAAATTCGACCCAGAATGGATTAAACATGCAGAATTTTCTGAATTGATAATCAAATGGTGGACGGAATACAAATTGAATGATCGTAATATCGCTAAAAGTTGGAACAATAAACTGAAATTTATGAGAAGAAAAATTAAGGGGTGGGCTAGAAACTTTTATGGAGATAAAAAGAGAGCCAAAAAACATTTAATTCAGGAATTACATAGATTAGAACAGCTCCATGAAACTACTGCCTTTACTGATGAGGAGTATATTCATTGGGCTCACACACAAACTTTATTAGATGATCTTTACCTTGAAGAAGAATTGTATTGGAAAAATAGATCCAAACAACACTGGCTAGAGGCCGGGGACCATAACACTAAGTTCTTTCACCTGATTGCATCACATAGGAATAAGAAAAATCGTATTAATTCATTAGATATTGATGGGATTCCAAATACAAATTTAGGTGAGATGAAACAGCACGCTGTTGAATTTTACAAAAAATTACTTGGCGAATCTGGAACTAAGTTTGCGCATTTAAAACCTGATTTTTGGGATGCACATGATAAGGTTGTAGTGGATGATAGACTTAGAATAGAACAACCTATATTAGAGATAGAAATTAAAGAGGCTGTCTTTGCTTCTTCCGCTCAAGGCGCACCCGGACCTGATGGGTTTTCCTTTTTGTTTTACCAACACTTTTGGGACTTAGTCAAATCTGATCTCATGCAGTTAGCCTGTCATTTTTACAATCATACACTAGATTTACATAAAATCAATAAGTCAATCATTTGTCTTATACCCAAGGAAAAGGATGCCCATAGTATAAACAAATTTCGCCCAATTAGTCTTGTGAATTGTAGCTTTAAGATTCTATCTAAAATTCTGACCAATAGATTAGAATCTATAATGTCTCAAATTATTGACCCTAGCCAATCAGCCTTCCTTAAAAATCGATATATTCTAGATAATGTTATTCTTAGCCAAGAACTAATTCACCATAGTAAATGCACTCAAGAAGCTGGAGTAGTGATTAAAATAGACTTCGAAAAGGCTTACGATAAGATCCATTGGGATTATATCTTAGAGATACTTAGTAGTAGAGGGTTTGGACATAAATGGGGTAGATGGATAAAGGACTGGTTATATAGCTCTCAATCTTGCCTCAATTTTAATGGAGAGTTGACCTCATACTTTTACTGTAGGAGAGGGGTTCGACAAGGTGACCCCTTGTCCCCTTTTCTCTTTATTTTAGCTGCTGACACCCTTTGTAAAATTTTCCATAAAGGTCGACAAGCTAATAGACTTGTAGGATTAGGACCACCATGTTTAAACAATAGAGCCATTACGAATTGTCATTATGCTGATGACACAATCTTATTTCTCAAAGCTACTCATGCAAATGTGGCATCAGCATGGTGGGGTTTGATTAGTTTTGAAGCTCTTTCGGGCATCAAAATGAATCTCACCAAAACTGAACTATACCCAATTAATACTGTAGGTGATACGTATGCTAATACATTTCAATGCAACCTAGGCTCATTCCCTTTTCAATACTTAGGATTACCGCTAAAAGATAGTAAACTAAATATTTTAGATTGGCAGTTCTTAATTGATAAAATAGGAAATCGATTACCTAATTGGAAGGGACAACTATTGTCCTTAGGTGGTAGGCTTACTTTAATCAATTCTGTACTTTCCACCATTCCTTTATACACTCTTTCACTATATAGAGCTCCCAAATCAGTACTTAGACAACTAAATTCCATTCGTAATAGATTTCTTTGGCAGGGTACTACCAATAGAAAAAAATATACTTTAGTTAATTGGTCTCTTGCTTGTATGGCTAAGTGTAATGGTGGATTAGGAGTTCTAAACCTACAAGAAATGAACTTAGCATTACTCTTAAAATGGTGGTGGAAATTTCATAATCCCCATTATTCAGCTTTGTGGAAAACTGTGATTACAAGTAAATATTACATAGATACCCCTCTCCCATATTCTGCTTTTTGGACTAGTATTATGCACTTAGATAACCTAGGCAAACTTAGTGTTGAATATACTCCTAGCAGTAATTCGCAATTAGAATTTTGGCACACAATCTGGTATGGTACTTGTTCATTATCAACTAGATACCCACAACTATATAGGATTTGCTCCAATCAGCATATTACCATATCAGCTGTAGCTCTTTCCCAAGGCCTAGATATTAAATTTCGCCGACGCCTTAGTGGTGTTTTAGCTCATGAATGGCAAGAGATCCTTTACATTATTAGCACATATAGCTTTACACATGGTCTAGACAAAATAGCTTGGCGATGGAATACCTTAGGGCAGTTTACGGTTCAATCCATGTATCAATTATTAAACTTTAGGGGAATTAAAGCAAATACTTATGCCATACTTTGGGACTTGCCAATTCCACCAAAAATTAGAATATTCATGTGGTTGGTTCTTCATAATCGTATTTTAACAAAACAAAACTTAAGAAAGCGAGGCTGGATAGGACGAGTAAAATGCCATTTCTGTCGAAAAAAAGAAACTTCTACTCATTTGTTTCTTAGGTGTTCTCAAGCACAACAAATATGGTTTTGGCTTGGTAATAGTAGTCTTTACCTCCCGAATTGGAAGTCCTGTAAAGATGTCTTTCTATTCTCTAATACTCTATCACTAGTAAACTGTTGAGTATTTTAGATATAGAGATTTTGTACTCTTTTTGCCTTTAAATTTATAAAACCTTCGTACTCAAAGAATAGGTTAGTTGCAAGCGCACAACCTATCGATTGTAGTATTTAGGTGTCGATCCGCAGGGAGAGAGGGAAACACTAATTTTTAATAAAGAAAACTACTTTTAAAACTGAACAATAAAAGTAAAGTGGGGGGGGGGGTTTGTGTAAAATCGTTGTTTGAAGGAAATTAAAGTAATTAAAAGTTCGTGACAAAAAGCAATAAAATCGGGTGACAATCAAGTTTGAGAAGTCTAGGGGTATTCGGTCCACAATCCCTTGCTAATTCTATCTACTCGGTTTGTTTAAATTCATGTTTGATTATGACGGGGTTTCTAACCTAAGTTAGCCTTTGGAACAAATATTAATACAAATACCTTGGGTGGACGGATTAATGTGCCTCGAATTCTAGGGCTGTCACTAACCTAGAGGGATATTTAATCACGTGCTTCAAGTGTATATATCGATATTTGTTCTAAGGTGTCCCAATCAAGTTTTGGCTTCACCGCTAAGTCCTTCGCCACACCCTAATCTTAATTTCTATATTTCCAGATTTGAATAATAGAGTTCGGTCGCTTCAATATTCAAACCCCAAGGTATTTGCAATCACAATTTATACTATCCTATATGATCCTAATCTACTTTTAATCAAGAAGACTTAAGCGGGACGCTACAAGTCAAGCACAACAAGTTGCACTATCCTATATGATCCTAATCTACTTTGGGTCTAAATGATCAAAGCGGGACGCTACAAGTCAAGTCGTAAATCATGGAACATCACAAATGATAAATCATGGAAATTAACATCAAATCAAACAATCATAATAAAAACTAAAATCCGAGTAAAATAGAATTAAACAAGTTCATGCTACATGACCTAAACCCCTAGAAAGAGAACTACTCTCTCTTGGAGAGATCCATAACAAAGATTGGCAAAAACAATAAGAAATAAGATAAAGAAATGATTACACCCTTTCTTAGATCTAAAACCTCGATCTTGCCGACTCCTTGCTTGAATCTTCTCCTTCCTCTTCCTTGAAAAGCTTCGAGAATTTCTGCAGGATCTCTCTCTCTCAATATGTGGAAAATGGATATAATAATGGATATGTACAATAATGGATGATGGATCATGTGGCCTCCTTAGCCTTATATAACATTTTCTGAACTTGGAGATCAAGTTGTTTTATTTTTGGCGCCCACTAAGCCTACTAACTTCTATATTTCTAATTCTGTGATTATGAACTTGGAGACCAAGTTATTCTAATTTTGGCGCCCACTAAGCCCGCTAACTTTCCATATTTAGCAGTTTTTCAGGTTGATGCGGCCATTGATACGGATGTACAGAATTATATATTCCGAATTTGGACTTTTTTCCTTCATGAAAGTTGTAGATCTCTTTGTCCTGGTTCCGTCAAGCTTTGAATCACCTAAATCGGAGTTCGTATGACCAAGATATGGCCAAAATACGAACTGTGTGTCGCTGAGTGCGGATCGAGTGCGGCCCGAGTGCGTCCGCATTACTCTCGGACTTTTCTGTTCTTCTTTGGCTCAGGAGTGGAAATTTCTCTAAGTAGAAAATGCGTGTCCCCTGCGGTCGCACTCTGGTCGCATTTTCCTTCTGAGTTGCTGGATTTCTTCACCAAAATTTGGCTAAGTAGGAAATGCGTCCGCACCAATATTTAGTGCGTCCGCATTCCTCTCGGACTTTTCCTCTGGAGCATGCTGGACCTTGGATTTTCTTCTAAGTGCTTAGTGCGGCCGCACTAAAGTTCAGTGCGTCCGCACTTTGGTCCTTTTTCTTGTTTTCCTGCGAATTTCACATAGACAAATGCAGTAACTTGATTCTAGGGGTATTTAATCCTAAGTTATACTAAAATACATGATATTTGGTGCTATTATGCGATGAAAACCTGATCGAACATATATATAAATTAAACCTATCATAAACCAACTAGGATTTCTAATTGTATTAAGTGCTGTTTGTTGGACGATTTGGAAACACCGCAATGAAGTTTGCTTCCAAAATGGTACACGAAAATCTGCTCGCAACATTATTCTTTTAATCATTTCTGTTGTTGAATACTGGGCAGGGAGCATGGAGAAGAAATTTAAGGAGGCGGCGGATGCATGGCTGCCTAAGGATCTCAATGCCATACCACTTCGGGTGTGGGACCCAACTGACAACCAGGTGGTGGTCTTCACGGCAGCAGCAGCACCCGCAGGGGATCGGCTGTCTCTGCAGGGGGCTGCTGACTAGTCACTCATGAAGCGCAGATTTGGCTCTTGTGTAGATCCCTATATAGGGCTGTTATCTTTACTAAGTTTTCAGATTTATGTTTTTACTATTACGGTATTTTGGTGGTTGATCAAACGCCGTGCGTACGTGTTTTGTTTGGTGGGCAAGCTAGATAGCTTGCATTAACTGAGATTTTGGTCTCATTTCTTGTAAATTAACTCTTGTTTCATGGAAATGAAATGGACATCTTGGATGTCTTTTATCAAAAAAAAAAAGATTGAGAGTTTGATTCCCTCTCACAACCACACAAAAAAAGTTGCATCATATAAAAATTTGGTCAATTTCAATCTCTTCTCTTGTATTAATTATGTAGATGTTCTGATATGCCAACAAATGTGATTAAAAAATATATTTTGAATTGAATATCAGTCCTCGGATCAAATAGTCTGCCTTTTTTTTTATTCTATGAATCTTTTTGATCTTTTTTTACATGTAGAAGTCTAAATTTATTTAGACACATACTCACCGACACCTTTCCAGCATTCTCTATCTCACATAATCTACACTTCCTCCTTTTTTTCCCAATTCTTTTCGAAAACTTTCCTAAATCCCTTTATTTAATTGTCAAATACTCGATTTTCTGATTGCTCCTGATTTCTTTTTATTCTTTAAATGTCATTAATTTAATAGGTAGAAAATCATCTAATAAAAAAAAGGAACATTCAAAAGCAGTGGTTTTCTACCTATCTAGAAGATAACAAAACGGTTTGAAAAAATATAATACTTTGTCTTCATGTACATTTTTGTTTGGAGATCATGTTGAATGGTTTAATTGATAGTTTAAATTTTAGAAACAAAAATATAGATCCATAATACAAACCTATCTACACATTACAAGTACCATAAACTCACTCATCATATTAAATGAGAAATACAAATATATCAGATGCTACCATGACCATTAACGAAAAAGCATACAACCGTTTTTTTCTTATTATATTATTTGAGCATTACTCGTTAATGAACAATAAAAAGAGGTTTTTATACGTTATTTTTTTTTTGTAAATAAAAAAAATAAGAAAAATATACTCATTCTCTATTTTACCGCACTGTCCCTGGTTACATGCATTATCCGTGTGGAAGGACACCCGATGATAAAGGAGGGATAGTGAATGTGTTTTTTGTAGTAATGCAAATACATCAGATGCTACCATGACCATTAACGAAAAAGCTACAACCGTTTTTTTCTTATTATATTATTTGAGCATTACTGGTTAATGAACAATAAAAAGAGGTTTTTATACGTTATTTTTTTTTTTTGTAAATCTGGATATTTTGGGCAACAACATTAGTGACAAGAAAAATAAGAAAAATATACTCATTCTCTATTTTACAAAACAATAAATGAGCAATTTTTTGTAAAAGTGAGAATTCTTAGAGATTACATGCCCCAAAAAGGCTACGGTACTTTGCAAATTAAACCACCCTCTTTACTTCGGGTCACTTTTTTAATTTTGAAAATCCAAACAATCGATCCGAACCGTTCAACATGTTCTAAATATTGAAATGTGCTTGGGGACCAAATTTTACATTTTTTGGAATTTTTTTACTATTTATTAAGCCACTTTGAAAATCGCTGATCCAATGGTGAACAGTAAAATACAGTAAAATTTTCTGGATCACCAGATCAGCAATTTTCAAAGTGGCTTAATAAATAGTAAAAAAATTCCAAAAATGTAAAATTTGGTCTCCAAGCACATTTCAATATTTAGAACATGTTGAACGGTTCGGATCAGTTGTTTGAAAAAATTGAAAAAGTGGCCCAAAGTAAAAAGAGTAGTTTAATTTGCAAAGCACCGTAGCTTTACTCTCTCTATATATATATATATATATATATATATATATATATATATAGAGAGAGAGAGAGAGAGAGAGTGGCTAAGGTCAAAGTGGTATGACCAAGGCCTTTGGTGCTACCAATTAGTTTTTGCGATTTTAAAGTTCAAATAGTCGATTCAAACCGTTAGATGTTCAATCTATATTAAAATCTGCTTGGATACCAAATTTTACATTTTTTGGAATTTTTTTACTATTTTTTAAGCCACTTTGAAAATTGCTGATCACATGGTCCAGAATTTGGTTGCACTGTTTTTACTGTTCACCCGGATCTGCCATTTTCAAAGTGGCTTAAAAAATAGTAAAAAAATTCCAAAAAATGTAAAATTTGGTCTCCAAGCAGATTTTAATATAGATTGAACATCTAACGGTTTGAATCGACTATTTGAACTTTAAAATTGCAAAAACTAATTGGTAGCACCAAGGCCTTGGTCATACCACTTTGACCTTAGCCACTCTATATATATATATATATATATATATATATATATATAGCTGCTGCTAAATTAGTTTTTGGAAAACCTACTCCAAGCTGTGGTGCACATTGCTTTTACATCCTTAATTAAATATATCCATCATCAAATCATGGTAACTAAACTTAATAGGGCGATATATAATATAATCAAAATCATAATCCTGCATCACATAATTCAAATTCATTCAATTCATGAATTAATGGCGTCAGTAATTTTTACTTATCAAGCAATGCAAGATAATATTTATCTATTTTTAGAGTAAAATGTCAATCAAACCTAAATTTAACTGGAACCTCAAATAATGTGAGGTTATGAGGTGTTTTGAAAATAACATCACTATAATTAGCTAACTCATCTTCTATATATAGACCAAATTAAGAACCGGTAGATTTTGACTATGAAAAAGACATGAATTTCATGGATTCTGAAGCCACATTAATTCGGGTTTTATCCTTTATGACCGTATTTGTGTTGAGCTTTCAATGTGCGATGATTGGCATTTCCTGGCAAAACGATCCTCAAAAACTAGTACCCTTTTATAATATGTATAATATTGCTGTTTGTTTTAGCTTGTTGCTTTCGGAGGTGTCTCTAGTAAACAATAATAGTAAGAAAGAAGAAGATCATGAGGAAATGGAAGCAAACAAGACAAAATCAAAATGGAGGGGTCTGATGATATTTCTCATCTTTGATATTTTGAAGGTAGTAATAGCGATAGCTCCCATCGCTTTTCCAATTAAAGCTGTTCTTACTGCTGCGTCAAAACACAAACTATCTGTATATGATGAATTTAAGTATTTCTTAATTATTGTCGCATCTCCTCTCTCAATTCTTGGAATAATTGTTATTTGTAGAAGCTTACGTGCTAGAGGAGGAGCTCTTTAAGATCACATGCATGTATATATGTCAACTCAGTTAATTCAGATTATTTTTATTTTTATTTCCTATTATTTGTTTATATATGTTCTTTTTTTTTTTACAAAAATGGATTAACCCACCTGTTTCATTAGTTTGCTAATTACAAGCAATTAGTGAATTAATACAGATCACTAAGTCTAACATAGAAATTAAGCTGCAACAAATATAAAATACTGACAATACTAGAAAATCTATCCTAGAATAGCAGATCTACTTAAGCACAATATAGTAAGAGCATTAAAGTCTGAATATTAATACAAAACAGGTGAACCCACCTTAATTTATATATGTTCCTTCGTTGAACTTTTTTTTTTCTAATAATTTTGATCTTCTTTCGTTATTAAGAAACTGAAGATGTATTCAAAGATATATAGAAAATTATCTCAAAAATAAAATAAAATAGACAAGGTGCTTTTGAATTTTAGTTTTACACGGATAGTTTAAGAAATATATTCTCCATTGAAAAGTGCAAAAGAAGAGAAAGAGAAGGTAGCACAGTTAGCTAGGAGATTTTGATTACCCTCGCGACTTTGCAGTATCGCATTTCAAAAAGAAAAGTGCATAAGAAGGAAAAAAACCAATAATTAATTTTCGCATAAAAAATGAAAGATAAAAAATTGCAAAAAATGTTAAGACTCAGAAGATTTTATTAAGTTGTTGTTTTAGACAACAAAAATAGTTGCTTATAGTGATGATCGAATAAAAAAGAATGGCCTGCAGTTTGTATTGTTGTTTTTAAAGCAATCTAGTTTTATATTATAAACTAATGCCAAGAAGAATGTTGAAGTCTCTTTAGAAATGCGATAAATTTGGGTCTTAATGCAAAATGGGCATCATCTCTTTCATTTTATTTTATTGGGGGAATTTAAATTGAGTTTTTGGAACTTAAATGAGTTTTTTGAAATTTAAAATGAGTTTTAATAGAAAGTCAATAAATTAAGTAAATTTGTGAGTTTTTAAAATTTCAAAGAGTAAATATAATATTATAAATTTTAAAAGAAGAAATACGTAGATATTTTAGGAATATGCATGAAATTCCGCTTTTAATATACGCAGTAAAGTTTTGGGTCATAATGCAAAATGAGCACTCTAAATTCTCCTTCATTTTATTTTATTTTGTTTAAAAAAACCGAGCGTTGTCCTTCGCTTTGTTGGTGTTATTGTGTTTAGACTACTGTCAACAACACAACACAATATAACACATCACAACACGAATTCAGGTTCCTCAAGTAATTAACTCAAATTTTTCTAGAAATTTTTTCAGATAGGTAAAAAATAACTGTTTTTTATGGTCCAAAATTTTCTGAAAAACAGTAATTTTCTACCTATCTAAAAAAAATAGTAAACAATTTAAATAAATAGCACATTTATTTATGGAGATCATGTTGAACAGTTCAAATCAACTGTTTGAACTTTGAAAATGGAGATATAGGCGCAAATTAAAACGGCATCTTTAATTTGCAATGCTTTATAGCCCATCTCTTATTAATAGTGCTGTAATTTAAAACAAAATTTTGATATTATGAAATATTCACCCCCTTCTTGCAGAAATGTATCTGCTCTTTGCAGTTACTAAGGTTGTGCTCCAGAACGGAGGGGTAAACTGCTCATTAAAGGGAAGGAAGAGGAGAGATCGGAGGTGAGACAACCTCCGGACAGTGATTTTACACCCCAAATTGGAGGTGACAAAACTCGTCAAAAATCAATACTACGCGAACCTTTTCTTCCCTCCGAACAGTACTCCTTCACCTCCACTCCCTCTCCGGTTCTTCCCTTCTGGAGTAGGGGAAACCGTCGGGTAGAACCAGTCTAAGGTGAGCGTCTCCCTCGCACAGTGATTCTCTCTTTCTTTTCTTCCGCATCCCTCCGTCAGGAGCACGCCCTAAGGTAACCAACATGATCTTGGGATTAGGTACAAAAAGTTCATCTGTTGTGTGAGAAGAACATGAATATAAAAATAAAACATATCCCAAAGTATAAAATTTATGTTAACCAAAATCATTCAAATATTTACCTTTTTAGTGGAAGCAGAAGGATTCTGAGAGACCATTTTCTCCTTGAAGTTCCTAAAATTTGTCGTATCATTGAAGGCGAGACATATCACATACTTATAAGCCAGTTTAGGAAAAAAAAACAGATAAGTAGGTATCGTGCGATCTTAAAGGTACAATTTTACCAAATAAAATATGACGAACCAATATTATGACACCAGATTGCCTGTACCCTATCAAATGGTACAGTTTCGGTGCAAAATTGAGTAGCTACTTTTGAGCTATGGAGTTAAAGTGAAGTTCAACACAGAATCCCAAATAAAAGCAGTGCTGAGAGGAAAATATAAAAAAGGAATAGGAAACTGGTGGTAGTTAGTAGGTACCAACACATTGCGGGCCTGTTTGGCTGCACAGTGGAAATGGGAATAGAAATAGGAATAGGAAATTTTTGAACTAAAATTTACTGTTCATGTGGGAAAAAAAAAATTCAGTCTGAGTGAATTTTTTTTTTCCCACGTGAACAGTAAATCGTGGGAAGCAGCCAAACAGGGCCTGCATGTGATCGGTACCAGTCTAAAGATACTGCTTCAGGATAATGATCAGTGCAAAGATTTTCATGCTGAGTATGAGAATCAATTTTACAGTTTTCATAACATTTTACTTTAAATTGTATTAGAAAATCATGCACAAGTACAAAAATTATAAAAATGAATAGGATTCAATTGACCCTCATTCACTATACATGGATTCGCCTCTCTGCTCTGACATGAAACTTTTTTTTTTTCAGTAAATATGTGTGCTTGTATCGATGCCTTATTTATTAGATAAGTAAAAATTACTGACGCCATTAATTCATGAATTGAATGAATTTGAATTATGTGATGCAGGATTATGATTTTGATTATATTATATATCGCCCAATTAAGTTTAGTTTCCATGATTTGATGATGGATATATTTAATTAAGGATGTAAAAGCAATGTGCACCACTTGGAGTAGGTCTTCCAAAAACTAATTCAGCAGCTATATATATATATATATATATATATATATATATATATATAGGACAGTGCTACGGTGCTATGCATATATAAGGGCCCCTCCGTGCTACGGCTCACTTTTTGAGTTTTCAAAATCCTAACGGTCGATCCGAACCGTTCAACATGATCTCCATATGAATATGTACTTGCAAACCACAATTTACATTTTTTAGAATTTTTTTACTATTTATTAAGCCACTTTGAAAATCGCTGATCTAATGGTCCAGCAGATTTTACTGTTGTGTACAAATTAGTGTTTTTTCAAAGTGGCTTAATAAATAGTAAAAAAATTCTAAAAAATGTAAAATTTGGTTTGCAAGTACATATTCATATGGAGATGATGTTGAACGGTTCGGATCGACCGTTAGGATTTTGAAAACTCAAAAAGTGAGCCGTAGCACAGAGGGCCCTTATATATGCATAGCATGCTAGCCAATTCCTATATATATATATATATATATATAGAGAGAGAGAGAGAGAGAGATGGGCTATTGTACTTCGCGAAGTAAAACTCCCGTTTACTTCACGCTCATATTTTCATTTTGAAAATCCAAACAACCGATCCGAACCGTTCAACATGTTCTAAATATTGAAATGTGCTTGGAGACTAAATTTTACATTTTTTGGAATTTTTTTACTATTTATTAAGCCACTTTGAAAGTTTCTGATCCAATGGTGAACAGTAAAAAACAGTAAAATTTTCTGGACCACCAGATCAGAAACTTTCAAAGTGGCTTAATAAATAGTAAAAAAATTCCAAAAAATGTAAAATTTAGTCTCCAAGCACATTTCAATATTTAGAACGTGTTTAACGGTTCGGATCGATTGTTTGGATTTTGAAAATGACAAAATATGACCCGAAGTAAACGGAGGTTTTACTTCGCGAAGTACAATAGCCCATCTCTACATACACACACACACACATATATATATATAGGGATGAGCTATGGTGAGACGTGGAGTAAAACCATTTTGTACTCCATGGCACTATATTTCCATTTTGAAAATTCAAACAACCGATCCGAACCGTTCAACAAGTTCTCTATACTGAAATGTGCTTGGAGATCAAATTTTACATTTTTTGGAATTTTTTTACTATTTATTAAGACACTTTGAAAATTGCTGATCCGGTGGTCTAGAAAATTTTACTGTTTTTTACTGTTCACAGTGGATCAGCGATTTTCAAAGTGGCTTAATAAATAGTAAAAAAAATCCAAAAAATATAAAATTTGGTTTCCAAGCACATGTCAATATAGAGAACATGTTGAACGGTTCGGATCAGTTGTTTGGATTTTCAAAATGAAAATATGACGTGGAGTACACACTTGTTTTACTCCACGTCTCACCATAGCTCATCCCTATATATATATATATATATATATAGAGTAAGGCTACGGTGCTTTGCAAAGTACACCCACCCCTTTACTTCAGGCCACTTTTTGGATTTTGAAAATCCAAACAACCGATCCGAACCGTTCAACATGTTCTAAACATTGAAATGTGCTTGGAGACCAAATTTACATTTTTTGGAATTTTTTTACTATTTATTAAGCCACTTTGAAAGTTTCTGATCTGGTGGTCCAGAAAATTTTACTGTTTTTTACTGTTTGCCGTCGGATCAGCGATTTTCAAAGTGGCTTAATAAATAGTAAAAAATTCCAAAAATTGTAAAATTTGGTCTCCAAGCACATTTCAATGTTTAGAACATGTTGAATGGTTCGGATCGGTTGTTTGGATTTTCAAAATCCAAAAAGTAGCCCGAAGTAAACGGGATGGTTTACTTTGCAAACCACCGTAGCCTTACTCTATATATATATATATATATATACACACACACGATGAGCTATGGTGAGACGTGGAGTAAAACATGTTTTTACTCCATGCCATATTTTCATTTTGAAAATTCAAACAACCGATCCGAACCGTTCAACATGTTCTCTATACTGAAATGTGCTTGGAAACCAAATTTTACATTTTTGTGAATTTTTTTACTATTTATTAAGCCACTTTGAAAATCGCTGATCCACTGTGAACAGTAAAAAACAGTAAAATTTTCTGAACTGCCGGATCAGCGATTTTCAAAGTGGCTTAATAAATAGTAAAAAGTTTCCAAAAAAATGTAAAATTTGGTCTCCAAGCACATTTCAATATAGAGAACATGTTGAACGGTTT
The DNA here is from genome assembly GCA_028015225.1 of Carex myosuroides. Taxonomy (NCBI): domain Eukaryota; kingdom Viridiplantae; phylum Streptophyta; class Magnoliopsida; order Poales; family Cyperaceae; genus Carex; species Carex myosuroides. The sequence continues at coordinate 2,138,119 of CM051485.1, read as the reverse complement.
GAATCGGTTGTTTGGATTTTCAAAATAGAAATATAGTGTCATGGAGTACAAACTTGTTTTACTCCACGTCTCACCATATTAATATGTGCTTGGAGACCATTTTTGCGTTTCTAATGTTCAAATGGTCGATCTGAACCGTTCATCTTGTTCTCCATATTAATATGTGCTTGGAGACCAAATTTTACATTTTTCTGAATTTTTTTACTATTTATTAAGCCACTTTGAAAATTGCTAATCATATGGTCCAGAATTTTGTTGCACTGTTTTTACTGTTCACCCGGATCAGCAATTTTCAAAGTGGCTTAATAAATAGTAAAAAAATTCCGAAAAATGTAAAATTTGATCTCCAAGGACATATTAATATGGAGAACAAGATGAACTGTTCGGATCGACCATTTGAACATTGGAAACGCAAAAATGAGTTATAAGCATATGTGGGCATATGCTTATGGAAGTAGAATAGCCAACCTCTATATATATATATATAGGGTCCGGCTAATTTGCTGCCGGCAGCATTCTGGCCAGCTGCTTCCGGGGGCATTTCGGCCATTTCTGGTGTTCAAACAACAAATCCGAACCGTTCAACGTGTTCTAAATATTAAAATCTACTTGGAGACCAAATTTTACATTTTTTGGAATTTTTTTACTATTTATTAAGCCACTTTGAAAATTCCAGATCACATGGTCCAGAATTTTGTTGCACTGTTCACCCGGATCAGCAATTTTCAAAGTGGCTTAATAAATAGTAAAAAAATTCCAAACAATGTAAAATTTGGTCTCCAAGTAGATTATAATATAGATTGAACATCTATATAAAAAAATTTGTTGTTTGAACACCAGAAATGGCCGAAATGCCCCCGGCAGCAGCTGGCCAGAATGCTGCCGGCAGCAAATTAGCCGGACCCTATATATATATATATATATATATATATATATATATATATATATATATTTGGAGCATGTAATCTCTAAGAATTCTCACTTTTACAAAAAATTGCTCATTTGTTGTTTTGTAAAATAGAGAATGAGTATATTTTTCTTATTTTTCTTGTCACTAATGTTGTTGTTCAAAATATCCAGATTTACAAAAAAAAAGTATAAAAACCTCTTTTTATTGTTCATTAACCAGTAATGCTCAAATAATATAATAATAAAAAAACGGTTGTTGTTATGAAATAATAATAGTAGACATTTCACCTTCTCCACCTCATCCACTTTCTATTAGATTTAATTTTGTATTAACTATCTTGTTAATTGTATGACCTTTCATTTGCTTTCTCTAGCTCTATATATAGAGGTTTTGTAAGTGATTGATGTTGATATATATATGGAGATAATATAGAATAAGATTTAGCCTCTCCTCACTTCAATTTTGTTTTGTTTTATAATACGTTATCAGCACGAGTTTGCTCTAGTCAAGTTGCGACGGGATTTCGTAGAAGCACACCTAGAAGGTACTCTTTAGATTACATTTCATTAACATTACTATTAGTAATAATATTTATTTCTTGGATGAAATTTTCTTATTTTATATTTAATGAGAGTAATATTTTCATTCCCCGAAGAGAATGATAAAACAAGTACATGATAATAGCCAGAAGCTTTTGTACATACTATAGCTAGAAGCTTTTTCTAAGAGAACCTGAAGTTCTTAATCATAATTTTTTTTTATACAAGAGAACCTGAAGTTCTTAGCCAAAGTAAAGTAAAAAAAAAGAAAAAAAAAAGAGGACAAGGTGCGATTTTCTGTTCTTAACCAAATTTCATAATCTTCTCTGTTTGTAAAAAAAAAAAAAAAAAAAAGACAACTCGCAACTTTCTGTTCTTAACCAAATTTCTTCTCTGTTTGTAAAAAAAAAAAAAAAATCTTCTCTGTTTATTGCGTTTTTTTTATTTACTTCTTAACTTATTCCTTTGTTTGTAACTGTACGGTTGTTATGCAATATGAACCAGAAAGTTATGAACCAGAAGTTCTTAAAAAAAAAAACAAAAACAAAACAGAGAGGCCAGAAGTTCTTATATGAACCAGAAAGTTATTGATATTTATGATAACCGGAAGTTATCAAATTAATAAAATGTCTCCAATATTTAATTCTCTTAATAACCTGAAGTTATTAAGATTCTTTTTCTTCAATCGTTTTTTTTTTCTATATCTAACACAAATGCATATTTAATTCAATTTGTTAATAATAGTAGCATTTTTTATTTTGCAGTCCTTATGACAAACCTTACAAAACTTGAGTTCACTGCCCTTGATATATCGGGCAAGAATTATCTCCCGTGGACTCTCGATGCTGAGATCCACCTTACCGCAAATAATCTTGGAGAAACAATAAAAGCTGAAAATAATACCTCCCAGCAGGAGAAAGCCAAAGCAATGATATTTCTCCGTCATCATCTTCATGAGGATTTAAAAACTGAATACTTAACGGTGAAAGATCCGTTAGAACTGTGGACAAATTTAAAAGAAAGATATGACCATCAAAAACAAGTACTCCTCCCAAAAGCTCGTTATGAATGGATTCATTTAAGGTTACAAGATTTTAAATCTGTGAGTGAGTATAATTCCGCAATGTTTCGCATAACTTCTGAATTAAAATTATGCGAAGAAAAGATTACTGATGAAGACATGCTAGAGAAAACATTCTCTACATTTCATGCTTCGAATTTGCTCTTGCAGCAGCAATATCGAGAACGTGGTTTTAAAAAATATTCAGAATTGATATCATGTCTTCTTGTTGCGGAACAAAATAACAAGCTTCTGATGAGAAATCATCAGTCACGACCCACTGGTTCTAGTCCATTCCCTGAAGCGAATGCGACATCATTCCCTGGAGAGAAAATAACATCATTTAAAGGAGGTCGTGGAAGAGGACGTGGTCGCGGCCCCCGAGGAGGTCGCGGACGTGGTCGCAATAATGTTTGGCGACGTGATGGTCATAATCCTAAATCAAATGAAAATAATGCGGGGAGATATGAAAAGGGAAAGAACTCAACATCTTCTAAGAAATCTGAAAATAGTTGCTATAGATGTGGTATGGCAAACCATTGGTCACGCACATGTCGTACTCCTAAACATTTAGTCGAACTCTACCAAGCATCTATCAAGAAAAAGGGACAAGCAGTAGAAACAAATTTGGTTGAAAATGACCCAAATGATTTGCTTATGGATACACACCTAGATGTTTCTGATTTCTTTGAAAATGTTGATGAAGAAATTAATATTATGAAATAGTTTTTGTTTCTTTTGTTTTAGTCTTTATAATAAGTTTAGTTTTTATTTATATGTTGTAAGTCGATGTTTCTCATCTTTATAATAAGTTTAGTTTTTATTTATATGTTGTAAGTCGATGTTTCTCATGAAATAAAATTAGTTTCCTTTTATTTAATCTTATACATTTTCTTTTTATGTTCAAAGGAAAAAGAATATGATTGGAGACTCCAAAAGAGCTATGGTAAATATTAGAGATGAATGTCTAGTAGACAGTGGAACAACAAACACAATACTAAAAAGCAAGAAATATTTTTCTCTATTGTCTTCTGCAAAGACACATGTTAATACAATTTCTGGTATTAGTAATTTAATTGAGGGCTCCGGAAGAGCTTGTATCTTGTTACCTGAAGGAACAAAATTAATTATAAATGATGCATTATACTCTAGTAAATCCAGAAGAAATTTACTAAGTTTTAAAGATATTCGACGTAATGGTTATCATCTTGAAACCATGACTGAAAATAATATTGAGTATCTCCAAATTACATCTATTGAATATGGCCAGAAGATCATATTGGAAAAGCTGGAAGCTTTATCCTCTGAATTATATTGTACGAACATTAATCCAATAGAATCAAATATGGTAAGTAACCAGAAGTTACTTGACACAAAGATGTTCACTCTGTGGCATGACAGATTAGGTCATCCAGGTAACTTTATGATGAGGAGAATAATTGAAAGTGCAAATGGGCATCCCCTAAATGACCTGAAAATAATATTATCAAAAGATTTATTATGTGCAGCATGTTCTCTTGGAAAACTGATAATTAGGCCATCTAAAAATAAAATTAAAAATGAATCTCCTTCATTTTTGGAAAAAATTCAAGGAGATATTTGTGGGCCTATTTCTCCTCCATGTGGACCATTTAGATATTTTATGGTTTTAATTGATGCATCAACTCGATGGTCACATGTTTGCCTATTAGCCACAAGAAATGTTGCATTTGCTAGGCTATTAGCACAAATAATCCAATTGAGAGCAAATTTTTCGGATTATCAAATTAAGAGTATCCGGCTTGATAATGCAGGAGAGTTTACATCCCAATCATTTAATGATTATTGTATGTCAATTGGGATTAAGGTAGAACATCCAGTGGCTCATGTACATACACAAAATGGTTTAGCTGAATCATTAATTAAAAGATTGCAACTGATTGCTAAACCATTACTTATGAAATGTAATCTACCATCTTCTGCATGGGGACATGCCATTCTACATGCTGCTGCACTTATTAGATTAAGACCAACTGCATATCATAAATTTTCTCCATTACAATTGGTCTCTGGAAGAGAACCAAACTTATCCCATCTTAAAATTTTTGGTTGTGATGTGTATGTTCCAATTTCTCCACCACAACGTACAAAAATGGGACCACAAAGAAGATTGGGAATTTATATTGGTTTTAACTCTCCATCAATAATTAAATATTTAGAACCATTAACTGGAGACGTTTTTACAGCACGTTTTGCTGATTGCCAATTTGATGAGACAATATTTCCAATCTTAGGAAGAGAAAAAGAAAAGCTGGTAAAACAAGAAGTAACTTGGAATGCATCCTCAATATCTTATCTTGATCCCCGAAGTGGTCAATGTGAATCAGAAGTTCAAAAGATTATACATTTGCAAAGAATAGCAAATGAGTTACCAGATGCATTTACAGATACAAAAAGAGTGACTAAATCACATGTACCAGCTTTAAATGCAACTGCTCGAATTGATGTAATCCCAGCAGAGGTTACTATACAGAGAAAACGTGGAAGACCAATTGGTTCCAAAGATAAAAATCCACGACAAAAGAAAGAGCAGAATAAAGCAGTTGGTGCAACTCCAGAAGAGATTAATAAAATCCCAGAAGAGATTGATAAAACCCCAGAAGAGGTTGATGAAGTTCCAGAAGAAACTCAGGTACCTAGTGATTATGAGATCTCAATAAACTATGTACAGAATGGTACAATATGGAACCGAAATGAAACATGTACTGATGAAATTTTTGCATATGCTATAGCAATTGATGTGTTAAATGAGGAAGATTATGTACCAAAAACTCCTGAAGAGTGTATGCACAGAAATGATTGGCCAAAATGGAAAGATGCCTTGAAGGCTGAATTAGATTCGCTTGAAAAGCGCAATGTTTTTGGACCTGTAGTCTTAACCCCAAAAGATGTTAACCCTGTAGGTTACAAGTGAGTATTTGCAATAAAAAGGAATGAGAAAAATGAAATTGTGAGATATAAAGCAAGGCTTGTGGCACAAGGTTTTACACAAATACCAGGAGTTGATTATGAAGAAACATATTCACCTGTAGTGGATGCAATAACTCTTAGATTTTTAATCAGTCTCACAATCACTGAAAACCTTCAAATGCGCCTCATGGATGTAGTCACAGCTTATTTGTATGGATCACTTGATAATGATATCTATATGAAAGTCCCTGAAAGATTAAAAATGCCTGAAGCATTGAAATTAAAACCTCGAGAAATGTATTCTATAAAGTTAAAAAGATCTTTATATGGACTAAAACAGTCAGGTCGAATGTGGTATAATCGACTCAGTGAATATCTCGTAAAAGAAGGATATAAATCTAATGTAATTAGTCCATGTGTTTTTATTAAAAGATCAATCTCAGGTTTTACAATTATTGCAGTATATGTTGATGATTTAAATATCATTGGGTCTCCTGAAGAGATCGAAAAGACTGCAAAATTATTAAAGAAAGAATTTGAAATGAAAGATCTTGGAATAACAAAATTATGTCTCGGCCTGCAGATCGAGCATTTGTATAATGGTATTTTTGTCCATCAATCAAACTATATCCAGAAGATGTTGAAACGTTTTAATATGGACAAAGCTCATCCTTTAAGTACACCAATGGTTGTCTGATCACTTGATATAAAAAAAGATCCTTACCGTCCCCGAGAAAAGAATGAAAAAGTTCTTGGTCCAGAAGTACCATACTTAAGTGCAATTGGGGCTTTGATGTATCTTGCTAATAATACGAGACCTGATATTGCTTTTTCTATAAATGTACTAGCAAGATATAGTTCTGATCCAACACGTCGACATTGGAACGGAATTAAACATGTGTTTCGTTACCTTTGCGGGACACGTGATATGGGACTATTTTATCAAAAAGATACAAAGTACAAATTAGTTGGGTATGCAGATGCAGGATATTTATCAGACCCGCATAAAGCTCGATCACAATCCGGATATGTGTTTACATATGGCGGTACTGTAATTTCATGGCGATCGACAAAACAGACACTCACGGCAACATCATCAAATCATGCCGAATTAATTGCTCTATACGATACTGGTCGAGAATGTGTCTGGTTAAGATCAATGATCCAACACATCCAGGAGGAATGCAGGCTGGAGTCAATCAAAGGAAGTCTGACAGTACTATATGAAGATAATGCAGCATGTATTGCTCAAATCAAAGAAGGATATATTAAAGGTGACAGAACCAAGCACATCTCGCCAAAATTCTTCTCAACTCATGATCTACAAAAGGATGGCTTGATAAATGTTTGTCAAATCAGATCAAGCGACAATTTGGCAGACCTATTCACAAAATCATTGCCAAGAAAAGTTTTTGAGCAACTTTCACAGAAGATCGGCATCCGTCGCTTAAAAGATATACGTTAAAATGAGGGGGAGTATTATACACGTTGCACTCTTTTTCCCTTCACTAAGTTTTGTCCCACTGGGTTTTTCTTAGTAAGGTTTTTAATGAGGCAGCATAACTAATCCGGAAGTATTAGTTAATTCAAATTGGTCCTGAAGTACCAAATTAATATTTGTCCTGCAGTACGATATTAATAGTGTATAATATAAGGTAAAATATCTAAGGGGGAGTGTTATGAAATAATAATAGTACACATTTCACCTTCTCCACCTCATCCACTTTCTATTAGATTTAATTTTGTATTAACTATCTTGTTAATTGTATGACCTTTCATTTGCTTTCTCTAGCTCTATATATAGAGGTTTTGTAAGTGATTGATGTTGATATATATATGGAGATAATATAGAATAAGATTTAGCCTCTCCTCACTTCAATTTTGTTTTGTTTTATAATAGTTGTATGCTTTTTCGTTAATGGTCATGGTAGTATCTGATATATTTGCACTACTATAAAAAACACATTCACTATCGTCCCTTTACTATTGGGTGTCCTTCCGCACGGATGGTGCATGTAATCAGGAGCAGCGCTGTAATTAATTCGAACTATTTACCATCAGGTAGCTTGAACCAACCGATGGCGTTGATGGACCCCTCCCTTGCCATCTATTTTTTATATCCAACCGTTGGTTTTGAGTATCTCTGCGATATCGGTTAGTTTATTGTATCGATGGTGTAGATGTGGTGATCTTTACCATCTGTGATGTAGATGAACCGTCAATATTAGTTTGATCAATACCAACTCTGGTCTTTTTTTCAATCGATGGGGATGTTTTAAAGGGCAACGCTGCAAATAATTGGAACCTAGATTTAAGTATAAAATAACTTCTCAATGTATTAATTCAATTGTACTGATGGCTGGGTTTGTGTATTTTTGTTATTAAGTTTAGAGATATACATATTGTGCAATTATAATAAATGAGATAATTATTTAAAAACATACATGATACCAAATCAAAAGAAAATTAACTAGAGATTTACTTGCTCCTAATATTTTTTGTGTTATAATCATTAATTAACAGAACAAACACACATTGCATGCATGCACAAATGCAGGTAATTAATTAAGATTCATCATTCAACATTAATACTGCCATAATCATAAAACTAGATTCAAATATATATATACATGTACCTATCATAAATTCAAGAAGTATTAATTGTACATAATATTTATAAACTACTGGTAATATTTAATATTTATGCAACATTAATGTCTACTTCGTACAAAAAAACACAACATGCATCCATGATGCATTATCCATGCATACAGAAAATACACAACATGTATCCATACAAAATATATTCTTGAACATATCTAGCTAGTATAACATCAAACTCTTCTCGACATGTACATTGTTGAGTCCTGGAGCTTCATACTCTACAACTGTCCAATCTCACCCACTATAACTATCTGTTCCTCGATTATACGATCTATATCTACGATCGCAATAACCATTCCTTATACGATAGTTCCTAAAATTTTGCAATTCTCCTGTACCAAGCATCAGATATTTCATCGCTAGCCACGACATGTCATTAAACCTCCAGCACCTGACCTCAACCCCATCTCAAGATTTCTTCTTGGAGATGCTTGAACCTGCCCCGGGCGAATTTCTGGATATACATCAACTGACAGAAGCTCACAGTACTATAACAAATTAATGAACAATTTTAATCAATAGATAACTAGATCTTTACTTTAACTTACAACAATTAATTAAATGATGGAAGCTATATATATTAAGTTGGAAAAAGAGTCCATATCCTCGACGGTACCGTAAAAGATTCCCTTTTACAATTAGCTTTTTACGGTTTGAGATTAACTCTCAGCCAGTTTCGGATTCGGACTGACTGAGGGGGCAATATTATTGGGCTTTGAGATTTGTGCCAAGTTAAAAATAACGGTTCAGATCAAGTAATTGTAAAAGATTCTCTGTTACAGTACTGCACTGGATATGAATTCGTTGGAAAAATATATACTTACACAATTATCATGTTGTACTATTGTGAGCTTTGAATAGTTTGGACAACTCTTTATGATCCAAATTTCCATTTGTAAAAAGGAATACGTACAAATAGAAACAGTGACAACCTTCAGGTTATCAAATTTTGGGAGTCTTGGCGGCAAATCTGCTGTTGGTAGTTCCTATATATATACATGTAATTAGGAATAATAATATACAAACACGAGTCAAAATAATTAATTATACTATAAATTCAATTCAGGAATGCAATTAGCACACCAATTAATATGCATGCATGCATGCAATTAGCCAATTAATATGCATATGCAATTGGGGATCTTCAAACTATATATGTGGGTCAAGTAGCACACCACTTAATATGCATATGCAATTAGCACCCATGCATGCAAATTAGCACACCAATTTGCATGCATATGCAATTAGCACCCCATGCATACAAATTAGCACACCAATATTCATGCAGTGAGCACACCTTATTTGTAATTCATGACCTTAAAACTATAAATGTGGGTCAATCATAAAAAATTGAAACTTATAATGTGATTGGGGGTCAAATTATTTAATTACAATACCCAACATTTTATTGTAAACACTTAATTAGACGTCAATTAGAGATATTATACCAGGCGCAGAGCGCACTTGAGATGTAAATCCAGCAGATGAACAGTTGTAATCTTCTTGAGTAAAGCATTGATCCCCTCCATGGAAGGTTGGTCTTGAGAATCCCTGACATTGATGTTGAGGACGGCTAAAGAGGTCCAGAGGTTGTTCTACCTCTTAGACAACACACAAATACGCACTGCCTGTTGGGTTTCCAGCAGCCCTAAGATTATTAAAATTATTGGTTCAGGCATATTCTAATGTAGTCAATTCTCCTCAGATTTTTGTAATGCAGTCAAATCTTTTTCGAAAATGACACTTGGGTCATAATCCACCGTGACGATCATAATATCTCATGTCAATCTTGATGTTTTTTTGTACGCTGGAGATACAATGGCCATCTACTGATGATAGTAGATGAGGCAATTTTGACACAAGTTATTATTGTTATAATTTGCCAGTTCGTTTTAAAGTTAAATATTGATGTTCCTTCAAAATCATCCAACTCTTCATCTCAATTTTTTTTTTTTTTGATTTAAGGCATAATGATGCCCATTTCATTATCATGAAATCATAGTTAACTTACAAGTAAATGAGTTTAAAGCTCAATTACGGAAAGCCATAAAGCACTAACATAGAGCAAAACACTAAAGCTCTGCGTTTGACAGTCCACCAAAAGACAGTAACTCTTCATCTCAATTGGGAGGGAATTTAATATTTTTCAATTTTCAATTTCGAAAACCAGTACATTAATTGTATGATGATTCATGACTCGCTTATTTCTAAAAAAAACAGCTCATTGACACACATACTTATTTTTTTTTTAAAAAGTACATTGTTTTGTTTGTCAAAATAAATTATGCATCAATTGATTACATCAATTTAAATAAAAAGGTATCACTTGATAATTTATTTACATTGAATCTTATGGAAATCATAAAAAATGTAACTTAGTTGTGAGATCAAATATTATGGACACACTATCTATGTGGTCAGCATACTATGCCTATAAAATATAGGCATAATATTATTAGATTTAGTGCATATTTTATCATTCATCAAGTAATTTAAAATCAAATGTTTGAAATTGATGATTATTGATACATCATCAAATAAAAGTAAAATTTCATGAAATTTCTTTATTTAGCCATTTTTATGTTCTACAATACATCTATAAATTTGGTTTTTGATTTCAAATTCATTTGAATTGATTTGAAAAAATTGTCCTCAAGATAAACAACAATAGATTGAGTCTTTTCTTAAATAATTTAATCCGTGTGTGCATTCATAAGTTTGACATGTATTACCGAGTTACTAGAAAAAAATATTACAGCGTATATAATATAATACTTGCACATAGTTCAAATAATTATCTTTTAATGTATTGTATTATTATTGTGCTGCTCTAGGGCTGCAAACAAACCGAACCGAATCGAACTTACCTCCAGTTTGAGTTTGGTTTGAATTAATTTTGAACGAACTCAATTTCGAATCGAATTTTTTACGAACCCAATTTTGAACTTTTACGAACTTTGTTACGACTTACGAGTTATGACTTATGGCTGGGCTATAGTTCGAAATTACAGCACTTCAATAAAAACTCAGGCATTCTGAATTCTAATTACACAGTACACCAAAGTTTATATCAAAGTTCATTACAAATACCAAAATTTATATCAAACACCAAAGTTTAGTACAATCACAGAATCCAAAGTTTTTCAAATAACCAACAGGAGCAACATCACCAGAGTTTTTAAATATTCAAAGTATTCAAAGTACAATTTAAATATCAATAGAAGTACAGAACAATCACCAAAGTCTTAGAATTATTACAAACTCAAATATTATCCTAAATAAAACATTAAAGTTCATTATCAGCTGAAATTAATGGTTCACGTTTGAGTTAATTTTGAACTAAGTTTGGTTTGCGAACCTATTTCGAACGAACTAGGTCCAGTTTGAGTTTGGTTTGAATTAATTTCGAACTAAGTTTTTTTCGAATCAAACTCGAATCGAATTACGAACTACGAATTTTTTGTGCAGCCCTATGTTGCTCAGTCTATGTTTATAAAGAATAAAAGTATATATGTTGAATAAAAAATAAAGAATACAACAATTCGTAATTTTTTAGAAAGCTACTCATCCATGAAACATTTAAATTATTATCCATATTAGTTCTGATAATTTTTTTTGAAAAACATAGCAGCAGCTGCCATGTGTGATTTATTAATTGAGCGTACGATTACATCCGTCAAACTGCTAGGGTTGTATTCATATTAAACCCCTACAAATGGCCACGTCTACAGTGCCATGCAAAATGCGATTGCCAGGTAGCAACTTACATACATGCTTAAACACAGTTTTCTAACCAGAGGTGCATTTCCTGTACCGTGCGATACGCAAGTGTTGTAGCATTCATTCTGTTTTCTCGGAAAATGATTGCGTTGCGGCATTTCCAGATATTCCATACGGTGCAAATCGCTCTTGATGACCACTCCTGCTTACTCATATCTCCTCGAGATCTTACCATTTCCCAAGAGCTATCCCAGATGTGATGCACCGTGCCGGCTATCTTCATGATTGGTCTGCCAAGCAGAGAAGCAATATTAAACCATACTTCTATAGCAAACGGGCATAAAAATAATAGGTGAAGGATGGATTCGATTGGGCAGTTCCTGCAGCAGACACAATCCATTTGCACTCTCATTCCCCTTCGTCTAAGCACATCTCTTGTTGGGATCTTACCTTGAAGCATAAGATAAGTAAAAATTTTGGCTGATGGGGTTACCCGCGCTGACCAGATGTGTTTGAAAGGCCATCTAATCATGCCTCCTTGACTGAGAACCTTGTATGCCGACTGGGCCGTATATGTACCACTCTTATCCCATCTCCAAAGAAGAAGGTCCGGTTGATTTGCGAAGTCACACCGGATGGATGTATGGATTGGCGGGTCCAGAGTGAACCTTATGGGCCATGCTTCGCATAGCGAGAGAAACTGCTGTTGAATTTGGGTCTGGTGCGTCGAAGCTAATGGTAGCTCATTCCATGTATCATACCAGTATGAGATAGATGTACCATCCCCTACCTGCCACTTGGTAGACCAAACAAACAATGATTTTAAGGACTGAAGCTGTTGCCAGAAGAACGAGCCTGATTGCAGCCAAAACCTCGGCTTGAGAACTGCAGGTCTCCTTCGCAGGATTTTTGCTAGAACTGTGTACCATAGTCCATTCGGTTCGTGGTATGCCTTCCACCACCACTGTAGAAGAAGGGTAATGTCTATGAGATTGAGGTTTGAAATGCCGAGTCCCCCCAATACTTTCGGTAGGCATGCAGCCGGCCAATTGATCAAGGACATGGCACGTGTGTTGTCTGTCTTGATTCCCCATAAGAAACCTCGCCGTATTGAGTCAATTCGCTGGATAACCCACTGAGGTAACCGAAAGCACAGCATGTTGTAGATCGGAATCGACGATAAGACCGATTGAACGAGTTGCAGTCTACCGCCTCTCGATATAAGTTTCATTTTCCAGCCTCCCAGTTTTTTCTCCACCCGTTCAATCAAAGGCAAGAAAAGGCGCCTTGTAGGTCTAGTCACTGTAAGGGGCATGCCCAGGTATTGAACCGGAAAATTACTTCTTTGACAACCAATAACCGACTCAACCCAAGTCAAATCTTGCATAGACACGTTCAGCGGTATGAAAATACTCTTGCTGTAATTAATCTTTAGTCCCGAAATAGATGCAAAGAGCCTTAAGACTAATTTGAGGGATATAAGTGTTACATTATGATCCTTGAATAAATAAAAATATACAAAAAGGGCCTAATTGTAAGGATTTCAAATTAATGCAATATTTAAAAACTTGGAGGACTTATGTGCAAAAATTCCATATATTAAGTAAATACCTTTCTTCTTCTCTTTATTTTCTCCCATTTACTCCTCTAGTTTCGTGAGAGGGCTAGGGTTTAGCCGAACCAAAGAGGGAAAGAGAGAGAGAGAGAAATCGAGCGTGGAATCGGATCAGAATTGTCGGAAATCTGAGATTCGAGCTAAATAGACGATCGTGCTCAGTTCTAAAGCTTCAATTTGGTATAATTTTTCCTTCCTTGCAATCTTTTGAAAACCCTAAATGGTTTGAATTGTTGTATTTCTTTGAGAATTCGAATTAAAGTTCGATTGATTTGATATAACTCGATATCCGGTTTGAATTGTATTGAATCGAATGGTTTTTCTTGTGAAATTGGAAATGGTGGATTAGGGTTTTCAGGTGTTATGCACCATTTAGATCTGAATAGATCGAGTTATAATCGTTCGAACATCTCAATTCGTGTTATTTGATTAAATCATCCATTTGAGTTGAATTTTGGAATTAGGGTTTTATGCCAATTTTATACCAATTGAATTCATGGTTTAATGGTGTCGATTCTTGATAACTTAGATGTGAATTATACCTTCTGAATCGATGATACGTAGTAAGGGTTAACCATATCGAACCTCGATCGAAACGAGTTGAACTAAACCTGAAAACCTGATTCTGGGTAATCTATTGCGGGCCGCAACAACTCTATTACGGGCCGCAATACATAGGTTAGCTCAAATGCCGACTGACCAACTCTCTGGAAAAACTGGTTGCGGGCCGCAACAGAACCATTACGGGCCGCAATAAAGGTAGCAGAACAAAATGCTCTCTGGAAAGTTAGGCTACGGGCCGCAACAGATCCTTTACGGGCCGCAATAACACCCAGATTTGCTGCAAATGTATATTTTGTGTTGTACAAACCTAATTGGTTGAACCATTACCTAAACCTATACCATTAGGACCCGAATACGAACCCTAAACCGTGTTTAACCTAATTTAACTCGATTTAACCTACGGGATACCAATCGAATGTTTTAATCGAATCTAAACATATAAATAGGTAGTAAACCTACGAGGCATCGGATCTCGGGATCATTCGAGACGCCTGAGCCTTAGACGTGTACGCTATATACTCAGGTGCGGGGTTTCTGGACTTGTTTGATAGTTTATATTCAGAATTAAACTGTGTTTCGATTGACATGTTGATTATTGGTTGAATTGCATGATCGAATTGTGTTGCATATGCATTGCATTGCCCAAATTAATTAAAACTCGAATTGTTTTATCTGATTGATCTGCATGCTGGTATGGTTATTATTTGTGTATTGATCTGAATAATCTAATTTGGAATTAAAAGTCACCGTGATTTATATCACCATCGGTTGGTGGATATGGTATTACCGTCTCCCATCGTGGCGACGTCACCCAGGGGGTGAATTCAGATTTGTCAAAGTCTATGCATGGACTTTGACGCCCAGTGTTCTAAAGCTTTAGATCGTCTGGCCCTCGGCAGTTCCCAGTACCGGTTGGGACGAGGGGTAAGTGACTCTGTATTATGATTTTGGTTATGGGTGACTTGTGTATCGGAGGCATTACCCAGGAGGTAATGCGTTTGAATGGTCAATTGGTTTTAAATGAATTTTCCGGATCTGAGATGAAACCAGACTTTTAATTAAACGGTTATGCCTGTAACTACCAGATATTCTGAGCTCGAGTCAAACCAAATATTGTGTGATTGAATTTCGGTTTGGCAAATCCTGATTTGATTTCATTTGGCTAATTGATGTCGGGTTATGCGTTCATGTTTATACATTATTATAAACTGATCTGAACTTTATTTGTGTTTATTTTTGAATATAATCTATGATTGCAAGTCCAGGAGCGAAATGTGGCAAATTTATCGCACTGAGAATTTATTTCTCACCCCCTGTTTGGGTTAACTTTTCAGGTTCCGGTTCAGCAGATCCGAGTGGGGCACGAGGTCGGTAGGCCTGGTTTCACCGCTGCTTAGACTGTCTGGTATGGTGGCATTAGGGACTATGTATATAGTTATGTTTTGATTGTGTACATATATGGTCTCTATGTCATTTTGTCATGCGTATCCATCGAGATACGGGTTTGTATGATATTACCTGACCATTTGGGATTTATGTTATTTGTTTGCTTATGTTTTTATTTACTATTATATCGTAATTGTCTTGTAGGCATACGGGCAACCGTATGTCTACGGCAGGAATCACCTGTCACGCCTCGTTGGGCCGCGGGGTGTGACAGGTCTTCCCCGGGTGGTATCAGAGCATGGTTTATAACCTGAACCAGACTTGTTTGGATACGAGAGTGGTATGCGTATTAATTGGGGCCGGCACGACTATACGAATTTCGTATGATAAATAAGGAATATAGAATGTGATAAACTAACTTTGTTTATTCAGAAAATGGAAACACGTCGAGGTAGAGGCAGACCTCGGAGGAATCCTGAACCTAATCCAGAACTAGTTATTGAGCCAGTTGTGGATCAGGCTGGGGCTGGTCCAGCTGGTGCTGGAGGTGCTGGAGGGGCTGATGGCGCTGGAGGAGCTGGTAGAGACCGGGACTTGGATGACCGGTTGATTGCAGCCTATGAGAGAGGTCGTCAAGCACAGATGCGGGATGTCGCACCAGTGGCTCACAGTGGGGCACCCGAAGGTTTCCGAAGGTTATATGATGCGTTTCTGCGCTTGAATCCGCCGCGTTATGATGGAACCGGCGGGTATGCGGTAGCTGAGGAATGGCTAGCTCAGATAAATGCAAAGCTGAATTTATGCCGTGCCCCCGATGAAAATAAAGTGGAGTTAGTTGAGCAACAGTTGGAAAGTGATGCTAGATTCTGGTGGGACGGGGCCCGACGCAATTATGAAGGGGATGAAGCGAGGATTCCTTGGGAATGGTACGAACAACAGTTTAATAGGCGGTTTCTGAGCAATATG
The DNA here is from genome assembly GCA_028015225.1 of Carex myosuroides. NCBI lineage: Eukaryota > Viridiplantae > Streptophyta > Magnoliopsida > Poales > Cyperaceae > Carex > Carex myosuroides. The sequence goes on along the minus strand of CM051485.1, from coordinate 2,121,746 downwards.
CAGCGTGAAGCATTGCGGAGAAAATTCTTGGAGTTGAGACAAGATGGGCGTCCGGTGGTGGAATACAATAGTGAATTTCTGGCCTTGTCGCGCTATGCTACGGATGTAAGAAATGATGTGGAAAGGTATAATAGGCAATACTTGGATGGGTTGGATGGGCATATTTCTATGATCGTGGATACTCCAATGGCGACGGAGTTACAAGCAATGATGGATCACGCCGAACAGGTTGAAATGCATGGTAAGAGGAGAAAGACGCAAGTGGCTGAAAGAAATGTGAAACAGCGAGAAGATCAGAGCAAGCAAGTGTCGAAGTCGAGGGGAGGACCATCATTTACTAGACCCCCTCGGCCGAATATGGCGCCGAGACCCCCATTCAGACAGACCTCTATGCCGGGTTTTAAACCGGTGATGCCTTCGCAATGGTGCCGATCATGCAACCAAGCACACGATGAGGTTGAGTGTAGGCGCAAGGCTAGTGCTTGTTTCGTGTGTGGTAGCGCGGGACATTGGGCGAGGGAATGCCCGAATGCGTTAATGAGGATGCAAGGCCCTAGTAGCACAGGAGGGTCTGCTAGCGTTGGGCGTGGTGCGCCGACGTGGCGCGGACGTGGCGCATTTCAAGCTAGCGGGGCTAGCGCTAGCAGGGCTAGCAGCGCCGGCAGCACCGGCAGGAACGACGGCAGGGCGGCGGCGCATGCGCTTAACATTGCTGGAAATTCGCGCAACGCTGCAACTGCGCAGGGAGGCGGCCAGACTGACATCATGACAGGTTTACTCTCTATATCTGATCATGATGCGTATTGTTTGATTGATACGGGGTGTAGTCATTCGGTTGTGTCGAGGGTGTTCGTGGAAAAGTGTAGTTGGCCAATTGAAACGAGTCACCAAGTTTTAAACGTCCAAACCCCATTTGGATCAACTGATCGAGAAATTACTATATGCCGAAACCGAAATATTAAAGTAGACGGAAGGGAATTCGAGGCTGATTTGTTGGTTATGGATATTATGGGGTATGATGTATTGTTGGGAATAGATTGGTTGACGAGGCACGCAGCAACCATTGACTGTCCGCATCGACGGATTCATTTTGCGAATTCAAGAGGTATGTCGTGTGTTTTGAAATGTAGAGAAATTGGGGAACTAACACCGTGTGTTTCTGCTGTAGAAGTGAGACATTTATTAGAAACAGGGTGTACAGCTTATCTGGCGGCCGTGGTTTATGCGGCTGCGGCAGTTCCAGAGATCAGCACTATACCGGTGGTTTCAGAATTTGTGGATGTATTTCCGGAAGAGATTGTGGGGTTGCCACCTGAGCGAGAAGTGGAGTTCGGTATCGAACTAGTACCGGGCACAACACCGATTTCAAAGGCGCCGTATCGAATGGCACCGGCAGAACTGAAAGAACTTAAGGCGCAGTTGGAAGACATGTTGGAGAGTGGATTTATCAGACCCAGCACGTCGCCGTGGGGTGCGCCAGTGCTGTTTGTCAAAAAGAAAGATGGAACGTTGCGGTTATGCATTGATTACCGCGAGCTGAATAAGGTAACAGTGAAAAATAAGTATCCGTTACCTCGGATTGATGATCTGTTTGATCAGTTGCAGGGATCTTCGATATATTCAAAGATTGATCTGAGAACAGGGTATCACCAGTTGAGGATTCGGCCAAGCGACGTGGACAAAACAGCATTCCGTACAAGGTACGGGCATTATGAATACCTTGTTATGCCATTTGGGCTGACGAACGCACCGGCAGCGTTCATGGATATGATGCACCGCGTGTTTCACGATCTATTGGATTCGACAGTTGTAGTTTTCATTGATGATATATTGGTGTATTCGCACTCTCGAGAAGAACATGAGGTACATCTTAGAATTGTTTTGCAAAGATTGCGCGAACATCAGTTATTCGCAAAGTTTTCGAAATGTGAGTTTTGGTTGAATGAAGTTACTTTTCTGGGGCATGTGGTTTCGGGACAAGGGTTAGCGGTGGATCCCAAAAAGATTCGGGCTGTTACTGAATGGAAGAGGCCGGAGACAGTTACTGAAATTTGCAGCTTTCTGGGGTTAGCCGGGTACTACAGGAGATTTGTACTCGGGTTTTCGCGGTTAGCTGCGCCACTTACAAAATTGTTGCATAAAGGCGTGAAATTTGATTGGGGTACCGCGCAAGATAAAAGTTTTGAGGAATTAAAGAGTCGGCTGGTATCCGCGCCGATTCTTGCTATGCCGACTGATATCTCGTTAGTTTGTCTACATTCCGACCGAACTTTGCATTAAAAACTGTGTCTAAAACCCATAAAAATGCGTGTATTTCATTGAATATCTATAGGACATGGTACTGCTGCTCTCTCTTTCTTTGTTGCAGGAATCGGGCGAAAAAAAGAGGAAAGATCTGGAATCTGAAGGATAATACACGGTCCGTGCACCCTTGCATGCGGACCGTACACCTCTCGCCCAACCATTGACTGAAGACACGCATCTCCAATTCATCGGAACACAGGAACACGGTCCGTGCACTTTTGTGTGCGGACCGTACACGGCATTTCTGGAAACAGAACCCAGAATTGGAAACAGAGCCAGCTGGGAAGGTCGCGAATGGAAGGCTTTAAAAGGCGGATCTCTCTCCGAAAAAAAGGTCATTCTGGATCTGAGAGCAAGTTCTAGGGCAGAGAAGCGACGGCTGGACTTGGAGAAGAGGAAAACGGAGGAAATCGAGAGATTTGCGACGTCTCTTCTTGAATCTTCGAGTTTTGTCATGAACTTCTCATTTATTTCTTGTTTTATCTTCTGTTTTTCCATGTTTGAGTAGACTTTTTAGTTTCTAGGGTTAAGATGTGGTCGAATGCTTTGTTTTATTTGCTAGTTATTGGAATTTGTGTTGAATTTTGTGATTGCTTGTTGTGTATTGTTTTATTGCTTAGTTGAATTTGTTTGGATTAAATGGTTTATCGTTAGATGCATGGCCACATCTAGATGGTATTTCAAACCCTTGATATTCACTCGACCAAACTAAGTATTTGAGATAGGTTTGTGAGCCGAGAGGTGAAACCAAAGAGTAGCCGAAAGGTGAAATTTTCCTCGTATCGAAAGATCGAGAATATCTTTAGTAAACCAACAAGTAACTTAGGTTAATTAAGCCAACAAGCGAAAGTTTAGGTTTAAGAACCCTAAGAGGGAAGAATTTGAGTCTTGTACCAAGTAACTAAGCCAACAAACGACAGTTGAGGATTATTACCTTAGGTACAGCCGAAACACCCCTGCACAAAAGATCGACACATAAACCAATATGCTACTGTATCAACTCGAGGGCCACACGGACCGTGTATGAAAGTACACGGCCCGTGCACATTACACACGGCCCGTGCATGAGAGTGCACGGACCGGGCACTTAGAGGCAAAGCTGAGACGAAATCTGAAACCCTAGGAACCCCTTTTTATTAATTAAAAAACCCAACCAAATTTACTTTGTTTCTTTAAGTACTGTTATTGAACTTTAGACATTTAAACAAAACAAAACCAACCTTTTTGCAGACTTCTAGGATTTTTATATAATTTAAGTAGAATCCAATTTGTTCCAACCGTCCCTGTGATCGATACCCGATAATATACTACGTGCTAGGGTTGTATACTTGCAATCTGAACCAAGAGTGTATTTAAGGTTAAAAGGTACAGCTTGCTGTATCGAAACTTTGTACTATACCTTTTTGGTGTAACACCGACTGCTGATAAAGAGTATACGGTTTACACCGATGCATCTCGATCAGGGTTGGGTTGCGTATTGATGCAAGATGATCATGTAATTGCCTATGCATCTCGACAATTGCGACCGCACGAGCAAAACTACCCGACTCATGACTTGGAGTTAGCGGCGGTGATATTTGCGCTGAAGATTTGGCGGCATTATCTGTATGGCGTGAGATGCCGTATATTTACTGATCATCAAAGTTTGAAATACATCTTCACGTAAAAAGAATTGAATTTGAGGCAAAGAAGGTGGTTGGAATTGATGAAAGACTATGATTTGGATATCCAGTATCACGCAGGAAAAGCGAACAGTGTAGCAGATGCGTTAAGCAGAAAGAGTCAGGTAAACCTGGCGTCGGTAATTACAAGTGAAGCACATCTTCTGGAGGAAATGCGTAGATTGGAAATTCATGTTGGCGCATCACGCGACTTAGCGTTGGAAGTTGCATCTAAATGTAATAGAAGTGAGGTGGGGACTAGCGCAACTGCAATTGCGTCGGTTGTGCTAGCAGCGGTTGAGATCCGATCGGAATTACATGAACATATTCGTGTAGCGCAACAGGATGATCCAAGATGTCAGAAATTTAAACTGCACTACGAGTCAAATGCTGATTCCCCATTTAAAATTCAAGGAGATGACATTTTGCAGTTTCACGACCGCATTTGTGTACCAAATAAATCTGAACTGAAAGATCTGGTTTTATCGGAGGCGCACGACTCGGGTTACGCTATTCACCCGGGGGAAGTAAAAATGTACCAAGATTTGAAGAAATATTTCTGGTGGCCGAAAATGAAGCGAGACGTGCAAAGGTATGTTGAAAAATGTCAGATATGTCAGCAAGTTAAAGCAGATCGACGGAGAAAAGCAGGATTATTAAGACCGCTGGAAATACCTACGAGGAAATTTGAGTCGATCACAATGGATTTTGTATCCGGATTTCCGAGAACTGTTGGTAGATATAACACTATTTGGGTGATTGTGGACCGGCTGACGAAAATAGCTCATTTCATTCCGCTTCGAATTGAGACATCGGGGCAAGAATTAGCTGACTTATTCTTGAAATATCAATTCAAATACCACGGTTGCTCACGCAATATTATTTCGGACCGAGATCCTCGGTTCACTTCTCATTTCTGGGAGAGCTTTCAAGAGACAATGGGTACTAAGCTGAGATTCAGTACAGCGCATCATCCTCAGACGGACGGTCAATCCGAGCGCACTATCCAAACATTGGAAGACATGTTACGCTCCTGCGCGCTAAGTTTACAAGGTTCGTGGGTTGATCACTTGTATCTGGTGGAGTTCGCCTATAACAACAGTTATCACTCGAGCATTGGTATGTCACCGCAAGAGGCGCTGACAGGGCAGCAGTGCCGTACTCCACTGTGGTGGGGACCAGCGGGTACATATCCGCCTACGGGACCGCAAATGTTAGAAGAAATTGCTGAGAAAACGAAAATGGTTCTGAGTCGGCTCAAGTCAGCTCAAGAAAGACAAAGGAAATACGCGGATATTCATCGAAGACCGTTGGAATTCCAAGAAAGTGATCACGTATGGCTTCGAGTTTCGCCTGTCAGAGGCGTACACAGATTTGATGTTTCGGGTAAGCTAAGTCCTCGTTATATTGGGTTGTTTCAGATTTTGCGACGAGTTGGGCCGGTAGCATACGAGCTTGCACTACCACCAGCGTTGGACCGGGTTCATCCGGTGTTTCATGTATCACAGTTGCGCAGATATGTACGAGATCCGGCACATTGTATTGACCATTCTGATCTACACGTGCAAGACGATCTGACCTATCAAGAGGAACCGATGCGGATATTGGATCGAAAAGAGCAACAGCTACGAAGCAAAGTGATCCGGCTCGTGTTGATAAAATGGGGACGACATTCCGATAAGGAAGCGACGTGGGAACTCGAGGAGAGCATCCGAGAAAAGTATCCGGAGTTATTCGACAATTAAGGTACGAAATCAAGTTCAGCGGACTGAACTTCATTTTAAGGGGGGGAGAATTGTTACATTATGATCCTTGAATAAATAAAAATATACAAAAAGGGCCTAATTGTAAGGATTTCAAATTAATGCAATATTTAAAAACTTGGAGGACTTATGTGCAAAAATTCCATATATTAAGTAAATACCTTTCTTCTTCTCTTTATTTTCTCCCATTTACTCCTCTAATTTCGTGAGAGGGCTAGGGTTTAGCCGAACCAAAGAGGGAAAGAGAGAGAGAGAGAAATCGAGCGTGGAATCGGATCAGAATTGTCGGAAATCTGAGATTCGAGCTAAATAGACGATCGTGCTCAGTTCTAAAGCTTCAATTTGGTATAATTTTTCCTTCCTTGCAATCTTTTGAAAACCCTAAATGGTTTGAATTGTTGTATTTCTTTGAGAATTCGAATTAAAGTTCGATTGATTTGATATAACTCGATATTCGGTTTGAATTGTATTGAATCGAATGGTTTTTCTTGTGAAATTGGAAATGGTGGATTAGGGTTTGGTAAAATGGTGGAATTTGTGAAATTACTAAGTTTTCAGGTGTTATGCACCATTTGGATCTGAATAGATCGAGTTATAATCGTTCGAACATCTCAATTCGTGTTATTTGATTAAATCATCCATTTGAGTTGAATTTTGGAATTAGGGTTTTATGCCAATTTTATACCAATTGAATTCATGGTTTAATGGTGTCGATTCTTGATAACTTAGATGTGAATTATACCTTCTGAATCGATGATACGTAGCAAGGGTTAACCATATCGAACCTCGATCGAAACGAGTTGAACTAAACCTGAAAACCTGATTCTGGGTAATCTATTGCGGACCGCAACAACTCTATTACGGGCCGCAATACATAGGTTAGCTCAAATGCCGACTGACCAACTCTCTGGAAAAACTGGTTGCGGGCCGCAACAGAACCATTACGGGCCGTAATAAAGGTAGCAGAACAAAATGCTCTCTGGAAAGTTAGGCTACGGGCCGCAACAGATCCTTTACGGGCCGCAATAACACCCAGATTTGCTGCAAATGTATATTTTGTGTTGTACAAACCTAATTGGTTCAACCATTACCTAAACCTATACCATTAGGACCCGAATACGAACCCTAAACCGTATTTAACCTAATTTAACTCGATTTAACCTACGGGATACCAATCGAATGTTTTAATCGAATCTAAACATATAAATAGGTAGTAAACCTACGAGGCATCGGATCTCGGGATCATTCGAGACGCCTGAGCCTTAGACGTGTACGCTATATACTCAGGTGCGGGGTTTCTGGACTTGTTTGATAGTTTATATTCAGAATTAAACTGTGTTTCGATTGACATGTTGATTATTGGTTGAATTGCATGATCGAATTGTGTTGCATATGCATTGCATTGCCCAAATTAATTAAAACTCGAATTGTTTTATCTGATTGATCTGCATGCTGGTATGGTTATTATTTGTGTATTGATCTGAATGATCTAATTTGGAATTAAAAGTCACCGTGATTTATATCACCATCGGTTGGTGGATATGGTATTACCGTCTCCCATCGTGGCGACGTCACCCAGGGGGTGAATTTGGATTTGTCAAAGTCTATGCATGGACTTTGACGCCCAGTGTTCTAAAGCTTTAGATCGTCTGGCCCTCGGCAGTTCCCAGTACCGGTTGGGACGAGGGGTAAGTGACTCTGTATTATGATTTTGGTTATGGGTGACTTGTGTATCGGAGGCATTACCCAGGAGGTAATGCGTTTGAATGGTCAATTGGTTTTAAATGAATTTTCCGGATCTGAGATGAAACCAGACTTTTAATTAAACGGTTAAGCCTGTAACTACCAGATATTCTGAGCTCGAGTCAAACCAAATATTGTGTGATTGAATTTCGGTTTGGCAAATCCTGATTTGATTTCATTTGGCTAATTGATGTCGGGTTATGCGTTCATGTTTATACATTATTATAAACTGATCTGAACTTTATTTGTGTTTATTTTTGAATATAATCTATGATTGCAAGTCCAGGAGCGGAATGTGGCAAATTTATCGCACTGAGAATTTATTTCTCACCCCCTGTTTGGGTTAACTTTTCAGGTTCCGGTTCAGCAGATCCGAGTGGGGCACGAGGTCGGTAGGCCTGGTTTCACCGCTGCTTAGACTGTCTGGTATGGTGGCATTAGGGACTATGTATATAGTTATGTTTTGATTGTGTACATATATGGTCTCTATGTCATTTTGTGATGCGTATCCATCGAGATACGGGTTTGTATGATATTACCTGACCATTTGGGATTTATGTTATTTGTTTGCTTATGTTTTTATTTACTATTATATCATAATTGCCTTGTAGGCATACGGGCAACCGTATGTCTACGGCAGGAATCACCTGTCGCGCCTCGTTGGGCCGCGGGGTGTGACAATAAGGGTCACTACTAGAATTCCCAGTAAAAGCAACGGGAGCAAGTGCTTTTTGCAAGCGTGGGAAGGGTCGTTGCAAAAGATTTTGATTTTTTGATTAAATTAATATAATTGCAACGGGAGGCCCTTGCAAATAATCACGCTTGCAATTATGTGATGGATCCCCTTGCTAATGTCTCATATTGGCCCTTGCAAATAATAATACCCACTCCAAACACGCCAGATATTAATTTACTGTGAATTGTGTTACTATTTGCAAGCGGCACCGTTGCAAATGTTTTTAGAGTTATTTTATATATTATTATATTCTAAAAATGCATTATTATTTGCAAGAGGCACCGTTGCAAATGTTTTTATGATGTTGTTTATATTATTATATTGTGAATGCCCTAACTATTTGCATGAGCCACCGTTGCAAATAATTCTAAGTTTATTTTTTATATTATTTTACTCCAAAAGTCGTAACTATTTGCAAGCGGCACCGTTGCAATTGTTTTCAGAATTATTTTTAATATTATTATATTCAAAAAGACATTATTATTTGCAAGAGACACCGTTGCAAATGTTTCTATGATGTTGTTTATATTATTTTATTGTGAAGGCCCTAACTATTTGCATGACCCATCGTTGCAAATAATTTTAAGTTTATTTTTTATATTATAAATCACAGCAACAAAAACTTTAATTATTTTTTAGGAAAGGAAAATTATAATACAAATTTATATCATAAAAGATACACATTGATATTTTTTTACAAAGTTACAAACTCCATTAGTAACTATCAAACAAAAAAAATTAGAATGAACAATCATATAAATGGTGCATGAGTGTGCTTTTTCCCATGTGCTCTCAAATTTCAAACATACAAGAAAATAAAATTGACTTAAATTGTATATAAAGTAACATTAATTTCAAAACAGTAAAGTTTTAATGTTACTAGAATAAATTTCTAATTTCCATTTAATAACTACCATATATATTTATTTCCATTTTTAGTGATAAGAAAACTATAAAGCAGAATGACTAATGCCAAAAAAAACTAAAATACCACATGCATAAAAATCCTCTTCAACATCAAGCTCCTCTAATCCTCCAATCCCAAATCCATGTGCATAAAACTTGACTAATTAAACTAAGAACCACAAATTTTTATGATTTTCATAGTCCCATTTAAAACAGCCTTAAGTCATCTGTGGATTGATACAAATATTAAAACAATAGAAATGCTTGAAGTAATTAAAGCAAGATTCTTGTGATATTTCACACGGCCTTAAGTCATCCCAGTTAGAATACAAGAAATTGACAATGCTAATATCTTCACTACGGTTCTAAGTTCTAACTGTTGAGGACTAGTTTATGGAATAAACCTTTCACCTGCATGTACTCCTAATCATGATTTACTCGTTATTTGAATCACAATTTACTGTATTCCATTAGACTGGTACATGTCCTTTGGTACCAATAGTAAAATATCACTTAAGGGCATTTCGATGGTCAAGTATGGGTATCCAATAGTCTTCTTTGTGTTTAGGTGACCTTGCTAGATTATCACCATAATCTCAATGTCAATTGATGCGCCTCTTGTCTGTCAGAGAAATATGTGTTAATCTTGATATTCAGAAATAGAAGTTTTGGTATTCTGACAGCCTATTTTGTGAATTTTGCACAGGCCAATCTACAAGGCCAAAATTTGTGTTCTTGGTGTCTAAATTCTCAGGAGAGTGTAAGCTTTTACCCTAATAAATTTTAAATTTTTCTGAGACCTCTAGCTATGTCAGATGTTTGATTTTGTGAGAGGCAGTCCGTGTACCTGCCTGGTACAGTACCAGTTTTTTTTTTTAGAATCAGAATTTTAAAATGCTCTCAGAAATTGTACAAAAATCAGAAAAATATGAAATTTGTTTCTGTTTGTCCATGAAAATGTCCTTTATTAGCTCATAAAACAGTTTGATCATATGCAAAGTGTAGATATGGTTCTAATTTTAGTTTGTATAGAGTGATGGTTCTAAAACAGGAGCTCAAAACAAATGGAAATGAACTACCAAATTAGAGAAAAACGAACTAAGATGGATCAAACAGGCACAGCCCAAATTATGGATTCAGAAAGTGGACATAACAAAACCTGCATGAATGTGACATCAGTGAAGCTCATGGCTTTGTTTTTGACATCAGCATTTGTACCATCCTATGATATAAGAAGCAGACCTGTTAAACCAAAATCTTTTCTCCTTATTTTCTGCGGAGTAAAAAACAATAGATAACAAACCGAGAAACTTCCATAAATAGTACCTGAGATATGAAAAGTGGAAATTTCGAAGCAACTGAGATTTGGTATCTGGAATTCACAGTTTAAATTAAAAGAATGACCTCTGGTGGTTGATTCAAAAATTAAGTTCACATAAGATATGTGATACTTGTAATATATCTCCCAAATGTGAACAACAAACTGTTAGTATGTTACTGCTGACAGGATTCTAGTATCATGACATCCTATTATTCCACGATTACCTCTATCATACTAAGTTACTATAAAAGGCCATGTAAATGAATCAAATGTTGACATGAACAACAACCTACTTGCCTATGATAATTTCAATGGACAAATAAAATAAAATAAGAGTAAATATATTACTTCAAGATAGATTGGATTGTCCTTTCTAGGTAGTCAGGGCGATTGCAAGCCATTACCACAACAGCTGCTACAGGGACCTAAGCACAAAAGGGAGGAAATAATGTGAAGTTTGTAAAATGTTACTCTACGAAGGACATTTTTGAAAGTCAAGGGAATGTAAGGTGAAAGCTGCAAAGAAAATAATTAGAGTTGTAAATAAAAATTGAAGTACAGACCTCCTCTCTATGGGTCATTGTCAGTTGAAGCTTTTCTGCACTCAAAGTAAGAATAGTTAACAGCACAGCCAACTTATCACACATGTAAGCAATCAAAGCAACAATAAACATAAAATAAATGCACTCTGCAGTTTTATGCATCTTTTAGTAGCTCAAGTTTGGAAAAAAGAGGTGCCTTGACTCTTGATTAATATAAAAATTAAAAAAAAAAACTGAAGGTGAAGGTGAAGGTGAAGAGAGAAACTGGAACTGTAAAGAACACATACTTTGAAGATCTTGAATTAGTGTCTTTAGTTGAGCGCACTCTTCATTTTTCCGTAGCATCTTTTCTAAGATAAGACCAAAAGTTCATAGTTGGAATTAATTATAAAATAATTGAAATTAAAGGGCAGATCTGCTTTTAAAAGGCACAAAAGACCGAGCCCAGGAAAAAAACCTAAAGCTTTCCTTGAACCTGGATTGGAAAATGCATGGCTGGTAACAGATGTAAAGTGTTGGGACAGACATGTAAGGTATAATGGTAGTTTGGACCTTCTATTTCATTAATGTTCCTCTTCTAAAACTATCATATATACTTTTTTCTTTACTAGTATGATTCTATCAGAAAAGTTTGTTAAATCATTCAAGTGTCAAGATTAAGAAAAGATAAAATAAATGATGTTACCTTCTAAATCATTCAAATGATGTCAAGACACAAGATAAGAAAAGATAAAATAAATGATGTTACCTTCTAAATCTACAATTCTCTCCTGTTGCTTGCTTATTTGATCAATTAATATTCGTGACTCACTCACGCATTGGTTTTCAGCCTTTTCCTGATTAAGAAAAAGCATAGTACCTAAACATTAGCAAACGTTCCATATTGTGCCAAGATATAGAAGTAGATCTCAGTTTATAATTTTGTTTGCACCAAGGAATACAATACGATATGTTGGTATCAAACTTAGGAAGGTGATCTGCTGTTTTTGCCAAAACTTTGCTTTTGCAGCTTGGATTTTCTACTTCCCCATTATTTATCCTAATTACACAATTCAGTTAAAGTGACTTGAACTATGTCATGTCTAAGCTAAGTTACACTATTGATGGTGGGTCTAGTGTTGAGGCTCAAGCAAACACTGAAAACAGTATATTGAGGCTAAATTAATGTATACTGAATTACTGATGCTTAAAAAACCAAGTGAGGGATTGGTCAAGGCTATTGGCCTCACTGGATCTGGATAAGTAGATGACCAATTGAGGCTTAATTTGGCTAACTACGAAGACCAAGTGTACTGTAGTCTCTCTTTTATCTTACCCACTAGGTTCAGTATCAGTATCAGTATCAGTATAATTTTCACACATTGGACCACTATTTTGAACATACGTTAAAAAATTAGAGAAAAATAATAATAATTAGGTTAAAGCAAAACAGTACTTACTACCGCTGCTAATCGATCGGCATAGTGTGATTGTGTTGCAAATAGGCGCACCTTATATGGGGGCTGCGAAATAAAGGTGAAATTGATAAAGACTGTGCAAGAAAGGTGTGAAATTGAGAAGGCAATGGATTTTCATCGAACTTGTGCACTTATGTTTACTAAAAATTTCCACATTTTATAACTCCTCCTAACTTTAAAATTAGAAGATCTAAACACTATAACTACCAAACAAAGAAAATTATCAGTTTAATAAAAGCTTGTGTACTTATGTCATTTCATCGAACACCTTGAGTGCACATAATCAAACACCGGTATACAACTTAAAAAACTAAAAAAATGTACAACAAGGAACTAAAGAAAATGGGGCAGGAAGAACTAAAGAAAATGGGGCAAGGAAGAACTAAAGAAAATGGGGCAAGGAACTAAAAAAATGTACAACTAGGAGAGGCGAGGTGGAGGGCAGTGATGTGGAGAGAAGTGCGACGAGTTAAAGAAAATGGGGCAAGGAAGAGAGAGGGGGGCGGGGAGGGCTTGGTACGCTCGGGCTTGGAGGGTGAGAGAGAGCGAGAGAGAGTGAGAAGGGCTGACAAATGTTTGAGCTTGAGCGAGAAAGAAAGTGGGTGGGTTTGAGCCAGAGTGCGAGAGGGAGCAATTAAAAGTGCGCATTCCAGAGTGAAATTGCAGCGGGCCTTTAAAAGAACTTTCACTGAACGGTGGGACATCAATTGTCAGAGAAGAGAAAAATGGCGCTGAAATGAAAAGTTTGGAGGGTGGGACATGATTGTCAGAGATGGTAGAAAGGGAGAAAGGGCGCTGAACTGAAAAGTTTGGAGGGAGAAATGAAAATAAGTCTAAAGTACGGTAGTGAAGAAATTTGGAGTCCTCTTAAGCTAAAAATCAGGACCCATCTGTCACTGAATAGATATGTATAAAAAATGTAACTAGTATTGTTAAATGGAGATGTCCATTGATAATCAGGATAGCACATTTTTAATCTGATGGTTTAGATATACAAATGTTCATAGCCCTTCGATGTTTCGATATTCCATCGACTTGATGGATAGGTAAATAAAAATAAAATTTCATCAAAATTTGCTGCAGGAATATATATGCAGTGCTCTTTAATTTCAACGGTTCCGATCGACCAACGGACGACGTGTTTACGTGCGCCTTCATTAACTCACAAAGCAAGAGTATATGTTTTATTAAACAAAGTATATGTTTTATTAAACATATACTCTTGCTTTGTGAGTTAATGAAGGCGCACGTAAACACGTCGTCCGTTGGTCGATCGGAACCGTTGAAATTAAAGAGCACTGCATATATATTCCTGCAGCAAATTTTGATGAAATTTTATTTTTATTTACCTATCCATCAAGTCGACGGAATATCGAAACATCGAAGGGCTATCAATGATTCATGTTGGATCGACGCTCGGACACAATAAAACTTCATAATTTTTAGTTTGATTACGTTCAGTGTTTTTTCTTGATCATTGCAAAACAAATTTAAAATCATTTCATTGCAGATCGACCGTTGATCGCTCATGTGAAAATGAACGGTCCGTAAATATTTACTAAATTTGAAGGGACAAATAATCACGAATTCAATAAAATTTACAACTATAAGTATGATTTGATCATAGAAACTATAACAAATTTAAAAATATTTTTTTTGAAATTTTTTCATATTATTTTCTGTAAATGCATTAACTAATTTGTAAATATGTAAATCTGAACGGTTCGATTGAAAATGTGTTGTCCTGATGTCTTCATTTAAGAGGTTGTGAATACTCTCTGAGGTAGCAGAATATTTTTGTGTAGATCTGAACCTAGATCATTGCACAGGCTCCTTTAATATTCGTTTAGACGGCTTCGATCTAAACACAAATCTTATATTACCTCAGAGTATATGAATTGGTGGGTAGGTCTCCCAGCGCAATACAAAGCCCCTTCTCCTCTCAGCCTCTCTGGACTTGGAGAGTTTTTTTTTAATCTGATCGAGCCTCCATTTATTTTTCCTCTTCCCGCTAATTTATGCCAAAACCCTAGCTTTCTTTTTCTTCCCTCCCATTCTACAGTTTTCGCCCAAATTCCCTCTCCCGCTAATTACCAAACGTCTCCCCTCCTGTCCTTTCTTGTGGAGACTCAGACCCGCCTCTCTCTCGCCCAAATCCGATCCGAGTCGCCATGGAGTCGTCCAGCCCCCCGCTTCGTTCTAAGAGAAATCCCTCACTTCCTTGTCAGCTCAGTTACTCTCACCGCTCTGCACCTTGTGTCGGCGACTGGTGGCTGTTATAGGCGGTGGCGCCTCCTAGACCCTGATCTAGGTCTGAGCCTTTATTGATTTTTTATCGCATTTCTTAATAATTTTGACTTAGATTGGATCTGTGAAATTGTTTAGACTTATCAATTGAATGCATGTCACACCCCCGGACAACCCGCCGCGCATTTAAACGCAAGGCGTTAAGCACATCACATACATTATCAATAATACAACCAACAAGCCACTATATTAAACATAAAAGGAGTCCACAATCAAATAGAAAAGGGAAAATATGTCAGACATGGCTAGTCAAACAGTTACCGCCATGTCTACACAATATATAGTTCATACAAATGTAAATTTAAAGCAAGTAGTGGCTACTTTAAGAACTTCCGCTAATTCCTCACTCGCGGCCTTCCTCCATGTCTTCTTCTCCATTTCCTGGAACTCACATAAAAGGTGGTACGGTGAGAGATCGAACTATCTCTCAGTGCGGGATTTAGTTCCAGCCCGGTGTTTTTACAAATCAATGCATTTGATATCCCAAATAACAATAAAGTAAAGATTTCAAAATTTTCCCCAAATTTCCTATCAATTCAGATATGCAATCATTTCAAAATCATTTTCATCCCCACCTCTTTTAAATTCACGTTTAAGGTTTTTAAATTCCACACTCTGGAAAACCATGCCCGTACATAGAAATCCGGCGAATCGCCACGCAAGGACGACCCGAATATCACACTCTAGATGGGCCATTTCGGGGACCCATCCAGCGAACCGCCGCGAATTTGGCGACCCGTTCTGTTCTGTTCTGTTCTGTTCTGTTCTCACACTGAGCTGCCACACACGGACAGCCTGATTTTCAAAACACATGCTGAGCCGCCTCACACGGACGGCCCTAATTTAAAGAAAAACAAATCATTTACTTTCCCCATCCCCAATTCACATTCACAATTCCTGTCAATTCAATTATATGCACTAAGAACTCCTATCATGCAATTCTACAACAAAATCAAACGAATGTTCGACATCCACAACATGCAGTTTATCTACCAGATTTGAAAAAGGATTTCTTACCTCAATCCACGCATTTGTATATTATTTGTAAAACAAGACCAGGAACCCGCACCTGTATTCTCAGTGATCTCGCTTGTGTCGGAATCTCGCGTATTCTCGGCGTCTCCTACAACCTCGCGGTTTGCTCCTAAGTTTATAAACGCTTGATTAGGTTCTTAATTCTATTCGTATTTAATCCAATTGTCATCTAAACATTTTAAATAAAGTCCTTAAATGGGTTAATGAGCTTCGGGTCTAGGGTTAGGGTTAATGGGTTTCGGTTTCGGGTTAATAGATGTATGATTTCGGCTAGGGTTAGGGTTTCGGCTGAGTAGGTACGGCCTGGTCTGACCTAGTTGGTACGGCCTGGTCTGACCTAGGTAGGTACGGCCTAGCCGCACGGCCTGGTACGGGCCGTACCTAACTTAGGGTTTTGGGTTTTTGGCCGGCCAAGGGAAAAAGAGAAAGAGAGTCGGCCAACAAAGGGAAAAGGAGGGGGAGAGGCCAGAGGGTTGCGGCTAGGGTTTTCCTTCGGGTCAGCGGCAGCCAAGGGACAAGAGAGGCGGTAGAGACAGAGGAAGGGATGAGGTTCGGTTGGGGTAGAGAGGGAGGGCGGCGGCAAGGAAGGAGGCCGCCGGTTTGGTGGTGATTGGCCTTGTGGCCGGCGGCAGCCAAAGAGAGAAAGGGGGGCGGAAAAGGAGAGAAAGAGAAAAAAGAGGAAAAGAGAAAGAAAACAAACTTACAGTAAGAGGGAATGATTGTCTGTGGCAAAATAGAGGAGAGGGACATATTATATGGTGGGGAATTTGGGCTAAACTTAGAATTGGGCTTTTATTTCATTTCTATAAATTTCTGAACTCTAATTTAATACATTTATTATTTTCTAAATTAAATTCTGTATAATTTTAATCATACCATTATTTCGAAGCGTTACAATGCATGTGATAAATTTGATATTTCGTTCAAAGTTTACGGACACCTCTTGAATCAAACACTCCTGATCACTGTTTGAGAGAGTCTTTTCTCGTTTCTTTGAAATTTAATTTGCTATTGTATCTCAATCTCAATGTTTGATCTTATTTGAAGTATGCTGGTCTTATATGGGTATTCAATTTAATTTTAGGTCAAGTTTGGGCATGACTTTCTGTAACACAGCAAGTTTCAATTCAGTTTGGTGGGTTAATGTTTGCTTTCTATGGTGATAGAATTTACATTTGATTTAATCAAGTTCGTGGAATCAACCTAGCATTATATACCTCTTTTGCATTAGTCAAATAAGTTAGTGAAATTAAGGAATGCTTTCTGGCATAAAAAAGGAAGCGCCAGAATTGAAATTGTTCAACTACACTCCTATCTCTACCATGGGTCTCGCTCAATAAGAATCATTTGCCTATATCCTTTGATGCAATGAGAATTTTGACTAGTTTGCTTCCACTTTTTCTCATTTAATAAGAAATGTTTTATTTAGAAATTACGATCCCAAGACGAACTCAACTTCAAAATAGGTCCGCTTCTGAAAGACAGACCTTTCAGACGATAGGATAGGCCAGGTAGAACATAGAAGAGAAGGTAGTCAACCATATTAATTACCTTAGTACTTAACTTTGCTACAAGGAAGTAGGTCTATTTTAGCACACTTTACTTCTCGCTTATAAAAGAATCATTAAGCATAGGTTAGAGAGATATATATGGTTATGCTGATTCTAGCAAGTTGCAAACATTTGGGTTGCTACTGGATAAGGTTTAGAGACAGACATTGTCTTTGTTCTTATGATTTTTTTTAAGTCTTAAGCATTTCTTCTGTATTTCTAATGATGCAGGCTAGCCTTATTGCAGACATAGTATAACACTTTGTAGATGCCAAGCTCAACTTTTCTATAATCAAATGACAAAGATGTAAGTAGTCTTCCCTTGTAAAAATAAGTAGTCTTCTTGGCAGTGTAGATAAGTAGTCTTCTTGGCAGTGTAGATAAGTAGTCTTCCCTTCTATAATCAGTGTAGATAAGTAGTCTTCCCTTGTAAAAATCTTTTTGGCAGCATGCACTAGTATCGGTCAGTACACTTGTATATGAACCTGATACCTTAATTGCTCCAAATTTTGACACAATCATTTAGGCATGAGATGAACTAGTAATAACTTTAGGTATGTACCTGTACATTTGCCATGTGCCATGTACCAATGGTTTGGTACTGCATAGGTTCTTTTCAATTTGCATTGTGACATACTGTCATCTAAAACTTCCTAGTATATCATACCTCCAAAGAGTATTTCTTTTCTTACTTGTTTTTTTCAAATACTTTAATTTAATAATTTTTATTTGGAAGATATTTCTAAGTAATTACTTTAATTACTTGTCTGTGAAATTAGTCAAGTAACATTAGTTGGTCTTTTTGTGCTGAAGTTGTTTGTGAAAGAGTGAACAAAAAAAAGAAATAAATACATTATTTGTTTGCTTTCATGCTCACCACACTTGACCCATGTAGGAAATAACCAACCATACACCAAGGGTAGCAGGTGTTTTGAAGGGTTCTAGAATATGATTGTAAGCATTGATGCATGCAGTCAATTTGTTGCATTGATGAATGCATTTAAAGTGTTCGACGAAATGCCCGAACCAAAATACTAGAATTTCCTAGCGCTCTCTTTGGCTGCTTCGCCATATCCAGGTGAGATCTGATCTCTCAAGTAATATCTCTTCCTTTCAATTTATAATTTTCTATCTGTGCAGTACTTAATTTTCTTAATTTTTGGACATTTCTCTTATTTTGATTAGTAGTGATATGTCTTTTAAGCACCAAGCACATTTACAAACTAGTGAGCTTAATTCTAAATTTCCTTCAAATTTTCATAGCATTTGAATGATTGGTGCCATTACAACCCTAGTAAGCATTGGTAATTAAACTATTAGTTTGGGTATTGGCCAATACGACAATGCTTGGAATTGTGTCTGTATTGTTCCTAGCCTCATTCTAAATTTTCTATTCAGTACTGCTGATTAGTTTACGTAAGAGGGAGCTGATGATACATATATATTTAACTATTCTTAAAGGGTACAAACTAATTTTGCAGCTCTCTATGATACATATATATTTAGCTCTCTAAAAGAGGTACCCTTTAAGAATATATATGTATACCCTTTAAGAATATATGTAACCGTGATGTATCAAAGGGTTATCTTGACTGTAAGCGTTTATATTGACAATTAGCATGAACCAACCCCTCTTTTATTCTGTATCATCACGCTGATTAGTTTTATTCTGTATTGAATGGGAAAGCTAATTTTTTTGATACATCACGCTGATTAGCATTTATCTTGACTGTTATACCGGGTACTGATGATACATATATATTTAGCTCTCTAAAAGAGGGGAGAACCCCATCTCACGCGACTAAGGGAAGGCCAAATTTGGTAAATGCCATAAAAGAAGGGCTTGATCAGTATAAAACCACATGAGAAATCAGAACTTCAAGAAATTTAAAGAACAGCTCACATCCAGCAGCAGGTACACCTCATAAACCTCTTATTTAGAAAGTGGATGCTACAGTGAAAACCGTAATATTTATGTTTTACTATATTTGATTGTGTTTTTGTGAAAATTACAGTTACTTCGTGGTGATTCAGGTCTCTTTTTGACCAACCTACCTAAAGATGATGTTGAAAGGTAAATACTCTCTGATTTAATTTTTTATATTTTTGTGCAAGGTGAAATTTCTTAGAAAAAAATTCCCAAATAAGTTTGTTCCGACATTTCAGAAAATTCGGAGCATTTGAGGAGCGAGAAAGAACAGGGACTATATGCTACAGAGAAGGTTGCTACTAGAGTAATCTTAATTTTTTTTTACCGAGTTATTGATTAATTACCATTAAAAGTAATAATGGTATTTGATTTGATTAACAGAGAGAGCTTAAAGCTGGGCCTTTGGATCAATTCTGGCATGAAATGGAACTATTTTTTGTATAAACAAGGGTTGCCTGTTCGCTTGAATATAGGTAAAAATAATATCAAATTGCCCTTTGCTAGTTCTGTTGTAATATTTCATTCTATATAGATATTTAATATATATGCTTCATTTTATTGAAATACAGGGGATATATAATTATTATTAAATATATTATAACCAAAACATTTGATTATTGTTAATGGGAATATTTTCAGTAATCGGTTGTCAATTCCTTATCTAAACTTGATTATTAAGCTTTGAGATATTATCAATGATTGGTTGTCAATTGGTTGTTGAGATAAGCTTTGAGATATTAACCTGATTATTAAGCTTTGAAAAAATAGCATTGTTTTGTCTCAATATTGTTCTCTCAAATACTCATTATTTAATATTTTGAATGTTTATTTCATTAGGTATCTGATTGCAAAGGCTATCTTGAACATTCTTAAATACTGCTTCTTATGATTGGTGCTAATGGAAAATTTCAGAATTATGCAACTAATTTCTTGACTGTAAATTATTTTGTAAATTTTTGTTAAGGGGTGGTTGATATATTTTGGGTATATTTAGAAGTTCATTGTAGTGTTGTTGTTGTAATGTTTTTTGGTACAATGTATGATAATTGTACTATGTTGATTAATGCTTATTAAATTTTATATCTATATTTCAATGTGTTTATGTAAATCTGGTTCAATAAAAATGTAATAGATTATTGGGTTGGTATTGGGTTGGTACCAGATTGGTACAGGGAAGGAGAATTGTAGAATTGGAGCATGCAAAAAGTATCAATGGTATCCTTGCAAATAATCAAGTGGGGTCCACTCACGCTAGCCTTGCTAATAATCCGATGGGACCCACGTCAAATATCCTTGCTAATAACCAGTGGGACAACCTTGCAAATAATAAGTGGGGCCCACAACTACATCTCCTTGCTAATACCGAGTGGGGCCTACACTACATCTCCTTGCTAATACTAAGTGGGGCCTACACTACATCTCCTTGCTAATACTAAGTGGGGCCTACACTACATCTCCTTGCTAATACTCAGTTGGGCGTCAAAAACCAAAGTATTAGCAAGCGTACTTTTTGCAACCGCAGCCCTTGCGAATAGTATAGCAAAATGTATTAGCAAGCGTAAGCCCTTGCAAAAAGTCTAAAAATGAGTATTTGCACTGGGGCTTAAAGCAACGGGAGGATTTGCAAGCGTAGCGCTTGCTAATGGGGTTTTTCGGGCTTTTAGCAAGCGTAAGCCGTTGCAACAAGCCAATTTCTACCGTTGCCTTTACTGGAGATTCTAGTAGTGGGTTGTGATATCGGCCGCCGAGATGACCGCCGTATCGTCGGCATATTGGAATGCCATGATTGATTCTCTTATTTTCCTTGTGATGTGGTGGCTGAGTGACCTATTTACCGTCGATACCATTCGTTGCAATACGTCGGCCGCCAAGGAGAGAGGGGATCACCTTGGCGCAATCCTCTCTTATGGCTGAAGTAAGCGGAAGCCTCTCCATTGATAAGGACACGAGAAGAAGCTGAGGTTAGTAATTCTTTTATCCAGAGTAACTGACCAAGATATGGCCAAAATACGAACTGTGTGTCGCTGAGTGCAGATGGAGTGTGGCCCGAGTGCGTCCGCACTGCGCTCGGATTTTCTGTTTTCTGTGTCTGATGGCTGAGTGCGTCCGCACTCTGGGTCAGTGCGTCCGCACTGGGGTCGGTTTCTCCTGTTTTGCTCTGAAATTCAAACGGGCATAACTCATGATCTGTAACTCCGTTTTCAGTGTTCTACCACTTTTCGGAAAGCTTGCGAGAAGATCTACAATTTGCTCCATTTCCTGTAACTTAAATAGACTTTGGCAGTAACTTGATTCTTTGATATATTTCATTATATTCTCTACTAAAATACAAGATATTTGGTGCTATTATGTGATAAAAACCAGACCGAACATGTATATAATTTAGACCTATCAGTAACCATCTTGAAGGGAAACCTCTAGCTTGCATGGTGTTGAAGAGGAACTCCCATTCGATCGAATCAAAGGCTTTTGCGAAGTCGATTTTTAGAAAGACGGCCGATCTTTTGGAGCATGAGATGTGGTGCAGGAGCTCTCTCGTTGCCACGAAATTGTCCGTAATTTGACGTCCTTGAATGAATGCTGTTTGGTGACATGAGATTAGGTTCGGCTATTTATCTCGCAATCTATTGGAAAGGATTTTGGAGAAGAGTTTCGGCAAGGCATTTATGACACTGATCGGGCGGTAGTCGCTGACCGAGGAGGGGGAATCTTTTTTAGGAATCATCACTACATTAGCCCTGTTGACTTCATCAAGTTGGAGACGGTTATGGTAAAATTCATTGATCATGGCCATGATTTCCGTCTTTAATTCCGGCCAATAGGTTTTAAGGAACTCATTAGGGATGTCGTCTGGGCCCGAGGCTTTGTTTTTTGCGAGCCCTGTAATTGCGGCTTCCACCTCCCGGATAGAAAAAGGTCGGTCCAGGTCTTGTAGAGAGGGGTCTGGTGTGTATAAGGTTGATGGGTCAAAGTTCAAGGTGTGATGAGAAGTGCCCAGCAAGGATTTCATTTGGTCAAAGAAGGCTGCTTGTATGGAATGGTGCTGGGTGTAGGTTCGGCCATCCTTGTTGATAGAGATAATTATATTCATGCTCGCTCTGGAGGAGGCACACGCGTGGAAAAAGCGAGTGTTCCGGTCGCCTAGCTTGAGCCAATTGCATCGAGATCTTTGCTTCCATCTTTCTTCAACATTATTCGCTAGCTCATAAGCTTTCTCTTTGATTTTGATTCGTAGCAGGAATTCATGTCTCACCAGGGGGCATTTTTCTTCAATCCTGTCAAGGAACAAAATAGCACTTTTGCAATATGTTAGTTGCTTCTCCATTGCATTAAACGTTTCCTTGTGCCATTTATGTAATGCTCTATGCAACAATTCGGTTTTAGAGCTGAAAGAATTTATTCCGGCTTGTGGGTGTGTATTTGACTCATCCCATAAAATTTGCACCATATGACGAGGCATGTCATACTTGAACCAAAAAGTTTCAAGTTTAAAATTCTTAGGGGTAGGGGCATTATTTTTGCAAGTCAACATCAAGGGGGCATGGTCAGACACTGTCATTTCAAGGGCTTGAAGAGTAATAATAGGGTAGAGTAGTTGCCATTGCGGAGATGTGAATACACAGTCTATATGTGAGAAGGTTGGTTGTGGCCGTTTGTTAGACCACGTATAGGTTCGGTTCTTTAAGGGTATGTCAACGACGGCCGCTTTCCTAATGAAATCATTGAATAGATCCATTAGCGGTATACCTCGCATTTCACTCGGTCTATCAATCATCCATCTAACTAGGTTAAAATCACCCGCTAATATCTAAGGCCAATGAATAAGATTGTGTAAGTTTTCTAATTCCTTGATAAACATAGGTTTGTTAACATCTTCACAAGGTCCATAAACCACTGAGACACAGAAAGTGTGACCTACTTGTTGGTTTATCAACAGTACTGTAGCAGTGTGGGGGGTGGACCAACAATTCAATAAGTCAAACTTCCTATGCCAAGCAATGAGAATACCTCCAGAGGAGTTGTTAGCTAAGTTGTAAACACAAGAAGGGTTAAAATAGGAAGGTAAGAAGTTAACGACATAGCTCAAGGAAATTTCATTTAATTTTGTTTCTTGCAGCATACAAATCTCACATCTTGAGGATCTTAATGTTTCGCGCACAACATTACATTTTTGTAACATGCCAAGCCCTCTAACATTCCAAGATAGCACATTGAGTTTTTTGTAATTCATTATAAAACTGAAAAAAAAACACTAGCAAAGAACAACAGGAAAGAAGCAAAAAAGGATTGAAGACATCTTACTGGATGTCATCATCCATGTCCAAATCGTCGCCGGATTCCGGTTCAAACCGGGCATAGGTCTCCCAATCTATGTCGTCAATTTCATTGTCATCCGTTAATGTTGCAGAGTCCATTTTCCTGGCCGCATTGTCTTCATGAAGGGCATGCATGACATCGGTTGTGTCAACTCCGCATGCCTTCCCAATCATTTCGCAATGGGGTGCCTGAACCTGGACCTCGAAATATCCTGCCGGGTTGAGTGCAACTGCAGCCTGGGCATTAGAATTGGAAGTGGCTGGATGAGTGGAAGAGGATTTGCGGCTTGCCGGCCCACTAACTGCTGTAATAAGTGCCTCTGCTTTATTTTTAAAATTGGTGGTTTGTTTGGGTTTGAGGGCTGCAGCCGAACCTGTGAGAGGCCCAGAAGCAATTTTGATAGGGACCTCAACCA
Source organism: Carex myosuroides (assembly GCA_028015225.1). Classification (NCBI taxonomy): domain Eukaryota; kingdom Viridiplantae; phylum Streptophyta; class Magnoliopsida; order Poales; family Cyperaceae; genus Carex; species Carex myosuroides. The sequence continues at coordinate 2,097,759 of CM051485.1, read as the reverse complement.
TTTGAGATGGGCCCCCAATGGCCAACTGTGAAGGCCGCCTTTTTGCCTCTGATTTTAAAGTGGCACCCTCTTTGATCTTCTGTGATCTGCGTGCACCACTTGGCAGCTGGTGGGTGGTCTGCATGAGAGGAGTGAGACCCGCCTCAGAGCCAGTCGCGTCAGCACTGTTGTGCAGTTTTTGATTCTCCAGAAGGCCTTTGAATCTCATGTGGCGTGATGTGCAAACGGCTCTTTTCCCTTGTGCCGCTTTGGAAGGATCCAAAACTCTGACTGCGCGGTTGATCTTGTGTGGCCGGCTCCTTACTCGTTGAGTATGTGCAATCTCCGTTGGAGCACCGAATGTGTTGCACTGACCCGCTACATCCTGCGGTTGTAGCTCGGGTAGCTGGTCTTGGTCAAAAGGAATGATATTCTTGTCTCTTCTCATTTCCTGCCTCATCAGAGAGGACCTGTTCCCTGGGGGGATGTCAGTTTCCAGTGACGTATCTTTTGTCGCAACCTGGGAGCATGCCACGTTCGGTTCTCGAGACTGATCCGCCTGGGAGTGTGGTGACAGAATTGGTGTATTTGGATCGCTGTGGACAGACGGTGTAGCCGACTGTGGGTGTGCTGTGTTTGCATATGGGGAGTGATCCGCTACATTGACCCGGTCTGAGGTGGTGTGCGAGGTGCTATGATTTTCTGTGGCCTCCATCATTTCCTGGAGGACATGGAATGGTACCTCACCATGGTTTATCCGGCCGGTGACCAGGTCGCGAAGCTCCGGTGGGATGGCAGCAGGGTCCATAGAGCGGCAAATGTTCTGAACTGCTCTTCTAGAGCAATAGATCATGATGTCATCGTCGCGACCACCATCGGAAGCTTGCTGGATAGGTTGCAATGGCCGGTTCCTGGGGTTGGGATTAGGACGGGTGTATTTCTTGGGTGGGATGGGGAAGTCGGAGGCCGAGTATATGGGACCTGTTTCCCATGCCACGACCTTGAGCTGAACCTTATGCTGTACGCCCCCCACGATGAAGGCCACTTGTTTTAGTACCCGGGCCATGTCATCCGTCGCAACGACCGCTCTCCAGTAGGAGTAGTCAGTGGTGCACTCGGCCGGGATGGAACCTAAGTAGACACCAATGCCAGAGATCGTTTTGGCTACGTGTTTCTCATCCCAGAGAAAAATAGAAAGGTCAACTAGATCTAGTAAGAACTTGTAGCGAGGCATGACAATCTCTGTATCCTCTAGCTGAGACCATGGTTGAACACTGTAACCACTCTCCCAGAGAGAAGGAGGCAGGGCATTGATGAAAGTATCAATATGGAGCCCCCTGGGAAGGTGAAGTAGTGTTCGCTTTCTAGCAAGACTGGCTACCCGCAGTTCTTCTGCGCGGACGAGGCCGGTGTCAACAGACATTTGAATGGCCCGATATGGATCCATTGGCAGTCCTTGGTCACCAAAGATAATTACCGCGTGTTGGAGCTTTTCAATTTCCGTGTAGAATGCTTTGTCTCTGGCAATGAAGCAGTGGAGAGTGTCTAGGCTGTCATCAGCTGGTGCTTGTGGTGGTTGATGGCCCGACTTGACTTTTTCTAGCAGGGTGTCGAATGGTGGCTCTACTGTGATTCTTGGAATAGTGCTGATGTCTCTGGTATGTTTCTGATGGGGTTGTGAAGACGTTGCAATCTGCATTGCTTTCGGGTTGGGGGCAGGGAGTTCAATTGTAGGATGGATGGGTTTTGCAGCAGGCTCGGATGGAGGAATGTGGGGTTTTGCAGCAGGAACTGTTGCCGGAACGAAGGGTTTTACAGGAGGTTCAGTTGCAGGAATGAAGGGTTTAGCAGCTGGGTTGAGGCTCTTGCATTTGTTCAAACTGTGACCATCTAGCCAACAACGGCCACATTTTAACGGGCTACAGCATCGAGAGGCGGGGTGGCCGACCTTGAGACAGCGGAAGCATCGTCCCCTCCATTCCGGGAATGATGAGGAAGGGGGGAAACGAAGTGCAGGTGGGCTATGAGGGGAAGTGTAGTACCTGGCTGTGGTCGGTGTGAGAGGAGAGATAGGTCTAGGTGCAGTTGAGTCACTCTTGAGAGAAGCTCCTGAGTCGGAACCTGCTTGAGAGCTTGTTGAGGAGTTGGCGGCTACAATCTGAGCGTAGGTCTTCTTGCGAAAGTAAGGGATATAGGGTCGAGCCGGCACAGCAGGTGGTGTTGATGTCGTGGCTGGTGTGTTAACCGGGGAGCCTCGCCGGCTCTGAACCACCGTCCATTCTCCATGGGAAGCCATGAGGGTTTGGTCGCCTTGAAGATCGCCTTCAAAATCATTAGTTCTGATAATTAAGATCCAAAATCCAGATGATCCAAGTTGAAGTAATATGAATGCAAAAGCACTTAAAATTCGTACAAATCGGTCCAAAATAGTTGGTACAAAAAAGCGATTCAAATCTAATTTAATCACTTAATCCGATGTAAACACCATCTCTCCCGTCATTCTATCATCTGAATTGACTGTAACGGACTTGGAACCAGTGTAATCTGACAGTCATATATATAGCAATTCAAATCCAGAAGTATCCTGAACCAAAACTAATTTAATCTTCGAAAACCCAAGTTCAACGGCTATTTGAATCCGAAAGCAATTGGAACGGATTTAAATTTTAATCTATCCGAGCAAAATACAATCCGACATGCCCCCGATTTGTCACTATACCGCATACAATTCCACGAACCTACAGTTTCAACCAGCCAATAGAGGCGGCTACGCAACGTACCAATTCAGACCGCTAATCGGCTATATTAGGATATTCCTGCTTAATTCCTCAATATATCTCCTTCACAATTCAGACCGCTCCTCTCTTGGGATATTCCTGCCTCAATCATCTTTTGACACGTAGGCGCCAAGTTATGGGTCCATTTGGGAGTCAAGGAAGCATTGTCACGTGGCCTCCTTGCTTGGAGACAAAACGGATAAGAGTGCCTCGAACCTCATTTCCCAATTGGCCGCTGTTTTTTCTCTCTTCTTTCTCTTTCTTTGACGGTTTGACTGACCCCCAAAGGCCTAAACCGTGTGATGAATCACGGTTTTGTTATATTGCTGAACTTGGTCTATGGAACCCACCTCTTAAAGAAAAAAAAGAAAGTTTGAAGTCTGAGTGTCTTACTCATGCACAATGTCTTTAACTAATAAATTTTAATTAGAATCATTTTAAATGTAATAGCATCTTAGCAAGATAAAATAAATTATTATTTTTTATGTTAGAGATGGCATATATTGTGAATTTAAATTGAGCTTACGTATATGTGGTCAGTACAATGATGTTTGTTTCACCATACAAATAAATATATGTACATAAAAAGACAACAAATAATCCATTAAAATAGATACTATATGAAAATTTAAAAGTGAAAAAAGTATTTGCCACAAAAGTTCAAATTTCTTTATTAAGTCTTAAAAAATCATTTGTTATGAATAGTATTGAATAATGATAGTTTATATAATTAAAATGCTTACAAGATAAAAAATAAAACATATATAATATAGATAATTGGAAGTTCCAAACTAGAGTGTTGGATCAATTAAAATATTTTTTTATTTTCATCTAGTTTTACAATACTTAATGACAATCTCTGTTGAATACAATTCAACATTTGAAAATTCTACATAAAATTATATTTTTTTTTTCATGAAAATAATTCAAACGTTTAATATTCTCCCTCGTGTTTAACAACATACCTGCTTATAAACTTCAATCTTTTTAACACAAAAATGTTTGAAAATTTGATCTCATAAAGCAACTTGTTCTCTAAGTAGTTAAATTGGTTCAGTAATTTAATCTCATAAATTCTAATTACTCCAAGCTGAATTATTGATAGAATCAGGAAAAAAAACTACATGTTAAGATTGTATATTTGCCAATAGGGACAGTGGCAGAGCCACGTTGAACCAGGTAAGCAACTGCCTACTCCTAAATTTTGAACACCGAGTATAAGTTGTCTACTTCTAAATTTTGAAAATCGGATATTGATATGTATAAATTGTCACAATAGTCCGCAACTTGTTGATTATATCAGTAAAAATTTGTGTGTCTAACCCTAATAAAATTTTTGGCTACATCATGAATAGGGATCAAATCTACTGAAATTCTTGAGGATTTAAGGGATCTTGAAATTCCAAATTCAACCATCTAAGTTTTTTTCATACACGAATCTCAAAATATACAGTGTTTTATGCACAAATCTCAAAATATATAGATGGTTGAATTGAGAATTTGAGCATTGTTTTCCATGAATAGCGCTCCATGGATTTTTGCAAGTAACGAGTACGCCAGGTTCAGCCGGAAGCTCCAGTAAGGACCCAATCACCCAAGGCCTCCTGAACCTTGTTTTGAACCAGATTCGCTGTTACTCTTAGAACGGAGCAATATGCGAGGCTACTCATAGAATGGGGTAAAACAATACTGGTGAGCCATCTGTCAGTGACTTCATAACATAATTTATACGGAAGAATTGTAACAGCGAAACCGAGAGTAGTCAGCCATCTGACCGTCACTATCTAAATCAAAGATTATTTTCGGCGACAATCTCCTTTTTGTTTTACTGTATTATTAGTCAGAAGGTATTATTGGTGATCCCATTGCTTTCCTGCCCAGAGGGCAGAGGCAAACGGGTTCATTTCTAAAGAAGTCCAGATTAAACTCGCTCACTTCTTTCGCAATATATTATGTTTGTAGTTTTAGTTGGCCCCATAATTTCGATATTTTTAATATCATACAATTTCTTCATTATTTTGAAATACAAAATAATAACATTCAAAACATTAAATAAGGGACAGAAATAAAAGTTCTGAATAAAAATATCTTAATATAATTAGTATAAAAATTAGGGACGGTAGTGCTAAGTTCGAACTGGGGACTTGATTAAAAGAATTATAGAAGGTCCAGGATCTCTATAGAAAATGATCATACCTTTCTATAAAAAACGGTCCCTTTTCTCTCCAAACGGAACCCATTTCCATCTCCAATAGAAAAAAAAAATAAAGAGAGAAAGGCCACTACACATTTTATATCCTTTCTTTTCTGATCTCTCCAAGAAAAACAAAAACAAAGAAAGAAAAAAAACGAAAAAAATGTCAGGCACAATGGGAGTTTGGGCAAATGAATTTGCCAAATTGGCCAAGTTTCAAAGGAGCGGCACTGTACAGAAGCAAGAGCTGGAGAAAGGAACCGAGAAACAAGAGGAGGTACAAGAGAAAAAGAGGAGGCTATCAAGCTCTTTTTCTGAGGTCACAGTTTGTTTGCTCATGGATCGTTTTGCGCCTAGCTAAGCTTTGCCAGAGTGCTTCCTTAATTTGTGGCATTTATGTATATATGTAGTTGTTGTGATTTTATTTTGCATTCAATAATTTCAGCTCAATTGCTTTGAGAAAGCACTGCTTTTAATTTATGAGCTGAGGTTTTCAGACTTGTTTGGTAAATGATCACTGTGCAATTATTTCTGGCGATGACTTAAGAATTCGGATCCAAATCTGCTGAAATCCAAAACCATGAACAGTACCGCTGAAATTTCTGGAATTCTGAATCTAACGGTTGAACTGTTTAGAAATACGTGCACAGAAAAACCAGCTGTTTCGAGATGCGTGCACAGAAAAAGTTGAACGGCTGGATTCGGAATTTCAGGAATACTGTTCATGTATTTCGGATTTCAGCTGATTTGAATCCTAAGAATTCATGTAGGGTTGGCAAAAAGTAACTCATGACTCGTGGCTCGCTCCAACTTAGTTCGAAATTATTTCATAATTAACTTGTTTGATTCTAGTTCGACTCATTATTAACGAGTTCAAGTTTTGATTCAACTCGACTTGTTTCTCAGCTTGTTGTAAAAAGAAAATGAAGCTATCTTTCTAACTCTCCAATTTTTTTTCTTTTCTTTTTATGTTCCTTTTGAATTTATGGTCAGTATGCAGCTCACAAGTTACAACATCAAATCGATAAAAATCTTAACACTCATTTAAAAGGTCAATAATATTACAAAATTTCTATCATAATTTTCTTCCAGAGACTTGAGCAATTAAAGAAAGAGCTCTCTCTGATGAGCACTCTTGAAAGAACACATTTTCTGTTTGGCACCTATCCTACAGGTAGGGGTGTCAATGGGTACGGTACGGGTCGGGTGGAGATATTTTCATACCCATACCCATTAAAATTGATTTTACCCATATCCTACCCTTACCCATTAAAAATTGACCGTACTCTACCCTTACCCGTTAATATTATCGGGTAACGAAACGGTAGCGGGTGAATAACGAATAATACTAATATAATAATTAATTTTATTATATTTTACAAATAGAACATCAAAAACTCATTTATTTCACACATATGTAATTGCATTACTATGGTAATAAGACCAAAGATTGAGATCACATAATTTGACTATGGTAATAAGCACTACTGACATATTTTGGGTGTACTGTGCTGAGGATCAGAGTAACTGGGTGGTACTCGGAGTAGTTCAAAAATTTATGTTGCACCTTGAGTTCATCTCTGCTTAAGGTTCTGTTAGGAAACGATGCTAGGGTGCTTTTCAATTGTATTTTCATTTTCCTGGGATCAGTACCGGTGTGGTACCGATTCTAATTTTATGATGCAGATGGATGTGGCTGTAAGAATGCTTTATATTTAATACAATTCCTTGGTAGCACCTATCAAGCTTTTCAAAAAAAAAAAAAAAAATAAACAAAAAAAAATTCATTCTTACTCGTCATCATGATCGAAGCTATTATATGACTCGTTAGGATCTTCTTTAGATGACATTGAAATCACTGAGAGTTTGATTCACCTACATTTACATATGAGAATGGAACAATTAGTATGAGAAAAAAACACTTATTATGAAAAATGAAAAAATGAGTATGATAGTTTTTCAAACGTAAAAGGATTTAGCCTCAAAAACAGCTTTCTTAACCATATGGCATAGTAGAGAATGCAAATCCAAAAAGAACACTGTACATATAAGCATAGTGACATAACTCGCGAATTATACGTGTATAATTCGCGTATAATTCGTTTTTTGGGCATAGCCGAACCGAATTCCGTATAAAACGCTGAAAAACGTATAAAACGTTTTATTCGCGAATAAAACGCGAGTTACGAATTATTCGCGATAAAAACGTGAATAAATCGCCAAAATTTTTTTTTTTTTAACTTTTTTCAAATTTTTTTTTTTTTTACGCTTTTTTTGTGGGGTTTTTTTTTTCTTCCTTGTTGTACCGAATCATTCCCGAATTATACCCGAATCACGAATTTTTGACCTCGCCGAACCGAACCCGAACTTTTGATTTGTCACTATGCATATAAGTACTCTATCAAAAATTGAATCTAGCTTTGGTTTGAGCATTTCATCAAATACCTTAATGGCATGAATATATTCCATAAACTCACCTCAAAATTTTCAGATATTCAAGTATTTTACAAACATATTTTACTCAACACATAACCGGCTAAATTGCTTTTTCATTCTTAGAATTTTTTATTGCAAAAACACTTATTTATTTTGTTTCGCCGGGTAAGTCAATTTCAAAGGTGTTTACGGTACCTTTATCTAAATCAATGATTCATGGGATAAAAAAACATACTTACAGTGTGTGGTTGTCTTCTATGAATCTGTGAGATTGACGTGGAGGATTGAAATAAAAAGCCAAATTGAGTACACCGAATAAATTGAAGTGGAGCCAGATAATTGAATATATCCGTGAGAAATGGGATATATCAAAACAAGGAGGAGTAAAAAGGAGTAAAAAGTACCTGGCCCAGATTTTTGAATATATCCTTGAGAAATGAGATAATTGAATATATCCGTGTGAGAAACGTACCTGGCCCAAATTTTTGCAGATTTTACTTCCATTCATACAATGGAGTAAAAAGGAAATAAAACAAGAAGGGAAGGAAAAATATATCAATTATCAAAGATTCAAACTTGGCAATAGAAAAACGAGCAGGTTTAGAGGCACCGAAATGGAATTATGGAAGAGTAAATCTATATTGAATTGAAAATATATAATTTTAGATTTTATAATTACCCTATAGGGTAACGGGTACGAAACAGTCATTACCCATACCCATACCTATTTGGTTAACGAAAAAAAATTCTTACCCATACCCAATAACTTAACGAAAAAAAATCTTACTCATACTCGCCTTATCGAATACGATACGGATCGGGTAAACGGCTAAAAAGGTACCATTGACACCCCTACCTACATGTAGCTCATAGGAAGCTCGTGACCCCACCCATAGTTTCTAGAAATCGGTCAGTGTATCAATTCCGGTGGCTCTTTAGATAAATGAAATTTATACCCAAAAAATAATAAGAAAGTTATTCGGTTTGCAGCTGTGCATCATGGTTCTTTTGGTAGATTATAACTATACGAAGTTACGCACTTTCTTAAGCGTGTTACCTTAGTCATCATTTTGACGGATACTTGTTACTAACGATAATTTTCTATATTTATTATATTATCGAATCGTTTTAATGATCACACATCACACTCAAATGTAATACACGGGAAATTGATGTACATTAGGGTACGTAGCATGATGCACTTACGTTTATTTATGGCATCCGCTTGACTATTAAATATCAAACCCCAAATGAGCTGAAAACAACATTGCAATATTATAAATACCTTAATTTTGAATGAAGTGTGACGTCAGCGATGAATAGTGCAACCCACTGATTGACCGTCCGATTGTCCCTGGATGAACGCGATTACTTCAAGCCTACCTCATCTCCCGTCATCTATTCAGCACTGCCCCGATTTGACAAAAAACACCCAAATCAATCTCTTGACCTTCTACGATGTCCACTGTCATCGATCCTTCCCGCCTCTTCTAGCTTCGGTTCTTCCTGCTGGTCTGCTGGTATGATTCCTTCCAAATTTAGTAATTTCTACAACCCATCCACTACGTGAAAACAAAAATGACTGCTTACCAGCAAAATTCATAGTCAGCTCAGTTTTCCCCTAATCTGATTTATACAACTATCTCTTTTTCTCAAGCTTTCTTCCAATTTCTGCACTGCCCATCGGTTTCTGTTTTGCCAGGGTCGAGCACTGCCATCTCTTAAGATTCACCCCTCCTATCCAACCTTAGGTACTTTTATAAATCTGTCACGAATTTCAACCGCTCATAAATTTTGATTGACAAATGATTTCTGGGTGATTCTTTCACAAATATGTAGTGTTTTCAGTGTACTTTTATACAAGATAAAATTTCCTGATAGTAATAACTGAAAGCTGCTAGAAATTTTATGAGTATTTTAAAGGCATAATGGATTGGTAGGTTGTCTTAAATTAAAAGAAACTTGTACCAGTGGATGTCCCCTTATTACTTATGGATTCTATATTGTTCTATTAAAGAAAGAGAGGTTGGATTTAAAACTATATATTGGTTTAACCATGACTATCTGAACTGAGCAAATGATATATTTTTTTTTTCTAATCTGATTGGGTAATTCAGAAAATGTGGAATTCGATTTAATATCTTGAGTTCAGATTGGATTACTTCTTTTCCTTTCTTGCGGAATTTATGCTTTATTATCATGTCTGATATTGATACCAGTTGGTACCGACCTTATCTTGCTTATTAATGTGAAGGGTATTATTATGGACTTTTCTACAAATTCTGATAAATCTGAAATGAACCTAAACAAGATTAGATATACCTAATACAAATATCAAACAAGTAAGAATATTCAATCTTAATAATAATTAGATTATTAAACAAATATCTAATATAAATACCTAATACAAATATCTAATATAATAAAAGATCATTGTTTAGTAATGCTAGCCTAGATAAATAAAGTAGCTAATCAATCATTGTTTGGATCAATATCATTCCACAACACAATCACCTGATTAAGCTTGAAATGAGACTTCACGCTCTGAATTGTGTGACATCGACACGATTATAAAACTGAGTGTCAATATGGCAAACTTTGGGCTCCACCGAACTGGTAATCTTGGCAAGGGAGACTCAATTGGCTTTCAATTGCAGCTCATGAAAATCGTGTAAAATAAGTTTGCCGTTAGGTTTGGTTAGATACTCATGTCGGACCAGTGGTGGTACGATTCACCGACTTCCAGTGCATTTCATTTCCGGTGCAGGTCCAGCTTCAAATAGTCGATAGGCTATTTGGGCATCAATGTAATTACTCTTAGTCTACCAAAATTCATTCTCACATTGTGCAACACTCATCCGTAGACTAAAATTACGATGCCACCGTATGAAAGTTCAACTCGTCAAGACTGCTACAATACCAACATATGCCCAATACATACCCTACCTCAGACATGATGATATTTCGGCTATGATATCTATGTACTTGCATTTCCACCATTTCAGACATCAACTAACTGGGCCTTCTAGCTGTCACATTTATTAAGACCTATCTTAACTAAGCTTGTCGACCTGTATTGCCAACAGATTTTACTTCTGATTTTTGAGTATCAGTTGTTCCCTTTCGTCTGTTTGTTCACTGTCTCTGTATTGGGACGTCCTTCCGTTGTTAAAAAGGTAGTCTGATCAAGTAAGGAGCGGATAGAATTTGCTCAGCTTATATCCCTCTTTTTAAATGGAAAAAAAAATTCTGGGGTCTCGACTGAAAAGGTCGAAGGATACCTATCCTGCGGTCCGCTGCAGATAGCGCGTGCTCAGTCAGTTCATTTGAATATGAACATACCAGTTTGCCAATCGAGATGTCAGTACAGATGTCTTCAAATAGGCTGGGTTTCAAGCAGTACCAGCATGCAAGAAACTTTAAATATATAGAGAATTACTGGTACCAACTTAATTAGTGCGCCACTACATGCAGTGAGCAAGAATCATGATGGCCAGTGCAGGAAACATCACTTAAGCATCAAAGAAAAACTCCATGCAAGGTGAAAAATTCTGCACAGTGGCTACACCTGTCGTTGCCATGGATCCTCCCCGCTTCTGCTAGCTTGGGCTTTCCCGCTGGTATGATTTGCTTAAGGTTTACTAATTTCAACACTGATTTTTCTATTTTAGGGCAACGTCGACTGTCTGCCAGCATAGTCGGCACAGTCCTTTCCTCCTTGCCGTGTTGTAATCCCTCCACTGTTCATGCAGCTCGGTTTTGCCAGGGTCGGCCGCTGCCACTTCGTCAGCTTTTCCCCTCTTCGTCAAATTGAGGTGCGTCGCTTTTACTCTTCCTGCCCTGTTTCTCACGGTAAGCGAAGACAAAGTAGTACTATGAATTCCAATTTCAATTGCCAAATTTGAGCCAATTTTGAACTACTCGAGTTGCCCGTTAAGCGAAGACAAAGTAGTACTATGAATTCCAGCAAATTAGTAACTAGCTGTCGATGAATTAGTAAATTTATCCTACTTATTGTGCTTCCCGTACTGCAATACACATTCATGTAACTGACCTGCTGCTTGGTCGAGTGGTAAGTAGGCTGTTGGTGTTTATTATAGCACTCCAGGAAATTCACCATCCCTCATTGTTCTAATTTACATTAGGCAAGAAATTCACCATCCCTCATTGTTCTAATTTCCACTAAAGTACTACATTGCCCCTCATACCCACTTCCAACTGAATTAACATTTCCCCCTACAAACCATGTTCCACTCGAGCAGAGCTCATACTGCACCTGTGAAGTACCAGCCCGAGAACCACCAATTTCTTCCCAGTTGGAAATTTTCTTCCCAGTTAGCAATGGTGATTCCTTTGCACTACATGATAAAGTGCAAATCCAGTTCTATATTCTAATTATAAATACTAGACTTAGAGATGCATGGTATAGGTGTAGGGTTTCTCTTTTGACTTTATTTCTTTAGTTTCTATTGGTTCAGTTATGGACTGGTGTGAATTTTCTCTGTTGACTTTATTTTATCAAATCCCCATTGGTACCATCATATATCATTAAATTTTCATTTCCTAAATTGTTGAAGGATACAAAGATTTTTGATCTGTCTTCTTTCCTCTCCAAACTCTTTTCTTTTTTCCTTATTATTTCACATAATGTACTACAATATTGAGATACTAACCTATCTCTAATATCCCAAATTACTTGAAATACCAAGATAACTCCAATCAAGCCTTAACTAAGCTACATCAGTTTCAATTGATCAGGCCAAAAGATTCCAATTTTTGGATGATATGTTGGTATCAGGGGAAAAAAGAATAACCCAATAATTCCAATAATTACTCCAATAATTTCAATAATTCCAACAATTCCAATATGTTGGTATGAGGGGAAAAAAGAATTACTCTCAATTATCTCAATTATAGTTACACTCTCAATTACTCCAATAATTCCCAACACATGCGGTGATCAACAACCATCATGGCCTGTGCATGAAGTACCACTTACGAATGTTGGACTAACGCCCCAGGTAAGATCAAAATCTTGTATAATTGTCTTCCCACTGTTTCCAAAATTCTACTTATACATTTGCCTAGATGCCAAACTTTGCATTTTTATGATTTTTTCAATCATTTATAAGGCATTTATGGAGTTTCTTTTTTGGAAATACTACAACTGATAAATTACAGAAAATTCTAAAATTGTCTCCCTGAAAATCATGTACCAGACAGGGTTCCAGTGCCCCCAATTTCCTGAAATTTCCTAAGCTTATATATTGAGTTCAACCATACCTTTTCATAAAAAGAAAAAAAAATTCTGTACAGCCAACCTCTGGGAATTGAATTTCAAAGGACTACCAGAACAGCACAACAGCAGCTGAGAATGAAATTTCCAGCAGCTACCTCTTTACAAAAACACTGATTCCACATGGTTCTGGGCTTCCAATGGATCTGGAATTTCTTGAGCATGTAATAGATACCTTGGCTTGCATGTCCATTAAAAGAAATTCAAATTATGTGTAGCCAACATCTGGGAATGGAGCTCTTGGGTCTACCAGAATACCATAAATTGTCAGCTGTTGACTGAGTTTTGAGTGAAATTTGATCAAAGAAATCACATAGGAATGTCAGGAAATCATAAGTGAGTAGGAGACACACATGAGAATGCCACTATAAACTTAAAGTACAGTATTGCATAGTAAATTTAGGAGAAGAATATTGATTTAGTAAATTGGCAGTAGCTGAAGCACAACTGAACATTGTACTCTGCATTGCCACCCATGCCTACACATTTATTTGTTGAGCTTTTATTTATTGTCAATTTCTCTCTTGTCATTTTTAATGTCTGCCCATAAATTGTGTATTTCCTCCGTACATCCTCCCTTTTCTTACAACCTGCTTGCTTTACTATTATTGTACAGTCTTCGTTCTCGTCCTATATGAATTGATTGGAATTATTTTGTGCCTAAATTATTCTCCTGTATTTGTCACTGCCAACTTTACAAATACAAAGAAGAGGTTCACCAAGTAATTTTACTTTTTTAATTATGGGAACGTTAATTTCTTCATTGATATATTATGTTCTGATTTTAATAATAAGTTCATTACATTACAAAGTATGTTACTATATATTTTAATTTCTCTTGTACACTTTATCTTCTCGAGGTTGCATCAGCGCCTCCTTCCCTTACTGGTAGAAGATTTTGAGGTTTGAGGGGCTGATAAAAATTTCTAATGAAGTTTTAAGATTTCAGTATAACATTTTACTCTCTGGCAATGTCTACTCATTCCAATTCATACCCTGCATTTCTCCAATTGGAATGTATTTTCCAAAAATGTTCGAATTTCAATCAAATTCTATTTTCTCTGTCTTATTGAACACCTCTCTGGTACAAAATGTAGAGTGCACTGATCTGATTTCTAGCTGAACAGTATTTCTTTCCTGAATCTCCAGAATATGTTCCAAACTTGAACTATTTATACTTTTCAAGCAAGTTCGAAATAGATCACTACAGCTACTAATGGACAGGTAAGTTTACTGCCCTCAAATATTGAGGGAACATCAATTTCTATCCATCAGAACTAACTAATCAATTTCTATCATCAATGTTGTAAAAAATTTGTTCAATTCAACTCTCCTGTCAACGAATGTTTACTGCTATAAAATATTGACATTGTCATCGTTCTTTAAAAACTCATATTAAAATTAATTCATTATTGGTGCTAATGTTATTCTATATTTTCTCTTTCACATGTCCTGGCCACTTGTACATCAATTAGCGTAAACGGTGATGACAAATAAGAGAAGACTGGAGATGTCCACTCCTCCAAGGTTCCTTTGTTATATTCTGATTGATATAGACGTATCTGAGGACATTGACAACCTGTTTGGCATATCTCACACTGCTCATGCGACAGTTTTTTCAAATTATTCTTTTCTTAGAGTGAATCATTAGTACATTTCAACATATGTCATAATTGTTATTAGTTTATCAAGCCTTGCCATTTACGAAGTTCATCTATGTAGATTATGTTTAAATTAGTGAGATTTGATGTTCGAATTAGTGCTGAGGTTTGACGCTGAAAGTGAGAGAACTTCATTCTATTTTTTCATACCAAAGTGAAATTCTACCATGTTTCTTTGCCGTAATAATTCCATCCCTGTCAGAACACTCACACATTTTCTTACTTGAACAAATCAATAGGAAGACAATGGAACAGCCCAACGATGCTACTAAGATGTACAAGTTATTCATAGAGGAACACGAGAACAACATGTGTTCCACTCTCCAAATGGAGAATTACTTCACAGTACATACAACATGCAAGAAAGCTACAGATATTTGGATAAGGAATGCTACATGCGAGAAGGCTACAGATACCAACTTGGGAAAACTTTGAGGAACAGCTAAAGCATTTCCAATGTTTCCAGATTACTGGAGTTATATTTTGCGCATATACTTACTCCTTTCGTAGTTGTTTTTTTTTTTTTGTCATATAAAATACACTCTGAGTCAGTGACGCCAAAGAAAACTTTGTTGCGGCGGAGCCGCAACAGACGCACCTAGTTTTCTATTAAGAAACAATATGTATACACCATGCTGGGCTTTATTTGTTGGGCCTTGAAGAGCCCAAAGTAGTGGCGTGCCCATTTACAGCCCAATTCAGTTTTTTCGCAATGAATTCAATATGTCCCAAGCCGGAAAAGAAAATTCTAGTTCTAGCCCATTTTGGAACCATCCTTTACGTCGCTACAATTTCTTCTCCCTTGGCCGACTCTACCGATACCGAGTACCGACTGCGAAAGAGTTGAGGAGGGATTGTGAAAGAGCGCGCGCAAGTGATTAATCCAGTGATAAAAGAATTTTGAGATGGAATTCGCCGCCGAAGAAGGACAGAGCTTCTCCCCTGATTGCCCCGCACTTCTCCTGGTCAGAAATCATTTTCAAAATATGTAGATCTTAATCGCACTTGCTCCAAAGTTTCCTTTTTATTTACTTTGTTTTGGTTCGTTCCTGTTTTAGCCAGCCCTCTCGATTGGTAATGTGGGGCAATTTGCCACTGATTTGTTGATCTCGTCTGTTAGAGCGAAGAGAGTAGGTTACTTGGACGAGCCGTCGGTTCTTCCCTGCGTGGGAAATGACGCTTTTGCCCCCGTGCCTCAAGGCGATCTCTCCCTCTCTTTAGAAGGTTCCTCTTCATCGATGATGCTATTATTTTTGCCTATATTATTTTATGTTCTAATCCAGTCCGTGTAAGTCTTTAATTGAATGCTTTGTGTACTGCCATGTTACTTGTTTTGCAAGTCTAATGCTAATTCATATGGAACTCGCTAGTTTAGATGCATATTCTAGTTTTGTCAAGTGTTTATTTGAGCAGTAGTTGGTATAGAGTACTGAGTACCATCCTATGATTTTAACATGTTTGTGGTAGAATGTTCAGTTCCAATTGATTTGCAAAAGTTTTACTATTTGTGAAGCAAATTGCTATTATTTGAATGTGTAAAAGGTATATGAAAGAACACAAGAAATTGCTTGGAGAAAGAGGAAACTATGTATTTCTTTTTTCTAAAATTGCCGAGAGAGAAAGGAAAGTACGTATATTTTTTAAAATATAGGCTATATTATAAATGTGACATTGTTCAATGATTTCTGATAACATAACTTAATTGTAGCGTATGAATCTGCATTGCATGGATTGACGCTTATCCAGCAGAGATCTCCTGTTATTAAGGTATTATAATATGTGCACATCAGCTTTCCAAACCTAACGCGAAATTTCATTTCGTTAAAAATTTTAAATTCTCTACCTACCTAACTGAGAAATATTTAGGGGATGATGATTTCATTTGCGAGGAACATGGCTGACTTTATACATAGCATTGGAAAGAACCATGTTTTGATTCTTTCAAGCTTAGATTCTGGTAGAAGGAAACGAATTGATGCATCCAGGTATGGGATGGTTCATGAAATGTGACGTTTTTTATTTGTAAGGTTTGCAATGTCTGAATAAATTTTCAAACAGAAAATAGAAGATGAGAAACTTTTTGTTTTCTGTTCAACTCTTTTTGAAGCTTTAAAGAGAGATCACTTGACGATGGATTTATTTGACAATCTTGAAGATGATTATAAAATCAATTCAAATAAAATTGAAAAAAAAAAAAATCGTAAGTTTATAGGTGTGTTGTTTGACATATGGATGACCTACCAAACAAATTTCATCCAATTTAAGTATTGCTTGATAATTAATCATCAAAGGTTGTCGATTGCAAACTGTTGAGAAAACTCAAATTGTTTAATGAATGGTAAAACATGCACCAAAACTCAATCCTTTATTATAGACGTGATATAGGCAACCAGATCATACCTAAAGTTTTGGATTTTGAAGTTAAACTTGATTTCTACCTGTTCAAGTTAAGTTTTTCCTTATGTCATCATTCCTCAATTTTAAATATATTTCTTGTCACGGTGCTGACACATTGTAAGATGAAAGAGTACTTTTCAGATATGGAAAAAATAACAGTGGACACATTTTGTGTTACCAGTTATAATTTTTCTGTTGTGCAATTTGCAGAAAAATGAAAAAAAAAAAGTTGGATGGCATATTTGTCTGTGCAATTTAAAATAAAGAATAATCACTTTGCCTTTATTTGGTTGGCGCCCGTAATTCATAACAGTCATGATGACGGCCTCCATCTTAGTTCCTAATTTTGTATTGAATCTAATCTTTCACGATTCCTTCTTTTTCACCTATTTTCTATCTCTTTTCCTCTAAAACTCATGCCCTAATTTTGTTTGAAGTCGAGCAGTGTTTTTGTGCATTATTTCTGAAGTAGTGCTGTTTGTATATTACAGTAATATGCAGATATATTACCTTTCAAGTGTGAGTGATGATGGATCAAACCAAGACTGTGAAAACCTGGGGTGGAAAAAACTAGACAAATATGACCCTTGTCAGAGGCGGTGGAAATATCTCGAATCTCTGGCAGGAGGAGCTTCTCCAGATGATGAAGAACTAACTGATGAAGAGGAATTTACTGAGAGCGACTATTATGCTAGCTTGCCTTTCTCTGCGCTGTTTACTTGTCTCAAGGTACATTATGAATTAAGGAACAGGATTAACTTTTGGCTGATCAAGTGACTAGAGCTATATATGAGTAAAAGCTAAAAGTGTGGATTATTTTATATGGCAGACAAGGCTGGGGGCTGAATATTGGATAATTTTTAACTTTTTATGTTTTTGTTTTTGTAATTTATTACTTATTTGGGTAATGTGAGGTGTCATGGTTTAGTACTAGTTGAGCCCTTTATTGGAGAATCAAACCTTTCTTTGTGGGGCGGTCAGACCCTTAAGTTTTTGTGGTCTCATCTGTATGAAAACTTAGTTGGAGCCAACACGTGCTTTTATATTTGGTACAAAAAATGTGAGATATTGAGATCTGTTGGATCCTCAACCTTTAGGAATGCCAAAAGATGACCTGAGGTAATTATTGCAGTATAAAAAGACTGCATGCTAAATTAATCTTATTTAGTAATTTGGCATCTATTCTCTTTTGTTTCTCCACTGATAGTTCATTATTTATTTATTAAATTTATTTTTTTGGGCACGCTTTCTTGCTTCAAAACTGGTAAATACCAATAATTGGGGCCTCATTTGAGTAACTGATCTCAGTTCAACTCAAATTAGGTTAAGTTTGGGTTGCAACAGAAATAGAACAGGCCAATAATTTTCTGATTTATACGATGTTGGTTATGTACTTCTGGTATGTACATTTATTTGTAGCAGAAGTACCTCAATTGAGCTTCACACATCAAACAGGCAAAAATTGAAATAAAAAATTATGAATAGAAAAGCAAAAGATAAGGTTTTTATGACGATAATTAGGGAATCTCTGTGTAGTCCATTAGTCTTGCAACTCAATTGCCTCTTTATTTATGTTATTCTGACCTAAAATTAATTTGTTTTGGGCAGGCAAAGGGACTCAAAGTAACCTGCTTGTTGTGCTACTGCTCAGAAGGGGATAATATTTCAGACTCCTTTCAGTTAGCCCATGCAACTTGCAAGCTTCTTGGTTTAAATCCTGAGAAGTTTCACGGTAGGCTGTACTATTTTCCACTGCTTATACAACTTCTACGGATCACAGAAAAACCTAAAATGAAGTACATTTTAATATGAAGTTCAATTGACGTAAATTTCAGGAAACGGAGGTGGATGGATGATCCCGCTCTCATGGAAATCAGTATATGGCCCCCCTCCTGACATGACTCTGTTCTAGACCACAACAAATATTGCGGGTACCAACTACCAACTAGCAAGTAGCAACGTGAGGAAGGATAAAAAACATTATTTTTGCATCATAATTGATTGAGCCACGTGGAAAGCTAGCGCATTAAAGTAGTACCACTAGATAGAAAAATTGCATAATTTCATAATTTGTAATAGGGTCCCGAGTACTTTTGAGCAGGTGCTTGATTATGACAGGGATAGGTTGATGCTTCCATTAAGAAGCTGGTTTATTATGTGTTCCGTCTTTCAACGAATATGTGACATGTTAAACATTGTGCTATATTGTCATGACAAAAAGAAAAGAGATTATGTTGCCGACTCAGATATGGAAATTCACCTAAAAAAGGAAAATAAAAGAACTTCCTATGCAGAAGCGTATCAACTACTATGACATTAATTTTGTAATGGTTCATTGTGTGGTCATATTGTATAGAGAAATAATTTTTATTGAACATTTTAGAAATCACTAGGACCACAAAATTATTTAAGCCGATTACCTAACTTATATAAAAGTCTAATAATTTTCTCCATTCAAATGTGCTTATACGATTATGACCACTATTGATTGACCCGCATGTCATAGCAATATTTTAAGGATGTAATTCATATATTCTTTTATTACTTCTGCTTCTATGATATTGCTGGCTCATGTTAAGTTTTTCGAGTGAGGAAAAATGGAATTTGTTGGGTTAAAGAAAAGGAGCTAACTGAAGCATTTAAAGCTCGTTTTGGCAAAGGACGGGAATAGTTCAAATTAAACTGTTCATCGAAATCCACTAGGGCCGTAAATGAGCTGAGTTTGAGCGAGTTACTCCCAATTCGAACTCAGCTCATTAAATAAATGAGCGAGTCAACTTGAGTTGGGATGGTAATAACGAGTTGTAGAGCCAATTCGAACTCAGCTCGTTATCAACTTGAGTTGGCTCACAACTCGTTTATAAACTCGTTTAACCAGTTAAATCAATACAACACAAGTTATAAACGAGTTTGAGCCGAGTTTGAGTTTGGTTTTGGTTATTCTGGGATTTTGTGTCTAAGACTGTAACTTTATGTAACTCGAGTTATAAATGAGCGAGTTGGGGTCATCTCAAACTCAGCTTATTTATTAAACGAGTCAGCCAACTCGAGTTGGAACTGACTCGAGTTGTAAATGAGCGAGTTAAAGCGAGCTGTAAATGAGCGAGTTACGAGTTCGAGTAATTTTGCCCAGCCCTAAAATCCACATGCTATTAACTCAGAAAGCAGACTGATTGAGGATTTAGATTATATCGAGTTCAGATCTAGTAAAGTACCTTACCATGTAAAATGAATTTGCATCACCCGTTTTAATCTAGCACGAATTTTAAAGAAGACTACCTTATAATTTAAATTGGCAACAAAATAATTTTAACTTGACTGGAAATTATTCTACACGGTAGGGTATGGGGATACTCACCCGCTAATATTTGAATCTTGTTCATAACATGTCATGAGCAAGATTCTGATGTTAGCGGGATGACATGCAAAAAATTTCACATATGAGGAGAGCTAGGATGACTTATATGACCCAGTTAAAGGGCATGAATACCCATATTATTTTCGTACATACACATAAACACGAGTTAATAAAAGGGGGGTACAATTTTGAAAGGACGATTTTTATTATTAAGAGTTGAGGGAATTTCTTGTAAATATTCTTTTTATTTATGAAATTGTTGGTAGACAATCACTAACCAACCTTAAAAAAAGAGAGTTGAGGAATTATTTTTTTCTCTTTATATTCAATTTATCCTTTATCTTTTTCCACCTCATATATTGACCAATAAACACACAACACAAAAGGAAACAACAAAATATATTACATGAGATAAAAAAAAATATACCCTGAAAGAAAACAATTAATGCACCACAAAATGAAATAACTCTATGGAAATAATTTACAAAAATAAGCAACAATAATTTTTTTTTTATTCTTTGTCTGTATGTTTATATTTAGTTCTCTTACATATTATATTGATTTTTTTCCGATAGTGAATCATGACGCTAATCATCACTAAATTTTATTTCAAACTTTTAATATGCTATATTTAAGTAAGAGCAATTAATATATCATAAATATATTTTTTATACAGAGAAACTGAAAGCTCATAAATACATTGTTATATACATTCAAATCATCAAAATTTTCAAAATTAAATTCAAAAATATCCCAGCTGTCCTTAACTTTCTTATTGTTGTTCTTTTTCATTCTTCTACAACTTCAATGGTAGAAGCACAAATATATTAGTTCAGCAAGTATTCGCATTAAAAATGAGCAAATAATACATATAACATATACATATTATTAATTAAGGATGGATAAAAAGAAAACCGACTTTTGGATTTTTCTTTTGAGATGTATCAATTATCTCGTTGCAATATATTCTCATGTATCTCTTTTTTATTAATTTGGTATGCTGCATTTTTATTGTGAAAAGATAAGAAACAGAGAGTATAAGAATGAATTGAGTAAATATAAAAATTTCTTAAAGCTCGCTATTTGTATAATAGGCACACTTAAAGAAGAAAACACTGTTTTTGCTCTTGTAATAATTTGATGGACCGAGTCATTTATCTAATAAAAATTCTACCATGTACGTGAACTATACATAAAATATTTAGTAAAATATAAATATGTAAACAATTTTAACAGAGTTTATATTTATGAAACATTTTATACAAAATGTATCCACGTGACAGATTCTTATTATATCATAACAAGTGAGGTTGAGACTTGAGACGAATAGAAAATTGCTAATTTTGGTGGTCCAGCTTCCTGTTTCCAAACTCATCATACTCATATTTACACATGTAATATATGCAGATGGGAAAGATCACGACGAGAAACCAAAAAAAAAAAAAAAAAGATCACGACGCTTTTACGCCGCCCCAATAAAGAAACCCAAAGCATCGCTCCTTTCCATTCTAGCGTTTTGCTGTTCTCCTCTCCCACTTGCTGTTTCCACTCTTCTAGTGTGAAATTTAATACAAGTCTCCCGCACGCGTACCCTGACTCTTCCTCGACGACTACCGACAAGTCGCCTTCTAAATCTCCCTTTTGTGCTCTCTTAAGAGTTAGCACCATTAATCAGATCAAATTCCAAACACAACACCAGATCACCAACCATGGCCGCAGCCTCTCTCACCTTCACCTTCTCTCCTCTCTCGACAGCCTCCATCGCCTATTCCCAACTCCAAACAGCTTCTCTCAATCCCCGCACAAATCGCAATAGTAGGAGTAGGATCCTCACTATCACTGCTTCTTTATCCGAGAAACCCCAACCCCTCGTCACAAAATCAAATAGTTCTGTACCGATCCGTAAGATACCGGGTGATTACGGGCTGCCCCTGATCGGACCTTTACGCGACCGGCTCAACTATTTCTATTTTGAAGGCCGGGATGACTTTTTCAAGTCCCGGGTAAGGAAGCACGGTTCAACCGTTCTTCGTGTCAACATGCCACCTGGCCCGTGTGTCGCCCGGGACCCACGTGTCATTGCTTTACTAGATGCCGCTAGCTTCCCAGTTCTCTTTGACACCTCACTTGTAGAAAAACGGGATCTTTTTACCGGTACGTACATGCCGTCGACTGATTTGACCGGAGGGTTTCGTGTTTTGTCATACCTCGACCCGTCAGAACCTCACCATGCTCCATTGAAGAAGGTCCTCTTCTTCCTCCTTGCATCACGCCGGCAGGAGATCATACCACAATTTCGTAGCACCTATGGTTCTCTATTTGAGAATCTTGAGGAAGAGTTAGCGAAAAAGGGAAAGGCTGATTTTGGCGGGCTGAATGATCTAGCAGCTTTTGATTATCTAGCTGGAGCATTGTTCGGTGTAAACCCGGCCGAGACCAAGCTCGGGCGAGATGCACCGAAACTGATCTCTAAATGGGTCTTGTTCAACATCGGTCCCTTGCTCACACTCGGTTTACCACCATACCTGGAAGATTTACTGTTACACTCGTTTAGATTACCCCCTGCATTGGTTAAATCTGATTATAACCGGCTAGCTGAGTTCTTTAGGGAATCAGCCGGGCCAGTCCTGGATGAGGCCAACAACCTTGGCATTTCACAAGACGAGGCAATTCATAACCTTGTTTTTGCAATTTGTTTCAACACATTTGGTGGTTTGAAGATCTTATTTACCAATTTGATCAAGAGTATTGGACGGGCTGGTGGATTGCTCCATGGCAAGTTGGCACAGGAAATCCGATCAGCCGTGCGTAACTCAGGAGGGGTTGTCACTATGCGTGCCATCGAAGAGTCAATGCCATTAACCAAGTCAGTAGTGTATGAAGCTCTTAGAATTGAACCGCCTGTGGCGATGCAGTATGGCCGAGCCAAACACGACATGGTGATACAAAGCCACGATGCAGGTTATGAAGTTAAAGCAGGAGAAATGTTGTTTGGGTAAGAACAAAAAAATAACAAAATTGTTACATACCTTGTTTTTGGATATGTAGTTCTTAATTTGGGTCAGTTCAACATGCTTTTTAAGATTGTAATAAAATCTGACTAATTTGTAGACTGACCCGGCTCCCATTTTTAGAAATAATATCATGCTCACTAAAATGTAATCTGTCTGTCACAGCACAGGCATGGTAAAATATTTTGCAGACGACCTAAGCATACATATTGCCACTTAAAAATCTGTTATTTATCTTTCATTTCTTTATAACAGGTATCAACCAATGGCCACGAAGGATCCGAGGGTATTTGACCGGGCTGAGGAATTTGTGCCGGATCGGTTTGTAGGGGAGGAAGGCCAGAAATTGTTAAAGTACGTAATGTGGTCGAATGGGCCCGAGACAGAATCCCCTACGGTAGATAACAAGCAGTGTGCCGGCAAAGATTTCGTGGTGCTGATTGCAAGATTGCTGGTGGTGGAGGTGTTTTTGCGGTACGATTCATTCGAGATAGAGGTCGGTAGTTCACCGCTCGGCTCATCGGTCAAGATCACATCCCTCAAGAAAGCCACCTTCTAAGAATGGCTACATGGTTTATGACTTGAGCCGGTACTGAGAATTATGTTATATGAGTTTTGACGAGGGGTTTCTTAAAATTTTGGTAGGTACCGTATGACTTCTAGCTCGTCTGGGATTAGGAGTAGGCAGTAGCTGATTTGGCACAGCTTGCACGTGGAAAGAGCGTAGATTATCTCTGTTTCTTTCATATTTATTTCTGGGTTGTCGGTGGATTTCTTGTTTTGCAAAATAAAATTGTTGTGAGGCGATTCCAGTGTAAGAAATTGTCTTCCGTTTTACCAAAAACTTCATATTTTGGATCGTCCTCTTCATATTATATTTTTTTAATTTTGGGCCAGGTTTTGATGTTTCGGATATGGATCTATTTTGTTTTCGATCGTTTGGTTATGGTCCAAATGGTTTTGTGGCCAGATTAAAGTTGGATTAAGAAATTGTTGTGTCTAGCCGAAACCTTTTTTTTTTTATCATTTTAGGAAAAACATTTATAAACCCAATAGTTACTATTTTTTAATTTTTTTACGTTCAATTCAAATTGATTCAAATAGGTGAGCCTTACATGCAAAATCAAGGTTTATGACTAAACTTGATTGCACTGCTAATAACTGCGAACCTAATAATTATGAAATTATTTCAAAATAGTGGTTGTTTGATTTTTTTTTTTATTTTAAAAGATGGTAAGAGGATCCTGTTTTCCCTCAAAAAAAGATGGTAAGAAGAAAAAATTGGTTGAGTCAAAGAGTCATTTTAGACACCATAGTAAGTTCAAGTGGTTTTTTGTCATATTCAAGTAAGCTGTAAGCATAGCAAGCTTTTCTTACACCTTGTTTGGATGGAGAGTAGAGGAAGGGAGGGAATGAAAAGAAAAGAAAAATTTATCTCGAATCGATGTTTGGTTGATAAAATTATGTTGGAGGTGAAGTGTACATAAGGTGAAAGGTTTAACATTGCATGATTATAATCAATAGAATTGATTACTCTTCCGATTTGAAATGTAACGGATGGAAATTTTTTTGTTGTAAATATTTTCAGAAAAAATAATACAAATGTCCAATTCTATATCTTACGTATATAATTTTCATCCAAGTTTCTTTGTCACGAACCTACAACAGCCACTAAATTTCTCATTAATCTTTTAAATTTTAATCAACCAAACAAAAAATAAGACGAAAAAGAAAATTAAATTTATTTTCTCTCATTAATCATCCAAACAAAAACATATTAAATATGTTGAACTTCATTTCTATTTCATTCCATTCCCTTCTATTCTTCACCTCCCTTTCCTTCCTCTACTCTCCATCCAAACAAGGTTTTATAGGCGTCTAAAGTTGTGATGGAGCTAATTAAATGTTTCTTTTGATAGTATAGCGTTAAAATTTTCTAAGGAGAATTCGCTACTAAATAGCAATTAAACAACAATTATATCCATTAAAACGATTGAATATAATTCGATGATCGGATCCAAATCTGCATAAATGAATCATGTATATGGATGTTAAAAAATATGTTCAATATGCACGTAGATTTTGAAATATAATTCACTTTACTGATTAAATCTACATTTAAAATTACACGACGAATATAAAAATATGTTAAGGATTCGATAAGGTAATATATTAAATATGATTTGAGTTTGTTTCAAATTTAATGTATTATGTTTGTTCAAAAAAAAATCAGAATTAATGATATATGCTGGTTTAATTCAAGTTATTACTTTTAATATTTAAATTTAAAATAATTATATTCATTCTCAAGTTATGTATGTAATTATTATTTTAAAACATCTAATATGATTCGAATATGGTTCGAAATATACGATAATAGATATATATCCACATTGGAAGTTTCAAATTCTTATTGGATGTGAATCTTCTAATATTTTAATGTATTTGTATTTAAATTAACGGGGGAATTTCACGTATACCCCTCAAAAACTTGGAAATTACGTATTTCTCACTCTAAACTTCAAAAACTCACAAATTTACCCATTTTATTGTCTTTTATATTAAAACTCATTTTAATTTGTAAAATACGCATTTTGCCCTTTATTAAGAGCATAAAACGCCCATCAAACTCAAATTTGAGTCTGAACTATTCTTTATGCTATAACAAACTTGGACTATGTTGACAATCGATAAAGAATAGTGTTAACAAGATTCTAATTATGAGGAAATATAGGCGCAAGTGGGGTCTCAAACAGAAGTGATGTCAATTTTGTCATTTCGAGACTATGTTGGCGAAAATCTGAGAAGGAAGATTTTTCTCTCTCTCTTTTCATATATGAATAGTAGTTATTCCAACATTTACAAGGAATAGAGAATAGTAGCTATTCCGAATAGCAAAAATGTTGTTTCGATGTATATTGCTATTCATAGCCCCTATCTAAAATAGCTCCTATTCTTGACATATCCAAACATACCTAGATGTTGGAATAACTATTCAGAAGTGTGAAGAAAGAGAAAAAATGCTTCCTTTTTGGATTTCCGTCAATACAGTCTCGAAATAACAAAGTCGACACAACCTTTTTCATCTCCACGTCGTAACAATTCGTTTGAAACCGCACTTGCCTATCTTTTCTCTTAATTAACACATTGTTAACACTATTTTTTCTAGGTTACAGCTATTTGCTATTCCAAATGTATAATACAAACAACATTTTACTAATCCGAATAGCACCATTTTCACATTAATCTAAAAAATCACTATTTTTTTCAATTCTCATTTACTAATTCCGAATTTCGCTATTCTAGCTCCCATCCAAACATACTTAAGCATTTTTACAAAATTCAAAATTAAACACAAACAAACAAGAGAATTATGTTGACTAATGACTCGTCAGTTGTTGATTGCTGGCGAAATTTTGCGAGAAAAATCTTCTCAAATTTGTGTGTCGTTCGCTCTCAAGTACTACTTTAGCAATCCTAAAACAAACCAAGTTGAAGAAACACAACTCTAGACTCTCTTTGTACCGGTCATGACTAGTACTGGCATAACCCATCTATAATTTATTAATTTGTGTTAGTGATCACGACTTGTTCTTGCACAGCCTAAGGATAATTGTTGTTACATCACTGCAAGTGTAATGGAATCCGTGTATCTGACTATGGAGTATACTGGATACGAGTTCTGATACTATGTGGAGGATTCTGTTTTGCTGTATCAAATCGTCAATCAAAAAATTAAGCTCCTCTTTGATGTTAATGTTAATGACTCGGTACTTAATTTTGCTGTACTTTTCTTAATAACTAGGTAAAATAGTAATATTCATTCTAAGCCTCTAGGCCTAGTCCTAAGTATCTGCATGGACTAAATAACATTTAGATCTTGTTTGGCTATAAAACAAGGAAATCAGATGGAAACACCTTTCTCATTGGACAATAAAATTGATGAAAATTTTATTAAAGGGTGTTTAACAACCATTATTTGAACTCTCTTCCTTGGGAAAAAACCAAATTCAATAATACTGGATCATTTTGTTTTCTTTAGCAAACGAATGTCTGCTTGGAATGAGTCTACACACAAGATGTAAATGCATCCTGGGGATCTCCAGAGGTTTTTCTTCTCCATTTTTCCTCAAGTAAAATCAGTTACTAAGAGAAAATAATTATACTAAGAGATTATTATTGCCTATTGAATGTGGTTCTGCATGCCCTAACAAAACCAAAAGAACGAAAAGTGAAAAACATTTACAAGAATTGCTTCTTTCTTGCGGCAAAGTTCAAATCCACCAAAATAGAACATATACCAGCTTAATTCTCACTTCTTGCACAGCCAATCAGATTGAATCCTATCCATGGAAAATATGAGCAAGTTGAAGAAAGTGTGTCAGAACATGACAGTAAGGATGCCCAAAATCTTAAAGCACATGACAACCAAGTACTTTGCTAAAAAGAAGGAAGTAATCCATTTATAATTCTGTAGCTATATAGAATTTCATTCTTACTAGACGAAAGATGTAAAATCACATTAGTAACTCTACATGCTTTTCACTTTCCAATTTTGTCAACTTTTTCCCATAGGAAAGCGGGCGTACTAATTTGAAACATTTGAGTATGAATATACTTGAAAGTAAATTAGACAAAATTGACTCTAAATTATCTACTTTCCTGTTTTCATCTCTCAAGTTTCAAAATTCCATTTGGTACTAAAACTGTACCAGTTTGGTCCATACTTTGATCTGTTGCATCGATTTATTGACAATCAGCATTGATGTCCAATAACAATGGGTCAATTTTCTTTCTTAAAAATGGACACCGCACCAAAGTGACTCACTCATTTGATGTCAACTGTAACAAGTAGTTACCATTATTCTTTTTATATATGTAAAATGCAAATTTTAATGGTAAATTAGATTCTTTAAAGGCCCAGATTCAAAACTTCAGGGATATAAGCAGGAAATGGTAATACTTCAAGGGACGTATGGAATAGTCTACTATTCTTATATAAATCAACCGTACCTCAGGTTTACATCTGAAATGACACCTTAATAGGCAGTTAACCGTGGCTTCTAGGGTCGGAAACTTGATGAACCTTGCGTGCCTCTGCACTGGAGAACTGGCCAACAACTCTAGCATGAGGTATTGTGCTCTCTCCATTTGCAAGAGCAACAACGTTGTCAAGGAAGTACTGTCTTGGCAATTTTCCCACCACATTTCCTTCTTCATTCCCTTCTTTGTCTAGAAATGCAAAGTGCGGAATTCCCTCTACACCAAATTCATCTAGTTCTTGCTCCCATTTTGTGTTGTCTACATTTAGCATTACAAAATTAACGCGATCCCTGTACAAAACAAGAAAATAAATAGACGAATGACAAACAAAAATAGATATGGATTACTTTTTGCAGATGACAAATGAATGAAATACTAGCAATGAAGTTACTATGGTATCAAGAAATTGAAGGTTAGCACATTCATTGGTGCTTTTCTGCAATATCCTGGTAAGGATTATTTTTCAATTTTTCTTGAAGCAATTGTAATTTGGTCGAAATTATAAACTTGGTCAATACAGATAATAAAATGGACTTCATCGATAGAAATATCACCGTATTGCTAAGGTATCATACATCTCTTTGGTTTTACATGGTCATATATGATGTCTGACAGTTTTCAGTCATAGCTGAACCTCAATATACAAATGGGGGGGCAGACCCTTATTATTGCTAAAACAAGAAAGTTATAGGTGCAGAAAAATCAGAGACTAAATTAATAAAAAAAAAAACTGAAACGACTACAATAAGGGAATACTTATACTGCTCTTCGATTTTGTAAACATCAGGTGCTAATTCACGGCAAACTTCACACCAATCAGCATAAAACTCAACCACTGTAGGCTTCCCATTTGTAAGAGCCTACATATGTACAAAAAGGTATATTCTATTAATTAATATTACAATTTGCAACACCAGAAGGCACAAGCCATTATGTATAAAGAAGATTATTAATACAAAAGGGATGAAAATTCAAATAGCGCAACCTGCTCATAAGGTACGGCATTAGCAGCTAGATCTTTTAAGGAAACCCCAAAATCAAGTCTTGAAGAAAAAAAGAGGCCTACGGCACCTAAGCTACAGGCTAGTGCTATTCTTCTGTTTACGTCTTTATTTGGGAAATCGATATATACAGACTCTTGATTTGTGCTGCTTTCGTCCTTCTTATCTTCGGTCAAATCAGGTTTTGCACTTTGTTCACCCTATAACAGAAATTTACCAAATTATTGGGGAGAATGTATATCCAAAAGATTACTAACAAAGTTACGTGAATTTCATCTGGTACGGTCATCGTTTAGATTTCACAAACCCCACAACAATAGGTAGTGATTTTGCACTTTTACACTTAGAGTAAATCAACTGGTGAATACACAACATTACTTTTCCCCTTTTCTGATAGACAAGCGTTTCACTGCAATCAAAGTATCATGAACTTACAGTAGGAGGGGAAGTTGGTTGCGGTTCGACCGGCTCGGTAGTGGCTCGCAGATGCGAGCTGCGGAGGCGGTGGGGCTGGGGTGGGGCGAAGCTGACCCGAGCTGGCTTGACCCGAGCGAGGCCGAGTTGACCCGGTCGGAGCTCGGAAAGAAGGCTGAAATGACTTGAAGCAACGTGCGCCATTGTCTGGGGAAACGGTTTGAGCGACGGGAATGAAGAAATGGTCCCGGCGCGGAGTCGCGGGAGAGTTGAGACTTGACAAGTAAGAAGAAAGAAAAAAAAAAAAGATGATTGGTGCGGTGCCACGTGTTAAAAATTAGAGCGCTTGTGCCTTGGAAACTTTTTGTGAACTCTGCCGCGGTCCATACGCCATCGCAAGACCGCATCCTTATATGGGTGCAAACGGATAGGATACGGTCATAGGGAATAGGGAACAAGTATTCTCTCTAATGCTGTAGAAGATTCTCTTCACTTCACTGTTTGAGATTAACTCTCAGCCGCTTTAAAATTCGAACTAGCGCAGGGGCAGTATTATTGGACTTTGAGATTCATGCCAAATTAAAAAAAACGGTTTAGATCCAATAATTGTAAAATATTCTCTATTACGGTACCAGGAGAATCTGAATTCGAAAACGGAGCGAAAAGTAGAATACGAATACGGATCGACTAATGTCAGATATGATACAGATATGAATCGGATATTTATAAAAAAAATAAAAATTATTAAAAAATACTAAAGTGAATAATATATATCTAATTATAACAGTGAATAACATAATTTGCTCATAATATTTATCTAATTATAATAGTGAATAAAATAATTTGTTCATAATATATATAAATGTATATCTACTATTCAGATACGGATAATTGGAACGTAAAACAATATATGTATCCATATCTACACGGATATTCAGATACCGGACATCCACATTCAATTTTTTTAATACGGATTAAATACAGATCGGATATTATCCACACCGTTTCATCCCTAGATACAGATCGGATAGTGATAAAACCATATCCGTATCCACTTTTATTTTTCGGCTATGGATTGGATACTAGATGGAACGGATACGGATCGAATATTTATTTTTTTATAACGGTGAATAATATAAATTTGTTCATAATATATATTAAACTACACGATATAATTAAAATTTAACATTATATATGTATTTGTATCCGCACGAATATTCGGATATCGGGTATTCATATCTAATTTCAGATACAGATCCGGATACGGCCTTATAATATCTGATCTGTTTCCACCCCTAATATGAACCTATCACGAGAAATATTTTTGCATTTATGTTCATATTAGATATTTTAGTTCTTTACCTATGAATTTTTAAATCTTTATAAATTATATATTAAGTGATCATCTTCTTTTTTAAATAATTATAAAAAAATTAATTAAACATTATGTTGAATAAATAAAATACAACGTTCATGATTCATCAAATATTTTTTTATAAAAAATATAAACACATATAAGATGAGATGCACATAAAATATGCAATTTTAACTTAATTCTCTTTTTTACACTGTATGGATACCTAAAAGTCCTTGTAAATTCAAGCTGTCCATTGGTTTTGTTTTGAGACTCAACGAACTACATGCCGAATTCCTGAGATATCTCATGTTTTGCGTGACTTTTTGGAAAATCTGAGCCATTAAAATACGTTTTGCACGAATCTCAAAGTTCAAATAATACTGGCCGACGAATAGACACCGGACACGTTGGTCACACAGAATATGAGATATCTCAGAGGATACGCACTCGTACATGCCGACAAACGGTTATAGACTTGGAAATGATCACTTTAGCAAAATATAACAAAAATCTAGTTTGATTCAAGTTCGACGATTAACATACTTAAATTCATCCACAACTGAATTTTGATTTGAACGAATTTATGTTTTGTTTGGTGTGTACTAATTAGAACTTAACTTTCTTTATGTTTGGCGCCAATTAAATATTATTAAATATGAATTGAAGTACTAAATCTTGTTGCATGGTTCGTATGAATTTATAATTTTTCATTTGATGTGTATGAATTTTGTTTATAATTTAAATTCATCTATTTTGTAACTCTTTTGTTATATGAATTTAATCTGAACTGATTTATAATTTGGTTGTAGAAACTAATTTTTTCGTTGTTTTTCATCTGTGGTATGTTATATTTGAATTCGGATCACCTCAGGTACTTGACTCAAGCAAGACCATTCTTTTAACTTGGCACGAATCTCAAAACAGATTCCCTATAGGCATTGGATTGACTTTGGTCTGATTGAGATCAATCTGGACCATCCGTTTGTAATTTGCTTGAGTCAGTTACCTGAGAGGATACAGATTCCGTAAATTTGGTTTGGCGTCCTCAACCGCTCCCTGTAGATACATACGGTACGAATAGTTAAATAATATATACGGTATGAATAGTTAAATAATATACATATGGTATGAATAGTTAAATATACCTCCGTAATTTATTCATTCATATTACAACTCATAAAATAATAGTTAAATAATAGAGGAGGAATCCACTTACAATATTTGTAAGTTACAACATCTTACAACAAATTCGGTTTTACGATTTTCAAACTGCAAACAGTCGATCCAAACCGTTCAACATGATCTCTATATTAAAATGTGCTTGAGATCAAATTTTACATTTTTTTGAATTTGTTTACTATTTATTAAGTATTTTAAAAAACCATTGTTTTTAGACAATTATGGAGCATTGAAAAACAACAGTATTATAAAATACTTAAAATAAATAGTAAAAAAATTCAAAAAAATATAAAATTTGATCTCCAAACACATTTTAATATAGATATTATTTTGAACAGTTTGGATCGATTGTTTACACTTTAAATATCACAGAACTGAATTGTTGTAAGATAGATCTCCCTCTAAATAATATACACATGGTATGAACAATTAGCATCCAATAATACTGGTATGGCCGACATTTTTATTAATATCCAATAAAAAATAAAAAATATCAAATGTACTCAGGTTTTCTGGTTATTTTTAAAAATGCCAAACCGGCCATTTTTTGGCCGGTTGGATTAAAAATTCGGACCAGCCAAAAAATGACCAGAGGATTTTTTTTTGAAATATTTGTTAGATTACTTCTTTTGATGTATAATCAGTATAATTATATTAAATTACGCTAAAATACGCTAAATTACACTAAATTAGCAATTTTCTTTTATTTTTAAGTCATTTCGTGTTATGTTTCATAAATTATAAAAAATAGAAAAAAAAATTTCAAAAATAGTAAAAATTGGTATTCTACAAGTTCATTATATAACCAATTTACTGAGCTACTTAGATCGAATAATGAAAATAAAAATCTTAATCGGAAACTTCAACTCAAGTTTTGAGGTTCTTCCCTTTGTTTTTTGGTAATTCTGAATTTCAAAAAAATGGCAAAGCAGTCACCGACACATGTATCTTTTCGCAAGCTTTTCGAAAAGTGGTCATTTGCTGAAATCGAACACTTAAGAGCCGTTTTATGACCGTTTGAAGTTTTATCGTCGTTTTTCGCCTTCTCAATGAAGATATCGTCTCTCCTGCCTTATCCCTTGTCCTAGTTTCACCTGTTTACGAGAGATGTCTTAGATAAATACATGTACAATATACAGGTGCTTTAGAAATGAGAGAAATGACTTAAAAAAATTGATGCAGATGCATTATAACATAAAGACACAGATCGAAATTGTTAGAGCATTCATAGGCATCCGTTTGAAAGAAAAAATGTTTCTCATTTAGCTTTGAAATAACTCAAATAATATTTATTCATGTACTTATTCTTAACGGATTTTGGATTTGGATTGTATCAGATTTAGCGTAATTTAGCTTAATTTAGCATAATGTAGCGTATTTTAGTATAATTATGCTAATTATACATCAAATGAAGTAATTTAACAAAAATTTCAAGAAAAAGGCCAGTTCGAATTTTTAATCCAATCGGCAAAAAAATGGCCGGTTTGGGCATTTTTAAAAATAGCCAGAAAACCTGATTACATTTGATAATTTTTAATTTAAGTTGGATATTAAGAGCATCTACATCTCTAGTATTATTAGAGTTTCTAATCTGACGTGACAGTTTCTAATATAGTTTCAGGAATGTGAGAGAGTTTCTTATTTAGAAACTATGCAGTAAAGTTTCTTATTAAGAAACTATTTATAAACTCCATACTAATCAAATGATTGGCTCAAATTATTTCTGCTTTTTAATTTATTGCTGACGTGGCTTAATAGAAACTCTAAAATTAATTTCAGGAATGTGAGAGTTAGAAATTTTAGAGACCTTAATTTCTAAAAAGAGATTAACAGTTATTTAAAAACTCATTTGAATTACTGAGATGTAGATGCTATAATAAAAATATCAGCCGCTGTGGCGCTATCCGTTACGAAAAATGCTTGACTACTATGAGTACGCTATCTATTATTTATTTATTTTTTGTTAAATTAACAAGCGCTTCAATTCTTACAATTAAAATTGCAAATATCTTTATTTGTATTAATTTATTCATAAGTGGGATGAATATGTACTTGAAACTAAAATTTTGAACTAGAATTCGAATTAGATGAAGTCGTTATAATTGGGGCCGAGTTTCAAATTAAGTCCGGTACTCATTTTCAGCCCAATCAGCCCAAGCGGCCAGCAAAACAACGATTTTGCGTTTTTCTTAAGAAATTGATTGACAAGATCAACCCGGCTCCCAACGTAACCGCGGACAAGTAGTGGTTCGGAACTTGGGATACTTGGAAACGGCGGGAAAAAGGCAAAATCTCAGCCGTCTATTAACCCACCACACTCCTCGCCGCACCATCAGATCATTCCCCACTCACCTTTCCAGTCAGTAGTAACAATGGCAACTTCCGACGACGACCTTAAAACCCTAACCGAAGAAACCCTAGTTCAGGAGAAGGATGCTCATGTCGAAAACCCTAATTCCAACGGAGATGGTTCTAACGGGGTGGAAGGGACCCTAGCTGAGGCCGATGAGCTGTTCGAGAGGGGATCGAAGGCTATTGAGGAAGGCGATTATAATGAGGCCGCGGATTGCCTCAGCCGTGCACTCGAAATCAAGTGAGGATTTAGTGTTTTTAATGTACATAAAGTAATAGCTCAGATACTACTCGACTATTTGCTGCTGGTATAAATCTAAGTTTGGTGTACTGTGTGTTAGTTCTGTTTACAGAGCTGAGAGATTTTGAATTTTATAAATGTCATTTTTGGTTCTCAAATCTTGTGGTTAGTAATTTCTCATTGAGTATGACTAATTTATTTTCTCTGAAATGCATTATGGATGCATAATGATTTGTGTGAATTTCCTATCACATCCTTTGTTATTTTAACCAGAGGATTGAGCTGTTCTCGTCCATCATTAAGCTCAATTCTATTCTGCTTTGTATGTTTCCGGAAGTTAGATCCGGTATTTTACTTCATTTGCAATAGCACCCGACATTTCTGTGTATTTGCAACCAGCGATCCAACATTTTTTGTGTACTGTTAAATGACACCTATAGTGTCAGTGAATAGGTTTAGGCGTGCGACAGGGAATAAGGTTTAGACGTGCGTGCGTACTGAACGGAGAGGTTTAGGTGTGGCGTGTGTAAGGAAAGCAGAAATATAATTGAACTGTTATAAACTGGTCGGTTCGAGTCAGTTTTTCAAAACCTAAACCGAACCAACATCAACAACAACAACAACCAAGCCTTTAGTCCCAAAAATTGCCTTGAGGGAGACTTGAACCCATGACTTATGAGAGTGGTGATGAGCACAAACTACTAGGCTACAACATTTAAACCTAAAAATTACTGTGCAAGGAAAACCTAAACCGAACCGATCCATTTAAACCGATCTAATTAAAAATTCAACCAAACCAAACCATTTAAACTGAAAAACCGATCCATTTAAACCAAAATTTTCCGGTTCGGTTAAAAACCAAATAAAACGAACCATTTGAACACCCCTAAGTGTCACAACCAAGGATAATTAGCTTGTCCATAAACTTAAACTGAACCGATCCATTTAAACCGATCTAAGTAAAAAATTCAACAAAACTGAACCATTTAGACCGAAAAACCGATCCATTTAAACCAAAATTTTCCGGTTCGGTTAAAAACCAAATAAACCGAACCATTTGAACGCCCCTAAGTGTCACAACCAAGGATAATTAGCTTGTCCATAAATTTTAACATGAATTAGCCAAATTGATTGATAATTTAGCTTGACATTAAGGCTTCAACTTAATACTAATATCCAATTAGCTTAGGTTGTTTTTATTAGATACTTGTCTATAAGTAAAGGGCTTAAAGTAGGGCTAGAACTGTTGCTTAATGTTCAGGTCTTATTTGCAAATACTCGAATAAATGTTGGGAGTACACTGGAAATTAAAGAAAAATATGAGTATAAGTTGCCTGTATGGGTAAATATTGGGTCTAAGAAAACCAGAGTTTCTATTCTGTACAATTTAAAGCAGCTTATTGACCTCAAATTAAATTAAATTCCATGCTTAGTTTGTTAATCTGTTGTTAGGCCTAACACTATTCTCTCTAACTATTAGGGTCATGCATCATGGTGAGCTAGCTAAAGAATGTGGAAGTGCATATTACAAGTACGGGTGTGCACTCCTGTTCAAGGCACAAGAGGAGACTGATCCATTAGGAAATGTGCCCAACAAATCGGCTAATACGGAGAAAGGGAAATCTGGTATTGTCATAGATCGAAGCAACAGTTCAAAGAGTGTTGAAAGCAGTTCAGCCAATGATGTGTCACCTGGAGAAACCAAGGCAACTGAAGGAGGTACGATAGCAGTTATATGCTTATTTTAAATGGCAGTTGAAGAAGCATGCAGTAACCAGTAAATTGTCCTGTCCTGAGATCAATAGGTTACCAGTAATGTGCAGTATTGGTATGTACATAATCGGTGTCATGTATTGCTTGGTATTTTCCTGTCTATTGCTTGGTATTTTCCTGTAATGTATAGAAAACAAAAATTGCTTGATTGTTTTCTTTCTTTCTTATTTCTTCATGTTTAAAGGCGTTAGTGTTTCTAAAGATGCCTAAAGGAGAGCTCTTAGTCGGACCCCAAAAAGGATAAAAACTTAAGCTATTGAACTTGAGCCATCTATTTTGAAATCAGGCATTTAGTAGTGTTCTTTTGCAACAACAACAACCAAGCCTTTAGTCCCAAATAAGTTGGGTAGGCTAGAAATGAAACCCAATCATAGTCACAAGGTAAGGTAGATAGCAATAAAATAATAATAAAAATAATAATAATAATACTAAGGTAGATGGTAGTGTTCTTTTGCAAATACCATCAATTTGCTTGACAATGGAGCATCATCTTCTTAAAAAAATTCAAATTATGTTTTTCCTCATATCCTTTATATATTTGATGTAGTATTATGGGATATTAATGTTTCATAACTAGTTTGACAGTCTAAATACTCTTCTATACCCACACTAGATATTTGCATACATGACCTTTGTTTCCTTTTTCTTCTTTTAAGTTTATTGCAGACATTTTCAACCAGTTAGGGTTATTTTTATAAAGAACTTAGCTACAGTAACTAAATCCAGTGCTCAAGTTATGTAATTTAGTGTGTTCATCGAGAAGTTTTAAAATGGGAAAAAAAAAAGCATTAAAAGGTGGAGTGCAATGACTGAACTTGTATGCGTTTACTGTGGGGGGGGGGGGGGGGGGAGGGGGTTGTTCTTGTCCTTCATATTTCAGTATCCTCTGATTTGTTCGTGAACATGTTCCTTTGGTTATACCAGGAGAAGGATCCAGTACAAAAGGGCAGCTGGAAGGCGAAGATGATTCAGAAGATGAGGAGGATGCGGATGGAGAGGTGGAAGGAGAAGAAGATGAGTCAGATTTGGACCTGGCTTGGAAGATGCTTGATATTGCGAGGGTTATTGCAGAACAGTGCCCTGAGGGTACCCTGGAGAAGGTTAACATCTTCTCTGCCCTCGCTGAAGTCGCCATGGAAAGAGGTTGAAAATTCTTCTTCTTCTTCTTCTTGTTTTTTTTTGCAAAAATAAAAAACATTTTTATCATACTTGTATTAACACCTAATTTCTCATGTTTTGCAACTGGAATATTTTCTGAGTAGTTTATAGCAACAAAGAACTATTTTGATGGAACCCTCCAACGAATATTGACAAAATTTACCCCTAACTATTGTAATTTTTTTTTTGTTAGCTCTTATTGAACTAGGATTGCACTAAGCTGATTAATAAGTCTGGTTTTGAGTTTTTATGAACTGGTTATGGAGTTCCAATTGGAAATATTGAGAAAAAGATTCAGTTCTCTGCAATAAATAATGGAATTGTCTTATTGATTTAATTACAAAGGGTGCTAGGGAAAAACAAGAGTACCAGAATATTGCCGTAGTGTAGTAGTTCTTTGATTCTGACTATTGCTTGAGGCAGATAAGAAAGGCATATATATTGGTTTTCTGTGAATTATCTTTTTTTATTGTTATTGGTAAAATATTGGTAAACTTTGCAAAATTCCACTTGAATGAATAGAAGTCTATGCATTGTTATCATTTTTTGTGCTTAGATTGATCTTGAATCTTGCAGAGGATCTTGAGATGTCTATAAATGACTATAAGAAAGCTTTGGCCATCTTGGAGCACATTGTGGAGCCAGATCACCGCCGAGTTGTCGAACTGTATCCACGAATGGTTTTAATTCATAAATTTTAATTTAATTTCTGTAGGTTCAGATATTATTTACAAAAAAATGTATTTACGTAACTTCCTTAATGTCAAATAGAAATTTTAGAATATGTCTTGTGTTGGAGACTGCAACGAGTCTTGAGGAGGCTTTACCGTACTGTGCCAAGGCCATCTCTTTGTGTAAATCCCGAATTGAGAAACTAAAGGAGAAAATGGCAGCTCCAGATTGTGCAATACCAGAAGAAGGCTCTGCCAAATCTGCTGTGCAAGATGAGATTGAGTTGCTTTCTGGCATTTTGAGTGATCTTGAAACAAAGGTATGTAGAAAATTTTATGGTGGCTCCCTGTGAAGTCTTGATAAATCATGTCTATGACCCTTCATGGTAAGAGATATTTGCAGCAGTCTCTTCTCCAGAATAATCTGGAATATCCAACTTTTGTCAAGTCATATAAGAGAACAACAATGATAAAACTAGGGTGGATTAGGGAAACTATCCAAGAAAAATATCATATCAAAGGACAGAATATTAAGACTCATGGTTTCTGTTATTTCTGTTCTTTTGAGGGTTATATTAATACTCATGCTTAATTTTAAATGAAATATAGCTGGAAGACCTTGAGCAAGCTGTGTCAAATCCAATCTCAAAAGTAACTTCAGCA
Source organism: Carex myosuroides (assembly GCA_028015225.1). NCBI lineage: Eukaryota > Viridiplantae > Streptophyta > Magnoliopsida > Poales > Cyperaceae > Carex > Carex myosuroides. The sequence goes on along the minus strand of CM051485.1, from coordinate 2,058,798 downwards.
ATAGAGGTGATTAAGGCTGCCATGTCATCTGACAAGGAATCAAAACTCAAACTGCCAGAAGCTGTGCTGAGATCTGAATCCCTATCTTCTTCCCAGATGGGAACAATATCCAACGGCTTTGATTCGCCTACAGTCTCAACTGCAGCTGGTGATAGCAGTGGCAGCACGGTTACACACCTGGGTGTAGTTGGGAGAGGTGTAAAAAGGGCTGTTGTTCAACCTGTTTCCTCTGACGAGCATAAGAACAAGAAGCCTCTGACTGAATCTTCATCAGTGAACAAGGATTGAATTTACATTTCATTTAACATCTGCTTTTAATTGATATTTGTGTTTATTGCTGTTCTGATTGTATGACTATGTTTGACCTTATGTGGATTGTTACTTGTTCTTAAGAGTTTTTTTGTAGAACAATTTGGGATGGTGAAGCTGTTAGGCATATTGTATGTGGTGGTGGAAAGAAACTTCACAAATATTAACTTGAGAATCTAACAATTAAGCAGATGAAATGATTAAAAGGGGCAGATGCAGATACGAGGTCAAATTTTTGGTTGGCTCATGTTCTGATTTGGGTCACAGACGTGCAGTATTTATCAAATCATTTTGGATCGGGTTTTCTCAAGATTTTGGTGTCTGGTGCAACAGTTGGATTATTGGCCGCGTTCAGATCAATCTGGCATCAGTTTGTTGTTTATGCATTTCAATTCTGTGAATTATTTCCGGTCAGGTGGAGTACCTGAGTTTGTCTGTGTTACTGTTTCTAACATTCTATGATTACTGGTCCTGATTTACACCGTCCCTCGGAATTTTAACAGGCGACAAGTTGCATTAGTCTAGTGTGCCAAATTGTTGTATATAATTGGTACACAAGTTCAATAGTTTGGGGGGTATTTTAATAAATAATGTGCATCAATCTGCCACAACTTGACGAAGCGATACGGGGAAGAGAACAACGCTTGGGTACAAAGACAAGCATGTGGAAACAATAGTTCTTTCTTTGCATTCAAGAAAAACACAAACTAGAATGAATTGTTCACGTAAGTACAATCATTCTTTAACACTGTTTAATTTGCAGTTTATGCAAGAAAAACAATCCCATGTGTGCCTGCCAAGCTGGGTTCTCCTTTGCTTATCTGGTGAGTTGTCTCTATCCATGTATTATTCGATAGACAAATATTCAGAAAAGATAACAAGTTTTCTTCTCGCTACAAAAAAGGTGGTCTGTTGATGGAGGATTGTTTTATTAATCATCAATGATGAAAAGAAAGCACGGCTGGAAACAGGCTTCAACATCAGGTTACAACATGTTTGGCTTAGCCTTTGAAAACTGTTTCAACGGGAAAGTCTCAATGATTACTCTAACGAAAGATTAGACAATAAAAAAATAAACAAAAAGGTTCCTTGTGAACTTAAAAAGTGAGTCTAATCAATGGATTCAAAAGGCAGAAACATAAACCTGTCCCAGTTCCACAAACCTTACTCTTTACATTTTGGTTTTATTTATATATAAATTGCGAGTTAAAAAAAAATAGAAACATAAGCTGTAACACGAGGTTGGTATGGTAACTATGAAATTTTAGAGTTGAAAGTCCCAAATGACTTTAAATATAGTGGGAGACAGATCTGGTCTTTGTGTCATAAATAGAAACCATGCTCAAAAAGATAAATGCTGCCCCAATCTGGAACGGCCACACCACCTCTTGCATTGAAGTCTACACACCTTGTGGCATTGATAACAATGATGCATAATAAATAACAACAATAAATGTTAGCACTATGCTTTCCCTCCATTGCACGTATGAGTTATGACTTTCTGAGCATAAATTTGAATTTCATAAAATTACCATTAAATCCTTCTTCTGAAGTTCATTCGTTAAAATTAAAATAATGGCATAAAGACAAAGTAGTTGAAACTTGAAAGATTCTGATGTTTAAAATGTAAAGAAAAGAATTATTCTTAGATGATCCACAAAAGTTGTCTTCATGCTTAACTTATATCAAAATTTCTTCTCTCAAAAGAAGTTTATCATTCTATCAGAAAAATTTATATCAAAATTTCTCCAAAAGTAGTGAACCACGTTACTTATTATTAATCTATCTAAACAATTAATAAAATACGTTTAATGATTCCTAATATAAAGAATCACAAGCTCTGAAAATGAAATTGAAAGTTTTTCATAATAAGGGCATGTTCGGCAGAGATATGGGAACAAGTTTTGAAATTTTTGAACTGACCGATTACTGAGCACGTGGGACAGAATTCGCGAAGTCTGAGTAAATTTTTTTTTCCACGCGCACAGTAATGCGCCCAACGGACCTTAAGTTTGTATATAATAATATTGGATTAAAATAAATATTATTAATTGACTCGATAACTTTTAATATGTCGTCCTTTGAACTTTGAACTGTTCTAAAGTTGCTAATCATTATACAAGTGCACATGTTTGGCAGTCTAATAATTATCAGAAGACTACATCCTAAACCATAAAACCTCCTAGTTTGGAAGAGGGGAGCGACATAATACCTAAAAATATTGAAAAGATACTATGTATCTGTATGCATTCACCCAACATTTATGATCGTATTATATATTCAGATTTCACGCACTTTACTATCTTTCAGAAATAAAATATTATAAATTTTGAATTTCACAGAAAATGAGATAGAGAAAGAAATGAAAACGAATCTACTGAAATTCTCATTTGTAACTGTATTTTTGAAATATCTACCTTTTCAAATCTAGCCGTTGAGCTGTTTCGAGATGCATGTATATAAAAATCAGCTGTTTCGAGTTGCGTGCATAGAAAAAGTTGGACGGCTGAATTTGAGATTTTAGAAACATTGTTCACGAATGAGGAATTTGAGCAGATTTCAATTCAGAAAGAAATCCATATCATATTGCTGATCCAAATCTGCTGAAATCCAAAATCATGAACAGTACCGCTGAAATTCTTGAAATTCCGAATCCAGCCGTTGAACTGTTTTGAAATACGTGCACAGAAAAACCAGAAATTCTTGAATTCGAGATGCATGTACAAAAAAAATTGAACGGCTGGATTTGGAATTTCAGAAATTCTAGAAATACTGTTCATGTATCTCGAATTTTAGCTGATTTGAATCTAATATTGCTGGTTTTAAATGAGGTTCAGATGGTGGGTGCGGAGATTGAATAAACACCCCGCCTGCCTCCTGAGACAAATGAGAGGTCTCAAAGTGGGTCCCACAAACCGCTATTAAAAGATGAATTTGTATACCTGAAAAGCTGAAACTGGAGTAGAAATCAAAAAGTGAAAAGAAGCCCGTGTATTTTTTATAAGGCCGTATAATCAATCGTAGATCTCAAGAACCGTAGGTCCGTAGCCCGGCGTTGGATTCTAGCAAGGTAACCGTAAAATGTTTTGTTTATGCTCCAATTCTAGGAGGGAGGTTGTTTTTCCCGATATTTTTATTAATACAAAAAAAAAAAACAAATTATCAAATCTGCTCCCACTTCAAATTTATTTTTATTTCTACCCAACCGCCCGTCCACTGGGCGGTCCAGTTTCCCCACCTGACCGCCCAGTAGCCGGGCGATCCACTTGTCATACCTGACCGCCCAGGTGCTGGGCGGTCCACTCCTCATACCTGACCGCTCAGGTGCTGGGCAATCCACTGTTATTTTTTTTTTAAAAGCGGGCCGACCCCCCCACTGAACCGCCAGATCTCTCTCTCTTCTTCTCTTCGCCGCCGCCCCGCCACTGTCCCTCTCTCTCTCCTCTCTCCCTCTCTCTCTCTCTCTCTCTCTCTCTCCCTCTCCCTCTCTTCCTCTCTCTCTTTTCCTCTCTCTCTCTCCCTCTTTCTCTCTCTCTTCAAATCTGCCACCCTTTCTCTCTCTCTTCCTTTCCCTCTTCCTCTCTCTCTCTCTTCCTCTCTCTAGAGCTCTTTCACCCGAACCCTAATTTTCGGCCATCTCGCGACAATCCGATTATTTTCGAGTAAGTTTCTAGATAATTTTTTTAATTTATATTTTGTATCTTGTATTGGCATTGGAACGATTGGTAGAATTGAATTGTTAATTATCTTGTGCGGGTTGTTGATTTTCCCGACACTATTGAATTGTTCAAAATTAGGGTTTCCAAATTTAGGGTTGAATTGTTAAATTAGGATTTAGGGTTGAATTGTTTAAATTAGGGTTGAATTGTTAAATTAGGATTTAGGGTTGAATTGTTAAATTAGGGTTTAGGGTTGAATTGTTAAATTTGGGTTGAATTGTTAAATTTGGGTTGAATTGTTAAATTAGGGTTGAATTGTTAAATTTGGGTTGAATTGTTAAATTTGGGTTTAGGGTTGAATGGTTAAATTAGGGTTTAGGGTTGAATGGCTAAATTTGGGTTTAGGGTTGAATTGATAAATTAGGGTTGAATTGTTAAATTTGGGTTTAGGGTTGAATTTGTTAAATTAGGGTTCAATTGTTAAATTTGGGTTGAATTGTTAAATTTGGGTTGAATTGTTAAATTTGGGTTGAATTGTTAAATTTGGGTTGAATTGTTAAATTTGGGTTGAATGGTTAAATTTGGGTTTAGGGTAGAATTGTTAAATTAGAGTTCAGGGTTGACAAACTTGGAGTTTATAAGTTAGGGTTTATAAATCATGATTTATAAGATAGAATCTTCTGTTTATTGAAATGTAGTATGGTCAGAACTAGACGGGGACGTGCATGGGATGCCCCTCTGGAGACGGGGGAGAGTTCACATGATTCTGGTGCAGAGGCATCCGGTGCAGCGGCATCCGGTGCAGCGGGATCTAGTGCAGAGGCATCCGGTGGAGAGGAGGAGTAGGAGTGCCGGTATTCCAAAACTGCATTAGTCTTGCGGCGCTCCGCAGTTACTTCCACCGGAGTAGGATCACCCCCGATACACGTGACGAGCGGGCCGTTCTGAGGTAATCACAAACAGTTGCAAATTAAAATATGTTATGGATTCAACAAAAAATATAGTTATTTATGTCTCTAATTTATATTGCAGGTACGTGAGGGTGTTTGTCATGGATTTATGTGGCAGCGTCATGTTTGTCGATTCCAGCGGTGACGCAGTCCCGATTATTTTCCTCTCTCTGCTGAGGGACATTCAGCAGCCGTCGAAGTGGAACTAGGGTGGAGCCGTGCTCGCCCACTTATACCAGGGCTTGTGTCATGCTTGTCTGGTAAGTTTGTACAAATATTTTAATTTTTTTATTACAAATATTAGGGTTCCATATTTACCAGAAGTGCACCGCATGTCCAAAATTTAGGCGACGACCAAGCAGATTGCCGGACCGCTTCTTCTACTCCAGCAGTGGTCCTGGTCGCATATACCGGTGTGTCGGCCTGTTCCTCCAGCTCAGGCGGGGTTATGGATGGGAGATGACCACGAGAGACGTCCGGGGTACGGTGCCATATGGGCTACTCCCCACACATACGAGGACACGGGCAGGGGGAGGACCGTGGGGATTTCGTATGTCCGGGGTCAGCTCCAGATGCTTCACGAGACGAGCATCACCTGGTACCCCTATCGTCTGTTCTACGATCGGGGCCTTCTGTGCCAGCTGACATTAGAGCAGAGATATCTCTTGTTTTATCGAGGGCTGTGCGTATGCTTCTGGATAGTTGAGTATCACTATCCTGATCGAGTGCCCCGTCAGTTTGGCTTGGATGCCTATGTCCTTGATTTTCCAGAGTTGGGCGAACAGCAGACCACCCAGCTGCACAGGTAACTACCCACTGCCTTTTTGTTTGTCTATTTTATTACTTGTTCAGCCATACACGTTACTAATTAATTTATATTGCAGCACTAAACAAAACAAGCCCAACGTCGACTGGAGCACGCGTTTCTGGGAGCATTACTAGCGTGCTGCATCACCCCAGTTTCACTTATGGACCCCACCTCCAGCTCCATATGCCCCTATGCCGGTCGAGCCTTGGAGATTGCGATATTTAGTCTGGTACCAGAGATGGGGCATGCCGACGGTTTATCTACAGGGGGACTATGGTGATGCTCTTCGACGGAGACTCACGGGTGACGGATCTAGGACTTACTTGCCTTTCGGCCCGATCCATGCTCGTTCGGTATGTTTAAATGAAACTGACATGCTTCAAAATTGTAGTTATTTATTCATCTTCTAATAATAATAATAATGCAATACATTGTGTGCAGATTTTGACCGCTATTAGAGGAGTGGCACACAGCTTGGTGTGCATGGCGAGAAAAAGTTGGAGAGCGATATGATGTCAAATGCTCCAACACAGTGCACCGATCGTGGAGGACTTTGGCTGGGACGGGCGCCTCATTGGTATGTTGCACGATGCCGGGGAGGACATCAATTGGCGCGAGATAAAGGCCCCACCACCAGATCCGGAGCAGCCTAGAGCCCCTATCTACGCTGATGAGATGCCGCCGCCTCCTACAGGTAAAATATGTCATACAAATGATCATTATTAAGCGTCTCTTTAAAAGATCATTATTATTAATTTATCCTCATTTCTACAGATGATGACTCGGGTTGGGCGATCCACCAATGGGTGTTGAACAACAACGCGTGGAACGCGTACTACAACGAGCATGGAGTTCCAGTGCAGCATACCGAGGTAGCAAAAGTTCATTATTTAATTAATTTACTCGTTACTTCTATGTCTTTAATTTAACATTGTTTACATGCAGGATGAAGCTGCCGCTGCCGCCACTGCCGTTTTCTCATTGGATGACCTCTATGGAGATGATGGCGGATGGGAGCCAGCTAGCTCCCTTTGCCTCTGCTATATTTGGCACACCGCCTCCGGCCACGTATCCTCCTACTTGGGAGGCCGATCCGTGGGTGTTGCGTACACAGGCGGGGATCCATGGGGAGCATGCATTACACCTGGGGGCGGACCCATGGGCATGTGGGCCGTACACGATGACATGCAGGTGGATGAGGTTCACCAGAGGCGTCCGCCGTCGCAGAGGCCGCGCCGTGCACCTGAGAGGTTGGACCTCTCCGGACCTCGCCCTCGTCATCGTCGTTAGTGTTTTTATATTTTTTTTAGTTTGATAGGTTTCTAGTATTTTAGTTTGGATTATTATATTTCGTGTTTGGACTGTTATGTTTCATTTTTAGACTTACCATTTAGATTACTACTTTTGTTGTTTAGACTTACCATTTCGATTACTACTTTTGTTGTTTAGACTTACCATTTCGATTACCATTTAGAAACATTTAAACATTAACAAAACTTTATATAAAACTAATCAATTATATTAAAGCTAGACAATTACATAACATATAAAAATAATCGTCAATTATAAAAATATAATCGTCAACAAATAATAAATATATATCATACAATTTAATATGAAACATTCAAACAAATCATTACAATAATTTAATATAAAACATTCAAACAAATTAAATCATAAAACTCTTATATAAAAAAAAAATAGCAGACCGCCCAGCACCTGGGCGGTCAGGTATGATGAGTGGACCACCCGGCTACTGGGCGGTCAGGTGGGGAAACTGGACCACCCAGTGGACGGGCGGTTGGGGTAGAAATAAAAATAAGTTTGAAGTGGGAGCAGATTTGATAATTTGTTTTTTTTTTGGGTATTAATAAAAATATCGGAATTTTTTAATAAATGTGACTTTAGAGGAAACAAACTCTGGAAAATTAAAGCAGTTTCGGTAAATTCAAAAGGAAAAGATGTTACGGAAATTGAGAATTTGTGGTTTTGAATTTTGATGTACGGGGAAAAGGTAAATTTTTTATAAATTAAAATTAATTAACATTTATCAGGGTTCTAAATAGCTAGTTATAACTGCGCTATAAGCTTTTTTCGGACCATAAAAGCTAAGTTATAGGATAAAAGTGCGCTAATTCAGCTCTGACCACTATTACCACTATGCTACGCAAGTTTTTTTTTTTTTGCAATTTACATGGGCTTCTGTGTTTTTGTTCCTATTTGTGATGCTACATGGTCCGCTATGCTAGATATCCTAAACCGAACTTCGTGCTGATGTTCCTATTTGTGATTTAGTCTCTCCTTTTTATATCAGAAAATATTCAAATATTATTTCTTCATTTTGCTTGTTCTTCGTCTAGTATTCACTTGTGAAATTATTGTCATTCGTTTCAATTGAAAGCTGATTTCGATTATTATAATATGTAAAATGATCAAATAGGTACTGACTTCATTTCATTTGTAAAATTTAATTGCTCTTCGTCTATTATAATCTGTAATAATATGAATATGAAGTATGAACTATTAAAGAATGTTATCTTGTGTATTCTTATTTTTTTTCTTATTTACATAATTAAAAAAAGTATATACTTAGAATTAGTTGTCATTTGATTGTTACCTCAATTCTCCAATATTGATAATGTTGATAATTAATAGAAATATGGAATATAATTTTTGAAAAATAAAAACGCTAGGTGCGGTAGTTTCCGTTATAGTTACACTTTTTTTTTTAAGTTTCTCCGCGAAGAAGCGATAATCACTATTTAGAACCTTGACATTTATACATTACTTTTTTTCGATGATTGTTAAATAAATTTTATATAAATATAATCTTTTTAAGAACCACAGTCTTAGTACAGTGGCACGAGACTTGGTCTCTCTACGAAGAGACGCATGTTTAACTTTAAAGATAACATTCTAAAAGATATTGGATGTACCGAGCCTTTTAATAAAAACATATAATCTCTCTCACTGAAAACCATATGTTTTTTTTATTAAAAGATTATAGTATATTCCAGTATCTTTTAAACACTATTTTCAAAAATTAAATATGTATCTCTTCAAAGAAAAAAATAAAAGCTCATACCACTACACTGAGTCTGCAATTCTTACTTAAAAAAATCATATATAATATGTTACAATCTTTTCCTTGTTCCACCATTTTAGAATAATAACATACTTCCTGTTATACCCTTAAAATATGGGGTGCAAAATTGAATCGTTCTAAACTTTGATTTTGGGTTATAAAATTATCTCATAGTTGAATAAAGGAAATTGCTAATATGCTATGCATAGCATAGAGGGCCTCCATGCTACGGCTAAATATTTGAGTTTTTAAAATTCTAACGGCTGATCTGAACCGTTCAATATGATCTTCATATGAATATGTGCTTGCAAACTAAATTTTACATTTTTACTATTTTTTTAGATAGGTAGAAAATCACTTAATCTGAAAATTATGTACCATTCAGATCAAGTGATTTTCTATCTTATCTAAAAAATATTAAAAAAAAATTCTAAAAAATATAAAATTTGATTTGCAAGTACATATTCATATGAATCATATTGAATGATTCGAATCGACGGTTAGAATTTTGAAAACTTAAATATTAAGCCATAACACAAAAGGTCCTCTCTATGCTATGCATAGCAACTCAATAAATATATGAATATAAGGCTGCACAAGCACTAAAAATATAAGGGATCTTTGCATCCCTTTATCAGAAATATAAGAGAATCAAGCAACCATGACGCCTCGTTTGAAAACTGTAAAAAATATTGTACGGAAAGCGTTTTCTTTTGCAAACAGCGTTCAAAGTTCCTCTTGTCTCGTCACTCGTCAGGCGTCTCTCGCATTTGGATTCTCCTACTGCCTCTATTCTCTGGACTTTAAATACAGTAGAATAGTAGATGAGTCTCTTTTCAAAAAGGAAAAAAGAAAAACAATAATACCAAGGAATACAGTACAATGCTTCTCTACCGTTTTGAGTCTAATAATATTCTAGAGAGATTATTCTAGAGGATACAGAACGCTTCGTTAAAATATATAAAATTTCGTCATTCCTACTCCTACGCTCTTGATTCTCACAAGAAACCCAACTCAGCAACACTCCACTCTTCCTTCGTTAGTAAAACAGTGGCTCAACTGCTTAAAGACATGAATTAAGATTTGCTATAGGTTTTCTAAAACCCGCTACTAATCAATCTACAATGGCGCCGGAGAAGCCCAGCTCCAAAGGCCAAGCTTGGTAAGAAACCCACCTTCTTTATCTTCTTCTTTTTGTTTTTCGTTTCGTCTCCCCACTTAATTTTCTTTATCTTCTCTTTTTTTGTTTTCTCAATTCGTCTTTTCTTAATTACTTGCCGTAGGTTTTGCACTACTGGATTGCCAAGTGATATTGTAATAGAAGTCGGAGAGATGAGCTACCATCTCCACAAGGTAACAGGTCCCCTTGCTCTTCCTTCTTTTTCTTATTTTCTTGCTGTTTTCTACGATTTTCGCATTTTCAAAAATGTAATTTGAATTTCAACACTTGTTTCCAGTTTCCACTAATGTCTAGAAGCAAAAAACTAAACCTCATCATACTAGATCAAAAACCCACAACCAAACGGAAGTCCGGTGGTACCAAAAACGAAATTGAAGAAGAAGATCATGATGATGATGATGATGATGAAGGAGAAGAAGAAAAGGACGAATTGGAGGAGGAAGATGAAATACAGGAAGTGGACTTACGCCGAATTTCACTTCCCAACTTCCCCGGCGGCCCTGAAATATTCGAAATAGCTGCCAAATTTTGTTATGGTGTAAAAATTGACATGACGCCTTCCAATTCCATCCCTCTCCGTTGTGCAGCTGATTATTTAGAAATGACCGAAGAATTCTCGTCACAGAATTTACTTTCCCGGGCCGACCGATTTCTGTCCCAATCGGTGTTTCGTAACCTAAAGGATTCTCTCAAAGCACTGAAATCATGTGAAGGAGAGATTCTTCCCCTAGCTGAGCAACTTGGGTTAATTCAAAGATGTATTGATGCAATTGCCTCAAGGGCAAATTCGTCTGATTTGAATTCCATGTTTGGTTGGCCGATTACTGAAAAGGGATCGACTACATCATCCCTTAGGCGAAAAAGTATTATTCGATCAGATACATGGGTTGATGAATTGGCCGGATTAAGTCTACCGATTTATACACGCATTATCTCAGGCATGAAATCAAAAAATGTTACTCCTGATTTAATAGAAGGGTCATTGATTTCATATGCAAAAAGAACTATACCTGGATTATCTCGGTCAACCCGGCATAATGCACCGGTGCTCGTGCTGTCAGAAGATGAACAGAGAGAACTATTGGAAACGGTAATATCCAATTTACCAAGGGAGAAAACATCTGCTGGCCTAAACACAGCTAAGTTCTTGTTCGGTTTATTGAGAACTGTTAGTATATTACATGCTTCGGAAAGTTGTAGAAATTCATTGGAAAGGAAAATAGCATCCCAACTCGAGCATGCGGCGCTGGATGATTTATTGATACCGAACTATTCATGCCTTGTTGAGACATTGTATGATGTGGATTGTGTGGAGAGGATATTAAGGTGGTTTTTAGAGGGACTGGAGACTAATGGAGAAGGAAATGGAGACCAAAATGGAGAGGATTGGGTCACAAGGAGGCTTGTGCCGGTGGGGAAGTTGATAGATGGATACTTGGCCGAAATAGCGACAGATTCGAATCTCCGGCCTGAGAGGTTCTGTGACCTGGCACTTATGCTGCCTGACCAGGGTAGGATAGTTGATGACGGGTTGTATCGTGCCATCGACATTTATCTTAAGGTATGGAGATGAAGATTACTTTTCTATATTAAGCTGTCCCATAGGTACAATTTTAACTAAGTTATTGTTTGGCGCATTAAAAGCTCATAATAATGAGATTTAACCTCAAATTGCTTATGAGAATAAAGCATTTTAAAGTATCAGCAATCTCCTTGGTTCATTTGCAAGTTTGTAGAGTAGCATATTGGATCTCTCTAAAGTGTGTCTCCAAATTTTTCATAGTCTAAAGGTGCATTTTGTAAATTAGTACATCAATATATTGACTTATTTTATGTTCGAAAACTTTTATCACGTAAGCAATCTCAAATCTCTTTATTGATTAGTTGATACCTCCAAAGTTTGTTGTCATGTCTGCTAACTACATCCCTTAGTTTACAAGTTGGCGTCATTAAGCATATGCACTATTGCCTGATGGGTAATGATGTACAATGGGAATGTCTCTAAATTTGTTGTCATTTGTTGGGAGCCCCACATTTGCAAATAATTTATTTGTCTGTTGTGCCCTGGTTAGGGGATTGCTGCACAAATTATTAGGGTCACACATGCTATGAACATGGCCTAATGTACATATAAATACCGATTATCAATTATCTACAATATCATTTTATATAATTGTTCTTAATATAATTAGGCGCACCCCGGGATAACAGAAGAGGAAAAGGAGAGAGTTACCAACATAATGGACTACCAAAAATTAACTCTTGAAGCATGTGCACATGCCGCACAAAATGAACGGTTACCACTGAGAGCAGTCGTGCAGGTTCTCTTTTTCGAGCAACTCCAGCTTCGCCGAGCCATAACCAGAACAATAATAGCAACTGAGGAACAGGCAGAATCAGAAGCAGAAGGAAGCGGTGAACAAACGAGGGAAGTAGGGACGAGCTGGCGTGCAGCCGTCAGGGGAAACCAGCTTATGAGACTGGACATGGATAGTATGAGGAGTCGGGTGCACGAGCTTGAAAAAGAGTGCTGTAACATGAGAAAGGCGATTGAGAGGATTGATAAGAAGGGTGGAGACGAAGGGGATGTAAGGAAGGGATCAACTGTGGCTAAGCGGTTTGGTTGTAAATTCAAGACACAGGTGTGTGACTCGCAACAGCGAACGGTGGTGGCGCCACCACGTAGGCCTCGAATTGAGCAGAGCCCTTGATCGGGTTTGTTTATTTTCTGTTTGGATATTTTGTTGGTTATTTATTTACTATTGTAATTCTTGGTTCAGTGCTTTGTACTTTGTTTAAATTGTTTGATTGAATTTCAACGCGTGGCCAAGAATTAAGGAATTAATTATTGTTCCAAATCTTTGGATGATGAGAAATAAAAGATACCATGCTCATCGCTCCTTTAATTAATCTTGGGGAAATTGAATGATAGATTGATAGGTATGTTAAACTAAAGCTTTATCTTTACTAAACTCGCAAACGTAGGAAATAGCACCACTGACACTGAGAGTTACTAATAAGAAAAAGAGAAAAAAAAAGTGGAAAGTGTTGGTATCATATCCATTGCTTCAGATCTGTCCCAGCACTTTCTCTTTCCAAATGCAAAAGTATTGTCGTCGTTCAATAAAATTGATTTAAGCAAGTGAAAAAGCGCCATGTGAAATGGTAAAGTATTATATGGTGCTTAAAATTTCTTATATTGAAATGGCTTTATTAAAATAATAATCCAAATCATCACAAAAGCAGTATTGATGGGGCATTTTCTGAGATATCTTTTCCATGAACGGATCAGAGGGACCCCTGGCCCAATATTAGAGGTTTCCATCTATGCATTTTTTTTGGTTTAAGAGCATCTTCGTTCCAGCAAACGTTTAGCAATTAAAGAGATTTACAATTTCTAAATCACTCCATTTCAGAAATTTAAATAGAGTTGCTTATTTAATTCGAGCTGTTTTTAAAGGCAAATTTACTAATTTAAAAATTGTGGTACATCCTAGCAATTATATTAGTAATTAACACATCAGATTAGTAATTTAAAAGAAATCACTGTTGTATATGCTCTAACAACCTTTTGAGTGGAAATTTAACCAAATAGCAATCCTAAGGTTCTTCATGCTTCTGTAATATAGTAACAAAACCAAATGAAATTATTCCTCTTATTGCTATGTGCGTGCCTATGTCTTGATATCTGAAGCATTGGGCTTTGTGACCGTTGGTCGTACCGCTCAAATTATATGAGGGCTAATTTTGGGTTTTAAGTCTTTTTAGAGGGTAAACGCCTTTTCCCGATATCAAGGATTTGGTAATTAATTCCCTTTCTTTGCCCATCCTTTGTACTTTCCAACATTCCACTATTCTGGTGCTCATATTTCAATCATACAAGTGTTTCCAACTAGCTCTTTGTTGGAAACCAAGAAAGTAGTATATTAATTAGCTAATTTGTCTGATGTAAGTCTCCATTGTCCCTCTTTGTTTTTTTTTTCTTTCCTTCTTTTGAATGGTCGGCCAGATGGCCAGTATGTATTAAAATAAAATAATGTCTACAGCAAACAATATTTGTACTCTTTAAACAACATCACAGAGAACTTACAACAACTGCCAGCACCAAATTGAACGCATAGCATCAGAAATAAACACAAAACAGAAATTAATTCACAAACCATATGACATAGGAAGGAAGATATAATTAATTTATTTCATCATAAAAAAGGCTATTGGTTAGTTACCATATCAATGCGATCAATTTTCATATCAGAACAGGTGCTCTGAATGCAGACTGAGCTTCTCAGCTTACTATGCAGAGCAGTTAGCCCACATAGACGGATCCAAGTGTATTGGGTCAATGCCCTCAATTATTTTCTAAGGCATATACCCATATATGGTATGTTTGGTGCTATATTGCTAATTTTCTTAAGAAAGTTTGTTCTTGAACCCCATAAAATTATGATAATTGTTCCCTTGTTGAAATAGATATGTGCCTGAATAAAAAGCAGTGTGGTCATGAGAAATATATGTGCCCTTAAACCTTTTGATTAGGAGCTGTATGACACTTGTGCAATCTGCTGAGACCTCAGTATTACAATTGGCTGTTCAGTAACAGCTACTATGCAATGCTGGAAAGGTTGCAGATTATGTTAAACACCTTTGGCAGTGTAACTGTACTGTAGATAGATAGATGTACAGTAAGATGCTGTATATTTACTTTTAAGAACAGTAACATTTTATTAATAGGAAGAAAAAAACTTAGCCTAGTTGCTAACAAGGCAAAACAGCAGCACAGTGTTTCCAACAAAATTGTCCTCCTCTACATTACAAGCCTCAAAAGTATGACATGTTCCCTTAAATAAGTTCTGGGGTTCAGACTATCCAAGTTGAGGGATAAGGTCCCCTCTTCTCACTCTATACCCATTTATTTTTATTATTGGGTGATGCAGCAAACCCAGCTTTCAGATACTATTAGTCTCGAACTCCTGCAAAATCATCAATTCATGTGAAAAATGAAAGCCAGTATCAAAATTAGAACACACACACACAAACACTCACTAGTACATTAGGTTCCACATGTAACCAAACTCTCTGAGGTCAGAAATCCACCTTTGCTAAGAATTTTGGTGGAATAGCAATTTCATCGAACAAGATTATACGTAGGTTACAACAAACTGTTTAATTAGTGTAGAAATGAGAAGAACATTTACAATCTATAGAAACAGATATCCTTGACCAGAATTTGCAGCATCATGAGTACAACCATACATCCATTACATACTAAGTAAACATTTTTCGGACAGAAATCCGCCTGTGCTAAGAAATTTTGGTGAAAAAGGATTATAAGTAGGTAATATTACCCAAGCAATAATTTAAGAAGTTCAGATAAAGTTGGAGGTGGTCACGTGTGAGTGAGGAATTTCATCAAACAAGTATGCATGAGGTAATATTACAACAACGAAGTGCTTAACGAGGACTAGAGAAGGTTATAGGTCCTTGTCAGGCCACCCAACGCTGGCAGCATGGACCAAATAGTATGTATTTTGATGAAGAAACACATGCTTTGAGAATATAATATTCTGTTGGGCAGGTAGAACACCTATCGGGCATATATCGTATGGTTGTTGATGAAGAGATGCCAAATAATCAGGCAGTTAATGCTGACCGAGCAAAACAACAATTGTTGAATAAAAGCATATAATATACCAGCTTAATTGCTGAGTGCAAAACCAAAACAAAAACACGTTTCCCTCATAGCCACATGGAGCAAGAGCCAGATTAAACTGTTTTGAAATTAGGGAAAGAAAGAGAGAAAGGAAGATACCAACTGGCAAGACATGTTTATTTAAGTGGAAATGGAGAGAATTAGAGAGAAAGATGACCTGATGACCATATTAGAAAGTTGGGGTGGAGGTCATATATGAAGAGACAGGGAAAAAAAAAATTACACTAATATTTGGCATACCCATCAAAACTTGTAAAAGTTTCAATTTTCGGATCTAACAATGCCTCGGCACACTGGTACAGACCAGCAAACCCAAATGCATAACCCCAATAATTCCGATACTTTTGTTATGTAGACAGTTCCTCCAAAGCTCCAAATCAGAAAGAATCGCATATTCACTATTCTTTGACACAACTCTTATTGATTAGGTTATCCCCACTGCAGCTGGAATCTCCCCTGCTACTGACAGCATCCAGGGCCGCCAGGACAAGGCAGATTGACTTGTGTACATTTGATACGGATTCCAAAGAGCTGGCATGGCTAATTCAATCACACACTCTGAAAATACACTTGCGGGTATTCAGAGAGCTATCACAGGCCTGAATTAGTTATGTAGGATTTACTTATCCATTGATGTATCTCATGTAACCTTGATCCTTTTCAATATTTTTAAATGAAAATCTACCTAAGAGCTGTTTGGCCAAAAAAAAAAGAATGTAAAAAGTTGGAATTTTCATATGTAAATGCAGACTTCATAATTTAGATCAAGATCAATGGTTCAAGACATCGTGATATATAAACAACAAAATAATTAGATAATGTGCATACTGTTTTGGAATCCCTTTTCCACTGAATAATCTCTTAAAGTGGTCATCTGGTATTTTCAAGTATTTTTTTTTAACCGAAGCCAATACAATAACCAAAATGTACAAATTCAAACATGAATTGGATTGCTGGATCGTCATTGAAAATTTCTTATATGGCCTTACAAACCATTTGGTTAATGAAAAATTATTTACCATTTCAAGAACCTATATTCACCAGAAATCCCCACAAGAACAAACCCCGTTTCTAAAATGGTGAAACCTCTTGTTATCTCTCATTATGATCTGTCTATTAGCAACCTTTGACATTAATTTGACTGCATTGTGACAATCTCCACATATCCTGAGGTTCTTCATGATTCTCAGTGTTGTGCCAGGAGGCGTGCTAATTAACCCAAACGCGATAGCAAGCCTCTCACTATGGTACATGAGCGATTGCTCCTTGGCCTCTTCGTCAATATCATGTAATACATACCGGGTATCTGGTACATAACCAATCTCTCTGATTTCTTTATGTAACTCTCTCACCTTTTCATAGGTTTCCCTCCTTTTATTACCCTGTCTCGGTCTTTGAAGCTTTTTGTCGAGCAGTTGTCGTGCATCGGTTAAACTGCCGAGCTTGTAATATATGGAAGCTAAGTAGCTAAATACTAAGGTGCTGGTTTTGGGTTGTGATCTTGTTATGAGGTAGTGGGCTTTCCGAACAGAGGCTAGTGAGCGGGACCCAGCACAGGATTGGAGAAGGAGAAGGAGTGTTTGTAATTGAATTAAAAAACCATCTTTTATCAATTGCTCAGTTAAGCGAATTGCGGCTTCAGTATTTGATTGATCACATAATCTCTCGATTTCACGTATTTGGCTCTCAGAATTTGAAGTTTCACAGGTTGAATTTCTTGAAGATACAGCTAAGGAAGGAGCGATGCTGATAGGAGCAGAGCAACAGAACTGAAGGTGCTTCGATTTTTTAATCTGGTGGGGAGTTGGAGGAAGTAATTGTGGGAATCTAGTTGAAGAAATTGTAGAAACCATGGATGTTTTCCCTTCCAGAGGCAGTTCTTCAAGTGTGGAAATATCTTCCTTTTTTCTTATAAAAAATATGATTAATTCAGCGAATAATCTACTTAGAAATTGGGCTACTGGGCTTTTCTGTGGGCCTAGAAACTATAATTTAGACATATAATAGCGGTTCCCATCTTTCACAAGAAATAAAGAAGCGATTTGTTATTAGAAACAACTTTTTTACTTAGAATGCTCCAACTGTCGAATTTCATTCGAAAGTCCCCATATATAATCATTAGAGTTTTAAGGGGCGGCAGCATGATCGTATATGGGGCTAAATATGCTTAAATTAATAATATCAAATTAGTCTGGCTCATAAAAAACGTCCGTTTAGGCCGATTAATTGGTCGATTAGTCATTGGCGATGATCAAACCGTCACGGATTTTTCTGATTAATTGACCGATTATTCCCAATTAATCGCTTGGCGGTACCCTGTCTGTCCGACGACCGTATACCGTTATTTACAACACTAGTCTGGATACCATGATATTTGTAGTATTTTCTATCAATTTTAAAATTTATGGATAGACTTTAAATAACGAATTCAAATCGCTCAAACTAATTTATTTTATGAGAGTGATGCGTTTACACGCAACATTTATAATTTTTTGAACTATTTTGTTACCAAGTCAAGTGGACAAAAATAATGAAAAATAATGTATTAAAATCAATGAAAAAAAATTCCACATTTGACAGTTTGACTTGATATTAAACAAATTCAAATATAAATTTTGCATATAAATGCATCATTCATAAAGTTGATCGATTTGAATTCATCGTATGAAGCCGAATCGATAAGTTTTGAAATTTGTGGTAATTAGCCAGAAATACCACTGATATTACGGTAACCGGACTCATATAAAACTGTGGCAAAAATTATATGTATAAGCAGCCTACACTGCATATTCAATAACATATTTAAATGTTTTGATTTTTTTTGTTTTATTCGACATATAAAATTGATTATAAACTTTATTTATTAATAAATCTAAAATTATGTTAGTACATGATATATATATATATATATATATATATATATTTTTTTTTTGACTAAAATTTCTAAAGAAATAATTTTTTTTCAACTGCATGTGTGCATATCTTACTCCAGTGCCTATGCTTATGGGAATGGACTCTGCTGGGAGGATCCTGCTTTTCTGATCATAATTATTCAAATTCGTTGAAATTTGTGCATGAAAAAGTTTTTTTATCCAAATACGTGAATAAAAAATTTTGAATGATTGGAATCGGAAAAGCAGAAACCTGCGATTCATGCTTCTGTATCTATATCAAGAGGCTTCTGGAAGGTGTTATGGACAAACGATCTTATTTTTAGTTTAGACAAATATTACAGTCAGCATTCAGCAAAATTTGTCCCATTTTCCACGTGGCCCTGACATGTTCTCCTAATTTGAATGATTGATTCATTTACGAAAATTCAACAAGATTTTCAGAAGTTCAAATATGACTTCCTAGTCGTTATTTATTAAGATGGTGATATATATATATATATATATATATATATATATATCACATTATATTCCTACCAGTTGCGTCGAATGTCACGGCACTTTTTGTCATTTATTAAGATAGAGATATATATATCATGGAAAAAGGAATATAGACTTTTAAGAAAAAGGCTGCTATGAAATATGACTTCCTAGTCGTTCACAATTAATAATAGATATGACAGTTTTTTTGGATGATAACAATTAAAATTAGCGGTGTGCTTATAATTATGAGTCATGTTAATATGTATTTAATTAAGCTTATTAAAACGACATATATAATTTATACAAAATTTCAAAATTATTTATTGCTTTATTTTTCATAAATTTTTATTGCTTGATCTTATATTAAACAAATCTGGTATACAAAAACATCACTCATTAAATAGATCAATTTTAATGATTCCAATTTACCATTTAAATCCAGTCCAAGTATATTTTAGAACTATAAGCATCAATTACTTTAGTAAACTATAATACATATTAGGTTCACTCAATAATCATCGGTATTTTTAAACGCGGCCGCATAGACTGTACATATGTGTATGCGGTGGCCTTCCGCATACATAATCTCATGCAGTCAAGTTTATGCGGTTTTGTATATGCGGCCGCATATGTGGCCGCATATGCTGTCCATATGGATTTGAAAAAAGTCCAAAAAATTATTTTACGTTGGAGGAGATTAGAACTAATGATTTTTAGAATATGGTAAAGAGTACAAACTACTAGACTAGACACCAGATATAAATTAGTTTTATTTTATTTATATTTATTTAAAAATGTATAATAAAACCGCATATGTACATCCACATATGCGGTATGCAGTGACCTTCTGCAAATATGAACAAAAACGCATTTTAAAACACCAGTAATTATTGAGCATCAGTTTGCAAATGACTCACCAATAGAGTTTGTTTTCAGTAACTGCAACTTTTTTAATTGACAATTAGTAGAAATATAGAATGAAACCGAGTTTACTAATTATCAACTTTTTTAATTATTAACTAATTATTGATTGTCAATGCACTTTCTACTAATGCAAAATCTTTGTCAGAAAATGGAACCGAGTTAACTACTCAAATGTGGTCAGAAAAATTCTGCCAACAGAGTCCATTCGTCTATTTATCCATAATTTAGATGGTCATAATTTAAATATGAATCGTGTCTTCTCAAAATCCAATAATTTTCATACTTAAATTAGTACGATCATGTGGGCAGAAAATTCGGTTCTCTAAAAAATACATAAAAAATAATAAATATGCCACTCAATTCAACGTTTGACAAAATTTAGGAAAAATTCATAAAATTTTGTATCAGTAGAGCTTTTACAAATTGTGCAAGCAATGTCTATGAAACAAAGAGAGACATAGTAGTAAGCATAGTGACATAACTCGCGAATTATTCGCGAATAATTCACGAATAATTCGTTTTTTCAACATAACCGCACCGAACACCGTATTATACGCGGAAAAACGTATAATACGTTTTATTCGCGAATAAAACGCGTATAAAACGCGAGATACGAATTATTCGCGATAAAAACGCAAAAAAAAAGCCAAAAAAACACCAAAAAATATTTTTTTTGAATTTTTTTTGAATTTTTTTTTTTTACGTTTTTTTTGAAGTATTTTTTTTTTTTTTTGCTTCCTTGTTGTACCGAATCATTTCCGAATTATACCCGAATCACAAATTTTCGACCTCGCTGAACCGAACCCGAACTTTTGATTTGTTACTGTGGTAGTAAGCAGGATAAAAAATTTCTCTGTAGTGAAAATAAAATTCTAATAAGGGCACAAATAGTGAAAGTAGCTTTAATGCTCCGAGCAGTTCGTGAATTCGTATTCTCTGCATCTGCATTGACTCAAAAAAGAATCTTTTGAATTAATATATCTAAATCGTTCAATTTGCTTTGAGATTCATATAAATTAAATTCACACTAATATTAAAAAACCTCTCTGTTTTATAGGCGAGAACTAGATTGGCTTCGTTTAAAATCAGACGACAGATGCATTAACTCAAAAGATGCTCTTTTGAGTTAATATAGACGATGAAGACTCGCATTTCTTTACTTTTCCAAAAATAAAGCATTTCCCAGCTTTATGTATAAAAGTGCGCTAATTCAGCTACGACCGCTATAGCTGTAATAACTGACCGCTATTGCTACCACTATGTTACATGGGTTCTTTTTTGCAATTTACAAGAGCTTATGTGTTTATGTTTCTATTTCTGATGCTACATAGTCTGCTGTGGTAAGTATGCTTATTTGTTTGATAGAAGGTAGTTAACATAGGCTGCAGTTGTGTAAACCTTAATTGTAGGGTCAACAAAACTAAAATATTTCGATATGAGAAATATTATTTTTTCCCTGCATGTGTCACCATGTTCTCATTTAAAATCGCCTCCAAAGTTGTGTGCGATTAGTTATGTGATATTTATCCATAATGGCTCTTTCATGGAAGCCACCAAGCGTGGAATAGTTGCAGAGGCCTACATATAAATATTGAAAAAGGCATTCAAGACCGTGTTAATTAATCACCCATTAACTCAATAATACAACTCTGAGGCCATCGAACTTCTCTGTATAGGTGTGTATTACTCCAAATAATTAAGTCTTATGAGAAGCAAATTATGAGAGATTGTTAATGATATATATACTTCTGTAGAGATCTAAATTAAAAAGAGGAAAAAATCTCCTAATAATTAAGTCTTATGCATGTCTAAATTGCTGTAATAATACCAGATCTATTGTTCAGCTTCCTAAAATACCCTCATTTGCTACCATGAATTGTATATGTGTATGACAATTTTCAGGTAAAGACTTTTTCAGGTTAAAATAGAGTGTAATTAATAAGAGTTATTTCGATGCTACATTGTGCTTATAAGAGAGACATCATCCAAATTTACGCAGTGTGACAGCATCAATTCTGTAATTAGGCATATTAAGCAGCATTCTGAAAATGATCGTTTAATTTGGGTTGTAATATTATCACTGTATTTAATGCTTGATCTTATATTAAACAAAATTAACAAATTTTGTATACAAACACATCACTCATTAAATATATTAATTTTAATGATTCGAATTTACCATTTAAATACAGTCCAGTATATTTTAGAACTATAAGCATCAACTACTTTAGTAAACTATAATACATATTAGGTTCACTCAATAATCATTGGTATTTTTAAATGCGGCTGCATAGACTGTACATATGTGTATGCGGTGGCCTTCCGCATACATAATCTCATGCAGTCAAGTTTATGCGGTTTTGTATATGCGGTTTTGTATATGCGGCCTCATATGTGGCCGCATATGCTGTCCATACGGATTTGAAAAAAGTCCAAACATTATTTTACATTGGAGGAGATTAGAACTAATGATTTTAGAATATGGTAAAGTTTTATTTTATTTATATTTCTTTAAAAATGCATAATAAAACTGCATATGTACATCCACATATACAGTATGCAATAATCTTCTGCATATATGAACAAAACCGCATTTTAAAACATATTGAGCATCAGTTTGCAAATGACTCACCAATAGAGTTTGTTTTCAGTAACTGCAACTTTTAAAAAAAAAAATCACATTTGGAAAGTCGTTTCTTATTAATTGACGAACTGAAAGCGAAGCATTTGACATGCAAAATCTTTGTCAGAATTTTTTTTAAAGTTAGCATCCTAAAAAAATAATAAATAAAAAAACCACTATTTTTGGAAAATTCTAAATCTACCACGGCCGCACCGATATTCTACAGCCCCATTTCCCAGGACCGCAGAAATCATGACAAATGACATATTAAATGACAAATAACATTCTTTAAATGATATAAAAAAAATAGAAAGAAATGAAAACATGACCAATCAATTATCAATCAGTTAAAAAATTTCTTAAATGATATTTAAAACATGGAAAGAAATGATAATACAATTTGCATGTGAGAGTATGTGTTTAAATAAATTTGGACTTCTTGATCACTCAAAAGAGAGCAATGTTTCTTTTAATATTTATAAACTCGGAAATGCTATCGGTTCGGACTGCAAGCGCACAATCCTATCGAGTAGTATATTCGAGGTCGATCCACAGGGAATATTGGTTCAATGCTTTGAGCGATCGAATCACAATCTTTCGAAAGGCTAGACGAAATCTGAAAATTGAGAGATGTTGTTTTGATCAATGTAAATTAGGAAGCAATTAAAAGTAATTAAAATAAAAATAGAGATGAGAATTCCTAGGGTTTCGGCACACCATTGCCACTCAATCCGCCTTGACAATATATTCCTGTTGCGTCTGATTTTCTGTTGTTGTTTAATGAAAGACACCACATAGGTCACTGCGATTTATGTTACGCGAGAATGACAGATCTTTCAAATGCGGTATTCTACGGCCCCATTTTCCAGGACCGCAGAAATCATGACAAATGACATATTAAATGACAAATAACATTCTTTAAATGATATAAAAAAATAGAAAGAAATGAAAACATGACCAATCAATTATCAATCAGTTAAAAAAATTTCTTAAATGATATTTAAAACATGGAAAGAAATCATGATAATACAATTTGCATGTGAGAGTATGTGTTTAAATAATTTGGACTTCTACACGTAAAAAATATAAAAAAGATGTATAGAATCAGAAAAAGACAGATTATTTGATTGGAGAGTTGATATTAAATCTGAAATTTAATCTTTTAATCTCAACTATTGACAGATGTCACATATCACGACATCTGCGTACTTAATATATGAATGGAGACACTTTTTAACAAATTCTTGTCAATTGAACCTACTGAACTTCACTTCGGTTTTCCACTGCAAATATTGATGCCATTTTCACCTAACCGAAGCATCTTTTTACCGTTACCTTGGTAGATAATGACTATTTTAATTCTGGTCGTGCAAATGAGAGAGTTGGGTGCATTCATAAGTGTATCATTTAATGTCCATTTTTAATCATTTCATTTAAAGCATCAAATCCTGTCGTCTCACTCGTTAATTTTGATACTCATTATTATTAAGAAAAAAGGCATAATGAAAAATTTCTTTTGAGTTTGAAGAATGAAGGGTGATCACTTGACATTTGACAATTGTTTTATTTTACAAGCATGACAATTTAATAAAATAGATCTTAAATATTTTTTTTTATTATAGGCATGATTTATAATACTCATGTATCATGTTTCTAAAAACTGACGAGATTCAATGCATGTTTCAATGTCCATCAATGATTTAAAATTTTGACGGTCAGAAATTAACGTTCATTGATGCATTATCAAACAATACCTCCAATAATTAAGGGTGAAAATGGTATGGATAATATCCGATCCGTATTCGATCCGTATGTGAAAAATTAGATGTGGATATCCAATATTTGAATATCTGTGTGGATATGAATACTGATATGGTTTTACGTTTTAATTATCCGTATCCGAATAGTAGATATATATATCATATATTATTTTAATATATATTATGAAAAAATATTGTTATTGACCATTAAAATTAGATAAATATTATGAACTTGATATTTTTTTAATATTCTTTTTATAAATATTTAATCCGATCCGTATTTGTATCCGGCTGATGTCCGATCGGTATCCGTATCCGGAAAATTAAAAAGAGATATGAATATAATTTTACCACTATCTGCTCCGTATTAGCTCCGTTTTCACCCCTACCAACAATATATCTATAAACATACTTTTTAATTTTTAATTTTATTTATATTTTTAAGAAATTATTATCAAAATTATGAAAATAATTATTATCAAATAACCCTTACTTATTAGGTTTGGAATAAGTTGTCCGTTATTCGCCCGTCTACTATGGCGCGCGGACTGCAAGTCTACAACCTACTTGAATCGGTAATCATTCTATAACAACCTCTTTATTTATTTTGTATGCAATCTGTTCAATATCATGTGTAGCGGACTTAAAAAGTAAAAATAACTGACCCGCTCCAGAAAGCACTGCAGAATAACGGCATAAACCTCCATATGTTGACATGTCTGCGCGCCTCGCCTCTGAGGCTCTTGAGTCTTGACCACACCTACCTCAATCTACCCCCTCATTCTATTACCAATAAACTAACCTCTATAAATACTCTTGACATTATTAGTATAAACCAATTTCCCCTGCTTCTCTAACCTTACCCTTGACATTAATTCTTCCCATCTGATCAGTGATCACTGATCAATTCTCTCAGAATTTTAGTAAACAAAAGATGGGAAGAACAGAGAAATACCTGGCCATGCCGACAGACATGTCGGATTCCGAGCTTATCGGGTCAGATTTGAATGAACTCGGATCAGCTGCCCGTAAGCTGGTGAGCCATGCCTTTCACCTCAGTGGTGGCCTCAGCCTCGTTGTCATTGGCACCATTTTGCTCCAGTCTCTTGCATCCATCGCTGGCATGTGTGTAATCTCATCCCTTCTAATTTTCCTTTGATATATACATTTTTTTAAATTATATAGGTGGTAAACATTGGGGCTGCTCAGCCTGCTCTCCATAATATTAATATAAGATCCATATATGCTGAGATATATATGTTGATGTTTTATATGCAATTTTTTTTATTTGTAATGTTACTTTAATTTGTATTTTTTTTATTTCTCATTTGTTGACGAAAAAAATATTTATGGATTATATATAGATTTTTGGTGGTACTGAGCAACACAAAATTGAAAACAAAGATGTTCACTGCTCTTTTGGTGCCTTACATTTTCTGTAGCATTCCTAATTTGCCGTTTGCAATCCTCAGGTGAATATCTTTTCATTTTCCCAATTTTTACTTGTGCAAATTTTATTTCTTTCTTATCCAACTTCAGCAAAAGAATGAAATACAGACTCTAATTAAGGATTTTTATGGTTTTTTCCAGTGGCGAGGTTGGGCATTATATTGCTTTTGTTCTCACTACTATTCGCCTTTTCTTCCCTCAACATAGCCCAGGTATATATATATATATATTTCTCACACATCCGGAACTCATTACAGAGATAAAATAATGATACCAATAACCTGACAAAGCAGGAAATATTAACTTAATGTGTCATGGTCTGTCCATAGCAATATATATATTACTTTTAATTTTAAATGAAGATCAATTTCCATATGACATATAACTACAAATTAAATGCATGTATTTGACTACGAATTAATGTACCTAAAGAAAAAAAATTAGTGTATCATCCTATAATGGTTCAAACTTAACCATTAAACAATTTCATATACAGTAACAACGCATATATATATATATATATATATATATATATATAGCTAGGTTGGATAAAAAAAAATGTGGTACTATATATATACTCTGAAATATGCATATGAAGAAGATTATTAACAAGGTGTCATCTGCCAAGTGCAGAATGGTCGGAGATTCCGAACGCACTCGGGACTCTACTAGTGATAGCTCCTGACTTCATCGCACATACAATTCGAGAAGGCATTGTCGGTGTGCTAATCTGTCTTGTCATCAGTGTCTACCTTCTCCAAGAGCACATTAGAGCTTCCGGAGGCTTCCGCAACTGCTTCGCCAAGCCCCACGGCATCTCCAACACTGTCGGGGTCATCTTTCTTGTGCTCTATCCCATCTGGGGTGTCATAGTATTTTTCTTCTGAACGAAATTATACCGGATTTAGTATGTGTTTTCATTTTCCATAATTTTGTTGGGCTTTTCATTCGTTAGTAACGAGAATATTAGTTGGAAAGAAAAATTGTATTTGTTGGTATTGAAGGAAAATAAAATTAAAGAATCTTGCTAGTTGGAAAGAAAATGATAGCTCTAATTAATTTTTTAGGCTCTGTAGTTTCAACAAACTGGATAATGTAAAACGGGTCTCTTAAAAGGCTTTATTAACGAGCGGGTCAGACAGTTTAAATAAAATAAGTTATGTGGGCTGGCCCATTACTAAAATTGATCGTTGTTACCTTCTCAAAAGTGTCTAGCGCTGATAGTTCAGCTCGTTAAGGCATACGTTTCTCGAGAACGGAGTAGTCCGATGTCCATCGGATCTACTTTGAGGTTCAACGAACATGATGACCGTTTGATCTAATTTAAGATTTGTGCGCTCCAAAATTGAAACAAACATGCACGAAGTTTAAAGCATTTTGTACGAATCTTAAAGCAAATCGATGGGATTAAACCTATCGAATCAGAGTAAGTCCAATGCCCATCGGACCTACTCTCAAGTGTATGTTCTCTTACGAAAAAAAAAATCTAGTTTCGAATTCTGCAGGAAGCAGAAATAAGAAGTGTGTGTGTGTTACGGATGTTGTGTATATGTTCTTAAGTATTAGTCAAGAACAACGGTCTATATCAAGCTAAAATAAAAACAAACAACATAAACAATCATAACACAATCGTTCTAAACAATCTGACTCGGAGCATCTATTAAAAAATTAATTATTTTCTCATCTAAACTTAACTATTTTATGGAGAGACAAAATTGTCCATTTAATATTTTATTTTTTATTAATTTTATTTTTAAGTGGTAAAGTAGAAATGGATACACTACTAAAATAGTTAAATTTAGATGAAAAATTACTAATTTTTAAATTTGAACGAAGATATATCTTAATTATCTGAATTTCTCTTGTTTAGAACATAAAAATTAATATTATTCTTAATCAAACACGAAATCCGTTGATCGAACGGTCGGGAAATAATCAGATCCCCTCTGGAGTCTGGATTCAATCATACACCGGCAGTACCGAATACCGATCCGCATGAATTAACCCGATCGGTGCACAATTCACCACGGAGTGAGAATTTGTAGCCGTACCCACGCATTCGCCCACCTTATCCACAACGAACCCTTTCTCTTCCCGCTAAAACCCCCCAAAATGACCATCTCCTCCTCCCCACCTTATCTCTCCGATGTCTCCCGCACTAAACCCTCTCAAAACCCAATTCACCTCCCCTCTGAAATCCACCTCTCTTTACAATCTCTGCAATTCTCGGAATCTCCATCTCCGTCTCGCCATCCGGATCCGTTGCAACCAGGGTGGTACGAAACAGAAACCTAACCCAAAGAAGAAGATCGTGCTCTTCGGCGCTGCCCCGCCGGTCTTGGAAGAAGAGAGTGATCGCCGCGTCACCACTGAAGATGGCGGGGCCACCTCTTCTCCTTCTTCCTCGTCGCCCTCCGTGTGGCGTTTTGTTAAGAGAGTACCAAGGAAAGCTCTGGCGGTGCTTTCTAACCTACCTCTCGCCATTGGTGAGATGGCTGTGATTGGATCGCTCATGGCTTTAGGTACAATAAACTCAATGTTGAAATTATTGCTAATTTACGGGAATGCTCCAATACTTGGAATCATTTGATAGTTGAGATTATCTAAATTGCAATGCAGCGACATTCATTGAGCAAGGGGAGTCGCTGGAGTTCTATTCCAATAAATTTCCTGAAGAGAGCCCTATATTGGGAATTTTCACATGGAAATGGATCGTGTACCCCGGGTTCGATCACATGTGGACATCCCCTGTCTTCTTGGGTTTAGTGGTTCTTCTTGCATCATCTCTGATGGCTTGTAGCTACACTACTCAAATACCTCTTGTCAAAATTGCTAGAAGGTACGTAATGCTTAGTTAATTGAATCAAAATTGGATCAAATTAATTTGTGCAATTGAGAGACTTTTCAGTTGGAAATAGTTGCTTGTAGAGTTCTTTAAAACAAAGTTAGAAGAATAAAAATTCTTTTGACTGTACCATTGCAGATGGTCATTTGTAAGTTCGCCAGAGACCATTCGCAAGCAAGAATTTACGGATTCACGTCCATGTGCCTCCATTCAAGACTTGGGTGCTATCTTAATGGGACATGGTTATGAGGTGCATTTTCGTTACTTCTTATTATTTTTTTCTTCTGTCTCCCTTTTCTGACTAGTGTATGTTATGATTTATTACCTTCTATAATAGGTATTTCTAAAGGGGCCAAGCTTGTATGCTTTCAAAGGGCTTGCAGGTCGATTTGCCCCAATTGGAGTACACTTAGCAATGCTCCTAATCATGGGTGGGGCCACACTTACTGCAGCCGGGAGCTTTAAAGGGTCCATTATGGTGCCTCAAGGTCTTAATTTCGTAGTAGGTGATGTGATGGATCCCACTGGATTTCTTTCCAATCCCTTGGATTCATTTAACACCGAGGTTCATGTGAACCGGTTCTATATGGAGTATTATGAGAGTGGAGAGGTATCTTTTGCTATGGACCAGTATCTTTTTCAATATATTTCTTTTCTTTGCACAAATGTCATGGAAATATTTGTATTTGCCAAGGACTGCTTCAATTTCTGGCAAATAGGATGGAATGACTAGCAAAAACTGTATTGGTGATAACACTTGTGGAAATATATAGGGTAAATTTCGCTGGAGGTCACTAAACTTTGTCCTTTGTCACGAATTGGTCACTCAACTTTGATTTGTCCCTCCATAGCCACTGAACTTTTATTTTGTCCCAATCAAGTCACCCTATAACTTTTCCATCCAAATTATAACGGAATATGCTCATTCCGTCCAAAATAATAACGGAAAAGTTATATTCCGTTAATATTTTGGATGGAAAAGTTATAGGGTGACTTGATTGGGACAAAATAAAAATTCAGTGGCTATGGAGGGACAAATCAAAGTTGAGTGACCAATTCGTGACAAAGGACAAAGTTTAGTGACCTGTAGCGAAATTTACCCAAATATATAATTCAAGAGCTTTCCCCGGAAAGTAAGTATATACGAAAGATTCCTGTAGCACATAAGTACTAAACCTTCTTTGGTCTAGAATATTAGTTGTTGCAATCTGTCCATAATAATATAGGCATTATACCTGTGAAATCATTTTAGAAACTTTTCTAAAGATAAATAAGGTTCTGACTCTCCTTTGCACATTACAAGGTATCGCAGTTTTACACCGATATATCGCTTTTCAATCTTGAGGGTAAGGAAGTATTAAGGAAAACTATTAGAGTGAATGACCCGTTAAGATATGGAGGTATCACAATTTATCAAACCGACTGGGGAATTTCAGCTCTTCAAATTTTGAAAAACGGAGAGGGGCCTTTCAATTTAGCTGTCGCTCCTTTACAAAAGAGTGGTGATTTTAAACTTTTTGGGACATTCTTGCCAACCGGTGAATCTGACTCTTCTTCTAAAGGAGTCAAAGGAATGTAAGTTCACACCATACAGTATAATTTATTATATGATTCATGGTTGTTAATTCACTGTTTAGGCTTTTAAACTCTCCTCGCAATTATCCCTTAATTTGTTAATGTGCGGATAAATTTGTATTTTGACTAAGTTACTTATTTGGTGTAGCTGCTAGATAGAAAATACATCGACAGAAAAACTTTTGGAGGCTACTATTGCCCAAAATATATATAGGTTCGAAGTTGAAATATGATTATATATTCATTGATGAATTGTAGATCTATGCTGGCGCGTGATTTACAGTCCGTTGTCCTGTATGATGAAGAGGGGAAGTTTGCTGGGGTCCGCAGGCCCAGCTCAAAACTTCCTATTGAAATTAACGGCACCAAAATCGTCATAGAAGATGCTATTGGTAGTACTGGCCTTGATTTGAAGGTAAGTTTTAATTCCAAAAAGATTTTGCATTTTGGAAAAAAAAAATGCAAGTCATCTGAAGTTCACTATTATCTGAGTATCACTACATATAAATGGATATTCACAGGAAGCAAAAACAGTTTTTTTTTTTTTTTTTTTGAGAAACAGAAAGCAAAACAGTTACATTTCAATCTGATGCCTTTTTTTATTAAAATATGTAAATTTGGTATTCCATGTTTTCATTGTTATCAGACGGACCCAGGAGTACCAGTTGTATATGCAGGATTTGGTGCTTTGATGCTTACAACCTGCATCAGCTTTCTGTCCCACTCTCAGGTAATAAATACTTTATAAGGTAACAGTAGAGATGCAATAGAGAAACTTTTTTTCTTTTTTTAATTTTTGATTTGAAATATAGATATGGGCTCTACAAGATGGAAGCACAGTTGTGGTCGGAGGAAAGACGAACCGAGCCAAACTTGAATTTTCACAGGAGATGAATCGGTTGCTTTGTAAAGTGCCTGAGCTTGCTAGTGCAAATGATGCAATTGATAGTTGAAAAAAATCATACATAATTTTGAAATGGGCCGGAGGGAAGGGAGGCAGAGGGGGACCAAATTGCCCACCCCTATGAAATGGAAAATTATGTTTTCTTATAAACCTTTATACCTTTTCTGAATACAAATACTCTTTGACACTTTTCATGAAAATTAAGATCATACTTTACTAATTACTAGATGCATGCCTCGCTTTTCTTCGGCAGCGGGTGTTGAGGCAAAAAGAAAAATACATAGAAAGATAACTATATAAAAAGTTAGAACAATTATACAGAGATGTAACAAAAACTATATAACAAAAAGTATTAGATTGTTATGCTACCTGAGATAAATTAACATCAACTTATCAGTTGTGTTTGGAATTGGAAGATGGATAAGCGCTATGCTATGTGATAGCATGTTAACTCTTTGTTACTATACAGAAATTTTTATTAATATCATAATCCAAAAAATAAAAAAATCATTTTTTTGGGGAATTCGAAATTTACCAGGGTCGTAATGGCACTTGGCAGCTCAAATTTTGGGGGCTGCCAATTGTCGTTGCGGCCCCAAGAATGGGGCTGCCAAATGGCATTGCGGCCCCAATATATATATAAAAATGTTTGTTCTAGAGTCATGGTGTAACTAATTGGTTTTCTAATTTTTAAAGTCCAAACGGTCGATGGTTTTAGATGTAATCTCTATATTAAAATGTGTTTGGAGATCAAATTTTACATTTTTTGGAATTTTTTTACTATTTATTAAGTCAGTTTTAAAATCGCTGATTTTAATAAACAGTGAAAAAATTCTGGATCATTAAAAACAACGATTTTAAAACTGACTTAATAAATAGTAAAAAAAATTCAAAAAAAAATGTAAAATTTGGTATCCAAGCATATTTTAATATAGATTGAATATTGAACAGTTTGAATTGACTGTTTGAACTTTAAAAATATAAAAATCGAAGCGTTTGTTCCACGGCCTAGGAACAAATATTTTGATATTAGCCAACCTCTATATATATATATATATACACACAGAGGAGGGATCAAGTTACAACAAATTTGAGTTACAACAACCATTTTTTCATTTTTAAAGTCCAAATCGTCGATCCAAACCGTTCAACATGATCTCCACAATAAAATGTGCTTGCAGATCAAATTTTACATTTTTTTGAATTTTTTTACTATTTATTAAGTATTTTACAAAAAATAGTCATATTCAAACCATTGAATTTTGTACCCATCTTAATAAATAGTAAACAAATTCAAAAAAAATGTAAAATTTGATCTGGAAGCACATTTTATGTAGATAATCATGTTGAATGGTTTGGATCGACGATTTGGACTTTGAAAATGAAAAAAATGGTTGTTGTAACTTGATCCCTCCTTATATATATATATATATATATATATATATATATATATATGGATTTTGCTAATATGCTACGCGTAGCATAGAGCCCCTCCGTGCTACGGCTCAATTTTTGAGTTTTCAAAATTCTAACGGTCGATCCGAACCGTTCAACATGATCTCCATATGAATATGTACTTGCAAGCCAAATTTTACATTTTTTAAAATTTTTTTACTATTTATTAAGCCACCTTGAAAATCGCTGATCCAATGGTCCAGAAAAGTTTACTGTTGTGTACAAATTAGTGTTTTTTCAAAGTGGCTTAATAAATAGTAAAAAAATTCTAAAAAATGTAAAAATTTGGTTTGCAAGTACATATTCATATGGAGATCATGTTGAACGGTTCGGATCGACCGTTAGGATTTTGAAAACTCAAAAATTGAGCCGTAGCACGGAGGGGCTCTATGCTACGCGTCGCACCGTAGCACTGTCCTATGTATATATATTTTAAAACAAATAGATTTAATTTTGTAGTTGGGTTTTTGTGATGATTTTGTTGTAGTATATTTAGTTAAAATAATAGATGTAAGTTTATTTATTTGTTTTATTTTCATAAAAAATATAGAAAAATTAAGTATTTTTTTTCATCAGATAATAATAACAACAAATATAAAAAAGTTATCAACAGAAAAATATAATGCATATGTTCTCACGAGTACAATAAAAATGTCTAATAAATCTAAAATAAACAATGTTCTTACCAATACAATAAAAACATCCAATACAATACAGTGGGAGGTGATGGGTTCGAAATCCGGATGGAGAAAATCATTTGTTGTAATGACGGGAGTATGAATTTGAAGCCATAATAAATCTCTATCTCTTTCTCAAAAAAATAAAAATAAAAACAATTTTCATCAAAACCTATATTGATTGTTTTTTTTCTTCAAAAATAGAAATGACCGAACCAAATTTTCGATCCAAGCATGGATTGACTGAAAACTTTGATTCAATCTCCCTCTTTCACACTACCGCACCAAAGACTACACAGGATTTAAAAAGCTGGATGAACCAAATCAAATATTTTGTCACCCCTCATATCTTGGTTTCAAAACTAGATGAACTGAATCAAAGTTTTAGTCACCCCTCATATCTTGATATTATGCGGTCCAAAATGTGTATTGAATTGGAAGGAGGGAAGACCGATCAAAGCTTCGGTCGCCTCATATGCATGGAACAAAACCTAGATGGACCAAAAGGCCCCAGCCCATTTGTACAGAGTTAATTTTAGTGCGTACAACGTTTAAATTTTTTATGGACCAAAAGGCCCCTGCCCAGCTTGATCTCCTGCCCTGTTTCCTCTGCCCAGCTTGATCCCCGTCTTCGCTGTAGGGACATTTTGGTCCGTGAAAAATTCAAACGCTGTACGCACAAATTTTCACGCTATAAAAATGGGTTCCTCAAAACCTTGGTTCGGTCTAATATTTCGATCAATGCTATTTTTAAAGAAAAATACAATTTATTTCTTGACAAATCCTTTTTTTTATTATTTTCCTCACAAATCTGTTTCTAAATTTTTTTTAATGACAGTGATTTGTCTTTTCACCATTTAATCAATGCAGTTCTAAAATTTGTTGTTCAAAGGCTACCCTCATGGCATTTCTTTAAAAAGAAATACCAAATTATAAAACCGTCTCTTTTCTTTCTCATTTCCTATTATACAAGTTATTAACAAAAATAAGATGAAATACTTTATCTTCTATTTGTCTTTAAAAATTATCCAATCACATTTTCTTGCATGTTAACGTGACAAATCTTCTCTTATCGTACACACTAGAAACAAACTTTTGATATATATAGTTGTAAAATAAAATACATTCCAACTAAATTCTTAATAAAACGGAAAATAATACCGCGGTTAATTAATTTTAACTGAACTTTCAGGTCGGGCCGGAAGACAAATTAGTAGGACAATGACTAACATGGGGAAATAAAGGGAAGAACAAAGTAACCGAAAAACTCGGCATGTATGGAATTCACATCACCTCAGGTTATCTGACTCAAGCAAATTATGATCGGACTGTTCTTTTAACATGGCACGAATCTCAAAACAGCCCCCCTACAGTCTCCATAGGCACCATATTGAGTTTGGCCCATATAAAATTAATCTGGGCCGTCCGTTTCAATTTGCTTGAGTCACGTACCTGGGAGGATACGAATCCAAATGACTTTTCCAACTAGGGGTGTTCAAATGGTTTGGTTTATTTGGTTTTGAACCGAATCGGGAAATTTCGGTTTAAATGGTTCGATTGTTCGGTTTAAATGGTTCGTTCGGTTTTGATTTATCAAAACCGACTAAACCTAACTGACCGGTTTTATAATAGCTCCAGTATTATTTGCCTAACCGACTAGTTTTATAATAGCTCCAGTATAATTTCTCAATTTCCTTCCTTCTTCTTCACGCCTGCTCAGTACGCACATATCACGCTTAAACCTAGAGTACCCATTCCCCATGTCTAATCGCCGAACTACCCTTGTCAAATCACCGAACCACCTCTCTGACCTCTGCACGATGTCGCCGTCGCACTCGCCCATGCGCTTAATAAACCACAAAGGCCATTACTCCTTGGCTGTCTCTCTCTCTCTCAACCTTGGTTTCCCTCATCCTTTCGAACCCTAAGTCCAAACCCAACTTGTACTTCTCACTTTTCTCAAATTGGACAAAACCTAAACTCTCAAGTCTCAAATTCGACATCATTTGGAGAAGATTCAGGTAAAGTTAGCAATTAATTTTATTTATTTGTATCCAAATTAGATGAATGCATAATTTTTTTATAAGACTTGTTTAGATCTATTCATATTTCAAAAACTTGTATTGTAGAGCTACTTCACCTCCTTTGTTTGAACTGGAGGTACTTGTACATTGCGAAGGGAGTCTCGGTTCGGGCGACTCTACCAACCTTTCCTCTACTCTCATTCTTCCTCTAAAGTTTTGGAAGTTGAGGTACATTTTTTTTATCGTTCTTAACTGTTTTCGATTAACCAACAAATTATATTTTTGTTTGCATATGAGTTTTTTTCTTATATGTTCTTAACTGTTTAGATTTCTTTTTATGTTCTGTCTTCTTTCGACAAAATTATAATTGATTTTTTTCATTTTAGCTGAGTTTTTACAAACCACAGCTTTAGAATAAACATATTGATTTAATTTTGTGATTCTTCATTTCTTTATTATTTCACTGTTTCAAACTATTTTAGTCTTTTCATATTTTCTTGATGTTTAGTTTGTATTTCTCTTGTGCAATTTGTAACTCTTATTATAATTATGTAATAAAATTATCTTACTACTATTTCTAAAAAAAGATAAATTGATAAAGTGCTTTTCTTACTGATTTTTTTTTTCTGAATCACTACAGTATGTGTAAATTAGAACAAATACCTTTCTTGATGAGCATATTCAAGTCATTATTATTATTAGGTAGTAGGTACTGCTGAGCTACTGTATATTAATGTTGAGTTTTTTTATATACATAGCAGGTACCTTATTAATGGCTGAACAAGGGAGTCAAGTTGCCCCAACTAAGAGACAGATGCAACTAGCTACGGTTGACACACCTGAAACTGAAGTTGAGAGGTCCAAATGGAAAAAAAAGAGGAAAGTGATACAGCCAAGGTCTGAGGTATGGAATGAATTTATCAAGATTAAGGATCAAGAAGGTAATGAAAATGTAAGGTGTAATTTTTGTGAAAAAGAGTTCTTTGCTGATTCAAATAGAAATGGTACAATGAATTTGAAAGCTCACATGCCAAAATGTAAGGGCAAAGAAGAAAAGAAGCAAGCACTTTTATCATTTGAGCAAAATCCAACTAGTTTAGGAGCTGGTGGTGAAAAAACAGGTATAATTAGTAATTGGAGGTTTGAGCAAGATGCTATTAGACAAACACTTGCTTGTATGGTCATTTTAGATGAACTTTCTTTCTCATTTGTTGAAAGAGAAAGGTTTAAAAAGTTTGTGGCAGCGGCTTGTCCTCGATTTCGCATACCCTCTCGAACCACTATTACTAGGAATTGTTTTGAAGTTTACACAAATGAGAAAACAAAAATAAAGAACTACTTGAGATTGAACAAACAAAGAGTGTCTTACCACGGATTCATGGACCTCCTTGCAAAAAATAAACTATATGTGTCTTACTACCCCTTTTATTGATAGTGATTGGAAACTGAACAAAAGAATTCTGAATTTTTGTCCAGTTTCTAGTCATAGTGGTAAAAAAATTGGAATGACTATAGATAAGTGCTTGTTTGAATGGAAAAATTGATAAATGTTTTACCGTTACTGTTGATTTGCCGCAAAGATTTCGGAATTTTTTTTTTTACCATTACCGTTTGTTTTTTCAGAAAAATTGATAAAGTTTTTACTGTTACCGTTTGTTTTTTCAGAAAAAAATTTCGGGCCACAAGATTTGCCGCGAAGAAATCCGAAGGGCTCAACAGATGAAGAGACACAAATTTATTATTTGATCTATTTAAGCACTTATTTGTATCCTCGTTATTCCGAACCAACACAGCTTTATAATGATATTTGGATGTATCTTTTCATTTTTATCTAAGCATTAAAAAACTTGTTTCTTTCATTTTATTTTAGTATGCAAAAACGATTATTCTCGCTACTCGTGTTGTGCCATACTTGTAATTAATTACATAAAAGGAACCTCAAGACAACGACGATTCCTATATTACGATGCATTTATGTATATTAACGGTGAATGCATGTCATAATCACAAAATCTGGTGAATTTTGATGCTTCAATTTCCTGCACAAAAGGGGCTCCAGAAGTAGTGAATTTTGTTGTAAAGATAGATTTTATCAAGAGTAGGGTTAAAATGCACTATTGGTTTTATACTCCAATCACACTCCACGTATTTTTCTTTGTTTTCAAAGTTCGAACAATCAATCCGAACCGCTCAATATGATCTTCATATTAAAATGTGCTTGGAGCAAAATTTTATATTTTTTGAAATTTGTTTATTATAGGTACAAAATCATTGGTTTGGATAGTCCAGAATCTTCTGAAAACAGTGATTTTGTATCTATCTAAAAAAATAGTAAAAAAATTTCAAAAAAATATATAATTTGGTATCCAAGAACATTTTAATACAAAGATCATATTGAGCGGTTCACATTGATTGTTCGAACTTTAAAAATAGAGAAAAAGACGTAAAGTATGATTTGAGCACAAAACTAATAGTACATTTTAACCCTACTCTTTTATCAAACAAGTATTGTAGAGTTGGTATGGAGTGTAGGCCTATCACTTGGCTGGCAGTCTGGCATTATTTTGTTGCTTTCTTCATGTAATCCATGTGGATTACATATTTACAGATTGATTTATTTAAAATAATATATATGGATTTATTTCATAACTGAGTAGGCACAAACAAATTGTGAAGAAACAGGGGAAGAGTGGAATTGTGATGGAATGGAATAGTAGTTGAATGTGAATGGAATTGAATGAAATAGAAAAAAAAAAATGAAAAAGTAGAATTGGAATTGAAATATGCAGTCAAATTTTTCTCTTTTGCATTTTGAATTTTTTCTAGTTCATTTGCTACTATTTGATACATTTGCCGAACGGACAGTAACTTTTTGTTGCATTATCTAAAGGATATGATTGCTCAATAATGTTTTATTTTGACTATTTTTTCAAATCGTATCATTTTTTTTTTTAAAGGGAAAAAAATTTACAGGCAAGTAGTTTTTTTTTTCTTATAGATCCACTTGTGTAGCAATTTTAAATTATTTTATATTCCATCAAATATCGGTAAATATGGATCATTATAAATTTTATATCATTTGATGAATGTTAAAATTTAAATTTACGTCAAATTTTATCATTATCATTTTCATTTTCATGCATATGATGTATATAAAATAAAGATTATATTTCACTTACCGGAATTTAAAATTTGATGAAGGTTATCATATTAATTTGTTATCAATGAATATTCGTCTTTATCTAAAAAATTAGTATCGTGATTACTTAGATACAATTATTTTTATGAGATTAGAGCATCTACATTTCTGATATTATTAGAGTTTATAATCTGATGTGGTAATTTCTAATCTAGTGTCAGAGTTGTGGGAGAGTTTCTTATTTAGAAACTATGCAGTAAAGTTTCTTATTAAGAAACAGTTTATAAACTCTATACTGACTAAATAATTGACTCAAATTGTTTGTCCTTTTTAATTTATTTGCTGATATAGCTTAATATAAACTCTAAAATTAATTTAAAAAAATGTGAGAATAAGAAACTTTTGAGCTTCTCAAAAGGAAAAGCTATAATTACAACTTACATATGGGCATAGTTAAAGATTAATTCTATGTGAGATTGGAGAGCAGCTTGGGTCCGATGCCCATCGGATCCAAAGTGGGTTCGATGGGCTCCATGACCTTCCGATCTGCTTCAAAATTCATGCGCACGAATATTAAAGCGGACTCGAAAGCTCTGGGGTGAATTTTAAAAAAGATCAGACGGTTATGGAGCCCATCGAACCCACTTTGGGTCCGATGTGAGATTGGCCTAGATTAATCAGCAGCCGTGGACCAAATTCTATCTCATATTCATATTCGGACAAAGCTATTCAATAAATCTAGCCAGTGAGGCAATGATTATAAGCAGGGATTCAAATCTGCTTAAATTTGATATCGTGAACAGTAATTCTAAAATTTTTGAAATTCGGATCAACCGTCAAACTGTTTTGAAATGTGTGTACAGAAAAATCAACTATTTTGAGATGCGTGTACAGAAAAAATTGAACGGCTGTATTCGAAATTTCAGAGTTTTCATAGCACTCTTTATGAATTTCGAATTTCAGCAGATTTAAATTCTATAAGCAGAGAATCATTTGAATTGCCGAAATTTTTATTAATTGAAAATAAAATAAAAAAATATCGATATTGAAGAACGTTTTCGTTGAAATTCGAGCTGTAGCAAAAACGTGATGGCCTATAATGTCCAGGGCACTGTAGCTGGACGTTATCAACCATAACATTTAGTTAATCTGATAGCTAATGATCTCTAACTGTAGCTGGACATTATGGTCTATAACGTCCAGCTACAGTGTTTTTTTTTTTTTTCAAAAAATCGCAAATTGAAGCAAGCAAAAAAAAAAATGTAGCTGGACGTTATGGACCAGTGTTTTTTGTTAGTTAGAGATCATTAGCGATCAAATTAACTGAATATTATCGATCATAACGTTCAGCTACAGTACCCTTGACGTTATGGACCATTACGTTTTTGCTACATCTCGAATTCCAGCAAAAACGTTCTTCAATGTCGATATTTTTTTATTTTATTTTCTATTAA
Organism: Carex myosuroides; assembly: GCA_028015225.1. NCBI lineage: Eukaryota > Viridiplantae > Streptophyta > Magnoliopsida > Poales > Cyperaceae > Carex > Carex myosuroides. Next base: position 2,018,894 of record CM051485.1, on the reverse strand, counting down.
TAAAAATTTCGGTTTGAATTGTCCTAGAAAGGTAAAAGGGACTTCAATGATTGACCAGTGATTTGACCGGGCCCGGACTCCTACGTTAGAAAAACCTGACCGTTACATAGTAAATGCGGTATAATTACTTAAGTGCCCTTCTTCACCTGACAAATATTGAAAGTGCCATACTGGGGTTACTGCTGAAAAACAGTATGCTAGAATTTTTTTCTTCGGAAAAATTGGAATCCAATATTCATATTTTCTGTGTAATCACTTAACATTAAAAATTTCAGATTTTAAAAAAGAAAAATGAAACCCACTGATCCAAATTTTTATCGAGAGTAACATGTTGTTGTAAAATATCATAAAACTTATATTTCATATTAATTAATAAGAAGCTGAACAATCAACAGTTTATTGTAATTAATTTGGTACATTAATTTGTCTTCTTATTTTATACTAATAAGTTTTAAAATTTTATAATTTTTATGTGAGTGCACTGTTTTGAGATAAAACAAAATCAAAATTCTATTTGGAATTTGAATTTTGAATTATAAATTAAGGAAAGCAAGTTGTGGTGATGATGGGGCACTAAATCATGAGCATTGGATTGCTCGTGTAAAAAAATGTTTTTTTTTTATAATTTCAACAATGCTCATGAATGAAATTTAAAATCAAATGCTAACCGCTAATATTTTAAAAATCAAATGCTAACCGCTAAAATCAATCCTATAATATTAAATTTTAAATTTAAATTTTATTTTTAAAAATTGTCAAGATCGTCAAAATAAAAAAATTGTCAAGTGATATCCTCTCATACATTATCTTACTATTCTATAAAAAAATGAACGATTTGAGCTCAGTATCTCTGAATGCATTACCAATAAGTTTATTCCAAATAAAAAAAAACTAACTTCACATATTAATAAAATACACATTATTTGTTTTTAATATACTATAATGTAAAAAATGAAGATATGGATAGAGTCTTTCTCTCTTAAAAAAATAATGTTATTAAATATTTGGAAGCTGATATGAGTACCCGCACTGTACCCGCACCTAAACTGCCATAACTGCTTGTGGGGACCGCAACCGTTTCAAAACTGTAATTTGGTTTTACTAATATTAATAGTAACATTGTGAAGTATATATCTCAAACAAGACAAGTATTTATATCTATACATTTAACTACATATATGATATATGAATTTTCCTAAAATAACTATACCCGCACATTTTCTTGAAAAATTATTGCTTCGTACCCGCATTTGGGAACCACTCAAACGGCATGTGGGGACCACTAAAATTGTCAACAAAAAACATTGACTTAGCTTATGTGTGGGTAATAAACGACATGTGGGGACCACTAAAATTGTCAACAAAAAAATATTGACAAAAAATGTTGACTTAGCTTATGTGCGGGTCATATTTATCTCTATTCTTGTGGTATTTATACTTACGAAACAAAGTATTTATAACTATAAGGGTGTGTATTTATACTTACGAACTAAAATATTTATATCCAATTTACGTTAGATGAATAAGAATCTTAAAAAAGTATTTATATCTACAGAGTTATAACAAACAAAAAACTTCAAATATCAATTATCTTAGACAAATTCATACCTAAACAGTCCAATATTTATGTAATATTTGAGTGTGCATGCTGGATCATATAAGATATTATTATGAAACTACCAAGTGTTTATATCTGAACACATTAAGTATTTATATTTGAACACATCAAGTATTTATATCTGAACACATCAAGTATTTATATCTGAACTACTAAGTATTTATATCTGAACACATCAAGTATTTATATCTGAACACATCAAGTATTTATAATTATATTACGTTGGACATAACACTAGTTCTGTCAGGTATTAATACAAGATATATCAAGCGATTTCTTAATAAAATGATGAAATTAACACAAAATAGACAATTACATCATCTTCACAAATCAAATTGTCACAAACATCTCAAAATCCAGCAACACTGAAACACGATTGTGCATATGAAATAGAAACGAAACGATCTATCATTATTAATTCACCATAACAAAAACAAAATCGAAAAGAAATAATATTAACCTAGCTGATCACCTTTCAAAATCACCTATTAAACTTGTGAAAACCACACGAAATCACTTCCAGTTTCGAAATCGCCAGACAATCGCCTCAAAATCGCCTCCAAATCGACGAAGCCTTCGAAAAAGAAAAAAACGGAAAGAAATGAACATTTGAAATTCAAAATGGAAGGTCCGATAACATTGTTAGTTAAATCGGTATTTGTGGGGACCGCAACCTTACAGTTACGGAAGTTAATCGCGACGGGATTAACTGCGGGTACGATGCGGATACTGGTACAAGAATGATTATTCTAACTATTTATGGTCACTTACAAATTAAAATTATTTATCAATATTATACTGGCAGATGAGTGTAAATAAAGCCAAACTAAGCTCCATTGTTGTAACCGTTAAAATCTTACTAAATATAGCTATAACTATTGACTAAGAAACTTATCCGCCATTCTGTCTTTCTCTGGTCACTCTCTCTCTCTCTCTCTCTCTCTCTCTCTCTCTGTGTCTCTACGCCGGCGTGAGGCGGCCCGCCACTACAGTCACCGGAACTCACCTACATTGCGCGAGGCTAATGAGAGTCTCTTGGTGAAGATTTTGAACTCTCTTTCTCTCTCTGTCTGAATGGAGTATGAACGAATCGAGAAACCTCTCCATCAGGTAACACACACGCTCTTTCTCTTATCAATCGAAATTGAACTTCTTGAGAGCGTTTTTAAAGTGTGATTTCAGTGTCTTTCTTCAGATCCACTTCCTCATATTTCAAATTAATCTGCGTATTGTCTGTACATGTACTGGGATTTGTCATCTTACATTCTTACCATTTTTTTTTTTTTTCAATTACTGTTTCTATCTGTAATATTATTTAAGTGTTAGTGTATTTAATTTCAGGGAGGAGGTTTTTCTCCAAAGAAGCTTAGAGCAATGCTTCTTGGTGTAGAAAAGAGAAGGAAAGGAGAGGAAGAAGAAATCGAGTCCAAATTCACATTAAAATCAGAAATTGGTGACAGGAGTAAGCCCTCTTCCCCACGAATTCGCTTCACCTGAGATATCTCAAACTTTGATTGATCTGTGGACAATATGGACCTTTCAAATCCTTTTTGCATTAATCTCAAAGCACAATAATACTGCCCCCCTGCATTCCAAACAGGCATCGAAAAAAATTTGGACCGGCTTTAGATAAACTGAAAATTTAAGATATCTCGAATTCGCATCCCCAGACTCCCTGAGATATCTCAAACTTTGAGTTGATATGTGGAAAATCTGGACTGTTCAAATCCTTTCTGCATGAATCTCAAAGCACATTAATACTATTGAAAAGAAAATTCTCAGACTTAATTAACTCCCGTAAGTATTCTCTTTAACAGTTAACACAGAGTGTTCTTTAACTTCTTCTAGGAGGAAGTATTGGAGAAGAATTCAAGGATGTAGATATGGTGAGCTCTGTATCGGATCCATCCTCTTCGTCAGAACCAGAACCGATGACAAGCGGGCACAGACCAAGAGACCCGATAAACCCCTCATCTAGGATTTTAAAACCACAAGAGGATGATTTGTTTGATTCAGAAAGTGTCGCCTCAAATTTTGAATTCCACGAAGACAGCAGAAGCCCTAACCCTAACCGATCTCCCATTGTACCCCCATTTTCGAAATCTACCCCTTCGAAATGGGCCGATGCACAAAAATGGATAGCAAGCCCCAATTTAAGCCGTATCAGCAGAACTAGTAAGAAACCGGAGCGGGTCGGGATGAAGAACCCAGTAACAAAGGTTGTGTTGGAGGCAACAATAGAAGAGGTGGCAGATACAAAGAGGGTTGATTCGACAAGTCAAGAGAAGAGAGAGATTGTAGGCTTGAATAACAGACCTGCTAATTGGGCACCTGAACCGTATCCTGAATTGGAGTCTTATCCTAAACCAGCACCTGTGGTTCTTGCTGATTCAGTGGGTATGCTATACTGATCATTTATTTTCTTTTCATTTGTGAATTCATAATATTATATTCACCACAAAAATTCATAATATCATATTCACCCTTCTAAAATTCAAAAACTCCCAAATTTACCCATTTTATTGTCTTTTTCTATTGAAACACATTTTAAATTTATAAAGTACTCATGTTATTATTTGTTAAAAAATTTAAAAAATATGTATCATGTTTAAGAAAAATGTCAGCCTTCTAATTAGTCTGTTTCTGAGGGCAAATAGGTCATTTCTCTACTGCTGATGCTTACACAAATAAAGTAGGGGGGATTTCATGTATGTCCCTCAAAAACTTTGAAATTACATCTAGTTCTACAAGGAAAAGGTCCATTGAAAATCCGATTGGAGTTGAAAAGTACCTGTACTAAATAAAGCAAACTCCTGCACTGAGATAAAATGGCTTGTGCAGAAAACCTTGTCGGTATTTTTGTCTCTATATTTATACAAATATGAGTACTAGCCTTCTACCGGAAAAAAAAATCTTATTTATTTTTTCTAGAATTATAGCTAGATCTGATTATGCATTAATAAAACAATGCAGTGAGTCTGAGCCGCCATGATCCCTCTGTCTCTCTCCACAGTGCAACTGCATTTATACCACCTTCCACTGTTCGATCTGTCTCGATGCACGACATGGGGACAGAAATGACACCAATTGCCAGCCAGGAGCCTTCTAGAACAGGCACACCGGTACGACCTGCAAGCCCGAATGCCTCCACATCCACCAGCCCAAGAAGGTCGCTGACAGGTACAGACCCCAACCCGAACCCGAATCTTAACACAAAGCAAGATTGCAACACTGAGGGGTTGAGCGAAAAGGAGATACAGATGAAGACAAGGAGAGAGATAATGGTTCTGGGGACACAGTTGGGGAAGACTGGCATTGCTGCCTGGGCGAGCAAGCAAGAGGAGGAGAAAGTTGCGAGCAAGTCTCTTCATCAGTCACTGCAGGCGGGGTCCGCTTGTCAGAGTGTTATTGAGACTCGAGCTGCTGCCTGGGAAGAGGCTGAGAAGGCGAAGTTCATTGCAAGGTTGTTCTTTGAACTTTACTGTTAATTTTTAGTTGTGCGTATTCCACTGAGAGTAAGGCTTAGAGGTCAGAGGAAAATTTCATTTCTTTTTCCTTATTTTATTTAGTTTGGTTTTATGATAGGTTTAAGAGGGAAGAGATAAAGATCCATGCATGGGAAAATCATCAGAAAGCAAAAATTGAAGCTGAAATGCGCAAAGTTGAGGTAGGCTATTATTAATATTATTTTTCCTTTAACACTGAGTTGTACCACCTCGGACCTGTATTTGCAAATGCACCAGATTATAGTACCAATGAGGTCGTGGGTGAGAAAATTCACATCCCCTGAGATATCTCAAACTTTGAGTTGATATGTGGAAATCAGAATCCGGCCCAAGGTGGAATGCACAGCCCTCCCTTAATATTCATATGTATTCTGATCGGACAGTCCAGATCTAAACAGAAATATTTTGTTACCTTGGGTGATATGAATTCGGGATACGCAGACAAACACAGAACCCGTAGTGGTCTCGTGACGTACTGGTCCGTAATATTCATAGAGCTTTAATTCTTAAAGTAAATGATTAATTCATTTTAAAAGGTGGAAGTGGAGAAGATGCGGGCCCATGCCCAGGACTGCCTCATGAACAAATTAGCCGACACAAGGAACAAAGCTGAAGAGAAGCGTGTGGTGGCAGAGGAAAAAATGACCCATGCAGCAGCCCGCACAGCAGAGCAGGCAGAGTACATCCGTCGAACGGGACGAGTCCCCTCGACCTTCTTCTCTTGCTCATGCTGGGGTTGGTGCTCGTGATTTTAAACCCGTCCCTTTGGTTCTATGTGAAAAAGAAGAATTGGATCTTTCTTTTAGCTGTCTATATAAATTTACCTTTTGTTTTGCTAGTTTTGCCAACATTGAACATCTATATATAAATGTGCATGTAAATTAGTAAATTGTTTTATTCTTCTGACAGTTTCTCTGTGATGTTTTGCCAGATATTCTGGCATTTGAACGAAGGAAAGTTCGTGAGACGTTCCCATCATACATGAATATCTCGAACGTGTCCGGAATATAGATATTGACAGCGCTGTTTTGGCTTCATGCGGTGCATGAATAATAAAGTCAAAATAGCGTTACATATGACTTGGGCGTAACGTGAAGGCAAAAACTACGCTGTCAATATCTTTACCCATGTTTTCATCATACATGAGCTGTGTCCGTTTTTGTTTGACAAAAAGAGTAAAAAAATTTTCTGAGTGAAATGGAAACTTCAATTTTACATTTCTAGGTTAAAAATTGGCTGAAAAGAAGAAATATCAACTGGTGATTCGGCACTGTGGTGCCTTATGATGGGAAAGAAAGAAAAAAAAAAAAAAAACAGGTGAGCACTCTTTGTTTTTGCTTTAGCCATTTTTTTCCAACAAAAAGCGGATCGTTTACACTTTGATATTTATACCAGTTCAGCTTTTATTTAATTTTGATAATTCAAAATAAATTTGAAGTATCAAAATGAAGTTCTTAGGCTGTAATGTCTATCATTTTTTTCCAGGCTCACATAACATATTTTACCACATTTTAATTTTATTTTGATTTTCATTAAGAGTTTTTTAAAAAAATTATTAATTCGGACAGTTTTTGTCATTTGGTTTTAAAGCATTTATTGAAAATGTAGAAAACGGAGGCATGAAAAAAAAAAAAAACAGATGTACTCTCTTCGGCTAAGTATTTATGGAGACAAATCTGAAACAATTGATACGTTTAGTTGATTTCAAGATTATAATTATGACGTGCACTGGCAATTTACCATCTCCTTCTTGAGAACAGCTTGGGTCCGATGCCCATTGGACTCAAATTTGGGTCCGATGGGTTTAGAGACTGTCTGGTTCACTTTAAGATTCGTGTGCACGAATTTCAAAGTAGATGTGAAAATTGCGGGTGCGAATTTTAAAGCAGATCGGATGGTCATCGAACTCACTTTGAGTCCGATGGGCATCGGACCCAAATTGATTCCCTCCTTTTGTAAGTTTTAAACAGTCAATCTGAATCGTTTAATATAATCTCCACATCCATATGAAAATGTACTGGGAGACCAAATTCTCCATTTTTTTCCCCCATAATATTCGTAGCTCTACATTACACCTGATGCGAAGACGAAGCAAAATCTAGCTAATAAAACCCTATTTCCCATGACTTACGCGTAGTGTCTTTAATTTCAGTGATTGGTTTAACTCGTTTGCTTAAAGATATGTGATTTCGTTCATACAAATAATTAATATTACCATTGCAAGCACATCATGCATGTATCTATACTCTAATCGAATATATTTACCAAAAGTTACACGACTTAAATCTGACATAAAATAGCAGCAGCGGTGATACAAAGATCTTTTCAGAAGCTATGTAGCAAAACAAACAAAGGTAAATTTTGCTTAGCAACATTTCAGTGGCACATGATTCAAGAAAACAACAAATAAGCTACTCAAACTTCTTAATAAGAGAGAGATCATGCAGCATCTTCTCTATTTGCTCATCATCATCATCTATCCTTCCCTTTGTCTGGTACAAAGAATATAAGAAGAAAAAGAAAGGAAATAGTAAAAATAACAAATAGTTACGCTTGCACCGACATGAAAAAGGGGAAAAATTACGCTTTCGTACAATAATTTGGAATAAACAAGGAAGAAGGAATCCATAACATACTGAGGGAAACGCTTGTATTGTATACTCGAGAGTACTATTTTCTCGTTGAGTTGGGCTAAGATGCTTTGGGAATTAATATTATTTTCTTATAGGGTGCGTTTGGATGACACAGGAATAGCGCTAACCCAGGAACAGCTGCTATTCCTGGCGAGCTATTCTTAACTAAGCATGTTTGGGTGAAAAAAAACGCTATTCTCAACAAAGGAATAGCTCGGGTTAGCTGCTGTTCCGCTATTCCTATGAAATGTTGGATTAGCAGCTATTCCTAACCCCAGGAACAGCTGCTATTCCGAGCTATTCCTTGATTCATCCAAACGCACCCATAGAGTTTTAATTCCCGTTCATATTTTGCAATTTCAATGTCCAAACAGTCAATCCGAACCGTTCAACATGATTTCCATATTAAAATGTGCTTGGAGATCATGTTGAACGGTTCGGATCGACTGTTTGAACTTTGAAATTGCAAAATATGGGTGGGATTAAAACCATAACCCAGCTCTTTCTCATTTATAGATAGATCAATACCTTTATAGAAGGAACCATAGCAATAGCTTCCTCGATCGTCTCTGAGTCGAATACTACAGGGCATGATGAATATGATGTAAATAATCCAGTGACGTTTTTAACAGTCATAGTGACGGTTTTAAGGTAAAAACAACCACTGAAGTATATATGTCTGTGTCGGTTTTACAGGGAAGAACCGCCGAAAATCCTTTGCATTTGAGAAACTTTCTCCGGGGATAAATTTAAACTTCACCGTCTGTATGAAATATATTATTTCAAACGGCACATTTTTTGAATTCATCCCCGTAGGTATTGAAACCTTTATTTCTATCGGCGTTCAAGAAAAATAAATAAAAATCACCTCAAAAAGTCGCATCAGGTCGGATACCTAAATGCGTGAGTGTGCTTCAGTCCATTTGCGTCCTCATCTGGGCATTTCCCGTGCGTAAACAAAGGCGTCCCAGAAACGACACAGTTAACAATCTCAGTATCCATGAAAAAAGGAATCCTCATCGGTAGTTAATGAAGCACGGAGATGCGAGCTGATCCGCATGCGCATAACTCAGATTCTAGTAGTGGGCGTACCGCTCAAGGAGAGGAGAACCGGAGAGAAGAGGGAATCGATGTGGTGTGGTTCAATCTGGAAGGAGAAGAAGGGTTTAGGCGGAGGTGTGGGACAGAACGAAGATAGAATGATTTAAAAAGGTTTAGACGGAGACGAGAAAGAAACAGGTGTTGAGGGAACGAACGCAGAGAGGAGGAAACAAGTGTTGACAAAACGAACAACTACTGCTAGGAACCGTGCGATGTCAATCAGACAAAAGGGAATGGGCCAGCACTGCAATGAACAGTGCAAAATCCATCAAAGATTATATATATAAAATAGATTTGGCCCCCCTATTTCCAACTTTCTTTTGGCTCTTTTCCCATATAGAATCATGCAAAACTTGGAGGTTAGGAGTTGGAGTATGGTGGTATTCCATTCTTCATTGATTCTTAAGTGAGCATTCTTGGTAATTATTGAGGAGTAAAAATTTAAGTGCGAGATTTTGTTTTATTAGTTTCGTTTGGTGAGAGATTTTATCTTTGTAATGATGATTGTAACTAAAAATAATTATAATAGAGAAAAGTAGTAAGGAATTTCGTGGGAAAGTTTTAGATACCAATATTGGTGCCGTTGATATTGCCAAGGACTTGTATTATAAAGCTTTTTTTGCGTTCTGCAAATATCCATAAACATGTTTTGTGACTCAGATAATAATGAACTTGATTAATATGTCTTAAATTTATTTCTTCCAAAATTGTGAATCTTTCATATCAAGGCCAGTACTAGCTACGTACCACATGGTATCTTCTATGACGATTTTGGTGCCATTCAATGGGAAGGTTTGAGCTGGGCCTAGCTGCAGAACCTTACTGAACTGTTATACCACCTATTTTCATTTACTGCTTATTGTTGGGCCTTTAGAGCAAAGCTTTATTTTTTTTCAGATTTGAAGTTTCCAAAAAGGCGCTATCTCTGTATAGTATACTGTAAAGAAAGTTCTTCTTTTCGTAAATTGCTCGTTGACTGGCCCCTTGTTTGAAAATTTCAAGAACATTCCCTTCCTTTTCATTATATTGAAGGATTTGAAGGGACATTGCCTGTAAAAAAAGTACATATATATATATATATATATATATATATATATATATATATATATAGAGAGAGAGAGAGAGATGGGCTATGGTGCATTGCAATGCATAGGCACCCTTGTGCATTGGATCATAAATCACCGATTCAAAGTCCAAATGACCGATCCAAACCGTTCATCTTGTTCTCCATATTAATATGTCCTTGGAGACCAAATTTTACATTTTTTGGAATTTTTTTACTATTTATTAAGCCACTTTGAAAGTTTCTGATCCAACGGTGAACAGTAAAAACAGTAAAATTTTCTGGACCACCAGATCAGAAACTTTCAAAGTGGCTTAATAAATAGTAAAAACATTCCAAAAAATGTAAAATTTGGTCTCCAAGCACATATTAATATGGAGAACAAGATGAACGGTTTGGATCGGTCATTTGGACTTTGAATCGGTGATTTATGGTCCAATGCACAAGGGTGCCTATGCATTGCAATGTATAATAGCCCATCTATATATATATATATATATATATATATATATATATATATATTTGCTCAAGTTAGCAAAACACCGGTTATCATAATTGAATTTGGGTTCAGAAAATAGTTTTTGAGGAAACAGAAGGCGCTTTTCTGCTTTAACTTTTGACCTAAATTCTGGAGATAATCAAAATACATTTTTATAGTTTGTAAGCCCCTAGTTTACTGAATCTTTATGGAATCAAGTAAATCATGGATCAGCACTTCCTCCGCTGATCCATGCATATGATGAGAAGATTAAAATATATGTTTTCAAAAACATTATTAAATAATTAATTAATGACTACCAAATGGTAGTTGCTGAACTAACTGAAAGAACTGAACATGGCAGTTATTTGACTGAAAATTTGTAACCTTGATCTGACTATCTTATTTTATTGTTTAAAATATTAATTTCTTTTATACTTATGTAAACTTGACCAAAATTTAAAATTTTCTTGTAATAAGCTATATGTACGCCTCTGTTAATACCAAAAAACTTGAGCTCAATTTTTTTTTTTCCTGATACAATGTGGGCCATTGATAATGAACAAAAAAGAAAAGAAAAAGAAAAAGAGAGCTGGTAAATTTTTACGTAAGAATCAATATGAAGATCTTGTTTAATTAATTGTTCATATATATCTTGTATTATCTTTGTCATGAATCAATCAATATGAAGATCTTGTTTAACTGTTCATATATATCTTGTGTTATCTTTGTCATGTGCAGAGAAAGAGTAGTTCAGATAGGATAGATAGAATGTCATGGACAAGTATGCATCAGAGGTGTGCAAATTAATAAATGTACAACAAGCTGAATATAATTTGTAATTGTACAATTGTGATCAAATTAGCACAAAAAGGATATATACAGTCAAATGTCAATGCTTCTTGCCAATGATGAGTTTCAGAGAAGTTGAGATATTGTCCCCAAATTGATTCCCTACCATGTGATGACGCCGTCCATTCATGTGATCGATTTGCTACATGCATTTAATATATAATTATCTAAATTAACATCCATCGTCTGGTTACCTCTCATGATTTTATTTCTAATTTAACGATCAACTTGCTTCCAAACAATACATTTTAACTGACCAAGTTTTCTTGGACTATCATTATTTTTAGGCATTACCTCCATTTCAGCAGAAAATGATTAATTTTGTGACTAAAAAAAAGGGAGATGCTAATGTGAAAAAACACCACATGTAAATAATATTTTAAAAAGTATGCATTGGATGGGATAATTACATGGAGGGCTCAAATTTTTTCTTTTATCTCCATTGTCTATTATATATATTTTTTTAAATTATGATGAAATAATCAAATGACAAAATAAACTATTTGATGTAATCCTGTGTCATTTTCTCTACATATATGTCGAATATTTTAATATTTCAGTTCTACTTTGATGATCATCAAATATTTTGGATAACTTAATATTATTTTACTTGTTCTTTATAGTCATCAAAACAAAATCCAGGTCTGAAAACATAAGACATTCTTTTTTGAAGGTTATTTGGGGATAAAAAAATTGTTTAAATAGAAAACATAATTAGACATATACGAGAAAGAAATAACATATATATATAATAGCTAATATATAGTTTTTTGTATTTGTCATTTAATTTGTAATATTTTAACTATTATCTTGTCAGTGCATCACCAATTAAAATCTTTAATTTTCTTAAGTTTGTCTAAGATGAACAGTCCATAAGAGAATTCTTTTATAATCGTACATAAGATAATTATATCAAGTTAAATGCAATAGATAATTAAATTTAGTGCGGTTATTGTCACACCCCCAAACCAAGATTTTCGGATTAGGGTGTGATTAATCCCCGCCCCGTGTCTAATAATCGGAAAGACATGCAAGGCTGTATAATAAAATAAACAATCACAGCGGAAGCGAATATAAACAATCAAGCCAAAGTCATAAATATAAAATAAACATAACATAATACATACATCACATCATCCATACAAATCCCCACTGGGATCAAATATACATAGTCTAATCAAAAGATACATAATCTATCGAGTCCAATCGTATAACAAAAACATCGGACTCGCAAAACCCTAAACAAAAGTCCCTAATCTATATCCGGCGATGTGGCCGTCGGGGACAGCTCCTGGCGCCTCCTGCTGCGGACCGTCAGACTCCATACCTGCCCACATCCATAAAAAGGAGGGGATGAGCGAATGATCGCCCAGTATGTGACCCAGTATTATCCCTTCAGGGATCCTCTTAAGTCAAAGCACATTTTAAATTTGAAATCTACGTATTTTTCGGTAATCGATTCACTTTTAATGCACATGCTGCGGAATTTAAAACCTATCATAATAACTACAAAAGAAAAATACATATATAGTAGATGACATGATATGATTATCCTATTATGTCAAAATGATGAAATTTCCCAAAAATAAAATACAAGAGAATGAATATTATACTCAACCGGAGTCCAGTACAATAGGTACCGTGTGTACAAATTGGTATAGTAATAATACGGATAATTTTGTCACCCCGTGCCGTGTCAAATTCAACCAATTTGAATTTATATCTCAATGCGACATAACACAAGGACTGCGATCAGAGGGGCAAAGATACCCGATGCCTAATAGCATCGAGCTTTGCCCACACAAGACTTCAACCCGTAGGCAAGTGCACGCTAGCCGATGGTTATATCCAAAAATTCGTGTATTTCCTTACTCTAGACGATTCTTCATCCAAACATATCCAATAGGAGAAAACTACAAGCAAGTCGTAAGAATGAGTTAATCCGTCTCCTCATGAGCAGACGACGGAACTCCACCGTCCGGCCGGAACCAATGGGATAAGGGCTCGTGAGCGGCCCATAACAACAATAAAAATAAAATCTGCCACCGCAACCTCGGCAGCCGTACTAGGCAAGTAGCTCCTAATGTAGGGGGGATACCTCCCGAATCGTCTCCGGACTCGAGATCGGTCCGCACGAAATGTAAAATGATCGAAAAGCATATACTACCAACTTAATGCAAATAATAATATAATATTCCTAATAAGACTGTTCGCGCAGAAGCGCAACGCAAGTTTCGGTACGCTTGAGGGCGTACCTTTTAAAACCGCGTTTACACTTCACGAGTAAGGGTCGCAAGTGCACAACCCCTATCGAGTAGTATAATCGGGTATCGATCCACAGGGACGGGCAATTACTAGGTTAGAATCTACCTAACTCGATTAAAAACTAGAAGTGAGAAAGGTTTGGTTTGGTGTTTAATTTCCTAAAGGGTCAGATCAAACAATTCAAGAAGATGTAATAAAATGCTAGAAGAAATGTAAATTGTGTTTTGATTATGGATAAAAGGCGTTTCCAGGGTTTCAGACTTCATCTCTGATCTGCCTCTATTGGTACGGCCCGTACCAAGTTGGTACGGCTAGGCCGTACTTCACTTGGTAAGGCAAGGCCGTACCACCCTGGTAAGACCCGTACTGGCTTCCCAGAACAGAACCTACCAGTTCGAGTGAATGCATTTCCTTGCTGGTACCTTGTGCTAAACTCTTTAGAAAGGTTCAATTGACCATACCTAAGGTTCCTAACCCTCAACCATCGTTTGTTGGATCAAGATCTAGGTTGGAATACAATTGATTGCCTTTTAGGGATTTCTACACCTCAACTCTCGTGTGTTGGTACAGATCTACCCTAGCTGGTTGATTGGAGGTCTAAGGCACCCTCTAATCTGTCGATTAGAGGAGAATTCAACCTCTCGGCTTCAATTCGAACTATTCTACCCTAAGCATTTGATTTGGATGAAAGATTGAGATGATCACATGACCTTAATAGGTTCGATCTAAACCTAAAGGGACATCATACAACAATCACAGCAAGCAAAGCAAAAGATAGCAAATAAGATCACAATCAATCAAACTAAAGAGTTCATACAAAGTACAAGTCAAAGAAAGTCAAAACAAATCAAGAATCGATCTCTAACCCTAGAAACTAAAAGAACTACTCACAGCACATGATGATATCTAAAAATACAATAAAAGGGAGAGAGATGGCCATGGATCGAAGGGATCGAGAGGAGGAAGCTAGATCCGTCGAGTTTCGCCTCTTCCTCTTCCTTCCTTCTTGCTCTCAGCTCCTTAGCTCTCTTTCTTTCTCTTACTGTGCTCTCCAATAGATCTGGAATGGAAGTGATGTCGAAATTGGAGAGTTCCCCGCCTTAAATAGCCTCTGCCCAAATTTGAATCTGTCAGGACGCCTTCATGTACGGCCCGTACCAATTTGGTACGGCCTGGCCGTACCAGGCGTGAAGAGCTGAAAATGGCTAAGTAAGGTCCGACCCGTACCAAGCCTGGTAAGGGCCGTACCTCATCATGTGAATCGCCATTTCTTCGTGTGTTTTGCTCCAAACCTGCAGAAAACAAACAAACACTCAGCAGTACCAAATTCTAAAGATATAACAATGAGATGCACATGATTCTGGTGAATTATGGCACGAATCTGGTACTAAAACAGGCCTAAAATAGACTAAATATGCGAGGTATCAAATTCCCCCAAGCTGAACCTTTGCTTGTCCTCAAGCAAAAAGTTTCAAACTCGGGTGAAAGTGCTGGAAAACTAAATCTAAATGCAGATACAAGTCTAAATGTGAAAACCTACGTGAGTGTGCTATAGTTAAGAATTTCTAGAATCGATTCGGTTGTAATTCAAACATTCCTTTGTAAACCTTGATTCACTCCAACAATTAGTCAATTGAACTTCTTATTTTGAGATGCTTCTAACAATGGAAAGACTAATTACCTAGGTTTGATCGAATCAATTTCATTCTTTTTCCGAATTATTGCTTTTATTCAAAGTGATTTTTCTTTGCATTTGCCCTCCCCCAAGCTTGAATCAAGCTTAAGGGTAAGAAAGTTGCGAACGAAGTGTGTTAGTATGAGCAAAATTTTCTTTCTTTATTTCTAATTGGGAGACGAGCTCAAAGGCGCCCATTCGAGGCTTATTGCCAGTACTCTTATTTTCTCCATCTTTTCTCTTTTGTTTTCTCTTTTTCTTTTTCTCATTTTTTTTTTCTTTTTCTTTTCTTTTTGGTTTGCTCACACCATGAATACACACATCCATTGGTATTCATTCATACCAATGGATATTCCAAACTTTCTTAATTTGAAAATCTCAATTCCTAAAGGCACAATTCAGTTTTTTCGAATAATCTCGTTCGATTCAATTCTAAGTTTGTTTCATCGTTTTCATTATTAAAAACATCTCAACCTAAGTAGTTCAATAACCAATCATGGGTTAGTTCCAATTCACTCAGGTCTATACTAATCACAACTAAATTGTTTCAAAGTTATTCTCAATTCTAGCAATTCACGCAAATCTTCACCTAACAATGCACGAAAATACGAAAAAATGTAAGAAAAATAACGATAAAGTAAATATGACCTAAATGCAAATGTCATCCCCCCAAGCTTAGCCTGAGCATTGTCCTCAATGCTTCAAGACTATGAGATAAAAGAGATAAAAGAAGCTCGGGGAAAAGAGAGCGAACCTGATCAGTCCTCAGGGTGGTCGTACCAGAGCCAGTCGCTAAACCGCTCCTCTATCCCAGTCACGCGCTGCTGGAGATCATGGAGTATGGCGCCCTGCTCACGAATGGCAGCACCCTGCTCATAGAGTGCAACACCCTGCTCCTGACGCATGCCGTACATCAGGTGGTAGACATCCTGGATGGTGGGCTCAGAGAGAGGAGGGGGGTACACAGGTCTACTGAATGAGGTGGAGGGGCCGGCAGCGTAGGCGGAGGTGGATGGGCCAGCAGCGTAGGCGGAGGTGGATGGGCCAGCTCCATAGAATGAGGTACCTGCACCAAAGGGTGAAGGATGTACCTGCTCGAAGAAGGGGGGAGCCTGGCTGGGGAAAGGTGGCACATGAGGAGAGAGAGGATGCAACGGCTCAAACGGAGCCTGGACTGGAGAGGTGGTGGCATCGATCATGTCCTCATCGCCCTGCGGTGGTGGTGGAGGAGGTGGAGGTGGGGCTACAGGGGCAGGCTGCACGCGGGGTGGACGGCGGAAAAACCAAGTGCTCCGGTCAGTGAAGGAGAGAGTGACCGGGAAAGGCATGACATATCTGGTATGCTGGTCAGGCATGCGCCAAGCCCAAGCACCTCGCCCATCGCGTCCTGCTGCTGACTCGATGAATTTGTAGGTGGTGAACTGAGTGAGAGAGAGAGAACGAGAGCTCCTGCACTCCTCGTCGCCGAAGATCTGGAGGTGTAAGCGCTCGGCGATCAGAGTGACGTAGGCAGAGATGTAGACAGTGCCACCCGGCTTGGGCTGCCTCTGGATGTCGATCCAGTGGTGGATCATGGCGAGCATCAGATCGGGCCGCTCGAGAGTGCTGTCAGGGCGCAGCATATGATCCACCAGCTGCAGATCCTCAACATTGGCGCGGGCGAACGTCTCGCCACGCGCAAAGATGGTGCAACCGAGGATACGCAGCAGGACCCGGATGACTGGATGTGGGACATTGAGCTGCTTGTACTCCTTGTTGAAAGCTGACCCGGCTGGGGCGCCAGAGATCAGCTGCCAGAAGGTGTCGCGCGTCAACTCCCCAGAGAAAGAGAGGGAATCAGTAGTCGGATTCGGCTCAAAGCCAAACCACTCCCTCAAGTCAGACAGCCATACTCGGTGGGTCTCACTCAGCATGCGGAACCTGATGAACGGGTTGTCGTTCCGCGAGTACTTGAGCTCCAGAGAGGAAAGAAACTCCATGGTGAGCTTCTTGTATCCCCTCTGGGCGATCTCCCAAAAGGCTGGAGTGATCCCGACCCGGGTGGTGATGCGGCGGAACTCATCCTCCAGTCCCAGTGTCTGAAGAGCAGAGAAGTCAACAATCCTCGTATTGTTGATCGTCTTCGTCAGCAAGGTTTCGAAGTTCTTGAGCTGCCGACGGGTCGAAATGAGGAAGTACCGCTCGGCGTATGCGTCGGCACGCTGGGTGGCATCAGAGAGGGCCGTATCGGCGCCCATGGAATCAGAGGCGTGGTCGGAGCTAGGGTCGGAGCTGTGATCGGAGCCGGGAACGGAGCCATGGGCGGAGGCCTGGTCAGAGGCCTCGTCAGAGCCCTGGTCCTGGTCGGCAGATGGATGGTAGGAGGGGCTCTGCTGTGGGCTCCGGTAGCCTGACTGATGCCCGCTGGAGGTGGTCTCTCCCTCATAGTAGATGGGCTCGATGGCGTCCTGAAGGGAAACAGTCCTGGAGGCACTCTCCTGGGAGTGGCGAGATGCTCGGGAGCCACCCCGAGACGCACTCCGGTGGGAGTGATGAGATGACGTGGGGGCGTCAGCAGGAGGGACGGGGGCCATCGGGCCAGTGGCGGAAGGGATGGTGTCGCCAGAGGATGTGGAGGAGCGAGAGGATTGTCGACGCATTTTCTCTCAGACGTTCGTTTGGATGGTCGACAGGGTAGGTACGGCCTGGTCTAACCTGGTTGGTACGGCCTAGCTGACCTAGGTAGGTACGGCCTAGCCGCACGGGCTGGTACGGGCCGTACCTAACTTGGGGTTTTGGTGATGGCTGGTAAGGGCCGCACCAACTGGTACCAGTTTGGTGTCAGTTCAGAGAGACTGGTACGGGCCGTACCTACTTGGTACGGGTGGGCCGTACCAAGCTAGGGTTTGGACTGAAATGTGCAGAACCGAGAGAAGAAGAGAGGAAACGCGAAAAATGGTGAAAGAGACACTAACCGGGAGCAAGACGTGCGAGTCGGACCAGAATGGGCGTGCGGGTCGGACTAGAGAAAGGGTGCGGGTCGGACCGAAGAGGGTCGGAGGCGGTGCGCTGGTGCTCCTGGTGGTTCCGTGTGCTCGGGTGAAGAGAGAATGGGAGGAGAAAGGAGTGGAGAGGGAGAGAAGAGAGAGTAGATTGAGAGGTGCGGCTGGGAAGGGGAAGGGGTGCGGGTTGGATCGGGTTTAAAAAGAAAAAGGCGGCAGTTATGGCGTCGGTTCGCGTCCCTGACCTAGGTACGGCCTGGCCGTACCAAATTGGTGCGGGCCGTACCAACCTTTAAATTTTCAGGCCGTACCAATGTGGTATGGCCTAGCCGTACCAACCTCAAAAATTTTCGTTTCTCGTTCTCGTGACTTCTCAAGCCGCTCGTGATGCAATGCAGAAGAATGAATGCATGTCTATCTGTTCCTAAGATGTAAAACAGGTAAAAATGGCTTGGGCTGCCTCCCAAGGAGCGCTCGTTTTAGGTCTCGAGCTCGACCTTCTCTCTTCAGGCTTTGGTTTGAGATGGATCGGAGAGATCCAAGCTCACTCGCAATTCTTGGGGATGGTCAGCAATGTAGTGCTTGAGACGCTGACCATTGACTTTGAAAGTCTGCCCCTCCTTGCTTTCCAATTCCACGGTGCCAAATGGGAACACTGCCCTCACCCGGAATGGACCGGACCACATGGACTTCAGCTTTCCTGGAAAGAGCCTAAGTCGAGAATTGAACAAGAGGACCAGATCTCCCTCGTGGAACTCACGAGGCATGATGCGCTTGTCATGAACCTGTTTGGTCCTTTCCTTGTAGATTCTCGCGTTCTCGTAGGCATTGAGACGCATCTCCTCTAACTCATGCAAGTCAAGGATGCGTTTCTCTCCAGCTGAGAGCAAGTCCATGTTGATGGCCCGTGTGGCCCAGTATGCCTTGTGCTCAATTTCCACGGGCAAGTGGCAGGACTTTCCGTACACCAGTTTGAAAGGGCTCATCCCAATCGGAGTTTTGAAGGCTGTACGGTAGGCCCAAAGTGCGTCACTCAGCTTGAGCGACCAATCCTTTCTCGTTCGAGCCACGGTCTTTTCCAGGATAGACTTGATCTCCCTGTTGGAAATCTCGGCTTGACCGTTGGCTTGAGGATGGTAGGAAGTGGTCACCTTGTGAGTGACTCCATGGCGACTTAGGAGATTGTCGAACTGGCGGTTGATGAAGTGCTTCCCACCATCACTGATGACGGCTCTTGGAACTCCAAAGCGAGGGAAGATGATGTCAGTGAACAGTCTTTTCACTGCATTGGAGTCCGCATTCTTGCACGCCACTGCCTCCACCCACTTGGAGACGTAGTCAACAGCCACCAGGATGTACTCGTTCCCACAAGAGGGTGGAAACGGTCCCATGAAGTCAATGCCCCAGACATCAAAGATGTCTACCTCTAGAATAGAGTGGAGAGGCATTTCATTCCTCTTGGAGATGTTCCCGGTGCGCTGACACCTGTCACAAGCTGCAACGAAGGTCCTAGCATCTCTGAAAAGTGAAGGCCAGAAGAAGCCGGATTGCAGGACCTTTGAAGCAGTCTTGGAGGATGAAGCGTGTCCTCCGTAGGCTGAGGAGTGGCAGTGCTCAAGAATGGAGCGCATCTCATCGTATGGCACACATCGTCGGTAGATGCCATCAACGCCAATCTTGAAGAGGTAGGGGTCGTCCCAGAAGTAGAACTTGGCGTCCGATCGCAGCTTCTTCTTCTGCTGGTATGACATGGTAGGAGGAAGCACTCCTGAGGCGAGAAAGTTCGCAATGTCTGCATACCAGGGCGCTGACTTGGTGTTCACTCGGTCAGTTGCATGGAACGTCCGATCTTGCACCGCATGAGTCGCGTGCATCGGTGTACCAACCGAGTGGATCTCCTTCATGGCAGAAATCGAATGGAATTGGTCATCAGGGAACGAGTCATCAATTGGCAGGCTACCAGAGCCCTCATCTTCCCAGCGAAGCCGGGACAGATGGTCAGCCACGGTGTTTTCGACTCCTTTCTTGTCCCTGATTTCGATGTCAAACTCCTGCAGGAGGAGAATCCACCTAATCAAGCGAGGTTTGGCATCCTGCTTGCTCAACAGATACTTGAGTGCGGCGTGGTCTGTGTAGATCACTATCTTGGAACCAACCAGATAGGATCTAAACTTGTCGAGAGCGAACACAACAGCCAAAAGCTCCTTTTCGGTTGTTGTGTAGTTCATCTGGGCAGGGTCTAGCACCTTGCTAGCGTAGTAGATAGCACATGGCTTGTTCTCCTTCCGCTGCCCAAGAACCGCTCCCACAGCGTAATCACTCGCATCGCACATCAACTCGAATGGCAAGGTCCAGTCTGGAGGCTGCAGGATGGGTGCCGAGACAAGGGCTTCTTTCAATCGGCAAAACGAATCGACACACTCCTGCGTGAAGATGAAATCAGAGTCCTTGATGAGCAGGTTGGTCAATGGTTTTGCGATTTTCGAGAAGTCCTTGATGAATCGGCGGTAGAAGCCAGCGTGTCCCAGAAAGCTTCGCACAGCTTTGACGTTTGTTGGGATCTCCAGCTTCTCGATCACCTCCACCTTAGCTTTGTCAACCTCAATCCCTTTTGAGGTCACCACATGTCCAAGGACGACTCCCTCTTGGACCATGAAGTGACACTTCTCCCAGTTGAGGATTAGGTTGACTTCTTCGCACTTCTCCAGAATTTTGCAGAGGTTGGCTAGACATGAGTCAAAGCTGGTCCCATAGACAGAAAAGTCGTCCATGAAGACCTCAACCTCTTTCTCAATGAAATCTGAGAAGATAGCCATCATGGCTCTTTGGAAGGTGGCAGGTGCATTGCAAAGACCGAATGGCATCCTACGGTATGCGAATGTACCGTAGGGACATGTGAAGGTGGTCTTGTCTTGGTCGTTCGGGTGAATGGGGATCTGAAAGAATCCTGAATACCCGTCAAGGTAGCAAAAGTGAGAATGAGTCGCCAGCCTTTCAAGGAGTTGGTCGACAAATGGAAGTGGGAAGTGATCCTTGCGCGTGACATTGTTGAGCTTCCTGTAGTCAATACACATGCGGTACCCAGACACCACACGAGTAGGGACTAGCTCGTCTTTCTCATTCCTCACCACTGTCGTGCCTCCCTTCTTGGGCACCACGTGAACGGGACTCACCCACTTGCTGTCAGAGATGGGATAGATGATGCCTGCATCCAGGAGTTTGAGAATTTCCTTTTTCACCACCTCTTTCAGGTTGGGGTTGAGTCGCCGCTGGTGCTCCACAGACGGCTTGTGATCATCCTCGAGAAGAATCCGGTGTGAGCAGATAGCTGGGTTGATCCCTTTCAAGTCCTTGATCGAGTACCCAATCGCGCCCTTGTGAAATCTCAGCTTCTCAAGCAGTTTGGCGGTTTGATCGGGGTTCAGACTCGCATTGACGATCACAGGACAAGACTTTTCTGGATCGAGGAACTCGTATCGGAGATTGGTTGGAAGAGGTTTGAGTTCGGGAATCGGACGCTCAGGCTGATCATTGACACGAGTCGCATCTGGGCGATCTGACTCGTGTGCTGTCGAGACATCGGCCTTGGCAGGCTCCGCTCCACTCCTCGTCTCAGAGTGTGATGTACGATCCTCCAGATCCTCAGGAATCGCATCCGCTGCACAAATCGACTCGCTCGCCTCGCTTGGCAACTTGGAGAGGAATTCAGCGTCTTGGCACAGCGAGTTGTTGACTTGTTCAAGAAGGTAGTCTTGGACCAGATCGGCCAAGTACTCCTCTGTCCTGTCAACCCGGAAGCACGTCTCGGATCGTGACGGATATCTCATGGCGCGGTCGATTTGGAACTTCACCTTCTCTCCTCCAAAGTTCAAAGTCAGGATGCCTTGCTTCACGTCAATTATCGCGCCAGCTGTACTCAGAAAAGGTCGCCCCAAGATGATTGGGACTTCCTTATCTTCTTCCATCTCCATGACGACGAAATCGACGGGCACGAAGAACTTCCCGACTCGAACTGGCAGATCCTCCACCACACCAAGTGGAAGTCGGACTGAAGAATCCGCCAACTGCAATGTCATCCTTGTGGGCTTGAGCTCCCCCACTCCTATGTGATCATAGATGGTGCGTGGCATGAGACTCACACTCGCTCCTAGATCACACAGGGCTTTCTTGATTGTCGCCTTCCCAATGGTGCATGGAATGGAAAACTTTCCAGGATCGTCCAATTTGGGGGGTAGCTCGCTTTTCAAAATTGCGCTGCACTGCTCCGTCAGCTTGACTGTCGCGTGCCCCTCTAAGCTTCTCTTGTTGGAAAGGATGTCCTTCAGAAACTTGGCATAGGTGGGCATTTGGGTCAAAGCGTCGGTGAAAGGGATGGTGATCTGCAGCTGCTTGATGACGTTTGCGAAGTTGGCGAATTGCTCGTTCAGTCTCGTCTCAGCTAATCTCTGGGGGAATGGAACAGGTGGCCGGTATGGAGGTGGTTTCTCGGCACCTTTCTTCTTTTGACTACCTGACGCTTCGGATGGAGGTTGTGCAGGTCTTGCCGAGCTAGTGCAGTCTGCACTCACTTGAGGTTGGATGACCTCAGCTCGTTCTGGATTAACCTCCTTCAGTGGAATTGACACAGGGGTCGGGGTCGCGTCAGGTGTCGCATCGAGAATCGGATCAACTGTGCCCTCACTTGGCATCGGTGGCTCGTCGTATTGGGTCCCGCTTCTCAGAGTGATCGCCTTAGCCTCTTCTCTTGGATTTGGTTCGGGTTGAGACGGAAGCTTCCCGGGTTGAGAGTGGCTTGAGGTGACAATCTGGCTCAGCTGCTCCAGCAACTTGCTTTGGGCAGCCATTTGAGTGGTCATGCTCTGCATCTGCTCCCACATCATCTGATTCATCTTGCCCTGCTCGTGAGTGAAGTTGTTCACTTCGGCAGGCGCAATTGACTTTGAGGGGTCAGAGGGAGCTGCTCGGTTGCCGTGATTGGGAAAGGAAGCGTTCTGGTAGAAGCTCCTGTTGCCATTGTTGCTGTTGCTGCTCGAAGCTTGGGTTCTCCAATCGTTGTTGCTTTGAGGGGGGTAGTTTCCATTGTTGTTCGTCCGATTGTTCCAGTTGTTGTTGTTGTTGTATTGCGGCCTTTGGAAGCTGTTGTTGTGGAAGGGGGGTCTGAACGAAGAGTTGTTGAAAGGCGCAGGGTTGTTCTGGTTCGGCCTCCAGTGCTGCTGCTCAACCGGATCCTTGGAGTAGGATCGGCTGAAGGGAGGTCGTGGGAAGAAGGAAGGCTCGTTGTTGAGAGAGTTGACTTGCTCACTTTCCTCGTCTTGTTGCACCAGCGGGCATTGCTCGTATGCGTGCCTCTCGTCTCCGCATATGACGCAGACTTGGGGTTGCTGTTCGACAGCCTTGACACTAAGTCTGTCCATCGCCCGCTGCATGGCGTCCATCTTGGCGGTGAGAGCCGTGATGTGATCGAGCTCGTACTTGCCACCTCCTTGGCTACCTCCTTGGCTTCCTCGCTGGCGCGACGTGTCGCGGCCGGACCACTGCTGGTTCTGCGCCATGCTGTCGATCAAGTTCATAGCCTCTAAAGGCTCCCTTGACATCAGCGCGCCTCCCGCAACAACGTCCACGTAAGCACGTGTGCTCTCGCTCAGGCCGTCGTAAAACGTTTGAATTAAAAGCCAGTCGGGTATACCGTGGTGTGGACAAGAGTACTGCAATTCTCTAAACCTTTCCCAAGCCTCATTCAGGGGTTCATCAAAAATTTGCCTAAAGCTGGTCAGGTCATGTCTTACCTTGGCTGTCCTCTTGTGAGGGAAAAATCTGGTCAGAAACAATTTGGACAAGTCCCTCCAAGTTCTAACAGAGTCCCTAGGCAAAGATCCCAACCATTTCTTGGCCTTATCCCTAAGAGTGAATGGAAATAAAGCAAGCTTGGTGTAATCAGCATTCTCACCGTTGGTTTTGATGGTCGTGATGCACTCGAGGAAGGTCTGGAGGTGAGCATGCGGGTCCTCGTGGTCGAGTCCGTGGAAGGTGTTCTGCTGCACCATGTTGACAACCCCCGGATTGAAGTTCGGTTGCTGTCCTGGAATGTGTGGCAGCCGGATTGCACCTCGCACGTCTCCAGCTCTCGGCACGTTGAACTCTCGCAGCGTTCGAGGCATGCAAACATCCTCATCATCGTCTGTCAGTCGGCCTTCTTCTTCTCGCCTTTCTCTTTCCCTGGCCTCTGCCTCCATTCTGAATCGAGCTTCGTCCTCTGCCCCAGCCATCTCTTCAGGTTCAGGTGCCTTGGTACGGGTCGGACCAGATTGGTGCGGCCTGGCCGTGCCTGAATCGGTACGGGTCGGACTAGATTGGTGCGGCCTGGCCGTACCAGAGGGTGGCTGAGCAGTCTCGGCTGAGTCTGGAGGAGTTTGATCGAACAGTGGGCCCTTGCTTCTCAGATTATACTTCAACCTGTATTTTCCTGCAGGGGGGGTTCAAAAGCCAGTTTTTAGTGATTTTGAATAAGAAAAAGCAAGAAACAGCGCCAAAAAACTTGTTCGCGCAGAAGCGCAACGCAAGTTTCGGTAATTGGTTACCGTCCCCGGCAACGGCGCCAAAAACTTGTTCGCGCAGAAGCGCAACGCAAGTTTCGGTACGCTTGAGGGCGTACCTTTTAAAACCGCGTTTACACTTCACGAGTAAGGGTCGCAAGTGCACAACCCCTATCGAGTAGTATAATCGGGTATCGATCCACAGGGACGGGCAATTACTAGGTTAGAATCTACCTAACTCGATTAAAAACTAGAAGTGAGAAAGGTTTGGTTTGGTGTTTAATTTCCTAAAGGGTCAGATCAAACAATTCAAGAAGATGTAATAAAATGCTAGAAGAAATGTAAATTGTGTTTTGATTATGGATAAAAGGCGTTTCCAGGGTTTCAGACTTCATCTCTGATCTGCCTCTATTGGTACGGCCCGTACCAAGTTGGTACGGCTAGGCCGTACTTCACTTGGTAAGGCAAGGCCGTACCACCCTGGTAAGACCCGTACTGGCTTCCCAGAACAGAACCTACCAGTTCGAGTGAATGCATTTCCTTGCTGGTACCTTGTGCTAAACTCTTTAGAAAGGTTCAATTGACCATACCTAAGGTTCCTAACCCTCAACCATCGTTTGTTGGATCAAGATCTAGGTTGGAATACAATTGATTGCCTTTTAGGGATTTCTACACCTCAACTCTCGTGTGTTGGTACAGATCTACCCTAGCTGGTTGATTGGAGGTCTAAGGCACCCTCTAATCTGTCGATTAGAGGAGAATTCAACCTCTCGGCTTCAATTCGAACTATTCTACCCTAAGCATTTGATTTGGATGAAAGATTGAGATGATCACATGACCTTAATAGGTTCGATCTAAACCTAAAGGGACATCATACAACAATCACAGCAAGCAAAGCAAAAGATAGCAAATAAGATCACAATCAATCAAACTAAAGAGTTCATACAAAGTACAAGTCAAAGAAAGTCAAAACAAATCAAGAATCGATCTCTAACCCTAGAAACTAAAAGAACTACTCACAGCACATGATGATATCTAAAAATACAATAAAAGGGAGAGAGATGGCCATGGATCGAAGGGATCGAGAGGAGGAAGCTAGATCCGTCGAGTTTCGCCTCTTCCTCTTCCTTCCTTCTTGCTCTCAGCTCCTTAGCTCTCTTTCTTTCTCTTACTGTGCTCTCCAATAGATCTGGAATGGAAGTGATGTCGAAATTGGAGAGTTCCCCGCCTTAAATAGCCTCTGCCCAAATTTGAATCTGTCAGGACGCCTTCATGTACGGCCCGTACCAATTTGGTACGGCCTGGCCGTACCAGGCGTGAAGAGCTGAAAATGGCTAAGTAAGGTCCGACCCGTACCAAGCCTGGTAAGGGCCGTACCTCATCATGTGAATCGCCATTTATTCGTGTGTTTTGCTCCAAACCTGCAGAAAACAAACAAACACTCAGCAGTACCAAATTCTAAAGATATAACAATGAGATGCACATGATTCTGGTGAATTATGGCACGAATCTGGTACTAAAACAGGCCTAAAATAGACTAAATATGCGAGGTATCAAAGACCTCCCGAGAAACCAAGTGGTCTCTCGGCTCAATGGCTAACGGGCCGACCGGTTCCATCCCAACCAGCCGGAACGCAGCCATTCTGTCTTCTTCTCACGCTCACCAATGCACATGCGAAGCTAAATACTATGTTGTCCTCTACGAGAAGAGGACAACTAATATCCTAATATATTATTAATTTAATTTACACTACTCCTAAGAAAGCAGTAAATTTTCAATTTAGGAGGGGTTATGCAAATCCTAAATTACAGTTCAGAAAGGATTAAACATGCTCTAATGCAACTACAAAATTTAAAGGTGCGGATGTCAGGTGAAGTGGTCGACTGGTAAGAGTACGCCACGAAAGAATAATTCAGATATCCCACACCTGATGGCTGTAGGGGTAGAACGCTAGCGCTAGAAATCACCGCAATCTGCACAATCCTCACCTGCTCCGGTGTAACCGTCAGCGGGATCGTACCACGGATCGAACTCAGTGTAGGTCGGCTGACCTGTAATTTAGTCGTAACTTAATTAGAGTCTAAACTAAGTATTCGTAACCCTTATTACCCCGTTTGATAATTTTCACTAAGTGTTCGTATTTAATTAATTAATTACTAAGGTTCGAATCTGATCAATTAGTTTGGTCGGTTTGACTCGATTCCGACTAAACGTAAAATTGGTCCAACTCTAATTAAATTAATCTAACGTACTTAAATCGTTTGTTATATTTTAATTTGAAAATAAACTGCTCATCTAATTAGTTAAATACCTAGGTAATGTTATTTACGGGTCCTTATGATAATTTACGTAAAGAATGAATTACGTTTATAAAATTATTATTTAATCTTAATTTAACTACTTAAAAATAAAATAAAATAAAAAGTGAGTTTCTTAATTAATTTAACTACAATTAAATTTAAATCCTAAGTACTTAACATTAAAGACTTATTCTACTTAGTAAAATTTTGTAATCGTAATGATTCGAAAGTGTTAATATGTTGTTAATTAATTGTCCTTTATTAATTAACCACATATTTTATTTATAAATCATTTACTTTATTTAAAACTACATTCGATTTAATCTAATATTTACTTAACATTTAAAATCCTAACTACTTAACTTATTAATTAATTAAAAATCCTAATAAATCTAAATGTGTTAAATTATTTTAATTGGGTGTGTTTCGGGATCATACAAGAGTCCAATTCGGGTTGTATAGTATCTGTTCAAATTATGTTATGAACTCTCACTGAGGCATCAAGACCCTGGACGGTATAATCATCTCCCGAATTAAATTCAAGTTTACATAAGCATCCGGTTTTATTCGGTTACATTATTAAAACCTAAATTTTTAAAAGCCGTCATTTTATTCCGTCAATCCGAGACAACATTTATCCCTTTCTATTTTTAAAAATCTGCCAAGCCCAATAGATAAAGGCCCAAGCCTCTTTGAATTTATTAATAAATTCATATTAAGGCCCAACAGAAAATTAAAAAGCCCAAATCCATTTATTAATCACAACAGCCACGGCCCAGTAAGGTCAAGGGCCCAAATCCATTTTTCAAATTAATATACATATAGGCCGGCCCATTAACCAATTAAATACCATTTTTCCATTTAAGTCCTCCCAATTTATTTATTCACACAAGGGCCTATATTTTACAATTCAATCCAATTATTTTTCCAATTTCCTAATAAGGTCCCTGTCAGTTCAAAGCTTCGGTACCAGTGGTATCACTGGACTGTACCAACTGATACCAGTCACACACTTATATCACAGCACAATCGCAATCAACACAGGACAGGAACAAAGAACAGAAAAGGGCACACACAAGGGAGCAAAGCAACATGGCGCAAGGGCCACAGGTCAGAGCCACAATGGCACATAAGAAAAGAAAGGAACCGAACTGGTACAGTGTTGTACCAGTAACCCAGCAGGCGACAATAACGAACAAAACGCCCGCTAGTAAACTTATTGGATACGGATAATGATAAAAGTTTTTTCGTTTACATGACAAATAAGAATATGAAAATGCTTTCATCCAATTTATTCCATATCTAGAGTGGAAAAAATGGCACGGCGGAGCCGATTCCGTCACGGAACGGCACGGCACGTGTGACTGTTATGTGTCGTGACTCGCGTGTCGCGTGCTGTGACCATTCGCGTGTCCTGGCCATCTTTTGAAAATTTGGTACGGCATGGCACATCACGGGAAAGATCTGGTCACAGCACGACACGGCACGTGGTCACGCAAGTCACGTGTTATTAGGACCGTTAGATCTTAATCAAATAGTGAATCTTGAATAAACTAACTTAAATTATAAAAAAAATAGTTAAACTTAACCAGTCACGTTTGGGCACGACGCGTGACTCGCGTGCGGTGATCACCTTCGATATTTTGGTCACAGCACGACATGGCACGTGTGACTGTTCACTTCGTCATGGCACGGCACAGCATGAGACTAAAATCACGGCATGACAGCACATTTTTACCACTCTATCCATACCTATGCGAAATGAATGCACCAAGTTCATTCAAATTAATATCGGCAACGATGCCTTTTGTTTTCTAAAGTCTAAACCATCATTTTCTTATCCAAAATCCGTTTACTCCAATTAATCTTTCTTCAATTCAAATTGACAACGGCCGTGTCAGAGGCGCGTAGCTTATATTGCTTGCCATCCCCGACCCAAAAAATTACAAAGGGAAATACAACAGCATGCATGCATATATGCAGTTGGAAATCATTGGAGGATGCATATATATGCTTTACTACGAAAAAAGACGAGAAAAGAAGTCCCCAAGTCTTGACTTGAGAAATTAAAGCATAATCTTTTCGTGCATGCATGAAAAAGCGTACCAACAATGGATGAATTAATGCAACTTCGGTAATGAAGTCAAAAAAGCAGATAGATTATTAAGAACAGAAAATTGCAAGAAACTACTACTCGTTTCTTTTAATTTATTTTTTGTTAATGCGAGTTTGGCCAACATATATATATATATATATAGAATCTGGCTAATATGCTACGCGTAGCATAGAGGCCCTCCGTGCTACGGCTCAATTTTTGAGTTTTTAAAATTCTAATGGTCGATCCAAACCATTCAACATGATCTCCATATGAGTATGTACTTGAAAACCAAATTTTACATTTTTTAGAATTTTTTTACTATTTATTAAGCCACTTTGAAAATTGTTGATCCAATGGTTTAGAAGATTTTACTGTTGTGTACAAATTACTGTTTTTTTAAATTGGCTTAATAAATAGTAAAAAAATTCTAAAAAATGTAAAATTTGGTTTGCAAGTACATATTCATATGGAGATCATGTTGAACAATTTGGATCGACCGTTAGAATTTTGAAAACTCAAAAATTGAGCCGTAGCACGGAGGCCTCTATGCTATGCATAGCACCGTAGACACTTCCATATAGATATATATATAGATCAGCTATGGTGAGACGTGGAGTAAAACTCCACGCCATATTTTCATTTTGAAAATCCAAACAACCGATCCGAAGCCAAATTTGTACTCCACGCCATATATATATATAGAGGTTGGCTAATATCAAACCGTTTGTTCCGGAGCTGTGGTGCAACCAATTGGTTTTCCGATTTTGAAAGTTCAAACGATCGATCCGAACAGTTAGATGTGATCTCTATATTAAAATGTGCTTGGAGACCAAATTTTACATTTTTTGAATTTTTTTTTTATTATTTATTAAGTCAGTTTTAAAATCGCTGATTTTAATAAACAGTGAAAATTTTCTGAATCATTAAAAACAGTGATTTTAAAATTGGCTTAATAAATAGTAAAAAAATTCAAAAAAAATGTAAAATTTGGTCTCCAAGCACATCTTAATATAGATTGAATGTTGAATGGTTTGGATTGACTGTTTGGACTTCGAAAATGTAAAAAACCGAAGCGTTTGTTCCACGGTCTAGGAACAAACGTTTTGATATTAGTCACTCACTGTATATATATATAGTATTGCGATGGAGAATACATATACAAATTTAATACTTACAGTTACGTATTCAAAATGAACGCTTTATTCCAATATGAATGATATGTATTAAACGCTGACCCCAATTATTTATACATATATATATGGAGGGGTACTAATTAAATTGTTTGAAAAATCTCAAAAGTAAGTATATAAATAAATAATCTTCAGCTTCCAATTGAAAAAGGTGGCGGCACCTTCCTCTTAGTTTTAACTGAGAAAAGCCATCTGCATATTCTGCAAAAGACATGCACTTTTTACGTGAAGATTGAGAACTGAGAAAATATTGCATGCGCATGCATGAACAAACATGCAGCTTCCCCCAAAAGGAGACTAGCTACCAATTAAAGATCGTCTTTTCTTTCCGTTTTTTAAAAGATAGCTAGGCTACATACACCTTCACTTACTTTTCTCTTCTACATACGAACAAAAGATGGATATATATCATAATATGTTATGTTCTCTTATCTAATTAGAGATCGACGTCACTGCATGCAACGCACGCAACTGCTTTTGCGAAGCTACTGTGAAGCTTCGTTTACATTATAATTATGCGAGTGAAATTGTGATGTAATTAACCGGACCTTATCTCTGTTTGACTAGTAGATAGGTACCTATCGTATCATTATAATTTATACATGAAATAATAATAATAATAATAATAATAAATTAACGACTATGTGTTTTCAAGGAGGGATGAAATGGCTTGTTTGTTTACATCATATTGAAGTTGCATCTGAGATTTAAAAATTCAACATTTAGATTTCAGATGATAAAACAAAATTACTGAATTGATTTGTGACACAAGCATTGCATGCATGTCGCTAATTGTGAGATTTTATTTTAACCTAATTATTAATTAGTTATTTAATTATAAATAAAGTTCCTTTAATTATTTCTTGTATTCACATGGTGAGATATGAATTTTAATCAAATTTGAACATGCAGATCGAAGGTTGGAAGTTGTTCTTTGAAATCTATTTTGAGGGGAGTTGACTACGGTGCTACGCGTAGCATAGAGGGCCTCCGTGCTACGGCTCAATATTTAAGTTTTCAAAATCCTAACGGTCGATCCGAACCGTTCAACATGATCTTCATATGAATATGTACTTGCAAACCAAAATTCTACTTCATATGAATATGTACTTGCAAACCAAAATTTTACATTTTTTAGAATTTTTTTACTATTTTTTTAGATAGGTTGAAAATCACTTGATCTGAATGATACAGAATTTTCAGATCAAGTGATTTTCTACCTATCTAAAAAAATAGTAAAAAAATTCTAAAAAATGTAAAATTTGGTTTGCAAGTACATATTCATATGGAGATCATGTTGAACGGTTCGGATCGACCGTTAGGATTTTGAAAACTCAAATATTGAGCCGTAGCACGGAGGCCCTCTATGCTACGCGTAGCATATTAGCCAGATTATATTTTGAGGTATCAATATCAAATTAAGTTCGATTATTGTTGCATCATGGGACGCAAGAAAAGCAGGAATATTCTAATTTCTTGAACTTTTGAGATAATAAAAAAATGTTTTGAAAGAAAAAATTAACTATGTTAATGGTTCCCAATTAATGTTTTGAATTGTAGGATGTATCATATTAATGACCATTTAACTTTACAACCACCAAAAATTAAGCATGTTACGTATATGTATATTTACCATGCATGTATATGACAAGATTAAATATATCTTTTTTATCATTCATAAAATAATTTTAAATCTGCAACGAGTTATTTTCTAGTAATAGAAAGGCTCACAATTGCTTATCGTCATTTGACTTAGAAAAATGGGTAATAATTTTCTCAAAAAACTATAAACAACTTTCTTCTGAATTCTGACAACCCATGATTCACCTTCATTAATTTATTTTGTTTTCTTTGTATTGATATATAGGTAAAATCAAATTAAAACGAAATCCATATTAAATCACTTTAAATATTAATATATACTTATAGTAATGAATAAAGTGAAATAAAATATCGGATTTAAATAATATATTATTTCTATATTATCTCTTTGTTAGCAAGTAAAATAATAAAATTAAAAGATGTTTAAAATTATATTTTTTGCAACTCTGCTCTAGCTAAAAACACCTTTAAATAATTTCATTTCATTTCTTGAAGCATTGAAAATTTAATGTACTTCTCCAAGAGGACAGCTTGGGTCTGATGGGTTAAGGGACCGTCCGATCCACTTTAAGATTCGTGCGCACGAATTTTAAAGCAGGCACAAAAGTTGTTGGTGCGAATCTTAAAGCAGATCGGATGGTCATCGAACCCATCGAACTCACTTTGAGTCCGATGGGTATCGGACCCAAATTGGTTCCCTTCTCCAAAGGCACATCTTCATATGTACAAGAATAACCTTGTAGGCCATCTGGCCATGGACCCATGGATTGTTTTCTATCCTGAGAAAATGATCAAGGAGATCTCCAGTTATCTTTGAAATGCAGATGATCCCTCCCTAATAAAACCTACATGATAAAAGTAACCGCTTAATTAACATATTATTATCTACTTTATTAATCAACAAACGGGCCTAGAACTAATTAATTATACACCAAAGTAAACTACATCCTTGAAACCTCTCTCTATAAATTAATTAGACACTTGATACTCCCTCACCTCACTTGAAAAAACCCAAACTGTAACCACAATCTAGAGAACCAACCAGTATACTTCAAAGTTTTTAAAGTTCAAACACAAAAATGGCAAATGTAGCCCTGAAAAACCCGAAACACTCCAATTCGAAGAGGCTCTCGCACAAAAGGAGCTTCAAGCTCGGTTTGATCCCCATGCTCTGTTCCAACTCAGATGCTTCCTCTCCTTCTCATTCTTCCTCTTTGTCTACCGGCCGAAGCCGTTTGGCTGAATTACAGAAAGTTTTCTGGCACTTGGACAGTGATAGAGATGGCAAAATTTCTGGTCATGAGTTATCGACATTTTTCTCCGCCATGGGGGATGAAGAACTGCGCTCTGATGAGGTATTGACCATTTTCTTTTTCTTTTTTTCTCAAAGATTTGTGAATTAACAGGGGAAATGTTTGTTTTTTCAATTTATGTTTTGGGTACAATTTTCAACCTCGGTTGCAGTATGTTCCATTATATTGATGCTGGAATCAATAATCAGGGACAGAGAGTAGGATAAAAATGAAATAAAAATGTGATTTTTCACTATGTGGGCATAATTTTGTCAAATAAAATCATATATATTTTAATGAACATGGTTAAAAGAAATTTTTTACTTTTTTTTCTTGAAGAAGATAAGAAAATTGCCTTACTTTGGCAGGTAGGTCCTCCCAAATGATTCATCCAATGTTGTGAATATTGAATAATATGGCGAGAGGCAACAGCACAAAGCTAGAGAATTCATATCGTTGACTTTAATTACTTAAAATAGAACCAAGCTTAATCAAATAATTTTACACTCGGCCCCCATTATCTCAGGAAACACGTCAGAATAAGCTTAATAAAGCTACTGTCGGTGTGGCATTTTGCCACTCGACCTAATTTCAACAAAAAAAGAACAAGCTTGGTAGAATAAAAATTGAACAAGCTTAGTAGAATAAAATTAAACAAGTTATTATATCATTAAAAAGTTAAAAACATATAGGGATTTCACCAATATATCCTTCTCAATACATCTCATTATATTAATCATTAGTCCAAAATAAATAAATCAATCAATAAAAAGTAGCCATTGATAAACCAGAGATCTTCAAAATCATATTCCCCAGCAACTATTAATTACATTGGAGGAACAACACCAAATTGAGTACTTCAACTAACTGTGTTAATTTTTTTTGTTGATAGATTGACTTTGACACCATTTCTCACCTCGACTTCGGTGACTTTGTGAAGTTAATGGAGAGGGAGGAAGAGGAGGATTTGAGGAAAGCATTCGAGATGTTTGAGGCAGTGAAAGGGTCGGGACGAATAACACCCAAGGGCCTACAGAGGGTGCTTAGCCGGCTCGGGGATGAGCGGTCGGTTGCCGATTGCCAAGCCATGATCAGCGTGTATGATGTCGATGGTGATGGAGAACTTGACTTCCACGAGTTCTATAGGATGATGAGTTAGATCAAGTAGTTGCTCAAAATTATGTTTTGTTCTTTCTTTTTTGAGGAGGGTTCTGATGCCACCACTTTTTAATTTACTAATAACAAAAATTATAAAATTTAGATGTCAAATAAAATTTGTTAGATGTGATTTATATTATTTTCTTTACGTGCACATAAAAAAAATTATCATTCGTTTTTTATTTTTATATGAATCAATAAGTTGGCAAATAAACGTTCAAAATTCATCCACATCAGTATATTTTTACAAGCTCTCGATACTAATGAAAACAAAATCAAAATGTCATGATATTTTACTTGTGCATGGAGAAAATGATATCAATCATATCTAATGGTTTTATTTTGATATTTTTTATATTTTAAGTTATTGTAGTTTTAAAAATAGAGGTATAATGAAGACACAAGAAATGAAAGCATTTGAACCCTCTGTTGGATTTAGAGACGTCTAATTACAATAATAAAGTTGGACATGCGTGCATTATGATTATGATATCAAATACTGTCGCAAGATTACATTTATGTAATGATTAAAAATATGCCAAATAATGTGATTAATTAAGTCATGACATTATACGTATTTATATAAGGTTTTGGATACAAATACATATAGAACAATGTTAATCGATATAATTGTTAATGGACCGATTATAGTTGATTAAAATAATAGCAGTAATAAATACAGACTAAATAAGGAAATCAGAATTTATTCTGATTTATTTCGGTTTTTTCTGGAAGTTCCTGATTTCCAGATCCTTGAAATCCGAAATCAAGATTTCTTGGAAAACTTGTTTTCCAAGTATTAGCAAATTTCGGCTGCCCTAGGTTTGGGGGTTTTTGCACTGCTATAAAAGGGCTGAGTCTCCAAGGCTTGCAATCAATCCATCATATTGTCTGCTCCATTGAAAGACAAGATACTCTGTCATAATATTTAGGGTAGCCAGAGAAAAGGATTGCAAGTTCTTGGAAGGACTCGAGAGCCAACAACTCAAGTCAAGACCAGGAGCGTATCAACCCAGAGCCTTGGAAGCTGTCTGATTGATAGCATACGGAGGCCTTTGAAGATGGAAAGTAAGTTCTGCTGTGCATTAAGTTTAATTTCTTACAAAGGAGTAGATCTTGGTTGTGGTTTAAAGTAATTAGGAAAACTCACAAAGTAAAACCAACAAGTGGTATCAGAGCACCCTTATGTAAGAATTGCAGTTTAATTCGGTTTTAATTGCTTTCTATTTTTCATATCGAATTTAATTGTTGCAAAAGGAATTGTTAAAATTTTGCTTTAACCATTTTTTTCATGCGGTTTTGAATTAAAATCTTGAATTTGAACCCATCCTTGCGCTTCGTGCGATCTTGGAAGAAGTTTTTTATTTGAAATTTTAATTTTCAAAATAAGAAAGGATTAATTATGCAACAATTTAAGGTTTTAAATTCGAATTAGAGAAAGTAATTTAGGTTTGAATTTTCAGATCTGGTCATAAACAATTGATTTGAGGTAGTGATCTTAAAACAGATCAAACTTTTGACTCGTAACTCCGATTTGGACGCACGACCACAATTCGGAAACCTTGAAAAAGGATCTAGCCAGCCATTAACAACTTCGTTGTCAAAACTTGCTGTTTAAGCCCTCAAAATGACTGTTTTAGATTTTTCGACCATAAAAAAAAAAATCAGTTTTCCCTCAATTCCATATCTGAAAATTTTATTAAGTCTAGATTATTTTTGGGTTACCAAATTTTCAGACTTTAGGAGTAATTGTAAGTAATTGTAATTTAGGTTATAATAATTATAATTGCTATAATTGCTATAATTACTATATATATTATGCTATATTTAGCCTAATTATTAGAATTTAGATATTATTTAAAATTGGTATTAACACCAATTAAAGGCTCTAATACTAAATTCTGATTTGATATCAATAATGTTTATTATGGCATAAAATTTATACTAAGTATGGAAGCAATAAAATTATTGAAGCATTTCTAAAAGATGATCATTGTAGAAATTGCTAAAGTTTTGCTAAAACCTAATAATTATTTTGATGAATATAGTTGACATATAAAATTAGTATATTCTAATTTAAAAGTGCTATAAGATACTGTATTCTATTTAGGACGAGTAGATACTATAGGTACGTCCTAGATTAGGTTTTAGGCATAATTTTGAAATCTAACTAAAGGCGTTTTAGGTATACATGTGCTGTTTTCGCATGAGTCAAGCATTGATGTTCGCAAACGAACCACTCTTTGTAAGACGATTGCAAGGATGACTCATGACAAGTTGAAATGACGTGCTGACAATGGACGTGGGTGTTAGCTTTCCCAAAGGAGGGTTGGCGCCTACTAAGTTGTTTGGTGCATAAGGGTAGTGAATAAAAATAAGTTGCAACACACATAGACTAGCGATGTCTAGAAAAGCATCAGGGGCTTGGAACATAAGTGATCCGTCTGTGATCCTCCTCCCCCTGTTGACTGGCCTGGTCGTTAGTTAATGGATATGTTAATTTGACCCAAAGGTTGATTGACAAAAATGTTACATGTTTGTACTTTATTCACTACGCCAAAGTGCCTGAAGGTAGTGATTGCACCCAAAGGTGTTTTCATTACTGAATGGTGTTTTTTGGCTAAAGATTTAATGGAGAAAATAGTTTTACACAGGCCTTCAGATAGATTTTAGAATTATGATTAAGGATCAAATCGTGAAGCATGTATCTAAATTATCTCTTTGTTCTTGAATTTTCAGATCTAAACATAATGTCAAGTCTAAGTCAGATTAAGCCCCTCATGGGAAAACAAAGTATGTCTCTCGCTTTAGTTTGTTCTGAAGTTAATTTAAGTTCTGTATCTAGATACACTTGGTGGATAGATTCAGGTGCAACGTCTAACATCAGTATATCGATACAGGGTTGCCTAAGCCATCGCAAGCCAAGTGAGGCGGAGCGCTACGTTTACGTAGGAAATGGCAACAAAGTAGAAGTGAAAAGCATAGGAAAATTTAGATTATTATGTAGGACAGGATTTTATTTAAGTTTTGATGCTTTAGTGGTTCCATCCTTCAGAAGGAACCTAATTTCTGTATCTTATTTGGACAAAAATGGTTATGTATGTTCATTTAGTAATGGAAATTTTAGTTTGTGTCAAAATTCTAAGCTTCTTGCTTCTGGTATCCTGTCTTCTTATGATAATCTTTATTTTCTAGATATAGACACTTCACATTCAGAGGCACTGCACATAGATAATAGAAAACGTAAATTAACTTGCGAGAAATCTGCAACATTATGGCACAAGCGATTAGGACATATCTCTATGAAAAGGATAGAACGTCTTGTGTCTAATGATATTCTCCAACCTTTAGATTTTACAAACTTAAGTGATTGTGTAAATTGTATAAAAGGAAAACAAACTAATAAACGTAAGTATGATGCAAAAAGGTGTAATGATGTCTTAGAATTGATTCATACGGATATCTGTGGTCCTTTTCCAAAGGCTACAAGAAATGGTCACCGTTACTTTATCACATTCATAGATGATTATTCAAGATATGGTCATATTTACTTAATAAAAGAAAAGGCGGAAGCATTAGACGTGTTCATAAAGTTCAAAACGGAAGTTGAGTTACAACTTAACAAACGTATAAAGTCCATTCGTTCTGATCGTGGTGGTGAATACTACGGTCGTTATGATGGATCAGGAGAACAGCGTCAAGGTCCCTTTGCAAAATACTTAGAGGAATGCGGAATTGTGCCTCAGTATACGTTGCCAGGTTCGCCTGCAATGAATGGTGTTGCTGAGCGACGAAATCGCACCCTTAAAGACATGGTGAGAAGTATGATTGCTCGTACAACTCTACCTGAGAATTTGTGGGGAGAAGCCTTAAAGACTGCAGCATACATACTTAATAGAGTGCCTACTAAAGAAGCTAACAAGACCCCTTACGAGTTATGGGTTGGGCGCAAGCCTAGCTTGAATCATTTGAGAGTTTGGGGATGTCCATGTGAAGCTAGGCCTTATAAGCCAAGCGAAAAGAAACTGGACGAAAGAACCGTTAATTGTTACTTTATAGGCTATTCTGAACGATCTAGGGGGTACAAATTCTATAATCCAACAGAACATACAGTTTTCGAGTCAGGAAGTGCAAAATTTTTTGAGGATAATGAGTTTGTAGGGGGAGATATGACAAAAGATAGTATTTTTGAAGAAGAAGAAGAGACGAATGCGAATGATACTATGGACCAAAATCCTAGTTTTATTCAAATTCCGATTGCATTTAGAAATACATCTTTTGACAATGTGCAAACTTCATCATCCCAAACAACTCAGTTAGAAACTCAACATGGAATAGAGAACACAAATGGACCTGAACCCAACCCAAACCCTGACATTGACATGACAAATGTTGATGGCCTAGGGCCTGTGGGAGATTCAGAAGTTGGTAATGATGTTCCTCCTCTTGTTGAAGATCAAGTTGTAATTGAACCTCAAGAAAATCTAGAGCCTGTGCCAGTTAGGAGATCTACTAGAGAGAAAAGATCTACACAATCGAAGGATTATGCATATCTTCAAGAACATGAGTTTGACATTGTCTTGTTTGAAAATGATCCTGTTAATATCAAACAAGCTGTGGAAAGCTCTAACTCTCAATTGTGGATTAATGCCATGAATGAAGAAATGAAATCTATGTACGACAATGACGTTTGGGATATCGTTCTGTTGCCTAAAGGCAAGAAACCCGTTGGTTGCAAATGGATATTTAAGACTAAGCGGGATTCTAAAGGCAATGTTGAAAAATACAAGGCACGTCTTGTTGCGAAAGGTTTCACACAGAAAGAAGGCATTGATTATAAAGAGACTTTCTCTCCAGTTTCATCGAAAGACTCTTTAAGGATTATATTGGCGCTTGTAGCACATTATGATTTAGAACTTCATCAGATGGATGTAAAGACGGCATTTCTCAATGGTGACATTGATGAAACGATCTATATGAAGCAGCCAGAAAACTTTGTATCAGGTGATGCAGGGTCTATGGTCTGCAGACTTAAGAAATCTATCTATGGTCTAAAACAAGCATCTCGACAATGGTATCATAAGTTTCACAAAGTTGTTAGCTCATTTGGTTTTGAGTCTAACATAGTAGATGAATGTATATACCTTAAGTTCTGTGGGAGTAAATTTATTTTCTTGGTTCTATATGTAGATGACATATTGCTTGCCAGTAACGATAAGGACATGTTACATCAAACTAAGAATTTTTTATTTAAGAATTTTGAAATGAAAGATCTTGGTGATGCATCATTTGTTCTAGGGATTGAAATACTTAGAGAAAGATCTCAATGTATTCTAAGGTTATCCCAAAGGAACTATATCGATAAGATTCTAACAAGATTTGGCATGCAAAACAGTAAACCAGGAGATACCCCTGTATCAAAAGGAGATAAGTTTAGTCTAAAACAATGTCCCCAAACTGACTTAGATAAAAAC
Source organism: Carex myosuroides (assembly GCA_028015225.1). NCBI lineage: Eukaryota > Viridiplantae > Streptophyta > Magnoliopsida > Poales > Cyperaceae > Carex > Carex myosuroides. The sequence continues at coordinate 1,979,074 of CM051485.1, read as the reverse complement.
ATCATGAAAGATATTCCCTATGCCTCAGCCGTAGGTAGCATCATGTATGCACAAGTATGCACGCGTCCGGATATTGCGTTCATTACTGGAATGCTAGGGAGATATTTAAGTAACCTAGGTATGGAACACTGGAAGGCAGCCAAGCGAGTGTTGAGATACCTAAAGAGAACTAGGGACTATATGCTCACGTATCGGAGATCGGAACAGCTCGAGGTCATTGGATATACCGATTCTGATTTTGGAGGATGTGTCGACAGCATGAAGTCAACATCAGGATACATCTTTATGATGGCAGGCGGTGCCGTGTCATGGAAGAGCGCTAAGCAGTCATTGGTAGCCTCCTCCACTATGGCAGCTGAATTTGTCGCATGCTATGAAGCATCTAATCATGGCGTATGGCTGAAGAACTTCGTCACAAGGCTGAAAATTGTGGATTCTATTCAGAAACCACTCAAATTATTATGTGACAACAATTCAGCAGTGTTATACGCCACCAACAACCGAAGTTCGTCAAAGTCGAAGTACATTGACATTAAGTTTTTGGTTGTAAAAGAGAGAGTGGAGAAAAATGAATTATATATAGAACACATAGGTACAGACTCCATGATTGCGGATCCTCTTACTAAAGGACTGCCACCCAAGAAATTTCACCAACATGTTGCTTGTATGGGTGTAATATCTGTTTAGGATAATTAGAAAATGTGGGAGTCTGAATATGTTTTTGAGTTCTGATGTTCTATGTAATGCAATTGTAAACAATTTTGATGATATATATACAAGTTGCATTCAATTTCAGTTTCATTATTTATTTCTTTAAAGTTTAAATTCTTGGCCTCATACAGTAAAGTGAAGGTGACTCAATTAGAAATAGGCACGTCTAATCACACTTGCGTGTAATTTCTAAACTATATGTCCAAATCAGATTCATGTCATTCAGTTATGTTGGCAGCGTGATTTATGTCGGTTTAGTTGCGAATAAATGTGACAAATGCCGCTTAAGTCCTTTGTTAGCATAATTGATGGACGGAATTGTTTAAGAAATACGATAAGTAAAGACAGAAAAGTTGCATGCAATAAAGTTAAGGATATATAATCAAAAGGTTGCACTTGTCCATGTGGGAGATTGTTGGATTTAGAGACGTCTAATTACAATAATAAAGTTGGACATGCGTGCATTATGATTATGATATCAAATACTGTCGCAAGATTACATTTATGTAATGATTAAAAATATGCCAAATAATGTGATTAATTAAGTCATGGCATTATACGTATTTATATAAGGTTTTGGATACAAATACATATAGAACAATGTTAATCGATATAATTGTTAATGGACCGATTATAGTTGATTAAAATAATAGCAGTAATAAATACAGACTAAATAAGGAAATCAGAATTTATTCTGATTTATTTCGGTTTTTTCTGGAAGTTCCTGATTTCCAGATCCTTGAAATCCGAAATCAAGATTTCTTGGAAAACTTGTTTTCCAAGTATTAGCAAATTTCGGCTGCCCTAGGTTTGGGGGTTTTTGCACTGCTATAAAAGGGCTGAGTCTCCAAGGCTTGCAATCAATCCATCATATTGTCTGCTCCATTGAAAGACAAGATACTCTGTCATAATATTTAGGGTAGCCAGAGAAAAGGATTGCAAGTTCTTGGAAGGACTCGAGAGCCAACAACTCAAGTCAAGACCAGGAGCGTATCAACCCAGAGCCTTGGAAGCTGTCTGATTGATAGCATACGGAGGCCTTTGAAGATGGAAAGTAAGTTCCGCTGTGCATTAAGTTTAATTTCTTACAAAGGAGTAGATCTTGGTTGTGGTTTAAAGTAATTAGGAAAACTCACAAAGTAAAACCAACACCCTCCTCTTCTTTTTTCTTTTTTTTCCTCTTTCTATTTAGGGAGTCTAGTTGATTTGATTGTAAAGTTGTTATCTACATTTGTAGCATCATGCTCTCTGTTCTCAGTTAGGATGAACTTATGATAGAGACAAAAGGGGCAGAACTGTCCGTTTGGCCCAGTCCATTTTTTTCCCCAAGCATGTTGTCATTTTCATGTTAAATAAGGGTTTCATTTCAGGTGTTATCCTATATGCTGATATGCAGCAAGAAGAATAAGCATAAAACCAGTTTGCCAATTAAAAACAAATCCTGGATTTTTTATTGTACTTGATATAGTAGAAAATTAAGATATGAAGAGCAGAGTTAATTAAGATAAGACTGGAAGAATGATATCTGCAAATTGCAGCATTTTTCTAAAACAGAAAGGAGCTCTTAGAAAATGATATATGCTAACAGGAAGGAATTTACTTTAGCAGCTCTTATTCAAAATGTTGGAAACTTAGAAACTAGTTTATGATCTGCATCACTCTATATTAATTTAAGTATTATCTGACGATACATCAAGAATCTGTGTGCCCGTCGTGTCCTAAAAAAAATGATTATATTTTGATCTTTTTTTAATTTAAGGATATATCATTTAAACCCACAAAATAGGTTCAGAAGATCATAAATCTACATTTATCTATGACCAATAAGAAACAAACATCCAACATCTCGAAAGGCAAAACATCTTGCAATACCTCTGCTAACGGAAGAGGATCCGAGGATTAAATCTGGAAATTTTCTGAAGAAAAAGGAATCTGTGTTGGAAAAAAAAAAAAATCTATGCATGATCAGCTAATGTGCAGCCACTACGACCAAAAGAAAAGTAAACTAAGATGGCCCGCGCGCGTGTAGACGATCCAGAACTTTCTGGATAGTCTTGAAAATATTTTCAGCTAGAATGAATTATCAGGGTGGATTTTTCAGAAAAGAAAATTAAGTTTGATAGACCGTAACCATACCTCTTGAATTTGAAAGTGACTGGTACCTACAAAGCTAACCAGGAATCAATTGGATTGGATGGTCCCATAATACCCATCTGAGTCAAGTACCAGAGGGGATGCGTATTTATGTTGTATTATATCTTCTTCTATGCAGGGTGTACAGTATGCATCATTTTTGAAGCTTTTACTGGTAAAAGCATCAAATAGGTCTTTTTCCTGGTAACATATATCACAAAGTATCTCGGATAATTAAGCAATAGAGAAACATAGCCAGTTCTCTCATCTCTTATTCTTCTACATATTTCTTCAATAAGTTTTCTACTTCTCAAGTAAATTCTAATTTGAACCTAACAGTTACATAAATTCTCCCAACCGGCAGTTATACTAACTATTAAGGCAAGGCTGCAGCACGTTTAATATGTTCAAGAGTGCACCTGAGACCATATCTATTAACTACAGCCATAGCAGCTCTGAATCCAGCTCCATAAACACATGAGGGATTCTTTTCAATTAGAAGTTTGTGATATGCACCGAGTTTCTTCTCAAATTCACTCTTTGCCCTTCTCTTTGAGGAACTCAAACTCGAAATCGAGCTTGAGGCGCTGCTTATGGAGCCGGCCATGGTTTCTGACTCGAGCCACATGTGCGCCATTACTTGGCAAATGCCCTCCTCAACATCAGGTTCAATGCATGTATATCCTAAAGAGGAAAACAATATAGAAAGAATTTAATAAATATAATGTATATTATGAAATTACAACGAGTTCAGTACATTTTATATACAATTATGTAATGCTAATGCAATACCATTGAGACGTAGCCATGCATGCATCATCTCATGAGCCAATATCAATCCCGTAAATAGTCTGCATTGGCAAAATTGAGACAATATTAGTTCAAGTTGCCGCATGTAAATGTTGTGGACTTGATTAAAAAAAACAATTTTATTTGTAAAGAAAATAAAACATAGTTAATGTAGATTAAATTTACCTTGGTAGCCCATACAATACCAGAATGGCTGTAACCTGCCAGTGTCTTTCTACTTTGTACGGCTCTGTGATGAGGCCTGTGATCATGTTACCTCGTCCAATCTTTGGCCTCGTCACGACCTGAAATAATGTAAGTTATGTTTAACAGAGCAAAACTTAACTATTTATGGTCCAAATTTGAAAATTGCTAGAAAACTCTTACAGTTTTTATGACTTGTTCTTCAGAAATGCACATGCCTATTGTCAGAGAGTTATGGTAGTGATTCTGTAAATCCATCAACAAAATAATGTGATAAAACATCCTTTTATGTAGGAAACTACATATTTAAATTATCTTCGATGTTTCCCAAAAAGTAATTACCACATTACCCCTTCTTATCCGTAATCATGTGAATAGGAATTATAAATTAATATTTGGACATGTTAAAATGGGCAGCCAACGTTGCTGGTACATTTAATAATTACTCAAGGAAGGGTGAATAAAATAGATAAACAAAAATAGCACAATCAATTCAGTAATTGAATAAATAGTTGCGTGTGCGCTTGTGTGTAAAGTGTGTTGTTTTCCTTGCCTTTTCTTTTTCCATGGCTTCATTTAGTGCATCTCTCTCGACTAAAAGCAAAGGAATTTGTTGTTTAATTTCCATCATTAGGCCCTCGAAGAATTTTCGGATATCCATGTATAGTGGTTGGCATTCAACATTATCCATTGTTGCAGAATCTAGACACTCCAAACACAGATCTCGGCCATCATTTAGTCCCACATAATCTACATCACTTGGCTAATTTGAACCAACAAAAAAGATATATGAATTAATTGTATAAAAATTGCGGGCCTCCTTTCAAATAGTTAAATATAATATAAAATGGTAGGCAAAAGGTTCTTTGCAAAGCACAGATTAATTGGTGCTTCACCTCCAAATCTTCATTTTTGGAATTCAAATGGCCGATCCTTCATGTGAATAAGCATTTGCATTTTTGCTCCTATAAGCAACTTGCAGAGATATCAATACTTTTTCCAGAATGAAAGAAACATGATTTTTCTTCTTCCTTTCTTGTAATTAAATGGGGAAGACAATTTTTGTTTCTTATGAATAAAATCTTTGATATCGTAAACAAACCTTGGCACCACACACTGGGTTTCTTTTTGGTTCTCCTTCATTTCTTTTTTTTGGTTTTATGACATTATCATCAATATGAAAAACCACAACGCAAAAGATGGAACACCACCACAGGAACTGTCATGGTGCGTTGTGATTGGCCAGAAGACGGATTTATATGATGGTTTTAAGGCCTCAAGAGTAATGCATAGAATCACAAGGTGTGGTTGTCAGCTTAGTACATTTCACTTTTCAAGAACATCATACCTTTGCATATGAATAGTTTCGAACTTTAATGTTCATCAAGTACTGGTAGAAAGTTAAGTATTCATCAACTACCTCACAAGACAAATACACTGGATGGTTCACACAGTTCCAGTAAATATTTCACTAATTGAGGTTCTGGTACTGGTACTTACCTAATGAAGTAGTCAATTTCGTAAACATGTATCTAAAACTAGCTTCAGGTAAGTGTGCAAGTAGAATATAGGAAAACAAAATGAACTAAAATAGAGAGATGTTTATTAAAAATGGTTCAAAAGAATAATGAATGGGTAGATAATTCTTACACTTTTCAAGCAAACTTCACACATTTGGCCATAGCATGACTTGTGGTAGAGGCGGTCCTTATGCTTAAAGGCCTGTTCCAAAAAACAAAAATAAATATGAAATGGATACTTTTGAGGGGAATAATGGGGAATGTTCTTGTGGTAATCTACCTCAGCTCCAGATATTGACCGGCTACAAGCATGGCACCTGATGCACTTATAATGCCATGTATTACCCATAAAATTCTCAAAATTCCCTTCACCAATTTCAGTTTTGCAACCTGCACATGTACTGTACAAAACCAAAAAAGCTGCCTTGAACAACCAAAATTTGCTCAGATAAGAAAGGAACAACAGCTCAATTGTGCCTGAGATTTTCACTTGCACCAAAATTTGTTTAGGCGGTGGCTTGACATTTAGACATTCTTGTAATGCCCAAGCTAGCATATCATCTTCGTCCAGATATAAGGAGGTTTCTGAAATTATTAATAAGATCAATTAAACTGTTTCTCTTATTTTTTTTAAAGCCTGCTAAATGTCATTACCATGCCAATGCCAGCCAATACAATAAAATTATTTTTGTAAGAAAAAGTAATATATACCAACAACAGCTTTCCCCTTTTTGCTTTCTTGTTCTGTTAAAGACAGGGCAATGGCAAGTTCCATGTCATCCTCGCCTCCCTAAATCAAATTATACTGAAATAGAAGACATCTCAAAATCTCATGAAAATTAAGTTTTCGCAAAAGAATTATAATATATTACTGGGTAGTAACATGATATTTGAAACCTCGGAATTGTATACTTCATGGTAATTTCCTCTAAGCCAGTTCATGGCAGATATGAAGCAAATAAACAAATCTGCATTAAAGTTGTATACAAATATCAATTTGAGTTGCTTGAAATAAATCATTTATGCTAGGAATTTGTATTCTATTAATAACTTGTATAATTCGGAATATAGCTCCTTTAGTCATTATTAAGTTCAATAATATAATCTTACCGAAAGAAAACAATGCTGATAGCTGAGAAAGTTTTGGCCCCATTCCATGGATAAAGGTGGAAGAAGAAAACTACAAATTTGAAGAATAAGAGATTCTTTTATTAGAGGAATCTATCCTTTTTAAGATACATTTCCTTTCTTTTTCCATTTGATGGATCACATTAAAGTTGGAGTAGAACTAAGGTGTTCTTAAGCTCACCAAGCCCCTTTGTGAGCTTAACTCAAAAACCTATTGGATTGACTTCAAACGATGCATCCAAAACCGTTGAAACTGACCTACTTCATGAGTGATGCGTTTACATGTTAAATTTTTAAAATTTTGAACTAATTTAGTATGAAGTCAAGCAGTCAAAAAAGATGATTTATAAGTTAATTTTAATGAGTTCATTTTTCATCATTTTTTTACCGTTTGACTTTATACTAAACTAGTTCGAAAAATTATAAATTTAACATGTAAATGTATCACTCGTGAAGTAGATCGGTTTCAACGGTTTAGATGTGTTGTTTGAAGCCAATCCGGTAGATTTTTTAGTTAAACTCACAAAGAAGCTTGATGAGCTTAAGAACACTCTAGTTCTACTATTAAAGTTGTAATACTAATAAAGAATATCTAAATTTATTAACTGAATGATTTTGCAATGACTACTTAATCCAGAAACATATCTTGTAAAGGTTTTCGTACTGATTTTCTTCTATTGACTGCTACAAGCCTACAATAATGGCATATATCTTGGCTGTACAAATCAAATCTTATAATTATGGGAATGTTTATCATAAAAAGCAATTAAAATGATTTAATCAGAAAAGGAACTGAATGCATTTGGGGCATATAATCTTCCAAAATTCTTTTAATCGCTTTGCATGTGGTGTGCAAACAATTAAAATGGGCTCTAATACAGTGTTGTACATGGGCTTGAATTAATTTGCTGTCTGGGCCCGTCACTTCCTAGTGAGGCTACGGTAATATGCACACAAATTTTATATTTTTATTTTTAAGATTCAAACCATCCGAACTGTTTTTTACTATTATTTTATATAGGTAGAAATTCACTGTTATTGAATGGTCTTGAATTTTCAAATCAAGTGTTTATTTACCTATCTACAGCAACTTTACTATTTTGATAAATGTCGAAATTTCGATGCCATAAGTTCATTTTTGTTAATGCTACAGAAAAAAAATGGCTCTAACTGTTCACCCTCCTCTTCCTTACACTAACCAACCAAACAAGATGTTTGGTGAAAAGATTTTCCTTTTGAGTATTTCCTTTTCTTTTTTTTGAAGAAATGGCTTTATAAAGTATCTGTCAGTTGTCACATCCCCTAGACATTACGCCAAAACCTGTTACCATCCCTTCTAGAATTCAAAACGACATCACATCTAATTAAAAGAGACAAAAAAAGTATATAAATCAACACATACAGCAATCATTAGATGAACAACATTGTGTCATTTCTCTATTTTCTTATTATTTACTGTTCCATTTTCTGTAAATTTATTGATTATTGACCAGGAACAGAATGCATAATAATTGCCAATTATTTTCTCTCTTTAGTTACATATAATGACCGACAGGAATTAAGGAAAGGAACCGGTATATCTTATATGATCGAGAGTGCGCCTGAGACCGTAGTTATTAACTGCACGAATACCAGTTCTAAATCCGTGTCCATAAGCATGTGAGGTGTCAGCCTCAATTTGAAACTTGAAAAAATCACCGAGCTTCCTCTCAAATTCAGCCCTTTTTCCTTTCTTAGATGAACTTGAACTCGAACTCGAACTTGAGCTTGAACTTGAACTCGAGCTCGATGCGCTGCTATTGGAACCAGCCATGATTTCTGACTCAAGCCACATGTGGGCCAGTACTTGGCATATGCCTTCTTCCACATCTGGTCTAAGTGATCTATAACCTGAAATAAATAAGATGAGCATTCAATTTTATTCGTACACTTTTTTTTAAATATATATAATTAATATACTTCTACATCTCTTTTATCGAAGTTGCAGGAATCATTCTACAAGTTTATCTCTACATTATAATATATTGTAGCAAGTACCATTAAGCCGAAGCCATGCATGCATCATCTCATGAGCCAATATTGACCCTGTTAATAATCTGCACCAACACCAAAGAAATGTTAATAAAAAGTGGGTTAATGATGCTCGCTTAAGATAATAACGGTAAATATGAATTTTGAAAAGATATTACATATGTCGATTCTTACCTTGGTAGCCCATACAATATTAGAATAGCTGTAACCTCACAATGCCTTACCAATCGGTATGGCCCTGTAATGAGATCCATGATAATATTTCCAGGCCCAAACCTTGGTCTTCTCAGAATCTGAAATAATTCTTTCCAGGCTTAGAAAAACAAAATCCAATATCTAAGGTAAAATTGCTAAATTACTCGGAACCTTACAGTTCTGATTATCTGCTCTTCAGCTAGACAAAGACCTCTTGTTTCAGGAAGATGATGGAAATCCTGTAAGTTTTTTTGCAGCACATTAAAAGACAGTAAATATCTCTTTTGAATCAGAATAGTTCATGTATGCCCCTATAAAATCTGAAATAACAATCTACGTCAACCTGTAAATCTAGAAGGGGCTAAGTTTGGGTAGTTTGGGCATATTCAACCTGTAAATCCGAAAAGGAGGATAGTTTGGGTACAAGGGGCTAAGTTTCATTAAGTACATATTTTATATTTCATGGTGGTATAACATTGTATCAAGGAATATGTACATTCAATTATCTAACAGGATAGTCCCTTAAGTTCTCCCATGAGGCACATTGGATTAAAACTTACAGAAGAAAAATAAACAGATAAATAATCAAGTATTCTTACAGTTCTTTCACCCTCCATAGCTTCATTTAGGGCTTCTCTCTCAACTAAGAGGAGAGGGATTTGCTGATCGACTTTCATGTTTAAGCCCTCATAAAATTCACGAATATCGAGATAAAGTGGTTGGCATTCACATGTATCCATTATAGAAGAATTTAAGCATTCCAAACACAGCCTTCGGCCATCATCTAGTGTCACATACTTTACATCCCTCGGCTAATTAAACCGACAAGGGAAGATATAGTAAGCAAAGCATTTTCATAATAGCAAATAACTAAATTAAAGAGTATTTTGAAGGAATCTCACATGTTAACAAACATTGATTAAGGATTTAATTTACCAATCCAAAGCTGCCACAGATAGAATAGAATTTTTTTTTTCTTTTGACAAATGATTGTGCCGTTTTTCAATTACATAGACCATTTCTCAACATAGTGGATGTAATTGTTCACAGAGAAAGATGTTTTTCGTGACTTCAACAATTAAAGGATTAGGAAAGTCACTTCTTCAGTTACACTGATAAAAGGGGTGCTACAGTAATTTCACAAACCTCCATTCGCTCGCAGCTGCAACACCTAGGCGTCTTATCCTTCTCATGTGAAGGACAAAATTTTTCTTGCCAGAATGGGTGCACCCGGTACTCTATTCTGCCATATCTGTCTGTTGGTATCTGAACAAATAAGATAAAACTATTAGCTTTGGACCTTGAAAAGCATTTAACTTTTTATTTGACCATGTTTCTTCTCTTTTGTAAAAGAACACGACTGTGTATAGCATTTGAAAAAGAACACCATGGTTTCATAATTGGAAAGAACCCACAGTAGACATGAACACCAAATTCTGTCAGGAAAACAAAATTTAAGAGACAAATATAACCCATTCAATAATCCAAAGATATGCATTTTGTATTAATATCTTCCCAATAAAATTGATCACCTCCAATAAATTTAGCTGCTCTCTGTCTAATTTCTCCTTTTGCATTTATTCTCCAATTCATTTCTCAATAAACCTAACAGTAGACTGTTTATTTAATGTGAAAAACAAAACATACTGCTTTCTTCTCCAAAGGGACAGACAAGCCAAGAGCCCAAGACTCAAAAACTTTTATAGACAAAACGAATATATATTAGATTATTCCTAGCCACTGCGACGCTTGGAAATAACAATAGTATAGGTGTCTGTGGATGAACAGTTTATATTTTTTTCTGGGAGCCATACATTTAATAGATGTCACGAACCACCCCATATCAAGGTGATAGATGGTTCTTACCAGGTCTAACTGGAAATTTAAAATAAAATGGTAAAAGCACATACATAGCTCTTACAAACATGACAAACCGGCCTATACTGCTCCTTGTAGCATGACTTGTGATAGAGACGATCATTATGCATCATGGCCTGTTCCCAACAAAGAGAAGAATAATCAATCTACAATATTTTTTAATGTACAAAAAGGAAATACACTTCTGACAATAACAATATATATACTTCAGCCTCAGACATCGGCTCCAAACAAACACAACATCGGAAGCACTCAGAATGCCAGATATGACCCATAAAATTACGGAAACGCCCTTGGCCTATTGGAGCTTTGCACGCTGCACATACCCTGCATCCCGGACAAGACAAATGAAAAGAATAGAAAGAAAATGAAATAACAAAAAAATAAGTCCGTTCTATTACACAAGGATCCTACCTAAATATACCGCAGTCCTAAGCAGAATTTGAAAACAGCAAGTGAAATTTAATTTTGGAAAATAGTATCTTGTTTACTATATGTCAAGTATTAAAAGATAATTTGCAGAAATACACTGTATCTTCTGTAAATGATGCTGATTCCCCAAATGATAAACGAAAAAAGAAAAATGTTATATCTTCTCAGGTCATATAAGAAATGCTGATAGATATAGTATTCCAAATTTACAACTAAAAACATACCTGAACGTTTCTATAGGTACAAGATAAGGAAAGGGTTGGTATAATTGACTGGTAAGGTGAGGGGGTGACTCAGCATTTAAGCTTTCTTGTAAAGCCCTAGCTAGCACTTCATCTTCATCCGTATGAGCGCTTGTTTCTAAAATTAATCCAACAAATGAATGATATTATTAGAAAAAACGACTCTTTTTCTTAGTTTTCTTTCACATGACAAGGAACAGTTTTTTTTTTATGCATGTCCTTGCTAACCACCCAAATAGAAACATCAGGACATAACCTCCCTCTCAAATATCTTTAGATAAGTACCAACAGTGTCCCTCTTGATTCTTCATTCATTTGAAGATAACCATGTGAAAATGTCAAACAATGAGTTTTCTGTTTATAGGGCATATGCACATAATTGTTTTTTTGCATTTGGGAGGATTAATGCATGAACTTTGCTTTCATACGTGCATTTTTAATTCTTTGCCATTGAAAAAGACTGTACAAAAAGTTACATTTAATAAAAATTTAGAATTAATATTCTGAATTTAAAATAGGAAGGAAAAAGGGTTAGGATCCCTTGACAATGCCTTATCTTGACAACCTTGACAAAGTCTTCTCAAATCACGTCAAAAAAATAGAAAAAAATTATAGACATTTATTTTCTTTAGAGTGGTTGTGTCTCAATTTTCATGCAATTCTAAAATCATTTGATGTTCCATCAAATACCGTTAAATATGGATTGTTGCAAATTTCATGTCATTTGATGAACGGTGAAACTTACATCAAATTTCATCATTTTCATGTATATGATGGGTATAAATATAGATTATATTTTACTTTCTGGATTTCAAAATTATAAGTTATTTTTTATGGTTGTCAAGATTATCAAAAACTCCTGTGTAGTTTCTACACAACCTATCTCAAGCCATGAAAAATGAGGAGGGTTGTGATAGGCATGGCGAACCAACGTAAAATACAGCCTCTTTATGGAAATGAAATTCAGTTGGTTTTCATTTCTAACCTACCCCAACTTGTTTGGGACTAAAGGCTTTGTTGTTGTTGTTGTTGTTGTTTGTCAAGATTATCAAACTCATCCGTTGTCAAGGGATCCCTATCCAAAGGAAAAAAAAAAACAGACCTACTGCTTTTCCCTTTTTGTGTTCTTCATCAGCTAAAGAAAGAGCAATGGCATGGTCGACTTCTTCATTGTCAGTTTCTGATCGCGAACCCTTCATTCCATTATACAGTAATTAGAAAAACTAAATCACTGAAAAAATGAGTTTTCTGAAACAAAATTTATTGCTTTCCCTTATTTGCATGAGAGAACCAGATGATTGTATCCAGGCTTTCAATTACTAGTATTATGTAAAGTTAGTTTTCAATTACTGGTAATAAGACCTGGGTGTTTTTCTCCACCAAAAGAAAAAAAAATATTTGCAGCAAAAACCATAGATTTCTGGTAATTCAAGAAAAAGAACACCCTTTTAGATGGTAAGGTATGATTGTTTGGTTTCTGAACTATTTGTTCCCTAGATGGTAATTAACTTTCCATCCATTATCCTTGGACAAAATTATTGAGTCTTTCAAGAAATATTTGATTTTACAGGACCAACAAGAGTAATTATTTAAAGCACAAAGAGGATTCTTTATTGGTAAACCCAGTTAATGTTTACATAATTGTTGGTGTATTATAAACGCTGATAAAGTCAGTAAAACAAAATGCCAACAGCTCTTGAAAAGTGCAGAGAAACAAACAGTTACTTTTGTCGATCAACATCTTGGTGCATTGTAATTTACAGCACAACACTAAGAGTGTGTTATTGGCCCTCTGTAATCCTTGAATTTATGTAACAGCCAGACAATAAGTAAAAAAAGGGAAGAAAAAAAGAATGTTATTACAGGTGATTTAATGTGATCATCTGAGTCTCTGTCGTCGTCTGATTCTTCATGGTAGTGTGACCGTGTAATTTTGTCCGAACCACTAAATATTTTCTTCAGCCATCCCATTATTTCTCTACAAAAGGAATAAATAAATTAATAAAAAATTGGTGGTGATAAATAATTACCCAACCCATAAATGAGCATTTAATAAGTAATTCTCAATAATTTACAGGTTTAGTGGGTTTACCAATGTTTCTTCAACACAAAGTTAAACAATAGACAAAACTCCCAATATATTGGTGCATAAATGTAAATCTTCAATAATCACAGACAACAATTCTAAATCCAAATAAAAAAAATTCCAAGTATCTTGATCAGTGAACTCAATACAACTTTGGGAGACAAAACGACAGTACCTCGATCAGCTGATTCAAGTAAACTAAAAAAAAAATCAAAAATCAATTTAGAATCAACAGTACCTCGATTAGCTCAGTAGACTAATACAGCATGTGGCTAGCACAAAGCATTCATAACTATTATATCAGTTCATCTTTGTGTATCAATCTGTTTACCAGGGAGACACAAAGAAAGTTTAATTATATAGAAAAAGTAAACTAAATAAAACAAGAATGATGACGAGGATCAGAATCAGCACCGTGTAAATAAGTCAAAAAGTACAAACAGAGCAAAGCCTTCTCTTTCGGCCGCAACATCGCCAATTTATCACGAAACATTAAAATATTAGAGAAAAAACAAATGAAGTTTCACAGTTAGCACCCTTCTTTTCAAAACAATTACTAAACATTACGGGAAGAGACCCTGGTAAATGAAAGCTATGTCAAAAACATAAAAAAAAAACTGGTGATTTTGTAATTTTACTTAATCAGGCTCATAAGGAGCGGTGTCGCATTCAACTTTTAAAATTCCTTTTAGACTTGCGGCAGAGATGTAAGGTCAGCTCAGTAAACTGAGAAATTAACCCAAAAACAAGTAACCATTGCGCTTGAAGTGAAATAGTGTGAAAATGGAACTAACCGAGCCCACAGCTGAATTAATTGATACGGTAAATTGAGATTAGCCTCTCTTTGATAATCCCTCCATGAGAGAGAGAGAGGTGGGGGGTGGGGGGAGGGAGAGATATCAATGAGCAATTGGGAAAGAGAGAGTGATGTGAAGTTTAAGCTCCACAAGGTCCTAGGTTTTGTACCAACGATGCGACTCGATGTTTGTAGCTATATTTGTGTCGAGTGATTTTTACGAAATAATCGACCCGTTTTACTATCCGGGAGGGGAGACTGTGGAACCTGGAAGGCAAAATGCATTTATTCGTCGGTTTCTTCTTTTGTTGTTAAAAGATATTTCTGGGTCTAGAACTCTAGACCCAGTACCCACCAAAGTAGGAGGAGCAGGTAATTTACAAAATTGGCCCAATTTGGTTTTAGTTCAACTTGTACGAAAAAACAATTGTTGGTACAACTTCTACACATTTTTTTAAAGTCATCAAACAAAAATAGAAATGGCATGAGAGAACTTTCAAGCAGTGATTTGTCTACAAAATAAATTTTACATTTGTAAAAATAGAAAATTGGACGGAGAGAGGATTAAATGGTAATAACCACTGACACAAGAAAACTAAAAGATACATAAATTTTTGTTTCTGAAATGGGAACTAAAGATACATCACTAATCAATCTCAATTGAAATTTTGTAGCTTTTTAGAGAAGAGATCAGCAAAAGAAACCCAGAGAATTTTGCACACATTCTCACACAAATTACCAAACATGGTAATTAAAATCCTAATCCAAACTCACATCATTATCATCTTTACCAACATTAATTTGCCCCGAATTTAGCGCGATCAACTTCTATTACCTTCTTCAACAAATGGCCTAACAAAGGTTCTTCGCCACCAAACCTCAAATGCTCTTTGCAAATTAGGGCACGCATCACCGGCCTTTAGAAACCGGCCCATCCACGTAAGCAATATACTTTGTTGTTCTTCCAATGGAAGAGTAAGTATCGTTCTTCCGATTCCTTCTTCCACTACCTTTTGATCGAACGACCTACATGCATGTTGCAACCAGTTATAATCATCTATAAGTGGTTGCAGCCAAACATGTATCAGTCGTTGTCTCGTCTCCTTTGAGGGAAGAACCTCTCCTTTTCCTACACTGACAAAAATTCTGGCAGTGACACAGCTGACAAGGTGGCGTGACATGATTGGTAGCTTCGCATGGAGACTTGCCAGTTCATCTTGGCCAGCCCACATTGTTATAAAATTATCACCAACATTCCTATCACACAGAATTTCAAGCAACCAGAGTAGGTTATCGACTTCTAATACAATCCCCCTGTTTACTGGGTCTCTGACCTCCATTGTCTGGTTTGCAAATTCGGGCTCGGATGCCTGTCTGAATCGATCCAATAACGAGTTCAAACAGACTTTGCATGAGTCATACAAGGTTTCAGTGGATATGTCGATAGCCCCGCTAGTAGAACTACTGTTTTCTTTTAGAAGTTTCGAGACAACCAATTTCATCTCACGCCTGGCTCTATCTTCAGTGCTTTTTAAAACCAGCTCTATGATTTGAACTAATGTGTTATTCGGTGCATTGTTTTGTGTATTGGATGAGACTCTTCTTAGTAAAGGGCTAATGCCATAACCATCCTTGGTGTCAATTTGGAGATGGCGTAAATATGAAATTACGTTTTCCTCTTCGTCTCCTACCCAAGGAACAGCTTCAAGATAATCTAGGCATGATACAACACATGCACGAAAGCCAAGGGATTCGGCAACCTGAAATCAGAATTAAAACTGTGTTGAACAAAACTTTTTTCTATATATGCATCGGTGGTTCAAGTAACTCGGTAGTTTATTTTGGGTCTCTTCTTGAGACTTACAGATTAGGAAACAGATTAGTGAGGCCTTCAAATATATATATTAATTTGAGCATTCCACTAAGCCTTTGCTACTAGATGCAAGTTGTGGTGGATGATCATAACTAGCTAACTAACTTTGGCCTACATGAGTATCAAGGTATATTATATATCTTATAGCACAAACCAACAAAAATACCAAACAAAGGAGCTATTATCACAATATCCATACTAATAAATATTGTGGATCAATTTAAGGAAGTATAATCTTTTAATTACATTGTCTAGAGAAATAACCTTTAAAATTCGAAGAACACGAGGCACACTTTGTTTAACCAATCTAAGCTTGATATCTTTGCAATACATCAACCCGACCGTCTCCACATAAATCTCTACATCATCACAGTCCGGTATCTCCGCACAAGACATCGGAGAATTTTCAGAAAACTTCTGGGCAAAATAGTTGCTATTCTCCAATAAAACATTTTTATGCACACTCATTTTCACCACAAAGCCATCTTTTCCGTGCAAAACCACCTTAAAGTCGCTCGTCTCACGCTGCCCAAACCCGACTGAAATCTTGTGCTTCTGTTGGGGCTTATCGGTGACTTTAGATAAATTTGCCAAGGAATTTGGGTTCTCGACATTTGAATTTGCAATTGTTCGTTTCTCTGATGAAATGGTTGGTGCTCTTTGAACTGAAGAAGCCTTTGAATTTGGTGGGGATATTCCTTTGTGAGGTTTAGTTTGTGGTGCTGGATTTTTCATGGTTTTTTGAAGAACAGCTGGAGAAGGGCAACACCAGAATCCTTCTGGGGTTACAGCAATTGGGACATTACGTATTTTGGTGTGCCGTGCACGGAGTTGTACAGCAAAATCTGCCATTTTTTTTTATTTTTATTTTCTCCAAATTTTGTCTATGGAGTAATTAATATGCACTAGATTGAAATTGGATAACTGAGATGCCTTTTTCTTCAAGAGAATCGAATCAGGGCTCAACTTTGATGTAGCTCCTTGTTACCTGAAAATTAATATAAGGATAAGAATACATAGCCATGTTAGTTTTGGTAGAATTAATTGTTAGTTAATTTTCAGTGTAAATTCTCCATTGAAAAACAACTACAGACCAAAAAACAACAGAATCTAGAGGGAGGCTAGAAGTAAAATAATCCACCTTGAAGCAAATTAAACCAAGTACACAAACTTAACCATGAAAACTCAGAGATAAAAATAAATAAAATAACATACCAAACCAATTTTCCAGAACACTCACTAGCTTCACTTCGCCTTCTCGCTTACAAGCAGCTCCTCTGTTTCATCGGTTTCACTCTGTGGGAAATTCTAATAAGGGAACGGAAAACTGGTACTGGTCAAAAGAAATGAATGCGACATTGCATGCACGGTGCTTTCGCATCATGTCATCTCCATTTCAATGAAAGTGAAATAAAGATGTTCCTCAAAGAGAAAGAGAAAGAGAAATAAAGGAGAAGAGAAGCTTTACCAGATAGAGTGTGCTCACTTTTTCCTTCAGATTTGTTCCAAAGCAATCATGTCTCTCTTTCTCTCTCTCCTCTCTCTGTCTCTGTGATATCTTGTGATTATCTTTTCTTTATACCGCTCTAGTTCGAGGGAAACAAAGACAAAACAGTTCTGGGTGTGCGTAACAGCGTATGTACTTCCATATAGATAAATTATTTTTATCGGACCTGGTCTAAAGGAATCGTGGTAGACCACAAGAGGGTTACTTGTGGGTCCCACTGACTGACATGAAACTGCAAATTACAACGGGCTTACTGTGGTGCCAAAACCCACATCTGTTTCAGAAAAGAAACATCTAGATTGTTTGTATGTTAATGTGATAATGTCTCTGGACCATACACTGTCCCGTTTCACTGACATAGGGACCCATAATGTTGAAAAAGTTTATATTAGTGGGCCCTATACGTCAGGATAATAGGGAGAAATGGAAGAGAGGAGAATCAGAAATTAGAAAAGAAGCTCACCATAGTATATTGGAAAAAAAATTATCTAAAAGAAATTATTAAATTCAGTAGTATGAAAATAGAAAAAGTCTCTTGTTTTCAACAAATATAAAAAGACCGAATTTATTTAGTCTGATTTAATGTCATGGATAGGACTCAATAGTTCCTATCCAATTTAAACATTATCAAATGTGGCAGTCACATTGAGTCCAATTCAATCATGTTAGAACTAGATAGGAATCATTGAGTCATATTCATAATATTAGATCGGACTCAATGAATTCGGTCTTTCTATATTTATTAAAAACGATGCATTCTTTTTGTTTCCGTACTACTAAATTTAATAATTTCTATAGATAAAAATTCTCAAGTATACGACCCATAAAGTACTTAGTAAATATTCCCAAAAAAAAAAAAAAACAGCCTCTACTGAATCTGACTCCTGACTAAAGACTGTGCCTTGTGAATTTTATTTTCAATCAGCCTTGTGGAATTTGTTTGGAATCTGGAACCATGATTTATGCTTATGGCTTCTGTAGTTGTATTAATTTAAACTATTTACTTCTTCCCCACAGAAGATTTGGTATAGTGGTTTTTCAGAAAAATGAAGAAGATGATCTATGGTGCATTGATTTTGCATTTATTGAATTGAGATACGATTAACAGGAAGTGGTCCTAATAAGTCTAAAAGGTGTTTTTTTTTTTTAACATTGAATTTAGTCAGAAGAATAATAAATGATAAACACAAAATTGGAAAGGATGGGACTTTTTTTAACATTGAATTTTGTATCACCTTCATCAATACAAGAAGAAACAACAAAATAGTTGTCTCGCTTATTAAAAGCAAGTTGCTTTTCATCTTTATTCCTTGATCAAGATTAATTTAATTGAGAAAGAGGGTCATTTTCAAACGGAATTTCTTACATGGGAAGAATAAATTATGACAAAAAATTTGTGTCATTGAAGTCCGTGCAACTTAAAAGATTGCCAGTTCACCAAACCTTTCTTGGAATCCGATCTTAATTTAATAAATTTCATTAATAATATAACAGTGTAAAAAGTACTTTCTAAGTCCGACGTAAACATGTGTAAAAATGCAAGAGACACCATTAATGATCCAATTTGTTTTAAATTTGGGGAAGCGGTAATGAATTAGGCTATTTGCTTTTTCATGGGACATTGGGACCATACAGTAAAGCAACACTTGAGAGTAGGTCTCATGTGTATCGGATCTACTTTGATTCGATAGGTTTAATCACCGTTTATTTGTTTTAAGATTCGTGCAGAACACTTTAAACTTTGTGCATGTCTGTTTTAATTTCCGTGCACACAAATTTTAAATTAGATCGGACGGTCATCATGCTCGTTGAACCTAAAAGTAGGTCCGATGGGCATCGGACCTACTCCGTTCTCGTTAAGCAATTGTACAAAATTTATGAACTTTTTATTGTTAGCGGATTTTAAGTTTTTTTTTTAATATATATATAGCAGTTGCGAATATATACAAAAATAAAAGTATTAACAGTTTGCTGTTTTTTAAATGAATTAAACTACTATATAGTGTCCGTTAAATTATATGTTTGGCGCCAGGCATTTGCCAACTCCCGAAATTTTTATTAATACCATTTCAACAAAAAAAATAAACTAAAACACCAATTTGAAAAATATCAGGGCCTCCAAGTCAATCTGCAGTTCTATTTTTGGAGGAAATAAATCTGATGCGATCATCTGGGATCGCAGGGTCCCTGCGATTCCAATTTCAACCGTTCACATATTTCGAGATTCGTGCACAAAAACTGATTTATCAAAGGAATTCTGGGTTTCATCGTTTGAATGGGTGGGATTAGAATCGCAGGACCCTGCGATCCCTTAGAATCGTAGCAGATTCGCACCCATTTTTTGAGGGCCGCAGATTGACTTGGAGACCCCCAAAAACCTACATATCAATATATTACAGTGTATTTTTGAGTTTTAGGGAGTCTTCCAAATCAATCTGCGATCCTCCAAGAATGGAGTCGCATATTGACTTGGAGGTACTCGTGTTTTTCGAATTCTCCATCATTTGTGGTTGTTTTTTTGACAGTGGTATTAATAAAAATTTCAGGCAACTCATTACATGAAACATGTATAGTGTGACATTCGAGGCATCTGTGCTAATTGAGTAGCTTTTAAGATATGGCTCCTTGATACGAAGTTCTAAGATAATTATTTCATAATCAACAATAATATTGTCTGATTTATATTTTTTCCATAGTGTGGCAGAGTTCTCGTCTCTCACAAGCCGAGATAATCTTCACTAATTAATTAGTCCTCAATAAGTTTCATGTTATCTTCATTTTTATATTTAATTTTAATTTCAATTGTGTAGGGTAATTTTAAGGGTTCTAAATAGTGCACTATAGCGGCGCTATAGCACCGCTATAGCGTTTTTGGACCATAAAAGCTATGGCGCGTGGTGCTATAGCGTTTTTGGACCATAAAAGCTATGGCGCTATTGACGCTATAGGGGCGCAATATGGCAATAGCGTCGTTTTTTTTAGCCGTTACGTTATGACGTGGTAAACGCTATTTAAATTTTTGGTAATTTTACATTCCTCCCGAGATGAGGCGGTACCATAGTTAGCTAGAAAAAAAGATCATAGTACGTGGAGGGCTCAAATGCCTCATTGATTTTGTATCACAATCATGACTCGCATCCTTATCTCTATTTTCAATGTTCAAACAGTCAATCTAAACCTCTCAACATGATCCCTATATTAACAAGTGTTTGAAGAACAAATTATATATTTTTTGGATATGTTTTACAATTTTTTAGATAGATTTAAAATCATTGTTTTTGGATGGTCGAGGATCTTCTGAAAAACAATGATTTTGCACCTATCTAAAAACTAGTAAAAATAATTAAAAAAATATATAAAATTTAGTCTCCAAACACATTTTAATATGAATATCATGTTGAACAGTTCGAATTAACTGTTTGAATTTTGAAAATAAAAATAAAAATGTGAAGTATAATTGAAGCACAGAATTAATGAGATATTTGAGCTCTCCTCAGCTAATACATCTACACCTATGTTACTCGGATACTTCAAACTGGGACCCGTACCCATATCGGGTGCGTATCGGATACAGGTACGGATACGATACGGACCCGATACGTACTGGATATGCCAGCTGGCGTATCGGATGATGTGGCGTATCTCTAACCATCTGATACAGCTCTGATACGGATTGAAACGGCCTGATATGGCTCCGATACGGATTGAAACTGCCTGATACGGCCGAAACACCATGGTGCACCCTACGCATGGACGCGGTCCTATGTAGTGCGCACTGGCTAAGCGACGCATCACTTTCCCACTGCACTATAGCACTTTTTGTTGTTTCAAACTACTAACGTTTATATTTAACATATACTTAAGTTGCTTTTGATATTTAATTATATAATAGAAGCATTAAATTAATAAAATACTTAAAATAAAATATATATATAATACCCGTATCGTATCCGGAATTTTTTAAAATTAACGTATCGCCGTATCGCTGTATCCGTATCGTATCCGATACGATACACGTATCCGTATCGCCGTATACGCACTATGTGTAGTGCGTACGTTCATGATCTCTTCGTAAAAGAAAAAGGTGCGCGTGGGCTATATGAACTTTAGATTTAAGCATGTTCATATGCTTTGTATGAAAATATATTGTAAATAAAAAACCCAGAATAAAAGGCGACTTTTTTTAAGCTCAATTTTTTGAAATCCAAAGTAAAGTCACTCGTAGATAGTTCTTCCAGTCCAAATATCTTAAGTTTATTTAGGATAGTTTATAGAAGATGGTTGAAATGTTAAAAACTTTAATAACTCAAAATTTTAAAAGTTAAAATAAAACTGTCAGATGTGATCTACGTCATTTTATCTATACATGTGTAAAAAGTTATAATATTTCAACTTTATTGTGCTTGTCATCAAGAGCTTGTAAAAGTGTATTAATGTGGATAATTTCTTAATTTTTATTTTTCAACTTATTGATTCACATAAAAATAAAAAATGTGATAATTTATTCTGAGCACATAGTGAAAATCATATAAATAAAATCTAACGGTTTTATTTTGACGTTTATGTTTTAAATTTAGAGTTATAAATGTTTTAGAAATAAAGGCATGATGGAGATACAAAAAATAAAGGCATTTGAACCCTCCTCTAATTTATAATAATAATAATAAACTTATTAGATAATTATGACAACTAAAATAAATTATCAAAACAAAAAAAGAGTGAACATGGATATAGGGGTGTAAACAGATTGGATATTATTCGATTTCATCCGAATCTGAATCTAGAAAATTACTTAGATTATCCGATTCGTATCCGTATTCGTATCTATATTAAAAAAATTATAACGAATAAGAATATAGACATATAGTTTAATAACTAACTATCTGTAACTACCCATATCCAACCGTTTACACCTTTACATAGATATGCACTCTATTAATTATTTGCATTAGTTGTACATTAAATTTGATGAATTTGAAATCGATAGATCATCCATTATTTAATGTGAAAAATTAATAATTCGGTTTTACTGATTAATTAAATAATTTTCAAATTACAACAAATTTGATATACAATCTAATTAAGCCAAACTTTAAATATTAAATTTACATTTTTTTTACTTGATAATTATTTTAAGTCATCCTTTGAATGTGGATGTCAACAGATCAGAACTGGAAACGCGACCTTTCGGGAGCAAAGTTGATGTGCGACATTAGAGCATCTCCATTCCATTCCAGTAAATGTTTAGCAATTAATTTGGGCCACGTTACTGAGTTTAGCAATTAAAGAAATTCTTAATTTCTAAATCACTCAATCCCAGAAATTTAATTAGAATTGCTTATTTAATTAGAGTTGTTTTTAAAAACAAATTTGTTAATTTAAAAACTGTCAATTAACATTTAAAACTACTAAACTTTAAAGAAAAAAAATTAGATGTCAATGTTATTTGTTATCAGTTTTTTCTATTATTTTGATGACATTGAGTATGTCAATGTTACCGCCGTACAATTGGAATTAAATAATATGCATTTATATTCTTTAGTATTTGGATGTTGTTCAAATTTAACATATGTGCAATATTGCATGCTTGTTTGTAGCGGTATGATTTATAGTAAATGGAGATAAATCTCGATGAATGTTAAACCGTCCGATGCACACAAATCAACGCACCAAAAGATTCTATTCCTGGACAGTAAAGATGGGTGTCATCTCATTTTCGGACAAGAAGTTTTGATTTGAAAATTGAAATGCTTGTTTTTCTTTTGAGAAAACATTGATTTGAAATGCCTGGAGGCTGCAGCTGCATTCACCGAGAAAAGTGCGACTTAAAAGCGAAAGAAAGGCAATAAAAGCGTACTGACGCCAAATGGTACAAAAATTTAAATCGCTCTATTAAAAAATTTAAAGGTAGCAAGAAAAAATAAATTAACAATGGCCCAATGGGGTCTCTAAGTCTCTTTCAATAAATTAAAGATATCAGTGCTACCGTGTCTCGATATTCTTTGGGAAATAGTATTAGAAAATTTAAATATAGGTAGTCGTTGTTGTTAATCCGTATCAGTGTTGTAAAAAACGTCTATTTAGACTGATTAATTGGCTAATTAGTCGTTGGCGGTGACCAAACCGTCATGAATTTTTCTGACTAATTGACCGATTATTTCTGATTATGACCGATTATTCTTTATTATTTCCGATTAATCGCTTGACAGTATCATGTCCGTCCGACGACCGCATACTGTTATTTACAACATTGATCCGTACCCATGGCGTTTTTTTAGTGAAGGACAGTTAGATTTGCATCAAAATTCATACGCACTTTATCTATGTAAATATTGAACTTGTTTCGTGCAAAATTTGATGTAGATGTCTATCAAACTGCTTCCGATTTCTTGATTTTCTGTTTCGAATTATGCCAGGTATGTAGCTCATGCTTATGGCTCCGAATTTAGATCCTCTCCGGTACCGTAATAGGGAATCTTTTAGAATTACTGGATCTGGACCGTTCTTTTTAACTTGGCGCGAATCTCAAAGTCCAATAATGTTGCCTTTTGCGCTATCCTGAATCTCAAAGCGGCTGGAAGTTAATCTCAAACCGTAAAGTGAAGGGAATCTTTTACAATACTGGAGATGATACTTGTTCTATGGCCCCGGGTCATGTTTTTTTATTTCTTGTTATTTGTTATTTTATTTCATTTGCTATATTATTTTGAATTATTCTGCCGAAGTATCTAAATTCTTTATGAAAAATCTTGTAATTATGATTATTGTTGTTGTTATTTCTTGCATAGTCTGGCTAGTATGATATTAGTGTCATTTTAACCTATATAATTTCAACTTCAAAAACTTTCAAATCAACTTTAAACAGTATATTCAAACCGATCTACTTTTAGTTGTACGTTTACATGCAAAATTTATAATTTTTCGAATTTATTTTGTATCAAGTAAAGTGGCCAAATGTGTGACTTTTAAGTTAATTATAATGCTTTCATTTTTCTACATTTTTTACCGCTTGACTTGATACTAAAATAACTCGAAAATATTTTATTTTTTACATGTGAACGTGTCACTCATAAAGTAAATTGGTTTGAACAGTTGAATTAGTCGTTTAAAATCTATCCAATAAGTTTTAAAGTTGGTATAACATGACACCGATCTCATACTAGCCGTGTTTATGACATATATAATTAGTATTTTTATTGTTACTGTATTATCACTATTATTATTATAGATTCATTACAAGAGTTACTAGGATTCTTAAGTTCATCAGACTCTTTTGTGAACTCAACTCTAAAATCAATCGGATTGATTTTAAATGACGAATCCGAACTGTTGAAATCCATCTACCTTACTAGTGATGCGTCTACACACAAAAATAATTTAACTTTTGAATTAATTTAGTATAAAATCAAGCGGTCAAAATTAAAGGGTATATAAATTAATTTTAATGCATTCATTTTTTGAATGTTTTTTTTTACCACTTGACTCTACACAAAATTTATTTGAAAATTTAAAATTTCCGTATAGATGCATCAGTCATAAGATAGATGGATTTCAACGGTTTTGATTTATCGTATGAAGCTAATTCAATAGATTTGGAATTAAGTTCACAAAAGAACTTGATGAATTAAAGAACATCCTAGTTCTACTTTTCATTACAATATCAAAATATAAATTAAATATTAAGTGATATTTTCTAAAGAATTAAGTGATATGTTCTTTTGGTAGGTATGAATAAATGGAAACATTATTATTAGCTCTGAAATAATATTATTTTCATTTGGATGTATTTAAAATAAGTTCAGGAAATAATATTATTTTCATTTATTGTTAATTGGTATATGTATGGAAAATATCTTTGATCCTACCCATAGTATATTATTCCTTTTATTAAAATAAGTTCATGAATTAGAGTTTTATAATTCCAATCTAAAAAATTAGGGGTTTTGCTTTCAATATTGAAATCAAGCCGAATAATATAAAACCATCATGTGCTTGTTGAGTGATTTGATGTTTTTAATGCTTACAATATTAAGTTCCAAATGAAATTTTAAAGCTAAAATACTAAAATCTCACTAGACACATCTCTTTCTTACAATACTACTTTTTAAAAAAGTTTTGTGCGCTCAATATTCAAAATTGAGCGCTCAGAATAACAGTGCCCTTTTTTTTAAGTAAAGGTTGGAATTTTAAACCATCAAACTATTTGATATCTACAAAGAATTCTTTTATTCGGATTTTGAACCTGCAACTTCTTACACGAAGAGCATTGTCTTTGCCACTAGACTAAAGCTGAATTTTTCTTACAACACTACTTATTAACGTATTATATACGGATAATATAAATTTTACACAAATAACATTGCTTTTGCTACTAAACTAAAGCCAATTCTCCTCTCACGACACTACTTATTACGTATTATATACGGATAATATAAAATTTACACAAAGAGCATTGCCTTTGTCACTAAATCAAAGCCGATTCTCCTCTCACGACACTACTTATTACGTATTATATACGGATAATATAAAATTTACACAAAGAGCATTGCCTTTGTCACTAAATCAAAGCCGATTCTCCTCTCACGACACTACTTATTGCATATTATATACGGATAATATAAAATTTACACAAGGAACACTGTCTTTGCCACTAAACCAAAACCGATTCTCCTCTCACGAAACTACTTATTGTGTATTATATACGGATAATATAAAATTTACACAAAGAACATTGCCTTTGCCACTAAACCAAAACCAATTCTTCTCTCACGATACTACTTATTGCGTATTATATACAGATAATATAAAATTTACACAAAGAGTATTGCCTTTGCCACTAAACCAAAGCCGATTCTCCTCTCACGACACTACTTATTGTGTATTATATATGGATAATGTTTGACTCCATTAATGTCTGAGGCAGTGAGGCGTTCCTTTGAAGGAAAATGTAAGGAAAGGCTAGATTATACTTTGAAAAGACCGAAGAAAGGGACATAATGTCATTAAATAAATTTCGAAATTAAGATGGCGTTAAACTTAATTAAACATGCATTTATGCAAAAAAAATTCAAAAGTATGGCAAAGCATGAATCATATGATTTGATTTTGATATCCGGAAAATTTTACAAAATTTCTTCTTTTATAATAATTGAAACAAAAAATTCTCCCCACCAACTCCAACTTCTTCATTCCTTCTCTCCTATGTTCTTCTCGTTCACTTATTTTTCAATCAAAATTTGAAATTTGAAATTTACATATACGATGTTTGTAATTTAGTAATTTTATAATTTGAATTACTGCCGTTCATAGTTTGATGCTATTTTTTTTAATTAACAAAATAAAATTGCAAATTCATATTTTCTATATTGGCCATGTAGTTTTTTTTTTAAATTAAGAATTTATGGAATTTCAATTTTCGAATTATAATTATCAAGTTTTTCGTTTGAGTTTTAGAAAGAGTATATCTGTATTTATCTTGTTAATTACATTTATAAGAATAAATTTCTGAAATTGAATATTTAAAATATAGAAATCTATATATCATAGTCATATAAATTTTAAGATTTTTAAATTTAAAAGTGTCATGTTAGCTGTTTGAATTTTGAATATGAATCTCAGAACATTTTTTTAGAAAGGGTTGGGATTCAAACCATCTAACTACTTAATATTCACGAGAGATATTTCAGTTGGGTTTCAAATATGCTACTTCTCGTACAGAAAATCTTGCATTTGCCACTAGACTATATGCTAGTTCTCATGAATCTCACAAATAAGTTTTTAAAAAGAAAACATGGAAAATTTTAATTTTAGAATTTTGAAATAATAATTTGAAATTGAAGTTTTTTTAAAATATCATATGTTCTTTAAAATAGTTAAAAATAACAATTTTTATGTGAAAGATCATAGGTTTAATATTCAGACGAGAGATTTTTTTTATGGATATTGAAAATTTGAAAGGCCAGACTTTAGGGGTGAAAACGGTATGGATAATATCCAATCCGTATTCGATTCGTATTCGAAAAATGAGACGTGGATATCAGATATCCGAATATCCGTGTGGATATGGATACTGATATGGTTCTACGTTTCAATTATCCATATTCGAATAGTAGATATATATTATGAAAAAATATTATTATTCACCATTAAAATTAGATAAATATTATGAACTTTAATATTTTTTAATATTATTTTAATAAATATCCTATCCGATCCGTATCCGTATCCAGAAAATTAAAAATAAATATGAATATATATAATTTTACCACTATCCACTCCTTATTCGCTCCGTTTTCACCCCTACCAGACTTCCATATTTTCTAACAAGAAAAAATGATATACCAATTGATAGATCATAAACATCTAAATTATTGACTTTAATAATTGCTATTATAAACAAATTCTAGGCAACTACCTACCTACTTAATTAATTCTTACGCAAGCAGCAGCTCAAACATGTGAGTTGAAATTTAGCGCATAAAAATGATTCTGTTCGTGCCACTTTGAACTGACAGCATCACGGTTCATAAAAATGCACTATTTTTGCCAACATGAGATCCATGCGGTTAGGAAAGGGGCCTGATGCTTTTTTCTATAATCATGTGTGCAAGTGATCGCATGTAGTACCATTATTATGTCTTGCACCTTCCTAGTTCCTACCCCCTCAACCGCAGTTCTGTTGGATTTCCTTTGTATTATACACAGGGGCGGAGCCAGATTTTCGAATTATAGGGGAGAAAATATATTGGAGTCAATCATATACAATTTTTCTATGGAGAATGGAGGTCAATTTTATAATATCAAGTCATTTCACTCTAAATTATATAGAAAATCATATCTAAATACAAGATCAAACGGTTGAGGGGTATATAAAACAACTTATAATATCAAGCCAATTTTTATCATTTCCTAATTTAATCCCTCCGCCCTTGATTATACATACAACCATAGTAACAATATATGGGTATAATTCGCGAATAATTCGTGTTTTATTCGTATTTTTTATGTTTTCGAACCGAACTCCGAATAAAACGCAAAAAAATGTATAATACGTTTTATTCGCGAAAAAAACACGAATTTTTTTTTGGTTTTTTGTTTGCTTCCTTGTTGTTCGGAATCATTCCCGAATTATACCTGAATTACGAATTTTTGACCCTGCCGAACCGAACCCGAACTATTCGTTTGTCACTATGTATACAACTAGAGGATGCTGATATATGTATTTGTTTACTAGTGCTATGGTACTATGCATAGTGCGAATTGGTCCGTACTACAGATTAATATTTTGTTTTCAAAATTTAACGGTCAATGCAAACCGTTCAATATGATTTCGACATGAATATGTACTTGTAATTTAAATTTTATATTTTTATAGTTTTTTACTTTTTTTTTAAATGGGTAGAAAATCATTTTTTTTTCTAAAATAATGTAAAATTTAGTTTACAAGACCGTGTTGAACGGTTCGGATTGACTGTTAGAACTTTCAAACTGGAAATTTAATCAATAGCACGGGTCAATATGCGCTATGCATAGTACCGTAGCCTCACTTTTGTTTACTAGAGTACAGTGGCAATATTTTTTATGTCAAATTGGTGTAAAGAAATTGTAGACAGCAAATAATAATTTTTTTAAAACTTTAAACAGAAAAATGAAGTTATTTGATGTGCTACAATTAAAACAAATAAACTTTATTGATTTGTTTATGCATTAAAATCCCAAAAAATTAATGCCATTAAAGTTAATTTTTTTTCATATTATCGATGTCATTTATTTTGCATTAGTTAAAATTCCATGCATCTAATTAATTGCAATGCAATTGTAATCATCACATGATTAGATTCGCTATTTCAATTTGAATATAAAAAAATTAATATCATTTGGCAATTGAATTCGTTGATCTCTTTTCTTGATCTTCTCTGATTTGATGATATATTGAAATGATGTGCATGGACCAATTAGATTGATACAGCAGATGAAATGAAACTATGTCCAAATCATTCGAGGTGTCTTGTCCTAATGTTTCATTTCAATTGCAACTGAAATCTTACAAGTCTTTATGTATTGTATTATAGAAACTGTGAAATGGATCACAAATCCATTATCGTCTAGTCCGGTTAGGATACCTGGCTTTCACCCAGGCGACCCGGGTTCAAATCCCGGTAATGGAATTTTTATATAATAAAGTTTTTTTTAAATTTATTATACTCTGACAAAACAATTTATTGTGTTGTACGATATGCATAATACAACTCCTGCCAATTGATTTCTATGTTTACCTTTTCTAACTATACAAAATTGTATGATATACATAATGGAATGTATTGTATGGTTCAATTTAGAAAAAAAAAACAAGAAGAAAAATGTACATTGCCTGTCTAAATAAAATCAAGAACCAACAACTATGTAAAATAAATGAAAATATTATATATGAATATAAATTATACCTTATACATAACAAACCCACTTTTAGATAAGTAGAGATAAATAAGAATATATGAGTTTTCGTCATGGTAATTTAAAATGTAATAAGCAAATTGAATTGTAAATGTTGAACGTGACATAGCATGAGTAAGTATCTTTGAGATTCAATCATTTTTATAGAATATAAATTATATTTCATAAACTTATATTCTAGTATAGATTAGGTCCATTAGACTATACAAAAACAGAAATTGGTGTATCAGGCACTGGAGTAACCTTGGGGCCCGTTCTACAACATAGCATTTCATAGTTTCGGAACATCATATAGAGAACGGAGCAGGTCCGATGCCCATCGGATTTACTTTTAGGTTCAACGAGCATGATGACCGTCCGATCTAATTTAAGATTTATGTGCATGAAAATTGAAACAGACACGCACGAAGTTTAAAGTATTTTGCACGAATCTTGAAGCAAATCGACGGTGATTAAACTCATCGAACCAAAGTAGGTCCGGACCTACTCTCAAGTGCATAATTATAGGAAACCAACTTTACAAGAGCAAAGCTAGAGTTTGCTCAGGGTGTTATGTGCTTTCCAAGAGAGTTTGGTGAGCACAACTCCAGAAGTATATCGAATCGGCTTCAAATGACGAATTCTAACTGTTGAAATTCATGTATTTCATGAGTGATGCATGTACATGTAAAATTTTAAAAGTTTCAAATTCATTTGTTACAAGATTAAGCGGTAAAAAAATTGATAAAAATTGAATATATAAAACAACTTATAAAATAAATTATAAAATGTTCATTTCTTTGACCGCTTGAACTTGTAGCAAATAAATTTGAAAATTTTAAAATTTTACATATACATGCATCACTCATGAAGTACATGGATTTCAACGGTTAGGATTCGTCGTTTTAAGCCGATTCGATATACTTTTGAAGTTGTGCTCACCAAACCCTCTTGGTGAGCCCATCACATCCTAGCTTTGCTCACTTTACAAAATTGGGAAGCCATAATGATAAAAACAATGAAAACCTATGCCATAGGAAGTTATAATTAGATATGAAAAGTGTTTGATATTAAATCACGGTTGCTATGTTAAATTTGTTAGGAAAAAGTTATGGAAATTGACAAGAAAATATTGATAACAAAATAGCATATCCACTGAGTTACTGGTTATTTTCATCATAACAAAACATCACAAGATAACTAGTTTTTTCAACACAACAAAACAGCACCACATGGTACGACATACTGACTTGGTTGATATATATTATTTTTTTTCAATTAACATGAAACCATATTCACTGAAATCAACTAACAATAGAAAACTGCAGAATTAATTAAGAGAACTTGCCATACTCTACAGTGGTGCATAATGTGTCCCAAACAATTCCTATTAGGAATTTTCAGATTTCACTCAATCTAGCAATCAAATTAAAAGTTCAAGAGATGTTAACCATACAACAAACCAAAATTGTAGGAATTAAATTATATTATTTATTATTTCATAAATATCAACAAGAATATTCATTTGATACTTTCGTAAAAGTGGGGACGGCACACTAAGAATTATGGTTTCCTAGCACAAAACCCAACTATAGAACAGACCCTTATTTCCACCTGCAGGCAATGTAGCAGGAGAGGAACAGTAGATGCTAGTTTATGCTTGTTTGCTGGTACAAGCCGAGTGCACCCATATGAGCTTGAGCCAGATAGAACCTGGGTAACCTCACTGGCATGCGACCTAGAGAGGCATGATAGAGGCTATTTGATTCTTGTATCCTGGTACATAACCCGACTGCTGCGCACAGTATGACACAGTGGATAATGAAACCCTTCCTATGGACTACAGCTTGCCCCTTTGTTTCATTATGTGATGTTGTTATTTAGGGTTGCAGTCTGTAGATTGACATTTATAACCTAGGTGGTTTCTTATTGCATTCTTTTTGGGTGAAATGGTGATTGTTCTTGAGTAAGTGTCGTTTTGTATCCATAACTTTTCAACCAAGTTTTGACTGCCTGGTTCTGGTTGCATAAATGTCTTAATGTCTACCATATATTTATCAGAGATGGAAAATAACAGTTTGGTCTGCAATCAGTTTACTGGTTTGTCAGAAATAGAACTCAGGCTTATTTTTCTGCAACTTATGGAGACCACAGTCTAAATACTGGAACTACATTTTTTCCATTTTCCATTCTTTTTTTCTAAATTCCCTGGCATACAATTTCAGTGTCTTTACTTCAATATATCGCATTGGTGTGTGTGTCCATAATAAATAATCTTGAAAGTTAAACAAATTCTCTGCATATATATTTTATTCAGTGATGAATTATGAACCCTAACATGAATGCCAAATTCTGGCATGCAAAGTACTAAACAAAATGATACTTATATATGGATCCTAAGATGACACAGGCTGTTAAAAGTTGACAATTGGTGGAAAAAGAATCACCTTTACAGAACTTCAGTTCCATTATCAATTTCTTTTCTTCTATTTGGTTACAATGTTAACCAGGCTTCCAACATTCCATGGGATGTTCAACAAAAATAAAATGTGATCAATGCAAACTAGGCTTCCAACTTGCAGAAAAGCTTGTTCGACATCAGCCTTCTTTTATTCAAGATCTACAAAATTTCTTCCTTACTCTTGTTCCAGGGTGCAAACTGACTGTTACACAAGCATAAACTAAAAAAAAGGCTAAAAGAGAACAACAATTGACCAGATTAATGCTTATCATCTTTTGGTGGCAGATCC
The DNA here is from genome assembly GCA_028015225.1 of Carex myosuroides. Classification (NCBI taxonomy): domain Eukaryota; kingdom Viridiplantae; phylum Streptophyta; class Magnoliopsida; order Poales; family Cyperaceae; genus Carex; species Carex myosuroides. The sequence goes on along the minus strand of CM051485.1, from coordinate 1,946,367 downwards.
TTCTTAACAGATGAAGAATCCAGCTCTTTGGGTGCAGACCGCTCAGCATTTCTACAATCATCAGAAAAATTCAAAATCAAAGTGATTATCTAAAAGGCAGCGTAATAGAGCTACATAATACAAAATTAAGCCAGTCTTATTATATAAAAAAATTCTGATTTTGCAACCTCTGTCCATTGGAATCATCTATCTAATTAGCTTGCCATCAACTACATAATATTCCATCAAATGAGCCAATAAAGTCAACTCATACATACCAAATCGATACCAGAACATATCTGCTGAATCTTCCACAGCAAGCTTCCTCACTGTTTTAGCATCCCGTTCCCATTACACACCCCTTTGGCTTTGCACTTTACTTGAAACAACAAACAAATAATAGAAAATAAAGTCAAAATCAAAGAAGAGGAATTACTTGGCAGCGGAGGCGGATTCTTCCTCGAGCCACTGTCGGATCTGACGCACGTTCCGACGAAATACCGTCGCCGACTGCTTCACGTCACTGCGCAAGAGCATCACCACCGCGCCTACTCCAACCACCGTCAGAATAAAATTCGTCAGTGCCATGTCTCCTAAAACCCTTGCTCGATCCCTCAATTCCTTTTCCCAATTGAAAACGAAGAAGATACAAGTTACCAAGTTACCAACAGCGAAGATCGGTGCCGGCTGCCCTCCATTTGTTCGAGACAATATCTGAACCGTCGGATGACATCCAAGCATTATTGGGCAGCCGTTACGGTGGTCTAACGACATATGAACCGTCCGATCTATCTATGGGGACGCCTCTTTGAGACTTTGACATTCTCACAAATGGGCTGTCACTGCGATCTGGGTTTTATTGGGCCTTCTTTTAATCGCTTTTCTGCTCTTTTCGAACTAATGGGTATCCATTATTTGACGAAAATATAGGCTTACTCGAATCCGACCCGTTTTCAGCGTCTCCAGTTTTCTCCAGTGTCCAACTCCAAACAAGCCTATCCGCAAGGTGGAGATAAAGGAGAGAGGAGTGGGAACCTCCGAGAGACCGCAAAAATGGCGCTCTCTATCTCTTCAATCGCATCCTCTTTCAGCTCTCTGTCGCTCTCTCACACACCCAAATCGAAACCTCTTTCTATCTCTTTCATTCCCTCTCGCCGTTTTACCGCCACCGCATTAGCCTCGAACGGCCAGTCCTATGGAAAGATGCTGGCGGACGCGGCGGAGTTGGCCTGCGGGATAACTCCTTTAATCCCGGAGCTTCCAGTGGGGATGACTGTGGAGAAGTATATGAAATCTCGGTTGCCAGGTGGTATCGCTGCTCAGCCGATAATCGCTACTGGTAGAAGGAAGTGCGCTATTGCCAGAGTAGTCTTACAGGAGGGTAATGGCAAGATTATTGTCAATTACCGTGATGCCAAGGTAATGCTATGGAAAATTTGGTATCTGTTACTGTAGTTTGATAAATATTGCCTTGAATTTTATAAAAGAATTGTGCTATTTTACCTATGGAACCAGCACACGGTTAATTATCAAACTGCAAAATACTCAATTTGACTAATAAAATGGTATTCTATGAATTTTATATGCTTTGGGTAGGTCTAGTACCTATTTGTACTGGTAAGGTGGTATGTTAATCCTTGAATCGGCGCATTGGTCTGGTGCCACTTACAGTATACTTTCTTGTTCCATGTATTACCACATTACATGCCTTTACCGGTCGCTGACGTCCTTGGCTTTATTATTTTGCAATGGCAAAGTAAATACATTAGAATAGCTTAGAAGGATTTGGTGTGAAGCCTAATGGCCGTTACAGTTAATTTTAACTAACTTAAACATCCTACTAATTTGATTATTAGTTTGTTTATGTAAACAATAACCAAATTTAGAACTGTTAGGTGGCCATGCTGGTTTAAATAGTTGTGTTACTTCAGTTTAGTCTTTTTTATTTCTAAGTTTGTTGTTTTCCCTAGCTTGCTTGCTTTTAATAATCAATCTAACTTTCCCACTTTATAGAATCGTTCGGATTTTTTCATTTAAAGATAATGGCAAGGACTTCGCTATTACAAATAGTTCATTTCTGCAATAAATGATGAACTTCAGAACTTTCATTATATAAAACCGAAACAGAGAATTGTGCTATGGTGCTTTGCAATGCATTGATGGGCAATGCTTCTTCACCAAAACCTCGATATTCAAAACTCAAATAGGAAATCCCAGACATTTTACATCTATACGCTTGCATCTTGTAGAAAACCAATTAATGTGTTTATATATTTTTTTATTATTTTTTAGGATAGAAAGAAAGAAATTTCTGTTGGAAAGTGCAGATTATCTAAATCAGTGAATTTTTTTCCCTATAAAAAAGGTAAAAATCTTAATATGTAAATTTTGGTTTTGTATAAGATTTGGATATGTAGATCACATTGAGCAGCTTGGATCGGTCATTCAACTTCTTTATTTGAGATTTACAACTGAAATGCAACTGATGGTTACATAGCAAAGCACCATAGCACAACTTCCAAGTAGGGATTTTGATATAGAACTCAATATTCTGTTTCTATAATATTTCTTACAATGCATAAGTTTTTGGTTTCTTACAAAATTATTTCTCTATTTTGAATTTTCTTACAGCACATAGTAAGGTTTAAGGATGTTCTACATGAATCAGATTAGTTTGTTCTACAAAATAATTTCAAAATAGAGCAATTATTTATTTTCCTTCTACATATGACAGAAGACCAAATGAAAGCCCTAGGACAGAAAGACAAGTAGCATTGTCTTTGAAGGAGTAAATAAATAATGAATTAATATTCAATCTGATTGTGCCTATTCCTTGGGACTACCTCCAGTTCAGTTTATTTTTACTTTCTTTCCAAGGCAGGATCAATTTCATCAGAACTAATACAATATATCTTATATTATCTATGAGACCCTAACAGTTGGTCTAATTTCATTGCAGGATTATTTCCAAGGGAGCCCTCTGTATCTTAGGTATCTGACAACACCACTGACAGCTCTCGGGTTAGAGAAACAGTATGACATGTTTATCAAAGTACATGGAGGTGGGCTGTCGGGCCAGTCCCAGGCTGTGTGTCTAGGTGTGGCACGAGCCCTGGTTAAAATAAGTGAAGAGAACCGGAAGCCCCTGCGACATGAGGGACTCCTTACGAGAGATGCTCGTGTTGTCGAGAGAAAGAAGGCTGGGCTCAGAAAGGCCCGCAAGGCCCCTCAGTACTCCAAGCGTTGATGTGTCTATGTATTTGTCATTTTGTTTGCTTGTTTGTTTCATCCTTTTGAAATAGGTCTATCTAAACCAGATGTAAAAGTAAATGTAATTTGAACTGCTGTTTACTTTGTGTTGCTGATTTGTTGATGTTTACTGGGCTCTTGATGTACTGACTTTGAAACTAGTGAGCCTAAACAAACGGAGTACACTGGGGTTGGGCACTTGGGCTCCTCTCGATTGTATGGAGACATTGGGGAGCTGGTCAGGACCAGTGTTGTAAAAAACGGCCATTTAGGCCGATTAATTGGATGATTAGTTGTCCGTCCGACGATCGCATATTGTTATTTACAACAGTGCTCAGGACAGATTAGGATGTACCATTTTAGATTGAATGGTCTGGAACTCTACATAGCAGCAATACACTGCTTGATTTGTATCGGAGTGTCCAGCCATAGGGGTGCAAACGGATCGGATAAAATCCGACCGTATCCGGATCCGTATCCGAAAATTAGATACGGATATCCGATATCCGAATATCCGTGCGGATACGGATACGGATACGGATACGGATACGGTTTTGAATATTAATTATCCGTATCCGAATAGTAGATATATACTATATAGTTTAATATATATTATGAAAATATTTATGTATATATCTATGAATATCCGATATCCGATCCGTATCCGTACGTATCCGTCTAATATCCGATCCGTATCCGTATCCGAAAAATAAAAACGGATACGGATATGGTTTTACCACTATCCGATCCGTATCCGATCCGTTTGCACCCCTATCCAGCCATGCTGAATACAATACTGTTGCCATAAAATCCAAGGCCATCTTGATTTGTATCGGAGTGTCCAGCCATGCTGAATACAATACTGCTGCCATAAAATCCAAGGGCATCGGTTGTTATTGGGTCACTGACACAATGCAGCTCTATACGCTGCTAATTTCATTGAGTAATATGGCAGCGAATGCCAACTCCAGACGTGCCTGGATTTTTTATCGTATTCTGCAATGCCTGCTTATAAATTATTGAAGGAGAATTCCATGTTAACATTATTCTGAAGCAATAAAGTTGTATCAGTTGGTTAATATGATTAAATGAAACATTGTAAGTGGTAGAGCAAGAAAATATGGCGCTGTTCGGTATGGTTTTAAAGAGACCAAATGGGTCTCATTTAGCTTCTTTAGCTATTTAATCTTGTCGAACACCGGTTCTTTAAATCTCTTTAAAAATTAATCTAAGTGCACAGGTTTTAAGACACCTCTACCTTTCTTTAACTTCTTTAGTTATTACTCACGGATTAAAATAACCGAACATTAGTTTCTTAAGAATTAATCTCAGTGCGAATTAAGAAATGTTGCGAACAGCCCCTATGTGTCTCACTATTCAAACTTTGCTTAATTTCTAATGGGAATTGTGAACTTCAAAAGTATTTATTTGTCGAATTCGTCGTGAAAAAAATTATCTGAACGCTAATTATAGGACGATCTCTTCTGTCACTGTTTTATTTCCTAAAATTGGCTGTTCCTGTGTTCCATCTCCATAGACCATAGCACAAAACAAAGCGGCAGAGTAGCATACACTCGTTGAAGAGGCCAGAGACCCGAGAGATATCTTCCTACACTACACAAATGAAAAGGTATATATATTCTCTTCCCATGAAACCGGTTGTCGGGTGGCCGGTCGGTTTTTGCTGCCCGGACTGTGTAATGGAATTCAATAATTCTTTCTATTAACGGACTACTAAACCTTACCCCGATGATCAACAGCATTTCCATCTCCATCTCCGACGAAGACGACCTCTCTGGTCGCGTCCGGCTGCCTCCTCGGCCCAGGCGCCGCAAAACGGGACGTAATGCACGGCACGGACCACTCCGACGATTTTCTCGGGTTCTGATCCGGTGGTGGCCCGTTTTCTTCCTTGCGGCTTCTGTATTTCTCTTTTTCAAGGTCTCTAAGCACATGAGAAGAGCACCTGATATTGATCGGGTCACTTTGGATAAGGGATCAAGAGAGGATCCTGAATTGGAGGGCTCAATTGGCAATCTAAACCGGCTCGATCCAGTCACTAGAGCTGTTCGTGGTGGAAGAGAGCGTAAGTCTCTTCTAGTCGGTTATTTTATAACATCTTTTGTGCAATTTGGTAAAAGAAAGTGGCAAAGTGATATGTCTACTGGTACCGGGGGGGGGGGGGGGGGGGAACACTATTCTCTCCACATCTGCAATTAAGCTTCTGCTTAGCACACATTTACCCTTAAAAAGGAAATGCTTGCCTCAGTTAACACTAAAGTGTGCAATAAAAAGTGTGAATTGAGTATTCATAATGCTTTTTCAAGAAAGGAATTATCAACAGTGCGTACATAGTCAATTTTTGTTTTCTAAATAAACTGCAGTTTGAATAATTTCTTGAAACATAGCTTGTCTGAAGATACTGAATCATGAAGAGCTAATACGTCTTGATTTCCCTCCATCTGCTGGTTCCAATATTTCGACCGAAAGAATATTTTACAAATCAGGAGAACCTTGCCCAGAAGAGAATGCTACGAGGGTCGGGAGGTTCAATTCCTTCACAGGATATCCTTCTCTTCATGAAAGAGAAGAAAGTTTCAAGGTCTAATATTAAATCTCGTAAATTCAAAAGCCTAATTTTTTAATATCATTGCCAATGGATTTTCTTTTTCTTTCAGGTGAAAGGAGCACCTGAGGTGTATTGTGGATTCTACTGTGAGAATGGAGGCTTTAAAATTTCTGATGAGGATAAAAGTTATATGAGAAAATGCAAAGCAGTGGTATCAACATGTGCATTTGGTGGTGGTGACGATCTCTACCAACCTATTGGAATGACTGATACCTCTCTTCAGAATGTAATTGTTTTTTAAACTATCAAGTAAAAAGTAAAAGGGACTGCATTGGAAACAAAAATAATTTTGATTTGTACAGAAGTTACTTTCTCTTTAAAGGTTTATGTGTAATGAAGTTTTTAAATATATGATAAGGTTTCCTGAAGGATTGATAATGTATTTATAATTAAGCAAGCATGCTCTGTCAAACATTATTCTTGATCCCTTTTTTAAATCACAAGAGGAAAATGTTAGAGGCTGACTGCATTTAGGGATTAGCAATGCAGACTTCTCTACAATTTCAACAAGGCATGGTTCTTTTGCAAGTTGTAGCTATTGTAAGGCCTTCTGCTATCTCTCAATCATTAATGAGAACAGAACTATTCAGTAGCTTTTTTATGGCGCTATGCAGGTTTGTTACGTAGCATTCTGGGATGAGATCACCCGATCAAGTCAGGAATCAGAAGGGAAAGTTATTGGTGACAGGAGGATGATTGGAAAGTGGCGTATTGTTGTTGTCACAGACCTCCCTTTCTCTGATCAACGTTTAAATGGGAAGATACCTAAGGTGTAAAAAAAGGAGAGAGACTTAACATTGCATATTTTCATACTGCACCATGGTCGGCCCCCCTTATGGCACCAATAATGACTGATGCTTTTGCTTTTTCTTCTATGCAACTTTTAGTTCCTATGTGTTTTGTTTAATTGGGACTATCGGCGATATGCTAAATCGGTCAAATTGAGGTTTACTTTCAATTTTAAAAGCACAAATGATAGCAAACTATGTTCTTACTTTTTGGTGGTTAATCATACTGTTTTTGGGTAAATGGAGTGTATCATTGAGCAAACTATACGTGCTTCTTAATTCATGAATAATAAAACGAAGCTCTCTACATGAATCAGATTCTGAGCCACCGGCTATTCCCAGAAGCCAGATACTCAATCTGGGTTGACTCAAAATCCCAGTTCAGACGGGACCCTCTAGGCGTTTTTGAAGCACTTCTCTGGCGCACTGGCTCTGTGTTTGCAATCTCTGAGCATGGGGCCCGAAGTAACCTGTATGATGAAGCCAAAGCTATTGTCAGAAAAAATAAGGCAACGCCAGAAGAGGTTGAGATGCAGTTGAAGCAGTATCGGTTGGATGGTATACCTGCAGATAAACGCTTTAATGGCAAAAAAGGTTAGTTTTGGAATTTCATGGTATTTGCTAGTCAGAACACTTCACAATTCTTGACAATGAGATTCCTCTTTCCTTAACCAAATTAAACTAAAATTAGTCCGCAGGTAAATTTTATCGTACAGGACCTTGCCAACCATTGTGAACCATTCATCACTTTAAATGAACGAACAGGATTTAGACTGCTGACATCTTATAGAGTTCCTTTTTTCTTTAGTTTATACCAGCATGGATCTAATCCATTAGTTTTATACCGGACAACTAGATTGAATAGCGGGATTCTGCTTTTAAGATGAGAAACAAAGGACTTGGGGGGGGGGGGGGGGGGGGGTGCAATGAAGTCATTTTTTTTTTACACGAATGTAGTTTGTTTTAAGATTTTCATATATGTCGAAGTACAAGAAATGTATGTGCTCACTTTTCCAGATAAACTATTTGTGTTAAAAGAGGTATTGTTAATTGAAAATATAACTGTTTATTTCTTATCTTTCAGCTCTGGCAGAGGCATCAATAATTGTAAGAGAACACACTCCCTCCACCAATTTATTCATGTGCTTGTGGTTCAATGAGGTGGTTCAGTTCACCTCGCGGGACCAGCTGAGCTTCCCTTATGTCATGCGACGGCTAAACTTGACGGGTGTGAATATGTTCCCAGTTTGTACCAGAAAAGATCTGGTCAACAGTATGGGTCATAAACGGAAGGTCAAACCCCTTCTCCGAGAAAGTAGCACTGGATGAGTGGATAGGAGTCAGGTAGAGAGGCTTTTACTAATTTGACCTTTGTTTTATAATTTGTTATGTTAGGGCTAGATTTCAAGTTAACTAACTGTCAGTTTTGGTTTACAATTTTCATGTGTTTGGCATTCCAAACATGTACATGAAGAGGTTAAACTAATTGGATTTAGTCAAAATCATGCTCCCAGTATTGTGTTTATATTATTTTTTTTCTTTTCCTTTCTTTTGGGAAACGAAAACTAATTTGGATTTGCAATCGGCAGATACCAAGTGTGGTTGGCAAATGGCAAGTTTTGCCAGAACAATAGAACATATTGGGCCAGCACTCTTAATCTAATCCAGTCACCTAATTGGTTGTAGTTCAAGAAACCCAGCCCATTAGTTGGCACTGACCTCTAACACAGTCAGATAATAACTTAATTGGGTGTACTTCAAGAAACCACAACCCATCAGTTGGCATAGCTTGACTATATGTTTTAGTCAAATTTATTTTGGATTACGCCATGTGTCACATCAAACGACCCATAAATAGTAGATGTAGCTTCAATTTTCGGATTTAATTTCCACATGATGTAAAAAATATTTTAAAGATTTTATTAAAAACTTCCAAAACATTTCTTACACCAAAACATCAAACATTAAACAATCGCCTGAAGCTTTAAACCAAACAAAGCCTTCAGGCGAAATCTCCTCCTTACAACCAAAAAGCAAATCAACTGAACATGTCCTCAGGCACAAACTGTACTGACCATTAATATGTCTCCATTCATGCCAGCAACCTGTTGCATGTTGCATTATTCCAATTTCCAACTCTTCCATTATATCATTCTTTCTCCTTTCGGAGTTGGCAACAGAACAGATTTGCTCTACTAAAAAAGCATTGTCAATTTATATTTATTCCAAGATTTTGACCCTTAGTTGTACTCTCAGCGGATTGTATCAGTACAGTCCAAACTTCAGTGGCCCAGTACAGCATCAATGCATGTGGAGATGTCGTCAGATACATGAAATGTGTAAAATCTTGTCTAGACTCTACATAGATTGATTGCATGGTTAGTTATCATCTCATTGTATTTTTCTTTGAAGTGAAGAAAATATTTTACTAAATGGCTTTTTTATTTGTCTAATTCAGCTATAGCGTAAAAGCGCTGTTTTCTGATCTGGCATTTGGTCAGGCTGCGTTGGGTTATTTTAACTATAAAAATATAATATGTCGTTGGCAAGCGTCAACTTTTTTGTTAAATACTAACTATAAAATAATACTGACATAAAGTTGAGTTCTTAATCATGCCCCGCCAAAAGTTAAATTATCGAGCAACCAAAACAACAACAAAAAAACTAATTTTTAATAAACAAATTTTAAATTTAAATAAAATATTTTAAGAAATTCTGCGGTCTCATTTTAAACTGTAGATTATATGTCAATAGAGCGAAAGCTGCTGTACATAATGTGCTACATTGTACCTCTTCTAAACCCGTAGAAAATAATTGTGATAACTTTGTTGTAACTCAAAATTGTGGTATACTAAATCTCTCCTCTAATATTATATATTACTACCACAGAAATGTGCTACATTGTACCTCTTTTTAAGTGCAAAGTAAAATTTCATGAAAAAAAAAAAAAAGTTGAAAGTAAAATGGATAGCTATATCTGGCCACTAGCTAGGCGTGTGCACTAAAAAGCTGAACACAATTAGCCACCTTGTCTAATTCCTTTTGGGAAAGTTCTTTCGTCGTTTATCTCTTGTACACAATATATCTTAGTTTACATTTTTTAATGCTATAAATTTGGGTAAAGTCATGAAAGTTTGATAGGAAATATAGGCTTTAAAGACTCTAACAAGTTTTTATTGCGAATCCTAAGTCCTTTTCGCTTTCCCTTTGTTTCTTGCTTTCCTCGTTGCTTTGTTTGGCTTTATATATGTTGCCGTTTCTTTCTTTAATTGTTCACACGAGTTATCTTGCTTTTCTCAATTACTTTGTAAGATATCCTTCAATACCATACAATTCAATGAAATGTCAATAGGTATTTTTTGGACGAAATGATCAAAATAAAGGAGGGAAGAACAGTATATTTTTTTATATTATTGATTGTGATGTAAAATAAGAACAATAATAAGAAGCCGAAATTTTTATTAATACCACTGTAAAAAAAAAAACCACAAATTATGGGGAATTCGAAAAATAACAAGAATGAGGCCGCAGATTGACGTTGAGGTGCTGGTATTTTTTGAATTCTCCAATTTCAGTGGTGTTTTGGTTTATATATATATTTGAAATGGTATAATAAAAATTTCGGGATAAGAAGATATGGAGTAAGCCAAACTAATAATTTGTGTAGTTGTTAAGTGAATGTAAGCTCTTCATATACAATCTTTCATTAGTTATTCTTATTTGGAAAATAAATATATTGACAACAAACTTATTTGATATCTAATTCAAAATCTAAAAATTATAAATTCAGATATATTTTCTATACATTTAGATAGGATGATTTGTTTATTAGATTTAATACGATTTGAAAATCTATTTGATAATTAATCTTTGAATATGATTCCATCTGAAATCCATTGGTGACCAAAAAAATGTTGAAATAACACCGAAAATTTGGTACAAAATTCATCAAAATGACAAATAAAAAAAATGCATCTGTACATTAGCTTTTTGTTTCAATTAATTTTGGTGGTTGTTGTCGTCAAAGAAATTTGGATGTCCATATATTAGATCCAGAAACAAAAATGTGACCATTAAATAAAGTTGGATGTAGTAGGTTGATATTGATATGAATGTGACCGGTTGGATTAATCCAATTATTTACCCTATTTAAACCAGCAGTCAACAATTTTCTCAAACAAAAGTTTCATTGATATGAATTTGGGATGCACTAATTTCTTTACTTATAACTAATTAAATTTGTGTGGATTGCATGAATTGGATAGTTATATAATAAAACACACAAATTATGGACGGTTATTTTGTGTGATAGAGGTGTAATTATGGTGATATATGGTGGAATTCGGATCACCACTGGTGCTGAAATGTCAGAAAACGGACCCCTATGTTTTAATAGGCATCAAATTTAAATTGTTTAATTGTAAGTTAATTTCAGCTCATTAAACCTCAAGTACTTAAAAAAAATACAGACTCATATATGGTGTTGGTACACTTACTAGATTAGAACCGTCCGCACTAATAATTTGATGATTTAAGATAATTTAAAAAAAAATAAAAATTAGCAATTCGGATATAATATCAATAATATCAATATAATTCATTATTTCAAATGTAATATGATTTGAAATATTAATACTTTTACAAGGTAAATAAAAGAGATAGAAAATTATATAAAGAATATAAAATAAATATTGTGTTCTATAATTCGTCAAATTTGATAATAATTCGAAAATGTATGAAAAATAATAATTTTGATATAATACAAATATTATTCAAAACTTTGTCATTATGATTGTAAGGTGGTCCAATACTTCCTATTTTTGAAAAATTAACATCAATTTTTTCATTAAAAAATAATATTTTATTTGCTAAAAAATGAAAAAAAAAAAATCTCACATGGGAGTATAAAGCTGTTGAAGAGAGAAGAAACTGAAAAAATCAATATAAGATAAGTTTATATTAAACGTTTGCACTTTCTTTTTATTTCTGATGATTTCAAATTAATTTCCAAATAACATGTATCATGGTATGTATTTTCAACAGACCAGAAGGAACAAGAGCATTATTGTGACTCTTTTAATTTTCAGATTTTTTGTAATGACATTAGTTTTAAAAATGAATGAAAATTAAAGAAATTATAGCATTGTTACTAGGGGCAGACCCAGGACCCCTCCTATAGATTTTGAATTTCTATGAATATCTATAGATCCGGACTAACTTTATCTTCCTGAAATTTTATTTGCTCCTTATATTTTTTTTATTTGTAATTAGGATTAAAATTAGGATTTTTTTTTTATTTTGATTGGTAAGTAGAATTAGAAGTTAGAGCATTATTTTTTTATCTAGTATCTGATTAATTAATGAGTTTGAACTCAGAAAATCCTGAATTTGTCCCTGATTGTTACAGTTTTTATAGAGATTTATAAAATAAACCCCATCAATGCTATCTTTATTTCTGATATATAGAAAAAAAAATACAGTAATATGAATAAAAATAATGAAACGTTTGGGTGTTGAAAAAATGAAAAGTGCAATTATTTGGAGAAGAAAAGAAAAAGGAAAAGTTGGAATGGCATGGGGGTGGACTTTGGGAGGTGATTCATTGGATTCTACTGGCTTTCAGGCTTTTGACCTCAAACCAAAGATTCTTAGAAAGGGCACAGAAACCTACACCAGACTTGTCAAAAGATAAAGAATAGACTACATCGCAGTATCTCACTGTGTTGGTTGAGTTCTTCTGTGCAGCTGTTTCCTTTAATATTTCAGTTCTCGCGCTATTTTGCCGAAATTTCTATAAGTATCCTTATAATTGTTCTCCTACTCCTTTTCTTTTAATATCTCCGCACTTAACTTCCATAACTATTGTGGGAACCGTTTTTCCACAATTTTCTTATATAATCCGTATTGTTCCTGTACAATTTCTAAAATATTAATACATATGAATAAAAATATCTATACTTATGCACGAAAGTATTTTAACGTAAATAATTGTCTCTCCAACCAAATCTCCCAAACTGTCCTCACACTATAAATACTTGTGGGGACAGTCAAACTAAATGGGAGGACCATGCACGTTTCTAAAAATATCAATATTGTCAAAAAAAACTATATGGGGGACCGCAATACTTAATATTTTTTTACATATGGTGTTGGATGACATTTGAAAGTATTAATATCAAGTATTGAAAATATTTATACCTATACACTGAAATATTTATATGTATGTACATTATACAAAGTTTAATCTTCAGACGTTTGATCATACTAAGTTACACATCAAAGTATTAATATCTTATTTTGCAAATATTAATGTCTTATTTTGCAAGTATTGATAGCTATGCACTGAAATATTTATACCTATGAGATCAACTATTTTTGTTATAGAAAGGTTGATGCGTATTAATATTTTATTTTGCAAGTATTGATACATATGTACTGAAGTATTTATACCTATGAGGTCAACTATTTTTGTTATTAAAAGGTTGATGCGGAGATACGAGTTCCGCACTACTTCATTAGAAGAAGGTTGACGCGGGACCATTGGGGGACTGAAAAAAAGAAATCATCATATCAATTTACACATGCAAGTATTAATATCTTATTTTACAAGTATAAATCTCTTATTTTCCAAGTATTTATATATACCTATGAAGGTTGATGCGGAGACAAGTGCAGGAACTGAGAAAGAGAACCAAATAATAAGTGTGGACCATAGTACAACCTTTCTTTACTGTAACTGCGGGGAGAGGTACTCTGGTATCTCAAGCTCTATGAATGAATCAGTGGAACGAGTAACATAATAGAGGGCAAAATAGAAGGAAAATAAGGGTAATCAATCAAGGAGAGAGGAATTAGAGATGCCGGTACGAAGTCAAGGAATACCGGGTTACCTTGGTACGTTATCGCAACTGACAAGGGTGAGATGCACTACAAACAATAAAATCAACAAAAACTGTTGTACTGATACAACCAATTCAGTACCAAACTGATACTGGTACAAGCATCTCGGTACTGGTACAAGCAACTCGGTATTGGTACATGCGACTTGGTACCATACTGTTCCGGGTGCAGTTTTGATAATGCAAGATGCGGTCAAGAAAAGAAAAACAAATCAGGAGACTCTTCGGCAAAATTCCTACCCTTATTTTAGCTGTTCAAAAACCATTTAATTTTCTGTTTTTTAACCAATTTTTGCTTCTATTTGAGCTTTTGCATTTGTTTTTATATTTGTTACAAAACTCATGTAACCTTACCATTATTAATGGAATTAAATATGTGCTTGACTCATGTTTTTTCTCAAAAAAATATTCTGCAGTAGAAATTGTGAGAAAATCAAAAGAGAAAACCAGAACGCTGGTCGTGGTCGGTACGTAACTACCTATTAATTATACCTAACATATATAATTTTAAGATAAAATAATTTAGCTCATCAGGATATTTTTATTCTTGACCTGTCTACTAAGAAAATAAATCTGCTGTGATTCTCGGGGAATCACAGGATCCTGCGATCCAATCTCAACTGTTGGTCTTTCTTGAGATGCGTGCATGAAAATTTACTTTTCCGAGAATGTTTCCGAGATCCGCGCACGGAAAAATTTCAACTGTTGATCTCGGAATTTCAGAATCCTGCGATCCCTCTCGGAATCGCAGCAGATTCGGACTCGTCTAATAATGACACGCACTACATCATCATGTTGATTCCATATAAGTTATTCGGGTATGTCATATGTGTGAATTTCGTTAAAAATTTATACAAAATCTACACTTGTTCGAATAATATATATAAAGAGTAAGACTTAACTACTATAAATAATATAGAGCTATCCGTATTATTATCTTAAAAATCTATTGTATAAATTTCAAACTTCGATCTAAGTAGCTCAGTAAATTGGCTATATAATGAACTTGTAGAATACCAATTTTTATTATTTTTATAATTTTTTTAATATTTTTTATAATTTATGAAAGATGATAAAAAATAGCTTAAATAATTTTTTATATTTTTAAGCCATTTTTTGTCATCTTTCATAAATCATAAAAAATAGTAAAAATAGTCTAAAAATAATAAAAATTGATATTCTACAAGTTAAAAATGGTTATAATTGAATAAATGATTTTGCGATTGTAAATTTTGTAGTCAATAATGTAGTAAAAACACAACCTCATATTATATTTTTAAAGTTATTGTAAAATCACCTAGTAAAAAGTAAAAAACACAAATATTTGATCTTGATGGAAGGACTTGTATTTTCTTGCTTCTCTTTCCTCATTAAAAAATGTGTTCTTTGTGTTTAAAGTGTTATTTAATCCTTAAAATAATGCTGACTCTTTTTATATTGCTGCAAACATTTCACACAATTAGGTTGTTCTTCATTATATACAATTTTAAAATTGTAATATTTATTTTTCAAATTTGCATGCAAAATTTTAAAAGAAACTGTTTCATTTTAAAATTCAATTTATCCAAGTTCTAATAGAAGTTAGATTGACACTTTTATTTAGAAGGTGTGTTCCTCATAACTTCTAATAAAAAAACATTAAATATTTTTTTATTAAAGAATTCCGCTACACTTCAACTGTTTAATATCTTTTATATGTTATTTTTGAAAATTAAATCTGCGACTTTTCTGTAGAGAGACAAAGCTCGTGCCACTGTATTACGACAACAATTTAGCATATTAAATATTTAAAATTCCTTTTCTATTAAAAAAAAAATTTGAATGAAAGGATTATTTTTTGTTTTCATTCAAAGTCTTGAATTCAACTCACGTCTTTGTAAAATTCACTGCAAAATAGAGGAAAATCGAAAGAATATTTTGAGGGTTGCATACAAATTATTTTTTTATTCGAAAGAATCTTCGATTGGATCCTAATTAGACTTTTATTTTTAGATTAACCATACGAAGCCACCTGTGATTTAAAAAGAGAGAGTAAAATTTACGTATACCCTTCAAAAATATTGAAATTACGTATTACTCCTCTAGTGTTCATAATATCATATTTACCTTTCTAAATTACAAAAAATCACAAATATATACAATTAATTGTCTTCTTCTATTTTTTTTAATTTATAAAGTACTCATCTATCTTTCATTAAAATTAAATAAAAAACATGTATTAAGATAAATGTAGTCTTTTAATTGGCTAGTTATAAGAGCAAACTGTTCATATTCTTACTCGTGACACGTACATACACAAGTAGGGCTACAAACGAATCAAACCAAATCAAACTTACCCTAGTTTGATTTGAGTTTTAATAAGATTCGAACTGAACTAGTTTGATTTGTTTCAGAACGAACTTCAATCAAATGAGTTAATTGCAAATTTTTCTTTTCGAATCGAAGTCAATTGAATCACGAACTACGAGCTTTTTTGGCAGCCCTACCGCCCTTAGTTATTTTTTTGAAAATTAGATAGCTTAAACTAAGCATTGCATTGGATTGGCTATTTTTGCGAGTTGAACAGCTTTGTATTTTTAGGGATTTTGATGTTTTTATAATTTGGTTTTGTAAATAACCTTTTTTAGTATCAATATATCTATGGGCGGCATTTCGCCGCCAACCATAGAAAAAAACATTGCATGGATCTTATCTGATCATATCAGGTACCTATTTGTACATATTTGAAATTAAACCTTGATTTTGCACTGAGCCACTGGCGTTGCTCTAATTTGAATGGTACATGTTAATTTGAGATTCAAACCTAAATAGTTCACGAACCAATTTTGAACGAACTATATCCAGTTTGAGTTTGAGTTTGAATAAGATTCGAACCGAACTGGTTTGATTTGTTTCAGAACGAACTTCAATCGAACGAGTTAATTGCGAACTTTTTTTTCCGAATCGAAGTCAATTGAATCACGAACTACGAGCTTTTTTTGGCAGCCCTACACACAAGCATATGCCTAATGCCACTATGTATACATCACAAGCAGAGAAATGCACTATTTGCTCTCAGATTCCTTAAACATGTTACATATTTTTTTTATTTTTTAATAGATGATAAAATGTAAACTTTATAAATTTAAATGAGTAAATAGAAAACATAATAAATTTAATAAATTGGCACAATTTAAAAAATTTAGAAGGGTAAATGTGATATTATAAATTTTAGAAAATAGTACATAATTTTGAGTTTTTTTAAGGGTATACATGAAATTCTTCCAAAATAAAATAACACAAAACCATCCGACTCTGCAACCATTTTATAATTAAATTTTGCAGGTGCATTAATTGGCATGAAACTGCGAGTATGTTTGTCAAAATTTTAAATTATCTTCTTGGGCATAGGGCAACTATATACTTGTTTATATATGCTGCATCGGATTGGTATAGCTCGTCAGCTCTACCTGCATTTGACTGCATGTTACACAAAGGAAACATTCAATTATCATGTCACGATTTTTTTAGTGGATAAATTACCTTAACATTTTGTTTGGATGGAGAGTAGAGGAAGGAATGGAATGGAAAGGAAAGAAAATTTATCTCGAATCGTATTTTGTTGATAAAATTATATCAAAGATGAAGGGTACATGAGGGATAACTTACATGCTTGTAATTAATATAATTGATTTTTTCTCTAATTTGAGGTGTAACGGATGGAAAAAAATTAATGCAAATATTTTCAAAAATATGACACAAATGTCTAACTCTATATCTTACCTATATAATTCTCATCAAAATTTCTTTGTCACAAATCTACTGCAACCACTGAATTTCTCATTAACCTTCTAAATTTTAATTAACCATATAAGAAATAAGACGAGAAGAAAAGTTACATTTATTTTCTCTTGTTAATCATCCAAACACGAATAAATTAAAAATATTAATCTTTCTTTCTATTCCATTCCATTTCATTATATTATTCAGCTCCCCTCCCTTCCTCTACTCTCCATCCAAATAAGATGTAAGAATAAAGTAAATTAATAATTCAAATTTATCTTTTGAGGTTTAAATTTAAATTTTTAATAAAAAATCAAGATCGTGATGAGAAGTAAAAAAATAAAGTTAAGTGAATGATAATTAAATGGAAATTTAACATAAAAAATACAAAAGAAATTGTAATATTTTTCTCGCTTAATGTGGAATCAAATGTACAATCCCGATTTTTATATTACAGTAATATCACTATTTCATTTGGCTCCTACTATTGTCGCCATCCCCTCACTGTGATTTGATGCTACATTACCTGTTTGCTGTGACCAATTAAAATTAGTTTCTAGACTTTCTGTTCATTTGAAAAGAAAATTAAGAGAACAAAAATTGCTAAGTCAAATAGATTTCGCCAATTATCACAAAGGGAAAAACAAATGAGGGTATGTTTGGTTGGACTGATAGTAGGATATTTTTTGGGTTAGGCTATTCAGAATAGTCTATTCAGTGTTTGATTGGATTAGAATAGTTAGAATAGTGAATTCAAATTTTGTCTTATTGAAATATGCTATTTTTAAGGGTTTTGAAAATAGCTAGAATAGCGAAATTTTAGAATAGTAAATGAGAATAGAGAAAAAATAGTGATTTTCAGATTAATGTGAAAATGGTGCTATTCGGATTAATAAAAATGTTGTTTTGATTGTATATGTGGAATAGTGAATAGCTGTAACTAATAAAGAATAGTGTTAACAAGGTGTTAATTAAGAGGAAAGATAGGCAAGTGGGATCTCAAATGAATTGTCACGACGTGGAGATAGCGGAAAGTGGTATCAAATTTGTCATTTCGGAATTGTGTTGGCGGAAATATAAAAAGAAGCATTTTTTTCTCTCATTTCACATTTCCGAATAGTAGCTATTTCAACATTTACAAGGAATAGAGAATAGCAGCTATTTTAGCTATTCTGAATAGCAAAAATATTGTTTGGATGTACATTACTATTCCGAATAACTTCTATTCTATAATAGCCTCTATTCTTGCTATTCTTGTGTCATCCAAACATAGCCGTGCAATTTTGATTTAGCTATACCAACTTGTTGTTTTAATTTTTGACATGCAATTTTCGTATTTGTAGGATTTTGAAGATGTTTAACGTGTTTTTTATTCTCAATAAAATGATGACAAATTTGAATAACATACGCACTTTTTTCTTTTAGATTGTGCTCCAGACGGAGGGAAGCAGAGGAAAGGAATGGGAGAAACACTGTGCGGGGGTGACCCTCACCTCAGACTGTCCCTGTCCGACGGTTTCACCTGCTTCAGAAGAGAAGAACCGGAGAGGGAGCGGAGGTGAACAAGCACTGTTCAGAGGCAAGAAAAGTTCAGCATTGTGTTGATTTTTGACGACAATCGTCACCCCAAATCAGAATATAAAATCACTACTATGCGGAGGTGAGCCTCACCTCTGATCTCTACCCTTCCTTCTCTTCAACGAAGAGTTTCCCATCCGTTCTCAAGCACACTCTAAGACCTGTTCGGCGTTTTACTGTGTGTGTGGAAAAAAAAATTCACTCTGATTTTGTGAAAAAAACCCCACTCGCACATTATTGTTTCAGTTCAAATTGGACCTGAGCCTATTTCCGTTTCTGTTCCCAAGACGTGACCGAACAGGGCCTAAGTTTCTCCGTTGCGGCTAGGGATTTGTCATAGGTAAATCTTGGAGGATGGGCAACTAATTACGACTTGCGGTGGTCAAGAAGATACAAAAATGTAGTAGACCATCAAGGGTCCAGTGGCCCCATGTTGCCTCCATGTAGCCACCCTGACTATTTTCAATAGCGCCTGATGTTCTATTTGATTGAAATATCAATTTAATTATTATGAAAAGAAAACAACTTACCTGTCGATTTCATATATGTGTTAATGTTTACAAAGTCATGCATTTGTCTGGTGTACTAGTCACCTACTCTTACACAGTTTTATTATAATTATAACAATTCAATTATCATAACAACAACAACTCCTCTTTTACTAAAAATTTCAAATGTAAACCATTAATTTTATTTCAAGTTAAAGTAATGTATTCATGTCCAAAAAAAAAATCTAAAATTTTAATTGGTCTGAACTTTTAAGTAAATGCATTGTTTTAGAATAAAATAAAATCGACACTTTTCATTTCTAATTTGGAATTTATATTTTGAATGATGGAGCCAATGTATCCTATTGAGCCAGAATATTTGTTCAGAATAATTTTTTTTTATGTATCCTATTGAGCCAATGTATTTCACCTTCATCTTAAAAAAAAAAACCCGTTAGTACCAGCAAAAAACGCTTTATTGACAATCTTAAAAACATCTTTGTTTAGAATCTCCTGTTGACTATAGTGACAAACGAATAGTTCGAGTTCAGTTCGGCGGAGTCAAAAATTTGTGATTCGGAAATAATTCAAGTATAATTCGGAAATAATTCAGTACCACAATGACGCAAAAAAACCGTATTTTTGCGATGAAGGTGACGTCAAAAAATTAGAACGTATTATACGTTTTTTTTGCATTTTTTTCAGAGTTCAGTTCAGAAACGTCAAAAAACAAATAAAACGTGAATTATTCGCGTATCATGTCACTATGCTAGTGTGGAGTCCAACCAGAGATGAACCACACAGTTTAAATTTTCAATTCCCGGCGCAGAAAATCTTGGTGCATTGAGTGCTCTACTGCTCTGAGCTCTCCATAGAGTACTGTGCGAAGCTAAATTGCTGAAAGCTGTCTAAGTTGAGAGTCGGAGAAGGGGGCCTTTTGCACCTTTATTTGAACCCACTTGATTAGTTCTCTTTAGAAAAAGGAAAGCCTTTTTGCATATCACCACCAGTGGGCAAAAGTTACGTGTGTGTGTTGTACACTTGTAGTGCTGCAGTCTGACTTCTCTCAACGCTCGCCAGTCGCCTCTTTTCTTGTCTCGATACTGCCAGTATTTAGAGAGAAGAAATGTACAGGGCAATTTTATGCTTCAAACCCTAAACATCTTAGTATTTGCATTCAACTAGTTTATTTTTTTAAAAGATTAGCAAGCGAGTTGCCCACTAACGATTTGTATTGAAGATAAAAAAGTTTCATGTACGAAGAGAAGACCAGTTGTTAGTTCACATGTGCTATATGAAAAGTGTTTTTGTTAGCACTTGAGAGTAGGTTCGATGGGCATCTGACCTACTCTGGTTCGATGTGTTTAATCACCGTCATTTGCTTTAAGATTCGTGCGGAACGCTTTAAACTTCGTGCGTGTATGTTTCAATTTTCGTGCGCACAAATCTTAAAGTAGGTCCGACGGTCATCATGCTCGTTGAACCTAAAAGTAGATCAAAATTTTTATGAGTAGATAAAAGAATTTACTGATACAATTAGTAAGTTGTGGACTATTAAAGGAATGACTATTAAAAAAAATTAGTATGCTACCAGGTAGGTTACTCATACAAGATTTTTCTTCTAGATAAAAAAAAATTAATGGATATAATATAAAATATATGTGCATTAAAACTACGTTAAAAAAACTAAGAACTTTAATAATATGCTAATATGTAGATTTTTTATTTGTTACTATTTATTTAATAAGAAATTATTCAAATAATCAAACCATTTCTTTGAGTTGAAATTATTACTATCATTAACCAGCAAAAATAAAGAACCTTCGTTCAACTCATCAATAGAAATCATATAGAAAGATGGTATAAATAAATTAAATATTTCAAAATATAATATTTGACCATATTCTGATTTGAGTATACAATAATATAATAAGATATATTTAAACACAACCTAATAACAACAAAACCCATTCCCACAAAATACAAGTATACATGGACATGGATGCAAAATGACCAAGTAGAATAGAAAAAGGGATTCTAAGACAAGCCATAAGCTCTTTTACGACAGAGGACAACATGGTATCTTGGGGGCATTTCTTTTCTTTTGAGAAATGATTAAGGCCCAAAACAAGAGGAAGCACCCAATTAGACCCGGTTGGGGTGTTCTCGGGGCTCGCATTTTACAATTCTACCCTTGCTTTTATCCCCCACTTTCGTCCCTTTTTATGCCTCTTTTGGCCTTTTCTTTGGTGTGCTTTACTTAAAAGAAGGTTTAAACATTCTTTGAACAAACCCAGTTTTTGTCTTTCATGCCCAATGCCTTCATGTAGGATCTAATCTAATCTACCCCTTCAAACATCATATTATTTTATTCTTTAGAAAAAATTATAACAACTTTTTTTGCATGTATAAATTTTACAAAATTTAAACTTCAAACTTTAAACAAATAAAGTAAGGTTGGTTCAGTTACTTAAACTTTGTTTGTTCAGAATCAGAGTATCTCTTCTGACAAAATGACTTTCGGTACCCATTTTGTTAAGAAAAAAAATAAAAAAAATCAACCTACCAACTATATTTCCTGCTTTTTTCTAAAGAAGATATTAAAAGATACCAACCAAGTACATTCATTTTAAACGATGTACAACAACCATCAACGACCAGTTGAAACTTAACCAATAAATAGAATTCACCTTTTTAGTATTGATAGTTTGATTTGGGACAGTGCTACGGTGCTACGCGTATATAAGGGCCTTCCGTGCTACGGCTCACTTTTTGAGTTTTCAAAATTCAAACGGTCGATCCGAACCGTTCAACATGATCTCCATATGAATATGTACTTGCAAACCAAATTTTACATTTTTTAGAATTTTTTTACTATTTATTAAGTCACTTTGAAAAAACACTAATTTGTACACAACAATAAACTTTTCTGCACCATTGGATCAGCGATTTTCAAAGTGGCTTAATAAATAGTAAAAAAATTCTAAAAAATGTAAAATTTGGTTTGCAAGTACATATTCATATGGAGATCATGTTGAACGGTTCGGATCGACCGTTAGAATTTTAAAAACTCAAAAAGTAAGCCGTAGCACGGAGAGGCCCTTATATACGCGTAGCATATTAGCCAGATTCGTTTGATTTGATACCCTCTTCATTTTCTTAGTGTATGGCTATATCCTATATGCAATTGTTTGATATTAAAAAGGTGAAAGAGACGCAGATACCCAAGCTATTTCAAAAAGTCTCCTTTTTCCTAGTTATTGTGAAAATTTAAACACACACTTCCGTTGCATGACCTCAAGAAAAGGCCAATTTACCTCCATATTTTAATTTCTCGAAAATGTACATGCAAATAGAAAAGTTAAGTGTTCTTTTTTACTCTGTGATTATAATATATCATGGTCAATGGCCCTTGAGCCAACACTTACCTGTTTGAAGCCTTTGGGTGAAAATGAGGATCTAACTCCTCTGCAATAGTTCGGACATAGAATATCCAAACAATATATTATGAGATTTTGTCTTATTGATTCTTATTTTCTTTTAATTTTTAAATGTCATTAAAGAAATTTTTAGATTAATTAATAATTGACTAGTGATGTCTTCATTTTTTTTCACTTTTTTTTTATATCATTGAAGAAATGTTATTTGTCATTTAATATGAGATTTTTTTTTATGAAAATATATCAAAAAGATTAAAAAAATATGTCATTTAAGGAATGCTATTTATGTGTAGATGTCATTAATATGTCATTTAAAGAATATTATTTGTTATTTAGTCTAAATTATTTTACGAAAGTATGTCATTTTGTATGAGATTTCTTTTTGTTCTCTTATTAAATGGTAATTTGCTCATGGAGTTTTGAACCCTATTATCTCTCCAACACCTAGAACCAATATTTTTAAGAAATTTGTAAAAAAATTGACTTATATTTTATTTTATGTAATAAATAATTTGGTATTTTACAAATTGGTCAGAAGTCATAAATGAAAATATTTCAAAATTTGATATTTTACTAACAGTTATGATCATATAATATAACCTTAAAAACTATTACTTGACACAAGGTTAAAAATCAAATTCAACATTTGGTTCTTAAATCACTGTAATGTAGATTATGTAGTAATCCACAATTGAATTCCACTGCAATCTACAGTAAGAATTCTAGAGGAGCTAGACCCCTTGCATGCTAGACTGTTATGGGAAAATATATATAATGCACCCTGAGTTATAACAGACGACCCCATGTTACCCCTTTCCTTTTCCACATGAGACTGCTCAGTTATGTGTCCTAGAGGGGTTAGCACAGGATTTTTGTGAAAGTGAAATAAGAGAGAATAAAAACAAATTTGGTTTCCCGTTTCACATTTGGTGCATTTCTCTGCTCACCAACTAATTTGGCTCAGTTCATTCTCTGTCCTCTTCTTCTCTGTTCTTTGGTCTTGTACTAAAAAAGAGCTTCTATTCCTTTCTCTATTCAAAAAATAAGTGTGAATGGAGTTGGTAAGAGGTCAAGCACAAGAGCTAAAAGCTTCAAAATCACTTTCTAAGGAGAAATATAATAGCTCAAAGAGGTAACAAATTTTTATTATATTCGTACATTTGCTTTCTGTTTCTGTTGGATTTTTGTTATTGAATTCATGGTTAATTTCTTTGTTTATATTTTTAACAACAGCTTCTCTGGTGAGAAAGAGAGAAAAGTTTGTTTAGATTCCTCCATTAAAGTTACAAAACCTGTAACGGTAAGATTATTTGCAAATTTTCTTCTTTCTTTCTTTCTTTCTATTTTTTCTTTTGTAAGAGTAGGCATGAAGTTTCTTATATTGAGTTCAATTTTCAGGATAAAGGAAGTATAAGGAAGCAAAGTGAGGCAAATAAGAAAGTACCTCCCCGTAAATTAGGCCAGAGTCCCTTGAGGAAAGAGGTACAGAAAAGGGTTAATTAATCCAATTAATTAAGTCATATATACTCAATGCAAAAGGTAAACAAATAAGAAAAATGTAAAGTTCGGATAATTTGATTTGGATTTAATAATTTATAGCAGATCCTAGAGCTTGAGAAAAGATTACAAGATCAGATGGGGGTTAGAGGTGCCCTTGAAAAGGCTTTAGGATATAACCATGCTTCAATTTCTCTATCTAGTGACTCTTCAATGCCTCAGGTACTCTACTTTGTATAATTTGTTGATATTATCACTGATAATTTTTCATATTTGATCCCAATTTGTGTATTCTACTTTTTAGCCTACAAAGGAATTGATAAGAGAAATCGCACTACTGGAATTGGAGGTGAAGCACTTGGAACAGTATCTCCTATCACTCTATCGAAAAGCATTTGACCAACAAATCCCCAATTTATCCCCAAAAGAATCACAGTTGTTGTCCCCAATAACTGAAATTCCTAAAATCAGGGACAACTCTCCTAAAACCAAGAAATTAACCCAGCAGCAGAAATTTCAGAAGAAGAACTTCAAAGAACCAAGACCCAATCCAATTACAGATGATTGTGTAATGGTTCGTCAGGAGAAGTTATTAGATCAGGGTCCGGGAATCAATCGCAGCCACTCATCTCTATCTCAACGTGCCGTTTGTTCAGCCAGGATTTCACCCTCCGAGGAGAGCCTTGCAAGGGCGCTTAGATCTTATCACTCCCAACCATTTTCTTTTCTGGAGGTAATTTTTTGGTACCGGGTTGGTTTCTTTAGTTACTAAGTCAATTATATCGCATCTGGTAGGTGAAAAATGTCTCTATCAATTGAAAAGCTAAATGTTATATCTTCATACGCCTCTAATCCACAAAGAAAAAGAGTGTTCCTAATTGATTGATACGTGTAGCTTTGTTTCATATTCTATTCAGGGTTTTAATGGATTTAGTACAAGCAATATCAGTATTTATTTTTCAGAATTAACTTAAAATTTCCTTTTTCTATTATAGGACACAGAAAATGACAGTTCCGGTGTTATAAGCCTAGCTGACTATCTCGGTACGAATATAACAGAGCATGTTCCAGAGACACCTAACAAAATTTCAGAAGAAATGGTTCGTTGCATGGCAGGTGTATATTGCAAGCTGTCAGACCCGCCATTGGTTCACCATGCACCATCCATTTCTCCTGCCTCTTCTTTCTCTTCTACAAGTGCATTTTCACCTCAGTACTTGGGAGGTGACTTGTCAAGCCCTGGTTATAAAAGGGAGTCCACTCTTGATTCTAGGTTGATAAACCCATTTCGAGTTGAGGGTTTGAAGGAATTTAGTGGGCCGTACAATAACATGGTAGAGGTGCCATTAATTTGTAGAGATCAAAGGAGGCTAAGGGAGGTTCAAGATCTCTTACAATCTTATAAGTGAGTTCATTTTTGGTTTATAGAATTTATATATATAGGTCTTGAATTGTTTTGGGAATATGATTGGATTTGTTCAAAGTTACACTTCAGCTATGTAGCATGGACACTTAATAGAGTTGAGTCGTGTTCATGTCAGACAGATATCATGACTGTGTTTGTTCTACAATGACACTCGTGTTAATAGAAATTGAACTCCAAATGACTTGTATTGTGTCGTGCAAGACACTCATGTTTGTGGCTGTGCTACATAGCTTTGTAAGAGTGAGGGGCATTTTTGTCCCAATTAAACAGATGCATGTATGCAATGACATTATTACATATTTGTTATTTTGTATACATTCATAAACAAAAAAGGAAATTTTTACGCGTTTGGGATTGTATAATTATATTTAAATTGTTGTTTCAGGTTGCTTGTTTGCCGATTGGAAATGGTTGATCCAAGAAAATTGAAGAATGATGAGAGGCTTGCACTATGGATCAATATACATAATGCTTTGTTGATGCATGTAATAATCTTATTCTACATTCCAGACCCATATAAATATTTTTATAGGCACATCCATTCTTATAAAACACTGTATTTATGATTTGAACAGGCATACTTGGAGTATGGCATTCCTCAAAACAACCTGAAGAAGACATCACTTCTAATGAAGGTACTTGAATACTTTGTGATTTAAGATGAAATTTCTGTACAATGGCTCTGACAAAAAACTGTAATTTTCTCCAAACATACTTACAATTTTTAGCTATTTTTCCCAATTTAGGCAACATGCAATGTGGGAGGACAGAGTATAAATGTTGCGACAATTCAAGGATTGATTCTTGGATGCCATACTTATTGCCCTGGGCAGGTACATAGCAAATTATTCTCACTTGTTATATTTTAAAGATGGAAAAAGAATTGTTATCCTATAAAGTGTTGTCAGGCCTATAAAGAACAATTAGATCTATAAACCCAATCATTATTGTCAGTCATACAACCTAGGAAACACCATTACAATTTCATGTGAAAAATAGTTCCTTTTTGGTGAAATTATTGACTTCAAATTAAATAATCTTTGAACTTGTAAATAATATTTGTCTGCCTAGAGGTTACATTAATGTTTTCCTATAAATTTCTGTAGTGGTTCAGGACTTTGCTTTATTCAAAATTGAAAAACAAGGGAGCGAATGAGTTGCAAAGCTATGCAATCAACCATCATGAACCTCTATTACGGTTTGCGCTCTGCTCAGGCAGCCATTCTGATCCTGCTGTAAGTTCTCTCTGACACAAGTAAAATGTATCATTAAGAGATCTAAACTCTTTAATTATGATTTGATTGCTAATTTCCTTTTGCACTTTAATTAGGTAAGAGTTTACACCCCAAGGAGACTGTGTCAGCAGCTCGAGGCTGCCAAAGAGGAGTTTATGCGCGCAACTGTTGGCATATGGAAAGAACAAAAGATCATGTTACCCAAGGTGGTCGAATCATATGCTAAGGATATAAAATTGACTTCACAAGGTCTAGTTGAGTTGGTGCAGAGATATCTACCAGAGACGCTTAGGATGGCTATGCAGAGGTGCCAGCAAGGCAAATCAAGTAAAATCATAGAATGGGTGCCATACAATTTGAGTTTTAGGTACTTGCTAGCTAGGGACGTGGCTTTTCCTCATCTCAATTGACAAATTAGGTTGTAGCATTTTTTTTTTCATTAGGATCTGCTGTGGAGAATGATTGTGTGTAGCATAGATTGGCTGACTTTTTGTAATCATTTGTAGATAAATAGGAAGAAGTAAAAAAAAAAAAATGCAAACTATGCCTCACTTAGTGTAAGATTCTAATGTAAGACTCTATAGTTTGGAAGTAGTGATTTTTGTTACATCTATTTCTTTGTTTAATTGTGACTTACAAGTTCCATGTTCATAGTCAGAGGCGGAGCTACATTTTCGAACTATGAGGGTTAATCATATAAAATTTTTGTGCGGAGAATGAAGATTAATTTCACAGTTTCTTGATATTTTACTTTAAATTATATAGAAAATCATACATAAATATAAACAAATTAATAAAAAATGGAGTTCAGTTGGCCCCCATACCCTCTCTTTACCTCTGCCACTGTTCATAGTGTCTATGAGGGTTTGAATCTATAACCTCTAAGAAGATCACTCTATAATTTGTAGATGTTTTGCATATTATGGTCATGTAATAGAAATGTAAGAGAGAGAGAGTAATTATGAATGGTTTTATGAAATCAATTGTATTTCCATCATCCTTCAATGTTATAACTAACTCCTAACTGACATGTTGTTACAAAACTCTGTTAATAACATGGCTATTCATGAAGCGGAGGTGCTGCTCTGCTCTAGGCTAAAACTAGAATCTATCGAAAGGTGTCAAATTTGGAAGCAGTTCAATACCAATAGATAGGCTATTTCTTGTCTGCTCAAATCTTTTCCCAAGCAAGCAACAAGTTAGAACTGAATGACAAACCAAAAAAAAAAAAGTTAGAAATATAATTGTCGAGGTTACTGGACATGGAGGGATGCTTATGTTAGGCCCATATTTCTAGACTAAGCCCAGTTTACAACCCATAGGCGATGCTGCTGCTAAAGCTTGGTTTTTGAGGAGTCCATATCCTATAAAATAATACAAACAGAGAATTTGATCAAAAATTCGGATAAATTGTAATATATATTAGGAACATAATGCCGTGTTCTATCTTAGACAGTGATTAAACAATATCTCCATCAGATCATCACTTTTAACACGATGTGGAAACAAATAGAGTAAATTGAATTTCGAATTTTTTAATATTTATCTGAGCGTATTTTTTCCACATTGATTATTCCATCTACTTTCAAACGAATTTATTGTTCCTAAAAAAAATGAATTTATATTTTTATTTCTTACTTAAAAGTGAAGTCTTCTAGCTAATCAATTTTTTTGGGTCTAATCTTTAACTGAATTTGCACAATTAGTAATTTAGCTTGAACTAATACGTCAGATAAATAAAAAAAGTAGATACTAGTATTGTGTTCCTGCATTGTAACAGATACATAATATAAGAGAACAATAAAAAAAAATCTCATACAAAATTACATATTTTCATAAAAAAATTTAGACCAAGTGACAAATAATGTTCCTTAAATGACATTTAAAATGAGAAAAAAGGAGAAAGCGTAGATTCAGCGAGATAGAGAGCGCTCGAGAAACATCGACGAGTATGTGTGGCAAGTACATGTCTAAATAAATTTAGACTTCTATACGTAAATAAACATAAAAAAGATGCATAAAATAAAAAAAATGGTAGACTATTTGATTGTAGTTGATACTCAATTCAAAGTTTCATATTTTAATCACAGCCGGTGACAGATCAAAGGCATTTTGGTGCTTAATATAAGAATGAAGATATATATTTTGTAATTATTTTTATTAAAAGGTTCAGTACATTCTGATACTTCTTAGATTTTTTTTTAGAGTTGAACATGTGTCCCTCTATCTAGACCAGTGTTGTAAAAACCGTCCGTTTAGGCATCAGTCGATTAGTCGTTGGTAGTGATCAAACCGTCAGAAATTTTTCTGACTAATCGGCCGATTATTCCCGATTAATCGTTTGACGGTACCCTGTCCGTCCGACGAGCACATACCGTTATTTACAACACGGTCCAGACGACACGAGGATCGAGGCCCACGGTTATATATGTATATATAATTTATTTTGAACACATAAAATTTGTGTAGCCCCTACGTTTTTGTTTGGTATTTTTATAACATTTTTGCAATATTTTTGTAGCCATGTGAATGTGTGATTTTTTGTATGACTTATAAAAGCAGTATAAAATTGAAACCTTTTTACTTGGGCACTGTAACTGTTAGTTAAAAATCTTTAATATTGCCCAAGGGCTTTGAAATAAAAAAAAAATTAAAATCTTTAATATTTGGAATTTAGTATGTACACTGTCAAATAAAACATCCACCATAATATACAGTGGTTTGAAAATCGAGGGGTTTTAGGTTTTAGGGTTTGGGAAATGGAGGGAGCGGAGATAGGCCTGGTACTGGCCCATGCGGCGGAGCTGAGGTTGAAGATTAGCGAATGCATCCAACGAAACGGTGGCGAGAGGTTGGCGAAGGGCAAAATATACGAAGAAGAGAGAGACGACGAAGGAGAAGAAGAGAGAGAAGAGAAAGGAGACGTCGAACAAGATGCTCTCCTTGCCATATGCGATGCGCTAAAATCGCTTGAGGATCAGCTCGTGGAATTACAGGTATTTTTTCGTTTTATTTCTCTGTTTTTTGAGTATTTTTTGTTGATTTTGTTTGGTTTATACTCCAGTGACAAATTGACAACTATATACTTTTGGTGCCAGATGATTTCAGCCTAACATGAGCCCCAATTAAATTTAGATGCTATTATGCCCAGTCTTAATTAGGGTTAGCACATTCAAAAGTTTACACTTTTATAAAAATTCAGATAAGATTTTTTAATATTTATGGAGTATATAATAGTGCTAGTGTCACCAATTGTGAAGAGTGTAGAGGTCTGTGTGACTGCCAAGGTTTTTAAGCTGTTAAAAATAGAAAGAGATTTTGAAAAAAGGTTTCCACTTGAATAAGCTTCTTTCAAAGCAAATATAAGAGATCAATACAATTTTAAACAATTTAATTAGATTTAGGCAATATCCTGCATGGTTGTAAAAATTGATCAAAATCATCCCTTGATTCAGCATAATAGAAACATAGCTAGGCTTTATGAACTGAGCTAATGGGTATTCTTTTTGGTCCATTATGATTTCTCATTGCGGATTGAATATTTCTGCTCCAATATAATTGTCTAATTAGCCTCTTACAATTATAAAGCAAGTAAGAGAAAATACTTGGGGGTACTGAGTGTTTTTCTATATTAAAGCAAATAAATTATAAAAAGCCGACTGGTTTATTTCGGTCTTTTTTCATGCTTTAATACAAAAATCAACTCTGGTCTATTGATTTTTTTGTGGTCTAACTGTAATTTGGTTGGAAGCTGTCTGGCATTAGTTTTTCCATTCAGAAAGCTTGTGTGTGTTGCCTTTAGCACACTGCCTCCAAAATCATTCCGGACATAAGAGAAACTCTGCAAATGAGAAATACCCATTCATGCCCCTGGAAAACCACATTGATTTGAGTTGCGTAGGTGCTCATGTAAATTCGGTACTTAATGTTTACACCCATCTACACTCCCATTTTCCAAGGTTGAACTTTGAAAATTTGTATTGTTGTAAAATAGGATCTTCAACAGCAGCAGAGGTATGAAAGGGAAACGATCCTGAGCCAAATTGATCGAAGCCGAAGGGTTCTCCTAAGTAAGCTGAGAGAGTACAAGGGAGAAGAATTTGAAATCATCAATGAGGCTGCTGCCTTTGCTGGTGAGACCTTCGACCCTGAGGAGTGGGTCCCACTTTCCTCTCCCCACCCCTTCTCCAATGATACATACCCCTCAAGCCTTACCAAGGCAGTCCCAAATGGTACAGCTAAAAGCCCTATGAATGAACCAGTAAAATGCCCAGATTCAAAAAGAAAACTGGGTTTGTGGTCTTTCATGGGTTGGGTTGTTAAAACCACCCTTACAGTTGTTGGGGTCGTGGCAGCTGCCAGGGTTGCTGGGTACAAACCGGTGCTGCTAAAAGAAGGCTCAGAAGTTGAAGTGGCCTCCTTGCAGTGTCCGCATGACAAATTGCTTGTGGTAGAGGATGGTGTGGCCCGTTGTGTGGCCAAGAGAAGAGTGACAACTCCTTTTGTGTCAGGTGTGAAGGAACCAAATAGTTTGTATGGATTGGGTTGAGATCTAGTAGTAGTACATAATTTAGTATGCTTTCATTTGCTTTGTCAGTATATGAATATATTGCATATATGTATGATTCTCTGGTAATATTCAAGTAGCTACTTCAATGTTAGACTTCAGACAAGAGTTCAGACTTGGTTTTCTGAAGTAAATGTTTTCAACATGTCTGTTATGTGGTCAGTTTTCATAATTAAATATTATGTGATGGCTGAGCTGAGATATGAGAAGTTTCAACCTTTGGTATGGCAAGTTGCACTATATTTTTTGTATGGAATTATATGAAGCTCGCGTAATGTTCTAATGCGTATTAAACAATACAACCGTCAAGTGCGTATTTTAAGGAGTCCAAAAAATGAAATAGCTGTTAAAATGCAATTAATTAGATCGGAATTGCGTAACTGTCAATAGTTATTTCTTAACTTACATTTACAAATATGCATCAATATTATAGACAATTGTGCATCTCCATAATAAACATGTGTGATCTAACATAATGAGCAAGTGTGAATTCTAAAGTACTTTTAAAATTTTATAGTTGTTTACGAAGTATGTTCACAGGTGGTGGTTATTTTGTTTGGTTTCTTAATTAATGACTACAAAACACCTGGAATGATAACATTATCTCATCTCTAAAGAGTTGAACCAATGTATATATATTTTCCGTACAGCAATTAATAGTTTGTCTAATGCACGTCCATGCTCCCTGTTAACATTTGGAAAACCATTTATTGTTTTCTGTGTATTCTTCGTGTACCAGCTGCCAATTATCACGCCCATAGAAATTAAGCTTTTTGACCAACCATTATGTGCTACCATGTTAATTCATGTTAACCTAATCAATTACTTTTTCAAAACAAATGGTAAAAGGTTTGATGGCTATATAAACATCATGCTAAAGAGTATTAACTCCAAGCAAAATTTAGCTGATCACAGGAGTTTTCCAAAAGAAGAATAGAAATTTTTTTCCTGTAAAACAAACAGAGAAGCAAAATGGTCATTACTGCTAGGCAGGAGGCTCTTGTTGTGAGCTCATGGAATGAGATGAAGGATGATGCCCCGACTTATGCCCTCAAATTATACTTGAGGTACATTGTTTGTTTCTTCAAATCTCTTATGACCATCTTTTGTATTATTAATTTACGCTAAATTGTTGTATTACAGTTCATTTTCATTTTATTTTTCATTTGAGCTAGGCTTTTTGAGATTATTCCATCAGCGGCGAAGAGGTTTTCCTTCCTTCGGGACTCTAATGTATCTCTTGAGAAGAATGCTAAACTGAAGGCACACGCTGCGGGGGTCTTTGTCATGGTACTTTATGTCGTTTTTGTTTCTTAAAACGTATTATTAATCACATAGTACCAGAATATATTATAGAAGATACGATATTATAGAGAGAGAGAGAGGGAATTCAGATCCTCCCCGGTACCGTAATAGGGAATCTTTTAGAATTACTGGATCTGGACCGATCTTTTTAACTTGGCACGAATCTCAAAGCCCAATAATACTGCCCCCTGCACTAGCCCGATCTCAAAGCATCTGGGAGTTAATCTCAAACCGTAAAGTGAAGGGAATCTTTTACAATATTGGAGAGGATACTTGTCCGAGAGAGAAGGGGTGCAAAGAGACAAATGTAATGAAAAATAGAACATGACCTTGATTACATAGAGTACGCACAACTCATTTATAAATTATATAATATATAATTTGTTAAACCAATCCAGTTTGTTAGGATTTTTTGAGAGAGGTTGAATGAAAGAGAGAGACAAAGAGACAAATTTGATGAGGAAGAAAATGCATTCCAACTTAACTTTAAATTACACACTGTATATATATACGACTTATTTATAACAACACATATATATTCTCTAATATATTATTGGAAAAAATTAAATCCTTAAAATACACTAGCTACATACTAAGTACTGAAATCATGTCCTCCTTGATTGAGCATTTCAAATTCTAAGGCCACTCTTTAATTTAACCTGACAACTTCTACCTAATAACAGTAACAGACTGTCAAATACAAGACTGATTTTAATATAGTACATATAACAATATACTTTTTCACTTTCCAGATTCTCCCACAAGTAGTTACACTTCACATTCATGATTTAAAAGGAAATCCAAATTTTATCCAAAGCATTTTGTTTCTGATCAGTGAAAAGAAAAAGCTAGCTAGCTCTACCAAACAGGATTTTTCAGAGCTTTTAGATGAGATGTTAGTTTGGGTGAATGTTGCTCAGATTTCTCAGATTTTGCATCATTTTGCAATTTCATATTGTTTGCATGATCATACTGTCAGTTAAAGCTACACTTGTGTTTTTTTTTTTATAATCTAAAACTGGAATTTATTATGAATGCAGACATGTGAAGCAGCAACTCAACTGAGAAAGACTGGAAGGGTCAATATGGGAGCCAACACAAGCGTGCAGCATTTGGGTGCAATTCACTTCAAGGCTGGCATTAAAGATGTACACTTTGAGGTATGATAGGTTTTTCTCAGTCTTTCAATTTAAATAATTAATGAGTAGAACTAGGTGTACTTAAGCTCACCAAGCATCTTGTAAGCTTAACTTTAAAATTTATTGGTTTGACTTCAAACGATAAATCCAAACAGTTGACACCGATGTACTTTATGAGTGATGCGTGTACATGCAAAATTTTCAAGTTTTCATATTAATTTTGTGTAAAGTCAAGCGGTCAACAAAAGAATGTTTATAAATTAATTTTAGTGCATTCATTTTTCATCATTTTTTAACTGCTTGACTTTATATTAAATAAATTCAAAAATTTGTAAATTTTACATGTAAACGTATCACTCGTTAAGTAGATCGGTTTCAGCAATTTAAATTCATCATTTGAAGTTAATTTGATAGATTTTGAAGTTAAACTCACTAAATATATAACTTGGTAAGCTTAAAAACACCCTAATGCTACTCTTAAATAATACATATATATGTCAAAAGGAAAAAAAAAAAAGTGTTTGTGCACAAGCAATTAATGATATAAATATTTCGTCAGATTTTGAAGTTTGCACTGGTGAATCTTATGATCACCTTGTTGCGGCCATCAAGGCCGAGATGTAATGCTCTTATCAGGACCACCGTACTACAAAATTTCTATATACATGTGCTTATATATATATGCGACGCTGCTTTTGGCCTTCTCTCATGTTTTCTTTTTTATTTCATTTGTTTAATTTGTTTTTCTTGAAAGCCATGTAATTTAATTTTGAATAAATTGAACGTTATGATATGTGCTTGGGTTTAGCTGCTGTCAAGATCCCTAAAAAAAAAATGTGCTTTTGGGTTTGAAAACTCAAATTGAGACTACCATATATACCCACAGTTGTATGAAATGAAAGCGCACAAGTCAAAATTTAACCATTATTATCTAACTTGTTATGTCATTGCTTGAGAGATCTTTTTGACTGTTTAGGAGAGAAATTAGTATGAATTGAAGAACTGAAATAGGAAAGTAATATACGCTAATTTATCAAAAAATTTGTTGCTTAATTTCACATTATGTTTTTACTTACTTTGGGCTCAATTGTTTTGAGCAATTTCATTATGTTCGCACTATAACCCAAATTCGACATCGCAACATTGTTAAATTACTTGGTTACTGTTCCTCAACCCAAAATAAATTTATTGTATACGAATATTATGAGAAGAGAGATTTACATAATATTCTCAGTAGTGAGGCGGCAATAGAATTGGATTGGGCAAAGAGGAAGTACTATATTGAGAGATGTTGCTTGTGCTCTCTCATATTTGCATCATGATTGCTATATATCCTCCAATAGTACATCGGGATCTAACTTGCAAGAACATCTTGCTCGATTCTGAGTTCAAAGCAAGTATCTCGGATGTTGGCACTGCTAAATTTCTCAAGCCAGAGTGTTCTAATTAGAGCATGCTCGCTGGAACCCGTGGTTACATAGCACCAGGTTATACATAATTGACCACTCTATCCTCGTTTTTTAGTTTCCGCCACTATACTTGTATCTAATTAAAAGTGGAAATAATTGCAATCTGAATTTTCTTTTTTTCTTTATGCATAATTAGCCTATACCATGAGGATTACTGAAAAATGTGATGTATATAGCTTAGGAGTAATCATCCTAGAACTGCTTATGGGAAAACACCCTAGAGACATGATCAATCTGGACAATTTGGAAACAGCGAAACGAAAGAGTTTTCAGAGGAAGCTATCTTACCCCTGAGATACTAGTGAGCAGGATTCTAAATGAATGTAGTCTTTGGTTGAATTTTTGTTGATTTTTAGTTTTAGTTTTTAGTTTTTTTTTTGTTTTCAGTTTTTACTGGTAAGGTGTAGTGTAGGTGCGTGCAGTTTTGTAAGATGAACTCTGTAAGTGCGGTTTGTCCTGACAGCTTCTGTCATGGCATTTCAAAAAAAAAGACATGATCAATCTGATAGCTTTTGACGAAGAGGAAATCATACTACAAGATATTCTTGATCAACACATTGAACCACCATCAGGAAAAGTCATCAATAAAATTCTCAAAATGATTCACATTGCATATGAGTGCTTGAATAATAACCCAACTGCTGGATAAATTCTGATAGTAGCTAGCTTCCGTATATTTTTCTAGATTAGTTTGGTCTTGGAAAGAATTCAGTTGTAGATATGATGCTCATTCCATATTTTGTATTTGAAAGGTGTGGTGAGAAAATTTCATCGCGCATATAATATTATTGTAGTACCTTATAAAATGTTAATTAGGTGAGTTTAGCATTATTTTTCATAATATCTCTTCTAGGAAAACCTTAATTTGCTGTAGTACATATTTAGTGTCATCTCCTTAATTAATCACTAGTGCCCTGGTAGTAGAAAAATTAGCAATAATGCTGCATCGCTTTTGTGTTCTAAGAAGCCTGCCACCTTGCCACCCAATGCATATCTCCAATGGAATCCATAAATATATACTGTTTACAAGGTCGCAGATTGTTTATTTTCGTCCATTCCATTTTTTTTAAACCCAGTTTGTACCCAATTAATTTCTCCACAAAATTATATCAAATCATACATCATTTGCCCGACATTTTTATTAATATTCAAAGTTAATTACAAATTAATAAATTTATCCATGATTCCCGAGTTTTCAAAAAATGTCCAAACCGGTCATAAAATGGCCGGTTTCCTCTTTTTGTTTTTTTTAGAGAGACACTATGAAGAGCTAGATAATGAAATCTAACACTGAAAATTCGAATTTTTTGTTTAAATTATTTGTTAGATTACTTCTTTTGATTTATAATTAGCATATTTATACTAAAATACGCTAGATTACTTGAAATTATGTTGAATTACACTATATTACGTTAAATTACGCTAAATTATGTTAAATTACGCTAAAATACGGTAAATTCCGATAAATTACTGTGTGTCTTCATAGTGATGTATAATTAGAAACTATTTTTTGTTTCTCTTTTATCTTCATAGTGATTTACAATTAGAAATTAATTTTTTTTTAAGAGACACTGTGAAGAGTAAGATAATGAAATCTAACACTGAAAAATTGAATTTTTTGTTAGATTACTTCTTTTGATGTATAATTAGCATATTTATACTAAAATACGCTAAATTACTTGAAATTATGTTGAATTACACTATAATACGTTAAATTACGCTAAATTACATTACATTACGCTAAAATACGGTAAATTACGCTAAATTACATGTGAATAGGGACGATATCTTCACTGAAAAGGCGTACAACGACTACGAAACTTCAAACGGCCATAAAACGGCGCTCGAGTGTCCGATTTTAGCAAATGACTACTTTTTGGAAAGTTTGCAAAAATATGCATGCGTCAGTGCTCGCGATGCTAGATTTCAAAATTCAGAATTGCCAAAAAACTAAGGGAAGAGCCTCAAAACTTGAGTTGAAGTTTTCAATTAAGATTTTCATTTCTATTATTCAATCTAAGTAGCTCAGTAAATTAGTTACATAATGAACTTGTATAATACCAATTTTTACTATTTTCGGAATTTTTTTACTATTTTTTATAATTCATGAAAGATGGCACAAAATCGGTCTACTTTAGCGTAATTTGCGTAGTTTAGCGTAATTTACCGTATTTCAGCATAATTAGCGAAGTTATTGTAATTTAGCGTAATTTAATGTAATTTAGTGTAATTTGATACCTCGCATATTTAGTCTATTTTAGGCCTGTTTTAGTACCAGATTCGTGCCCTAATTCACCAGAATCATGTGCATTTTATCGATATATCTTTAGAATTTGGTACTGCTGAGTGTTTGTTTGTTTTCTGCAGGCTTGGAGCAAAACACACGAAGAAACGACGATTTGGGATGATCTGGTACGGCCCTTACCAAGTTTGGTACGGGTCTTACCGGACTTAGCCATTTTTCAGCTCATCACGCCTGGTACGGCCTGGCCGTACCAATTTGGTACGGGCCGTACCTAAAGGCGGCCTGACAGATTCAAATTTTGGCAGAGGCTATTTAAAGCGGGGAACTCTCCAATTTCGACATCCATTCCATTCCAGATCTATTTGAGAGCACAGTAAGAGAGAGAAAGAGAGCTAAGGAGCTAGGAGCAAGAAGGAAGAAAGAGGAAAGAGGCGAAACTCGACGGATCTAGCTTCCTCCTCTCGATCCCTTCGATCCATGGCTATCTCTATCCCTTTTATTGTATTTTTAGATCATATCATGTGCTGTGAGTAGTTATTTTAGTTTCTAGGGTTTAGAGATGGATTCTTGATTTGTTTTGACTTTCTTTGACTTGTATCTTGTATGAACTCTTTTGATTGATTGATTGTGATTTCTTTGCTATCTTTTGCTTTGATTGTTGTGATTGTGTATGATGAACCTCTAGGTTTAGATCGAACCTATCAAGGTCATGTGATTATCTCAATCTCTCAACCAAATCAATTGTTTAGGGTAGACTTATTCGAATTGAAGCCGAGAGGTTGAATTCTCCTCTAATCGACAGATTAGAGGGTGCCTTAGGTCTCCAATCAACCAGTTAGGGTAGATCTGTACCAACACACGAGAGTTGAGGTGTAGAAATCCCTAAAAGGCAATCAATTGCATTCCAACCTAGATCTTGATCCAACAAACGACAGTTGAGGCTTAGGAACCTTAGGTATGGTCAATTGAACCTTTCCAAAGAGTTTAGCATAAGGTACCAGCAAGAAAATGCATCAACTCGAACTGGTAAGCTCTGTTCTTGGAAGCCAGTACGGGTCTTACCAGAGTGGTACGGCCTTGCCTTACCAAGTTAAGTACGGCCTAGCCGTACCAACTTGGTACGGGCCGTACCACTAGAGGCAGATCATAGATGAAGTCTGAAACCCTGGAAACGCCTTTTATCCATAATCAAAACACAATTTACATTTCTTCTAGCATTTTATTACATCTTTCTGAATTGTTTGAATTGTTTGAATTGACCTTTTTAGGAAATTAAATACCAAACCAAATCTTTCTCACTTCTAGTTTTTAATCGAGTTAGGTAGATTCTAACCTAGTAATTGCCCTTCCCTGTGGATCGATACCCGATTATACTACTCGATAGGGGTTGTGCACTTGCGACCCTTACTCGTGAAGTGTAAACGCGGTTTTAAAAGGTACGCCCTCAAGCGTACCGAAACTTGCGTTGCGCTTCTGCGCGAACATAATTCAACATAATTTATTGTAATATAGTGTAATTCAACATAATTTCAAGTAATCTAGTGTATTTTAGTATAAAATGCTAATTATAAATCAAAAGAAGTAATCTACCAAATAATTTAAACAAAAAATTCAAATTTTCAGTGTTAGATTTCATTATCTTGCTCTTCATAGTGTCTCTAAAAAAAAAAAAAGAGGAAACACCTAAGCGATGGTCCCCTCTCCATTTTAGTAGTATCGTCGCTAGTTTTGTACTATTTATATTTGGTATATTTGGATTATTATATATTTCGGTTCTTTTGTATGTGTGCTTTTATGATAATATTTTTATATTTTTCAGATAAAATAAATTATCATGATAATGCTAAACAGAAAATATTACAATATTAAAATAATAGTACAACATAAAAAATAAACAGAAAATATTAAAAAAAATTGAATAAGTGCTTTAAACAACAAAATAAGTACTTTAAAGATTAAATGCACACCAATTGACGCATCTCAAAATAAATTGAGTCGGTGTGAGTGACACAAGTACCCAGAAAAATAGTCAAGAAATAATATTACAATACAATGACAAAATAAAATTACACTACATAATCACAAAGCAGATCATATACAAGAAGAAAATAGTTTGTGTAAAAAAAAAATAGGAAACCAGCCATAAAATTGCCGGCTTCTGGGGAGAGAAAATTAGTCATTATTAGTGAATCTAGAATTATTAGTGAATTTGGAATTTATTTGAAAATTGCTAAGTAGAGGGTTATTAAATTAGTCATAGGGGCTTAGTTGCAAAAATTGAGAAAATTGCTAAGCCTCAATCGAACTCGAGGTCGCTTGACCATTTTGTGTGTATTTAAGTGATGTGTTTCATGTGCTTTTTTTATTATATTGTCTTTTAAATCTAATTGTTGTTTAATACAGTGCCCATAACAAATCGACGGTTGGGAATGTGGATATTATGTCATTTTGTTCATGCATGACATAATAAAGGATTTTTTGGTGGAAAAAAGTAATACAATTTAATTAGGGTGTGTTTTTTTAATTTGTTGAACTTGTTTAATTTAGGATGTGTTATTTAAATTTGATGAACTTGTTTAATTTAGGATGTGTATTTGTTGAACTTGTTTCTGATGTGTGTTCCTGATGCCTTTTCATAAGCCAGCAAAATATATGGTAGCTGGCCATATATAAAAAATATTTTTTTAAAATTAAAATCACAATCAGGAATGGCTATTTATAAAGAACTGATCCTGATTGCCATAATCAGGAACGGCTCTTAATATTGAACCGTTCCTGATTAAATCCGGATCGGCTATTTAAATAACTGTTCTTGATTATTGGACAATCAGGATCGGTTCTTTATAAATAGCCGTTCCTGATTGTCATATATTGGTATCGGCTCTTATATTTAACCGTTCCTGATTGTAATTTATTAGTATCGGCTGTTTAACAACATAACCGTTCCTGATTGTAGTTTATTAGTATCGGCAATTTAACAAATAACCGTTCCTGATTGTAATATATAGTATCGGCTCGTTAATATAAACCCGTTCCTGATTGTCCTAATCAGGATCGGTTCTTTATATAAATAGCCGGTCCTGATTATGATATATTAGTATCGGCTCATATATTTAACCGTTCCTGATTGTAATTTATTAGTATCGGCTCTTTAACAAAATAATCGTTCCTGATTGTAATATATAGTATCGGCTCTTTAATATGAACCGTTACTGATTGTTCTATATAGTATCGGTTCATTAATATTAAACCGTTCCTGATTGTTGAATTAGTATTGGCTGATTAATAATTAACCGTTCCTGATTTGTGTATCTGTATCGGCAATTAACCGATCCTGATTAGTGGTACTATCTGTATTGCCTGTGTCAGTATCGCCTCGATTCCGTTCCTGATAGGCGTATTCCCACTAGTGTGGTTTGGATATTTTTAGCGAAACTGAGAAATCACAGGTATAATAATTAATTTGTAATTAACTTTGGATATTAATAAAAATGTCGGTAGTTGGGCCCTAAATTTATCAGACCAAAAATTGAATTTCTACCCAATTATTTTCATCCATGTTTTTTTAACAGAAATATTAACTTTTACCCCATTCGGTCTCTCTCTGCTTTGATAGCACAATTTCTTTTTAGCCCAATCCGCCAGCTGGCATTAGGCCTGGTCATAAACAAGGCGTTAGCAGCACCAACTGTGACTTGCTTTGGGTCAGTCAGCTCAACTTGTATTATATGAGTTGCTATACGTGGATTATTCAAATTTTTTTTAAAGTTAGTGACTTTAAATGTACACTAACAATTTCATTAACAAAAAACAGACTTACAACGGGTCAAATGATTCTCTTTTCTAGATCTAAACTCATTTATTCTCATGAAATCACGTAAACTACTCTAATCAACTAATCATACTTGTCTACTCTAAAAACACCCTATTACCTCTTTCTCCATCTCTATCTACGATCGGATCCGCTTTCGTCCGACAGCCGTCGTACTCTGACGGCCGGATTGCTCACTGTTGTGCTCTGATCAAGATGGGGATAAAGACTCTACACTTCAAGGTCCGACGATACCGCACTCTCGGCTCTGATCGGCTCCCTCCCCTCTCTCTCATTCTCTTCTCCGTTTGAGGAGATAGAGACGAGAGAGAGGGTGAATATCGCTATGCTGGAGAAGAAAGCTAGAAGGAGTGGGGGGAGTGAAATGGAGAGAGGTGGAGGAGGAAGAAGGGAGCGGCGACAGCTAGAGTTTCTCCTTTTTTTTCTTCTTAGGCGACGGCTAGGATTTCTATTTTTTACATCTTAACACATATCAACATAATATATATATAGAGCTAGGCTAAAATGAGCCATGGTGTAAAACAAATTTTTGCTCCATGGCACTATATTTTTATTTTGAAAATCCAAACAACCGATCCGAATCGCTCAACATGATTTCCATATTGAAATGTGCTTGGAGACCAAATTTTACATTTTTTAGAATTTTTTTACTATTTATTAAGCCACTTTGAAAATCGCTGATCCGGTGGTCCAATTTTTTTTACTGTTCACAGTGGATCAGCAATTTTCAAAGTCGCTTAATAAATAGTAAAAAGTTTCCAAAAAATGTAAAATTTAGTCTCCAAGCACATTTCAATATAGAGAACATGTTGGAA
Organism: Carex myosuroides; assembly: GCA_028015225.1. Lineage (NCBI taxonomy): Eukaryota > Viridiplantae > Streptophyta > Magnoliopsida > Poales > Cyperaceae > Carex > Carex myosuroides. The sequence continues at coordinate 1,904,025 of CM051485.1, read as the reverse complement.
GGTTTGAATCGGTTATTTGGATTTTCAAAATGAAAATATGGCGTGGAGTATAAACGTGTTTTACTCCACGTCTCACCCTAGTCCATCTCTCTCTCTCTCTCTCTCTCTCTCTCTCTCTATATATATATATATATATATATATATATATATATATAGGATTTTGCTAATATGCTATGCGTAGCATAGAGCCCCTCCGTGCTATGGCTCAATTTTTGAGTTTTCAAAATCCTAACGGTCGATCCGAACCGTTCAACATGATCTCCATATGAATATGTACTTGCAAACCAAATTTTACATTTTTTAGAATTTTTTTACTATTTATTAAGCCACTTTGAAAATCGCTGATCCAATGGTCCAGAAAAGTTTACTGTTGTGTACAAATTAATGTTTTTTCAAAGTGGCTTAATAAATAGTAAAAAAATTCTAAAAAATGTAAAATTTGGTTTGCAAGTACATATTCATATGGAGATCATGTTCAACGGTTCAGATCGACCGTTAGAATTTTAAAAACTAAAAAAGTGAGCTGTAGCACGGAGGGGCTCTATGCTACGCGTAGCACTGTCCTATATATATATACATATTCAATTTTTAATATGGCTGACAATTCAAATGGCCGATCACAAATGTGCCATTTCAATCAAATAATTTAGTTAACGTCATTTTCTTATCCGAGATAAAGTGCAAAGTATTTAGTTGGGTATATAATTAATGTACAATCATGTTTTGCTAAAATTTCAAATTGTGTGCAAATTGGATTGATTTAATTTTGACTTTGAATTGCTGCTGATCCAATTCACCTCCTTACCTAATCTAAATAAGGTATTGCCATTTGCAACCCTATTTGCTCGCACGTTTAGATAGGTCTATAATCCAACAACTTGCAAACCATTCAAAGACCTTAATCAAATTCGCCCAGTTCAAAAACCATTAAACAGTCAATTGATTTGGTTTTGAATAGTAGACCAAAAAGATAATTTAATCAGATATTTAGAGCAGATTTTAAAAAAATTGTGTATATATGCCTCCTACTAGAGTGGAAAAAACGTGCCGTGTCGTGACTAACACACCGTGATTTTGGTCTCGTGCCATGCCATGCCGTGACCAAGTTAATTTTTCGCATGCCGTGTCGTGCGGTGACCAAAATGTCAAGGGGTGGTCACGGCACGCAAATGGTCACGCCATGTAAGTCACGCCGTGCCTAAACGTGCTGTGACCATACGTGACTCGCGTAACCATTTAATCATAATTTAGATAGTTTATTCAAGATTCATCATTAAATCAATATCTAATGATCCTAATTACACGTGACTCGCGTGACTACGTGTCGTGCCGTGCCGTGCCAAAGTTTCAAAAGATGAGCACGACACGCGAATAGTCACGGCACGGGACACGCGAATCACGGTACGTAACTGACACGCGTGCCGTGAAGTTCCGTGACGGAGCCGGCTCCGCCGTGCCATTTTTCCCACTCTCCTACCTATCAATTATCATATCGCTATTTTATAATTCCGTTATAATTTAATACTGCCACACGTTCTGATTGAATGTTTGCCTATATATATAAGCACACCTTAATTAATGCAAAGAGAACTCCAAGCACCAAAGCAAATATAACCGCCAAGTTTGTTTCAATCCTTAAGATGTATGGCTTGTTCTGAAATCTGTTGATTGTTTATATATATACTCTGCCCAAAATATATCAGTCGACGAGTAGCCACATGGAGATTTAATTCATTGTAGACTGCCAAATCTTCCATGAGAGAATTCTAAGGATTTATTTGCTATGATGCTCAACTAGAACTAAAAGAAAACTTGCTGCTACATATGTAATATGAATTATAAATTTTTTTGAGGATAATTACTTGACAACTGCCTCATTTGGTCTTTCGAATTTTATGAGTCTAATGGTATAGAAAATGGAGAATTTTTTTTTTCATATTCCGGTTTTGTAAATATTTGACATCAAAACTATTTTTTTAAATATTTATCAACTAATATCTAGTTTTTGAATACACACACACACACACACACACACACATTCACAAGTCATGTTGGATTCATGCATTTCAGCAGCTGAAAAAATGCTAATTTTTTTTCAAAGTACAGAACAAACACATATATATCGAATGCATGTGTTCATAATTAAGTTGTGTTTGATCAAGACTGAGCACGAGTTCAGTAAAAACACCGAGTGCATTTGTGCCAACACTAAGTATAATCTTGTTAATTTTATTTTAAAAATCGAGATAATTACGTTAAATATTATTAAAATCGGAATAAGCAAAAAAAAGCTCGAAAATAGATTACAAGCATATGACAACATTGACAACATAGTGAAGAAGCATTGATTTTCTACAAATTTTGGAGTGTGTATTAGATGTGGCAGCACCTAATTGGTCCCGAGGAACCTGCCTGACTCGACAGCAACTCGAAATCTGATCTGATCCCAAACTCAAATTCGAACAATCCAGAACTTGGGACAGCTTGAAGTTTGTTGATTCTAAAGCCAACCAAACTGATATCTGAATCCCTAAATACTCAACAAATTACTCGAACTCGATCCTACAAGAACCAGAGACACTTGCAATCAACACAAAACAACCTGATCTTGTTCTGATGTGCACTCGAAGAGAATATATTAAAACGGTTTTAAAATATTGATCATATTTATTAATCTGTTATATCTTATCTGAGAATTATCTAAATATAATGGAAAAGTATGTATTGTGATTAGTCAATTAATTGAGAGTTACAGTGTGGAGAGCACACTTCTCAGATTTTATTAGAAATTAAGACCGTTCAAACTAATTATATTTTATTTCTGAGCACAAACTGCCATCTGGTATTTGACCTGGTTATAAAACAGGCATTAGCAACAGCAACTGTGAATTTTTTTTGGGGTTTATTTGGCTTTCAGCTGCTATTATAGCTTTCTGTATGTGGATCATATGCTGCAATTATTAAGGTTCAGCATTGGAGAGATGGTAAAAAATTGTAACAGATACCGGGCACCTCTTTGAGAAAATTAAATTGTTAACAATTAGTTTATACTGAAGTGTTGCCATATGCCAACCTAATTGCTCCCACGTCTAGGATCTATAATTCAACAACTTGCTTCTTATAGACATAAAATTTCATCCTGTCAACCTTCAAAAAAAAAAAAAAATTCATCCTGTCACAAAACCTTATAACAGCCCCTGGATTTGGTTTTGGATTATTGGTTGATATGTTGGTTTAATTTTTTTTCTTTTTTAAAAAAAGGCCATAAACCCGTTTCATTCATATGTTGGTTTAATTAGACTGGTACAATAATGGTTTCACAATCCCGTCATAAATTTAATTAATAATACATTATTTGTTTGATTGGTTCCTATATAAGCACACATTACTGCAAACAGAATTCCAAACATCAAAAGAAAAATATTAGAGCTAAGAAATTGTAATACCTTGTGAAAAAAAAAGTTAGCAAAAATGGTTATCACCGCAAAGCAAGAGGCTCTTGTTGTGAGCTCATGGAATGAGATGAAGGATGATGCACCAACTTTTGCTCTGAAATTCTTTTTGAGGTAATTCTGCAACAGTAATTTAATGGGATTTAAATTTCACTTCTTTCTTGAAATTTTCTGTATTCATCAGTCATAACTTATTTTCTTTAAACATGTGTAGGCTTTTTGAGATTATCCCATCAGCCGCAAAGAGGTTCTCCTCCTTGCGTGACTCGAGTCTGCCTTTGGAGAATAACCCTAAGCTCAAGGCTCATGCTATGGGTGTTTTTGTTATGGTACATAACTCCCAGCACTTTTTTCCCTTCCAGATTTGCTCAGTTTGTTTGTTTTAATTGACCACAAATGTTCTGTTACAAACAAATTTAGTAAATTAACTATGTGCAACTTAATAATACATTGTGCTTGAGTGATCTTATAATTTTATTAACTTTTTTTATTTATAAATTAACAAGAACTAATTTGATTATTGTAGACCTGTGAAGCAGCTACGCAGCTGAGAAAGACCGGGAAAGTTGATGTAGGTGCCAACACATCTGTGAAGCATTTGGCTTCAGTTCATTTAAAGGCCGGAATTGCTGATGTACACTTTGAGGTGATAGATCAGTAATTTTTTTTTCTATCTGTGTTTCATGTTTCAATAAAAAATCAGAAAGGACCAACATAATTTTTATTAAGTATAAAATAAAATAAATTATATAGCATGATAAGACATTATTTAGACTTGTACGTTTTGATATTCAGGTTCTCAAGTTTGCATTGCTGGAGACGAAAAAGGAAGCGGTACCATACATGTGGTATGAAGAGTTGAAGGAAGCCTGGTCTGAATCATATGATCGTCTTGTTTTAGGAATCAAGAACGAGATGTAGTTCTCTTCCCGATCACTGTGACATGTTTCCGACACGATACAAATACATTTAATGCAACCTTTTTTCCCGACAAGATACATCGACAATTGCATTCTTGTGATAAGTTGTGATATCTGTGGAGTTTATGTTATTGTTTATGCAATTTTATTTCATTTCTGAATTTTAGCTTTTGATCATTGAATAAAAGTTTATAATAACAGTTAATGAATCTCTCATTCTCCTGCTGATTAGTAAGTCTAGTGACATAGAGTTCTTATTTTTATTTTTCTGGTCATTCTTCTATTCATGTGTGGCTTCTTGCAAATTGACTGATTATTTCTCCTGAATATTGGATACATGCCAAAATGTGTCAATTGGTAGCCAAGATGCATATACTTGTTATCATTTGTAAGACCTAGTGAGTAGTGCCTGACACTATTGCAAGGAAATAAATTTTACAGTAGTAACTGAATTTGTTTGCCGCAATAATATTTGTTCTGTTCATCACTCTCCCCTGTAATTACTGAAGGGAAAGTAGTGAGGTCATTTTAATCTCTGTATGGGTAATTCAATTAACAACTGGCATGGTGATACCTGTCCCAAGTCTACCTAAATCAGAGATCTTAAATCAAAAGAGACATCGAATTCAAGAAAAGAGCACAAAGCTTACTTCAGGATCTGAATGGAGCCAGGCTTAGCTTCATTGACTTAGCAGAAATAGTGAACCACTATATATGGTAAAATTGTTGGGGGATCATAAAGGCCAAATAATTACGCCTTATCTAGAGATCAAACAATTACATCTCATCTAGGGGTCAAACACTTACACCCCGGGGAAGAAGAAACAATCTCCACCTTAAACCTAAGGACCGTCCTATGCCAAAGATACCCGAAAACATAATCTTAAGTGCGGAATTATACCTGATTCCATGCCGTTTGCCATGGAATAAGTCTTGAGCAAGCCGTCTCCGTGAGCGCAAGACAAATCTTTAACGGCAAGAAGTCCTTCTCGCCTTTGTGATTGGGTTGTGGATTAGATCTTCCAAAGCAACAAGATACGCCCTTGAGAAATCCTCTCCAATTTCCTTATGGATCTCTCCTCTCAATTCTTTAATGGAGGAAGAAGGGAGAAGGCACTCAAAATTCTGTCTAAGAATAACCTCTTTCCAGAAATATGAGTTGAGTTGGTTTTCTTGTGCCTTGGAGACCCATCCTTATATAGTATTACATATCTGGCGCCGCAAGTGCGGGTGCACTGGGTCGCACTGGGACTCAGTGCGTCCGCACTGGATTGAGACGCGTCCAAATAACTGCTTTTCTTTTAGCCCCGGATTTTTCCTAAATCCTGAGTGCGTCCGCACTGGGCTCGGACTTTCTTTCCAGTTTTTACACTGGATTTCAGAAAATCGTCTAAGTCCTGAGTGCGTCCGCACTGGTGCTCAGTGCGTCCGCACTGGGCTCGGACTTTTCTCAGTTTCTGCACTGAACTTCAGGAAATTGTCTAAGTCCTGAGTGCGTCCGCACTGGGGCTCACTGCGTCCGCACTGGGCTCGGACTTTTTCCAGTTTCTAAACTGAAGTTCCCAAAATTTGGCTAAGTACTGAGTGCGTCCGCACTGGGGCTCAGTGCGTCCGCACTCAGGGTTCTGAAAGCAGTTTTCTGTATTTGCAAATCTCAAAATCAGTCCATCAATGATTTGATCTTTGCCCAAATTGTTCTACACATTTATGGACCACATCCTATTGAATACATAGATTGTCTAATGTCTTAATTCCATATTAGATCACTTTAATTGTGACAATCATATTGACAGTATACAATTCATAATTATATTACATATATGCTCAACGTTGGATATATGATCCAATAATCTCCCACTTGAGCAATATGTCATACTCTTTTAATTATGTATTGTTAACCTTATGTGCGCACATACTTTTCTGTCATCTTTATGTATTCCCAAACCAATTCCGTCCATTAATTACATTAGAAAAGGACTAAAGCGGCTTTCGTCACATTTATATTAGTCATGACTAGACCATCAATAATCTCAGTACTAACATAACCAAATGACATGAATCATGATGTGGATGTGTAGCATAGAAATTACACGCAATTGTGATCTTACTGTGCCAATTACACTCAATTGTGAGGTCAAAACAAAAAATTAAACATAGAGTGCATATAATAATTCTTTTGCAATACCATGCATATAACATAAATTACTTGTTTTCTGTCACAAGTTTCATATCCATAATTACAATAAGTAAATAGAACATTGAAATAAACAACCAACAGACTCCCACTAAAACTGAATTTCCCTAACAGAAATTACACCCATATGAGCAACATGCTCTTCAAACTTATTGGGTGGTAATCCTTTAGTAAGTGGATCCGCTAACATGGAGTCTGTCCCTATATGTTCTATGGATAACTGGCCCTTCTGCACTCTCTCCTTTACAACTAAGAACTTGATGTCAATGTACTTAGACTTTGACGAACTTCGGTTGTTATTTGCGTAAAGTACGGCTGAATTATTGTCACAATACAATTTTAGTGGTCTCTCAATAGACTCCACTATACGCAGCCTAGTGACAAAATTGCGTAGCCATACACCATGATTCGATGCCTCATGACATGCTACAAATTCTGCGGCCATTGTGGAAGATGCTATAAGTGACTGTTTAGCACTCTTCCATGAAATAGCCCCTCCAGCTAACATGAAAATGTAGCCGGATGTAGATTTCATGCTATCTTGACATCCTCCAAAATCAGAGTCGGTATACCCAATGACCTCTAGCTTGTCCAATCTCCGATACGTGAGAATGTGATCTTTGTTCGCTTCAGGTACCTCAAGACCCGTTTGGCTGCTTTCCAATGATCTAAACCTGAATTTGATAAGTATCGGCCCAACATGCCAGTGATGAACGCAATATCCGGACGCGTACACACTTGCGCATACATGATGCTCCCAACAACTGAGGCATATGGATACTTTTGCATTACTTCCTTTTCTAAAGGATTCTTTGGGCATTGGCTGAGACTGAATTTGTCTCCTTTTGTCACAGGGGTATTTCCTGGTTTACTGTCTTGCATGCCATACCTTTTCAGGACCTTTTCGATATAATTCCTTTGGGATAAACCTAACATACCTTGGGTTCTATTCCTCAGTATTTTAATCCCTAGGACAAATGATGCATCACCAAGATCTTTCATCTCAAAATTCTTCATCAGAAATTTCTTAGTCTCATGCAACATATTTATATCATTGCTGGCAAGCAATATGTCATCTACATATAAAACCAGAAACACAAACTTACTCCCACAGAACTTGAGGTATATACACTCATCCACAAGATTTGACTCAAAACCAAATGAGATAATCACATTGTGGAATTTGTAGTACCACTGACGAGACGCTTGCTTTAGCCCATAGATGGATTTCTTAAGTTTGCACACCATAGACTTTGCGTAACTAATCTGATGAAGCTCTAAATCGAAAAACGCAATCTTAACATCCATCTGATGAAGCTCTAAATCGAAATGCGCAACTAATGCCAATATAATCCTTAAAGAGTCTTTCAATAAAACTGGAGAGAAAGTCTCTTTATAATCGATGCCTTCCTTTTGTGTAAAACCCTTAGCGACAAGACGAGCCTTATATTTCTCCACATTACCTTTCGAATCCCTCTTGGTCTTAAATATCCATTTTGAACCAATGGGTCTCGCTCCTTTAGGTAATGGGACAATTTCCCAAACATCATTGTCGGCCATAGATTTTATTTCCTCATTCATGGCATCGATCCACTTGCTAGAATTAGAGTCTTGCATGGCTTGTTGAAAATTTATGGGGTCATTTTCTAACATGCCAACATCAAACTCATGTTCTTGAAGGTAAACTACATAATCTGAAGATATTGCAGACATTTTCTCTCTAGTGGATCTTCTTATTGGCACTTCTGAATTTTCTTGAGGGTTTCCAGCATTGTTGTCAACAACAATCTGGCCAACAACAGCATTCTCCAGAATTTCTGGAATTTCACTTTGTACTGTTTGATCTTGTTGAGTTTGGTCTTCAATAATGGTTTGATTTTCGAGAATTGTATTTTGAGTTAAAATGGGTTCAATATCCACAAAACTCTCAACACCTGTGGGAATATTTGCATACTCCTCTTCGAATTCATCCATTATTGTATCTCCCCCCGCAAACTCAACATCCTAAAAAAATTTTGCATTTCCTGTCTCAAAAACTGAATGTTTTGTAGGATTATAAAACTTATAACCCCTTGATCGCTCGGGATACCCAATAAAGTAACAACTAACAGTTGTTTCATCCAGTTTCTTTTCATGCGGCCTATAAGGCTTTGCTTCAGCTGGACAACCCCACACACGCAAATGTTTTAAATTAGGCTTTCGCCCATTCCAAATTTCGTATGGGGTTTTGTTAGTTGCTTTAGTGGGCACTCTATTTAGGATATGTGCTGCAGTCCTTAAGGCTTCACCCCATAGATTATTTGGTAAATAAGTGCGACTCATCATACTTCTTACCATGTCCTTAAGCGTTCGATTGCGCCTCTCAGAAACACCATTCATTGCCGGCGAACCGGGCAATGTATACTGAGGCACAATGCCGCATTCATCTATGAAATGTGCAAAAGGCCCTTTACATTGTTCACCTGATCCATCATATCTGCCGTAATATTCACCACCACGGTCAGATCGAATGGCCTTAATGCGTTTGTTAAGTTGTAACTCAACTTCCGCTTTGAAATTTTTGAACACGTCAAGGGCTTGAGCCTTTTCCTTAATCAAATATAGGTAGCCATATCTTGAATAGTCATCTATGAAACTAATAAAATACCGTTGACCATTTCTTGTGGCCGTTGAAAACGGACCACAGATATCGGTATGAATTAATTCCAAGACTTCCGAACACCTTTTGGCTTCATATTTTCTTAAATTGGTTTGTTTCCCTTTTATGCAATTTATACAATCATTAAGATCTGAAAAATTTAAGGGTTCAAGAATTTCATTAGACACAAGTCGTTCAATTCTGCGTTGAGAAATGTGACCTAATCGTTTATGCCATAATGAAGCTGACTTTTCATTTGTTAATTTTCTTTTCTTACTATTTGTATCCACATGCAAAGCTTCAATATAAGAACTATTGACATCCAAAGAATATAGATTATCATAAACAGAAAGAAAACCAGAACCAACTTGTTTTGAATCATGAAACAAACTGAAATTTCCATTTCCAAAAGCACAAGTAAATCCATACTTATCTAATGCAGAAATTGAAATTAAGTTACGTCTAAAAGACGGTACAACAAAAGTCTCATGCAAATTCAAATAAAATCCTGATTTTAACAATAATCTATAAGTCCCAATAGCTTCCACCTCAACTTTATTGCCATCGCCCACAAAGATGAATCTCTCATCATCACTTGGCTTCCGGCAATTTAGGCAACCCTGCAAAGATATACTTATGTAAGTAGTTGCACCTGAATCTATCCACCAAGTATATCTAGATACAGAAGATAAATTAACTTCCGTACAAACCATAACAAGAGATGTACCTTTCTTAACATGCCAAGCATGATAATTCTGGCAATGCATCTTCTTGTGTCTAACTGCACCACAGAAGTAACAGGCACTTTCTGATGCGGCAACTGATTTGCCCTTATCCTGTTTCTTGTTGGTGTTCACTGCAGCATCCTTATTATCCTTATTCTGATTTGATTTCTTACGCTTAGCCGATGCCTTAAATTTAGAAGTTGTAGCAAAATGGGCACTTTCTGTCTTCTGTTGTTTCAATCTTTCCTCTTCTTCAACACAATGGGAGATGAGTTCATTGAGTGGCCATTTGTCCTTTTGACAATTATAGCTCACCCTAAACTGTCCAAAGTGTGCAGGAAGAGATATCAATGCCAAGTGCACTAAGAGATCATCAGAAATCTCCAACTTAAGTGCCCTTAGTTTTGAAACAACATTAGACATCTCCATGATGTATTCCCTAATACTTCCCTTATCTTTATATTTCATTGAGACAAGTTTGGTCAAGAGTGTACCAATTTCAGACTTTTCATTCTTGACAAACCTTATCTCAACTTCGGCTAAAAATTCCTTAGCATTAGTAATCTTATCAGAAATCGAGCCTCTAAATGCCTCTGGAATGGACCTTTTCATAATCATTAGACTCACTCTATTAGATCTGTCCCACTTTTCCTCAACTCTCTTTTCTTCAGGAGTTGAGGTAGCAGTAATTTTGGGACAGTCAGTTCTGAATGCCAAGTCTAAATCCATGACACCAAGAGTTATCATAACACTCTCCTGCCAATACTTGAAATTGGTACTGATACCTCGCATATTTAGTCTATTTTAGGCCTGTTTTAGTACCAGATTCGTGCCCTAATTCACCAGAATCATGTGCATTTCATCGATATATCTTTAGAATTTGGTACTGCTGAGTGTTTGTTTGTTTTCTGCAGGCTTGGAGCAAAACACACGAAGAAACGACGATTTGGGATGATCTGGTACGGCCCTTACCAAGTTTGGTACGGGTCTTACCGGACTTAGCCATTTTTCAGCTCATCACGCCTGGTACGGCCTGGCCGTACCAATTTGGTACGGGCCGTACCTAAAGGCGGCCTGACAGATTTAAATTTTGGCAGAGGCTATTTAAAGCGGGGAACTCTCCAATTTCGACATCCATTCCATTCCAGATCTATTTGAGAGCACAGTAAGAGAGAGAAAGAGAGCTAAGGAGCTAGGAGCAAGAAGGAAGGAAGAGGAAAGAGGCGAAACTCGACGGATCAAGCTTCATCCTCTCGATTCCTTCGATCCATGGCTTTCTCTATCCCTTTTATTGTATTTTTAGATCAGATCATGTGCTGTGAGTAGTTATTTTAGTTTCTAGGGTTTAGAGATGGATTCTTGATTTGTTTTGACTTTCTTTGACTTGTATCTTGTATGAACTCTTTTGATTGATTGATTGTGATTTCTTTGCTATCTTTTGCTTTGATTGCTGTGATTGTGTATGATGAACCTCTAGGTTTAGATCGAACCTATCAAGGTCATGTGATCATCTCAATCTCTCAACCAAATCAATTGTTTAGGGTAGACTTGTTCGAATTGAAGCCGAGAGGTTGAATTCTCCTCTAATCGACAGATTAGAGGGTGCCTTAGGTCTCCAATCAACCAGTTAGGGTAGATCTGTACCAACACACGAGAGTTGAGGTGTAGAAATCCCTAAAAGGCAATCAATTGCATTCCAACCTAGATCTTGATCCAACAAACGACAGTTGAGGCTTAGGAACCTTAGGTATGGTCAATTGAACCTTTCCAAAGAGTTTAGCACAAGGTACCAGCAAGGAAATGCATCAACTCGAACTGGTAAGCTCTGTTCTGGGAAGCCAGTACGGGTCTTACCAGAGTGGTACGGCCTTGCCTTACCAAGTTAAGTACGGCCTAGCCGTACCGACTTGGTACGGGCCGTACCACTAGAGGCAGATCATAGATGAAGTCTGAAACCCTGGAAACGCCTTTTATCCATAATCAAAACACAATTTACATTTCTTCTAGCATTTTATTACATCTTTTTGAATTGTTTGAATTGACCTTTTTAGGAAATTAAATACCAAACCAAATCTTTCTCACTTCTAGTTTTTAATCGAGTTAGGTAGATTCTAACCTAGTAATTGCCCGTCCCTGTGGATCGATACCCGATTATACTACTCGATAGGGGTTGTGCACTTGCGACCCTTACTCGTGAAGTGTAAGCGCGGTTTTAAAAGGTACGTCCTCAAGCGTACCGAAACTTGCGTTGCGCTTCTGCACGAACAGGTACCATTTAACATCGGAATGTCTTTTAGGCCAATAGTAATGATAGCTGAAAAATTCGAACAAAAACACACAAAACAAACACGATTTAGCAAAAAATCTTAATTTATAAATTATATTCAAATAAAAGGCTAAACTATACCATTATTACCAAAGTATCGGTTTCCATTAATTGATTACCGGAGGGCAACAAATTAATTTCTTATGATACTTTGTCGCAATAATAAAGTATTGATGATTCATTAACATATTGACAACATGCCTTCCGGAGGGCCGACATTATGACATATGTATAAAACATAATAATCATCATCACACTTTAATATCACTCAATTGTACATAAAACTTTAACAACCATAATCTTCCGGAGGGCCGATATATGATTGCTTCAATTAAATGTACACTTAATTTTCTTTTATATAATGAATCTAAATTAACTTTGTCAAAAGAGGCACCGGAGGGTACAATAATGACTCAATTAATTTAATTCAAGATATATATAACTTCAATGCCTTTGTAAGAATTATAATTTATACCTTAGCCATAAAACAAAAGTGCAATTAAATAAATATATATATATAATTGCATCATAATAACTGCATTTTTAATCTCAGAAATTATTCTCTAACTTTTCAGAGAGTTGTGCGTCCCCCACGAAATTTTGTGCGGTCTGCCAAATTAAAAAAGGTGTTTTCTGCATCTGATTCAAAAACCGTGCGATCGCATCAAAATCCGTGCGGCCGTATCTTTGAGTAACTGAAAAACTGCATTTATTATGCTCAATTAAGACACGATCTAGAGAGATTTTAATAAAAGATTGGAAGCACCTTAAATAGCCTTTCAAATATAGAAATTATTCTAAATTTGTAAATTGTTGTTTCAGAAAATTTATAAAAAAATAAATTTCCCAAAACCCTAATTTCATAACTGCCCAAAAAACAGGAATTTTTCAGGATTGAACATTATTTGATCAGAATTTTGCGATTTCAAGTGGAAATCTTCGAGCAAACCCTAATCAAATTAATAATTTAACTTTTAGGCAATCATGATCTCAAATAAAACTTTTGTGCTCTCCAAACTTAAATTTTCAGATCAAGAAAATCAACAAAAATCAACGAAAAAAATCATCAATTCCTAATTCTCTCTAGATCCTTAAAGACCTAATCCTTCGGCATAGGAAGGCTCTGATACCACTTGTTGGGGGATCATAAAGGCCAAACAATTCTGCCTTATCTAGAGATCAAACAATTACATCTCATCTAGGGGTCAAACACTTACACCCCGGGGAAGAAGAAACAATCTCCACCTTAAAATGCCAAAGATACCCGAAAACATAATCTTAAGTGCGGAATTATACCTGATTCCATGCCGTTTGCCATGGAATAAGTCTTGAGCAAGCCGTCTCCGTGAGCGCAAGACAAATCTTTAACGGCAAGAAGTCCTTCTCGCTTTTGTGATTGGGTTGTGGATTAGATCTTCCAAAGCAACAAGATACGCCCTTGAGAAATCCTCTCCAATTTCCTTATGGATCTCTCCTCTCAATTCTTTAATGGAGGAAGAAGGGAGAAGGCACTCAAAATTCTGTCTAAGAATAACCTCTTTCCAGAAATATGAGTTGAGTTGGTTTTCTTGTGCCTTGGGGACCCATCCTTATATAGTATTACATATCTGGCACCGCGAGTGCGGGTGCACTGGGTCGCACTGGGACTCAGTGCGTCCGCACTGGGTTGAGACGCGTCCAAATAACTGCTTTTCTTTTAGCCCCGGATTTTTCCTAAGTCCTGAGTGCGTTGATCACTCAAAAGAGAGCAATGTTTCTTTTAATATTTATAAACTCGTAAATGCTATCGGTTCGGACTGCAAGCGCACAATCCTTATCGAGTAGTATATGCGAGGTCGATCCACAGGGAATATTGGTTCAGTGCTTCGAGCGATCGAATCACAACCTTTCGAAAGGCTAGATGAAATCTGAAATTTGAGAGATGTTTGTTGATCAATGTAAATTAGGAAACAATTAAAAGTAATTAAAATAAAGATAGAGATGAGAATTCCTAGGGTTTCGGCACACCATTGTCACTCAATCCGCCTTGATAATATATTCCTGTTGCGTCTGATTTCCTGTTGTTGTTTTATGAAAGATAACTACAAAGGTCACTGCGATTTATGTTACGCCAGAATGACAGATCTTTCATCGAGACTCTACTCAGGACAATGCGATTTACCTTACGCAACTATCGGGTCTCTTATCTCCCAAATTACTACACAGATCACTGCGATTTACCTTACGCAAATGATGGAATTTGGTCATGCGTTTTGTTGTTCTGGTTTATGGTTTCCCCGCGAAGGTTTTCTTCACATAAACCTAATAGATCTCAACGAGGCTAACTCATCCAAATAGTTTAAAGAGTTATTAAAGCACTGTCACTACTCTAATGAACTCAACTAGATCATTGAAATTAGGTGAAGAGATAATAAATTACAAAAGCATATTCGATACATCAACAAGAAATCATAATCAACAGAAATATATATATCAAAACATCAAGAGTAACAAGGTTTACTGCCTAGCCCTAAGAAAAGGAACTTAGCCGCGGAACGGCATGGTTACAATCACTCCTCTCTTCTCTCTTTAATCAAATCTAACCCTAATTACAAAGATGATGTATTCTTCTGCCCAGGGGCCTTATATAGGAGTGTAGGGACGTGTAGAGGTTGATTGGAGGCTAAGAAATCAATCTGGAAACAGCTGTCGGCAGTTATTCCCCAAGAGATGCCTTCGGTATACAATCATTTGAGTCTAATCAACTTAGGATGCTAGGAGTTATAATTAATGGTACCAAATTGTATACATGAATTACCTTAGGATTAAGATTAGAAATGACCAAATCTATTTCTTAGTCCGGAACCACAAGAACAAAGGTTAAATTGAGGTGAAGGACTTAATCGTGAAGCCTTATATTTGATTGGGACTCCTAGAATTGAACCAAATATCGTATGAAGGACTTAACCGTGAAGTATTGGTATTTAGGGATAAACTAGGCTAATCTGTGCTTATGGTCTAGATAGCTAGGGTGAAGAACTTAATCGTGAAGTCCGAATTATCTAGACACGTCATTAATTCACGAAAGTGACCCTTTTTGATATTTACGTTTAGAAACCCTATAATTGCAAACATGAGTTTAGAACACCAAGTAAATGTAGATTTGACCAAATGATTGTATGCCGATAGCCCCTAGACTCTTATCCATTTGAATCACAAACTCCTTTTTATTTGTTTATTTAAAATTGTCTTATTTTAGTTTCAACTCTCAATCAGGTATTGAACCCAAAAACCAATTTTACAACAAACCCCCCATTTTTACTTTATTTGCACTATTTTAGAGTTAATTGATTTAGTAAAAAGTAATATCTCCCGTTATCTTTGGATCGATACCTTTAATTACTACAAGGATAGATTGTGCGCTTGCAATTCAATCTAACTTTGCGTATTTAGGGTTTTATAAATTTAAAGCAGAAGTGTACGAAATAGACCAATTATTTCTATACCCAAAATACACAACAAGCTTTTGGCGCCGTTGCCGGGGATAACGGATAGATATTAATTTTTACTTTAAAAATTAATTCTAGAATTTTTCTTGCATTTTATTTCATTTTATTTCATTTCTTTGAGACTCACGTTTTTTTTCTCTCTTTTTCACATCTTTGAGCGCTGGCCATGGCTGGAAACCCTCCATACGGAATGCCTTTGGATGGCGAAGAAGAAGATGTAACTCAAGCCCATGTTGACAACCCCTTCCATGGCGCATATGGAAGAAATGGCCCTCCACCTCCTAATCCAAACGACCGTCGACCTATGAGGGAGTTCATGAACTATATGGAGCCGGGACAACGCTTCGGCTATATAGCGCATGGAGGAACCAATCCCGATCTCAAACCCACTCTGATTCACTTGTTAGGTCAAAACCAATTTGGTGGTGCATTAAATGAGGACCCTCACCAACACTTGGCAATGTTTGAAGAACATTGTGGTACATTTGCACAAAGGGGACCCTAACTTGATGCCTTGAAATTGAACTGTTTTCACCTTTCTCTTAGGAATGAGGCTAGGACTTGGTTAAGATCGTTAAACCCTAGGGTAACACAAACTTGGCCTGAAGTCCAAAAATTGTTTTTAGGCAAGTACTTCCCGCCTTCTAAAACCCAACACTTTAGAGCAAAAATCACAACTTTCAAACAAGGTGATGATGAATCGTTAAGCGAAGCTTGGGATAGATGGCAAGAACTCTTGCGTTTGTGTCCTAACCATGGTATTGATGTGTGGCTATTGTTTCAGTTTTTCTATGCAGGTTGCACATACGCGACTAAATCTCAACTGAATGCAGCTGCTGGTGGAAACTTAGCCAACAAGGATTCTGTAGAGGCCATGGAGATGATCGAGGACATGGCTATAAGTCAACGCGAGTGGACAGCTGGAAGAGACGGGAAGAGAAGCAACACACTGGCTGGCATGTTGAAGGTGGATGAGGTAACCGCTTTACAAGCAAAGGTAGAATCTCTCCAAACTCAAATGAAAAAGATGTAACAGGTAAAGTTTGTAGTAAAAAATTCACCATGTGGTATTTGTGGAGGTATGGACCATGACACAATTGGATGTCAATACTCCACGGATGGTAATGACACGGTCGAACAAGTTTATGGGTTGTTTTACAATGAGGGTGACAAAAGGAATGACCAATACAACCAAAACTACTCTAACACTTACAACCATGCCACGAGGTACAACCATCCTAATTTTAGGTGGAGAAATGACAATGAAAATTCGAACCCAAATGCGGTACCAAACCACAAGGAAATAACAACCATTACCAAAATCACAATCAAAATCAAGATAATGGTAACCAATACCAAAACCGCCAAGGTCAAGGTCCACCACCATTGTCTAGATTAGAGAAAATGATGGAAGAATTCATGATCACTCAAAAGGAAACTAATCTTAACTGCAATAAAAAGTTTGATGATATTTCAGATTCTCTTAGAACCATGAACAACAGGATGGACCTTGTGCAAACTCAAACTAGGTTGCTTAAAGCCCAAGTAGCTCAACAAGCCGCTTCTGCCGCACGCCCACAAGGTACGCTTTCAGGACAGCCGAAACACAACCCAAGAGAACACGTATATGCAGTAACTCTTCGAAGTGACAGACAATATGATGGAACAGAAATGCCAAAAGAGGAAATGCCAAAACAGCCAATCGCTGCACCTCAAACAGTAGAAACAGGGCCTTCTGCGGCCTCTCCTGCGGCCTCAACACCGATTCCTGCGGCCTCAAAACCAACTCCTCCGGTTTGCACAGATTTTCCCATGGACCCACCGGTTTTCAAGGATCGCCAAAATTCGGGTAATTCTGATCCAAAAAAGGTAAAATCTTCTGAATACGTTATTCCTCTCAGGTTTGTACCTTTCCCTCAGCGGTTAGCTAAGACCAAATTGGAACAACAAATTATCAAATTCAAGGACCACTTGAGAAAAATGAAACTTACCATCCCTTTTAATGAGGTCATTACCCAAATACCGTCATATGCCAAATTTTTGAAAGAATTGTTGTCCAACAAAAAGAAACTTGAAGAGGTTGAAACTGTGGCATTAAATGCGGAATCTAGTGCACTAGTTTTAAACCAGCAAATTAAATTGCCCCCTAAACTCAAAGATCCAGGCAGTTTTACCATTCCGTGCAAAATTGGGGATACCACTTTTAATCGATGTTTGCTCGATCTTGGTGCTAGTGTTTGTTTGATGCCAAAATCGGTTTATGATAGACTAGGTCTAGGAGATTTGAAACAAACACGAATGTCCCTTCAATTAGCTGACAGATCTGTAAGATACCCTTCCGGAATTGCCGAAGATGTCATTGTCCAAATTGGAAAGTTCTATGTACCTGTAGATTTTGTTTTTGTAGAAATGGAAGAAGATCCTCACACCCCTCTCTTATTTGGGCGTGATTTTCTAAGTACGGCAGGTACAAATATTGATGTCTCAGGTGGAAGGATTTCCTTCTCAATTGGTGATGAGAAAGTGGAATTTAATGTTTCCAAATCTATGCAATTTCCTTCTAATGACAATGACACGATTTGCAGGATTGATGTCTTAGATACCATAATTGCTGCTCAAGTTGTTAAGGAAACAAATGGTGGACAGCTAGAGGAAATTCTGGACGAAATTCTGGAGAAAAAGGAAGCTGAGACATCTCATAATGAAGACAGTGGAGATTTGTGCGGGCCGCAAGAAATTTTGTGCGGGCCGCATGAATTAGTCCAAGCGCAACCGATCGACCTGTGCGGGTCGCACAAAATTCCGTGCGGGTCGCATCAAAAAGTCTGAGAGCAGCCTGAAATTCTGTGCGGGTCGCATACAAATGCCCGAGAACAGACTGAAACACACCCAGCGAAAACCATTCCGTGCGGGTCACACGAAATTTTGTGCGGGTCGCACGAAATTTTGTGTGGGTCGCACCAACCCCAGAAAAAAACTGACAGCCCTGATTTAGCCGATACCTTTCCCGAATCCCCTCAAATTGAACTCAAGCCTTTACACCTCACTACTGACATCGACCTGCATCGGCGTTCCACATGGAACTTGGCGAATGAGCCCACGATCTTTCTACCGAATGCTGCCGCCCAAGAACCACCCACATCGCTAAGAGAGCGCCGCCGTCGGCGGGCCGCAAGGGAGGAAACACACGTGCTATGGGAAGAGAAGCCTCCCGATCCACCACATCGAGGAGGCGTTTTTGCCTCCTCCTCCACCTTCGCTTTCTCCACCACTTTGTGAGTTTCATTTTTCTTCATTTTCACTCTTTCTTGTGCGAATGATTGCATTAGGGACAATGTTTTGTTTAAGCTTGGGGGGGATTGGAAGAAAAATTGTATCTGCATTTAGGTCATGTTTAAATTTTTCGTAATTTGCATTTTAGGTGATAAGGTTGTGTGATTGCTTGATTTAGGGACTTGTTTGAAATTTTTTGGAAATGGTTTGGATGACTTTGAACAATTCGAACTAACTTCATAATTGCTAAAAGAATTTCATAAGATGAGATGTTTTTGGATTTTGGAAAATTAAAAACTTGGGTTTTATCGAAAAAGCATTTTGAAACCTAGGTATGCCTTTCTAATTGGGAAGTTGGGATTTTAATGATGGAGAGATTATAATATCCATATGTATGAACGAATATGTTTGGATGTGTGTATTTATGGTATTATTGCAACACCAAAAATTGAAAAAGGTTTAAATGTTGAAAATTTCACCTCGGATTCCGCTTGCCTATGTTACAGCGATATGACGTACTTAAGGTTATGAATCCTTGACACTTTGTTCCGCTAGTTTGCCCGATAAAATGGCCGACTTTACATCACAAATGTGAGTTCGTGTCATGGAAGGGTTAAACCAAGAACATGCAAAAGCACTTTTGAATCAAAACGGTTGGGTATGGTTAACTACTTATAACTAGCCGGTTTTGTATTGAGGATAAAGATCATAGTGTCACAAGTAGCAACGAAAAGAAAAGGAATAGTCAAAATTATGCATGATACCAACACACAAAACTTTATAACTTTCTAGCCCAAGTTTGTTCCAAGCTTGGGGGGGCAAAAAGGAAAATCACCACAAAACGAGAGCATATTTTTGGTCGAAAAGTGAAATATTGATAACTCAATGATTAGTTTTTACAAATACAAAAGTGTCTTTGAATGTGAGATTCGATTTGTCGATTGGTGATGTGAATTAGAGTTGATCAAGGAAATTTCAAAATTATTGTCCAAAAAAATTCTCGAGTTTTTAATGATAGCAAGTTCATACAAATTTTTCGCATTTAGAGTTATACTTGGAATTTGGTTAGTTTAGAAACCGGACATACACCTAAGTTTGGATTCTTGCTTGAGGGCAAGCAAGGTCTAAGCTTGGGCCATAGGTATGACCCCTTTTAAGTTTGTTTATGGAAAACCGTGCCATTTGCCGGTTGAATTGGAACACAAAGCTTATTGGGCCATCAAGACGCTCAACTTGGACATGAAAGCCGCCGGCGAGAAACGAGTCCTTGATCTTCACGAATTGGAAGAGTTGCGCCTTAATGCTTAAGAAAATGCGAAACTATACAAGGAGAAAACCAAGCGTTGGCATGACAAGCACATCGTGCGACGGCATTTTCAGGTAGGTGACTTTGTTCTCTTGTTTAATTCCCGACTTCGTCTTTTTCCCGGAAAATTGAAATCTAGGTGGAATGGCCCCTATCAAGTTCAACAAGTTTTTGATCATGGAGCTATCGAGATTTGGAGCGAGAAAACCGGCTCATTTAAGGTAAATGGACAGCGGCTCAAGCATTTCTACCAACATGAGGCCATTGGCGACAAGGAGGTCATGCACCTCACTGATCCACCTTCTACGAATTGAGAATGGAAGGAGTCGAGCTTTCGACTTAAAATTAAGCGCTTCTTGGGAGGCAACCCAAGTTTTTCTCACTTTTACCTTTAATTTTCACTTCTTCAATTTTGTTTTTACCTTGCAAAACTTGTTAAATTTTACTTGATTTTTAGGGAATTTTTCAGGCTTTTTGGAGAACATTTTTCACGGCACTCTGTGCGGGCCGCACGAATTTTGTGCGGGCCGCATCGATTTACCCGAGAGTTGTGCGGCCTACTGTGCGGGGTTCACTGACTTTTGTGCGGGTCGCACAAATTCAAGCTTGGGGGATCGATACCTGGCTTAAAAAAAATAATAAAAATAAAAATAAAAATTTTTAGGACTTTTAATTTGTGCGGGCCGCACGACATTCTGTGTGGGCCGCACGAAGCGAACAGGTGCCTCATTAATTGGGCGCGATTTTTGGAAACCCTTTCTCTCCCACCCCTTCTATTTTTCTCCAAACCCTACCTCTCCCTCTCTCAAACCTCCATCTCTCTCTCTCTTTTGAAGATCCTTCGAGCACACCACTACGCCGACCTCCTCTTCCCTTCTCTCTGCCGCTACTCTCCTACTCTCAAAAGAGCGCCACCCCTTCTCCTCCTTCTCCTTGAACCGGTGTCTCTCCACCTCTACACCGTTTCTTCACGACTTCACATGGCTCTACCCCTCCAAATCAAGGTTAGATCTCCTCTTTTCTTGTTTTTCTAGTTCTTTTCTTTCTTTTGTGGATTTCTAGTTAATTTTTGCGAGATCCACTATAATTTGGGGCCAACTTGCCATTTTTAGCAAAAACAGAGGATTTTGGGTTTTAAACCTTTGTGCGGGTTACTGTGCGAGCTTCTCAGGCCGTACCAATTTTTGTCGTTTTCTTTCAATTTCTGGGGATTTACTAAGTTTCAGATCTGACATTTTCGCGGCCAACTTTTCTCTCACCTGTTTGTGCGGGCCGCACAGAATTTAACATAGGCCGCACAAAATCTTGAACAGGCCGCACAAACCTCTGTTGCATCCGAATCTTGAAATTTTCGTTTAAAATTTTATTTTCTTGTTAGTGTGACTGCACCTTGGTACCGTGTAGACCACACCATTCTCTCTTTTTCTCTAACTTCAACAGATACCTCCTCGGAGAAACCCTAAAAGGCGCAAGGAGACTAGTGGGCCCGGCCAAACAAGCGCCCCCGCCGAAAAACCTCATCCTTTGGAAGCCTATTTCAATGGCTTCGAGTCCGATCCTCTCAACAACGAGCACCAAGAACGTCTCGACCATCTCGCCTTCCACCGCACCGTTGTCTCCTCTCGATGGATCGACATCCCCACTCTCCAAGAACTCGGCCTCTATGACTCTGTCCGCATGCTCACCGAGCGCATTGGCTTGTGGGACTTCCTTAGCACACCGTGCCCAACCTACAAAGGGATCACTCTCGAGTTCCTTGGCACAGTTGAGTTCGACCGTGCCACCAACATCATCAGCTTCCAACTCGGCGGGCAAAAATTTAGCCTAACCTCAACCGAACTCATGGAGCGTCTCAACCTCCCCACCACCAATGCCTCTCGCATGAGTGACACTTGCACCTTCCAAGGAGACATGAATGAATCCCACTTCAAGGATTTCGTCATCGACCCTAACACTGGTCTCAACCCTCAACGGGTCCGCCTCATCAAGCATCCCGTTCTCGTTACATTCAGCGAGTTTTGGCGCTTACACTTTTTGGGCGAGGTGAGACAAGTTCCTGTTTTCGAAAAGCTGAAAATTTCTATCTTTATTGTATGTTGCGCAGGAACATGGAAGAGATGTCTTTTCAACCACACTTTGGCTACTATCTTGCCAAACACCTTCACGCTGTAGCCACCGAGCACCGCCCAAATGGCAACATCTCTTGTGGCGGGGTGATCACCAAGATTGCTCGGGCCCTCCGAGTCAATGTCCCTGACGACCCGGTGAGCCCCCCATACACCCTTGATATCCCAGGTCTCTCGCACATGCTGCTCATTGTGCGTTCTCCCAGCCAAGATTTCTGGATAAGTGACGGCCCCGGCAACTATGGCTACCGCTTACCTCTCACCACAGTCCTTGACCCTCGGCGGCGTGCCACATGGAGTCTCACCGACGAGCCCGTTCTCTTCCACGCCGGCGCTCCACCACCACCTGCCGTAGCCGAACAAGGTGAGCCCAACCAAGCCGCGCTGGCCGGTCCTTCTAATCAAGCCATCATGGACTATTTGGTAGGGATGAACGAAGACTGGTCCGCCTCCCTTAAATTGGTCAATGACAAACTCACCTCCCTTCAGTTCAGGGTGAACGAATTCGAGGATCCTCTCTACGAAGCCGAGGAGGATGCCCACATGGCAAGGTGGTATGCTCACCAAGCCTTTGAGTGTTCCGGCGGCGAACCTACTGAAGACCCACCCACACCACCACGCGAGCGTCGCCGCCGTCAAGCAGCGCAACAGGAAAGCTCTTTCCCACCCAAACATGCCTCCACACGTCGTCAATACCCGGCCGGTACCTTCTCACCATCCGGGCCATCTTCCACACTGCAATGAGGCGCTCCCGCCTCTTCCTTCGCCTTCGACTCGTCCACCATCTTGTGAGTTCCTTTTTCTTCCCTTTTTTCCTTTTTTTTGTGTGTGAATGATTGCATTAGGGACAATGCTTTGTATAAGCTTGGGGGGATTGGAAGAAAATTTGTATCTGCATTTAAGTCATGTTTAAATGTCTCGTAATTTGCATTTTAGGTGATAAGTTTGTGTGATTGCTTGATTTAGGGACTTGTTCGAAAATTTTTGGAAATGGTTTGGGATGACTTTGAACAATTTGAACTAACTTCATAATTGCTAAAAGAATTCCATAAGATGGGATGTTTTCGGATTTTGAAAAAATGAAAACTTGAGTTTTGTGGAAAAAGCATTTTGAAACCTAGGTATGCCTTTCTAATTGGGAAGTTGGGATTTTAATTATGGAAAGATTATAATATCCATATATATGAACGAATATTTTTGGATGTGTGTACTCATGGTATTATTGCAACACAAAAATATATATATATATAGAAAATGTTTAAATTCACTTCGGATTCCGCTTGCCTATGTTACGGCGATATGACGTACTTAAGGTTATGAGTCCTTGACACTTTGTTCCGCTAGTTTGCCCGATAAAATGACCGAGTTTACATCACAAGTGTGAGTTCGTGTCATGGAAGGGTTAAACCAAGAACATGCAAAAGCACTTTTGAATCAAAACGGTTGGGTATGGTTAACTACTTATAACTAGCTGGTTTTGTCTTGAAGATAAAGATCATAGTGTCACACGTAGCAACGAAAAGAAAAAGAATAGTCAAAAATTATGCATGATACCAACACACGAAACTTTATAACTTTCTAGCCCAAGTTTGTTCCAAGCTTGGGGGGGCAAAAAAGGAAAATCACCACAAAACGAGGGCATATTTTTGGTCGAAAAGTGAAATATTGATAACTCAATGATTAGTTTTTACAAATACAAAAGCGTCTTTGAATGTGAGATTCGATTTGTCGATTGGTGATGTGAATTAGAGTTGATCAAGGAAATTTCAAACTTATTGTCCAAAAAGATTCTCGGGTTTTTAATGATAGCAAGCTCATATAAATTTTTCGCATTTAGGAATATACTTGGAATTTGGTTAGTTTAGAAACCGGACATATACCTAAGTTTGGATTTTTGCTTGAGGACAAGCAAGGTTTAAGCTTGGGGGATTTTGATAAGCCTCAAATATATATACTTTCGGTCGAGGTTTTACCTCCCAAACTATACCAAAACCCTTGTATTCTAGTCTAGTTCAGTATAGAATGCACAGTAGAACCAAGTTACTGCCTTCCCTTTATCTTATTTGCAGAAATCGAGCAAAAAGGAGCAAAACAGCATTTTGTGCGGGCCGCACGGATTCTGTGCGGGCCGCACGGATTCTGTGCGGGCCGCACGGATTCTGTGCGGGCCGCACGGATTCTGTGCGGGCCGCACGGATTTGTCCGAGAGTTTTGCGACCTCTCGTGCGGGCCGCAGGGAATTTGTGAAGGCCGCACGACCCTTCTCCCTTAGCCATTTTTTCAGACGAAAACCGACTTTTGTGCGGGCCGCACGGATTCTGTGCGGGCCGCATTGATTTGACCGAGAGTTCTGCGGGTGGCTGTGCGGGTCGCATGAAGGCCGCACGATTCCTCATGCCTTAGCCGATTTACAGCCGACTTTCAGTTTGTGCGGGCCGCACGGATTATGCGAAGGCCGCAGGAAGGCCGCACCAATGCCATTAATGCCTTAATTCATGATATCTTCTCAGATATGTTGCCAGATTTTGGGGGATTGTTTCCTAAGACACGAAATTGGTTATATATGGGCAGAGAGGCAACAGGAGAAGGCATTCTTCATTCTAGGTTTAATTTCCACATCTCTCTACACATTTTCTATCTTCTCCTCGTGATCAAAGGCGATTAAGAGCAAGGTTTGAAGGATTCTCGAGCAAGCAAAGTGAAGATCAAGGGCAGCGAGCGAAGAGATTGGTGTAGTCTATTCTCTTACTTGTTTTACTTAGTTTTCATTATGATTTCTCTTGTAACTTTCTTGGATGTTAACTCACCCATGAGATGCTAGATTTCCTCTCTAGGGGCTTAGGCTAAAAACATGAATTTGTGTTGAATCTATGTTTACTTGGATTAATTTCTTTATGATGATTGTTTGCATGTTTGTTTATTCTTGTTGATTTTACAATTCATGTGCTTGTATGATTTGATTACTTGTTAATTTCCCGCTTGAGTCTAATCAACTTAAGATGCTAGGAGTTATAATTAATGGTACCAAATTGTATACATGAATTACCTTAGGATTAAGATTAGAAATGACCAAATCTATTTCTTAGTCCGGAACCACAAGAACAAAGGTTAAATTAAGGTGAAGGACTTAATCGTGAAGCCTTATATTTGATTGGGACACCTAGAATTGTACCAAATATCGTATGAAGGACTTAACCGTGAAGTATTGGTATTTAGGGATAAACTAGGCTAATCTGTGCTTATGGTCTAGATAGCTAGGGTGAAGAACTTAATCGTGAAGTCTGAATTATCTAGACACGTCATTAATTCACGAAACCCTTTTTGATATTTACGTTTAGAAACCCCATAATTGCAAACATGAGTTTAGAATACCAAGTAAATGTAGATTTTACCAAATGATTGTATGCCGATAGCCCCTAGACTCTTATCCATTTGAATCACAAACTCCTTTTTATTTGTTTGTTTAAAATTGTCTTGTTTTAATTTCAACTCTCAATCGGGTATTGAACCCAAAAAACCAATTTTACAACAAACTCCCCCCCCCTTTTACTTTATTTGCACTATTTTAGAGTTAATTGATTTAGTAGAAAGTAAAACCTCCCGTTATCTTTGGATCGATACCCATAATTACTACAAGGATAGATTGTGCGCTTGCAATTCAATCTAACTTTGCGTATTTAGGGTTTTATAAATTTAAAGCAGAAGTGTACGAAATAGACCAATTATTCCTATACCCAAAATACACAACAAGCTTTTGGCGCCGTTGCCGGGGAATGTTTGATCTTCACTTTTGCTTACTCGAGAATCCTTCAAACCTTGCTCTTAATCGCCTTTGATCGCGAGGAGAAGATAGAAAATGTGTAGAGAGATGTGGAAATTAAACCTAGAATGAAGCATAGTTTCTCCTGCTGCCTCCCTGCCCATATATAACTATTTTCGTGCCTTGGGAAGCAATCCAACAAAATCTGGAAGTGAATCGGGCGAAGATGGCAATAAAATCTGTCCAAATCTAGGCTGGGCGGCCATTGGCGCGGCTGTACAAAATTCTACATTCCGAATTTGGATTTGTTTCCTTCATGAAAGTTGTAGATCCTTTCGTTCTGGTTCAGCCAAGCTTTGATTCACCCAAATCGGAGTCCGTATGACCAAGATATGGCCAAAATACGAACTGTGTGTCGACAGCTGTAATTTTGTGCGGCCTTCACAAATTTCCTGCGGCCCGCACGAGTACCCGCAAAACTCTCGGACAAATCCGTGCGGCCCGCACAAAAGGCTATTTTGCTCATTTTTGCTCGATTTCTGCAAATTAGATAAAGGAAAGGCAGTAACTTGGTTCTACGGTGCATTCTATACTAAACTAGACTAAAATACAAGGGTTTTGGTATAGTTTAAGAGGTAAAACCTCGACCGAAGGTATATATAATTGAGGCTTATCAGTTGCTTGAGTGTCTCCATGAATCTCGCGAATTGTGGCTCCATCTTGTGCTTGGCCGGCCTTGGAGGGAATGGCAGAGTTGGCTTGTAGGGTGGTGGTGCAATATATTCAGGTTCGGGTTGTCGATCGTCTCCACCTACGGTGTCATTCTGCCCTCAATAAGGTCTGCCTGCGTTTCAAGTACGGGCGGCTCCAGTGGTGGCGGCTCGTACTCTTCGGAATGTGATGGCTCTGCATGCATCTCATCGGAAGTTTGATCGGGCATGGGAGGTCCCTGATAAGCTGTACCGCTCCTTAGCGTTATGCTCTTGCAAGTCTCTCTTGGGTTTTCTTCCGGTTGGCCCGGAAATTTGCCTTTTCCACGTGTGATACTAGAGAGTTCTCTTGCCATCTTAGAGACATTGTCTTCTAAGTCTTTGTTGCGGTTTGTTAAGGATTCAATCTTTTGTGCGATTTCGGCGTTAGCCTTATCCTGCTTCTCTAGGAGTTTCTCCATTAAGGATGTGATGTCAGGTTGCTGTGGTTGGTTGTATTGCCTTGGTTGATAATTCTGTTGGGGATTGTTGTATCTTGGTTGATAATTGGGCTGTGGTTGGTAGTTCTGTTGGGGTGCAGCAGGCCTTTGATTGTTCGCGTATGAGAGATTTGGATGGTTTCGGTTGTTCGGATGATATGTGTTGTAGGCGGGCTGAGGTCGAAAGCTGTTGTCAATTGCGTTTGCTTGCTCTATTTCTTCCTCAGTTTCCGTCACATTCATACATTCGGTCATCTCGTGCGCTCCTCCACAATAGCCACATGCTGTTGCGGCATTGACTGCTGCTACCGTTCGCTGCTTGGTCTGCTTGTTAAGTGCCATTTGCAAAGCATCAATCTTTGCGCTTAGCATGGATATGTCATCTACTCGGTGCATGCCAGGTGTTGAACTTGGCTTCTTTCGCTCAGGGATCCAGTAGTGTTGGTTGATTGCAATCTCTTCAATTAGGTTGTAGGCCTCGTCAGGTTCCTTGTTCATGATTGCTCCTCCTGCAGAAGCATCAATAGACAACCTATCGGTAGGGTTAGACCATTATAAAAAGTTTGGACAATCAGCCATCTTTCTAGACCATGATGTGGACAACACCTTAGCATATCATTATATCTATCTCATGCCTCACACAATGTTTCACCATCCCTTTGTTCAAAATTAGTAATTAGATTTCTAAACCTTGAAGTTTTGGATGGTGGAAAATATTTTGCAATAAACACATTAAACAATTGGTCCCAAGTTTGAATGGAATTGGTAAGGAAAACAACCATGCTCTTGCTTTATCTTTTAATGAGAATTGAAATAGCCTTAGCCTGATTGCTTCATCGGTAACTCCGTTGATCTTTATCATCTCGCATATCCCTAGGAAAATTGACAGATGAAGATGTGGATCTTCATGTGGAAATCCTCCAAATTGCTGTTGCGAAACCATATTTATGAGAGCAAGTTTGATCTCAAAATTACGGTTTGTAACAGTTGGCGGGTTTATACTAGAATTAGGATCATTCGCGCGCGGTACGCAATAGTCTCGTAGAAGTTTGGGTCTTGCTGCATCGTGAACTCCTTGATCACCATTGTCTTGTCTTCCATTGTTAATCGGTTCGTCCGGTGGGATATTCATGTTGATCGAATCTGAGTCTTCTTCGCTTTCAGAATTACTTGATGAAGAACTATGGTTGGTTCTTATCGGTGATGTGGAAGCGAATTGTCCTCTCCTACTAGCAATCCTCTCGGATCTTCGTACGGATGATTCGGCCAGCGTGCAGTTTCCTACAAAGAAAAGAAAATCTGAAAATTTAACTAAAAACTGAAAATAAAAAGAAAACAAAAATAAAAACGAAATTGAAAAATAAAAGAAAAATAAAAATGCAGAAAATAAAAAGAAATCTAGGCGTTTCTAATTAATTGGATTCAATGGTCAAAGCAAGGGCGTCTCGCGAGGCCTTGCACAATGAACCGTTATTCCCCGGCAACGGCGCCAAAAAGCTTGATCACTCAAAAGAGAGCAATGTTTCTTTTAATATTTATAAACTCGTAAATGCTATCGGTTCGGACTGCAAGCGCACAATCCTTATCGAGTAGTATATGCGAGGTCGATCCACAGGGAATATTGGTTCAGTGCTTCGAGCGATCGAATCACAACCTTTCGAAAGGCTAGATGAAATCTGAAATTTGAGAGATGTTTGTTGATCAATGTAAATTAGGAAACAATTAAAAGTAATTAAAATAAAGATAGAGATGAGAATTCCTAGGGTTTCGGCACACCATTGTCACTCAATCCGCCTTGATAATATATTCCTGTTGCGTCTGATTTCCTGTTGTTGTTTTATGAAAGATAACTACAAAGGTCACTGCGATTTATGTTACGCCAGAATGACAGATCTTTCATCGAGACTCTACTCAGGACAATGCGATTTACCTTACGCAACTATCGGGTCTCTTATCTCCCAAATTACTACACAGTTCACTGCGATTTACCTTACGCAAATGATGGAATTTGGTCATGCGTTTTGTTGTTCTGGTTTATGGTTTCCCCGCGAAGGTTTTCTTCACATAAACCTAATAGATCTCAACGAGGCTAACTCATCCAAATAGTTTAAAGAGTTATTAAAGCACTGTCACTACTCTAATGAACTCAACTAGATCATTGAAATTAGGTGAAGAGATAATAAATTACAAAAGCATATTCGATACATCAACAAGAAATCATAATCAACAGAAATATATATATCAAAACATCAAGAGTAACAAGGTTTACTGCCTAGCCCTAAGAAAAGGAACTTAGCCGCGGAACGGCATGGTTACAATCACTCATCTCTTCTCTCTTTAATCAAATCTAACCCTAATTACAAAGATGATGTATTCTTCTGCCCAGGGGCCTTATATAGGAGTGTAGGGACGTGTAGAGGTTGATTGGAGGCTAAGAAATCAATCTGGAAACAGCTGTCGGCAGTTATTCCCCAAGAGATGCCTTCGGATACGGGCCGTATCAGGTGATACGGTCCGTATTAGGACCTTGGCAGTTAGGGTTTAACTGCTTCCAGCGCTATCTCCTGGTCTGTGCTAGGCCTGGTCCGTATTGGTCAATATTGGCCGTAACAGGGACTTAGTCGATGAGCGTCGCTGATCCGATTGACCTGATTCTAGCTCCATTTGGTGTAAAATAGTCCCAAAACCTGTTTTCTACAATAAAACATAAAGAAGGGTGACAGTAGCCTTTTTCTCTAATAAAGTAAACATAAGTGCGAGAAAATATGTAAAACCTAAGCCAAAACCCTACGTAAATCATCGTTATTTTGACTCTGATCACGCGTCCGCACTGGACTCGGACTTTATTTCCAGTTTTTACACTGGATTTCAGAAAATCGTCTAAGTCCTGAGTGCGTCCGCACTGGGCTCGGACTTTTCTCAGTTTCTGCACTGAACTTCAGGAAATTGTCTAAGTCCTGAATGCGTCCGCACTGGGGCTCACTGCGTCCGCACTGGGTTCGGACTTTTTCCAGTTTCTAAACTGAAGTTCCCAAAATTTGGCTAAGTACTGAGTGCGTCCGCACTGGGGCTCAGTGCGTCCGCACTCAGGGTTCTGAAAGCAGTTTTCTGTATTTGCAAATCTCAAAATCAGTCCATCAATGATTTGATCTTTGCCCAAATTGTTCTACACATTTATGGACCACATCCTATTGAATACATAGATTGTCTAATGTCTTAATTCCATATTAGATCACTTTAATTGTAACAATCATATTGACAGTATACAATTCATAATTATATTACATATATGCTCAAGGATATATGATCCAACAAAAATGTCTTCAGAAGAGACCGTTTTCTTGTGTGGCTTTCGTGAAGTTGCAGAAAGCTATAGTCACAAGAAGTCACATTAAAAAATCGGAAGCCACAATTATCAAAGATCGTGAAAAACCATAATGATCCCTCTTGCAATATTTTCCCTCCCAGTACATCTGATCTCATTCTTTTTCCTTGAAAAAATTTCTCTGTCACCAAATCAACCAACAAGCACACAATACTCTAGTCATCCATTCCCCTCTCACAAATGGATCTTCTGATTCATTTAAATTAAACCTGGATGTGGGAATTGCTAATCACAATTCAAGCTTTGTGCAATTGAGCAATCAAAAAATGTAATGTGCAACGACTGTCGAGACAAGATGTATATATTCCTTTCATTGATTGCTTGATAGCACGAAACCTTAACTGCAGTTGCGGACTTGTCAAAAGTGTAAAATTCAGGTGGTTTTGTCCGAATATATATAGTGAAGTTAAAGTTGTTCTCCACAAATTCTATGGTACCTGGCTAGGAGGATATGTACATAATATATTGCATTAATTTGCTATATATTCTTTCTTCCTGTTTTAGGACTATACAAATAAAAGTATAAAACGGAGTCGATTATCTAGTATAATATTTCGGTAATAGAACTTTACTTTTCATTTTTACTGTGATCTATATGTAACTTAAAATGTGCTAATAATAACCCGAAACTTTGGAGAAAAAGAATACTTTATTACACATTTTCAACAATAGCTTTACATCTCTTTGATGACTGGTACATTGTAAATTTGTAATGGGACTTAACTACACTGCAATTTTCTGAAAAATAAGCGAATAACTGTCAGGTTGTCTTTAAATTTTGAAGGCATTTTGAATATTTATCCTCACCAAATTAAATGTTTGTCATTTTAGAATGTTAACTTCTAGAATGTCCATAATTTCATATTTAGAGCGGCCCTGTATTTATAATCAAGTCATCTCAGATCATCCATTTTGAATAGTAAAATTGGTTGTGGTCTTCAGGTTGTCTGGATAAAATAGTAGACCACTAAATTTTATTGTCTTGATATATGTGCTCCTTAGTCATGATGCATGCACAAGAGCTTTTTTTAATCCACAGAATATGTTATAGAATGAATATACAACAAAACAAAGTGTGTAGGAATAACTGGGAATCTGGTATCGCCCCTGGAATTGGTACATACCTGTAATACATGCCACATCCATAATAAACCAATTTAATAGGCTTAAGGAGCACTTCCTCTCCATTTTGGTCTTGTACTGCTCCACACGCACATGGTCACGACTTTGACCAATTTTTTCAAATTCCAAGTGATACCCTTCCCAAGAGCTATAAATACCTGGTTTGCTCTCATAGCTTTTCATAGCAAAGATAAGCAATTGCTTACACATACACACTAACAATTTTCAGAGTTCTTTTCAGAAAAATTAACAAAAGAGCAACATGGTTATCAGTGCAAAACAGGAGTCCCTTGTCGTGAACTCATGGAACGAGATGAAAGATGATGCGCCAACGTTTGCTCTCAAATTTTTCTTGAGGTTACTTACAAAAATTTTCTTTTCACCTATTTTTATTATAATAGTACCAAATATTTCTTTCGTGCTTGCATTTATAATTGCTCGCTGTTTCTGTTAATCACAGGCTATTTGAAATTATTCCATCTGCGGAAAAGCGGTTCTCCTTCCTACGAGATTCCAATATTCCCCTTGAGAAAAACCCTAAGCTCAAAGCTCATGCTATGGGGGTCTTCGTAATGGTACATATATAGCCATCTTAATTAATTATGCTATATTGGATACTATTTTAGTAACTGATTATATTTCCAATCTTTGATTTTTATTAACTGGGAGTACAATTTGATTGTAGGCATGTGAAGCAGCTACTCAGCTGAGAAAGACAGGGAAGGTCGATGTTGGAGCCAACACATCTGTGAAGCACTTGGCCTCGATTCATTTCAAGGCCGGTATTGCTGACGTGCATTTTGAGGTATATACTATTTTGAATAATTTGATCACCTGTTAAAAGAAATTGGAAAATGAAGGTTCTGAAATTTAATTTGAGCATTAGCTTTTTTGTTGTTCATTTCAGATTCTGAAATTTGCTCTTCTGGAAACAATCAAGGAGGCAGTGCCATACCCGTGGTCTGAAGAGTTGAAGGAAGCCTGGTCTGAATCTTATGATCACCTTGTTGTAGCTATCAAAAATGAGATGTAACTCGCTTCCCACCGAGCACCGATCATATATGTCAGGCCTACATGAGCCCTTTACTTTATGTTTAATTCCATTTTTTGGTGTAGCAATTTGTGAGGGTTTTTCTGTTCGAGTTTCTCGGGGCATTTGTATCTCTCTTATTTATCGAATAAAAATCTGTAGTAGATTCTAATTAAATGTTGTTCTCCTTTCTTTTCCCAAGGAACTTTTGGCGTATTTGTAGTAAATTTTAATTAGTGGTTGTGCAGGAAACAAATAAAGTGGCAGCAATTAATATCAAACTAAGTGGTTGTGCAGGAATATCGAACTTTCGCAGTCTTCTGATATTTTCCCTTTATCCAAAACTTTGTTAATTGGCAGGGCTATGATATATCAAATTTTCATGTATACAAGTAGAAAAAATCAGTTAGAGATCTAGATCCTAATAAATTAGGAAGCTTTATCAATTAAATAGTGGTCATATACAAGCACTAACAGTGGAACTGCATATATGTTATCCAACAAGATAGATTGATATATAGCTTAATTACCATCTTATTCAAAAAGTAAAAGAGAAAAGGACGTGACAGTTTTGATTTTCTTATTTCAAGTTTTAATATTGTCAGCGTTCTTACTTTGAATCTGAAAACGATGATATTATCAGCATCCATTCTATTTTTTCAAATTGAGCTTCTTCAGGTTAGTACAGATATATATATAAAAAAAAAATTTGAAAACCAGATAGAGGCTATCAGGTTAGTACAGATAAGTAAAATAGTAATTACATCAATATATAGGTTCCAAGACCTATTAAAACCCCATAAACCCACCCTGTACCAGTATACTGGTCAGCAGTATCTCAGCCAGAGAAATCCCTCCTCTACTTCTTCTATGTATGTTATTTTTTTATTCCATATAAAAATCGGATAAAAGATCTTGAATACGAAGAAAACACTCAGAGAAAAACATGACAAAAAAAAAAACATAGCCACAAGACCAGTTACAGGACAGAATTTATGGGCTGAATTTGAACCTGTATTACACCACAAAGAAATGAGTTCGCATCTTCTGCATTAACGCACCGTTTGAACTTAAATACGACCATCCGATCAGAGCCTAGACCAATCCAGCTCATGCCTATATTGCACGGGGTCCTGTTAAAATTCATATCAATATGTAATGAGCGGGTCGGATTTAAACTCAAATGGTGCCTTAATGAGGTGATATGATCATATGAATTCACAGAGGATGTGGTGCGCGCCTATTGATGTGGACATGCCAGGAACAATCAGACACCCAGTGAGCAAATTATTCCTCTTAATGCTTAACTATCACAATAATGACTTTTTATTTGCAGAAATTAAAATTAACATAATTGGTTTATTTTTACTGGAAAGGGCTATGTTGACATATATAATTACTTCACAACAGTGACGACTGAAAAAATGTTTAGAAGTCAAATTGTAATTATATATATTCATTAATATTAAGATATGTTGTTTATCGATTTACAAAAAATTTAATTATTTGGTCAACGATAATTGCCGAAAATTTGAACTGTTTATTTTCTAAAATCATTCAATAGATGACTAGCTACCATCATTCGATTGTTTTTCTAAAATTTAAAAATTCACTGCTTGGTTGAGTGGGATGCTAATTAATCTATGATCTGTTGCAATGAGGTAATCATTCCCAATTTTTTCAATGATTTTGAATTTTCATTTGCAAAGAGCATTATGGAATTCAAATAGCTCAGAGATCGAAAAAGAAAATAAAAGAACGCTCCGATATATAGACACTGATCAAATTATCTTTATTTACTAATTTCCTTTCTTTAATTTGTAACTTATTCTTTTTCATAACCTCAATCCCAGGCCACTATCAAAACTTACAAACAGCCAGCCACCAAATAATTTAAGCCAAGGTTTTCTGATCCTGTTTTCTTTAGATAATCATAATACATCTTCCATTTTACAAAGGCTTTTTCTGTCATGTAATGCCACCCACGTATATATGATACTTCTTTTGACCAAATTAATATAATGTTTCATACAAGAGCATTCCATGCATGGCCTATATATAAGCACCATGTTACATATAGCTTTTCAGATAATTAAAAGATACTTTTGCTACTAATCCTTTCCGGAATTTGAAGAAGTAATAAAATTACTAAAAATGGTCATCATTGCCAACAAGCAAGAGGCCCTTGTTGTGAGTTCATGGAACGAAATGAAGGATGATATGATGCCCCAACTTTTGCTCTAAAATTCTTCTTGAGGTGCAACCGTGCAAGTTTATATCAGATGAAGTTCATTTTGTTTTTAACAAATAATACATGGAAATAATATTTGTATACGCTGGACTGTCTGTTCAATCATTTTTTTTTCTCTTGACATAATACAGGTTCTTTCTTGCCCTACTCCAATCTGCCACTTGAAATTAAATAACCTAAGCTGAAGGCTCATGCCATGTCAGTCTTTGTCATGGTATGCATTTTGGTGGTAGCTCCATGCATGTTCTGTTTGTTAATTATGCATTGCAAACATTTTTATGTGATATTTGATTTTGCACAGACATGAATGTGGGTGGCACATCAGGACTGAGTCTTATGATCACCTTGTTGCAGCTATCAAGTCCGAGATGTAATTTTTTATGGTGAAAATCGTCTCATCTGAGCAGTTTTCGATTACTTTTGTACTTCTGTGTGAGTCTTGTTAAAATAACTTGACATGCATTTTGTCAAGTATGTTGTTTTTAGTTTTTTTCTAATTGTTGGATGAGCATGAGGAAAATATGAATAACATGTCTAGTTTTTGGTGCAGTCTACATCACAAGCACTTTTTTTATTCCTTACTTATAATAAAGAGATAGTAAAACAGACTACACAAAGTGTAAAATGTCGAAATAAATATATTCTGACATTCAGATTTTAAAAGAAAATATGACATCAGGATTATTTTTATGGTTCTATACTTCTATCTAAATTTTGGGTTGACATCATTGGACCAGACTGAAAAAAAATGTAGCCTTATTTCGTAAACCAACAGCCCAATAAATTATCGCCCCCAAAAATTCTCGACCCGACCCGACATGATCTACATGGCCCACCCGTCAGCCCCAAGTGTTCAACGGTGGACGATTGACATGCATCATGCAAGATTGCACATAGTGCCAGTAGCCCTGATTCTGGATTTCTGGTAAAAGGCGCCTCAATCAAGCACCGTCCGAATCAAAAATCACAAGTCATCAATGCATCGAACGGTAGAAACAATCTCACTCAGGAATGGTCCGCAAATCGGACAGAAATTTGAAGGCCTTGCCGTTTTCTTTCTTCATTTCCTTGCCCTTCTCCTCTTCAGCGAAATCGAGAGGCGCTACCATTCTCCGACGACCTCTCCGGCCAAGGGCTCCTGTCTCAGAAAGCGCGACGCTAGCTCTGACAGCCAGCTCCCCCATCCCATTCCCCTTCAGCGGTTTATTCAGCATGGACCGAGGCAGTACAAAATAGATCTGGCCTAATCTAAGCTCCTTATCACCGGCGATGGCAGTGAGATCCCGATCTACCTCCATTGTATCCGAGTCGCACACGAAGCACGTGCTCTCGTCCCTCCCTAGAACGTGAGACGCCATTATTGGTCTGGAGAACTGGAGGAGACCGCCATTAGATAGGATCAGCTTCGTTGTGACTAGCGGTGGAGGCGGAGGTGCTGATTTGCGTGAGATACACGAACCCATATGCGATCAGTAATGCTATCTTCTCGATTGTTCTTTCGAGAAACTAATATTTTGGATTAATTGGGTACGACAAAATTAGCTTCGTTTCCTTTTTTCCCCGTATTTTGCAACTTGTTGGTTTGGGGAGAAAGAGAAGTTCCGGGTTATATAAAGAGGTGGGGATTGGGTCGGCGATTTCGTCGGTTAGTGAGGCATGACAGGCTGGCAATGGATGGGTGGTGAACCATAGGCAGCATAGCAGTAGATAATAGCGTGACAAAATTTTCGAAAAATAAAAACAGGTAATATCGGCGTCAACCCATTAATTATTTTATGGGTCATACTGTCATAGAGGCCAGAGGGGTACGTGGAAGAACGTCCGATGATGTGGCAATGCAATCATGCCAAGGCTTTGACACGTGCATTTCGGAAGCAGGTCCTAACCGCTTAATAAATGAAAATGCAACCATGATTTGTTTGTTGGACCAATGGCTCAGTTGGCATTTCGGGTGCCCACGTGGCCGGCCTCAGATGGATATATATTGTACTATTGTTGCTATTCATGTCACGTGACAGCTGTAACAGTAAAGAGTTCTCTACAGTCCAGTTTGGATCTTGCTGTTTATGACCAATTCGAATCGTGCGGTGTTTGAAACTTTAAGGGCCTGTTTGACTGCACAGTGAGAATGGGAATAGGAATAGGAATAAGAAATTTTTGAACTAAAATTTACTGTTCACATGGGAAAAAAAAAATTCAGTCTGAGTGAATTTTTTTTTCCCACGTGAACAGTATTTCGTGA
This sequence comes from Carex myosuroides, assembly GCA_028015225.1. Classification (NCBI taxonomy): domain Eukaryota; kingdom Viridiplantae; phylum Streptophyta; class Magnoliopsida; order Poales; family Cyperaceae; genus Carex; species Carex myosuroides. The sequence continues at coordinate 1,866,598 of CM051485.1, read as the reverse complement.
GGAGCAGCCAAACAGGCCCTAAAACTCGTGCGTCCTGAAATCTACAAAAAAAAATATTCGTTATAAATCCTTTTCGTCTGTTTTCCGCGGCTTGACAGTAGGCGTTTATACTCGCTTTGACTGCTATGTGAAACATAAAAAGTTTGGGTGCGATGCTCATCCGGAGCAAATTTGAGTTCGATAACTTTGGTGTGCTTTATGATTTGTGGGCGCTCCGTTCAAAGATTTGTGCGCACAATTTTAAAGTGTATCGAACGTATCCATCAGACTTAATTTGAGCCCAAAGAAATATGAGAAATATTGATGTCCGGATCAGTCTAATAGGTTAGTCCCACATGTGTTGTTGTTTAAATAAGTTACAACTCTTTATATATATAACTCATTCTTGACAAGTTATGTGTAAAGTGGATGAGAGGAGAGTCTTCAATATTCAAGAACCTTTCACGTAGAGTGATAGAGGAGAGAGAAATTGGGAAAAAAAAGTATTCACTTTGAGAGCGGGTTCAATTTATCTAAAAAATTGTATTGTAGGGGATGTGATTGGGAACTACCCAAGGAGAGCAGGTTGGGTCCGATGGGTTTCGGGACCGTCCGATTTGCTTTAAAATCCGTGTGCACGAACAGACACGAAAGTCGTGGGTGCAAATCTTAAAGCAGATCGAACGGTCATCGAACCCTTTGAGTTCGATGGACATCAAACCCAAATTGACCTCCTACCCAAGAAATTTCCTCTGAACAAATTGACAACTGAACAATAGTTATAATTATATTCCCATCTAATCAAAACCCATTCAAATTCCCATTGAACCCTTTGATAAGTATTGGTTATGTTATTGTTTAATTGATTTAATTTAATTTAATTAATTAATAATTATTTTATTGATATCAAGTATTTTAGAAAGAAAATAGGATTTCCTACCACTATTCCAATGGTACAACCGAACACTCATTCAATACATTATAATTATTCCCGTGCATATTTACAACTATGGGTTCTCACAAATAAAAAGTGAGTTTCCGAACCCGTCAAATCTTATCCCGCACAATCCCATAACAAACAAACATGCCCTTATGAAGTATGAGTTCGGGTTCGTTTTTGTCAAAAAAATTGTACTGTCAAGAGAGAAATGTGAATAACTCATGGAAATTCTTTAGGCTCAAATTAAGCATGCCGAACAGCTGCATGGAAATACAATCCTATCTGAGCCAAATTCATATAATTCCCATCAAATCCAAGACCGCCGAACAGGCCCTTAGGGCCTATAAGGATCACGATAATTCCTTGCCATCATTACAAAAGTCAAATCAAATAATTTTTTTCAAAAATAGATGGTATCTTACAATTGAATGTACTATAAGAATCACGATAGTTTATTTATTTACCTAGAAATGAACCAGAATCAATAATTCAGATCCAAAGCATTTTTATTTTTTTCAGTAATACACCAAGATATAGATTATTTTTTTTACAGCCGGAAAAAATTCTGCCTGAAAAATATTTCAGAGTCCTTCTAGTACATCTAAATTATAAAATATTTTATCTATTTTGTTTGATGTTCTTTCTAACATATTCAAATTATTAATTGCCCTTTCTATTTTTGAAAATAGTTAAAAAAATCAATTAAAAACAACAAATGTTTTGAGTTTTTGCGAAGCCGCAATGACAAATAGCAGCCCTCAAAAATAGAGCCGTCATTTATCTTTGCGGTCCTGGTAAATATGAAAATCTCTAAAATTTGTGGTTTTTGGTTTTTTTTTAGGAATGATATTAATAAAAGTTTCGGCTTGAGAGATTGAGATGTGAATACATTTTTTGTCTAGCACTATACTAAGTGCCAAAATGACACGATGTTCATATTCGCTTAAAAAATACTGTCTTGTAATGCACAGTGAGACGATTATTTTATAATATCCATCAATAAATAAAAAATTATAAAGATATCTGTACTTTTTTTCATATTTGAAAAATGTACAGACTGACAATTCTAGCAGTTCTGGTTTTTTTAATTTTTAAAAAAAAAATTTAAGATCGCCAGGAATTCTCGCAGTCTTGGAATTTTTTTAGATGTGTTTATTTTTTTAAGGTTGAATTGACATTTCGGTGATAGAGAAAATTGGATTAAAACTGACAAATATATGCTGGCTATTTTTGAAATATTGAGAAGGAAAAAAAGCGTGAGACTAGAAATTTTGGTGTTGAATAGACACGAGAGAGGAAAATAGAAGAAAAGAGAGAAAATTCCCCTTCATCTACGAATGATGATTTCACAGTGCAAGATAATGGAGAAATTAGTCTAAAAAATGTCTCCGTGTAAAGAAGAGAAATGTAGTTTAAAAGAGTTCTCAACAAGATCGAATTGATAAAGAAGTCCATGTATTAATAGTGAGGAGAGTTCAAATGCCTCCATTTTTTGTGCCTCCACCGTGCCTCCATTTTTAAAAACTTTAATAACTCAAAATTTAAAACTTAAAAGTCAAAATAAAACCGTTGGATATGATCTACATTATTTTATCTATGTGCTCATAAAAAATTATCACATTTCGATTTTGTTTTTATATGAATCAATAAGTTGAAAAATCAACGGCTAGAAATTATCCACATTAGTACGTTTTTTACAAGCTCTTGGTGACAACAAAAACAAAATTGAAATGTCATAATTTTTTACACGTACATAGATAAAATGATGTAGATCATATCCAACGGTTTTATTTTAACTTTTAAGTTTTAAATTTTGAGTTATTAAAGTTTTTTAAAATGAAGGCATGATCGAGGCATGAAAAATAGAGGCATTTGAACCCTTCTCATTAATAATAACATGCTTTTACTCAGCTGTTGCAACCAATCGACATTAAAAAAACCACATATCCTATGTTAGCAAGACATGTTATTTATTAGTCATACATACAGAGTCACAAATTATAATTGACTAATTACCAAAGAAGTGCCTACGCTTCTTAGCATCAATAGAACTAGCATTAAACTACCTTTATTATAGTTCTTTGTGTGGGTCCCTCTATTTCTATGAGATTTGCAATCGAACAATTTATGTGTGACATCAATTTTTCACCCGGCTCAACCATTTATTTCTTATAGGATCCAATGTGATATTACCATTTTTGTTGATCATATTGTCAAATTCATTTTAAAAACATAAACACATCTTACAAAAAAAATAGAACTTAATATTCTTGGCGAATTTTTAAAAATACCAAAAAGTATGGACATTTTTGTATTTTTTATTTAATATTGGATATTAATAAAAAAAAAAAAACTCGGCGATTTGAGTCGCTCCATTTGAATTTGATTATAATTGCATAAATCTCTTAAAAAATCAGAGCGAATAGAATGCATTGGCTGAATCGAATAGAACAAATTAGGCGCTAAAGTTATCATTATTGGCATTTATGGTAGCACATTGGGACAACATATGCCCTACATTGGTACCAGCTTTTGCAACTTTTTTGTGCATGTGGTACTAATGCTTAATTGCCAAGTATAGTAGCAAACGGCCAAGAGCAAGTTGAAAGCCAGCTAGAAAGTGAGAGACAGAAGCAGAGAGGAAGGTCATGGAGGCGATCTGAAAGTTAAAGCAAACAAAAAAAAAAAAGTATATGGTCACGTGGGGTAATGCGATCTCCCTTTGCTTATTAAGGTTAACCGTCAATTCGAGATATGATTAATAAAAAAATATACCGTTATTTCAAATATATGATTGATTTTTGTACATTCATTTTTCCGACATTTTTATTAATATCCAAAGTTTAATACAAATTATTAATTATGCCCAGATTTCCAAACTTTCGCTAAAAATACCCAAGCCGGCCATTCCAAACTTTCGCTAAAAATACCCAAGCCGGCCAGAAAATGGCCGGCTTAGGTCCCTCCCTAAGCCGGCCATTTTCTGGCCGGCTTGGTACTTTTTTTTTTTTACCCGTTCACCCTATATATACCCCCATTTTCTCTCTCCTTCTCACAACTCTCTCATCTCACAACCGGATTTGAGCTCTTCTTTGAGGTAATTTTTTTTTATCTAATTTAATTTGTAATTTATTTATTTTAGGGTTTAGGATTTAGGGTTTAGGTGTTAGAATTTAGATTATATTGTTGTAATTTAGTGTAATTAGCTAAGTTGACCAATATTTAGTGTATTTTGGTCATTTTGACATAATTAGGTTGATTAAACGTAATTTTACCGAAATTAGCACAGATGACCAATATTTAGGGTATTTTGGCTTTTTTTATCATAATTAGGCTCACTAAGCGTAATTTCACCGAAATTAGCACAGATAACCAATATTTATAGTATTTTGGCTTTTTTTTACCATAATTAGGCTAATTAAGCGTAATTTAGATTAATTAGCACAGTTGACCAATATTTAGGGTATTTTGGCCTTTTTTACCATAATTAGGCTAATTAAGCGTAATTTAGTGTAATTAGCACAGTTGACCAATATTTAGGGTATTTTGGCCTTTTTTACCATAATTAGGCTAATTAAGCGTAATTTAGTGTAATTAGCACATATGACCAATATTTAGTGTGTTTTGGTTATTTTTAACCAAAACTAGGCTAATTAAGCGTAATTTAGTGTAATTAGCATAGTTGACCAATATTTAGGGTATTTTGGTCTTTTTTACCATAATTAGGCTAATTAAGCGTAATTTAGTGTAATTAGCACATATGACCAATATTTAGTGTGTTTTGGTTATTTTGACCATATATAATTAGGCTGATTAAGCGTAATTTTACCGAAATTAGCACAGATGACCAATATTTAGGGTATTTTGGCCTTTTTTATCATAATTAGGCTCATTAAGCGTAATTTCACCGAAATTATGTTATTTTAGACATCAGGATGCCTAGAGCACGATCTACCCCGCTTCCAGTAGTGGACGAGCCGATCAGTACCAGCAGCACGGAGCACATCAGTCCTCTTCTGTGGATTCCCCACAGCGAGCACCGAGTCTCACTGGCTTCTCGTGAGGTACGTTCTTTTTCTTAGATTTTTTTAAATTTTGTTGGGTTTAAATTTTATTATGTTATCACCATGCTGATTACCTTTTTCAACGCATGACACGGATCTTCTAGATGAGTTGCGGTGCGTGCACATGAAGTACTACGATGTGATGGAGCCATACCTCGTCAACCTAGGTCTCTATCAGATTGTGGACATCGTGCGAACCGAGAAAAGCATCATCAATGCATCTCTCATCGCTGGACTGGTAGAGCGATGGCGTCCCGAGACGCACACGTTTCACATGCCGTTCGGAGAGATGACGGTGACTCTCCAGGATGTGAGTGCTCTCTGGGGTTTGCCTATCCGTGGCACACCCGTCGGCGGCGTCTTTGACAGCACCAGGTTCGCAGGTTATGTCGAGGAGTTGTTGAGAGCTGAGCCTTCCTATGTCATTGGGGACCATGGAGGTCGAAGTTCCATTCGCGGATGACGAGGTTACGGCAGCACTTCATCGCGGGTCTCTCGGCAGATTCCACCGAGCTGGAGATTTAGAGGTAAAATTTATAACTTGTTTGTACTAATCAATTTATAATACGATGATTCTATTATAATTTTTATATGTTTTGTATTGCAGATATACACGGGGCTACGTGATGGATCTTTTTGGTTCTGTCATGTTTCCTGATTCCAGCGGTGACCAGATGCCGATGATGTTCTCTCGTTGCTGATGAACCTTGAGCAGCCGTCGACGTACAACTGGGGTGGGGCTGTCCTGGCATATCTATACTCCCACCTGTGCCGTAGTAGTGAGGTAAGTCACCAACTCTTATTTTAGTGTAAATTATTTAATCAATCAATCCATCAAAATACACTGACGTGTAATGTTCTTGAAAATGCAGCCAAAAGCGAAGCAGATGTACAGGCCGGTACTCCTGCTTCAGCACTGGTCGTGGTCACGGCTACCGGTGGGCCGTCCTGTCCCCAATGAGGTACCGGATTGGGGAGAGCCAGATTTGTTTAGATGCCCGGCATACGCCAAGAAGTGGTACGGTTTCCACCACTACTTGGATCAGACCCACGGTACTACCATTGGGATCAGGCATGTCCGGTCAGAGCTTCAGAGTTTGCCTGAGGCTCTTGTTGAGTGGACGCCGTATGATCAGTTGTACGAGGAGTACTTCATGCCGGGCAGTGTGAGTGACGAGCAGGAGCGGGCGATGTGGTTCTATTGAGGTCCACTCATACACTTCTGGACAATGGAGCACCAATATCCAGATCGGGTGCTCCGCCAGTTTGGTCGTACGGCGTTGATTCCTGCATACCCATCTTTGCCGCGTTCCACGCACAGAGCCCTGCATAGGTAAGTCGTAGTCTATTGTATTTATTATCAAATACATTAAATTACTTGATAGCTTTGTATTGCAACTAACGTCTTCCTTACAGCGTAACTGATCACTCAAAAGAGAGCAATGTTTCTTTTAATATTTATAAACTCGGAAATGCTATCGGTTCGGACTACAAGCGCACAATCCTATCGAGTAGTATGTTCGAGGTCGATCCACAAGGAATATTAGTTCAATGCTTTGAGCGATCGAATCACAATCTTTCGAAAGGCTAGACGAAATCTGAAAATTGAGAGATGTTGTTTTGATCAATGTAAATTAGGAAGCAATTAAAAGTAATTAAAATAAAGATAGAGATGAGAATTCCTAGGGTTTCGGCACACCATTGCCACTCAATCCGTCTTGACAATATATTCCTGTTGCGTCTGATTTCCTGTTGTTGTTTAATGAAAGACACTACATAGGTCGCTGCGATTTATGTTACGCAAGAATGACAGATCTTTCACCGAGATTCTACACAAGACACTGCGATTTACCTTACGCAAATGTCTGATCTCTCAAATACCCCAAATTACTACACATATCACTGCGATTTACTTTACGCAAGTGATGAAATTTGGTACGCGTTTTGTTGGTCTGGTTTATGATTTCCCCGCTAATGTTTTCTTCACATAAACCTAATAGATCTCAACGAGGCTAATTCATACAAATAGTTTCTCTTACCATTAAAGTACTGTCACTACCCTAACAGACTCAAACTATATCATTGAAATTAGATGAAGAGATAGTAAATCACAAAAGCATTTTGTTTCAACAACAAGAAATCATAATCAACAGAAATATATATATCAAAACATCAAGAGTAACAAGGTTTACTGCCTAGCCCTAAGAAAAGGAACTTAGCCGCGGAACGGCATGGTTACAAGCACTCCTCTCTTCTCACTTTAATCAAATCTAACCCTAATTACAAAGATCAGTTATTCTTCTGCCCAGGGGCCTTATATAGGAGTGGAGGGACGTCTAGAGGTTGAGTAGGGGCTAAGAAACTGATCTGGAAACAGCTGTCGGCAGTTATTCCCCAAGAGACGCCTTCGGATACGGACCGTATCAGTTGATACGGTCCGAATTGAGATTTTCATTACGGTCCGTATCAGGTGATACGGTCCGAATTGAGATTTTCATTGCTGGCCGTATCAGTTGATACGGTCCGAATTGGGTTGGGTCCGTATCAGGCAATACGGACCGTAACAGAGACTTAGTCGATGAGCGTCGCTTATCCGATTGACCCGATTCTTGCTCCATTTGATGTAAAATAGTCCCAAAACCTATTTCCTGTAATGAAACATAAAGAAGGGTGACAGTAGCATTTTTCTCTAATAAATTAAACTTAAGTGTGAGAAAATATGCAAAACCTAATCCAAAACCCTATGTAAATCATCATTATTTTGACTCTGATCACGCCTCCCAACTTGAATTGTTGCTTGTCCTCAAGCAATGACATCCCAGCTGGTCAAAGATCCGGTCTAGGTTAAACCATACAATCTCAAGGTTTTGTTAAAAATTAAATTAGGGCTTAGGTTTGGTACAATTGGCATGACAAATAAAAATTTAGAACTTAAAAATATTCATGACCTCTCCCTTGAACAATTTATTCACCCCATGATTGACCTCATTATGCTTAACCTAGAAAAATTATCATCGAACAATTTATTTCACAAATATCCTTAAATTTGAGAGTATTAATTTCATCTTCGATTATAAATGGATCCCTTCCAATCAATAGGAATTCTAATGATATAAATTTTGATTTTCCTTCCCAATTGATTGGAGCAAAGTATGACAACTAAGTGTGTTGGTACTTGTGACTATTTTTGAAAAATTAAATATATACAAGAATTAAAATTTGGGAGGTTTTCTCGAGCCTATTGGTAACCAGTCTTGCGTAGGCACCCGTACTCTTTTTATCCTCCATCTTTTATTCTATTTTTTTCGATTTTTTTGGATTTTTCTCATTTCTGATTTTTTTTGTGTTTTTCATTTTTCTGAAAAATAAAATATTTTTGTGTCACAAGCACCATGATTACACACAATTCCAAGTATTCATTCATACAAGAAATTATTGCATAGTTTCGCTAGGGGTCTATCTATAATAAATGGGTATTCTAAAACACTATCAAGTTTAAAAGACTTTGCAAAAATAAATTACTCAACAATAAAAATTCTAGGATTTGCGATTTTTGGTCAACACTCATGGTTAGCAATTAATTGTTCACTTTGAGATCACTAATTATTTTTAAATTCTGAATTTTTGGTATCATGGCCAATTGTCTAAACTTTAGCCTAATTCAATTTAAAACAATTCCTATTTGATTAATCTACTCCTAGGTAAAAATAAAAAATACAAGCTAGCTAAAAAGCTCAATCTAATCATTCTAGGATTTTCGGTAAAGCCTCTAACCCTAGTCAAAAATTGAGTAAAACTACTAGCACCTAAGAAATTTAAAGATACATGGTCAATTTACCTTCCTACCCCCCGAATAAAATTGAGCATTGTCCCCAATGCTCGAGAGATAAAAATAAAGGAAGTAATAAAGTAAAAATACCGGGGAAAGATACAACTCACTGCACCTCAATCCTGAGGTGGTGGAGGTGGTGGTGGTCGCTGGATCTCCTCGTAGAATGATAGGTCGAAAAGTCCGTAGAGCGGTGGCTGGTACTAGAGTCCGGATGGAGGGCGAACTGGTAGTACTGTTGATTGAGGTAGCGCGCTTGTTGGATCGCGTGCCTACACCTGTCAACACTTCTCCAGATCTCCTCCATGCTGTTGCGGACTTGATCGACCTTTTGGTGAAGTGAGGAGAGGTTTTTCTTAATCCGTTGGCTGCTCTCTCGCGAGCGTGTGGCGAGATCTTAAAAATTCAGGTTCATCCATTGCATAGCTTGGATGAACTGATCATATTCACTTATAGGGGCATCGGATGGTGCGGAGAGGAAGGCAGCGACGGCAGCTCCAAGGAGAGGCAGTGACGAGTGCGGTGGTGATGGTTATCGGCGGCAAGGAGGTGGGCTCGGTCTCGGCAAGGAAGGAAGAGGGAGAAAGATGAGAGATAGAGGGAGAGAGAATAGAGGATAGAGAGAGAGAGGTTTAGGAGTTCAAACCATAGGATTTAACGGTTATGAGATATGATTCTCACGGGTTTTCAAATGTCTCTTCGTTAATGGGTTCGCATCTTCCGAATTAGCCTTCAGTCTTAACTTCTTTGAATACGGACCGTATTGGGAAATACGGGCCGTAATCACCACTTCTCTTACTCTCCTTCTTTTACCCCGTATCCACTGATATGATCCATATTTGATACGGACCGTACTAGGGGGTATTTTCCTGTCTTCCGTGGTGTCTTTGATCGAGTCATTCCTCTGATATGTTCACCTAATCATAGGAAAAATATAGATATGAGTTGTTTCTTTGTTAAGGTCCTAAATAAACTAGAAATAAATATTATGAAAAATATAAAAATGGCCTTGGGTTGCCTCCCAAGAAGCGCTTGTTTAAAGTCATTAGCTCGACTCCTTGTTTCATTGAGATTCCAGATGAACCACGAATTGTTTTATCTTCACCTTCCGACCATGGACCTCATCGTAGTTCTCCCAAGAACTTTTTGGTTCAGTGATAATATTGAGAACTGTTGGAAGAGGCCTTGATTCTGTGGTTGGAACTTTGGTTTCTTCTGGTTTGATAGAAATTGAAGTCAACATAGGATTGAAAAGCTTGTTTTCATTCGGTTGTGTGTACCAACTCTTTTCTAATTCTTGCGTTTCCTCCATTGTCTCATCTTCAAGTAGGATGCGGTATATGGGGATGGTCGGGCTAAGGCATTTGATGTCATCTATTTTGTCGCCAATAGCTTTTCGGTGCATCTTGAGTATGTTGACGAGCTTGTTGGATTGAACATTACCGAGCCGAGAACTTACAATCACCGGGTAGGTTTGGTTGGGTCCCAGGAATTCGTAACGGAGGTTGGATGGAAGAGGTTTGAGCTCGAGTTGTGGATGAGAGGTTGTCTTCTCCCTTTTCTTCACTTTGCTACTGACCGTGCTAGGCGACACGGACTGCAGAATTTTAGATTTGGGGAATTCTTCCTCTTCTTTTGTTATGACAGTGGCACAACTTGCGCAAGTTTCAGCGTAGGCTTCATCAGGTTCAGCGGTGGTGTATTGCTCGAGTTGCCTTTCGTCATCTTCCCCTCTAAAGAGGTTGTCCAATACCTCATACCCATGGATTCTCCTAATTCATCATATGGATATTCTTCCTCTTCAAATTCATCTGTGATACTCAAACTGAAGACACGATCAATGTCAGCGTCATCTTCTCCTCTAAAAAGGTTGTCCAGTTCCTCCATACCCATGGATTCTCCCAATTCATCATATGGATATTCTTCCTCTTCAAATTCATCTATGATACCCAAATTGAAGACACGATCAATGTCAGAAGGGTATTTCAAAGCTCTGTTTATGTCGTAGACCGCCTTGTCTTTTCCGACATTCAGTGAAATTTTCCCGTTCTTAACATCTATCATTGCTCCGCATGTGGCGAGGAATGACCTTCCAAGGATGATTGGAATGTGTTCATCTTCTTCCATGTCAACCACAACAAAATCTCCAGGTATCCAAAAATCTCCAACTTTGATCGGTACATCCAGCAACACTCCTTCAGGATATCAAATTGATCGATCAGCCAGTTGCAGTTTAATTTGTGTTGGTGAAAGTTCTCCACATTCTAATTTGTCAAACACCACCTTTGGCATTAGACTCACACTTGCTCCCAGATCACATAAAGTTATCATAAAATTCATCGTGCCAATTGTGCATGGTATCGAGAAGCTTCCCAGATCTTTCAACTTTTCCGGTAATTTACTTTGCACGAGCATACTACATTCCCGATTAAGCGGAATTGTTGAGAATTCTTGGAGTTTGTTGCGATTTGAAAGGATCTCCTTCAGAAACTTAGCATACGAGGGTATGCTTGCAATTACCTCAGTGAAGGGGATTGTAACTTGTAGTTGCTTGAGCGTCTCCATGAATCTCGCGAATTGTGGCTCCATCTTATGCTTGGCTGGCCTTGGAGGGAATGGCAGAGGTGGCTTGTAGGGTGGTGGTGAAATGTATTCAGGTTCGGTTTGTCGCTCATATCTACCTACGGTGTCATTCTGCTCCTCAATAAGGTCTGCCTGCAGTTCGAATACGAGCGGCTCCGGTTGTTGCAACTCGTATTCTTTGGAATGTGATGGCTCTGCATGTATCTCATCGGAAGTTAGATTGGGCATAGGAGGTCCCTTGTAAGCTGTGCCGCTCCTTAGTGTGATGTTCTTGCAACTCTCTTTAAGATTTTCTTCCAGTTGGCCCGGAAATATGCCTTTTTCGCGTGTGATGCTTGAGAGTTCTTTTGCCATCTTGGAGATGTGACCCTCCAAGTCCTTGACGTGGCTTACTAAGGTTTTGACCGTTTGTGTGATTGCGACATTTGTCTCGTCTTGCTTCTCTAGGAATCTCTCCATTAGTGATGTGATGTTAGGTTGATGTGGTTGGTTGCACTACCTCGGTTGGTAGTTCGGTTGAGATGCAGCAGGTCTTTGATTGTTTGCGTATAAGAGATTCGGATGGTTTCGGTTATTTGGATGGTATGAATTGTAGGCGGACTGAGGTTGAAAGCTGTTGTCGATGTCGTTTACTTGCTCTGCTTCTTCCTCAGTTTTCGTCACATTCATACATTCGGTCATCTCATGCGCTCCTCCACAATAGCCACATGTTGTTGCGGCATTGACTGCTGCTACCGTTCGCTGCTTGGTCTGCTTGTTGAGTACTAGTTGCAAAGCATCGATCTTCGCGCTTAGCATAGATATTTCATCTACTTTGTGTATGACAGGTGTTGGAGTTGGCTTCTTGAGCTCAGTGGTCCAGTAGTGTTGGTTGATCGCGATCTCTTCAATTAGGTTGTAAGCCTCGTTAGGTTCCTTATTAATGATTTCTCCTCCTGCGGAAGCATCAATAAACAACTTATCGGTAGGATTTAGACCACTATAAAAAGTTTGAACAATCAACCATCTTTCTAGACCATGATGTGGACAACACCTTAACATATCCTTGTATCTATCTCATGCTTCACACAATGATTCACCATCCCTTTGTTCAAAATTAGTAATTTCTTTTCTAAGTCTTGAAGTTTTAGAAGGTGGAAAATATTTTGCACTGAACACACTAAACAATTGGTCCCAAGTTTGAATGGAATTGGCCGGTAAGGAAAACAACCATGCTCTTGCTTTATCTTTAATGAGAATTGAAATAGCCTTAGCTTGATTGCTTCATCGGTAACTCCGTTGATCTTTATCGTCTCGCATATCCCTAGGAAGATTGAAAAATGAAGATGCGGATCTTCATGTGGAAATCCTCCAAATTGTTGTTGCAAAACCATGTTTATGAGAGCAGGTTTGATCTCAAAATTACTGTTCGTAACAGTTAGCGGGTTTATACTAGAATTAGGATCGTTCGCGCGGGATACGCAATAGTCTCGTAGAAGTTTGGGTCTTGCTGCATCGTGAACTTCGTTATCACCATTGTTTTGTCTTCCATTGTTGATCGGTTCGTTCGGTGGGATATTCATGTTGATCGAATCTGAGTCTTCCTCGCTTTCAGAATTACTTGATGAAGAACTATGATTGGTTCTTATCGGTGATGTGGAAGCGAATTGTCCTCTCCTACTAGCAATCCTCTCGGATCTTCGTACGGATGATTCGGCCAGCGTGCGGTTTTCTAAAAACTGAAAATAAAAAGAAAATAAAAATAAAAACGAAATTGAAAATAAAAGAAAAATAAAAAATGCAGAAAATAAAAAGAAATCTAGGTGTTTCTAATTAATTAGATTCAATGGTCAAAGCAAGGACGTGTCGCGAGGCCTTGCACAATGAACCGTTATTCCCCGGCAACGGCGCCAAAAAGCTTGATCACTCAAAAGAGAGCAATGTTTCTTTTAATATTTATAAACTCAGAAATGCTATCGGTTCGGACTGTAAGCGCACAATCCTATCGAGTAGTATGTTCTAGGTCGATCCACAAGGAATATTAGTTCAATGCTTTGAGCGATCGAATCACAATCTTTCGAAATGTTAGACGAAATCTGAAAATTGAGAGATGTTGTTTTGATCAATGTAAATTAGGAAGCAATTAAAAGTAATTAAAATAAAGATAGAGATGAGAATTCCTAGGGTTTCGGCACACCATTGCCACTCAATCCGTCTTGACAATATATTCCTGTTGCGTCTGATTTCCTGTTGTTGTTTAATGAAAGACACTACATAGGTCGCTGCGATTTATGTTACGCAAGAATGACAGATCTTTCACCGAGATTCTACATAGGACACTGCGATTTACCTTACGCAAATGTCTGATCTCTCAAATACCCCAAATTACTACACATATCACTGCGATTTACTTTACACAAGTGATGAAATTTGGTACGCATTTTGTTGGTCTGGTTTATGATTTCCCCGCTAAGGTTTTCTTCACATAAACCTAATAGATCTCAACGAGGCTAATTCATACAAATAGTTTCTCTTACCATTAAAGTACTGTCACTACCCTAACGGACTCAAACTATATAATTGAAATTAGATGAAGAGATAGTAAATCACAAAAGCATTTTGTTTCAACAACAAGAAATCATAATCAACAGAAATATATATATCAAAACATCAAGAGTAACAAGGTTTACTGCCTAACCCTAAGAAAAGGAACTTAGCCGCGGAACGGCATGGTTACAAGCACTCCTCTCTTCTCACTTTAATCAAATCTAACCCTAATTACAAAGATAAGTTATTCTTCTGCCCAGGGGCCTTATATAGGAGTGGAGGGACGTCTAGAGGTTGAGTAGGGGCTAAGAAATTGATCTGGAAACAGCTGTCGGCAGTTATTCCCCAAGAAACGCCTTCGGATACGGACCGTATCAGTTGATACGGTCCGAATTGAGATTTTCATTACGATCCGTATCAGGTGATGATAGGTGTATTTTATATACACCGTCGATCTAGTTTTTATCATAAAATAACACCAAATATCTTGTATTTTGGATATAAAGCGAATATAATACACCAAGAATCAAGTTACTGCGTTCGCTCGATGTTTCAATGCAGGAAACAGTGCAAAATGATGAAAAACTGTCCAGTGCGGACGCATTCTCCACCAGTGCGGACGCACTAGGTACTTAGCCGATTTTCCAGCAGCGCAGACCTCACAGACGAAAAGTCCGAGCGTAATGCGGACGCATTCACCTTCAGTGCGGACGCATTCACTACTTAGCCGATTTTTACGACTTTCAGAATCTTCCAGAAAAACAGAAGTTCAAGTCCAGTGCGGACGCACTCACAGCCAGTGCGGACGCACTCAGTACTTAGACTATTTTTGAAATCTTCGGATTCTTTGGAAAACAGAAAACAACATGCCAGTGCGGACGCACTCATGAAATTTTGCAGAAAATCCAGAAAAGGAAACTTAGAACCAAAGGAGATTTGGAGCCAGTGCGACCCCGACCACACGCACTCATCTCCAGTGCGGACGCACTGGACTCGCAGACAGCCAGAAATTCGTATTTTCAGGAGGTTTTCTATTTTTGGCCAACAAGGAACACGTTTTAGAATGCCAAAAATAGCCATAGCAGTCTGAGGAGTGCACCCACTAACCCCACTACTATCCTCTAAATTGGGCAAGGCCTTTGGTTATAAAAGGAGAAGAATTTCATCTCTCTCATCATCCATTATTATATCCATTTTCCACAAATTGAGAGAGAGAGATCCTGCAGAAATTCTTGAAGGCCTTTCAAGCAAGGAGAAGAAGGGTTTCCTGAGCAAGATTCGGCAAGATAGATGTTTTAGATTCAAAGGGTGTAATTATTCTTTTCATTTCCTTTTATTTTTTGCCAAACTTTGCGATGTTTCCCTCCAAGAGGGAGTAGTTCTCTCTCTAGGGGTTTAGGTCAATATGCATGAACTTGTTTAATTCTATTTTATTCGATTATTTGCTTTTATTATGATTGTTTTATCGGATTTGATTGTTAATTTCTGTGATTTAAATAATTTGTGTCAAATACATAATTAGTACTTGAATTGTCGCATCTCGTTTTGGTTTCAAAAGAACCAAAATTGACTAGGATCAATAGGATAATACCAAATTATGAATGCAAATACCTTAGGTTTAGATTAAGATTCTAACCAATTTAATCTAAGCCGGAACTATAGAAATTAAGGTTAGGGATTTGGTGAAGAACCTAACCGTGAAGTCAAACCCTAATTAGGGCATCTCAAATCAAGTCGGATATTGGTATCATGGACTTAATTGTGAAATACCAATATTTGAGGAGATGAGAGACTAACAAGAGCTTATGGTCTAGGTAGTTAGGATGAAGGACTTAAACGTGAAGTCCGAATTACTTAGACACGTTATTAATTCATGAAAGTGACCCTTAATGACATATTAGGTTAGAAACCTCATCAAATCGAACATGAATTTAAGCAAATACCGAATAAATAGAGTTAACAAGGGATTGTAGACCAAAGACCCCTAGATTCTCTTAACCTTGAAAACAAACCGACTTGTCTTTCTTTTACTTTACATTGTTTAAAAATTCCTTTCTTCGGGTATTGAACCCAACCTTAGGATTTTTAGTACAAACCCCCCCAAATTTACTTTATTGCACTTTACTTTCTTTCTCTTCTGAAATTTATCATCTTAAGTTGAAAATTAAGTATTTATCTTACTCCTTGTGGTTCGATACCCGATAATATACTACACGGTAGGATTGTATACTTGCAATCTAAATCGAAAGTGTATTTGAGGATAAAGCTTTTTATATATACCCTTTGGACGTATCAAGTTTTTGGCGCCGTTGCCGGGGAGTATAGTTTAAATACTGAGTTTTTACTTTAGCGATTTATTTCAGATTTTCTTTTACTTTTTGGAAACTAATCTAAGTTCTTTTTCAGCAGTCTATGAGCGCTGGAAACACTCCTTTTCCGACGATTTTCGACGACGAAGAAGAACATCTAAGCATGGAACCACCAATCATAAATCCAGTCATCAACGAGGACGACCAATCTGTCCATGAAGGGCAGGGAAGCAATCTGAGCCGCGTACGAGGAATGACCCCACCTCGTAACGGGAACCACAACAACAATGGCCGAAACAATCAACACGGCCACCGCTTCGGCTTCATTCCTCATGGCCAAGAGCCACGAGACATTAAGCCCTCTCTCATCCATCTACTTGGCCAAAGTCAATTCGGGGGAGCCCTCAACGAAGATCCACACGCCCACTTGGCAGTTTTCGAAGAACACTGCGGCACTTTTGCCCGAGAAGGAGACGAGCTAGACAACCTCAAACTCAAATGCTTCCACTTGTCCCTCCGAGACAACGCAAGAACGTGGCTAAGAACCGTCAACCGGGACAACATCAACACATGGGACGACATGGAGAGGCTATTTTTAGGAAAATATTTTCCTCCATCCAAGACCCAACATTTCCGGATGAAGATCACAACGTTCAAGCAAGCCGAGGGGGAGTCTCTAACCGAGGCATGGGACCGATGGGCGGAGCTCCAACGCTTGTGCCCTAACCATGGCCTTGACATGTGGTTGCTCTTTCAATTTTTCTATGGAGGTTGTACAATAGCCACTAAAACTCACTTAAATTCTGCTGCAGGTGGAAACATGTCCAAAATGGATCCCGAGCAAGCCATGCTAATGATTGAAGATATGGCGATCAACCAAAGGGAGTGGACAGCCGAGAGAGGTGGACGAGTCTCCAACACCCCGGGAATCATGAAAGTCGATGAAGTCACCGCCTTGAGAGCGCAAATGGAGGCCTTGCAACATCAAATGGCACAAATTCAAAACATAAAAGCCGTGACAAAGGTTTGGGATCAAAACCGATGATGGTTACCATCCCAACGGCCGTTTATGGGCTCGCCAGGTAAAGTACCTAAAACCACATAGTTTTGGTCTAACTTAGTAGTTCATCAAGGTTTGATCTGACATGCCAAATTTTTTTCAGCTTCTGGCCGCGATCAAGGAGTGCGGGCATGGGATTGCCATGCTGGGAAAGTAGAACTGGAGACGGCTTGGGTACCGTGTCCTCAAGAAGAATGCGAATGTGGTTGAGGATGCCGGACACGGTGGAAAGATCATCGGTATGCTGCGAGACGCCGGAGAGAACATCAACTGGCACGAGATAATTTCGAACGAGCCCGACCCGAGCCCGGTTCTGCTAGATGATATGCCATCTTCTCCCGATTCACATCCAGAGTGGGACTACCATCGTTGGGTATTGTCCAACATTGGGTGGACGGCATGGTACGACGAGCATGGACGTCCGGTGCAGCCTCATGTATGTCATACTTCAGTATCTGTCAGGTTTTAATAATTTCTTTATTCATATCAAATTTAATAATTTATGTGTATGATTGCAAGGTCCAGCAGAGATGCCACCACAGCCACCACCTGCGGATCCCGATACTTCTGAGTACGAGTCCCTCTCGTGCAGTCTCCAGGACTTCGGGGTATTCGATGAGGATTTCATTACGGCACCGGCATGGTCCCGATATGGCACATAGATGCCGCATGATAGAGAGGCTAGTGGTAGTGGGTCTCATACTCAGCCTGCATTTGGGACTGAGTTCGCCGCATCTATCTTCAGTACACCTCCGCCAGTACCACCAGTCTCCACAGGCAATGCCAGATGGGATACCGCCGAGCAGATACTCAGGTCTGCCGATGCCCCAGATGAGCCCGAGAGAGACGGAGCCTGGCCGCGCTGGCATCGGGCGAACGCCGGAGTACCGCCTCAGGGATATTCCCCATCTCCGTTTTAGTTGTATTTTTACTAGTTTTGTACTATTTATATTTGATATACTATTTATGTTTGGTATATTTGGATTATCTTATATTTCGGTTCCTGTGTATGTGTGCTTTTATGGTACTATTTTTATATTTTACACATCAAAATAAATTATCATAATAATGCTAAACAGAAAATATTACAACATTAAAATAGAAGCACAACATAAAAAATAATATGGCGTATTTCAATTAATATAGTGTATTGTAATGTAATGTAATGTAATTTAGCGTAATTTAACATAATATAGTGTTATTCAATATAATTTTAATTAATATAGCGTATTTTAGTATAAATATACTAATTATATATCAAAAGAAGTAATATAACAACTAATTTAAACAAAAAATTTCAAATTTTCAGTGTTAAATTTCAATATTTTGATCTTCATAGTGTTTCTCTCTAAAAAAAAAAAAAAATACCAAGCCGGCCAGAAAATGGCCGGCTTGGGTATTTTTAGTGAAAGTTTGAAAATCTGAGCATAATTAATAATTTGTATTAAACTTTGGATATTAATAAAAATGTCGGTTCATTTTTCTTTAGTACAATGATACACGAGACCTAATAAAACTTCATCATTATCGGCCATTCAATTCATCATCAATCATTCAATTTCGGCTCAAACCGTCAGATTCAGATCAGATCCATGGGTATCCAGCGAAACCCGATCCGTGGTGCTTCATGTTCAACACAGCCTTGTTGTGTTAACCTTTTCTTTTTTCAATTCCTTCCGTTTAACGCTCGTTCGTATCAATCTCACTCGGCAATGGCGCTCAAATCAGGAGCAAACTTACGCCCTTTGCCACTTCCCTTCCTCTCTCCAACTCTCTTCTTCTCTTTATTGCTCTCTTCCTCCATCTCAAACACAAGCGGCGTGACCGTTCCCTTACGACCCTTACCACCGCTGCTGGCTTTAGCAAGCGCGCCGCTTGCTCTTACCACCAATTCTGCCATTTCCTCAGCCTTCAAAGGCCGATTCAGCATCGACCTCGGCAATACAAAATAGATCTGCCCGAGCCTCAGCTCCTTGTTAGAAGCTGTTGCTGTGACAATCTGATCGATCTCCATTGTGTCGGAATCACACACGAAGGATTTTTGTTCTTCCTTGCCGAGAATGTATGCCGGTTTGATCGGCCACGAGAACTCGCGAAGGCCTCCGTCCGATAGGATTAGCTTGACGGTTGCTGGTGAGGTGGCTTGAACTGAGGTGCATTGACCCATTGTTAGATGTTTTAGGAGATGAGAATGACTGGAGTCTGTTTTTGTTGATTTTGGAGAAAGCAGAGAAGGGAGGTGTATTCCATTTATAGGTGGAGTTAGAGTTGGTGCTCTGTCGTGTAGTGGAGTCAAAGGGGAGCATCACAGCCTGGATTTCCAATGGGGGACACAGGTCGGGCCCGCCAGCGGAGGGTGTGACGGGGTCCACGAGGAGTTTTAAAATAGGTACATGCACAAGACTGAAATTGGGAGAACTTAGAAATAATCGGATAACATAATTAATCAGGACCATACTGTAATTGCCAGAGAATTTAGAAAGAAATCATGGCTAAAAGATTCGTACGAGTGTGGTTCAGTAATTTCCGAAAATTCTGGTTTCAAGAGACTCTTGGCTCTCTTGTCTCAATTTTTGAGAAGAAATATTTTGAAGGTAGTGAAGACGAGAAGAAAAAAGAAACCCGGCATTGGTTCGGTTCGGTTTGATGATTTGATTCTTGAATTGGAGAGGCAATTAGGTAAGGGTAATGTAGTTTGTGGTTTTTGTTTTGTTTTTCGATTTGGTGGTCTGCGCAATTTGGTAAGGCTGTTTATTTACTTTTGCATGCCTGACAATATTGGTAAGAAACAGAAAAATAAGGAGGTAATACTGGTAAGCACAAAAAAGTAAATATACTGGATCTCAATTTCTGGTTTTTATTTTCTGGAAAAGTTAAATCGTAGGATCTAATTTTCTGGTAGAAAGAAGAAAAGAAAACAACACAAAAAAAGTTGCTACTGGCATGTGTCAGTTTTAGAGCCTCTAATGGACAACTTCCATTAGTAATATGTAATTAACTTTAATGTTTCATATATGAAACGGGCATTTTGTTGTCTTTTTAGGTTTGAATTTCTAGAAAGATTGAATATCTTGTGGGAACACTGTGCATAGTTTGCTAATAAATAATAATATAAACACCGCAAGAACTTTTACAAAATTATTCATGTATCCACTACTACCAGATTTTTTTGCTTCTTTCATTTCCATTTTTAAAGCTCAGTTTGTTCATACCTCTTTCTTATTCTGAAATTAGCATTTTCATCAATTTGCTTCTTTCATTTCCATTTTCGGCCCGAGCATTTATTTCCGTACTTTTTGACTAGTTGGTCTTAAATTTGCTAGCCCAGAGCCCAAACCGGCAAAGCCTATAACCCAGATGAAGAAAAAAAAAATGGGCCGCTAGCAGAGAAATCGTGATTCTACCGTAGAAGCCTGTTTTGTATCCCCTCCATTCCCCTCGCGGGAGCGGGGGCGCTCCGACGCCCATCGGACCAGGTCCTGTCCGATGAGCAGTCTGAACTGTTGGTTTGCATCAAAAATCGCACAAGATTGATTAATGAAGCCCCTTCAATTGAAATGGATATAACCCGATTAGCCCATTAAACCCACTAAAACCCTTCCGTCTCGTCACCTCCTCCCTCTCTCTCTCTCTCTCTCTCTCTCTCTCTCTCTCTCTTGTCGCCTGCGCTCTCCCTCCCTCGCGTTGCGCTCTCTCCCGCGTGCCTCGCTCCCTCGCTCCTTCGCGCGCTCTCTCGACCCTTTGGCGGTCTCTTTTCCTTCGCGTGCTCTCTCTTCCCGACCATTAGCTTCTCAAGGTTAGTTTCTATCTAAACCTGTATCAGCCTTCTTACAAAAAGTATATAAAAATCATATAAAAATTCAAACAACATGATTGCTACACCCATCTCCATATACTGGTACAGGCAATTACCTCTAAATGCCTTATAGGCTGGTACATGCAATCAAGTAACTGTTGTACCAGTATCCAAGATTGCTACCTCATCTTCATCTTCTGATAGCCTAAACATTCCACCCAGCATAATAAAAACTTGTGATCGGAATTCATAAACTATAGTCTTGATTGGGTCAAATTAAGGTTGGTACATGTAATTAAATATAGTACAACAATCTAATTACATGACCAGTATAATTTGAAGTCTTACAGGTGTACAATGATTAGGTAATATCAAAGAAGATTAGAGACTTTAATTGAGGGTATCTGAAACTCAATTGTAGGTATCTGAAACTCAGATATTTGATTTATCGCATCAGAAGTATCATCTTCAATATTGTTTGATATGGCTTCTAGCAAAAAAAAGAAATTATTAGTCTTATGTTCATTAAAGCATATCAATACAATCAAAATTGATTGATTCATTAAAGCATATCAATACAATCAAAATCGCCTCTCTTTCTTTATCTGAATTTCTAGAATTGTTAGAATGAATACTGTGCTGGTCAGGAGAGAGAAAACCCCCTTTTATAGGGGTTTTATAGCGGACCGCCCAGCCATGGGGCGGTCTGGTATGGGTAGTGGACCGCCCAGTCCTGGGGCGGTCAGGTGTCCAGAGTGGACCGCCCAGTGGCTGGGCGGTTAGGGCAGTTTTAAAAATAATTTTGGAGTGAGAGCAGATTTGATAATTTGTTTTTTTTTGGGGGTATTAATAAAAATGTCGGCATATCAATACAATCAAAATTGATTGATTTATAGCATGGCTGGTGTTGACAAATGTTTAAAACATTTTTTTTTTATCATGGCTGATCTAGATCTGTCAGTCAAGTATGTCAATAAATTTAAATAAAATCAAAGTAAATAAGCTTAACTTCAGAGCTGTATTATTATATATCCGACTCATTCTCAAACTATCCTAACTTGACCGATAATCATAACGGCCAAAGATTCTTATATATCTGACTCATTCTCATCTCAGTTCTATGATTATAAATTTCATAGCATCGCTGATCCAAATTAAAGTGTGGACAAAATTGAAACTAATCTCAAGAGAAAATTAAAACATATGTATTTTGATTTATAGCATGAAATTCTGGCTGGTTTGCCACATTTATATTTTAATTTATAAAAACTTCATGCTTTCGATGGTTGGTATCAAGGTAAGAAAACATATGTATTTTGTTTAGAATATGAGATATTACTTCATGCTATAATTCAGAACTGAAATTTAAGTAATTTTATAGTATTGTTAATCCAAATCAAAACATATGTCAACTAATATCGGTTTAGATAGAATTGATGTTTTAATTTCAAGGAACAATGGAATCGATACTGGTTTAGATAGAATATGAGATATTACTTCAAGGAACAATGGAATCACACTGGTTGCACATATCCATTCCTGATTTTTTTATGATTTCCATATAGTTTTTGTAAGAGGGCTGATACAGTGATACTGGTTTAATAGAACTGATGACCATGAATTTTTTATGATTTTTATATACTTTTTTGTAAGAGGGCTGATACAGGTTTAGATAGAAATAACCTTGAGAAGCTAATGGTCTGGAAGAGAGCAACCGAAGGAGAAGAGACCGTCAGAGCATTGAGTGGCGGGTGATGAAGTGTTTGTGATTCTGAATCCTTGGGAGAGAGCGCGCGAAGAGCGAGGGAGCAAGAGCACGAGAGAGCGAGGCACGCGGGAGAGCGTGCAGCGTGAGGGAGCGAGGGAGCGAGGCACACGGGGAAACGAGAGCAGACGAAGCATGCGCAACGCAAGGGAGGGAGAGCGCAGGCAACAAGAGGGGGAGAGGGAGGAGGTGGAGAGACGGAAGGGTTTCAATGGGTTTAATGAGCTAATCTGGTTAAATCCATTTCAATTGAAGGGGCTTCGTTAATCAATCTTGTGCGATTTTTGATGCAATCTAACAGTTCAGACTGCCCATCGAACGAGACCTGGTCCGATGGGCTTCGGAACACCCCCGCTCCCGTTTGATGAATAAAAAAAAAAAGTTTACGTAACTACGCCTAAGCCTGGCCGCTAGAGAGAGCGCTGAGCGCGATTCTAATTTCTACGTGAGAAAAAAAAAAAAAAGGGATCGCCTCCGCCGCGGGGCGCCTGCGCGAAGAAGAAAGGGGAGTAGGGGACCGTCGTCTCCGCGGCTCCGCCTAGCTTCGCCACTATGTACCAGCCCGCTGCCCGCCTGTACGGCTGTACCAGTACTTCTGTTCCGTAAATTGAATAGAATTTTGAACTTTGAATCTTTGATTGAATAGGTTTGAACTTTGATAGATTGATTGAAAGAGAGAATTGCTTGAATGAAGTAATTATCCAAAATTGCTCGAATGAATAGATTGATTTAAAGAGAGAATTGCTTTAACAGTGGCAACTATCCAAAATGAGAGAATTGCTTGAATAGATTGCTTGAAAGAGAGAATTGCTTGAATATAATTGCTTCAATTGTTGAAATGAGGACTAATCAATTTTTAATAGTTTAAATTGCTTGAATAGCTTGAATTGTTTAATTGAGGACTAAGCTCATTTAAATTGTTTGAATTGCTTGAATAGCTTGAATTGTTTGAATTACATAGAATTGCTTGAATTGCTTGAATAGCTTAAATTGTTTAATTGAGGACTAAGCTCATTTTCTTGTGTCTTGAATCCGAACCCGAACCCGTTAGTTTATTCGAACCCGGATCCAGTTTTTGCCTACTCCTAGCTCAAATCCTAGCTTCGCCATTGCTTACAGTCACCGCCCTCGCGTCCGTACAGGAGGGTGTGGTTTAGTGACCGCCAAACTATGCGGACGTAACCGCTCCTATGCGATCTTCCCTAACCGCTCTGACAATGCGGAATGGCGGTTAAGGGACGACCTATTTAAGGCAAGATGCCCCATTGAACAGGGGCCGAACTCTTGCCCACCAAAAGCGAGATATCATACATGCTAGAGTCCGAATATCCCATAACCACAACCATTCCCACTTAGGGAACCGACTTCACCAACCTCGGCCTGCCACCCTGAGGCAGGACAAGCCCAACCCAGTTACGTTTCTCACATACGGCCTAATCTCCCTGAGTTTTGCTCATTATTTACCAATTAGGTCCTCCTTGCTACCTTTATTAAGGAAGCCACCGAGTTGGTGAGACCTGACTCAAGTAGTGTGTGTATACGGTGTGTATGTGAACCCTCTAACCAAGTTTAGTAGAAATGTTTTGGACACCCAAATCCCGATTGCTCGGATGGAAATATGTGTTGTTTGCTGTAGTTGTGTTGATGATTTGATCTGATTTTGGATTTTGGATGCATTTAGTGGTTGATTCGATTGTGCTTGCGAGGTGTTCCACAATTCTGTATAGAGTATTGTGGCAATTTTGTTACTTATACTGTACTGGTGTTGTGCTGTGTATGGGACCAATGGGGTCAAGTTTGATTCAGTCGGTTTATATACCATGGGAATCTTCCTTAAAATATTATTTCTTCTTAATTTAAATAATTTTTTTGGAATTTGTTTCAAACTTTCAATGCTTTTCTATTATTTATCTTTCATCTGATTGATGAATTCATTTGCTTCTTCATTACTCCTATTTCAGAGAAATTCTGAGAATCAAAAGAATTTGACAAAAAGAAATAATATTGAATCCCGAACTCCGTCAAGCACAGATCCAATTTTTGCTCCAGTTTAGCTGAAATGGCAGGACAATCTGATCCTAGTCTTTCCATTTTCTCAGCTCCAGAGGTACAGATAAAGTTACTGTTTCCCCCATTTATTTCTCCATCTTTATGATTTATGATTTACTTGTTCTTTATTGAAAAAGTTGCACCTTTTGTCCTTTTCTATTGCTCGTTTTCATGCATAGGTGGAGTTTCTTGCAGAGGATGAGATGATCGAAATTGTGCCCAATATTCGAATGGATGCATTGAACTTGCTCTGTGTAAGATTACCTTTTCGTTTTACTTGTGATTTTCTCTGAAGATATTAATTTTGCAATTAGCAGAGTTGCTTCAGAGCCACCAGAAATTATAGGTTAGCTGTGGATTTCTCTGTCTAGCATTTATTGCATTTCGGTTCTATTTAAAGAGGTGCTCTTTTAGAACTTCAGTTTTGTTATGAAATTTTTGGACTATTGGTTTAACGAAATAAAAAATTAGTTTGGGGAAAACAATTTATGCCTGGTTCAATGATAGGAACTTACAAATCTATGTTATGGGTTACTCATATTAACACCTTATGTTATGGGGTGATTGAACCTAAAAACAGACCATTAAGTGTTTCTAAATTGATATATTTTCATTGGGTACAAATGCAAAACTAATAACTCCATTATAAAAGAATACTTTTGCATTCTTTAACACGAGTGTGGGTATAGTTGTTGCTTGTTTTTCAGATCAATGAGACAATTCTTCAGGGTTATTCCCATTGTTCTAACATTCTTTTCTTTGGATAGAAAATGATGTTTTTACCGAACAGTATTATATTTTGTACTTGTTACATGATTTACAGGGTGATTTTGGGCCATTTTTACCTCAAATTGCATGTAAAGTGCCTCTTTGGCTTGCCGTCGCTCTTAAAAAACGAGGCAAATGTTCCATTCGCACACCTGATTGGATGTCAGTTGGTGAGAAATTTTCACTGTTTATATAATTTATATTATTTCTGGGTATACCCAAAATTAAAGTCGATACTCTTAATTCTTTTATACATTGGTTGGAAGGACCTAAAACAATCAATTATTTGAAGCATTGTTAAATATATGTTCTATTTTCTGTTTGAAGGGATATTTAATTGGATTTTAAAAAAAAAATCATAAAAGATAAAAGATGTTAAGCATCCGTCATGCTTGTTGCATTTTATTAGAATGCCTTTTTTTTATTGAAACAAGAATTGAGGTCCTTTTGTCATTTCTACAGGAAGAAGTTAGCGGTGTTGGTGACTTTGCTAGTATTATTAAATAATTATTTTTTATTTGCAGAATGTCTAAATTTAGAAGATTTAAGCGAAAACCAAGAAGTTTGAAATTGATAGGTGTCACTACCCCTTGATCTTTTAATTTTGACCTTTTCACCTTTATAAATCGTAGAGAAGTTGACACAAGTATTAGAAGCGGAAAGAGAATCGCCTAGAGAGTTCCAACCTTTGCCGTTCCATTATGTGGAAATTTCACGTCTTTTACTTGATCAGTAAGTTATTGACATGATCAATGTGATTTTTTGCAAACTTCACTTGAGTTTCTTAGAGTATTTTTAGCAAATGTTCAGCACAATTTTATGCATAATTAATACCAATCATTTAGTGGTCTATGCGCAACTAACTCTCAATGATAAGAGAAAGATTTAATTGTGGAAAAGTTTGCTAGACTGTCCCAAGAAAGAGGAAAAAGTGGTTCTGTTATATTTGATATGCTGTTACCTTCTTCATTGAACTATTCAGTGATTTCTCGTAATGTGTGAAAAAGGAAACCACAAAATAATTGGCACTAGAAATATTTGGTATTATCTGCTAATAAGAAACATGTAGGCTGTAATTTGCACAACAAACTGAATAATGTTCCTTCAGTTACATTTATATTCCTAACCTAATACCTTTGAAATATAATTTCAGTGCGCATGATGATATACCGGAGGTGTACATGGTGAGTCATACTTCATGCTTTGATGATTGTAATTTTAATATTAAAATTGCTTGATTTCTTCCAACTATGTGCAATGGTCTAGGTGAGATCATTGATTGAAGATATTAGAAATGTGAGGTTTCATAAGGTAGAATCTGGATTAGAAACAATTTCAGGCCGAACTCATGCTGTGAAGGTACTGACTTTTTTGTCCTTGCTCAATTTTGGTTGTCTGGTTTCTAGATGCAAGGAAAATTTTCCTTTTTCTTTTTGTAACAATAGCAGGGAATATTTACATAGTTGCTAATTGAACCCAGCACTGTTCATCTGTTCCAGTTGAGATTCAGAATTATTTGGAGAGAAAATATAGATGGCATCATACCATTACTCATGGAAAGTATATAATAAGTTATCATGGCAATTCTTACCCTACCACAGATAAATCTGTGTTCTCTATGTTCTCTATGCTGAAATTATTACTTATCGGTTTCATGTTTGCATCAATTGAAAGGTCAGGGGCAATGTGTTCATTTTTAACAGAATAACAACTGAACCTTGGTCTTAGCAGTTAGACCAAAAAAGTTTCGGGTATTCCGTGCAGAGACGAGTAAATTTCTCTTGGTTTGCAAAAAGAAAAAAAAATACAATTACTCAGATCACCAATTTCATGATTCTTTTTTGGCAGTTGAAAAATCTCTCAGCCATGGAGGTGAACATAGTGCGGCCTTTCATGGTGCGAGTCTTGCAAGCTTTCTACAAGCATGACAGTCCGGAAATGGTTCAACAAGCAGATACTTCAGCAAATAAACGGCCTCAAGTTGTCGACCGGGGCCCACGCGTAAGTCTTTTCTGCGTTTTTTATTATTGGTTTACTTATCTCTGTGATTATGGTGATTAGAGAGACATTTGATACAGAATGTATACTTTTATGTTTTATTTTTGTTTTCTTAAAATGGAATTTGGAAATGTTCAGAAGAAATATAAGGAAATAATTAGATTGGCACATTAATCTTATTGTAAGACCCTATTAATTGTAAAATAAAAATCAGAGAAGTGCAAACTCATACTAATTTGGAAAAAAAAAATTCTTTCAGAGAGATTTAAGGCCAAGGTAGCGAAATAATGATCAGCTCTTCTACTACTTTATTTCAGAGTCTCAAGGCTCTAAGAACAATTTTATTTTATTGTTATGTTCCATGTAAGATTTATCTTGTTAGCCTGGTCATTGTGAGTTAGTTTATTTCTTTGTCGTTTATTACTACACTAGCCTGTAATCTGTCCAAGGTACGGGACATCGTACTTTTAGATAGTTGAATGGAAGGAATGTGGTTGTAATCATTAGTTTATGTTATTGAACAATAGCATTTCAAGAGGAAAATATGAATTGTTGATAATTTAGTATTCGGAGTAAAGCCAATTTTTGTTAAAGTAATGCACATGGACACTAATATTTGCAAACCTATCATTGGAACTCCAGACAAATTGCATATAGATACATAATTATGTATTTTGAATCGTGTTATGTATATTTGCAAATTGCATTATTGGTATAAACACTTTTTTTTATTATAATGTCAATAAGCAAACTTTGTATATGCCTACATGCAATCTTTTCATTCAATGTACTTGGATAATTGATATAAACACTTTTTTCTGATAACTGTATACACTTTTTTGTAATTTTAATTTTGGCAGATTTTTTTATTATCGGGAATGGGCAAAGTGTATATATTGTTCAAAGTGCTTTAGTCATTTAGTACAAACATTTTTCTCAGCACCTATAAATATTTTTGTTCATTGATAGCGTGTGGACGGATTGCTCTCTCAGGTATATGGCAGATTGTGATTGAAGTATGAACTCATTTTTTAATTATAAAAAAACAATCTATATAAGGAAAAAGCTTTTTGTAGTTGTAATAATTATTGAAAATGGAAACGAAAGAGAACTTTAGATAATTGCGTCTCACCCAACTGAGGATAGCAATGTATGTATGTAGTTCAACAGTTTGTAACAACCAACCCATTAGCCTTCTATAATTAAAATGATTTCCATATTGTTAATTGAACTTGGTTTATTAACTTGTTGCACCTTGATTAGTCACTTGTCTAGACTGGCCTAATCTAAATGGAATATTCTGAAATTAAATGCAAAACTTGTATATCAACAGGTGGTCCTTCACTGACACCCCCAAAAGAGAGAATTTGTTAAGCTAACATGCGAACAAGATCTGAGGACTGACAATAAAATATCTCTCCTTGTTTCCTCAAACAAAAAAAAGAAAAAATAATATCTCCTTGAGATGTGTTGCAAAATTATGTATATATTAAAAAAATGTGCTGCAAAAGTGTCACATATCTTTCCGCAAGTTTGATTTTCTGTTGATTGTTTTCATAAATGGACATGTTACCATTTGCACGAAACCATGATATTTTGGAGAAATTCATAACTCATTTTGCCTAAATAGATCTTAAATGTTATATATTCCAGTGGGGTATGTTTGGTTGCAAAATAAGAATAGATAGAATAGTCAAATTAAGAATAGCTATTTTATGTCTTGTTAGAATAGCCAAATCTAATAATTCTTAGGAATAGTATATTCTAATAAGACAAAAAGTTTGGATTTACTATTCTAGCTATTCTAATCCAACCAAACACCAAATAAGACAAAAAGTTTGGATTCACTATTCTAGCTATTCTAACCCAACCAAACACCGAATAGGCTATTCCGAATAGTCTAATCTCAAAAATAGCTTATTCTCAATGCAACCAACATACCCCAGTAAAACAGCAATAAAGTACAGCCCTGTGATCACTGTGCAAATAGATCTAGCAATACCATTTTGTTACTACAGTAGTTCAGGTCACAGAAATAATTAATTAAACTAATCAAGAAATTAAACAAATTGTGTTTACTGAGATCGAGGTTGTTTGCCATATCAACTCTTCCACATCGCAAGCATTTCATTGGCGATTTTATGAAATCCTCTGTTATCCTATTATTTAAGTGCTTTACTATACAGTGATAAACACACGTGGCATATATATTATCCCTTCCACTTTAGAGTTATTGGATTCGTCATGGTTAATTAAGGTATATCTAATTGCCAGAGAATTTGTAATATTAATATACATTCAATACAAATCAAATTCTCCTCAGTTTTCTATAATTTTATTGGCTGTTACTGTTGTGCTGGGATTTGGCTCTTCGTCGGACCGAAATTTCTTCTCTACTTGATTGTGTTCTTAACAGTTAGCACGGTTGTTCGTTTTTGTCCTTTATGCGGCCCTTCTGGTTCGAACCATATCAGATCCATAGATAAACGATGAACCCGATCCGTGGTGCTTCATGTTCAACACAACCTTTTCTTTTTTCAATTCCTTCCGTTTAACGCTCATTCGTATCAATCTCACTCGGCAATGGCGCTCAAATCAGGAGCAAACTTACGCCCTTTGCCACTTCCCTTCCTCTCTGCAACTCTCTTCTTCTCTTTATTGCTCTCTTCCTCCATCTCAAACACAAGCGGCGTGACCGTTCCCTTACGACCCTTACCACCGCTGCTGGCTTTAGCAAGCGCGCCGCTTGCTCTTACCACTAATGTTGCCATTTCCTCAGACTTCAAAGGCCGATTCAGCATCGATCTCGGCAATACAAAATAGATCTGCCCGAGCCTCAGCTCCTTGTTAGAAGGTGTTGCTGTGACAATCTGATCGATCTCCATTGTGTCGGAATCACACACGAAAGATGTTTGTTCTTCCTTGCCGAGAATGTATGCCGGTTTGATCGGCCACGAGAACTCGCGAAGGCCGCCGTCCGATAGGATTAGCTTGACGGTTGCTGGTGAGGTGGCTTGAACTGAGATGCATTGACCCATTGTTAGATGTTTTAGGAGATGAGAATGACTGGAGTCTGTTTTTGTTGATTTTGGAGAAAGCAGAGAAGGGAGGTGTATTTATAGGTGGGAGTTAAGAGTTGGTGCTCTGTGGTGTAGTGGAGTCAAAGGGGAGCATCACAGCCTGGATTTCCAGTGGGGGACACAAGGTCGAGCCCGCCAGCGGAGGGTGGCCTCCCACGATTTGATAATAGAACCTCGATCAACTAAATATTTTATCAAGTATCATTTGGTGATGTGTCGATGGTGATTAATATCATATAGTGGAAGAGTTTAAATCATTTGACTTGTGATAAAATGTACAAAATATTTCGTTGTTTTTTACAAATTTAATATATACATTATATAAATCATATAAAAAATGTTATATTGCAAGAACTAGTCTTTAGTCTAGAGACAAAAGCACATGGTTTTCATGTGGAAAGTCATGAGTTCGAATCTCGGATGGAGAAAATTATTTGTTGTAATAATAAAGATATGAAATTTGAAAGCTTGACTTTCATCCTTCTTTAAGAAAAAGTAATGTTAAATTTCAAAGTATAATTTTATTTTTAGCAACTGATAAGATTTTCAAAATAATTTTTTATTGAAATTTTTTTCCCATAATATTTTTTTTATTTTTACTACTATTTTTAAAGTCATCTGTTGACATAAATTACAATTCATAACCATAATTAACATGTACTAAAATTAAGCAATAAGAAGGAAATAACATCAAAATACCTTAATTTTATTCTCAAAAGAGAAGTTATCTAATTGAACTAGTAGCGCCTCATTACACATGACATTAACCGGATAAAGCACTTGTTGAGTAACATTTGTCATATTTATTATATAGATCTTTCTTAAAGCTCCTTCCTCTCAGTTCTTTTATTTTAGTTCTGAATCTGATAACATACTTAATCAGGACCATGCTGTAATTACACCAATTCGCCAATACACCATTGCTGTAGTTTGCTAGAGAGCTACACCTTGAAGATACGTGGCAAAGTGCATGCGAGTGGCGAAGTATACTCCAACTCGCTCATAACTCGTTCATTAAGAGTTGAGTTACATGAAATCATGTCACATCCAATCCCAACTGGATCAAGTCCAAATCTATTTCTTTTGTTAAATTATGTACTGTCTAAGCAAGTTGAATTATGACAATTTGTTTAATTCTATCAATGTTAATTAGTTTTTGAATGATGTGTCTAAAACAAAAAAACTCGAAACAAAATTTAAATTGCCTACAAACTTGATTTCTTAACGAGTCGCTTAATGAGGACAAGTCAACTCAAGCATTTAACGAACTGAGTACGAGCACAAATGTCAACTCAGTATTGTCTTCTCAACTCGAATCGACTCGTTCATTAAGTAAATGAACCGAACACGAGCATACCCAACTCGCTCATTAATCACCCTATGTATAATAGGAAACTTTTATTTGAGTTTGTGCCTCTCTCAAACAGCTTATCCACTCCAGTCTCCAGTAGTAAAAATCAATGAGCTGTCCAGTTAAGAATCGGACCATTACTTTTGTGCCATTTATCTGATGATCATTGGGTAAATTTTAGTTTAATTAGTATGAGAGCCATCCGGTGTTTCAAAATTTTGTGCGTACAAATTATTTTCGATGATCGATCATCGGACCGATATTTTTCGCCTATTTATAACGGATTGTATTTTTTTTTTTCACAACGGCCTTCTTGAAATACGCAATTATTTGATTAGAGCATCTATTTGGTTTCAGACAATTGGATGAGAAAGGAATCTTCTGGTAATTGATTGAAGTTTGAATTGTACTTTATACTTAATTAGCAGGATTTAAATCACCTGAAATTCCAAATTCTGAACAATATCCTGAAAATCTCTGAAATTTCAAATCCAATCGTTCAACTTTTTCTTCGCACGTATCTCAAAACAGCTGATTTCTGTACACGCATTTCGAAATAGTTCGACAGATGGATTTGGAATTTCAAGGCACTGTTCATAGATCTGGAATTTCAGCAGATTTGAATCCTAATTAGCATGATGTCTTCGCATGTTTAAAGCGTTAGAAATTTTATATATATATATATATATAGAGATAGGCTATGGTGAGTTGCGAAGTAAAACGTCGTTTTACTTCACGCCATATTTTCATTTTGAAAATTCAAACACCCGATCCGAACCGTTCAACTTTTTCTAAATATTGAAATGTGCTTGGAGACTAAATTTTACATTTTTTGGAATTTGTTTACTATTTATTAAGCCACTTTGAAATCGCTGATCCACTGTGAACAGCAAAAAACAGTAAAATTTTCTGGACCACCGGATCAGCGATTTTCAAAGTGGCTTGATAAATAGTAAAAAAATTCCAAAAAATGTAAAATTTAGTCTCCAAGAACATTTCAATATTTATAACATGTTGAGCGGTTCGGATCGGGTGTTTGGATTTTCAAAATGAAAATATGAGCGTGAAGTAAAAATGACCTCTTACTTCACAACTCACCATAACCCAGCTCTATATATATATATATATATATATATGACAGTGCTACGGTGCTACGCATATATAAGGGCCCTCCGTGTTACGGCTTACTTTTTGAGTTTTCAAAATTATAACAGTCGATCCGAACCGTTCAACATGATCTCCATATGAATATGTACTTGCAAACCAAATTTTACATTTTTTAGAATTGTTTTACTATTTATTAAGCCACTTTGAAAAAACACTAATTTGTACACAACAGTAAACTTTTCTGGACCATTGGATCAGCGATTTTCAAAGTGGCTTAATAAATAGTAAAAAATTCTAAAAAATGTAAAATTTGGTTTGCAAGTACATATTCATATGGAGATCATGTTGAACGGTTCGGATCAACCGTTAGGATTTTGAAAACTCAAAAAGTGAGCCGTAGCACGGAGGGGCCCTTATATATGCATAGCATATTAGCCAGATTCATATATATATATATATATATATATATATATATATATATATATATATATATACATAAAAATAAAAATAAAAAATTTAATTTAAACATACATTTTGGTTTGATGGACAGGTTCTATTTGACTTGATTTTTTCTTACCATTAAACATGTATAATATCTTTGCATTCAGGTGTGGGATACATGTTATATATATGTATGACGTAAGAATGAGGTTATGATCAGAAGCAGATTTAGGATTTTTATCAAGGGGACAAAAAAATAGCGAATCGGATTCAAATCTATCAGCTAATCAGGTACTAGATTAAAAAAACAATGCTCTAACTTATGATTTTCAGTACTCTGATCTCAAATTTCAATGTTTTAACTTCTAATCTTAATTATCATTCAGAATTCAAGAAATTTATTCTAATTTTCACTCTACATTTGATCGAAATGACCAATCAAAACTCTAGAGAGGGGCAAATAAAATTTCGAGAGGGTAGAAAAGTTGGTATGAACTTATAAATTTTCATAATAACAAAAAATTCTAAGGGGGATTGCCCCCCTGGTTCAATGTAGGTCTGCCCCTGGTTACAATACTTTGTAAGGTGCTAAAAGGTTCGTGCTATGTATTATTATTGTAGTTTACACAACACAAATAATTAAACTCAAGTGCTTAACATGATTTCCATATAATAAAAATGTACTTGGACATCAAATTTTATTTTTTTTAGAATTTTTATTATTTTTATAGATAGGTAGAAAATCATATGATCTAAAGATTTTGAATCTTCCCAAAATAGTGATTTTCTACTTTAAAAAAATTCTAAAAATATATAGATTTTGTGCTTCAAGTACATTTTCATATATATGAAAATCATATTGTGCTGTTCGGATTGATTGTTTAGATTTTGAAAACGGAGATACATATTTATAGCACGAGCCGATCCGCGCTTTGCAAAGTACCATGCATAGCCTCACTTAAGTGGCAAGTTGCATCCAATCCGACAAATGTCACTAGACAAAAATAATACAAGCACAATATGATCTTCTCTGAATAGTATGATTGTATTTGGTTGAGGTCTAAATCATAAAATAAGAGGTTTAAGGATCCATTATTCCACCAAACGTGAATTAAATAGGCTAGCCTAACTAGACATAACTCTAATATTAGACCTTTTAATTTAAACAACCTATCTAGATGGCTTAAGAATTAGCTCCCCTAAGGTCCCACTGTCAATGACTATCCATTTTTTTCCTCTCTCTCTCTTCTTTAGTCGATATTGTTTTTTAAAGTATAGGCCGTAACATAACTTTAGATCTCAACTAAACATAAATAGTTTGAACCGACCTGTGTTTTGAATAACCAACTTTGATCTCCAAAGCTTAAGGCCTCAACCAAACACTCACATATATTTAAAAAATACACTCATTCTTAAAATATATATATATATATATAAGAGATAGCATTTTGTACGAATTTAAGCAAAAAGATAATTTCCATACGAAAAACAACAGAATACAAGGAACAATTAAGCGAATAAACAAACAAACAAGCAACAAATAAACAAATTACTAGCTAACAAGCACGAGAACGGTGCCAAGACATTTAATAACATAGGACAAAATTTTAAGAAAATCGAGACATAATTTTATATTTATTTTGAATATTAAATATATTTTTGAAAAAAAAAAATCTATTAAAAATCTATTTTTGAAAGTACTACACCGGCACCACCACTCCTCTCTTTTCCAATGAGAAAAGCATTTCTCTCCTAAAAAAATAACAAGACACAAAAAAACAAAGAATAAAACCTATTTATTTTCAATGAGAAAAACAACTCTGGCGACCTTAGAAAAAAAGAAACGGAAATAAAATATATAAGAACTGGCCTATTATCACTACAGCAAACTATAGTATCAGCAACCGGTAATAGCGACCGGCAATAGCGCCGATCGCTGAAACGTTTTTTTCCCCAAAAAAAAAAGCGGCGAAATAGTTTTGACGACGACGATTTTTGCGACCGGCGAAAACACATTTCAGCGACCGTTTTTACCGGTCGCAGAAGGTTGCCGTAAAAAAGCCGCGAACCGTCCCTCTGTCTCCTCCGTCTCCCGCATCTTAGGTTAGCCAAAAAAAAAGATTAAAACGCGCGCCGCCTGTGCCCCCGCGCGATTCCCTGCCTCTTCTCCGTTTTACACTCAGTTGCCTATTATTTTAGAAATAAAAATTGTTTTTAAAAAATAACTAAGTTTTAATTAACAAGATATTACAATATCTTAGCATTTATAACAATATAACTAAGAAACAAAATTAAGAGGATGTAGGGACGTTATAATAGGCAGAGTATATAACACGACTCATTTTTGCATTATAATTTAGACACATCCACACAGTGCACACACAAAAAAAAGAGAATATTTACCTGTTACTATATATGATTCCCCTAATTTCATTTTTTTTCCTCAGAAATAATTATTTTAAGTAAAAAAAATAGTAAATTATGATTTATATACATTGTTGTTGAAAAGTATTTGCACGTAGAGATAGATTAATATATAAAAAAGTCCAAACTTTATGATCTATTTATATCGGCGAGTATTAACTAGTGTACCGTTTAATTTATTTCCATAAGTGGAATCTCCTATTTGATCTAATTCTAATCCTTTGATCAATAATAAATGTCTGAGATCAAATCTATTCTATTTCCTCTATAATTTTAACAGTTGTGTCCGAATTCACTGCTTGTTGGGAAACTTATCTACTCGTAATTAACCTGCACCATTAATTGCAATTTATGTCATTTTACAACGATTGTAGCGAGATGACACCATATGTTTATATTAGGGTCCAAATTTTATATATAAAAAAGTCCAAACTTTTCTATAAATAAGTATGATCTATTAGCATATAATAAAAAATGAGACCGGCTAATACGCTTCCACAAATATTTCTACACCATATGTTTATAAGTTGTTTTTCTGTTTTAAAAGTCCAAATAGTCGATCCAAACCGTTCAACATGATATCCATATTAAAACGTGCTTGGCGGCCAAATTTTCCATTTTTTTTGAATTTTTTTACTATTTTTCAAGATAGGTAGAAAATTATTGTTTTTATGGTCTAGAATCTTCTTAATCAATAGATTTTATACCTATCTTAAAAATAGTAAAACATTCTAAAAAATGTAAAATTTGGTCTCCAAGCACATTTTAATATGGATATCATGTTGAGCGGTTCGGATTGACTGTTTGGACTTTGAAAATGCAAAGATAACTTATAAGCATATGGTGTTGAAGTACTTATGGAAACGTATTAGCCGGTATCATAAAAAAATTGTATATATAAAGGCCCAAACTTTTCTCCTACCCCGGATCCCAAAATCTTCAGAACCAGCCCTGTATACAGGGCACAACCTACCATTAATTGTAGTATTTTGTCAGATGTCGAACTAGCCGACATTTTTATTAATATCCAAAGTTTAATAGAAATTAATATTTATGCTCAGAAATCTGAGTTTCGCCAAAAATGCCCAAGCCGGCCATTTTGTGGCCGGCTTACTAATTTTTTTAGAGACACTATAAAGAGCAAAATAATAAAATCTAACACTGAAAATTTGAATTTTTTGTCTAAATTATTTGTTAGATTACTTCTTTTGATATATAATTAGCATATTTATACTAAAATACGCTAAATTACTTGAAATTATGTTGAATTACACTATATTAAGTTAAATTATACTAAATTCTATTACATTACGCTAAAATACGGTAAATTACATATGAATAAGGACGATATCTTCACTGAAAAGGCGAAAAATGACGACGAAGCTTCAAACGGTCATAAAACGGCACTCGAGTGTCCGATTTCAGCAAATGACCACTTTTAGTAAAGCTTACGAAAATACGCATGCGTCCGTGACCACTATATTGTTTTCTTAAATTCAGAATTGCCAAAAAACAAAGGGAAGAGCCTCAAAACTTCAGTTGAAGTTTCCGATTAATATTTTCATTTCTATTATTCAATCCAAGTAGCTCAGTAAATTAGTTACATAATGAACTTGTAGAATACCAATTTTTACTATTTTCCAATTTTTTTTACTATTTTTTATGATTCATGAAAGATGAGACAAAATCGGTCTACTTTAGCGTAATTTTGCGTAGTTTAGCGTAATTTACCGTATTTCAGCATAATTAGCGAAGTTATTGTAATTTAACGTAATTTAGTGTAATTCAACATAATTTATTGTAATATAGTGTAATTCAACATAATTTCAAGTAATCTAGTGTATTTTAGTATAAATATGCTAATTATAAATCAAAAGAAGTAATCTAACAAATAATTTAAATAAAAAATTCAAATTTTCAGTGTTAGATTTCATTATTTTGCTCTTCATAGTGTCTCTAAAAAAAACGAGTAAGCCGGCCACAAAATGGTCGGCTTAGAGGGGGGCGTAAGCCAGCCATTTTGTGGCCGGCTTGGGCATTTTTGGCGAAAACCCAGAATTCTGAGCATAAATATTAATTTCTATTAAACTTTGGATATTAATAAAAATCTCGGTCGAACTAGCTACACAGATAGTTTTGAGTACTAATTCCTAACTATTTGATTATCTAACAAGTTAAACTCTTGGAATGTTAGGTAGAACTAATCCCTAGGTTTTGTTGCTTGTCACAATACTTAGTTTCAATTCTAATAATTTTACTTTCTACTTAATTTTTCTATTCAGTCAAGATCCAATTATAATACACTTTCCTAACGATCAAGTTCTATAATAGCCTAACTAGCTACAACCAAAAATCTCGATTATTAATCTATCTCTAAATTGTATATTCAACGAATGGCTAATTCCATCATAATTAATCTAGTTACACCGCACACTACGATCTAGTGCACGTCGAGGTTCCACGAGGCTTCATGCAAATTTAATAATGGTGTTATATATATATAGTCTAGATTTGACTTTGCATGTGTATTTTCTCATAAAATTATTCCGTGTACCCCTCCCACCTTAGCAATTGGAATCTTTGCCACCTAATAAGAAATTAAATGCATTATTTATGTAATGAATTTAATAACAAGTGTCGCTGCAAAACTAGCAAACACAAATAAATCTGGGAGTAGATTTTGTCCATGAAGAAAATTTACACCATATATGAATGAAGCTTTGTTTGTAATTTTATATTTCAACTTTTTGTTAGTTGTCTGACCCGGAAACTTTAAATATTAGACATTAAGGTATCTTCATAATTTTTTTATGGTATTATTTACTAGGAAGTATATATATGTAAAATGCTTGGTATATACACTCAGCACTAAGACACAAGACTTGCATGTGTTAATAAACTTATTCATTGTCAAGATTTGGTTATTATGTCTTATAAACAGAATGTCTGTCATCACTTTGTACAAATCTATATCATAAGCATTCTTATTTACAAAAAAGTACAGGATCATATTAAATATCACATGTCATGTGTCATGTGTCCTACAAAAAATACGGCAAACCATACCTATCAATAGAGTGGTAAAAATGTGTTGTGCCGTGACTAACACGCCATGACTTTGATCTTCTGTCATGCCGTGCCGTGACCAAAATGTCAAGGAGTGGTCACGGCACGCGAATAGTCACACCACGTGAGTCAAGCCGTGCCTAAACGTGCCGTGACCATACGTGACTCGCGTGACCATGTAATCATAATTTAGGTTAGTTTATTCAAGATTCACCATTAAATCAATATCTAATGGTCCTAATTACACGTGACTCACGTGACTACGTACCGTGCCATGACTAAATCTTTCACGTGCCGTGTCGTGCCAAAGTTTCAAAAGATGAACACGGCACACGAATGGTCACGGCACGGGACACGCAAATCACGGTACGTAACTGACAGGCGTGCCGTGCC
The DNA here is from genome assembly GCA_028015225.1 of Carex myosuroides. Lineage (NCBI taxonomy): Eukaryota > Viridiplantae > Streptophyta > Magnoliopsida > Poales > Cyperaceae > Carex > Carex myosuroides. Next base: position 1,827,070 of record CM051485.1, on the reverse strand, counting down.
GTAACCTTGCTGTTCCGTGACGAAACCGGCTCCGCCGTGCCATTTTTCCCACTCTACCTATCAAGTCAAATGACAGCAGATTATCTAATCAAAAACATTTTTTTACCGCGGTTTAAAATGGAAATATATATGGATCTGAAAAGTATAATTTATAAGAAAGAGATTAGAGTGAAATTGTTATTCTGAACATAAAAAAGTAGAAAAGACATCTAAAACATTAATTATATTTTAACTAGTATATCATGACTGTACGTTGCAGGGAACATATTATAAGATAACAAAAAAAAATTCATAAAAAATAACATATTTTCATAAATAAAAAATAGACCAATTAAAAAAAATATTCAACAGTATCCATAAATAATATTAAAATATTTTAGAACGGGGACATATTATAAGAGAACAAATATGTTCAAAATTCAGTATTTCATAGAAAATAAGTTGGAGGACTTTTAAGTCATACGCATGTTGATTTTGTGTGGTATTTTCTATTACAATAAAATACTGCAATTTGTATTTTACTATTTTATTAATTTATTAATCTACAATAAAAATTTGTATAGATATGTAATCTTTATTGTTATATATTAAGTGTGGATTTGTATTCTTATTGCTAATAATGTGGACTTGTAATCCTTATTGCTATTACATGTGTATATGTATCCTTAAATGACATACAACGAAAAAAAATTATTGTAATTATTGTGTGTATCTTTATCCTTAAATGAAATTTTAAAAATGGAAAGAAAACGAGTATCTGACAATCAAATAAGAGGGTTTAGGAAATTTTTTGAAAAAATAGCGAAATCATGACATCTACATGCGGCGAGTACGTGTCTAAATAAATTTAGACTTCTACACGTAGAAAAAACATAAAAAAGATGCATAGAATCAAAATAAGACATACTGTTTGATTGAAAGGCATATATTCAACTGAGAATTCATCTTTTAATCACAACCGTTGACAGATCATGACATCTACGTGATTAATATAAGAAGAAAGATATAATAATTAAAGTTTTAACAACAAAAAATGGGTATGAAGAACATCGTATAGTACAAGTATAAATACCTCAAATATTATCTCTTAATGCTAAACGATCAAATTTAGATAATGCAAATTAAGTTTGAATCCTAGACAATTTAAATTTATAAGCTGAGGAAAAAGAAAGAACCCAAACTAATTGAAGAAGAGCAAAGCACCACAACTATATTTAGAATTTATAATATTTTGTTGATCGATGTATAAGAATAGTATTTTATTTTAAATTTTTTATAAGAAGGACACTTCGTAAAATTTCTCATAAAATCTTTGCAGGTGAAATACCGATCAGTGTAAACACATAATAGTGTAGATCTAAACAGTATAAATAATTACTTGTTGTTTACTGCAAGGACACAATTATTTGTTGTTTACAGTAAACAACAAATAATTGTTGTCTAGCTAATGTCATTAAAAGATCTAAACGGTATAAATAAAAGTTGATTACTGCATGGTCCTCAACGTCTAGATCTTTTAATTAATGACGGTAAAATGTGTAATAAGCACATGTTATTCACTGTTTTCAACAAAACGCCAATTGCTTAGCTGGAGTATATATCTGATTAATTATTGGTCATGTCTGTTAAAAAGCTAATGGTCCCCCCTACAATAAAATTATAATGGTTTGTGGTGTCATCTCGCTACAATCGTTGTAAAATGACATAAATTGCAATTAATGGTGCAGGTTAATTACGAGTAGATAAGTTTCCCAACAAGCAGTGAATTCGGACACAACTGTTAAAATTATAGAGGAAATAGAATAGATTTGATCTCAGACATTTATTATTGATCAAAGGATTAGAATTAGATCAAATAGGAGATTCCACTTATGGAAATAAATTAAACGGTACACTAGTTAATACTCGCCGATATTTTTATTAATACTCAAAAAAAAAAAATTATCAAATATGTTCTCACCCCAAACTTATTTTTAAATCTACCCCAACCGCCCGTCCACTGGGCGGTCCACTTTCCTCACCTGACCGCCCAGCAGCTGGGCGGTCTATTCTTCATAGCTGACCGCCCAGCTGCTGGGCGATCCGCTATTTTTTTTTATATAAGCGGTCCGACCCCCCCTGAACCGCCCTCTCTCTTCTCTCTCTTTTCTTCTCTGCCGCCCCGCCGCCCGAAACCAGCTTCCTCTCTCCCTCTCTTCCTCTCTCTCTCTCTCTTGAACTCTCTCTCTCCCTCTCTTCCTCTCTCTTTTTTTTGAAAAACCTCGCAGTGGCTACCTAGGTGGAATTTTATTGAATTGAAAACAAGAGTGTTGTTTAGTACATCAGAGGCGCACAGTACACGCATCTATAAGCTATGCTCAAGAAAAAGACAATACACAAACTAAACAACGAAGGTAAAGAAAAAAAACTAGAGGCAGCAACAGAATCTGTAGAAAGTGACATCAGGTACAGCAGTCCCAAAAAATAGAGACTCTCATCTGCGCAAATCTAATCTGGTTCCTTGAGCAATTGATGGTCTCGCCTGTTGTTGTTCCCGGTGCCACAACATGTCATCCAAAGGCGCGTTTCATCTATTATTCGATTCACCACAACAGAGCTAGGTGCCCGGGCACCAGTGAAGACCCGATTATTCCTCTCCTTCCAAAGCATCCAACAGGTACACATAAACAGAGTATCCCACGTCATACGCAGTTGTCCACCCTCCATTTCCGCCTGCTGTCTGGACTTAACCAAAATTTCCTCAATTGAATGCCGTGGCACCATGATTCTGAAACCGTAGCGCTGGCCAACCTTGAACCAGACTTTAACCGCAAAGGGGCATAGAAACAACAGATGTAAAGCCGATTCGGACGGGCAATTGCGACACATCAGACATTGGTTCTGACCTTGTCCCCCAATATGGCGCCGGACCATAACATCGCCTGTTAGGATTTTGTCCTTTACCATAAGATAAGCAAATATACGAACCGTCGGGGGAATTGGAAGGGCCCAAAGATATGCATGATCAAAGGCTATTCTACCCCCGGTGACGAGTACTTTGTACACCGAGTTTGCCGAATATACTCGTCCATTGGTCCATCGCCACAGTAGCGTGTCATTTGCATTGGTGAGGTTTAATGTTAAATTGACTTCCGGGAGCAAAAAGTGAGTGATTGGTGCTGCGTCTTTCAAAGACAGTTTTGGGTGAAGTGGCCTCTGACCCGGTTCAAGTCTGGTAATGAGAGGGTTGCCGTGCCAAGCATCGAGCCAGAAAGAGATCCGCTCACCAGTACCGACTTGCCATTTGGTGGACCATGTGAAAATTGGCAATAACCTCACCAGGGCATTCCAAAAGAAGGAGCCAGAGACTGCCCAGAAATTCGGACCCGTCGCATATAGCCCCGTCCACTTGAGCACCGTTACTGTTGTCGTCCAAAGGCAGACCGGATTCGTGTTGGCCCGCCACCACCATCTTAGCAATAGTGCCACATTGTGTTTGGCTAGATCCAACAGGCCCATCCCTCCCATTTCATATGGTGAGCATATTGTTTCCCAACTCGCGAGAGCGATCGCCCTCCCCTCTTTCTCATTTCTACCCCAAAGGAACACTCTTCTTATGACATCAATTCGGTCGATAACCCACTTGGGCAACTTAAAACACATCATATAGTACACCGGAATGGCCGATAGGACAGATTTAACCAACTGCAGTCGTCCCCCCCGCGATATTAGTTTGCCCTTCCAACCTTCCATTCGCTTTTCGAGTTTCTCAATCAGAGGTAGGTAGTCGGACTTTTGTGGTTTATAGATTGAGAGGGGCATCCCCAAATAGTCAATCGGCATTGACTCTTGCGTGAACAACAGAATTAGCTTTGTGTCCCTTAGATTTTGGCTGTGCAAATTGAAGGGCACAAAACTGCTTTTCTCATAGTTTACTCTTAAACCCGAGACCTTCGCAAACAATCGGAGAATAACTTTGAAAGTGATCAGAGTGGAGGGGCTTGCATTTGCAATAATAGCGGTATCGTCCGCGTATTGTAGCGCATATATTGCATGTGGGCATGTGGTTGTCAGGGGATCAGGTAGAAGGCCGTTCACTGCCCCGATCATTCGTTGGAACACATCGACGGCTATTATGAATAGCATCGGCGAAATCGGGTCTCCTTGCCGAAGGCCCCGTTTATGAGCAAAGTAGTCGGTATTCTCCCCATTCATAACAATTCGAGACTGAGAGGTTGCTAGGATGAGTTGTATCCACCCTATCCACTTTTCCGGGAACCCCCTAGCTTTCATAACTTCGGTCAAGAAGTGCCAATCGATCGAATCGAAAGCCTTGGCAAAATCTATTTTCGCAAAAACAGCTCCCTTACCCGAGTTGGAAACATGGTGTAGAATTTCTCTTGTAGCAAGAAAATTTTCTGCAATATGCCTATCTCGAGTGAAAGCTGTTTGGTTGGTTGAAACTAGGTCCGGCAATACAAGCCGCAATCGATTGGATAGCACTTTCGTGATGAGCTTTGGAATCATGTTGATGATACTGATTGGTCGAAAATCCCCGACACTCTTTGCCATTTGTTTTTTGGGGATCATTACAATGTTTGCCTTATTCACTTGTGCTAGCCGTAGGGACCCTCTCCAAAAATCAGCAAACATTCTCATGATATCCTCTTTAAGCACATGCCAAAATTCTTTGAAAAATTCATGCGGCAGGCCATCGGGGCCGGAGGCCTTGTTATTGGCTAGTTGCCTTACCGCCTTGTGCACCTCATGTTGTGTAAAGGGTTGCTGCAGGTGGGATAGATCGGGCTGCTGCTCTGGGTATAGTTTTGCAGGGTCAAAGTTCAAAGAACATACCTGAGTGCCGAGTAGCATCTGCATATGCGTTTGAAATGCCCCTTTGATCTGGTTCGGGTCTTCCAGGCAGACCCCGTGTTGTTCTACACATGTGACCGCATTTTTCCGGGCCCGTGCCGAGGCATAAGCATGGAAAAAACGTGTGTTACGGTCGCCATTTGAGAGCCAATTACAGCGGGATCTTTGATGCCACCGAGTCTCTATGTTATTGGACAATTCGTATGCTTTCTCTCTTATTTTCTGTCTGAGCCGAAATTCTCTCAAATCCAACTTGCGCTTTTCCTCTATTTTGTCAAAAAACAGCACCGCCAATTTACAATATTGTAGCTGGTCCTCTATATGTACAAATCTGGTTCTGTGCCACTTCCTTAAATTGAGATGCAGTTTTTCCACCTTTCGATCAAAGGCCCCAACCGGCTCTCCACCATCTCCTTCTGGGTCGGCAACCCAAAGTGCATGCACCGTGCTATGCGCATATTCATAATTGAACCAAAAATTTTCCAATCTTATCGAAACCCTACGCGGCTGTGGGGTCTTGCAATGCAACAATATTGGTGCATGATCGGAGACAATTGTCTCCAGAGCCGTGAGTTGAATTATTGGGTACATGAGAGCCCATTCCGGAGTAAGAAAGAACCGATCCAATTTTGAAAAAATTGGCTCGGGCCGTTTGTTGGACCACGTGTAGTCTTTGTTTTGGAGTTGAACATCACAGAAATTCAGATCACGCACCACATCATTAAACTCGAACATCAGCCCAAAATTCCTCATATTGCCGGATCTGTCAACCAACCACCTTACTAGATTGAAATCCCCGGCCAAAATCCATGGGACATGAATATTTTCAGCTAGCCTCCTAATCTCCACCAGAAAATCCTTTTTTTGATCATCTCTACTTGGGCCGTACACCGAGGTCACCGCAAAGGGGTTCCCGGTTGATGGGTGTTTCAAGATAACCGTGCACATGTGCCGTGTCACAAAGGAGTTAAGCAAGGTATAGGCATGCCTCCATGCAACTAAAATTCCCCCGGCGGAATTATTCGCATCAATTAGGACACATCTTCTTTCAAAAAAATTCGGTAGAACATTCGCAACATACGCAAATTCAAATTTATTCCACTTCGTCTCTTGCATATACACAATATCACATCTCGACCTTCGGATAACATTTTTAACCACATTACATTTTTGAACATCTCCCAAACCCCTTGTATTCCAAGATAGAATCTTTAACTTTTTAAGATACATGATAAAAACCAAATTAAACAACTAGCAGATGCATATTCGGCCTACTATCACTCACAGGTCACTCTGGACCTCTTCTGACTCCCCCTCTTCTTCTGAATCGTGGAAGTGCACATGAGAGTTTGGGCGATCAGCGGTACGCGCTGTGGCGGGGTCATTCTGGTCAGGTTGTTGCACCTGTTGTGCTTCGACTCTCTGCATGTTGTCCTCTTGAACCGTAGCCAATACATCCTGTAGGTTAATACCACAACCCTCTGCCACTTGCCTACAGTGCTCAAAGGCCACATGTATTTCATAAAAACCTTCAGCATTCTGGACCAAGCCCAAATCCCTTTTCTTGGGTCCAGTTGAATGAGGATGTGAAGAAGATGGGCCAGGCCTAGAATTAATTCCACTTTTCGGGCCTGCACTGTTGGCTTTTCTCTTTTTTCTAACTGACCTTCTCAATTGAACGAGGGGTTGCGTGAGTTGAATTGGCTCTTCCCCATCCCGAGGCATAGCATTAAATGGCCTCTGAACCAAGGTACCCGAACCTTGCCCAAAAAATGCCTCTCTGTCAGGGGAGGAGACCTGCGTACTGTACCTCGTACTGCTTTGAGGCTCCCTTTCCGCGCATGGCACTTCACCCAGCTGTAGCGTCAGAGTCCCTGTACGCAGTTGCGTTTGTTGGTTTTTGGTAGCGGGTGGTGTGTCTCATTCAGCCCGACCCGCTTCACGCTGCAGCAGCCGTACTGGCTTTGCCTGGGGTCGCTGACTTGCGCTGTCCCTATCAGCACACTGTTGGAACTCCTGTTCCTCGAAGTCCTCTCCAAGTAACCGAACCGTTGGGTTGGGATCAGCGTTGTGAGGCTGTGACCCTTGGGCAGTAGCAATCGGTGTGGTGGTTTGGGGTGACTCAACAATCGGACCCGCTTCAGAAGTCGGGATCGCGTGAGGATCAGCTCCAGGACCTGGTGTAGGGCCCACCTCAGCATGCAGATGTACGGATTGCTCCGGCAGATTCTGTGTGACTGGCACCTGAGTAGCCAGCTGCGCCGCATCCGCAGCGGTCATTCCCGGTCGCTCAGATAAAGCTAGCCGGAGCTGTGCCGGCAGGGATTGAAGATCCCTATCTCTAAACAACTCGCGCAGAACCTTGCGTGACATGGGAATCATGTCGTCACCTTTCTCCATGCCGGCATCCTCCCCGGTCGCCGCAGCCGGCATAGTCTCGTTGTTATTGGGCTTAATCGGTTTGCTAAATTTTTTGGTCGACTGCGGAAAATCATCATCCTTATACAGCGGCGCCGCGCACCAATTAATCGGCACAACCTGAACCTCACGTGCAAAACCCTTGGCCACCATAGTGACTTGATGGGGGATGTGTTCCAACTTACGCGTGGCAACCACAGCCGTCCATTTAGCGATGCTGGTTTCGTTCGGCTGTTCCACAGTCCCCAAGTATACTCCGAAAGTGCCGACGGCCTGAATGACCGCCTCCTCCCTATATAACGGTGGTGGAACACCTACCAGGTCAAGCAAGACTTTGAACTCCGGGATGACCTTCGTACCTTGCTCCAGTGGGTCCCACATTTGGAAGGTTACTCCTTCATCCCAGACCTCAAAAGGAATTGCCTCAATTAGTGTCTCCGGGGCCAAACCGTCGGGCATGATGATAAGGAACTGGTTGCCTCCCAAGGAAGCGATCGTTATATCTCGCATGGGGATGAGTTCTGCCCGTTCTATCCATTCTGCTACCTTGTCAGTGGAGATCTCGAAATTGATGGCTATGGTGCTTGCATCAACTAGCACCGCTTGCTTGAGGCGATCAGACTCATGTTGGTATTCCTCATCGCAATCTACGAAGCAGACCACATTGGAAGCCCTACCTGTTGGCATAGGTGGTGGGTTTAGTGGGCGTGGTCCAGTTAACAGCTCGTTGAATTCTGGGTCCCGCAGTAGTCCGGACCTTGAGATGGTTGCAGGTCCTGTTGGCAGAGGTGCCGGTTTGGTGTCTTTGTCTTTGCAAACTGACCCCGTGTGCCCATTTTTCCAGCATCGACCACATTTGGCCGGGTTACGGCAGACGGCAATGGAGTGACCAACCCGGCAGCAGCGGAAACAGCGGCCTTTCCACTCGATAAACCGTGGAGAAGGTGCGAAACGCAACGGCGTTGGGCTGTGGGGGATACGTAATAGGTCGGGGAGCGGGGTGAATTTGGTGGTGATGTGGCCGGAGAGATGGGCGGGGTTGTGACTGGGTTGAGGGTGGCGGGGTTGCGACTAAGTTTCGGGGGAGGGTTAGGGTGGGAGCGGATGGCCACCACCTGGGCATAGGTGGGGCGGTTTTGGTAAGGTTTGTAGACATTAGTTCGGGGGATATAAACTTCCGGTGTGTGCCTCCCACCCGCTCTCCATTGGTCAGGGAACCAGCGTTTACGGCGAACCACCTGCCACTCCGGTTGTTTTGGTGGGTTGGCTGCCATTCTCTCTCTCTCTCTCTCTCTCTCTCATGCGAGTGCGCTCTAGAGAACTATAGTTTAGTCTAATATTTTTGTATCTGAATTGATTATGCAGGGTATGCATAGATCCCTCTCTTCCTCTCTCTCTTCAAATCTGCCACTCTCTCTCTCTCTCTCTTCCTCTCTCTCTCTCTCTCTCTCACCCGAACCCTAATTTTCGGCCATCTCGGAGACAATTCGATTATTTTCGAGTAAGTCTCTAAATAATTTTTTTAATTTATATTTTGTATCTTGTATTGGCATTGGAACGATTGGTAGAAATTAAATTGTTAATTATCTTGTGCGGGTTGTTGATTTTCCCGACACGATTGAATTGTTCAAAATTAGGGTTTCCAAAATTAGAGTTTGTAGTTTAGGATTTAGGGTTGACAAAACTTAAGTTTATAAATTAGAGTTGAATTGTTAATTATCGTGTGCGGTTGTTGATTTTCCCGCTGCGATTTAATTGTTAAAAATTAGGGTTTCCAAGTTTAGGGTTGAATTGTTAAATTAGGGTTTAGGGTTGAATTGTTTAAATTAGGGTTGAATTGTTAAATTAGGGTTGAATTGTTAAATGAGGGTTGAATTGTTAAATTAGGGTTTAGGGTTGAATTGTTAAATGAGGGTTGAATTGTTAAATTAGGGTTTAGGGTTGACAAAATTGGAGTTTATAAGTTAGGATTTGTAAATCAGGATTTATAAGATAGAATCTTCTGTTTATTGAAATGTAGTATGGTCAGAACTAGACGGGGACGTCCACGGGATGCCCTTCTGGAGACGGGGGAGAGTTCACATGATCACGGTACAGAGGATTCCGGTGCAGAGGTGTCCAGTGCAGCGGCATCCGGTGCAGAGACATCCGGTGCAGATGCTCCCTTTAGAGATTATCCCCCTCACCATCCTGACACATTTAGTCCTCTTCTGTGGACCCCACATGTCAGTCACCGTGTCTCACTTGCATCTATGGAGGTACGTTGGTTTTGTATTCCTAATTTAAATAGTATTATTTAATATTACAGATAATTAGACGTTTATATTGAAATCATTGTAAAATGCAGGACACGACGATAATGACAGTGAGGCACCCACTGCCTTATTGTTTGTCTATTTTATTACTTGTTCAACCACTGCCTTATTTTATTACTTGTTCAGCCACTGCCTCATTGTAAAATACAGATAATTAGACGTCACCCACTGCCTTATTGTTTGTCTATTTTATTACTTGTTCAGCCATACACGTTACTAATTAATTTATATTGCAGCACTAAGCACAACAAGCCCAAAGTCGACTGGAGACTGCGTTTCTCGGAGCATTACCAGCGTGCTGCATCACCGGAGGATAACTTATGGACCCCGCTTCCAGCTATTGATGCCCCTATGCCGGTCGGGCCTTGGAGATTGCGATATTTAGTCTGGTACCAGAGACGGGGCATGCCGACGATTTATCTACAGGGGACTACGGTGATGCTCTTCGACGGAGACTCACGGGTGACGGATCTAGGACTTACTTGCCTTTCGGCCCGATCCATGCTCGTTCGGTATGTTTAAATGAAACTGACATGCTTAAAAAATTGTAGTTATTTATTCATCTTCTAATAATAATAATGAAAATACATTGTGTGCAGATTTTGACCGCTATTAGTGGAGTGGCACACAGCTTGGTGTGCATGGCGAGAATAAGTTGGGGAGCGATAGGATGTCAAATGCTCCAACACAGTGCACCGATCGTGGAGGACTCTGGCTGGGACGGGCGCCTCGTTGGTATGTTGCACGATGCTGGGGAGGACATCAATTGGCGCGAGATAAAGGCCCCACCACCAGATCCGGAGCAGCCTAGAGCCCCTATCTACGCTGATGAGATGCCGCCACCTCCTATAGGTAATAATATGTCATACAAATGATCATTATTAAGTCTCTCTAAAAGATCATTCTTATTAATTTATATTCATTTCTGTAGATGATGACTCGGGCTGGGCGATCCACCAATGGGTGTTGAACAACAAAGCATTGAATGCGTACTACAACGAGCATAGAGTTCCTGTACAGCTCACTGAGGTAGCAAAACTTCATTGTTTAATTAATTTATTCGTTATTTCTATGTAGCAAAAGTAACATTGTTTACATGCAGGATGAAGCTGCCGGCAGAGTTGACTTCTCATTGGATGACCTCACTGGAGATGAGGGCGGATGGGAGCCAGCTAGCTCCCACAGACCGCAATATATGGAGCCCAGACAGCACGACGGCGAGGCCAGTGGGAGTGGGACGCAGACTGCAGATGGTTTTTCCTCTGCTATATTTGGCACACCGCCTCCGGCCACGTATCCTTCTACTCGGGAGGCCGATCCGTGGGTGTTGCGTACACATGCGGGGATCCATGGGGAGCATGCATTACACCTGGGGGAGGACCCATGGGCGCGCGAGGCCGTACACGATGACATGCAGGTGGATGAGGTTCACCAGAGGCGTCCGCAGTCGCAGAGGGACCGCCATGCACCTGATAGGTTGGAGCTCTCCGGACCTCGCCCTCGTCAGCGCCGTTAGGGTTTTTATGTTTTGTTAGTTTGATAGGTTTTCTAGTATTTTAGTTTGGATTATTATATTTCATATTTGGACTGTTATGTTTCATATTTAGACTTACCATTTAGATTACCTATTTTTGTTGTTTAGACTTACCATTTAGATTACCATTTAGAAACATTTAAATATTAACAAACTAAATATAAAACTAATCAATTATATTAGTTCTAGACAATTACATAACGTATAAAAATAATCGTCAATTATAAAAATATAATCGTCAACAAATAATAAATATATATCATACAATTTAATATAAAACATTCAAACAAATAATTACAACAATTTAATATAAAACATTCAAACAAATTAAAACATAAAACGGCTTATTAAAAAAAAACAATAGCGGACCGCCCAGCTGCTGGGCGGTCAGGTGAGGAAAGTGGACCGACCAGTGGACGGGCGGTTGGGTAGATTTAAAAATAAATTTGGAGTGGGGGCAGATTTGATAATTTTTTTTTTTTGGTATTAATAAAAATATCGGTTAATACTCGGTAGGTACCAAAAGTAGAATAGAAATAAACAGTAACATTTTTCCTATGTAATATAAATAAAAATTTGACTTATAATATTAATATACATTCAATACAAATCAAATTCTCCTCAGAATATACAATTTCAAAATTATAGAAATTGGACTTGTAATATTAACATTTAATATTTCCTTCTTCTATAATTTTATTGGCTGTTGACTGTTGTGCTGGGATTTGGCTCTTCGTCGGACCGAAATTTCTTCTCTCTACTTGATTGCGTTCTTAGCAGTTAGCACGGTTGTTCGTTTTTGTCCTTTATGCGGCCCTTCTGGTTCGAACCATCAGGTTCATATCAGATCTATAGGTAAACGATGAACCCGATCCGTGGACCGTGGTGCTTCATGTTCAACACAGCCTTGTTGTGTTAACCTTTTCTTTTTTCAATTCCTTCCTTTTAACGCTCATTCGTATCAATCTCACTCGGCAATGGCGCTCAAATCAGGAGCAAACTTACGCCCTTTGTCACTTCCCTTCCTCTCTGCAACTCTCTTCTTCTCTTCCTCCATCTCAAACACAAGCGGCGTGACCGTTCCCTTACGACCCTTACCACCGCTGCTGGCTTTAGCAAGCGCGCCGCTTGCTCTTACCACCAATGCTGCCATTTCCTCAGCCTTCAATGGTCGATTCAGCATCGACCTCGGCAATACAAAATAGATCTGCCCAAGCCTCAGCTCCTTGTTAGAAGCTGTTGCTGTGACAATCTGATCGATCTCCATTGTGTCGGAATCACACACGAAAGATGTTTGTTCTTCCTTGCCGAGAATGTATGCCGGTTTGATCGGCCACGAGAACTCGCGAAGGCCGCCGTCCGATAGGATTAGCTTGACGGTTGCTGGTGAGGTGGCTTGAACTGAGGTGCATTGACCCATTGTTAAATGTTTTAGGAGATGAGAATGACTGGATCGAGTCTGTTTTTGTTGATTTGGAGAAAGCAGAGAAGGAGGTGATTTATAGGTGGAGTTGAGTTGGTGCTCTGTCGTGTAGTGAAGTCAAAGGGAGCATCACAGCCTGGATTTCCAATGGGGGACACAATGTCGGACCCGCCAGCGGAGGGTGTGACGGGGTCCACGAGGACATACTGTAATTGCCAGAGAATTACGCCAAATCGCCAATACACCATTGGTGTAGTTTGCTAGAGAGCTACACCTTGCAGATACGTAGCGAACTGTGCATGCTACATGCCTGCCACGTTTATAAGTTACCTTACCTCGGGAAGTGTATCGGTGTTTAGCACATGTTTTGAGTATTCCCATTGGGCCAATAGGCAATAGGCAATAGGCCATGGGTATGTATAATTGTAAAATGCTTGGTATATACACTCAGCACTAAGACACACAAGACTTGCATGTGTTAATGAACTTATTCATTATGTCAAGATTTGGTTATTATGTCTTATAAACAGAATGTCTGTCATCACTTTGTACAAATCTATATCATAAGCATTCTTATTTACCAAAAAAGTACAGGATCATATGAAATATCACATGTCACGTGTCATGTGTCCTACAAAAAATACGGCAAACCATACCTATCAAGTCAAATGACAGCAGATTATATAATCAAAAACATTTTTTTTACCGCGGTTTAAAATGGAAATTAATATGGATCTGAAAAGTATAATTTATAAGAAAGAGATTAGAGTGAAATTGTTATTCTGAACATCAAAAAGTAGAAAATACATCTAAAACATTAATTATATTTTAACTAGTATATCATGACTGTACATTGCACATTGCAGGAAACATATTATAAGATAACAAAAAAAATTTATAGAAAATAACATATTTTCATAAATAAAAAATAGACCAATCAAAAAAAATATTCAACAATATCCATAAATGATATTAAAATATATTCAAACGGGGACATATTATAAGAGAACAAATATGTTCAAAATTCAGTATTTCATAGAAAATAAGTTGGAGGACTTTTAAGTCATACGCACGTCGATTTTGTGTCGTATTTTTTATTACAATACAATACTGCAATTTGTTATTTTGCTATTTTATTAATCTATTATAGTCTTGTTGAATAAAAATTTGTATAGATATGTAATCTTTATTGCTATTAAGTGTGAATTTGTATTCTTATTGCTAATAATGTGGACTTGTAATCCTTATTGCTATTACATCTGTATACGTATCCTTAAATGACATACAACGAAATAAAAAATTATTGTAATTATTGTGTGTATTTGTATCATTAAATGAAATTTTAAAAATGGAAAGAAAACGAGTATCTGACAATCAAATAAGAGGGTTTAGGAAAATTTTCAAAAAAAAAATAGCGAAATCATGACATCTACATGCGGCGAGTACGTGTCTAAATAAATTTAGACTTCTATACGTAGAAAAAACATGAAAAAGATGCATAGTATCAAATTAAGGCAGACTGTTTGATTGAAAGGCATATATTCAACTGAGAATTTATTTTTTAATCACAATCATTGACAGATCAGGACATCTACATGCTTAATATAAGAATAAAGATATAATAATTGAAGTTTTAACAACAAAAAATGGGTATGAAGAACATCGTATAGTACAAGTATAAATACCTCAAATATTCTTTCTTAATGCTAAACGATCAAATTTAGATAATGCAAAGTTTGAATCCTAGACAATTTAAATTTATAAGCTGAAGAAGAAGAAAGAACCCAAACAAATTGAAGAAGAGCAAATTAAGCACCACACTATATTTAGAATTTATAATATTTTGTTGATCGATGTATATTTCTTTAGCTGCCTTTATGTTTTGAGAGATGAGAATGGAGAAAAAAGAACGACAAGAGAGTAATTAGGAGAAATGAGAAAAATTGGAGCTGAGAAAAATATTTTTTGTTAATAATTTTATAAGAATAGTATTTTATTTAATTAATTTTTTTATAAGAAGGACACTTCGTAAAATTTCTCATAAAATGTTTACAATATAAGGTGAAATACCGATCAGGGTAAACACATAATAGTGTAGATCTAAACGGTATAAATAAAGAGTCCGGCTAGTATAACATTGGTGTCATTTCGGCCTATATAACACCAACTCCAAAATCTATCGTATCGACTTCAAATAGTTAATCCAACCGTTCAAATCCTTCTACTTTATGAGTTGTGCGTTTACATGCAAAAAAAAAATATTTTCTAGTTATTTTAGTACCAAATCAAGCGGTCAAAAATCTTGAAAAATGAATGCATTAAAATTAACTTAAAAACTCACACATTTGACCGCTTGATTTGATACTAAAAAAATTCAAAAAATTATAAAATTTTGCATGTAAACGCACAACTCATAAAGTAGAAGAGTTTGAACGGTTGGATTAACCGTTTGAAGTCGATACGATAGATTTTGGAGTTGGTGTTATATAGACTGAAATGACACTAATGTTATACTAGCCGGACTCATAAATAAATACTTGTTGTTTACTGCAAGGACACAATTATTTGTTGTTTACAGTAAACAACAAATAATTGTTGTCTTATGTCATTAAAAGATCTAAACGGTATAAATAAATTAAAGGTGTTTACTGCATGGTCCTCAACGGTAAAATGTGTAATAAGCACATGTTATTCATTGTTTTAAACAAAACGCCAATTGCTTAGCTGGAGTATCTCATTAATTAAAGCCTTTACGAACAATAATAATAAGAGTTTGGTCATGTCTGTTCAAAAGCTAATGGTCCCACCTACAATAAAATTATAATGGTTTGTGGTGTCATCTCGCTACAATCATTGTAAAATACACATGCAAAGTTTCCCAAAACAAGCGGGGTCTGTTCGGGTGCCAAGCCGGAACGGGGATGAGTTTGAGTTCCGGATTCAATTTAAATGGCCAAACACTGTGTGCGTGGGGAAAAAAAAAATACACTCCGATGAATTTTTCTTTTCCCACGGAGACAGTGGCAGCCGAACAGGCCCGCAGTGAATTCGGACACAACTGTTAAAATTAAAGAGGAAATAGAATAGATTTGATCTCAGACATTCATTGTTAATCAAAAGGTTAGAATTAGATCAATAGGAGATTCCACTTATGAAAATAAAATAAACGGTACACTAGTCAGTACTCGGCAGTTACCAAAAATAGAATAGAAATAAACAGCAATACTTTTCCTTGTAATATTAATATACATTCAATACAAATCAAATTCTCCTCAGATATACAATTTCAACAACAACTGATGGCATCTCTTTCTTTCATCATTAGACATTAGACATTAGACACTAGAGATTTTAAAAAAAGTTATAATATTTCCTTTTTCTATAATTTTTGGTTGTTGACTGTTGTGCTGGGATTTGGCTCTTCGCTGGACCGAAATTTCTTCTCACTACTTGATTGCGTTCTGAGCAGTTAGCACGGTTGTTCGTTCTGCCCTTTTGGTTCGAACCATCAGATCCATAGGTAAACGATGAACCCGATCCGTGGTGCTTCATGTTCTACACAGCCTTGTTGTGTTAACCTTTTCTTTTTTTCAATTCCTTCCGTTTAACGTTCATTCGTATCAATCTCACTCGGCAATGGCGCTCAAATCAGGAGCAAACATACGCCCTTTGCCACTTCCCTTCCTCTCTGCAACTCTCTTCTTCTCTTTACTGCTCTCTTCCTCCATCTCAAACACAAGCGGCGTGACCGTTCCCTTACGACCCTTACCACCGCTGCTGGCTTTAGCAAGCGCGCCGCTTGCTCTTACCACCAATGCTGCCATTTCCTCAGCCTTCAAAGGCCGATTCAGCATCGACCTCGGCAATACAAAATAGATCTGCCCGAGCCTCAGCTCCTTGTTCGAAGCTGTTGCTGTGACACTCTGATCGATCTCCATTGTGTCGGAATCACACACGAAAGATGTTTGTTCTTCCTTGCCGAGAATGTATGCCGGTTTGATCGGCCACGAGAACTCGCGCAAACCACCGTCCGATAGGATTAGCTTGACGGTTGCTGGTGAGGTGGCTTGAACTGAGGTGCATTGACCCATTGTTAGATGTTTTAGGAGATGAGAACGACTGGAGTCTGTTTTTGTTGATTTGGAGAAAGCAGAGAAGGAGGTGTATTTATAGGTGGGAGTTAGAGTTGGTGCTCTGTCGTGTAGTGGAGTCAAAGGGGAGGGAGCATCACAGCCTGGATTTCCAGTGGTGACACAAGGTTGGGCCCGCCAGCGGAGGGTGTGACGGGGTCCACGAGGACCATACTTTAATTGCCAGAGAATTACGCCAAATCGCCAATACACCATTGTTGTAGTTTGCTGGAGAGCTACACCTTGCAGATACGTGGCGTACTGTGCATACTACATGCCTGCCACGTTTATAGGTTAGGTTACCTCGGGAAGTGTATCGGTGTTTAGCACATGTTTTGAGTATTCCCATTGGGCCAATAGGCAATAGGCCATGGGTATGTATAATTGTGCACTTTTATTGGAGCCTGTGCCCGTCTCCGATAAATTATCCTCTCCAGTAATAAAATTTATCTTCTATCCAGTTCAGAATCGGACCATTCTTCTATTTATGTTTACTACTGCGGAGAATATTTTGAGGAATAAGCAATTACTATTTTATAAATCTGAGAAAATCTATGGGTTAGACAACCTTCTGGTAATTAATAAAAATATGATTTGTAATTATTACAAGTCATGTGCTTAATTAGCATAATGATCACATGTTCAAAGTGTTATAAATTATATATACATAAAATTAATTAACTCAACTAATTTAATTTAAACATACATTTTGTAGAAATTAATACATGACCGACCTTTCTAATTGACTTGATTTTCTTTTGACCAGATTCATACAATCTTTACCATCAGGTCTGTGATATATGCCATAATTTATTTTCGATAGATAATTGTTCGTAGTATCTCAGTTAAGTGGCAAATAATACAAAAAAAAAATACAATATGCTAATTAATGCTCAACATTATCAGATGGAATAATATATGTAGTGATCATAAAATAAATTAATAATATATATGTCTTTTTTATAATATATACAAGATAACATTTTGTATAAAATTGAAGAAACAATATAATTTCCACAAATACAACAACAATGATGTGTGATTTATGCTTATATAAGATGAGGAGGGTTCCAATGCACCCTCTTTTCTATGCTCCCAATGCATTCAATTCTTATTTTCTCTATTTTCAAAGTCCGAACAGTTGATCCAAACCGATCAACATGACCTTCATAATAAAATATGCTTGAAGACCAAATTTTATATTTTTTAGAATTTTTTTACTATTTTTTAAGATAGATAAAAAATCACTTTATCGGATGGTCGAGAATCTCCTTAAAACAATGATTTTGTACATATCTGAAAAAATAGTAAAAAAATTCTAAAAAATATAAAATTTGGTCTCCAAGCATAATTTATTATGAAGATTATGTTGAGCGGTTCGGATCGACCGTTCGGACTTTGAAAATATAGATAAAAGAGATAAAAATTTGGATGCATTGGGAGCATAGAGGGTGCATTGGAACCCTCCTCATATAAGATATAATCTTAATTAAACACAACTACAAGAAGGTATACAGGCAGGGCAGGACCGGCCCTAGTGCAGGCACCCAAGGCAGGACCGGCCTTGGGCTCCAAGATCTAAGGGGCCCAAAAAAAAAAATTTGTATATATATAAAGAAAAATAATCTATATGTAATAAAAATAAAATATTAGAGTCCAAATTTTATATATAAAAAAGTCCAAACTTTTCTATAAATAAGTATGATCCATTAGCATATAATAAAAAATGAGACCGGCTAATACGCTTCCACAAATATTTCTACACCATATGTTTATAAGTTGTTTTTCTGTTTTAAAAGTCCAAATAGTCGATCCAAACCGTTCAACATGATATCCATATTAAAACGTGCTTGGCGGCCAAATTTTCTATTTTTTTGAATTTTTTTACTATTTTTCAAGATAGGTAGAAAATTATTGTTTTTATGGTCTAGAATCTTCTTAATCAATAGATTTTGTACATATCTTAAAATTAGTAAAAAATTCTAAAAAATGTAAAATTTGGTCTCCAAGCACATTTTAATATGGATATCATGTTGAGCGGTTCGGATTGACTGTTTGGACTTTGAAAATGCAAAAATAACTTATAAGCATATGGTGTTGAAGTACTTATGGAAACGTATTAGCCGGTATCATAAAAAAATTGTATATATAAAGGCCCAAACTTTTCTCCTACCCCGGATCCCAAAATCTTCAGAACCAGCCTTGTATACAGGGCACAACCTACCATTAATTGTAGTATTTTGTCAGATGTCGAACTAGCCGACATTTTTATTAATATCCAAAGTTTAATAGAAATTAATATTTATGCTCAGAAATCTGGGTTTCGCCAAAAATGCCCAAGCCGGCCATTTTGTGGCCGGCTTACTCGTTTTTTTTAGAGACACTATAAAGAGCAAAATAATGAAATCTAACATTGAAAATTTGAATTTTTTGTCTAAATTTTTTGTTAGATTACTTCTTTTGATATATAATTAGCATATTTATACTAAAATACGCTAAATTACTTGAAATTATGTTGAATTACACTATATTAAGTTAAATTACACTAAATTCCATTACATTACGCTAAAATATGGTAAATTACATATGAATAAGGACGATATCTTCACTGAAAAGGCGAAAAATAACGACGAAGCTTCAAACGGTCATAAAACGGCGCTCGAGTGTCCGATTTCAGCAAATGACCACTTTTAGTAAAGCTTGCGAAAATACGCATGCGTCCGTGACCACTATGTTGTTTTCTTAAATTCAGAATTGCCAAAAAACAAAGGGAAGAGCCTCAAAACTTCAGTTGAAGTTTCCGATTAATATTTTCATTTCTATTATTCAATTCAAGTAGCTCAGTAAATTAGTTACATAATGAACTTGTAGAATACCAATTTTTACTATTTTCCAATTTTTTTACTATTTTTTATGATTCATGAAAGATGAGACAAAATCGGTCTACTTTAGCGTAATTTTGCGTAGTTTAGCGTAATTTACCGTATTTCAGCATAATTAGCGAAGTTATTGTAATTTAACGTAATTTAGTGTAATTCAACATAATTTATTGTAATATAGTGTAATTCAACATAATTTCAAGTAATTTAGTGTATTTTAGTATAAATATGCTAATTATAAATCAAAAGAAGTAATCTAACAAATAATTTAAATAAAAAATTCAAATTTTCAGTGTTAGATTTCATTATTTTGCTCTTCATAGTGTCTTTAAAAAAAACGAGTAAGCCGGCCACAAAATGGCCGGCTTAGAGGGGGGCGTAAGCCAGCCATTTTGTGGCCGGCTTGGGCATTTTTGGCGAAAACCCAGAATTCTGAGTATAAATATTAATTTCTATTAAACTTTGGATATTAATAAAAATCTCGGTCGAACTAGCTACACAGATAGTTTTGAGTACTAATTCCTAACTATTTGATTATCTAACAAGTTAAACTCTTGGAATGTTAGGTAGAACTAATCCCTAGGTTTTGTTGCTTGTCACAATACTTAGTTTCAATTCTAATAATTTTACTTTCTACTTAATTTTTCTATTCAGTCAAGATCCAATTATAATACACTTTCCTAACGATCAAGTTCTATAATAGCCTAACTAGCTACAACCAAAAATCTCGATTATTAATCTATCTCTAAATTGTATATTCAACGAATGGCTAATTCCATCATAATTAATCTAGTTACACCGCACACTACGATCTAGTGCACGTCGAGGTTCCACGAGGCTTCATGCAAATTTAATAATGCTGTTATATATAGTCTAGATTTGACTTTGCATGTGTATTGTCTCATAAAATTATTATGCGTACCCCTCCGACCTTAGCAATTGGAATATTTGCCACCTACTAAAAAAAAAAAATTATTTTTGTGATGCATTTAATAAGAAGTGTGGCTGCCAAACTAGCAAACACAAATAAATCTGTGAGTAGATTTTGTCCATCAAGAAAATTTACACCATATATGAAGAATGTTTGTAATTTTATATTTCAACTTTTTGTTAGTTGTCTGACCCGGAAACTTATAATATTGGACGAATACGGAGCGGATAGTGGTAAAATTATATTCATATTTTTTTAATTTTCCGAATATGAATACGAATCGGATATTAACTGGATACAGATACAGATACTGATCGGATCAGATATTTATTAAAAAATATCAAAGTTTATAATATTTATCTAATTTTAATGATAAATAACAATATATTTTCATAATATATATTAAAATATATGATATACATCTACTATTTGGATACGGATAATTGAAACGTAAAACCATATTAGTATCTATATCCACACGAATATTCAGATATCAAATATCCACATCTAATTTTTTTAATATAGATCGGATATTATTGTTATTCCTAAGGCACAGTTGATTCTCAAAAACTGAAAAATAATTGCAATAAAAATAGATAGATGAGTTTAGAGAAATTGACACGCAGGATGATAACGGAGTTCGGCTTAAAATGACTACGTCTCCGGAGCGTCGCAACCGCTTTTCGGTGCGCCTTTCTATTACCCAACAAGAAAGATTACAACTTGATAGGTGTATTTTATATACACCGTCGATCTAGTTTTTATCATAAAATAACACCAAATATCTTGTATTTTGGATATAAAGCGAATATAATACACCAAGAATCAAGTTACTGCGTTCGCTCGATGTTTCAATGCAGAAAACAGTGCAGAATGATGAAAAACTGTCCAATGCGGACGCATTCTCCACCAGTGCGGACGCACTGGGTACTTAGCCAATTTTCCAGCAGCGCAGACCTCACAGACGAAAAGTCCGAGCGTAATGCGGCCGCATTCACCCTCAGTGCGGACGCATTCACTACTTAGCCGATTTTTGCGACTTTCAGAATTCGCCAGAAAACAGAAGTTCAAGATCAATGCGGACGCACTCACAGCCAGTGCGGACGCACTCAGTACTTGGACTATTTTTGAAATCTTCGGATTCTTTGGAAAACAGAAAAACAACATGCCAATGC
Source organism: Carex myosuroides (assembly GCA_028015225.1). Classification (NCBI taxonomy): domain Eukaryota; kingdom Viridiplantae; phylum Streptophyta; class Magnoliopsida; order Poales; family Cyperaceae; genus Carex; species Carex myosuroides. The sequence continues at coordinate 1,805,414 of CM051485.1, read as the reverse complement.
GGACGCACTAAGATCCAGTGCGGACGCACTCAGGAAAATTTGCAGAAAATCCAGAAAAGGAAACTTGGAACCAAAGGAGATTTGGAGTCGGTGCGACCCAGTGCACCCGCACTCAACTCCAGTGCGGACGCACTGGACTCGCAGACAGCCAGAAATTCGCATTTTCAGGGGGTTTTCTATTTTTGGCCAACAAGGAACACATTTTAGAAGGCCAATAATAGGCATGGCAGTCTGAGAAGTGCCCCCACTAACTCCACTTCTATCCTCTAAATTGGGCAAGGCCTTTGGCTATAAAAGAGGAAGAATCCATTATTGTACATATCCATTAATATATCCACTTTTCATAAATTGAGAGAGAGAGATCCTGCAGAAATTCTAGAAGGTTTTCCAAGGAAGGAGAAGAAGAAGATTCAAGCAAGGAGTTGGCAAGATCGAGGTTTTAGATCTAAGAAAGGGTGTAATCATTTCTTTATCTTATTTCTTATTGTTTTTGCCAATCTTTGTAATGGATCTCTCCAAGAGAGAGTAGTTCTCTTTCTAGGGGTTTAGGTTAATGCATGAACTTGTTTAATTCTAGATTATTCGGATATTTGTTTTTATTATGATTGTGTTATCGGATTTGATTGTTAATTTCTGTGATTTATTCTTTATGAATTTCATTAGTACTCGTTCCTTTGAGTTCACCTGGTTAGGGTTTATTGAATTGAAGTAGTTTTGAAATCCCGTTGATCGGGTCTTTCCGCTTTAAGTTTATTAAATTCCGGCATTGGTCATGAGGAGACTACTAATTGAAACCATAAAGACACACCTTAGGGTTGGGTTAGAAGCGACCGTACTTTGATATCCAATCCGGAACTATAGAAATTAAAGTTAGGATTTTGGTGAAGGACCGAAAGGAGAAGGCAAATCCTAAATTAGGACACCTTAGAACAAATATCGATATATGCTTTGTAGCATGAGATTAAATATCCCTCTAGGTTAGTGACAGCCCTAGAATTCGAGGCACATTAATCCATAAAGCGCAAAGTATTTGTATTAATATTTGTTCCAAAGGCTAACATAGGTTAGAAACCTCATCAAATCAAACATGAATTTAAACAAACCGAATAAATAGAATTAGCAAGGGATTGTAGACCGAATACCCCTAGATCTCCTTAAACTTGAAAACAAACCAATCTTTCTTTCCTTTATTTTATTTACATTTATTGTTTGAAACTCCTCTTTTTCGGGTATTGAACCCAACTTTAGGATTTTAAGAACAAAAACCCCCCCATTTACTTTTATTCTTTTGTTTTAGAAGTAATTTTCTTTATTAAAAATTAGTGTTTCCCTTTCTCCCTGCGGATCGACACCTTAATACTACAATCGATAGGTTGTGCGCTTGCAACTAACCTATTCTTTGAGTACGAAGGTTTATAAATTTTAAAGGCAAAAAGAGTACCAAATCATTATATCTAAAATACTCAACAAGCTTTTTGGCGCCGTTGCCGGGGAGAATAGGATAGATACTAGTTTTTATTTTAGGAAAGTACTTTTAATTCTTAGTTGCCTTATTTACTTTTCAGAAAAATTAAAAATCCAAAAATATTTACTTTCCTTATTTAATTTTCTGCAATTTACTATTCTCTATTTCTATTCTCTCTCTTTCACATCTCATCTTTACTCTTCTCTTAGATTTGAGCACTGGCACCGGTCACAAGGAGCCAAACCGCGAAGATCAAAGCCGGCGAACTCTCTCTTCCTCAACCAATGGCGGGTCTAGATCCACCATACGGCATGCCACGCAACTTCGTTGAGGAAGAACTTCCGGAAGGTCTTATCAACCAAGCCTTTCGTGATCTCGATAACAATCCACCACCTCCTCCTCCACACAACAACCCACCGCCTCAACATCCACACGACAACAACAATGTTCCACCGACTCTCAACAACAATCCTTTGTTTGGTATCAATCCAAACAACGGAAATGGCCGAAACCATCAACAAGGCCACCGCTTCGGTTTTATACCTCAAGGCCAAGATCCACGCGAAATCAAGCCCTCTCTCATCCACTTGCTCGGCCAAAGTCAGTTTGGGGGAGCCCTAAACGAAGATCCACATGCCCACTTGGCGGTCTTCGAAGAGTCATGTGGCACCTTCGCTCGAGAAGGAGAAGAGCTCGACAACCTCAAGCTCAAATGCTTCCATCTATCCCTCCGTGACAATGCAAGGACATGGCTAAGGACCGTGAATCGTGACAACATAAGAAGATGGGACGACATGGAGAAGTTATTCTTAGGAAAATACTTTCCTCCATCCAAAACCCAGCACTTCCGAACGAAGATCACGACCTTCAAGCAAGCCGAGGGAGAATCTTTGACCGAGGCATGGGATAGATGGGCGGAGCTTCAACGCTTGTGCCCTAACCATGGTCTCGACATGTGGTTGCTCTTCCAATTCTTCTTTGCAGGTTGCACAATCGCTACAAAGACTCACTTGAATTCCGCCGCAGGAGGTAATATGTCCAAGATGGATCCCCAACAAGCCATGCTAATGATCGAGGACATGGCAATCAACCAAAGGGAATGGACGGCCGAGAGAAGTGGACGAACCCAAACCACACCGGGACTCCTAAAAACCGACGAAGTTACCGCCTTGAAAGCCCAAATAGATGCCTTGCAACATCAAATGGCACAAATGCAAAATGCCAAATCTGTGACAAAGAAGGCTTCATGCGGCATTTGTGGAGAGGCGACTCATATCACCGCCGATTGCCAAGTCCTCATAGAAGGAGAGGAAGTCGAGCAAGTCAATGCAATGTTCTACAATCAAGGTGATAAGAGGAACGACCCGATCTACAATAAGGTTAGGCCAAATGATAACTCAAATACATACAACCCTAACACAAGGTGGAACCATCCCAATTTCAAGTGGAAGACCGAGAATGACAACTCCAACCAATACCAAGGTAATTCCAATCAATATCAAAACCGGACGAACCAAAACTCGTATCAAGGACCTTCTCAAAACAGTAAATTAGAAAAAATGATAGAAGGACTTGTTCTCTCTCAAAACGAGTTCATGAACCAACAAAGGAACACCAACACCGAAATTTCGGATTCCTTGAGAAACTTCAACAATAGGTTCGAGTTCTTAGAGACTAAGACAAAGATGCTAGAAAACCAAATAGCACAACAAGCATCTTCGTCATTTCGTCAACAAGGCGCTCTACCGGGTAAAACCGATATCAATCCAAGGGAGCAAGCAAAAGCCATAACCTTGAGAAGCGGCACGGAATACGAAGGACCAAAGATGCCCAGCGGAGATGAGTCTCAACAACCACCGAATGAGGCACAACCACCTCAAACTCCTCTCAGCGCAGACACAACCGTTCCTAATGTGGACGCACCGGCATCGGAAAAACCTCAAGAACCGGGTAAATCAAACCCGGCCAAGGTAAAACCAAATGAAACTCCTAAGTATATTCCACCACATAGGTTTATACCATTCCCTCAAAGGTTAGTTAAGAGCAAGCTTGACCAGCAATATGCCAAATTCATAGAACACCTCAAGAAATTGAATATTACCATCCCTTTTACCGAAGCAATTACTCACATGCCCACTTATGCGAAATTTTTGAAAGAAATTTTATCCAATAAAAGAACAATTGAGGAAGTGGGCACGGTATCCCTTAATGAGGAGTGTAGCGCTCTCTTCCTAAACAAGCTACCTCCAAAATTAAAGGATCCCGGAAGCTTCGTTATCCCATGCATGATTGGTGATACCGAATTCAAGAGGTGCCTATGTGATTTAGGCGCAAGTGTGAGCCTCATGCCAAAAACCGTTTATCAAAGGCTCAATCTTGTTGATTTGAAAGATACAAGGATGTCATTACAACTAGCCGATAAGACGGTAAGGTATCCCGAAGGAATTGCGGAGGATGTTATTGTAATGATTGGGAAGTACTTTGTCCCGGTGGACTTTGTAGTGGTCGAAATGGAGGAGGATACTCATACCCCTCTTCTATTGGGGCGTGATTTCCTTACCACAGCTGGTGCAAACATTGATGTCAAGGAAGGAAAGATATCCTTTGACATTGGGGGCGAAAAGGTAAATTTTCATATGTTTAATGCCATCAAATTTCCTTCTAATGATAATGATTCTATATGTAGAGTGGAAGTTTTAGATTCCATTATAGCTGCCCATAGGGAGAAGGAGATGGTCAATGAACAACTAGACCAAATTCTGGAAGAAACCGGCTCAGAAAACAACACAATTGGTGAAAATGACCCTCAGTGCGTCCGCACTACCGCTCAGTGCGTCCGCACTCAGCATGGTGAAACCGAAGTTTCAGTCAACCGAGCGCAATGCGTCCGCACTGAAGTCTCAGTGCGGATGCCCCACTCGCACTCACCTCTTAAGCCACAGTTTGGAGCCAATGAGGAAAATGTCCGAGAGGAATGCGTCCGCACTGACCCTCAGTGCGTCCGCACTCAGCACAATTCCAACCAGGATGTATTGCAGATTTCAGAAAATTTACCCCAGTGCGTCCGCACTGACCACCAGTGCGTCCGCACTCATGCCGAAGTAGCTCAAATCGAAGGAATTTCGCCCAACTCTGCACCACCGAAAGTCGAACTCAAACCTCTGCCACCTACCCTTCGCTATGAATACCTGGGAGAGGGCGAGACATATCCGGTGATTGTCAACTCCGAGCTCAACAAAGAACAAACCGAGAAGCTTTTACACGAGCTAAGGCTTCATCGGAAAGCGATCGGCTACACAATCGACGACCTAACCGGAATTAGCCCATCCCTTTGCATGCACAGAATCCTAATGGAGGACGACCACAAGCCCACAATTGAAGCTCAACGAAGACTCAATCCGAATCTAAAAGAAGTGGTGAAAAAGGAGATCCTCAAGCTACTTGATGCCGGCATCATCTATCCAATCTCCGACTCCAAATGGGTAAGTCCGGTCCATGTAGTACCAAAGAAGGGAGGCACAACCGTGGTGAAGGGCGAAGGCGACAAAATGATATCCACAAGAGTGATCACCGGATGGAGGATGTGCATCGATTACCGCAAACTTAACAATGCAACAAGGAAGGATCACTTCCCTCTACCATTTGTGGATCAAATGCTAGAAAGGCTAGCTAATCACTCCCATTTTTGCTACCTAGATGGGTATAGCGGATTCTTTCAAATCCCTATTCACCCCGATGACCAAGAAAAAACGACTTTTACTTGCCCTTATGGTACGTTCGCGTACCGTAGGATGCCGTTTGGTTTATGCAATGCCCCAGCTACATTTCAAAGAGCCATGATGTCTATTTTTTCAGATTTATTAGAAAATTCCGTGGAAGTTTTCATGGATGACTTTTCAGTTTTTGGTACCTCTTTTGATGATTGCTTATCTAATTTGATCAAAGTTTTAGAACGTTGTGAGCAGGTCAATTTGGTGCTAAACTGGGAGAAATGCCATTTCATGGTGCAAACGGGGGTTGTTCTAGGGCACGTGGTGTCTTCCAAAGGCCTAGAAGTCGACCAAGCAAAGGTGGAGGTGATCGAAAAATTGCCATATCCAACATGCGTGAAGGATGTGAGGAGTTTCTTGGGCCATGCGGGATTCTATCGGCGTTTCATCAAAGATTTTTCAAAAATCTGCAAACCACTTACTAATTTGACAATGAAGGATGTAGAATTTATATTTGATGAACCATGTATTGTTGCTTTTGATAGGATCAAGAAGGCACTAATCTCAGCCCCAATTCTCCGACCTCCTAATTGGGATGTGCCCTTTGAAATCATGTGTGATGCGAGCGACTTCGCCGTTGGAGCCGTTCTAGGACAAAGGATCGACAACAAGCCACATGTGATCTATTACGCAAGCAAAGTCCTAGATGAGGCGCAAATGAACTACACAACCACCGAAAAGGAGTTTTTGGCCGTTATATTCTCCATCAACAAATTCCGATCCTACTTGGTTGGATCCAAGGTGATTGTGTACACCGATCACGCGGCAATTCGATACCTCCTTAACAAGAAGGATGCCAAACCACGCCTAATCCGGTGGATCCTCCTACTCCAAGAGTTTGATCTCGAAATCAAGGACAAGAAAGGCACTGAAAATTCAGTGGCGGACCATCTATCACGCATTACCAACGAATCGAAGGATGATGACATGCCCATAGACGATTCGTTCATAGACGAACAACTATACGCAGTCAACTACCAAGAGGCGCCGTGGTATGCGGATTTCGTCAACTACCTTGCATGCGGTATCATACGCCCAGATTTAACCTTCCAACAACGAAAGAAATTCCTATGGGATGTCAAACAATATTTTTGGGATGAACCGTTGCTATTCAAACTGGGGGTAGATGGAATTCATAGGCGATGTGTACCTCACGAAGAAACCGAACAAATTCTCAATTGTTGCCACTCATCTCCCTATGGAGGACACGCTTCAAGCCACAAAACCGCCGCCAAAGTTCTTCAAGCCGGGTTCTTTAGGCCCACGCTTTTTGAAGATGCGAAGGACTATGTGCTTAGGTGCGACAAATGCCAAAGAACCGGGAACATATCAAGGAGACATGAAATGCCTCTCAACGGAATTCTAGAGGTAGAGTTATTTGATGTTTGGGGGGTCGACTTCATGGGACCTTTTCCGAGTTCTTGCAACAACAAGTACATCCTTGTAGCGGTCGATTATGTGTCAAAATGGGTAGAAGCCGTAGCAAGCCCAACCGCCGACTCCGCCGTAGTAAGAAAGCTTTTTCTAAGAACTATTTTTCCTAGGTTTGGAGTACCTCGGGTGGTGATTAGCGATGGCGGCTCTCATTTCATAAACCGTCAATTTGATAGTCTCCTATTCAAATATGGAGTCAAGCACAAGGTAGCCACACCATACCACCCTCAAACAAGCGGGCAAGTTGAGGTATCTAATCGCGAGATAAAAAGCATCCTACAAAAGGTGGTGAACACATCACGAAAAGATTGGTCACTCAAACTCGATGAAGCTCTGTGGGCGTATCGGACCGCTTTCAAAACACCCATAGGTATGACTCCTTTCAAGCTAGTGTATGGAAAGCCATGCCATTTGCCGGTTGAACTCGAACACAAGGCATATTGGGCAATAAGGGCCCTAAATTTCGACATGAGGGCTGCCGGTGAAAAGAGGGTTCTTGACCTACATGAACTAGAAGAATTGCGCCTTAATTCCTATGAAAATGCTAAGCTTTACAAAGAGAAGACAAAGAAATGGCACGACAAGCATATCATCAAGCGCAATTTTCAAGAAGGAGACACGGTTTTATTGTACAACTCACGCCTCCGGCTATTTCCCGGGAAGTTAAGATCACGATGGAAGGGCCCATTCGAAATAACAAAGGTATTTAACCATGGCGCAATCGAGATTTGGAGCAAAGATACCGGGGCATTCAAAGTGAACGGACACCGCCTCAAACATTTCAACCATGCATCTCCTATAGGCGACAAGGAGATCATAGGCCTAAAAGATCCACACACTCAATAGTGAGCCCAAATCATGTCGAGCTCACGACGTAAAATTGAGCGCTTCTTGGGAGGCAACCCAAGTTTTTATTCTTTTTCTTTCTTTATACTTTTATTTTTACTTTTACTTTCTCAAAATTTACATTTTTTAATGACTCAGCCAATTTTTCAGGTCAAAATTTCATCAGTGCGTCCGCACTAAACATCAGTGCGTCCGCACCGACATAAACCACAGGTCTGCAGTCTCAACAAGACCAGTGCGTCCGCACTGAGGATCAGTGCGTCCGCACCCGAGGTACGCTAAATTTAATTTTCAATTTTTTCGAAATATCGGAACAGTCGAATTTTTTTGAGCGAGTGCGGGTGACCACCCGCATTGAGGCCCAATGCGTCCGCACGCGGCTTCTTCTCCTTCTTAACCCGACCCCTCTCTTCAATTTCCTTCGCGCCTTTTCGATTTTAAAACCGAAAACCTTGATTTTTCTCTCCCAATACCCGAAAACCTCGTTTTTCTTTCAAAATCTCCCTCTCCTCTCTCTTCTCTACCCCTTCTCTCTTCTTTTCTCTCTCTTTCCCTTTTCAAAAAGCGAAAACCCACTTTTCTCAAGTTTTTCACGCGCCGTTTCGCTAAAAATCGGATTTCTTCGCATTTTATTCGAAATTTTCGCGATCTACAACAAGGTTTGATCTCTCCTTACTCTAATTTTGTCAATTACTACTTAGATCTGTAAAAATGGTACCAAAATCGGGAAAATCGACCAAAAATGGTGCAATCGGTTCAAATTCTCACCCCAGTGCGGATGCTACCACCCGCACTGCCATTTAGTGCGTCCGCACTAAGCTTGGGGGAACACCTAACCAGCCCAAATTTTCAATTTTTTGGTGAAGTCCTCAGTGCGACCAGACCAGTCGCACTAAGAGCCAATGCGTCCGCATTACGGTCGGACTTTTCCAACCAAACCCTGAAATTCCGAAAATTTTGGTTAAGTCCCTAATGCGTCCGCACTGAGAGCCAGTGCGTCCGCATTAAGCTCAGTTCTTCCCTGAATTGAACCAAATTTGAATTGTTTGTACACAGTGCGTCCGCACTGACAGCCAATGCGTCCGCACGCAGCCCATATTATATCAAAAATTTCGAAATTTTAATTCTTTCAAGTTTTTTTAGAATGCCGAAGAAATCAGGTGTCAAGAAACCAAGGTTTGAGAAAGGACAGGGTAGTCGCCAACCACCTCCTTATCCTCCCGCCTTGCCACTCAACGAAAGTCAAGAATTGCGGCGTAACATTTTACAGTCCCGCCGGACCCTCGAGCCATCCCGATGGATCTGCCGAGCGACACTCGAAACGCTCGGACTCCTTGAGTCGGTGCAAATGCTCACCGAGCGGCTTGGTTTGTGGGAGTTTCTATGTGACGAGGTCGACACCTATGAAGGCCTCACGATCGAATTCCTCTCCTCATACGAGTTCGACCGAGGTTCACGCACGATGACATTCAACCTTGGAGGCTTCTCACATATGTTGCACACCACCGAACTCATGGTCGCACTCGATCTATCCACCGAACATGTCAGCGAGATGCGCACCATTCTCGACTTCTACCATGACATGAGCGAGGCCCAATTCCGCATCCTCACATGCCACGACGGACTCCTCGGCCAGCAGAGGGTTAAGAATGTTCTCCACCCAGCCCTCCGATATCTCCAGCGGGTACTTTCTCACACTCTCTTTGCCCGTGGGGAGAGCGCATCGGTCTTCAACCTCGGCGACATGGTGTATGTTTGCAGCATGCTTCGGCGCAATAATGGCGAGATGGAGTACATGCCGCACATTGGATACAACTTGGCCAAACACATGCACAATGTGTCGCACAACATGCGCTCGGGCGGAATGATTCGAATTGGCGGTATCATCACAAAGATTGCCCGACACTTGCAAATTCCGACCGTTGGTGCGGTGGTGCCCGGTTACACGCTAGTAGACCTCGATGGTCTATTTCGGGCGAGGCTCATCCGTTGGGACGACATTGAAGAGGCTTGGATCAATTTGGGCCCAAAGGACAACATTCGACACCGGTTGCCTCTACAAACTCAAATCGATCCCTTAGATACCGACACTTGGAAAATTGTCGATGAACCGCTCGAGCCACCGCTACCACCGCCGCCACAACCACAACAACCTCCACCACAAGCCGCACCCGAAGCCGCACAAGCACAAGGTATGCCATCCAACCAACAAATCTGGGATTTTATGCAGACCATGAACACCTCCATCAACAACTTGAGCATCAATATTGGAGGGCGTTTGGATAGCATGGACGGCCGCATGAATGCCTTTGACCGCCGCTTTGATGAGGTAGAGGCCGAGGCCGCCCGAGCGACCTACTATTCCCGCCGAGGATGCATGCACGCAAACCCACACTTTGAGGATGATCCACCTACACCTCCGTACCAAAGACGGGCCGCTCAAAGGAGAGAGTACGAGATGGCACAAGAGCGTGAAACGGCGAGACAAGAGCAAGAGGCGGCCAGTCAAGAACAAGAGGCCGACAACAATGAAGATGAGGAAGATGACGTCGACGAAATGGTTTTCGACGAGGATTGATTCCGCGCAATACATCACCAGATTACGCCAGTAAAGTAGTTCATGTTTCTTCTCTCTTTTTAGTTTATTTTTAGCACTGAGGACACTGCTTTATTTAAGCTTGGGGGATGGGAAGAAATTGTATCCGCATGCATATTTATTATTCAGTTTTTCGAAACTTTTTAGGATTTATAACCTTGCTTTTTACTTGACCATGAATAGGATTTGTGATTTTGAACTTAATTGCTTGCGATTACGAATTTGTCAAGATGTTTTACGAGGTTATGAAAAATAGAGTCTTGCATAATTGGACTTTATTGTCTAAAAATGCATAAAGTATAAAATCATGTTTAAAATTTGTGTTAAAAGTTGGCAAAAATTTTGATAAATTTGAGTGATTGACAAAACTTAAAAGTATTCTTGCACGATTTTTCAAATTTTTGGTAAAATCCTTAAAATAAATTTGAAATGACAACATAATTTGGCGAAAAACTTTGTGGAAATAAAGGTGTATGAAAATGAGAAATTAGAAATTCAAATTTATTAGAGAAGCCATTTAGATTTGGAAATCTTAAATTAGGAAAAATTGGGATATCCGTGAGTATGAAAGAATACTTAGGATGTGTGTATTCATGATATGTGCATAAATGTTGAGAAAGTAGGTAAAATTAACAAAATTTTGGAAAATAAAAATGAGATTCCAATGACCTATGATACGGCTTCATGACGTACTTATGGTTATGAGTCCTTAGCACTCTTGCTCCGCTAGTCTCCCGATAAAATTGACATTCGTGTTAGTGGAAGGGTTAGACTAAGAGCATGCAAAGCACCCTTGAATTAGAACGGTTGGGTACAGTTAACTACTTGTAACTATCCGGTGCTTAAATAAGGATGGGGAAAATAGTGCTAATTCAAAGTGAGAAAATCAAAAGCAACAAAACAAAAGGAATATGCACGTATCAACACACAAAGTCCGTAATTATTTTTTACCCAAGTTTGATTCAAGCTTGGGGGTATTTGAAAATTCCACGTTTAAAATGGCATATCTTTTAAATTTGGGTATACGAAGTTCACAAATTCAAAGCCTTTAAGGAAATAAAAGTTAGAGTAATCGAATTGTGGGTTGATTCATAATTATTCGAGGGTTGAACTTGGGATTTGGGAAATATGCATGAAGGTTTTTAAATTTTGGCAAGATCATACAAGTTTTTTCATTTTGAGAAATATATACTTGATATAGGGTTAAATTGTAGATCGAATTGTAGTCCCAGTTTAGATGTTGCTTGGGGACAAGCAAGGTTCAAGCTTGGGGGTATTTGATAGGTGTATTTTATATACACCGTCGATCTAGTTTTTATCATAAAATAACACCAAATATCTTGTATTTTGGATATAAAGCGAATATAATACACCAAGAATCAAGTTACTGCGTTCGCTCGATGTTTCAATGCAGAAAACAGTGCAGAATGATGAAAAACTGTCCAATGCGGACGCATTCTCCACCAGTGCGGACGCACTGGGTACTTAGCCAATTTTCCAGCAGCGCAGACCTCACAGACGAAAAGTCCGAGCGTAATGCGGCCGCATTCACCCTCAGTGCGGACGCATTCACTACTTAGCCGATTTTTGCGACTTTCAGAATTCGCCAGAAAACAGAAGTTCAAGATCAATGCGGACGCACTCACAGCCAGTGCGGACGCACTCAGTACTTGGACTATTTTTGAAATCTTCGGATTCTTTGGAAAACAGAAAAACAACATGCCAATGCGGACGCACTAAGATCCAGTGCGGACGCACTCAGGAAAATTTGCAGAAAATCCAGAAAAGGAAACTTGGAACCAAAGGAGATTTGGAGTCGGTGCGACCCAGTGCACCCGCACTCAACTCCAGTGCGGACGCACTGGACTCGCAGACAGCCAGAAATTCGCATTTTCAGGGGGTTTTCTATTTTTGGCCAACAAGGAACACATTTTAGAAGGCCAATAATAGGCATGGCAGTCTGAGAAGTGCCCCCACTAACTCCACTTCTATCCTCTAAATTGGGCAAGGCCTTTGGCTATAAAAGAGGAAGAATCCATTATTGTACATATCCATTAATATATCCACTTTTCATAAATTGAGAGAGAGAGATCCTGCAGAAATTCTAGAAGGTTTTCCAAGGAAGGAGAAGAAGAAGATTCAAGCAAGGAGTTGGCAAGATCGAGGTTTTAGATCTAAGAAAGGGTGTAATCATTTCTTTATCTTATTTCTTATTGTTTTTGCCAATCTTTGTAATGGATCTCTCCAAGAGAGAGTAGTTCTCTTTCTAGGGGTTTAGGTTAATGCATGAACTTGTTTAATTCTAGATTATTCGGATATTTGTTTTTATTATGATTGTGTTATCGGATTTGATTGTTAATTTCTGTGATTTATTCTTTATGAATTTCATTAGTACTCGTTCCTTTGAGTTCACCTGGTTAGGGTTTATTGAATTGAAGTAGTTTTGAAATCCCGTTGATCGGGTCTTTCCGCTTTAAGTTTATTAAATTCCGGCATTGGTCATGAGGAGACTACTAATTGAAACCATAAAGACACACCTTAGGGTTGGGTTAGAAGCGACCGTACTTTGATATCCAATCCGGAACTATAGAAATTAAAGTTAGGATTTTGGTGAAGGACCGAAAGGAGAAGGCAAATCCTAAATTAGGACACCTTAGAACAAATATCGATATATGCTTTGTAGCATGAGATTAAATATCCCTCTAGGTTAGTGACAGCCCTAGAATTCGAGGCACATTAATCCATAAAGCGCAAAGTATTTGTATTAATATTTGTTCCAAAGGCTAACATAGGTTAGAAACCTCATCAAATCAAACATGAATTTAAACAAACCGAATAAATAGAATTAGCAAGGGATTGTAGACCGAATACCCCTAGATCTCCTTAAACTTGAAAACAAACCAATCTTTCTTTCCTTTATTTTATTTACATTTATTGTTTGAAACTCCTCTTTTTCGGGTATTGAACCCAACTTTAGGATTTTAAGAACAAAAACCCCCCCATTTACTTTTATTCTTTTGTTTTAGAAGTAATTTTCTTTATTAAAAATTAGTGTTTCCCTTTCTCCCTGCGGATCGACACCTTAATACTACAATCGATAGGTTGTGCGCTTGCAACTAACCTATTCTTTGAGTACGAAGGTTTATAAATTTTAAAGGCAAAAAGAGTACCAAATCATTATATCTAAAATACTCAACACAACTTGTGAACCGATGAGCCATTACAACCAATGATAAGTCACACAGCCAACTTGTAAACCGGTGAGCCCTTACAATCAATGGGAAGTCACACAGCTAGTTCAAATAAAAAACAAAGTCTCTAAGTTTAGAGTCTCAAGAGAAACACTCAAAAACTCACTCTAATCTAATCTAACTCAAGATTAGTGAAGTGGATTTGAGGTTGTTTGAGGGATTTTGAGGGATTTTGAAGTTTTAAGCTCTCACAACAATGGAGGAACTCAAGCTCACAGAAAATTACTTTTTGAAAGTTAGGGGCAGCTCAAAGTTATTTTGAAAAGAACCCTAAAGCTCTATTTATAGATGCAGCTCTAGAAAGAGCTTTATGCTCTAAAACGTTACAACGTTTTATCAAAACGTTGAAAACGTTTAGTTCAAGATTTGAATTAGGGTTTCTTTTTCTGTGCAGCTCATTACAAATGTTACCAACGTTTGTCAATCGTTAATAGCGATTGTCCTCTGGAAATCAATCGATCAAAACAGTCATTTTGATGTTTTGAATTTATTTAAAACATTACAACATTTTTACAAACGTTTCCAACGTTTGTAATTCCTTCAGCCTTTGATCATTGATTTTTCAGCACTTTTCACAATTCCAAATCGTTATAACGTTTGGCAAACATTACCAACGTTTGTTCCCTATAAAACAACATCAAAAACACTTTACCAAGTTTATAATTCTACAATTTAAATTCTTGATAAATGTCTTGATAATTTTTTCGATTCAACCAATCTATATTGCAATTCCAATTGTCTTGAACCCGCATAATTTCTAAGACACAGAAAATCATAAAATTCAATAATTGTATGTTTTGCAAATTAGTCAAATAGACGAAATAGAGAATTGGTTGAAACAACAATTATCCATACCGTTTTCACCCCTAATCTTCGTACATTTTACGATATTATTTGTACATACCTGGTATTATACTCAGTACTAAAACACACAAGACTTGTATTCAAAAAACTTCATAATGTCTATATTTGGGTAATTATTTTTGTCTTATAAGCAGAATGTTTGTCATCACTTGGTACAAATTATCATAAGCATTTTAATTTTAAAAAAAGTTCTAGAAAAATAGATAGAGAGTTTTAGAATTGAATGTACTTGAAGGACCACGATAATTTTTTTATATACTCATAAGTGATTTTTAAACTGGGATCAATAACTCAGATCTAAAACATTTATATTTTTCTCAAGTAACACAACAAGAAATATTTAATTTTTTTTACAGCCTCAAAAAATTATACCTGAAAAATATTTCGTAGTACTTCTAGTACATCTAAATTATAAGATGTTTTATCTATTTTATTTGATGTTCCTTCTAGTATATTCAAATTATAAGTTGTTTTATTCATTTTAAAAAAATAATAAACAAATCTATTAAAATCTGCATTGAATCCGTAATTTTTGAGAATTTTGGTTGTCTGTCGTCTGTGGTAGTGGACACCATATAAGTGTCTGCAACAACAGATTGCGGCCGTGTCAATTATGGAATTTCTAGAGAATCATGGTTATTTGGTTTACCTTTTATTTGTGAATGGTATATTTAAAAATTTCGGTTTATGTTATGAGAGATGAGAATGAAGAGAAAATAATAACAAGAAAGTAACTAGGAGCATGAGGAGTAAAATTGGAGCTGAGAAGAATATTTTTTGTTAATAATTTTGAATTTTTTATAAGAAGAGTATTTTATATAAAGTTTTTATAAGAAGGACAATTCATAAAATTTCTCATAAAATCTTTGCAATATAAGGTGAAATACCGAACAGTTTAAACACATAATGGTGTAGATATAAACATTAATTTAGTAGTATAATACAGACATTCATGTACATAATTGGTTGAAAGTTTGGACGCATGCAATAGGCGCAGAGGCGGATTTACATAAGAAATATGCGGTGAATTGACCTTCATTTTTTTGTAATTTTTTATATTTATATATAATTTTCTATATAATTAAGAGTAAAATATCAAGGTACCGTGTAATTGATCCTCATTTTTTGAATGAAAATTTTATATGATTGACCCTTATATATATTTAATTCTCATAGTTCAAAAGTCTGGCTCCACCCCTGAATAGGCATGTTGAAGCTGAGTAATGACATGAATTTTGACACATTTTTTTTATTATTAAATTGTAGGCTATTAGTATTTACGGCTACAAGTAGTAAAACAATTTTGGAGCCAAAGTTAAAATGATTAGGGAGGGTAATTATGTTAGCACTCATGTATTTTCACAAAATTTTCGCTGTATGTTTTGGCCTCAGAAGAAGCAGATAATAACTAACTTTTGGTTTAGTTTTTAAGTTTCATTCACTATGATGGTCCTCATCGCTCATCAGGATATTAGTCATGTATTTGAACACAATTATACTGTTTTGTGGGGGTGATCTCGCTACAATTATTATAAAATGACACAAAATGGGATGCAATTAATGGTGCAGGTTATTATGGGTAGATGAGTTTCGAAACTACTTTGGGCTTTTTGGCCCGGCCTGTTTCTGTGCTCTTCAGAAGCTCTGAAATTCTTCCTTTAGGATTTGTGGTTTGTTTCTATCCTGGCTTTTGTTTCTGATCTTAATGGATGAAATTTGTCGTATTAATATTTCATATTCAATAAGAATTTTGGACAGAGAAAGTAATGGAGTGACTTAATTGGTACAAATAAAAAGTTCAATAACTACTAAAGACAAATTAAATTTGAATAACCAATTCATGATAAAGAATAATGTTCGGTAACATCTGACAAAATTTATCCCAAGATTTATTATTTTTGTATAATAATTTTGTATATAAAAGAATAAATAAGTCTTAAATATGTTTGCTACCATTGTTTATATATACAGTGTATTGAGTCAGAATTTGTCATCCCAATTAGTGCCAGTAATTATGATCTGAAGGAATCAATGCGAATTAAAATTATTTATTTAAAAGAACTGATGTTTACATTTCTCTTCAACAATTCAATTGATGCACTCAGTTTAGCAACCAACCTGAAATAAACTAGAAACTAATTAAGTTTTAAGTCAAACAGTACACTTATTAGAGAACATTCATCACAATACCACAATTAAAAGACCTAATCAAGATTCAAGCCACCGGGCCTCTGGATCAAGGGACAAGTATCCTCGTCTCTTCACTTTAATATTTGAGATTAACTCTCAGCCGCTTTGAGATTCGGGCTAGCACAGGAGGCAGTATTATTGGGATTTGAGATTCGTGCCAAGTTAAAAAGAACAGTTCATATCCAGTAATTGTAAAAGATTCCCTATTACGTACCGAGAGGATGTGAATTCCTCTGGATCAAGTACCCCCACGATATTCTATGTTATACCTAGCTAGCTCCTGTCCATGTTTAGTTGCCTTGATATAATATGGACACTATTTTATGAGTAGAACTATGGTGTTCAAATTTAAATTTTCAAATTAATTTTGTACGTAAACACATCATTCGTAACTAGAGGCGGAGCCAGACATCTGATTAATGGGGGGGTCAATATTATGGGTAATTATCTGTCTTGGGAAGAGAGATAAATTGAGAGTGGTATAACGAGAGAGTCAAGTGTAAGCTTCTAATTGTTTTGGGAAAAATAATATGACATGCTAGTGTCCTTCAAATTATACACGATCTACAACAGTCACTTTTTTCTTTGAAAAATAATGAGGGTCAACAATATAAAAATTCATATAAAATATGGGGGTCATTTTCCGGTACATGCAGCATTTTCTTATAAAATATATAAGAAAAACATATATAATCATTGGTTTTTGAAAAAAAAAAATGGGGGTCAATGAACCCCATTATGTCTATATAACTCTGCCTCTGCTCGTAACATAAGATAAATTGGTTTCAACGGTTTGAATTTGTCATTTAAAATCAATCCGATAGATTTTAGAGTTGAGTTCACAAAGAGATTTGATGAACTCAGAAACACACTAGTTCTACTCCTATTATATATATATATTTAATTACATATACTAATACACAACATAACTTACGTCAAAATTTATGTTTGCGTAATTTTATGCTCCAAACAAACATAATGTAAATGCATAAATAGAATATGATTTGTTCGAGTGCCAACAACACACAATTATCTCTTAGTTTTCTTTATTATTTTTTGAGAAAGAGGCACACTGGTATCTTGTATATATGATTTTGATAACTTGTCCTATCAGAATTGTTCCACTATTTTGCCTCAAACTTTTATTTAAAGACTTAGTACTTATATTTAAAGACTTAGGTCATGTTTGATTGTGGAATAAAGTTAATGAGGATTAAATTGCTTACTCCATCTTACTTCTCATATTTTACATTTTGTTTGATAGTTTATGTCATGAATTAAATTAATTCATATGAAGGAGTAAGATGTTAGAAAATGAATCCAAGTCTATGATAGTGGACCCTACATGTGGAGTAAGCGTAGAGTAAGTTAATCCACCTAGAGAAGTGAAATAATTTATTCTGAATTAACTATCTCTTACTCCATCTTACTCTTTTCATTTTACTTTTTATTTTGGCTCCTTATAAACGTAGAGTAAGAAGTTTACTCCACCTCTTGCTCCACAACCAAACATGGCCTTAATGATTAAAATAGAGCCCAAAAAAGAAAAAGAAATTAACTTGCAGACATTCTTAGGCATGATAAACGTTCCAATTTTTTATTTTTGAAAAATAAGTTTAATTAGGGTTAGGACTTAGGAGGTAAAAAGTTCCACAGTACATTATCATGTATCAGGGTATCTCTGACACTTGTATTTTTTTCTCTCATTTTTACCTCGATCACTAATTGACCATCTTCTCGCTAGGCCACGATTGGACGACCTACTTCAGTTGTTATTGTTCATCCTTTTTGCCCCTTCAAATATCGACCTTTTCGCCTAAAAAATCGCCTTCTCTTTCTCTCTGTTCCTTCCTCCCTTTCTCTTTTGTGAGTTGTAAGGAAGAGGAAAGACCCATATTTATAGGGTGTAAATGGTTAAAAAAAAAAAAGGAAACCGGCCAGAATCTGGCCGGTTTGGACATTTTTTGAAATTTCCACTAATCCTGGGTATATTTATTAATTTGTAATTAACTTTAGATATTAATAAAAATGTCGGCTCTTAATCACAAATATTCAAATAAATTCATAAGTATGTTATTGTACAGATAGATAGTCTACCAATTAAATTTTATATAATTTGAGTATGTTTGATGATATGTGAATAACTGTTAATTTCGGACAAATTTAAAATCACTTGTGGTGCATCATATAACTTTTAAATTTATATTTTCTTTTTTTAAATTATCTTTTTTTAAATTATCAAAATTGTTAAAATAAATTGTTGTTGAATGATTCCTACTCTTTATACGTGTACTTGGTATTATATCATATGTAATTACCAAAAAGAAATATTATACTATTTTAGGATTGTTTTCAACTTTCAAGTATTGACTATACTAGGGCTGCTCATGAGCCGAGTTGAGTCCGAATCGAGGACAACTTGGATTCAACTCGCGAACTCATGAGCCGAGTTGAGTCCGAATCGCTAATCCAGTTCCGAGTCAGAAACTCCAATTTGGAATCAACTCGCGAGTAACTCGAGTCGAGGTGAGTCGACTCGTGACTCATAATATAGTACACAGTGAGACAATCTAATTTAATTATAACAAAAGATATATTACATAGTTTACCAAAATAATACACAATTAATACACAATTAAAGACAATACAAAATATAATAGCCAATACATAATTAAAAATACACAGTTCTCTTCTCTACTTCTCTTCCTCTTTCTTCTATACTTCTTCTATACCAAATGTATCAATAAAAAAAAAAAAAAACTGTACCAAATGTAAAAATTAGAAAAATATATATTAGAATTTGATGTGAGTCAAACCGAGTTGATTCCGAACCGAGTTAGGAGTAATTTGGAATCGACTCATAAATCAACCGAGCCAATAAACTCGAGTCAGTTTTGACTCGAGTCAGTTTTAACTCGAGTTATTAGTGAGTTGAATCCGAATTGATTCTGAACTGAGTTTCGAGTCGTGAGCTTTTTGTGCACCCCTAGACTATACCTTACTCAACCGAGTAAAATAGCAAAAAGGAAAATTAAAAAAAAAAAGGGAAAAGACGAGAGCCAGTCCGGAAAGAACCGTACAGAAAACAAAAGCCTCCCTTCTTCTCCCTCTGGCCTGGATCTCGCTAAAATAAAAATAAAAATAAAAAAAACGCCTATAGAGAGAAACTGTATTCGTACTTACTACCACTGCACTTTCCAGTTGCCTCTTTCCAGATCTGTCAGAAGTAGTAATGGCGAAGGCGAGCGTCGAGGACATGGAGCTCCGGCGCGCCTGTGCGGCTGCGATCGCATCAGCTGGCGCGAAGGAGGAGGTGGTATTCTCAATCCGTGTAGCCAAAGGTCGTGGGATCTTCGAGAAGCTTGGTCGCCTCGCTAAACCTAGGGTTATTGCTCTCACTTGTACGCGTCTCTTTCCTTCAATTTAGATTTCAGTTTTAGCTCTCACACAAAATCAGTTGCTTCCTCTTCTATACTCGTGATGTGTAATCACTGGCAGTACATGCTGTAAATAAATATAGAAATATAAGAGGAAGAATTTCATTCTTGTTGGCTCAAGGCCTACTGATGTATATCAAAAGCGAGTAACAAAATGAAAAACTTATTATCAAGTTAGATATATTCTATTTAAGAAGAAATATGTGAAATATATTTCTTAACACCTCTGTCAGGTGTTAGGCATATCTGCATTTTGCTTTTAAGCAAACAATGAAGTCACAACTAAGTCCATCACCGAACATTCTAATATATTTTATAATGGATTGTTCGGAAAACTCCTTAGCTGATGCTGAGAAGGATTGGTCCGTAAAAACCACACTGACCAATTTTATAGGAGAGCAGTGGCTAGAAAGCAACTACATTGATGAGATTAAAAATTGGAAGCAAGAAAAATAGTCTTTAATTGATGGTAAAAAGAAAGCCCATAATGTGGAAAAGAAAAGTCCAATTAAAATTTCAGCATCCTCTGCCTTGCCATGGTGAGAACAGACCTATTGTAGGTCCAATACTATTAAATAAATATAAAAATAGCAGAGAAGAAGAACTTTATTATTGATGGGTTGATTGATTGATTGATACAAAATATGGCTCAAAGTTTTAAATACATAACAAAAGCAAACATCAATATGAGGAACTCATTATTCTTTCTTTACTGGAGAGAATCTAGTAAAATTAAAAGGTACGGCGCAACATATCAAGTCAGATGAGAAATTAAACGGAAACATATGAAGTTTATTCCTTATAACTCTTGTCAAGTGGTTGATTTGAAGGTACAACAAGAATTGAAATATGAAATCAGCAATCTTAAGAAACCACAATCAGTGGTTATTTCAATTAATAATTTATCTAATAATATATGGTTACGGTAATATAGTGCATCTAAATTGATCTATGCGGTACAAATATTCCTGAAGATCATCCTTATCTCTCTCATTCTTTCTCTGTTTTTAAACTTTGTCAAAGTAGCCCTCTCTGTTTAAAATTGACGAGCTCTATGTTCTAGTGATTAATAATATCTTTCTCAACAGCAAAAAATTCGACCAGGGGTGATCAAGATAGAGCTTTCCTTCGAGTTCTCAAGTACTCAACTGGAGGAGTTTTAGAGGTAACCCTTCTGACCCATTTTATTTAGGAAGCATGCAAAAGCAGTTCATAGTACTTGTCTTAAAAAATGTAATTGTTTTGCTATATTATTTGATGTAGTTCTGGTCTCCTTTACCATCTAATTCACATAATTTTTTTTTTGTCAAGCTTGGTCAATTTTTAGCCAAAATTTTAATGTTTCAGCTTCGACAATTGAAACTTGACCCATTTATCAACCTTAGTGCAAAAATCTGTACAAAAGACAATGTTCCCTTTGTTTTGTCACACCTCTTTTTCAGTACCTAATTATTGGCTTGAAAATGTAATTGTTTTGCTATTTTATTTGATGTAGTTCTAATCTCCTTTACCATCTAATTCTTATAGTTATTTCGGTCATGCTTGGTGAATTTTTGGCCACAATTTTTATGTTTGAGCTTCAACATTTTTAACCTTGATCTATTTATCAACCTTATTTAAAAAATCTGTACAAAAAACAATGATCCCTTTGTTTTGGCATGCCTCCTTTTCGGTGCATAGGTTAAAGATAGAAAACACACATTTCTTACTGTTTACTTTGTTCTACTATTTCCAAATATCCAGCCTGCAAAACTATACAAGCTGAAGCATCTGAGTAAAGTGGAGGTGGTATCAAATGACACGACCGGCTGTACCTTTATTTTGGTAACAACAATTTCCTTTCAATGTTTCTACATACTTACTAGATTCATTGTTCTCACTAAGCATTCCTTTTCATTACAGGGATTTGATAATCTAAGGAACCACACTGTTGCTCCTCCACAGTGGACTATGCGTAACATAGATGACAGGTACTTATTCATAAATTTGAAACTTTGAACCCCATGCCCCAGAAATATAGAGAAGAAAAAATGAGGTACACTTTTTAATCCTTGTTCTGATTAGTTCAGGAACCGGTTTTTTCTATCAGTCCTTAACATCTGCAAGGAGCTTTTTGGTCGACTACCCAAAGTTGTTGGTATAGACATTGTTGAGATGGCTCTTTGGGCAAAGGTAAATTTTTAAAAATAATAAACTTTACCATGAATGTAGTGTTGACAAGTACCTATGAGCTCAAGCTAAGTTAAAAGCAACATACTTCTTGTTTGAAGGAAAATACACCAACAGTTACTAATGAGGTGAGCAGTGATAATGGGCCCATGAGAGAAGTGCCGGTAATGAGAGAAATCAAAGTTACTGTAGAAAAAGATTTGGTCTCCCAGGCTGAAGAGGAGGATATGGAATCCCTTCTTGACACGTAAGTTCTATCATTGCTAAGCTTATTTTTATTTATTTATTGTACTACAGGCCCCATTAATGACAGCACCTGATGGTAATTAATGAAACTTCCTTTATGTAGCAAAATAAATTAGGTCCAATTATTCGGATTTGTTTGTTTCTTATAGGCCTATTATGTGTCTTTTTTACCAGCCTCTAAGTTGCCTAAATGCTGGGCAGAGTGTCAACAGTCCTAGGCTCAGTGAAGTGTCAATCCTAGGTGTAGTCAGTGTTGATTAATTGGGTACATGTTGACCCAGATTCAAGTGTCATCTTGTATCGAAGTTCAAATGTGCATGTGTTGGTGACACTTTTTTCCGCTTTTTTCTGGGAGATCTATGCTATTTTTCCATTTCCTAAGCAGAGAATTTCTAAGAAACAATAACAACAGCGAAAATTCACTTGAAATTCATTGAAAATTTTCTGTTTATTAACATTTTTATTGACCATTCCTTGTGAGGTCATCAACGTTCCTCTTTTCCTGTTGATTTATTTATTTACTGCAATTCTATACACAAATTGCTCGTGTTATAATTTCCATACCCTAACAGGCAAAGGACTACATACCAGCACATTGCCAGACTCATACTATGCCAAACAATATATTGAAATTATATGAGGCCCATTATTTGCAAGAACTAAAGTCAAGCTATTAAGTGTTCTGTACTAGTCAGTACTCATTATTTGCATACTTGATCAGTACAGTATGCCTTGTTATATTATCTCATTAGTCATGTGCTGTGAATTCAAGGTTGTTAGTGAATAATACAGGTATGTACTGGGTGTTGGTGAGGCCGATGCATTTTCAGAAAGGATGAAAAAGGAACTCCATGCATTGGAAGCAGCAAACGTTCATTCCCTGTTGGAAAGTGAATTTCTCATTGAGGAGGTAATGAATCTAACTTTTGTTTCATTTCATTTTTTTTTTAAATAGTGGATGATATCCATGAGTTACCCTAGAAACTACCAATATCCGTACATTGTTTAAATGGTACACATCTCAGTATCAGTGGGGTGAAGTAAAATTCTAAAAGGTAACTGGAAAAAACAACATGATTTCCGGGTCTAAAAACACCCATCAGAACTAACAACAAACAACTGGACAACATCTCAAATCACACACCTGTTCCAAACTAACAAAATGACAGATAACCAATTTTACATCTAAATACCTTGAACTCCTGTCACTAAGTCAAGTTCTCCTTCAAACCCCAGTACCTGGCCTCTTCCAGCACTTCTGGCACCTGGATAGTGAAACCTCCTTGTATCTTCTCTTACCAGCACCTATTCCAGCACCTCTGGTTTCATTTCAGTTACTTGACAGATAACCTATACCTGATTCCTGCTTATGAATTGCACTGCTGGTCACTTGCTTGAGTTGCAGGTTTTGCAAGGATTAGAAGCAGCTCGTGGCTGTGTTGATGACATGGATGAGTGGCTTCGTATATTCAATACAAAACTTAGACATATGAGAGAAGACATTGCTTCGGTACATCTTTTTTCTGTACCTGTCTAAATTTTGCATCGAGTTATGCATATATGGAGGACTTTCAATATATTTTGTTTATGCCGTCTCTCCTTGTTGCAATTAATTGCACATCACATTCTCTTTTTCTTTGGTCATTTTGAGCTGGTTAGTTTTAAGGACTAAAATTTAATTAAGAATAATGTCATGTTCCTATAACTGCTTATGAAGTGATATACATCAAGGATAAAAATTAGGATTTTGTACTGTTTCAGTACCCTTGGAAACCCTAAGGAACAAAAAATACAGAGCAAAATATCTGTAACCATTATCAGATTATAGTCAATTGAGAGGAGAAGAATGAAAAAAAAGAACAACGGAAAAAGAGGCCGTCCTGGTTTTGGACCACCATTGACTCTGAAATTTCAGAAAGAATATTCTAATGTATACAATCTGAATTTCATTATAATTATGGTTTCGGGTGCTGCTGAATTTGAGATTTTGGCTAATGACAGAACTTAAATTTAAATTCTTGATGTACATGAGGTACTGGACCGAGAAAGCAGGTAGATGTAAAGGTTGAAACTTCTGATAAAAACATAATATTAGAGATAGCAACGGGCCATGTTGCACCCAACCCAAACCCAGCCTGGCCTGGAAGTCTTTGGGTCAAGTAACCTTGTGGGTGGTAGATTGAGTCTAGTTGACTGTTGGGCTGCACATAACAGAAATGACATATGTCCATTTCCATCCAATTTACATACAACTGATAATAATTTCAACATTTTTGTCTAGAAACTTGTACTAGATTTGTTTAACTTAAAAATCTGTGCTATTTATTTATTGCAGTGGTAAGATGAATTGGCAGGGATTTAATGTCTTTATATTATCGACATTCTTCTTGTCCTCCAGCTTAAATCTCAAGTACTCAATAATGATCATCTTTTTTCGATGTTGTAGATTGAATCCCGTAACAACAAGTTGGAGATGCAATCTGTTAATAACAAAGCTCTTATGGAGGAGCTTGACAAGCTGCTTGAACGGTTGCGTATTCCTTCAGAGGCATGTCCATATTTCTTCCCTTCTGCAATACTTGAAATTGAAGTTGTAGTTTTGGTAGTTCACATCCTTTTTTAATCAATGCTGCAGTTTGCTGCATCTCTAACTGGCGGGTCATTTGAGGAGTCACGAATGCTTAAAAATGTAGAGGCGTGTGAATGGTTGGCAGGAGCCATTCGCAGTATTGAAGTGCCCAATCTTGATCCCTCCTACACCAACATGCGAGCTGTAAGCTTCTTATTTAATTCATAAATCATGTAGGGATATTGGTAACATAGTGTGCTGAGCTTCTAAACAGTAGTGACATAGCAATTTGGGGAGCTTTGGGTATATGTCGTCAAAACGTTAAAGAATTGTCTGCATATCCATCTTGATGTTGGAGGGATTTTAGCACCAGCATAATGGTATATATTGCCTGCTACATTTATGAGAGATTGGGCTCTATTAAAATAGATAACTGATATGAGCAATTCTACCACTTGCTTACGTTTAATATATGTTACTATTTGAAGTATGCTAGTATTAAAGCTTTTACTTTGGTGTATGAAGTATAAACTTTATTATATATTCTGTTTAGTATGTTAGAGGTTATATTCTAATGGATAATTGATACTGTGTTATGTTATATTCTTAGAGATGTGTTATTAGCAATTTGGTTGTTGTAAGAACTTTGGAAAAATCAGTTTCAATGTAATGTATGTAGCGAGCTAAAACATTAAAAACTAAATTACCCCATGAATGCTAAGAACTGCCAAACACTATTTAGAACATTGATGATAAGTTTATGTTTGTAGCTTGTATTTATATCGTGGACTATCTACTTCTGAGGGATTTGTCGATTTTATTTATATGAAGCATGAAGTTTTACTCTTGCTAAAAGTTGGTAAATACATGTAGAAGAATTCTGGCATTTTAGTTGTCGGGCTACTTTTATGTGCTGCCTGTACTAAAAGTATATGTTCTCTACATGGTTACATTTGTTCAGGTCAGGGAAAAGCGCGCTGAGTTAGAAAAGCTGAAGACAACATTTGTCAAGCGAGCATCAGAATTTCTTAGAAACTATTTCTCAAGTTTGGTAGATTTCATGATAGGTGACAAGAGCTACTTCTCTCAGGTAATTCTGGAAATGGGTGATATTTGTCTAGCTTTTAGTTTGAGAGTTCACAATTTGATCTCCTTAAATGGTTTACAGAGAGGACAGTTGAAGAGGCCAGATCATGCTGATCTGAGATACAAATGCCGCACATATGCTAGGCTTCTCCAGCACTTAAAGGTTCTTTTTCTATTCTTAAGTTAACTTGATGCTTCTGTTTTCCTCTTGTTGAAGCTAACACTTTGCAATTTATTTTTGTTTAGAGCCTAGACAGGAGCAGCTTAGGCCCTCTGCGGAAGGCCTATTGCCAGTCTCTTAATTTGCTGCTTCGTCGTGAGGTACACAATTTCTTTCCTAGACTTTTTGGAAAAAAATATTTGACTTTTTTTATCCTACTTCTAAAGTACATCAAACAAGACTTCTATGCAGTTTCTCATATGACAATAATCTTACTAATTAGGTGTAAGAAATTTCTCATACTTCAGAAATCTTATTCTAAAATTGGAACTGAAAATGGACATAATGTGCCCTTTCATAGTTTCATGATTACAGAAAGCTCTCTAGTTTTGCTATTTTCGTCTTGCCTATAGTGAATCATGCTTACCAATACAGAATAGACTAGAATAATTCATATTCAACATTTTTTGCTACAAAACCCTAACCTGCATAATTATTACTGTTGTTATTATACATTTATTATAGCATTGTTATCAGTATGCGTACTAGTATTTATTGTTGCTGCTACTAAAGTTCATACAATCTGCAATTGGCCATGAGAAAGAGTTAATGAACTCTAATGAAAAAATGTCAGGCACGTGAATTTGCAAATGAACTGAGAGCAAGTACGAAAGCATCCAGGAATCCAACAGTATGGCTTGAAGGATCTACTGGAGCTAGCCAGGCACCAAACAGTGCTGACACTTCCACCGTCTCCGAGGCTTACGCAAAGATGCTTACCATATTTATCCCTCTCCTGGTTGATGAGGTTTTTAATTCCTGCATTATTTGAATAACATTCCTTTTTTATGATCCTGGCAAATTCATAAATTCGCCTTGGTCTTAAGCAATAGGGTTTATTGGAAATTACACCCATGTATGATATCATATTTGCAAAATTGCACCAAATTACCATATTTGCGATTATCACCCAACAGCTGTACATATTTGTTGATGAGACCCCATGTCAGAATATAGTAATGGATAATATTCTGTAAGATTTTGACAATTTTTCTCCAAGTCTCAAGTTTGAACTACTAATAGTCCGGTCAGGGGGCTAATAATTAGTAAGCTGTAGATTTTGGTTTACTTAGTAGGAAAAGAGGCCACTATATTCTTGATACTATATTTCTCTGGTCTTTTAGCAGCTTGCTGTTCCGTGCAAAAAAAATCAATTCCAACTTAAACACTGGGTATTCTAATTAAAGAAATTTAAATGATGTTAATTTTGCTTTATATTGGATCTAGTTTCTTAGAAAAGAAAATTTATGCCATAATACTTCATTAAATGGATGTAACTTTTTCAACTCCACAAGAACGATTAATGGTAACAATATTCTTCTATTTATTGTTCTAAATTTAATAATATCTCAACATACTCATATTACTAGTGCCATGGACTTCCCAGTTGAAAAAGCTTACCATATCAATTACGACCTTTGCTCATTAGCTCATTAGAGATTTTTTTTTCTGTACAGAGTTCGTTCTTTGCTCATTTCATGTGCTTTGAAGTACCAGCCCTTGTTCCGACTGGTGGTCCAGCTATCAATAAGAAAGGTGCAAAGGACCGTGACGACGATGACGATGATTTAGGCATTATGGATCCTGATGGAAATGACATGAAACCTGGTACTTTAACGCCCCCTCCCTTTTATGTACTTTGATAGGCATTGTTATTAGATTGCTAATAGTAATGTCAATATACTTGTTCAGACAGTGGCACCTCAGAGTTGGGAACACTAAATGAAGCTCTTCAAGAGTTGCTTGATGGTATCCAGGTACATTGTATTTTCTTTGTTTATTTTGATTGTTAGAGAATTAGTTATATGCCTTCAGGCTAATTTTTCTGGTTACTTCCAATAAAGGCAGCTTGGAAGGGGCTAATTGAAGAGAAGACGACTAAATGTTCTGTCCTTAGTTTCCTTTTTCTCTTTGTTGCTAAAGTGTACTATTTCTTTCTCCTATTATAGGAGGACTTCTATGCTGTGGTAGATTGGGCTTACAAGATAGACCCATTACGGTGCATATCAATGCATGGCATCACCGAGAGGTATCTTTCTGGTCAGAAGGCTGACGCTGCTGGATTTGTGCGTAAATTACTCCATGATTTAGAGTCTAAAATTTCTGTCCAATTTGGTCGGGTAAGTCTCTTCTCCCTGTAATTATCTTTAAACTTACCAACTCTCTAGTCTATTGGTAATGACTTTTGCTGGCTTTCTCTAGTTTGTTGATGAGGCGTGCCACCAGATTGAGAGAAATGAACGTAACATTCGTCAGATGGGAGTCCTATCATATATACCAAGGTTTATATTGACCATAATTTTGATGGTTTTATTGAATTCCACTAGAACAATTGAGATATGTAATATTTCTGTGCTTCATTTAGGTTTGCTACTCTTGCCGCACGGATGGAACAGTATATCCAAGGTCAATCCAGGGAACTGGTGGACAAGGCGTATACCAAACTTGTCTGTTGCTTTACCTAACTTCTGACATCCGTCATTTTACTTTTCCATAGAATTATGAATTTTGTTGTAACTTCTATTATAGATAAATTACTGATTTTATTGACCTTGTGAGCAGGTGAGCACTATGTTTACAACTCTAGAAAAGATTGCACAAAGTGGAGACCCGAAAGGAGCTGACATTGTATTATTGGAGAATTATGCAGCTTTCCAGAATAGGTAATTAAGAAAGCATATAAAAGATAATTTTATTTGTTTAATTGTCATTTCTTCAGCTTATGTCATTTGTTTGGTATAATGTAGTTTGTATGATCTGGCGAATGTGGTGCCAACACTAGCTAAGTTCTATCATCAAGCTAGTGAAGCTTATGAACAGGCATGCACTCGCCATATCGGCGGCATCATTACTGGGGTATATTTTCATTCTTTCCTTTTATTTAACTGGTTTTACTGTACTTTGTTTTACTTGAAGGTATCAGACCAAGAGCCGTCTGAGCGAAAATCAGATGCAGTATTACAACATGCAAAAATAAGTTCCAGCCATACTTAAATCACACACCTAATGATTCTCATCCTTTTTCCAGCAATTTAGCCGGCTGTTTGAATTTCACCGGAGGATTGAGGAACTCAGTTTCACAATTACACCTGAGGAGGTTAGTTAAAGAAACATTATTTTTTTTTATTATCATGTTGACAACTTGACATCATCAAAATCATCAATCATTGTTTTCTCAAAAACACGTCAATAATGAAGGACTCAAAATATGATTAAAGTAGTTACAAGTCTTGTATTAGTGTTACTTTTCTTCTTTGACAAATCGATTCTTGAAAATGTAGATACCGTTCCAGCTGGGTCTCTCAAAATCAGAATTAAGGAAGGTGGTCAAAAATAGCTTATCAGGGGTAAGCTACTAACATATATATTTTCAACATCCTTAAATGAATTTCCAAATGAAACAGTTAGGCCGATTTTTCTTCTGGCACTAGCAACAAGAAAATCGACATATATGGACTCGCAAAAAGGAACATTAGTACATTCTTGCATATGTAGTAACATTCTTAATACTGATGTATGGCAGATAGA
The DNA here is from genome assembly GCA_028015225.1 of Carex myosuroides. NCBI lineage: Eukaryota > Viridiplantae > Streptophyta > Magnoliopsida > Poales > Cyperaceae > Carex > Carex myosuroides. The sequence continues at coordinate 1,775,743 of CM051485.1, read as the reverse complement.
CAAGTCAATAAATGCTATGTACAGGAGGTTGCAAAGGAATTTAACCTCAGAGGAGTTGCTTCCCTCCTTATGGGACAAATGCAAGGTAATATTTTCGGAAGATTTAAATACCTCCACTTTTGTGCCTTAACTTGCCTTCATTTTAAAATTTTAATAATTCAAAATTCAAATATAAAAAACTGAACAATTAGATATTGCCTATCATTTTCTCTATGCACACAAAATAATTACAGCAATTCGACTTTGTTTTGGTCAACATCAACACTTGCAAAATGCAGTGATCTGGATAATTTCTGCATGTTAGTTGTAAATACCTGTTGTTGTTGGCTAGTTGGCCACCAACTCTATATACCGGGAGCTACTGTGGAATTTAGATTGCTATTTTGTTTGGTAAAATCTGTCTATTTAAATATTTCAGAAAGAGTTCTTGGAGAAATATGACAGCTTTGTGCAGACAGTGACGAGAATATACGGGAATGAGAATATTCCGTCAGTTGATGAAATGCGGGAGCTACTCTCTTCCCTGTAGATTGCTGTATATTTTGTGAATGGTATCATAGTCCTTGAGTTTGTAACTTTATAGTTTTTAGTCCTAGTAGTAACTCGAATTATTTGTGTATTGGAGATATTGAAAGGACAGCAGCAAACATTTTATTTTACCATTGCAATAATAATTAAGCTTTGAGTCATGCTTAAAATACCATCTTTTCATGGAAGTGGCTGTTGTTTCTCGACTTCAGTCATGATTAAAGAGCTAAAAAGATTAATTAGATTGTACAAAATATCCATGAAATATTTTCTTCATGTGAACTATAAAGAGGTTGATTCGTGTGGCATGCTAACCCTCTGCTGCGATGGCAATGGACAGCGCATTTAATAATACGATAGAAATAGTGACGGGGTTGACCGTTTATTATGTTTCTAAACAATTGCTAAACTGTACATAAGAATAACGAAATCTAAATACATATTCAGATGTATCAAGTTAATAAAGGAATAATGCGGGGACGGTGTTAATTAGATAAGGGTGTGAAAATAATACAAAACGAAATTATTAATCTGAATAGCATGAAAGTTTAGTTTATTCAAATAAAATGTTTTTAAAAGTGTTAATCGTATATTAAACAAACACTATATTAAGGAAATTTTAAGTTTTTAGAATACCATCAAGCCAAGACTATATTAAGGAAAAATGTACGAGTCTATAGTACTATGAATAGCATGGATTAGTCTGTACTACAGATTAGTCTGTACTACAGAGTCATATTTTATTTTAAAAATTATAAAGGTCAATTCGAATCGTACTACGAAGTCATATTTTTATTTTAAAAATTATAAAGGTCGATTCGAATCGTTTTACGTGATCTCCACATGAATATGTATTTACAGACTAAATTTTATATTTTTTCAAATTTTGTTACTATATTTTAAAATAGGTAGAAAATCAATTGATCTGACAATTCTGAACTATTCAAAAACAGTGAATTTTTATTTATTTAAAAAAATAGTAAAAAAATTTTAAAAAATAAAAAATTTAACCCACAAATATATTCTCATATAAAAATCATATATAACAGTATGATCGATCGATAGAATTTTAAAAATGAAAATATTAATTCGTAGTACAGACCAATCCATGCTATACATAGTACTCAAAATATATTACATTACATCTTAACTAAAAGAATTAACACTATTTTTGTTTTGAAGGGTATATTATTGAAATTCCTTCATCATCTTCAAGAACAAACTTTTTACATAGAATCGAAACATCCTACGATTGAGAGACGGTATGAAACAATAGCATTTTTGGACCAGTATAAAGAACAAAATGTTTCAATATTTATCGATTTGAAACAATAGCATTGTTCAAAAATTATTAAGATAACAATAGCATATTCACTTTAAATTTAATTAAGATAACAAATTATTATATACTTATTGTTAGACAAACAAGTCATTTGTGCTCAATTTTTGGATCTGATCTTTATGGTCTGTTATGAAAGATTTATCTGAATGGGAAATTTTATGGAAAATGAGCTCTCATGAGAAAATGCAGTCAGAATTTCATTCTCATTTGAGATGTCCTCTTCCATTCCCAGATCTCATGCTTTAGCTTCTCTCTAATCACCCTTTTCTGTTCCTTTTTCTTCCCATGTAAATCAGAAACACATCCTTTTCTTTCATTTTTGAAAATCAACAAATTAACATCAAGGAACCCGTGTCTAAGGGATGCAGATCCCATTTCCCATGAGAAATGATCATCGCAAAACAATCCAAATTCCGAAATTTCAGCTCATAATTGTTCAAATTTCAAAATTTCAACGCCTTGTTCAAGTCATTGATTTCAATTCAAAATGTTTCTATCCAGAGAAGAATAAATTTCACCCTTTCCAAATATTTTACGGCGAAGATAAATAAAATACATAAAGAGAAACAAAAATAAAACCAAAAAAACAAATATGAAACCTCGATAACAGATTGCGTTCAGAATGAGTAGGAGGATTGTTAATCAACAACGAATTTTCAGACCATCAAATCCTCATAACGCCATAAAATAAAACACAAAGAAAGATCATCAAAGCACAAATCACAAAAAAAATACAAAAAATTGCTTGATTTATGAGTGTTTTATCTCAGACAAATGCCTCGTTGTCCCCATTTTGGATGAATCAAGTTGAATGGATTTGACCCACCTCGGACTCGTCATCTGTTTTCTCGTCACGGAATAACACTGAACCATAGATGTTGTTATCTAAACTCAGAAAGAACGAAAACCTAATAAAATAAAAACCAGAGAAGAGAGATCAAGGAACCCGTCGCAGAGCAGGATATGGAAGTAAAGGGCTCGATGCCCTCCTTATATAAAGCAACCAAAACTAGGGTTTGGGTGAGTGGCGGCGAATCGGCAAATTTAACCTATATATCAAATCAACGACTATGATTGGAGATCGCTGGAGAGATAACCTAAGCCCAACTAAGATTTCAACTGAGACGAGTTGGGCCCTTTTGTACATGGCCTGTGTTATTTGTCTTACACTTCTTCGGCCCGCAATTTTAACCAATCTATCAAGTATCAACGACTATGATTGGAGATCGCTGGAGAGATCCTTAGCCTAAGCCCAATTAAGATTTCAACTGAGACGAGTTGGGCCCTTTTGTACATGGCCTGTGTTATTTGTTTTACACTTCTTCGGCCCGCAATTTTAATAGCATAGGATTCCGCCTACATTGGCTGTGAATTTAATACTAATTTATTTTGTATAGGTAATTAGTACAGATGGTGAATCTCATCGATTTGAATAATCACAATTAATACATTAAATGCAATTTCCGAGTCACATACTTGGTTGTTGTGCTCATGTTTTGGTCCCCTTTGTTCTTTGATTTGGGTTGTAGCAACTAGCAACAAAACTAACTAAAGAGCATTGGAGAGAGAATATAAATCTTGGATTTAGTTGAATTAGCGTGAGAGCAAGGCAACAGAAGGAGCCTTAGGCAAAGGAATTCACATCCTCCCTGGTACCGTAAAAGGGAATCTTTTAGAATTAGAGGATCCGGACCGTTCTTTTTAACTTTGCACGAATTAAAGCTCAATAATACTGCCCTTGCGCTAGCGCGAATCTCAAAGCATCTGAGAGTAAATCTCAAACCGTAAAGTGAAGGGAATCTTTTAGACTTTTACACATATTGGAGAGGATACTTGTTCTAGGCAAAGAGGAGGCAAGGCTGCTGAATGCTTCTTCTTCTTGCTTGCTCATCGCTTTAATACAATTAATTAATTTATTATCTGACTAATTAAATGCTAGTTACTCGTTTCATGACAAGGAATAAGGAGGAAGGAATAAGAGGAGGGTATAATCGTTAATCTATTTTTAAAATAACTAAATAAAAAGAAATGAAGAAAGAATGTCCTGGGATACTGGATATTATGGTGTTTTCATGAGAAAATTGGCTATTTTGAAAATTTGTATGGGAACAATAAAGTTTTTCCTAACTTTAATTTGGATAACATCATAGACCTGAAAAAGCAAAATTAACAGATATAATAGAAGACATCAATACTGAAAAAGTTGCAATCATTTGTGATACCTAGAAAATGTATTGAAAAAAGAGAGATAAAGATGTGAGTTAATTCTCTTAATTTTAAAAATCACAAAGATTTTTTTGGTTGGATTTCAAATTGTAATCTCTTACACACGTAATATTGTCTTAACGATTAGATCAAATTTTAATTCTCGTGATTATTACCAACTTGTTTTTTTTCAGAGAAGATGATGTAGCCTTTCAAATTTTAATATTTATAATGTATTCTTCATTTGAATTTTGCTCTTAGAAATTTCACAGTTAGAAGACATTATTCTTTGTCACTAAATCAAAGACTAATTCTCAAGTAACCAACTTATGTTGTTCGAAGACATAAATTATAATTCGTCATACTTTCTCCTTTAAAGAAACCTAACAAATGAGGTGCGTTTGAATTCATTTAAGATTTTTTTTAACAAATCAAATTTAAAATTCATTGAAGATTGTCTTTGATGATTATATCAATATGACAAATTAGATTGGTGCATGGTCTTCTCAGCCTAACCTTTCCTCGGCTCCTGTTAACTCTTGTAAACCAATTGACTTCAAATAGAAGGAATTAAACTAATAACTTTATTTATATATAACCAAACACATTACAGAAAGCCAGCTTCATTTACAATGAAAGCAAAACACAAACACTATTAAAGTAACCATACATATATAGTACCACCAACGAATTAAAAGTAAATTAAACTTCCAAGTGACATGTGGAGATTTACTTAAAAGGCAAATACACTAATTAACCAAAGCTTCATTTACAAGGAACAAGAAGCTTGGTTTCTTTAAAGGAAAAATGTGACGCATCGCCAGGCGGGATAGACGAATAGGAGGAGGATCCCGATAGAGTTGGAGATGCCACTGCTTTGGGTGAAAGTATTCTTGAAGCCTCCGGAAGCTCTGATGTGCTCTTGGAGGAGGTAGCACCCGATGATCAAGCATACCAATATACCGTAGATAGAGTCGCGAAAGATATTGGAGAAAGTGTTTGGTGTGACTACTAGAAGAAGGATTAGTGAGGCAGGCATGTCAAGCCAATCTACAAGAATTAATTACAAACATATTATTAGTCATTCAAAATTGTTAAGATGGATAAGATAAATTTAAGGAAGGATTGAACTTTTAGATTAGTTATTATCTTAACAGGGTTAGTTAGGTTGGCGACTATTCCATATTTGGATGAAAAAATAGCTATTCTCAACACTTGGGTTATCATTTTGTGATCTACATACAAATAAATCCACAATAAAATAAGGGTACGTTTGGATTGAGTGTGAGATTAGTTGCGTGCTAACTCCGAATTCGGAATAGCCGCTAATCCAACATTTCAATGGATTAGCGTAATAGCGGTTAACCGAGCTAACCCAAGTGTTGAGAATAGCTATTTTTTCATCCAAATGAGGGATGCTTCTATGGACTTAAGGATCTATTTGTAACATGAACATATTTTCATTTTCAAAATTCAAACAGTCGATCCGACCATTCAACATTATCTCCATATTAAAATGTACTTGGAGGTCAAATTTTATATTTTTTTGAAATTTTTTACTATTTATTAAGTATTTTACAAAACTAGTCAAATTTAGACCATTGAATTTTGTACCCATCTTAATAAATAGTAAAAAAGTTCAAAAAAATAAAATTTGACCTCCAAGTACATTTTAATATGGAGATAATGTTGAACGGTCGGATCAACTGTTTGAACTTTGAAAATAAAAATATGCTCATTTTACAAATAGGTCCTTATGTCCATAGAAGAATTTGCCATAATACTATACTACTAAATAATTCAGGAAAGAAAATGAATAAAAAATTTCTTCACCAGGGAAATGTTTGGGAAAGAAGAGGCGCAGAACGACAGCAACAAATGCAATCCACATCCCAACCTCACCTCTGAATATCAAATTAATCAATCAATTTAACATTCAATTAAACCATTCCTTTAATTTCAACATTAAATTTATTATTGCAAATTGAGGTAACATGTAAATATGAAGCATGGGAAAGGTAAGAAGTTGGATTACCTGAAGAGATCAAAGATCAAACCCGGAAGAATCAAGAAAAGGTAAGGAACTAAGAGAGTAGTGAGAATGTTTGTTTTCCAGTTTGTGCGGTCCAGTACTAACAAGTATCTGCATCAGAAAAGCAAAAAAAAAAAATCATAATATGGGCAAAATTAAAGAAAAATAATTTAAAACTAATTAAATAGAATTATGAGCGACTTCAATTACATGGCAGCAACGGCGGCAATCCACTGAAGAATCCCAGAGATAAAGCCGCCGCCACCGGCCAGGTAAATGACATGGGTGGCCAGATTGTGGGCCGCAAGTCCGAGCTCGTTCAGGTCTGATCCGATTTCATCCGACATGTCTGTCTTCATTAGCAGGTACTTCACCATTTTCTGTGAACTGGGAGAGAGCGAGAGTAGAGAAGAAATGTCAATGGATTGATACTTTTTAAGTATTTCGTCGACCTACTTATGAATTACTTATACCCGTTTGGGGGGAAAGGATACGTGTAAATTCCACATGGTCCAGAGGCGAAAACCAGATTGAGATTCTCTGTTGCACAAAAAATGTTTGCTTGGAGCAAATAGCCTTAAATGTCGGCCTCGTCAGGTGTAAATTATTTCAAAAAAAAAAAAAAAAAATTGTTTATTTTTATTTTTATCATAGTTAACAAACTTTCTACCCCGTTGTTCTTTTCTTGAAAACTTCTAGCAGTAATTAAAAAAATTTGCAGAATTTCCTGACGATGGAAATAAATGTGAATAGAAAAGCTCTTTCTTTATTTTTTTTTTCCAATATGACCTTCAAATATATAAGAAAGGAAATGTGGATGAAAAAAATATCTTTGTTTAGATAGCTGGTGTGAAAATAAAGTGTACGGTTAGTATGACATCGGTGTCATATGATACTAACTTCAAAATTTATTGAATAGACTTTAAACGACTAATTCAAACCGTTGAAACTGATTTACTTTATGAGTGATGCGTTTACATGCAATTTTTTAATATTTTCGAGTTATTTTAGTATCAAATCAAGTGGTAAAAAATATTGAAAAATGAATGTATTAAAATTAACTTAAAAACTCACACATTTGACCGCTTGACTTGATACTAAATAAATTCGAAAAATTATAAATTTTGCATGTAAATGCACAACTAATGAAGTAGATCGGTTTGAACGGTTTGGATTCACCGTTTGAAGTCGATTTGATAGGTTTTGAAGTTGGTGTTATATAGACTGAAATGACACTGATGTTATAGTAGCCGGACTCGAAAATAAAGGATGACCTTAGAGTTGTACTGTTGTTGGAACAACTACTAATTTGGGGATTGAGATCTGCTGCGATCCGAAGATCGACTACAGTAACCCTGAATTTACTGCTTTTCCAAATCCAGCCGTCCAACTTTTTATGTGCACATATCTCGAAACAGCTGGTTTTTTGTGCACGCATTTCAAAACAATTCAACAGCTAGATTTGGAAAAGCAGAAATTTCAGAGTGCTGTTCACAGGCGAAGGATCGCAGCAAATTCTCATCCACTAATTTGGTTTTGTACAAGTGGACGGAACCTAATATTTTATTCTTCAGATTTCAAGCCTTTCGCTCTACCTTAGTACAGGTGTAGAGATAAGCGATAATCACAAGTCCACAACAGCCATAAGAGCGTAGAATTATTAAAGATATCTGGGCCCTAGCAACGATCTGTCGACAGTCGGCAGCTAAATACGTGGCTTTTTTATATTTTGTTGATAATGACGTGGCACCTATATTAATGCAAACGGAGAGAACGGACTTACTGTTAAGAAAATTAAAAGCACAATTCAATTCAAATTTGACCGTTCTTTTTCTCCTTTTTTTTGTGGCAGCGGGGTGCAGATTTCGTGTTGCATCTCGCTTTCAACGCTATCATCTTTTCGTATTAAACAGTTTAATACCTCACATGATATGAATTTTAAGAAGAGTGGGTTTATAATTTACTCATACTTTTTAACCAAACATATTTATATTTTTTTTAATTCACAAATTATATGTGGAAAAGTTTATTATTTTCTAAAATTAACAATTGATATAAACTTGAATGATTAAATAATTTATGATATAAATAAATATATACTGAGACACATACTTTAAATTTAAAATGTTATTTTTTTTTCTATAATTATTTTGGTAATACCATGAGAGTGGAAAAAAAATCAATGGTAGAACGGGTCCAGCGAACTAGGAATTAGAATACTCATGGGATGGTGGATCCGTTTCTTTTTTTTAATATAAAAAAAAATTCTAGCTGGTGCTGCCGTTCTGGTGGATCAGTTGAGAACTTGATAGGGGCAACTAAAAGAGGAAATAACAAAGAAAAGAAAACGAAAAGAAAAAGAAAAAGAAAAGAAATGGTAAAAGAAAGATAAATGCCAAGTGTATGCAGGTAATTTGTATTGAATCAACTGTCAACACTTCTTCCATTTCTCTTCATTTATCCGATACGTACTTCCAAGCATGAAATCGAATTCGGAACGTGGAAGGCGAGGTTTAAAATTCGCGATATAATTAAAAAGTAGCTCTGAACTCAAAAAATATATATATAGAGCAAAACTAGGGTGTGATGTGCTCACTAAGAGGGATTGGTGAGCACACCTCCAAAAGGCTATTGGATTGACTTCGAACTATAAATTCAAACCGTTGAAATTCATGTACTTCGTGAGTGATGTATGTACATGTAAAAATTTTAAAGCTTTGAATTCATTTAGTACATGGTCAAGCGGTCAAAACAATGAACATTTTATAAGTTATTTTTTAAATTATTTTATGTATTCATTTTTTAACATTATTTTGACCGCTTGACCATGTACTAAATGAATTCGAAACTTTAAAATTTTTGCATGTACATGCATCACTCACGAAGTACATGAATTTCAACGGTTTGAATTCGTAGTTCGAAGTCAATCCGATAGCCTTTTAGAGGTGTGCTCACCAATCTCTCTTGGTGAGCACATCAGCAATTTTCAAAGTGGCTTAATAAATAGTAAAAAAATTCCAAAAAATATAAAATTTGGTCTCCAAACAGATTTTAATATAGATTGAACATCTAACGGTTTGGATCGACTATTTGGACTTTGAAAATCCGAAAACGACTTGGTTGCACGAGGGCATTGGTGCAAACGTTTTGATATTAGCCACTATATATATATATATATATATATATATATATATAGAGAGAGAGAGTGGCTAAGGTCAAAGTGGTATGACCAAGGTCTTGATGCTACCAATTAGTTTTTACAATTTTAAAGTTCAAATAGTCGATTCAAACCGTTAGATGTTCAATCTATATTAAAATCTGCTTGGAGACCAAATTTTACATTTTTGGAAATTTTTTACTATTTTTTAAGCCACTTTGAAAATAGCAGATCCGGGTGAACAGTAAAAACAGTGCAACCAAATTCTGGACCATGTGATCAGCAGTTTTCAAAGTGGCTTAAAAAATAGTAAAAAAATTCCAAAAAATATAAAATTTGGTCTCCAAACAGATTTTAATATAGAGATCACACCTAACGGTTTAGATCGACCGTTTGGACTTTGAAAATCCAAAAACAACTTGGTAGCACCAAAGGCCTTGGTCATACCACTTTGATCTTAGCCACTCTCTCTCTCTCTCTATATATATATATATAGTAAGGCTACGGTGCTTTGCAAAGTAAACCCCTCTGTTTACTTCGGGCCACTTTTTGGATTTTGAAAATCCAAACAACCGATCCGAACCGTTCAACATGTTCTAAATATTGAAATGTGCTTGGAGACCAAATTTTACATTTTTTAGAATTTTTTTACTATTTATTAAGCCACTTCGAAAATCGATGATCCGACGATGAACAGTAAAAAACAGTAAAATTTTCTGGACCACCGGATCAGAAACTTTCAAAGTGGCTTAATAAATAGTAAAAAAATTCCAAAATATGTAAAATTTGGTCTCCAAGCACATTTCAATATTTAGAACATGTTGAACGGTTCGGATCGGTTGTTTGAATTTTCAAAATCCAAAAAGTGACCCGAAGTAAACGGAGGAGTTTACTTTACAAAGCACCGTAGCCTTACTCTATATATATATAGAGTATGGCTAAGTTGCTGCTGGCAGCATTTCGGCCAGCTGCTGCCGGGGCTATATTTAGCCATACGATGTTCAAACAACAAATCTAAACCGTTAGATGTGATCTCTATATTAAAATCTACTTGGAGACCAAATTTTATATTTTTTGGAACTTTTTTACTATTTATTAAGCCACTTTGAAAATTGCTGATCCGGGTGAACAGTAAAAACAGTCTGGACCATATGATCTGGAATTTTCAAAGTGGCTTAATAAATAGTAAAAAAATTCCAAAAAATGTAAAATTTGGTCTCCAAGTAGATTTTAATATAGAGATCACATCTAACGGTTTGGATTTGTTGTTTGAATATCGCATGGCTAAATATAGCCCCGGCAGCAGCTGGCCGAAATGCTGCCAGAGCAAATTAGCCATACTCTATAAGGCTACGGTGCTTTGCAAAGTAAACAGTCCTCTTTACTTCGGACCACTTTTTCAATTTTCAAAACTCAAACAACCGATTTGAATCGTTCAACATGTTCTAAATATTGAAATGTGCTTGGAGACCAAATTTTACATTTTTTGGAATTTTTTTACTATTTATTAAGCCACTTTGAAATCGCTGATCCAACAGTGAACAGTAAAAAACAGTAAAATTTTCTGGACCACCGAATCAGCGATTTTCAAAGTGACTTAATAAATAGTAAACAAATTTCAAAAAATGTAAAATTTGGTCTCCAAGCACATTTCAATATTTAGAACATGTTGAACGGTTCGGATCGGTTGTTTGAGTTTTGCAAATTGAAAAAATGACCCGAAATAAAGAGGGTTGTTTACTTTGCAAAGCACCGTAGCCTTACTCTATATATATATATATATATATATATATAGAGAGAGAGAGAGAGAGAGATGGGCTATTGTACTTCGCGAAGTAAAACCCCCGTTTACTTCAAGCCATATTTTGTCATTTTGAAAATTCAAACAATCGATCCGAACCGTTCAACGTGTTCTAAATATTGAAATGTGCTTGGAGACAATTTTATATTTTTTGAAATTTTTTTACTATTTATTAAGCCACTTTAAAAATCGCTGATCCGGTGATCCAGAAAATTTTACTGTTTTTTTACTGTTCACAGTGGATCAGCGATTTTCAAAGTGGCTTAATAAATAGTAAAAGAATTCCAAAAAATGTAAAATTTAGTCTCCAAACACATTTCAATAGAACATGTTGAACGGTTCGGATCGGTTGTTTGGATTTTCAAAATGAAAATATGAGCGTGAAGTAAACGGGAATTTTACTTCGCGAAGTACAATAGCCCATCTCTCTGTCTCTATATATATATATATATATATATATAAAAAGAGTAGAACTAGGGTGCTCCTAAGCTCACCAAGTCCTTCTGTGAGCGCGACTCTAAAACCTATCAAATTGACTTCAAACGACATTTCCAAACCGTTAGATGTTCAATCTATATTAAAATGTGCTTGGAGACCAAATTTTACATTTTTTGGAATTTTATTACTATTTATTAAAATGGTTTGAAAATCGCTGTTTTCCAATGGTGCAGAATTTTAATAAAAACAGCGATTTTCAAACCATCTTAATAAATAGTAAAAAAATTCCAAAAAATGTAAAATTTGGTCTCCAAGCACATTTTAATATAGATTGAACATCTAACTGTTTGAAAATGTCGTTTGAAGTCAATTTGATAGGTTTTAGAGTCGCGCTCACGAAGGGCTTGGTGAGCTTAGGAGCACCCTAGTTCTACTCTATATATAAATATTGATTATGTTTATAAAGTAAATAAAAAAAATCACAAATTCTGCAAACAAATGGTTATGAATAAAAAAAATAATACGTATAATATTCAGAAAATTTGTGAATATCACAAATAATATGGATGATAAATTTATTTCTGAAAATCCATTTAATTTGACGCTGCAGATGCAGCATATCGCAATCTGATTATAATGCAGAAGGGGCCGCAACAGTACCTGTCAGTATTTTTCTAGCAACTCTCAGTCACAGCTAAGCATGCAAATGTTTATTGAATGCAAAACAGAATGCAGGCAATGGTTGTTGTAAATAACCAACTAGTTGAAATTACTTCAAGGGAAGATCTACTTGCATTTTGAACAAATGGAATTCAGAGAACAGATTAAACCACAACAAAAAAGACAATTATAAACTTCTAAACAGAGAGAGGACCCCCATTAAAGAGAACACCCTTTTGGGTCACTCAGGAAATAGCATGGAAATCTGGCGGTAAGAATGTTCCATTGTCGTATATATTTTCCCTTTAGCCTAAATTTTTGAGAGAGAGAGAGAGAGTTATGTGGTCTTTATTAGTTGCTCAATATCGGCTGCCACTTCAGAAACCTTTGGATCCTTGGACAACTTGGAGTCTTTTGCAATATTTTGCACATCAAAATCTATGGCAATAGATTTCACAGCCCCATTCAACATCTGTATCACGCCTAGATTAAGGGAAAAAACAGAATGGAAGAGAAAAATAAATAAAACACATCTAATAATTTCATCTACTTTTCGTTTAAACTTTTCTTTCAAGAATATCCAAATATGAAAAAAGCAAGTAAATGCTGAAAAAGGATACGAGAGATCCAATAGCAACAAGAGCCCGGTATCTCGAATCGACATCTTGACTCCCGTCTTCTGCTACCTGTGTTATTTAAAATAAAATATTTCAACAAATTGTGATAATACATAACACACAAAAGGAAAATATTCTTCTGTATCCCTACATAGAGGTCAAGATGTCACAAACACCCTGCAAATGAGAAATATTCTAGACATCCCTACAAAATATGGAAAAATTTCTCCTATACTGTTCTTCATTTTCTCCAGAAGTACCCAAAATACCCTACCTTGCTCACATTAAGGAATGGGGAGTGCCATGAAGGCTAGTAGGTAATTCCGATACTCTTAAAAGAAAATAAATTACAAGGAAAAAATTAAAGGCGTACTTCTAGAGCCGCTGAGAGAACTTGAGCTTGTGCTTCATTGTCTTTCAGTTCAATTACAAGCACAGCATAACTAGAATAATCACGAAAATTGTACATCAACCACTAAAATACCAAATTAATTATTAGAGTATGTTTAGAAATGGGAAACATACTTCAATAGAAGAGTAGCATATGCTAGATGTGCATGCTTATTGAAAGCTGGGCGACACCTGGAAAGGGCATCTAGTACCTACGTAATTTGAAAAATGAGTCATTATTGAATAAATTGAACATAAATAGAAATTCCAAAGTATTCTTGGTTATAAAAGGAAAGTTTGGTAAGACAATTCAAACTGAACAGAAACAAAGTATTATATCCAGTTTAATATCAATTTGACTAAACTCTCACCTTGCTTCATACTAATTGGTTTCTTTTGGCATAAACAAACCTTTAAAATTAACAGAGTTTCAAACGATTATTTCAAAATCAAAATTTATGTATCCTAACACTTGGGGGCCATACCAATTAAGGTACAGATGCAGTTAGACCAAGAAGATGTAAATTGGCTTCATTTAAGCCTCAACTTTTGTTCAACATTTGTACCAGATTATGCATACTATATGCTGGTACTGCAAACCTTGATTGAAATCACCAAGTTAAAAACAAACCTCGCTGAAATTAGAATGTAGCCATAGTCGAAAACACGAAGCTTTAAAGAGATTTGCAACTGCTCTACATATGGTTAGAACATTAGCAGGTTGTGTAGGTTCTGCAACTGCCTTCTCAAATATTTCTTTCAGCAAATCTACATAAAATTTAAAAGACTCATATGCCTTGGAGAAAATGATATTCAATGCATCTCAAAATCAGATTGGACTATATGCAGGGGCTTATTTGCAAACTTACCTTTTTGTCCTTCAGTGTGCTTATGTAGAGAAGTGGCTCCATCAGGGTGTAGCACGGTCATTCGGATAATGTCAATAACTGCAAGTCATGAGCCAGATAAATATTATTTTTAATGTAAGAGAGCGCTAAAAACCTAAAATAAATTATTTAGTTTGTTAAAATAATATTAAGCAATTCGCATCGATTATGTTGGGAACTAGAAACTAGAAGAAACAACGTCCAGACATTGTCAGCATCTCTTGATGCCAATCAAAACAGAGAGTAGAAAAGGAGATAGAGCCGCTGAGAGATTTCAGTTTTAGATTGTTGAGTTTTTGAAGTTCTAAAAAGGGAGGTACAGCGGAGGCATTTGAACCAAAATAAAATATTACTCCCAGACTTAGAAATTTTATTCTTTAAAGAAGCCAAAATCTATGAAAAAAGGAAGTGAGTGAAACACTTCATGCACAAGAGGTAGATGAATCAGACTTGTGAAGCACTTCATGTTGAAAAGAAGATACTTGACCAGGCAACCAAAAAGAACAAAAAAGAGTAAAACAATCTGATACCAGGAAACATCATCTGAGGTGGCCAAGATTTTAATAATCTGAGCAAAAGAGCCATGTCAGCATCTGATATTGTACTCGAATGATAATGAGACGTATCTTTCAACACCTTCACAATTGCACCCAATTTAGAAAATTCGCTTTCTGGCAAGGCCAGAGCCTTCTGGTCCTGGTCAAAGACAGTACAGAAATGCCCACATATATATCAGTGCTATTATTAAACAGAATATGAGAAGCTCCAGAGAAATAATGAACTGCTTTGAAAGATTACAGGGTCAGAAGCTAATGCTGCATTAAACTCAGCTATCTTTTTTAAAATGCCATCGAACTGAGCTGTATCAAACAAAAGCATTCCTTTCTGCAAAATTAAAATGAAATGAAAATAAGCCAACATGAAATATAATAAGATGATAAAATAAACAAAACAAGGTGAACAAAATATGAAGAGTTCCTGATATAAACTTATGTACCTTAGGAATATGCTTGAATGTAGGTTTTGGAGCAACACTGCCTGAAAATGGCAAAATACTGATAATCAACTTCGGATCAAATCACTGGTTAATATACAGGTTATTTTATCATAGTATTTTACAAATATATATATATATATATATATATATATATATAGGTTAAAGAGACAGGAAAAACAAAGCCTTGCGGTACATATAAATGATGAAACCAAAGAGCAACCAAAAGAAATAAGTCGCCATCATGAAATGGTACAGCAATAATCATACATGTGCCAGCATTAACCAGACAAATATGGTACCAAGTTTAAGTCCATGAATTGTTAATACCTGATGAGAAAGAGCTTTCCCCTGGTACATACGCGTTAGCTGGTACAGAGACAAAAAGATACAAGGTAAAAGCAAGAAAATCATATTTTTAAAGTAAAAAATTACAGATGTAAATAATAAAGAGTAACATGTAGGCCCTTAACATCAAAATGTCATGCCAAATAACAAGATGTAATTGACCTATACTATTATGTTACCTCAAATGGCTCTTCTTAATGACTGGATAGCTAGCAATTGTTAGCGGAAACAAATAATGCACAAGGAAAATTAGCAAAAAGCATACCCCCAGTATAAGGATCTTTAAAGGACGGATCTGGAGTGAAGGTCTTCTGACCCGAATTTTGAAGAATAAATTCTACAACTTGCTCGCGAAATGTCAGAGGCAAGTTTTCATTTATAAGCCACTTGTCAGCTACATCATAAGGATTCTCTACAGAAATAAATGAATAAAATTTCAGTGCTTTCTCGTGGAGGTTTTAGGCATTTCATGAATTTTAAAAGGTTATCTAAGGAGATGTGAAAGCATACCAGAACGATTATATGGTAATTTCCTGATGGGGAGCCCATCACCAATATCAACATCAAAAACTGAATTCAAAATACATAAACAAACTCTGTTAGAAAATGTTTGATACATCCTTGTATGAACAAATAAATTCTGAAATTATCATTTATTGGATAATTTTAAAGAGAACTATGATAATCTTATTCATCATTGAATATATGACTCACCATAGTCATAATGGGTGCCATTGTAAACCTGTCCGCTGGATGTGTCATCAGGCCCATCGACCACCTCACCAATCTACCAAACATGTCAGAAAACAAAATAAACAACACTAAATGTAAATGAAAGATGTATGTTACAATCTGTGTGTGGGTGCAGATCTCACCTTGTCCCACTGGGATTGTTTAGAATTCCAAGAGTACGCTACTCCATTATCTCCTTCTCTGATAACCATGGTCTGACCATCAATTGTGCCTGATCAAATAGCAAACAGCATCCAAGTACTTAGGCCATGATGCCATCTCAAGGTTTCGTAGATATTAACGTGCAAAATAGGATTTTCCAACACGATACCTGGCACTTGCAAAGCTTCCAATCCTGGCAGATCTGTTAATTTTAATCCACCAACTGTTTTTCTACAATGATAAACAAAATTGTACCCGTACAAAATTACAATGTCAAATTACAGTTCTCATGCACTAAAAATGTTTTAGAACTTACAACCAAAATTTCTCATAGATACCATTTTGTCTTGAGATGTCAATTCTTGTGTAAAAGTCATTACAAGAAAAACTGGAGATCTCCAAGGCAATTTGCACTTTTAAAGCTTGAGGACAAAAGCACATTCCAGATTTAACTTAAATTGTTCTATTTCTAACATGAGTGAGGCTATGGTACTATGCATAGCGCGGATTGGTTTGTACTATGGATCAATATATTTGTTTTTAAAGTATAAATAGTCAATCTGAACCGTTTAACATGATCTAAATACGAAATACACTTGCAGACAAAATTTTACATTATTAACAATTTTTTAACTATTTTTTTAGATGGGTAGAAAATCACTACTTTTGAATGGTCGAGAATATTTAGATCAAGTGATTTTCTACCTATCTAAAAAAAATAGTAAAAAATTTCTAAAAAATGTAAAATTTGATCTACACGTACATTTTCATATGGAGATCATGTTGAACGGTTTAGATCGACTGTTTGGACTTTGAAAACGGAGATATTGATCCATAGTACGGACCAATCCACGCTATGCATAGTACCATAGCCTCACTCTTCTAACACACATGATGATATAGTAATAAATGAACTTACCGGCTAAGTTTGTATTGAGATAGCTGGTCAAAGTAAGCCTCTGTCTCTTGTGAGTCGGCAAGCCGGTCATCTTGCTGAGTCCAGATTCGAACCACACCATCAGAGCATGCAGTTACAACATCTCCATTTTCCAAAAATTTGGCATCCCATACACATCCTGGATGCTCAATGCTTTGAATACATGCTCCATCTACAATGTTTAATAGATTTCAGAATAGAATTATATCTTAAACATAAATATCTCATCTTGTGTCTGAGTGGAGTAGCACCGAGTTTAAAAAAGATTTGAGAGAGAGAGAGGAGGCAAGGGGAACCTAAGATTTCCCAGAAAAAGAATTCTCAAGTTAGTTTAATCCACCATAACTCTCAATTATCTCTTTCAGCAAGTCCCATGATCAGAAGCCAAGAAAAGACAGATTTGACAAGGAGATTAAAGTCGACGTCAAGTCAGGTTATTTGGGATTGTATTTGGTGACAATAGAATTAGCTGAGAAGAATTTTTTCTTTAAAAGAAGTGCAACTTATCCATCTTATTCATCTTTCCACACTCAGATCTCCATTATGGAGAGATGATTATAGATATTTCGCACATCAAGAGAAGCAAACATGCAATCTGGTACAAACCTCTCCTGGCCCCTCCCTCTCCCACTACCTACCTCAACTCTATTTTTCAAATTTAACTTCTCAACTAAAAATGAATTTACAATTTCAAAATCGTATCTATTCAATTCATTTCTTTTGTAGTCAACTAAATTCTAGCATGCACTGGTGCAAACCAGAGTATAAATTGAATAAATTCTAAAAGGATAAAAAGCATTTTCATAGAATTGAACTCATTTGACTCTAACAATAGCCTAATTCAGAATTCCTCCTTTTATAACCACCACCAAATTTTCTTGCTGCTATGTGTTTTTGATAATTTGAACAGCTGTATGACTTATTGTATCTGGTTTTGGTATCTATTTTGGGTACCAGATCAGGTACATTTGATTTCTATATGAAATCGGTGGAAATCTCCACTATTCTTCAAAAAAAAAAAATAACCACCACCAAATATAGATCAAAGCAATAATGCTCAAAACATAATAGATATGATAAATTGTACAGCAATGCCACACATGTCAGACTCCACCACAATCTGCAGATTGAATATTGTAGGAACTGACATCTGCATTACCTTCTGCTGTTGAACAAGTTAAGAACAGCATTCTTTCTTTTCTTGACCAATGATTTTGTAGGAACCAAACCATTCCATTCCATTCAATTCATATTATATGGCAACAAACCAACAGCAGGTACATGCCAAATGGGCCTCTTTTATTTTCTGTCTTTTTTGTTTGGTCTATGTCATTTTTAGATTTCTTATAAGCACTTAATTGAACCTTTGATAGTTAGTTCTGGCCAGGGAGATAACAAACTTGAGTCCTGTCTGAACGAAGTATTAAAAGAAAAAAAGGAACCTTTCCAAATTTTGAGAAAGCGATCTTCACTGCCGCTGGCAACCAGGCCAGATGAATGAGCAGCCACGGAATAAACAAGAGAGGTATGGCCCGTCATTTCCATTAGGACTTGACCTGTCAAGGCCCATAATTTCACGGTACTGCAATTCAAAAGTAAAGTGAAATTTGTTTAATTATTCCATACTGAGTTAAACCTAAAATGAAGAGAACTATGACAAAAAAAAAAATAATCTGCAAATGCACTCGATATTTCTGGGCTATTCCCATGAAACACCCAAATAATGAGCCAAGGTTAACAAAAAGCAATTGAGTAAATTGCCCCACATTACTTGGGCTATTTGCAAATAAAACTCTTATTAGAACAAGAGACTGTTTCAAAATTTTACTAAACTCCACCCACTTTTCATCTTCACACAATCAAATTCGAGATCCAAACGTAAAGACCTATTTGTTATTTAATATATGGAAAATTTGGCTTCCAAAGAAATGAGAAATATCATATCACCATTCTGAAGACACCACAATTTGTAATAAATTTATTTGAAATCCACGGTTTCATCTACAATATGTTGCATAAATTTATTTTCCATTTAAAGGAATAAATAGGTAGATAACTAACCAATCGTGTGAAGCAGAGAGTACCCCAATTCCAGGCATTAGGGCTAGGCCTCGAACAGTATCTATTAGAGGAAAAATAATTAAAAAAGAAGGTATAATTCAGTTTGTAATAATCTCATAATGTAATCTACTACCTGAATGCCCCATGAAAGTATGCAAACAAGTCCTTCCCCTCCAAAGCTTAATAGTCGAGTCACTGGAACCTAAATATATATAAAAAAGAGTCCATTATTACGAGAGTGCTTTCTTTTTCCGGTGTTAATTGAAGATATCTCGAATGGCGATTAATAGTGATTAAAAATTTAAAACTAGTATGTACCAGTGAGGAACTCTCCAGAGGAGACCTTTATAACTGCTTGTACAGCCACCTTGTGTGCTTCCCAGGACTCTACAGCTTGGCTTTTGCTCCATCGTCTTAGAGTACTGAATGCCAAATTGAGAAAAAAAAGGGTTTAAAACAAAAGGTGGCCTAAAAAATTAAAAGAAACTAGATCAACAATATAGCTCCTTAATTTCATCAAGTCTGTACCCCATAGGGTCTTTCACAGATTAGAAAGGTTCATGTTGGTAATCTGCCATATTATACCTGCAAGGTGGTTACCACAATAGTACAGAATCTTACTAAGGTCCTTTACTGGTAAAATACCACTTATATTGCTTGCTACTAGTGCAAGCTGATGGATATTGGCAGAACCTGACCCTTCCTTGGCAACAACCTCTCCAGTTAACCAAAAGATCTACAATCATAAGCTCACAAAAGAAAAGAAAAGTACCAGTCCATGGATGAAGAGATTATGTCACCATTGTCATCAACAGTTAACCCAGTGACTTGATACTGGTGTCCCTTCATCCTCTCGACAACCTCTCCCGTACTTACGTCCCACAAGAGAACTTGAGTGTCCATTCCACCAGAGACAATTGCCCCTTCAGGGAACCGGTCTGAAGGAGCTATCCATGCCAGGGGTCCCACAAAACTGGTGTGTCCTGCAAATGTCTTAGATAGATTGTACTTGTGTTTTGTGTTGGGATCAGCTGCCCACAGTCTGACAGTGCAGTCCCGTGATGATGTGGCGATTCCTGATTCACCACAGATGCAGATTCCTCGTACCTTAAATTGCATTGTGAAGTTGAGTGTTAAAAGGATAGAACATTAGGATCATGCATAAAGTATTACTTCCTAGTTCAAACCATTAGAGATAACCGATTTTCCATGAGGGATAAATACACCTCCAGTGAGGGCTTTGCTTTGAAAATTATGATTCTTTTTCGTTTAAACATAAATTAGAGCCCATTAGTAATTTGTCAAAGTAGCTAAATTATGAGAAGAAAAAACAGTTAGAATATTTAGTTTAAACATAAATGCACGCTCCAGTGATGACTTTGCTTTGAGAATTATGATACTCTCCGTTTAAACATAAATTGGAGTCCATTAGTAGTTTGTCAAAGTAGCCAAATTATGAGAAGAAAAACAGTCAGAATTTTACCAGTAAAAAAGAAGTATTTTATTAACAGCAGTACACAGCAATCTACATTCAAAACGCTAATTACTGGAATTGAATCGTACATCCAAATTGGACACAATAACCTAAATTGCTGAGATCCGCATGAGTCCAGCTCCAAATAGGGATACATTATTGCAAGATCTTTCTCGTGATAGATCAAGTTCTTCCAGTAACCGAGACTAAGCAAATTTTGAGACACAGGACAGAAATTTTATTTTTAAGACGAGAAACGGGGCTTACATCATCTTCGTGACCACGAAGGACACAGCTGAGGCGGTATTCGACCGAGTCGATCTCCATAGCCATCAATATCCTTCCTCTTTATCTTTCTTTTTCAAGGGTTTTTATTTAGCTTAACAGTACATATGAAGCAAAGTATTGACGAAGGAGCGAAAGAGAGTCTTGGGCTGCAAGAGACAACTGGAGACTGCTGTTGCCTTATAACTGGAAGCATCCATTGTCGTGTCAGAAGTAAGAATTTTGTCTCGGCTAATCTGGATTTTATTAAAAAAAATTAAACATTATTTTTATTTAAGAATTTACAAAATTATGCTTAAACTCTAAATTTAGTATAGAGGAGATTTAAGTCCATTTTGAGCCCAATGTTGCCATCTCTTAACGGGCTGAATTTCACATGCCATATAAGTGGGCCGGAAAACAATATGAATAATTAGAACATTAATTTTCGGTGCTAATAATTATTAGGAATTAATTAGAACAGAAATTATGGGAGACATGCTAATAATTATTCAGAAATTTTTCACCTCGGACTTCCGCCACCAATATTATTGACTATTGAGCCATGCCACGCTCTTCCATAAATCTGAATCATATAAAAATAGAACCGAACCGAATCTATTAAACTTATCAACTGATTAAGAACCAAACTGATCGGTTCAAACCGAACTAAGTCAATTGTATATGAAACCACCTATTGGTATCATTTATTCCATCTGTTGGTACCATTATTCCCTCCATATGAAATCAATATAACATGAATAACATCAGATAATCAAATTTATAAATTGAACACGAATGAAATAAAATACTAACACTGTAACATCGAAAATATCAAAATCAAAGATGTGAAAAATCACATCCAAATAAATCAAAGAAGTAGAAAATCGAAGGTATCAAAATGACATCCAATAAAATCAAAATGCTAACATCGAAGGTTTCACAAATCAAAGAACGCAAGCTAGATAGATATGCGTGTGGGGTAAAAGAGAGAGAGAGTTTGAAAGTAAAAGTGAGATCGTCTGGTATGATATGCGTGGGACGTCAGATATCCTCCCAGGCACCTGACTCAAGCAAATTACAACGGCCGGTCCAGATTAATTTTATCTGGGCCAAACTCAATCCGGTACCTATTAGGACTGTAGAGAGTCTGTTTTGAGATTCGTGCCATGTTAAATGGACCAACCGATTGTAATTTGCTTGAGTCAGGTAACCTGATGTTATGTGAATTCGATATGCGTGTGGGGTCCAAATAATCAAACCAAACAACGTGTCATGATAAGTCCACTTTATAATAGCTAAATATGTTATTAAAATAGCTTATCAAGCTACTTGTCATGATAAATATGCTATTAAGATTTTTGTAACTTCAGTTTTTTTGATAAAATTCTTATATATAAAGGAAGCCGAAGTGCCTGTATTGGCTTTGGTGCTTATCTAAATTAATGTTGTTACTTATAGCAGCTTTTTTTATTAAAGCAAATGGATATTCTTGATTACTAGTTTGTAATATATACATGCAACAAAAGTTATTGCAATTAATCAGCAATTTGAAAATTTAATAGCACATTTATATCTGTAAAATAGAATAACATTTAATAGCATATTTATTCATGTAACGTAGTGTCAAATCAATATATATATATGACATACAAATGGATATAAACCGTAAGATGAACATGTAATCAATTGAGCGAAGAAGCAAATCTCATCCCATTGGCTCCTCTGACGATGACTTTGTCATTTGTTCCAACCATAATATGTAGAGGGAAGAATATTAGAAAGTAGAAACTTACTACAAGATTGCAATTTTAGCCCAGTATTCCACTGTAAGGTTCAGATTCATCTTTCAATTAAAATCACGGTCTTGATGACAAATTTTACAAAGATGGAAGCCCTTAAATGGGTGTTAGGAAATCCTTATAGCATACTTTGGGCTTTGAAGATGTGAATTGGGCCTGATCTGGGCTTAGTGCCCAAGGAGAGAAACTGGCTTTATACATTTTTAAACAAATCTAAACGAAAAATAAAGATCATGGGGAAATATAAGGAATGAAACAGTTCAGTGTCTCCCAAGTCCCAATGTAGCTCTGTTATAATTCATTATTGTTCAAATTCTTTCAAATAACGAAAATAATTTATAATAATCATTGAATTGTTAAAAAATAATTCTTTATGTATTATATTATTTTGCTATTTTAAATGCATTTTATAATGTCATGTGAATGGCTCAGTCGACAAATAATGAATTAAGTACAGCTTTTTTATTTCAGTTTGCGTACAATATTACATTAAAAATATACTTAACAATTTTTTTAAATATATATAAAATATTGAGTAGAATTAGGTCTTCTTAAGCTCAGCTCCAAAACCTACCAAATGATAAATCTAAGTTGTTAAAATCGATCTACTTCATGAGTAATGCGGCATGTAAAATTTATAAAATTTTGAATTAATTTAGTTTAAAATCAAGCAGTCATGAAAAATGAATACGTTAAAATTAACTTATAATTTTTTTTACTGCATGACTTATACTAAATTAATCAAAAAAAATTATAATTTTACGTGTAAACATCACTCATAAAATAGATCCATTTTAACGGCTTGAATTCGCCATTTGAAACAATCTGATAGATTTTGAAATAAAAAACACTCTAATTCTACTCTAAAATATTATAAATGATAATTTACATACTAAGTTTTTGCTGCAGGGACATGACTTACCTTAGGTCCCATGTCCGGCGACCGACAAAACCCATCGATCACTTTGACGGGTTACCTGTTAGGTTGGACTAGGAGTGTCAATGGGTACAATATTGTTCAAGTGAAATTTTTTTCATACTCATACCAATTAAGAATTGATCTTACTCATATTATACCCTTACTCACTAAGAATTGGCCTTATCTTACACTCCCTTTACTCGTTAAGATTATCGGATAACAAAACAGTAGCAGACGAATAACAAATAATACTAATATAAAAGTTGTTTTATTATTTTTTACAATTAGACCATCATATCTCATTTATTTCACAAGTATGCAATTATATTGTTATTATAAAAATCAAAAGCAAATATACAATCAATTTTAACTAAATTATTTTTTATTAAAGAAGGAAAATTCAAAATAAGAATATTTTTTTAAGTTATTTAACTAAAAATAAAATATGCAAATAAAAGTAATTGAAAACGCTGTAGATGTACAAATATACAGAAATAAAATCACGCATTGGTCAATCTAACATTTATTACGTTATTTTCATTGCGCATTCAATGTTTTATATAATCTGTAATTGAATATACATCTATATACAATTTAATTTTTTTAATAATTAACCATAGTATAGCATGTACAAAATAGTATTTACCCGTACTCATACATTTTTTTAATGAGGATAATCGTACATTTATTTATTTAGTTAACGAGAAAAAAAATCCTTACCAATGCTAATAGTACTCAATAAGCTAACAAAAGAAAATTAATATTTTTTTTTTGAGAATAGTTCATAGACACGCACACAACACTCAAGTGGATTTTAGTTGAAATAAATAAATCTCGCTAGCATAACATTTTCCATTGGATTCCAAAATGGGCCATATTGGATGATTGGATAAAACTTAATGTACACGGGATCAAAGATTTAGGAATTATTTATATATCTTGGTTTTATTGGATATATTCAAATCCTCTTGTTCCCGGTGTTTTTTTAAATATCCTCAAAAAATAAAAAAATAACAAAAATATCATCAGTTTTCAAAAATTTGAAAAATGCCCAAGTGGAGCGGTTTGCTATGAAACTTTTTTTTTTTATACCAGATCGCCCCACAGTAGGGCGGTTTGCTATGATTTTTTTTTTAATTTAGAGATATTTAGTGTGTATAGAACTAAGTATAGATGTTTTACAATTAGACACTAATTGTAATTTTGTCTCATTGCTTTTGTAATTTTTTTTTCTTTTTTTCTCTCTTTTTGGATACTCATATTCCTTGATTTTGTAAATAGAATATATGACAAATAAAATATATGTGTGTGAAACTAGAGCTGAACCTTAGATATTGTATAGAACTCATATAACAAAAAAATATATTCTTGTTCTCTTTCATAAAATATTGACAATTTTTTTTTATTTTTAAGTCATTTTGTGCCATCTTTCATAAATCATAAAAAATAGTAAAAAAATTCTAAAAATAGTAAAAGTTAGTATTCTACAAGTTCATTATATAACCAATTTACTGAGCTACTTAGATCGAAGTTTGAAGTTTATACGATAGGTTTTTGATTTACCGTTATTTTTCAGAAACTTCAATTGCAGTTTTGAGAGGAGACATTTTTCTTTCAGACGGATGTATATGAATGCTCCAACAATTATACATGGTTTTATTGTATGATTCGTGTGTGATAAAAGAAATATAATATTTCCCCACGTCATCGTTCCGTGTCTTCCTGTTATAATGTATCTCTGTATATTTTTTGTAAGTCATTTATCTCATTTCTAAAGCACTTGAAGGTTGTATATGTAGTTATCTAAGACATCTCTCGTAGATAGGTGAAGCTAGGACAAGGGATAAGGCAAGAGAGACGATAGAAGGCGAAAAATAACGGCGAAACTTCAAACGGCCATAAAAACGGTGGCTCGAGTGTCCAATTTTAGCAAATGACCACTTTTCAAAAAGCTTGCTGCAAGATGCATGCGTCGGTGACAGATATGTCGTTTTCAAAATTCAGAATTGTCAAAAAAAACAAAGAGAAGAGCCTCAAAACTTGAGTTGAAGTTTCCGATTAAGTTTTTTATTTCTATTTTTCGTTCTTTTTGTCGTTTACAGTCATTTAGTTCACTGTTTTCATGTTAAGATTTTTCCAAAAAAAAATAGCAAACTGCCCCATTGTGGGGGTATTTTTGTTATTTTGTGAGGGTATTTTAAAAAAATCGGCTCTTGTTCGGTTGGCATATCAAATCGCCGATGTGTCAGAAAAAGATAATTTGTTCAAATAAAAATTCAATCAAATTAAGAGAACTTTTATATTCCTAACTGAGACCAAGTCCTACCCTCACAAACCTTCATTTTAAAAAGTTTCAGACTTCAGAAATTTTTTTCTTAATAGTACAAAAAGGAGGGACTTAAAACAGCAACCTAAGAACATGTTGCTCTCATGACTCGGCGATTTGGGAGATATTTTTGCTTTTGTTTTTTATCTGCATAGAACACACCTAAGATTGATAATTTAATACTATTAAGAAAAAAATTACAAACTAATGAAGAAACAATATTTTGAGAAATTGGACATGATATTTATTCCTGAAATTTATAATCCACTCATAAAAAAAAAGCCACATAAAATTTTATTATATAATTTATAAGTAAAACAATCACAAAGACTTTATTTTATAACAATAAATTTTTTCAATGCTAGACATTTAACACATTTATACTCTACTTTTTAAAAATTAAGAGACATAAGAAACACACTATAAGTTTGCTTCTAATTCAGCATCCTTAAATTTGCTTTTTTTTTTTAATCATGGAATTAACAATTCCTTTGGAACAATATTTTTCATCATAAAAAATCAGTAGACTATCAACATTTGTCATTTTGAAATAAAAAAATAAATATTTTTTGTGAAAGCCAACAGATAATAAAATTTATAAAAAGTGCATCTAATTTAAAAAAAAAATTGATATACGTGTATTGAAACTCAATGACAAATAAAAAATACAATTCGCAATATGACATTCTTACAAAAAAATAAATTGTTAAAGATTATAACTATACAAAATAATTTCCGTGATTATCCAACTTAATAGGATCATTTTATGCAAATATAATATGCATCTCATTCGACCATAGTAACAATATATACGATAAATTCGCGTTTTTATTTTTTTTTTGACGTTTTCGAACTGAACTCCGAATAAAACACAAAAAACGTATAATACGTTTCATTCGCGAATAAAACGCGAATCACGAATTATTCGCAAGAAAAACGCGAAATTTAAAAAAAAAATTGGGAGTTTTTTTTGGGTTTATTTTCTTTTTGCTTACCGAATCATTTCCGAATTATATCTGAATTATACCCGAATTATAAACTTTTGACCCGCCGAATTGAACCCGAACTATTCGTTTGTCACTGTGCATTCGACAACTATGCAGAACTTGAAAATTAATGTTTTTCAAGCTTCAACACTTAACTACTGTTAACTGAGCCACGGAAGATCCCGACCGCTACTATTTCAGATGGGATTGAATGCGTCGCGCTCGCGCATCAAGGAAGTGGAGGCAATTCGTGTCCCTAAGGTGACGGAATATTCATGTTTAGATCCCGACCGTTCCATCAGAATCCGCACGAATATAAAGGGGATCCGTGCATTCCACCTGGGGCCGGATTGGTCCGGATAAGATCCAATCTAAACAGAAATATTATGTTACCTCAGAGGATATGTATACGTGGCGGGTGTGGACCACACGCACTCAGAAAGTGGGCCTGCCACATTCTTCCTTAGCGTGCTTGGGGTTTCTTATGGTCGCCTCTTCGCTCGAATGTGTAAATAATCGTTGATAACCCATGAACACATAGTTATTGACCTATTGCACGTAGGTAGTAAAGTTCGTGTCACATAAAATCTAGTAAATAAAAAGTTCGGCAAAATTTCGGAAAAAATCAGAGGAAAATCACGAAGGAAACAGAGATTTTGATCGGTTATTCACCTTAAGGTTCAGCTCTAATTGTACAAAATTTATGATAGTTTAATAAATTTACACCGTTTCATCAGATAGCGGACAATAACATGCAATTTTTTTGACAAGGTTTAAACTTTGAAGCTTGATTTGAACATTGCAATTTCATATTAGCAAGTGGCCAATAAAAAATAAAGAAAGAAAGAGCAGCAGAATGATGAACAATAAAAAATTCCCTAGTTTATTCTAAATTGTTGCTCCAAAATTTGTATCAATTGATCAATAATGTGTGAAACCGAAATGCTGATCTGATTACACTATAAAAATGGCGCAAAACCATAGATATATAAAACCAAACACACTTATAAAATAATCCAAATATGTAGCAAAAACGAAAAGAGGAAAATTCATTCAATTAATTGAAACTTTATACATACATACAACCCAAACGATTAAACGAAAGATGAATATTACTCAATCGAAAGATGAATATCTAGATCGCAACCCAAAGGGACCCACTTGAGCTGGAGCGCAACTCCGACTCCTCAGGAAATTCAAACCCGTTCCGAGATTTAGATCACAGTCCTTGAAATCACAAGGCTTATCCTCGTCAATCCTAGTTATCGCCACACTTCTGCTGCGCACATTTCTCGCCATATCTGACCGAGTTCTCCTATTTTTCTCTGCTGCTGCCCGAATCAAATCGGCCAACTCATCATCAAGAGATGAGCAACTCTTGCTTGATCGGAGGCCGTAACTGCGGCTGCTACTTCCATATGACGGGCACCCGAATGCTCCTTCGTATGTCATCTGACTGGCAACTTTGTTCATGTTATTTACATACATGTCAATCAATCGGGACATGAGGCGCACTGGTGCGCATATGCAATGCTTGAAGCCATGGCTGCTTCGTTTTGAGCTCGGCATGCTTAGTTATGTAATTTTGTATAACTTTTAAGTGGAATCTGAAACGATGGAGAGATTGGGGGTGCATTTATTTGGAATCGGATAATGGGAGAGAAGATTGGTATTTCGAGAGGGAAACGTGTTGAGATAGGGACGGTTTTGTTGATTCAGATTTTCTGTAGCTATATCTGAGTAGCTGATTTTGTGGTTTTGCATTCATAGCATGTTCCAACTTCAGTGCATATTAGACATTCCGGCATAGTAGCAGGGAATCTTGAGCCTCGGGCCAATGGGAAATCGGCTTAACAGTAAAAAGGAATAGACACTAGTGTAGGGATTAGGAAAGAGAAACTGACATGTGGGACTGAATCAAAGTATAATTATTTAAATATGAATATGTGATGTGATGTGCTGTGTGCGTGGCGGTGATTTCGCTTGTTTATACTGATCCAGAGGCTAGTCTGCCCCTAGTATGAGATACTGGAAATTTTTGTCTGGCGACTCTAGGGGCAACACTCTAGACTCTAGACTCTCAGCCTCCAGGTGTTTATGTGAATTCAGATTCAGTGAAGTAACTCAAAAATTGGGTTTTGATCGGAACTGTCCGATTTGAATCCGTAACCATACATCTAAAGTGGAGCGATAATTAGAATTCCGAGACAATCTCGAGTGACAGATTCAATTCGGACGGTTCCGATTCAAAATCCAAAAATTGAGTTACTTTAGGGGATCCGGACCCTATTTTATGTGGCATCATACTTCAAAAACACAATGTGGATTACGAATTTACTAAGAGTGATGTGGGTATAGGGGTGTAAACGGAGTCGGATTATCCGATCCGAATCCGCTCCGTTTCCGGAAATAATCCGAATCCGGATTAAACGGAGCGAATAGTTACCGGATACGGATCCGGATATATACAGAGTACGAAGAAAACGTCCGGATACGAATTCGGATAATTTTCACGGATCCTAAATAGAGCGGATATCCGAATAATTCGGATACAATATTTCGCGGATCCAGTAAATCAAGTTACTCGAACTCCGCTGTTTGCAGTGCTTCAAAGCAGCGACTGGAATTGTATAATAGTTACATAGTTCTTCCTCCCACCGATGTCTTATATAATGCTTCCTCCCCCATCTCCATCTATTGTGGGATTAATATTATCCACCGATTCGGACTTTGCTGCTTTCAAGTTTGAATTGAATTTTTTTTTTTTTTTTTTTTTACTTTGGCGCTCCCTGGCAGCGACATGCTGCTTTGAAGTTATTTTCATTCACTTTTTCTATTGTATACGCTCTTCTCCATTTTGAAATCAAGAACACCTCCATTTTTTTTCATTTTTCTATTTTCTGATTTGGTTTCCTTAATTTAATTAATAAGTTTAATTAGTATTTATATCTTAAAGTTCATATAACTCAATTGTCCGATAATTATTCGTTTTGTATCTGTATCCGAATCCATATTCGGAAATTATCCGCTCCGTATCCGTATCCGTTTAAAGTGGATTTGGTTTTACATTTTGACATCCGTTTACTATCCGTATCCGTATTCGTATCCGCTCTTTGAAACGTGGATATGGATATGGTTTTACCACTATCCGCTCCGTATCCGCTCCGTTTTCACCCCTATGTGGGTAGCACAATTTGGTCCATAATACGAATTAATATTTTTATTTATAAAATTTTAAAGATCGATTCAAACTGTTCAATATGATTTTCATATGAATATGTATATGCAGATCAAATTTTATATTTTTTAGAGATTTTTTATTATTTTTCAAGATAGGTAGAAAATCACTGTTTTTAGATGGTTCAGAATTTTCAGATCAAGTGATCTTCTACCTATTTTAAAAAATAGTACAAGAATTATGAAAAATATAAAATTTGTTCTGTAAGTACATACTCATATAGGGATCATGTAGAACGGTTCGGATCGACCATTAGAATTTTAAAAATGAAAATATTAATTCATATTATGGACAAACCCGTGCTATGCATAGTACCATAGACTCACTCATTTACGAAATATAGTTAACTAGAAGTCTTTGAGAAATGAAGCATTACAAATTCTTTATTATAATGTAATGAAAAAGTTAATTTAAAAAAAATATGTAATGAAAGGTTCCAACTTACTCTCAGTTATAATTTCATTTTAATAATTATACTAGGAGGGAGGATCCATGTGGCCGGAATGGAGATAATTGATCCTATTCTTTGTTTTTTTCAAAAAAAATTAGTGTATTATTTTGTCATTTTTTTTACTATATCGAATATTGTTGATTCCATTAAATATATTTTGTTAGCTAGAAAAGTAGATATCAAGTTTATTAACTCTCATTTAATGTTTATAAATTTTTTTTATTCGGATTTCTAATTACTAATAACTTTTAACATAGAGACTATTATCTTTTGCCACTAAATTAAAAACTGGTTCTTGTATATACCAGTGTTGTAAAAAACGTCTGTTTAGGCCAATTAGTCATTGGCGGTGATCAAACCGTCACGAATTTTTCCGACTAATCGGCCGATTATTCCCGATTATATCCGATTAATCACTTGGCGTTACCATGTCTGTCCGACGAGCACACACCGTTATTTACAACACTTATATATACACCAAAAGTAATTTTTATTTTTTATTTTTGTTGTAATAGTTGATGAGGGGGCTTAAAACATTACCTATCAGAATGCTTATATATAAAGGACAACTGATGTTATGTTTTCTTTTCTTTTCTGATGTTATGTTTTTTTTGTTGTTATTGATATCTTTTAAGATAGACATGATTGCTTTTGTCGAATGGGATAAGCATAACAATAAATTCCATGGAAAGTGGGAACACCACCAGACTCGGTCCCCTGTTTTCCTTTAATTGGGTATTCTTTCATAACACCCAATGTGCCCCATAATTGTCCTCATATTCCAATAAGGGGATTCTTTCGAAACTCCAAATGTGTCCTATAGTTAAATATTCGTTTCAAGAGATAATATAGTTAGTAATTAACTGGGCTCATATTTTGTCAAATTCTTATGAATTACAGGAAATCCCTTTTTTTTTTCTAAGCAATTCATTGTGCTAACAAACCAGAAGTATCAATTATGTTGTATGCAATTACGGATTAGTTAATCAAAGCCACTAACCTTCAAAAATTACGGATTAATTAATTTTTTTTATTTTTTATTTTTTAGTGAAAATGTATCTATTGACAAATAAATTTAAATATAAATTCAAATAAGATTCTATGGAATAAATTTATTACATGATCAATCTTATATTTTTGAAGCATTATTTTTTTAAATGAAGAGCCACGCCAGATATTGTTTCCTTCAGCACATTGAAGCATGAAAAATATAATTCATTCTAGTCATAACAAAATAAAAGAGAAAACAACAGTACGAAGTGGGTCCTATGTCACAGTCACACTCTATATAATCCATGACCTTAAATCATTTTTATCTTTAATTTCAAATCTAGGGGCAAGCTGGAAGTTGATTTCCCATCCATAAAAGAATCTCATGTAAGTTACTATGTCATCCATCAAAAAGTCCAAAACCATACAAAATTTGGGTTCAGACTTCTGGTTCTGGATATCCAACTTATATACGCAATTCAGCTGTTCATGTAATATCAGCACCTCTAATTCAATTTGCGGCTTCATTTTTGAGAGACCGCAGATTAAATTAGAGGCTCCAAAAAATTCAGAAATGCACTGTAATATATTAATATTTAAGCTTTTTGGGACCTCTATTCAATTTGCGGCCCTCCAAAAATGGAGCTGCAGATTGAATTGGAGGTCCTGATATTTTTCGAATTTTTTAATTTCAGTGGTTTTTTTTTTGAAATGATATTAATAAAAATTTTGGCAAAAAATAGGAAGAATTGTTTACATTAATTGAATAAATTAAAATTTTAAACTATAGATACTATTAAAATGCATCCTTTTTCTTATTAGTTATTATTTAATTTTTTTGTAGATTAGACAACAATATAAAATACTTCGTCGCAATTTTTTTTTTTAGATTTTAATGATTGGACAGCTTGTGAATTTTTCTTTTTAACCGCGCAAATATTTGTGTTACAGTCATTTTATGCAAAACACACCAAAAAAATGAAAAATAAGAATGAGCAGTCCACATGAGAAAAATTTGGAAATTAAATTCGTATCACCTAAGGTACCATAATATTTCTGTTTGTATATGGACCGTTTAATCAGAACCTGCAGAACCATTAAAGTAGTCCTGTGCGTTCTACCTCGGATTGGATTGGCTCAAATTTTGATCGAACGGCCGTGATCCAAACATAAATATTCTGTTCAGGGGCGGATGTATTAGTAGAGAATGGGGTCAATTAAACTCATTAATTTTAAAAAAAAAATTCATGATACATGATTTATTATAAATTTCGGGACAACATTAAATTCGTATCACCTAAGGTAACATGATATTTCTGTTTGGATATGGACCGTTTAATCAGAATCTGCAGAAAGTAGTCCGTGCGTTCCATCTCGGATTGAATTGACTCAAATTTCGATCGAACGGCCGTGATCCAAACATAAATATTTGTTCAGGGACGGATGTATTAGTAGAGAATGAGGTCAATTAAGCACATTAATTTTCAATTTTTTGTCATTGTACATGATTTATTATAAATTTGACCCAATTAATTTTCAATTTCTTTTGTCATTATACATGATTTATTATTATATAATTTAGGATAAAATACCCACCTCCATACTATGCATGAAAGATTTATATGCTTGATTTTCCTTTACGTCTGACACCTATAACTTGAAAGTCTAGCTCCGCCTCTGATTATGTTATCTCAAATAATATGGATTCGACAAAATTTGCATTGAAAGAGGGAATTCACATCCTCCCCGGTACCGTTAAAGGAAATCTTTTAGAATTAGTAGATTCATACTGTTCTTTTTGACTTTGCGCGAATCTTAAAGCCCAATAATACTGTTCCTGTGTTAGTCCGAATCTCAAAACAGCTGAGAATAAATCTCAAACCGTAAAGTGAAGGGAATCTTTTACACATATTGGAGAAGATACTTGTTCTTGAAAAAGGTTAGGATCATAAATGAGTTGGGCAAGAGGTTTTTTACTAGAACCAACCAGATTCGACCCGACAACAACACACGAGTCCGGATTCCCTAAAGTAACCCAATTTTTGAGTTTAGAGGTGTACGGTGCCTATTCGGTGGTAGCGCAAGGGGCCAGTATTATTTGTGGGGTCTAGGTTCTTTAAGATTCGTGTTAGAGCACCTTCGACGGTTTGGATCAAAACTCAAAAATTGAGTTAATGCACTGGATCTGAATTCACAACACAGGGTATTAATTTTGATTGTACGATAACACGAATCCATATCCTCTAAGGTAACATAATATTTCTGTTTAGATCTGAATAGTTCAAATTGAATTCAAACCAATTCGTTCCGAAATGAAATGCATTATAGTTCTTTAATTTCTTTAATGTTTGTGTAGATTTTAATCGGACGGTCCGGATAACAGAAATATTGTGTTACCTTAGGACTAGGAGATGTGAATTGAAACAAGTGGGGACATTAGGGGAAACACTTGAGAGTAGGTCCGATGAGGTTAATCACAGTCGATTTGCTTTAAGATTCGTGCAGAACGCTTTAAACTTCGTGCGTGTCTGTTTCAAATTTCATGCGCACAAATCTTAAATTAGATCGAATGGTCACCATGCTCGTTGAACCTAAAAGTAGGTCCGATGGGCATCGGACCTACTCGGTTCTCTAGGGGAAAAGGACCCAATAAGAAAATAAAAATAAAGGTGAGTTTGGTGGGCGGAAACCTTGACTTGTTAGCACTCTAGATTAGTATTGCTTGATTTGATTCGCTTGGAATCTACAGGAAAATAACATGCTACAACTTAAGAAGCAAAGAATAGTTTAGTCAAGATTCGGACGAACCAACTAATGTGGGCCCCTTGGGCTTTTCATCTCATAGTTCAACAACTATTGTTACATCTAGAACAAGGTATGTATAATAAGTTACTGTAAAATCGTTGAATAAATATTAGCTTGTCAATACAGGAGACTAGGGGTTAAAAAATTGTCATTCGGAGATAATTCAGAAATGATTCGCTACAACGAATAAAATGCGAATTATTCGCGAATTTCTCGCGTATATTGTTACTATAGAGGAAAGGGGATTGAAACTTGATTGTGAAAAATATCATAATTTGAGAAGTAGAGTCGGAAATTTCGTTTTTCCTCTCTAGATAACCTGATTGTTATCAAACTATTAACTAAAATCAAGCTGAACCTGTACACACTGTCATGAAAAAAAAACTGATCGTTTGACAAGTATCAGTCTATCAGTCACCAGATGATTCTTCTAAAGTATGAACGTGTTGACAAGTATCAGTCATCAGATGATTCTTCTAAAGTATGATTCTTCTAAAGTATATATGAACGTGTTGTGTATGCAAACTCATTTTTTTTACCCCATAGGCCCTGTTTTGGTGGAGGAGGGTTCCAATACCTCGTGTCTTTCATATCTCATATTGTATATTTCTGTTTTCAAAGTCCAAACTGTCGATCCAAACCGCTCAACATGATATTCATGCTAAAATATGCTTGGGGATGAAATTTTATAATTTTTGTAAATTTTTTACTATTTTTTAAGATGGGTACAAAATCACTATATCTGGACCGTTCAAAAACAATGATTTTCTGCCTATCTAAAAAAATAGTAAAAAATTTCCAAAAATTATAAAGTTTCATCCCCGAGCATATTTTAGTATGTATATCACATTGAACGGTTCGGATCGACATATTAGACTTTAAAAATAAAGATATAAAATATGAGGTATGATGAGGTATGAAAAGCATGAGGTATTGGAACCCTCCTTGTTTTGATATATCCAATTTTTTTTTTTTTTCAGAATCAGATGGTAGAAGAGATCTTTGATAAAACTCTTCTTCCATGATTTTATTTTTACTAATAAGTTTGAATATTGAACTTATTAATATACCTAAAGTTTAAGGGGAATTCATGTATACCCCTCAAAAGCCTCGAAATTTCGTATTTGTCCCTTGAAAATTAGTAATATCATGTGTACCCTTCTAAAATTTAAAATCTCATAAATTTACCCAATTTATTGACTTTTCTATTAGCACTCATTTTAAATTTATAAAGTATTCATTTTACCCTTTAGGCCTTTATTAAAAAAAATTGTAGTATGTATAAGAAAAATGATTCATCTTCTACCAAATCGATTTCCGAGGACAAAAGGGTAAATTTCTCTACTTGTGACGCATACACAATGGAATTTAGGCATATGCTTGTGTGCGCATCACAAGTAAGAACATGAACCATTTGCTATCAAAACCGACTAATTAGAAAACTAAATATTTCGCTTAAAAATGTTATATGTTTTATTTTTTTAATAAAGGGCGAAATGGGTACTTTATATATTTAAAATGAATTTTAATTAAAATGTCAATAAATTAGATAAAATTTTGACTTTTTCAAATTTAGAAGGGTTAATATGATATTATGAATTTTAAAGGGAGAAGTACGTTATTTCGAGATTTTTGAGAAGTATACATGAAATTCCTCCTAAATTTTGTGACCATCATCATCCATATTATTTTCTCAAACGGTTTCCTAAAAATAAAATAAAAAATACAATAGCAATAATGATAATAATGTTGTGGGGTGGTGGTGATGGTAATGGTGCTGATGATGATAATGACATAAACATAAACAAAAACAAAAATAACAACAATAATTTTTCAATCACATTTTTTTTTAAATGTTCAGAGAATGTCAATATCATATTATTGATTTATTATTTCATAGAATATATTAAGTTAATACATATCTAAAGAAAAGGTAAAGATAATAATGTTACTTCAAAATTTTCCTTTGCATACAAAATTTCAATTTTTTTTTATTTTTGACTAAAGCCCGTAGGTTTTTTATTGGATTGAATCGCAGAAACAGTGTGCTATTAGGTTCACCTATTTTGTAAAAGATCCAATTGCAAAATTATGGGCTGAGATTGAGCCCACGGTTTAGCCCATTAAAATAAAAAAGGAGGCCAGGTTGTTAGGCTACATTTTTTTAAAGCTGAATTTCAAAATAAAAAAGTTGATCTTCTTTATTAAATCCAGTGTTGCAAAAAAAATATACACTTAGCAAGCAAATGGAAAACCGTCGGATGATTAATTATTATGATGTAGATTAATCGGACTTTTACAATTAATTTAACGTTTATATTTACAAAATATTGATAATTCCAATAAGAATCGGTTATTTGCATACTTGAGAATGAAATAAAATATGCGTATTCTCTCTAGAGTATCTAGATTGGTTTTGAAAGATTGATTAATTGTTCCAAAGTATACAAATATCATTCGAATATGATTGACCAATGTGCCCATCTAAATTTTTGATGAAGGAAGGTGATATTAAAAAATAATGGACATATCTATTAAAATTAGAGGTATATTGGTCAATTTAATTTTTAAAATAATTAAATAAAATATTAAATAGTTAAAAGAAATAATGTTAAATTTAATGAGAAGATTGACTATTTCACAATTTTAGATGAACACACTCAGTGGCGGAGGGAAGAAGAGAGAATGGGAGCCAATTGATCTCAATTTTTTTTTTTATATTTTTTGTAGTTACGTATTATTTTTTATATAATTTAGAGTAAAATGACTTGGTATTATCAAATTGATTCTCATTTTCTGTAGAATTTTTTTATTTGACTTCTATAGTTAAAAAGTCTGACTCCACTCCTGAACACACTATAATTTTTCCAACTCATATCGATAAACTTGCCAATTTTGACTAATCTTTTTTTTATAACGATGAGATCTACTGAGGTTTTCCAAGATTTCATATAATCCATTGTCTTGTTATATGTGGATAACTACCAACGCAGCATTTCTTCCAAAAGCGCCACTTGTCAAAGCAACAAAAGTTCCTATGACGCTTGTACAGTGCAAGCAATAAAAATGCATTATCCATAGTTAAATGTCACTAGAAGCAATATTTTAAAATGTGGTTTCTACGCAGATGTAGGATTTAGGGTTTTGCGAATTTTTATGCGGTAAATATGTGAATTTTTATGCTGACTTATATACGCGGATTTAAAATGAGAATTAATATATATATAAACAAGTATGCTGTAATATGCAGTAAAATGCGGTATGCGGTAATATTCGGTATCATACAAACAAGTATGCAGTAATATGCGGTAATATGCTGCCGAATATGTAGTAAAAATATGCGGTCAAATATGCGGCCGCATATGCGGAACCGCATATTAAACCGTATATTGATTTTCTATGCAGTTACCAACCGCATACGCATATGCATCCGCATGAATCGCATTTTGTTACACTGCTTAGAAGTTAGAAGTAATCAATGAAAATATTAAAACCTATGTATGAGAGAATCAACTTTTAGTCTAGTGGCAAAGACAATGCTCTTCATGTGGAAGGTCGCATGTTCGAAATTCAGAAAGAGCAATCTTTTGTGGATATTAAATAGTTGTGTGACTTGACCTCCAACCTTTACTAAAAAAAACCTATGTATGACTATCGACAAACAAATTGATAACTGACTTGATAACTATTTGACGTTGGGAGTGCTAATTGGATCCAATTTATTTGGTATTCAATTACTTCGGTTTTTTTATATTTAATTTGATTTAATCTCTCTTATTTCGATTCAATCAAACAAACTGAAATTTAGGTGATATTTATTTGAATTACTTCGATTTTATATTTGATTTAATCTCTCTTATTTCGGTTTAACTGATATATATATATCTTGATATTTATTTCTATAATTTTTAAATATATTTATGTATATATTGAGTTTTGACCTTTTGAAATTTAATCTCTTTTATTTCAGTTCAATCAATGAAATCGAAATTTATTTTGAATTTTTTGGTTCTGTTGTTATTTGAATGAAAAATAAGATTTTTGTAAATTGAATAAAATTTGAGTTTTAATATTTTAATTCAATTTTAACCTCTATTTGTCCCAACCGGGTCACTGCATGTGTTGTGAACGGATAAACCATAGTAACAATATACATATATAATTTGCAAATAATTCGCGTTTTATTCGTTTTTTTGACATTTTCGAACCAAACTCCGAATAAAATGCAAAAGAACATATAATACGTTTTATTCGTGAATAAAACGCGAATCACGAATTATTCACAAGAAAAACACAATTTTTTTTAATTTTAATTTTTTTACTTCTTTGTTGTACCGAATCATTTCCAAATTATACCCGAATTATACCCGAATCACGAATTTTTGATTCCGCCGAATCGAACCCGAACCCGAACTATTAATTTGTCACTATGGGATAAACTATTAATTAACTGTTCTCACACAATAGATCCCATTCCATCCGAATTCGGATCCAGTGAAGTAATCCAATCTTTGGGTTTTGGATCGAGACCGTCCGATTTGAATCCGCGAAAATCCATCTCTGAAGTGAGCGCACACATTCCGACGACAAAATTGAATTCCGAGACGATCTCGAGCGACGAATTTGAATCGGACGGTCTCGATCCAAAACCCAAAGATTGGGTTACTTTAGGAGATCCAGACCCATTCTATCCAACAGTGCTTCAGGATTCTCAGCGCGTAGGCCCGGTAGGCTGCACAACTGTTCGTAGGGCCCATGCCAGAGACGCTATAATATATGGCCGGGCCCACCACTTTTCTAGGCTGTGTTTTTTGGAGTAATAAAGGGGCCGTATGTTTTGTTAGTTTGTTAGATAATGTCATAATGATATAGATAAGATTTTTTTTCTTTTTTATGAGATTAGGCCTTAGGGTATAGATTAATTAGTATTATT
Source organism: Carex myosuroides (assembly GCA_028015225.1). Taxonomy (NCBI): domain Eukaryota; kingdom Viridiplantae; phylum Streptophyta; class Magnoliopsida; order Poales; family Cyperaceae; genus Carex; species Carex myosuroides. The sequence goes on along the minus strand of CM051485.1, from coordinate 1,736,264 downwards.
TCTTATCTTAATCTTATTTCGTAATTGATAAATAAAAAATATGTAGGACAATTTTTTTCTATTCATTTAATTATGTAATATTTTTTAAAATAATGAGAAAAAACAAATATATATGTGATTGTTTTGTTATATTTTATAAAAAAATTAATATATATATATGTTGTCTTTAAAGTGGAATATATATGTTATATGTTATCTTTCTATTATATATTAAGTATAAGTACATATAATAATTAATGGAGACAAAATAAAGCAATTAATACTTAATAAATAAAACTTATTGTTTGATATAGATAATACCAATTCTTTGATACAAATTAAAGGCATCTCTGTCCAATATGTATCATATTTGAGTTTGTTGACAATACATATAATTAAACAACTGAAAATTAATTAGTCTAAGCTTCTAGTAATATCAACAAGTCTACTATAGTAACCTCGTTTTGTCATCTCTTCTTAATTTCTAGCATTAAATTATATAACCTCCTTGTATAAAGTCAATTTGTTTGTTTTCATTACAATTTCTTCCTTCTAGAAACCTGATGACATTTTTCCTATTGCTAAAATCCAAGATTAATTAATTAAGAACGTGCACCTTCTTCTGTCAAAGTAAATTAATATACTGCAAAAAAAAATAAAAAAAATAGGTCTTCTGAAAGTAAACTTAGTTCAAACCTCGATCAATATATCTACCAATGCAATGTAACTTTCTCCAAGTCTCAATGATTTGTTTTTTGTTTAATGGATACCTCCACATAAATACTTTTGAACGCATGCACATATAGGGCTACCATGTATAATTAACTAGATAATATTTTGAAGTCTAATTAATTGGGAAGCATATATGATCGATGCATGTAAAGATATAGCCGTGAAGGAAAAATAAATAGAATATGAAACCAATAATGGAACTTCAGAAATGCTAAAAACAAAATGAGGCCTTGTGTCGAAAATTAATTGAGATGTTAATTATTAAATATATCATTAAGTTGTTGCAACAAATTTGCTGTATTATTATAATATATATAACTCCATTGCAAATGACTATCATATATAGATATCATATTAAAAGATCATTTTGCTATGCCATCACAAGCACATGCGCGCATATATGGTCTGTATCTGTGTGTGTGTGTGTGTGTGTGTGTGTGTGTGTGTGTGTGTATATATATAGAGAGAGAGAGAGAGAGAAGGGATCTAGTTACAACAATTTTGAGTTACAACAAAGTTACCACAATTATTTTCTACATTTTCAAAGTCCAAATCGTCGATCCAAACTGTTCAACATGATCTCCACAATAAAATGTACTTGCAGATCAAATTTTACATTTTTTTGAATTTTTTTACTATTTATTAAATATTTTACAAAAACTAGTCAAATTCTAACCATTGAATTTTGTATCCATCTTAATAAATAGTACAAAAATTCAAAAAAAATATAAAATTTGATCTGGAACCACATTTTATTGTGGAAATCATGTTGAACGGTTTGGATCAACGATTTGGACTTTGAAAATGAAAAAAAATGATTGTGGTAACTCAAAAGTGTTGTAATCGGATCACTCCTCATATATATATATATATATATATATATATTCAAATTCATATGGCCTTTCTGTCCAAATAAAAATGAAAATGAAAATCCACCTGTTTGTTTTCGCAAAATATATCAAAATGATAATATTAAGCACACACACATCATTTTGTACGCGCGTCTCATCTTTATATAGATAAGTAAACTAATCAATACATATTATACAAATGACGTATACGTACGTCTTATTACATGAAATTAAGGTACAAATATATATTAAGTAATTATGAAAAAGAAAAAAAAAGTATCATATATACCGAAACCATGATCTATCCTTGTACAAAATGATATAACGCTAGTAACATGCATGCATATATATATATATATATATATATATATATATATATATTATTAATTAGTTGTGTTTCCCTTGAGTATAGATGTAATCAGTATGAGCAACAAGTGTTCTCCTCAATATGCACTCTTCCCCTTCAACTTCATTACATTCTTCTCCATAGCCTTCTAACTCCTTTTTAAAACCCTATATTACGAGGGAAAAAATTAAGAAACAGAGAGAAAAGAAGATGCATATATTGAAATGTTATACGCTAGCTAGGTTTCTCTTTCTCCTTTCTCATTAAATTAAAGTTTTGTTCCTGGTTTTTTTTAGTGTTTTTATGGATGTGCATTTAATTAATGTTCTCCATTAATTACTGAGGGTCTTAATTTGTTTGTACCTTCTCGTTTTTGTTTTCTCTTTTGAAATAACCTTCTTGGTTATATCAAAAAGTGAAAAAAAAAAAAAAGTTGTTTCCAAGCACTGTATCAGGGATCATATAGATCTAACCGCGCGTGAGATGAATTAAAGATGGGGGTCTTGGGTTTGTGTGTGTCTGTGTTGTTGGGGGGGGGGGGGGGGGGGGGGGGTTGGGGTTCAACAGATAGAAGTATGAACTCAAAGGTGGTAAAATTATGTACTATTTCTGAATACTGGCATCTTCATTGCTTTTTAAAATGAAAATTAGGAAAATGCCTGTGTGGTATATATAAACTTAGCAGCTCCTGCCAAGACTTTCAAAAAATGAAACAGAAAAAGAAAAAAACTGTATGGTATATATATCCATTTGCTTACCTCAGGAGAGCTCTTATTGAATTCAGTTGGTTGTGGCCTTATAGCTTCAGTTAGAGAAACAGAGAGAAGTAGAGATATGATCAGCACAAGTGTAACTCTTTTCAACATCATTTTCATAGAAGTTTGGTTTGGTGCAAGTACCTAACTACCTATACCTTTTGTGGTTTGATGAAGCACATATAAATATGTAAGGGGTTTAAATAGGAGGGGTTGATTGGCACGGAAGTCGTTGAAAATATTAATTTTACATTAGTATAGTTGTTATGTTGGGAATATAAGGTTTAGTCACAGGACTATAAGATGTCCATTGATTTATTATTTAATTATCAAATTTAAGAATGCCATCAGAATTGCTTTCAGAGGGTCTACATTTGAACGTGTTTTCTTTAGTCAAAGGTTCTGATAGTCTCTGCAAAGCGGTGCAATTTTCACATTTGAAAATAATAACAAATGCTAAAATTTCATGTAAGTCACACAAAAAACACAAAACAAGTCAGGGGAAAGGAATGACAAATGTCGTAAGTGATGACTGAAACACTTGGCGCTCGTAGAGTATCCTGTTCTCTTGTTCAATGAACCCGCTTGTTACGAGACAAAACTCGTGGACATTTAGAGCGGGAACTATATACGAGCAAGTGCAAGAGAAGGCAGTCATTAGAGGGAGAGGTATCGTTGCCCTGAAACAAGCATAAAAACAAAATAGGCACTTATTGCGAGGGATCTCCGTCGCGAAAAGTGCCGTTGCAAATAGATAAATCACGTTTATGACGGTACTCCGTCGCGAAAAGTTACTTTTTATTCTCGCAAAAAGTCTTTGATTCTTGTTGTGAAGTACTCCAGAAGGCGTTTGGCTACGACACTCGTAACACCTAAAACTCCATTTAAGCTAGCAGTGCTATCTGTGACGCACGGGCTTTTTGGATGGAACGTATGCAGCCCCAACCCTGACCTAGGGTAGCCAGGGCGATGGCCCCCGGCCCCAAAATCCAACAGGGCCCCCCCCAAAAAAAAATTTGTATATGTTAAAAACGACAAACAAAAGTCAACAATTTAATAAGGTCTAAAATAAAACTCCGTTTCTTCTCTGTGAAACGACAAACGAAGCAAGAAAAAAATTAATAACCTAATTTCGTCGACCGCCATTTCTTCTCTGTAAATCAACAAATGAGGGAAGAAAGAAATTAAGAAACCTAGCTCTTTTCACGAGTCACGATCTCATTCTGTGACAGCGAGTACGAGGCGGAGACGGAAGCGGCGTTTGGGTAGGGCGAGGCCGACGCATCGACGCGGCCTCTGGATTGGACTGCCGGCGGCTTAGCGCTACGTCTACCTCATTACCTAAGTTCTATCATTCTATTACTTTGTTTTATTTTTAATTCAAAACAATGTTTCTTAGAAAACATACATCAGGTAGCGAAAAAAGAAACAAAAAAAGAGAGGGAGAAGAAAAACTAAAATCTCAAAAAGGTTCTATTCAAAAGCTTTGGAAGAAAATTAAACCACAAAATGAGTTTTTGAAAAACCAAGTTGAATGTGAGGTGCACGAAGAAATAAGAAATGTATCTGAAAACCAAAATGAGGTAAATCAAGAAACAACAAATATGTCTGAAAATAAAAATCAGATAAATGAAGAAATAACAAATGTGCTTGAAAATGAAATTAGTGAAAATAATGAAGAAATTAATCATGTGTCTGAGTGCTTAGATTCTTCGTTATCTATAAATATATATGATCCTATAGTGTGTGATGGTTTAGATTCAAAACTGAGAGATTTGCTTGTTGAGAATGGTCCTAGATTCTAATATTAATTTTTCTAAAGATAAATATAATAGGAGGTTTTCCACATATTATTTTGATAAAAAATTATGCATAAAGGGTTCAAATTTTTCTCCCACCCTGGGCTCCAAAATCTTCAGGACCGGTCCTGAACGTATGGGCCTAGGTATAAAATGGTGTTGGACTTGTCACAAGTTGGCAAGGAAAACGCGGCAATGTTGAGATAGAGCTTGATGCTCGCGCGGCTATGCGCGGTTGGCACTGACTTCTCCATTAGCTTTCGCCTGGCGGCTGGTACCTTACCCTTCCTTGGTAGTAAAACATAAGGGATTTTGAAGCCGTCTTATTGAGGAAGTGTGCCTAGTGGGCCCTTGTGTTGAGCTATTCAGGTAGCGGATGTTAGGCAGAAGTATGTAGTTAGCGAAACCTAGCATAGATCAATTCGGATCCAAACTCCCAACGGGACAGTAGTTCACTTTCCAGTGAGCTGCCGTGCGAGTCTCCGCTCTCGAGGACTTTTTGCCTCTAGTATCTTACTTGCTGCTTGCTTGTTGTAAGTGGTTGTTGTTGTATGTTGTTATCGAGCCAAACACGGGAGGGGCACCAGCGCCCTAGCCATGAGGCAAAAACGGGAGGGGAAGCATTCAACTGGTTGAATTCATTTTCAATTAAAGAATTGCGGGTTCAATTCCCCTTGCTACGGGGCACATGCGATCTGTCCCGAGCCCATGAGTGAAAAATGGCAGGGGCACTTGCCGACCTAGATGAGACACGAGGGGCACCTGCCGATTGTTTTTATTTATTTTAAAAACAGTCGTTGCAGGTTCAACTCCCAATGCCTCCCGTTTTTAGCTTAGTTACGAGGACCAGCCAAGACGAGAAATAAACCCTGCATATATTTTTATAGAGTCCGGCTAGTATAACATTGGTGTCATTTCGACCTATATAACACCAACTCCAAAATCTATCGTATCGACTTCAAATGGTTAATCCAACCGTTCAAACTCTTATACTTTATGAGTTGTGTGTTTACATGCAAAATTTTATAATTTTTTGAATTTTTTTAGTATCAAATCAAGCGGTCAAATGTGTGAGTTTTTAAGTTAATTTTAATGCATTCATTTTTCAAGATTTTTGACCGCTTGATTTGGTACGAAAATAACTAGAAAATATTTTTTTTTTGCATGTAAACGCACAACTCATAAAGTAGAAGGGCTTGAACGGTTGGATTAACCGTTTGAAGTCGATACGATAGATTTTGGAGTTAGTGTTATATAGGCCGAAATGACACCAATGTTATACTAGCCGGACTCATTTTTATACTATTAAATGGATAAATATAAAAAGACGCCTCTTAATTTATCGTCACTACTTTATCCTCATCATTACAGAAATTCCTACAATTAAATATTTGTTTTCTTTTTTGGGTTCCATCCTCATGAAAAAATCAGCCCATAATATTAATTGACTGTACCATCAACCGTTCGTTGCATATTTAACAGTTCAGATCAAGTTTGACTATATAACTCTCTTATGTTCTAATTAATTTCATATAAAAATATGCTTAATCAGAATAGTTTCTAATGAATAAGATGGCAAGAGATTAAGGAAAATTTATGTGTTGGAAAAATACGAATTATCATATTAACGATCTCAAATTTATAAACCTGACTCTAGTTTAAAAGTACTGTCAAAGTTCAACTGCAGTCATAATTTGAAACCAAGTCTTTCTTGTTTCTAAAATTTGTGAATTTGAATATGGGTGTTTTGATGGGATTAGTTCATCATTTATATTAACAAAAGATTTTTAAAATTAATCAATTTTACATCTTGACTCGGAAAACAGCATATATATATATATATATATATATATAAAGTTGTGCTATTATACATTGCAATGTATTGACCCCTTTGTGCATTGGACTAAAATCGTTGGATTCAAAGTCCAAACAGTCGATCCGAACCGTTCATCTTGTTCTCCATATTAATATGTACTTGGAGACCAAATTTTATATTTTTTGGAATTTTTTTACTATTTATTAAGCCACTTTGAAAATTGCTGATCACATGGTCCAGAATTTAGTTGCACTGTTTTTACTGTTCACCCGGATCAGCAATATATATATATGGAAATAAATCTGCTGCGATTCCAAAGGATCGCACGGACCCTGCTTTTTCAAATCCAACCATTTATATATTTTGAGATTCGTGCATAACAACTAACTGCTTTTGAGATTCGTGCATTTCAAAAAATTAATGATTGGATTTGGAAAAGCAGGATCCCTGCGATTCTTTGGAATCGCAGCAGATTTATTTCCATATATATATATATATATATATATATATATATATATATATATATAGAGGAGGGTTCAAATGCCTCCATTATTTGTGCCTCCATCATGCCTCCAATTTTAAAACTTTAATAACTCAAAATTTGAAACTTAAAAGTCAAAATAAAACCGTTGGATATGATCAACATCATTTTATCTATGTGCTCATAAAAAATTATCACATTTTGATTTTATTTTTATGTGAATCAATAAGTTGAAAAATCAACGTCTAGAAATTATCCACATTAGTACATTTTTTACAAGCTCTTGATGACAACTAAAACAAAATTGAAATGTCATAATTTTTTACACGTGTATAGATAAAATGATGTAGATCATATCCAATGGTTTTATTTTGACTTTTAAGTTTTAAATTTTGAGTTATTAAAGTTTTTAAAAATGGAGGCATGATGGAGGCATGAAAAATGGAGGCATTTGAACCCTCCTCATATATATATATATCAGCAATACAAATTAGGTGACATGTAGACGTCTAAGACAACTTATTTTCTTACTAGACAAAGCAATACTGTTCATTCTACTACTGAACATGATTTTGACTTTTAATTACCAGAATTTGGTCAAATTATATTGAAAGAGTGAACACGCATCAAGAGTTCATAAAAAATATATATATATATATATATTCCATCATGCATAAAGTATTTCAATTGGGCCATATTTAAGTTGGAAGTATCCAGAAATTTCACAAAAGGACCAGATTGATATGCCAAAACCCCTAATTTTCAGGGGTGAGGGAATGAAATTTGTGTCTTCTTTCATCTAAATTCCATATGATGCACATATCTGAGTAAATAATCCTAGATTTAAGGGGGTTGTTTGAATCCGGAACAAAGAATTAGTGACCCAGGATTCTTGTTCTTTTCCCATTTCTTTATTTATTCCTGTTATCTGTAAATCAGGATGCCAAAAGTGTATCAATCAAATAACATCGATCTTACAAGTAACCTAGATAATATTAATTGGTTGCCAAAACAGTATCAATTTACACCTTACAAGTAACCTAAAGTTAACCCTCATCCAGCTTCTTAAATTTCTATAGCTCATATTTGAGAACTTTAACTCTTATTTTATGTTTAAAAAATAATAATACATGTTCAAATCTCTAAATATGGACATAAAAATATGATTGTGGAACTTACAAGTTTTTCATTTCATGAGCATCATATTAATATATATCATTTCGTGTGAATCTTTAAATTTTTGTTGGGAACTAAGGACAAGACAATTACCTTTTTTTTTTTTCTCCTTTTGTGAGCGATGGTTATCAATCAAGTCGGAAGCATTGCATAATAGATGCTTGATTAGGATTGCGTTCATATGTAGGTCAAAAAGGCTATCACATTTGTTTGTTAATGATATAAATAAGCGGTCAATTTCTTGGTAATTGACTTGGGATTGTAATCGCCAAATTTGGGAACCCATTTTTACGGCGTGATTTTTGGTGCGTACAGTGAACTCATTTTTCACGGACCAAAAGATCCCTACTCAGCTTGATCCTCTGCCCTGTTTCTCCTGCACGGTATATCCCCGCCTTTGCTGTAGGGGCATTTTGGTCCGTGAAAAATGGATTCGCTGTACGCACCAAAATTCACGCTGTAAAAATGGTTCCCCAAATTTGCCATGCAGCCCGGATGAAAGTGATCAGCGTGTTGGTCCCCCGTGGAATCTCGTGCAAATTTCAGGTTGGATTTTTAAATCACATCTATTTTGTATTATATAATTTGGAATGAGTTACCATTACTTATTTACTTACGGTTCAGATTTACGTACTCTCAGTCACATCTAACTCAATACGGTATCAGGTATCTATTAAAAACTAGGGTGCAAACGGATCGGATATAATCTGACCGTATCTGTATCCATATTCAAAAATTAAATATGGATATCTGATATCCGAATATCTGTGCAGATACAGATACTTATATAATTTTGAATTTTAATTATCCGTATCCGAATAGTAGATAAATACCATATAGTTTACTATATATTATGAAAATATTTATGTATTTATATTCGGACATCCGATATCCAATATGTATCTGTATAGATCTGTATATCTCTGTCTAATATCCGATTCGTATCCGTATCCGAAAATTAAAAGCGGATACGGATATGGTTTTATCACTATCCGATCCGTATCCGATCCATTTGCACCCCTAATTAAAGATATAGAGATCTTCTTTAAAATTCGTGTTAGATTAAAAAACGGTACAAATTCACTAATTCAAAATAGATTTTTTTTTACGGCACCGGAGGTGATCCGAATTCCTCGTATTCAGTGGCACACTGGCACCTATTTTTTTTTTTTTTTTCGTTATCGACTTTGTTGTGACAATTTAATTCCTATTTGACGATTGCTGAGTGTAACGAGTGTTCGCTCAAAATCATATCAAAAATACAGGCAGCAATTACACGTGTTGAATCTTCAAATTAGATTTGGATTGGTTGAAATCTCAAATTATTTATGTTTTAAGATTGACTTAGATTCCTGACATTATGTCATCACTAGTATGATATTATTTTTTAAACATAAAAATGAGGTTAAGTCTTCAAATACTTGTAACAAAATATTCGGTCAGCTACTAACCTTCAAAAAGAAAACAAAATATTCGGTCAAATTTTAAATATGTGATCTTTTACTTATAAAATATTATCATAGTCAGATCGATGAATGATTTTTGATAACAAATCATTTCGGTTCAAGTTTTTTCTTAAATTTAATTATTCTTAGTCTCATTCTCAAATAATTCATGTCTAGGTCAGACAAGTTTGAATACTAAATTGGGTTGGAGTATGAGATTGGGATTTATTTGGATTATTGTCATGATGAAATTAATTGTGAAATCATATTTGATTTTTGTGACATGAAAGGGCAAATTCATTTCGGTGGAGTGGTGGAGGACAAACGTTAAATTTTTTGAAAATTTTCTATTAAAAATTCAAAAAATTCGAAAAATTGTCTCGCCCCCCCTCCCGGATGAACATGGGTCCGCCCCTGATTAATAGGCCCATTGTGTTGTGCCAATTAAATTGTTGGTACTTCTCTAAGAATAATAAGAAATATAAGAGCATCTACAGTGGTGATTTCTTTTAAATTGCTAATTTAATATGTTAATTGTTAATATAGTTGCTGGGATGTACTACAGTTTTTAAATTATGAATTGTATGATAATAATTAAAATAAAACATGTTTTCCAATACTTTGGGCCGAGTAGTACAAAGATGGGCCTGATCCTATACTCTTCTCGCACTAAAATAAAATTAAAAAAATACATATACAGGCCAAGTGGCCTACGGACCACAATTTGATGAATCAATCCTTATTAAATTTCGCGTACTGACGGAGACACGGACACGCCATAGAATTACGCATACTCACCGACACGCCATAAAATTCCTAACATATTGATGAACCAACCTTTGTGAATTTCGCACTCACTGACACGCCATATAATTATTTTCCTACATTCTTATAACGTGTTTTAACATTTAATTTTAAAAAAATAAAATCATACAATAGCTATCGAAACGGACAGAAAATTGCACTTAATACCAAACAATTGTACATAGTCGATCTGTGCCGCATAAAGAAACAACAACAAAAATAAAAATAAATAATAAAAAAGCAATCTGTTTTAAAATGCATGCATATGTACATCTATGCTTTACGAACATTAAAATCATGTAGTTCTAAGTTCACTAAAACAAAATGCGCATATATATATATAGAGTTGGGCTACGGTACTCGCGAAGTAAAACGAGTGTTTTACTTCACGTCTATATCTTCAATTTCAAAGTTCAAAATGTTGATCCGAACCGTTCAAGTTGATCTCCATATTAAATTGTGCTTGGAGACCAAAATTTACAATTTTTACAATTTTTTTTACTATTTTTTGGAATTTTTTAAAATCACTGATTTTCAGAAAATCGTGGATCATAAAAATCAGTGATTTTAAAAAATTCCAAAAAATAGTAAAAAAATTCTAAAAATTGTAAAATTTGGTCTCCAAGCACAATTTAATATGGAGATCAACTTGAACGGTTTGGATCGACATTTTGAACTTTGAAATTGAAGATACAGACGTGAGGTAAAACACTCGTTTTACTTCGCGAAGTACCGTAGCCCAACTCTATATATATATACAGTGAGTGGCTAAAATAAAAAACGTTTGTTCCTAGGCCATGGAACAAACGCTTCGGTTTTTACATTTTCAAAGTCCAAACAGTCGATCCAAACCGTTCAACATTTAATCTATATTAAAATGTGCTTGGAGACCAAATTTTACATTTTTTGAAACTTTTATACTGATTATTAAGCCAGTTTTAAAATTATTGTTTTTGATGATCCAGAAATTTTTCATTGTTTATTAAAATCACCAATTTTAAAACTGATTTAATAAATAGTAAAAAATTGCAAAAAATATAAAATTTGGTCCAAGCACATTTTAATATAAAGATCACATCTAATGGGTTGGATCGACTATTAAAATTTGAAAATTTGAAAACCAATTAGTTGCACCACGACTCCGGAACAAATGTTTTGATATTAGTCAACTCTCTCTCTCTCTCTATATATATATATATATGAGGAGAGATCAAGTTACAACAAAAGTTCCATATGCATGCATGTGTTCCTAGGGACTTCAAAAGTTCCATATGCATGCATGTTGGTTGTTTCTCATACTCCTAAAGCATCAATTATCACAAAAGCAATGATGAAATAGAACTAATAATTATACTCGGTGTAAGATAACAAGAAACTGTAGCCCTGGAAACTGACAGTATATCGAAAAGACAAGGACAAAACTACAAAATTTAGATAGGAATGGCTGGAAAATAAAATGTAAATAAAGTTGTGGGAGATGGGCTTGAACTCGAGATCTCCCACAACTCAATGAGCATCTTTAACCACTAGACTATAAGTAAATATTTGTCATTTAATGAGGGGCTAAACTATATAAAAACTTAAGAAAACAGAAAATCTAATTAAAATTTTATATACATAACTAAAAAATTTAGAATCATGAAATGGCTTAGCCACCTTTGAATTACACTAAGATCCGCCCCTGATAAAAGATCATATCTATATATACGAACTCAAAAGAATATTCATCACAAAAAGTGTCAGAACTAAGTGAGTTTCAGTGAGACCCCCCTGAATTTCCAGAAAATCCATTAAAGTAGTACATTAATTACAAATTAACGTGGCTGATATACTAATCATATTATGAATATTACTATATTATCATAATTCATTTGAACTTGTAGATATTTTAACGGGACAATTAATTAATAATTTTCTTTCACCATTCAATATACTTATAATAATTAATCAACCTACTACCTCTACCAGAGCTTCAGCGAAACTTCAACAAAGATGTTGTGGTGATGTTGTTGGTTCTCTCTCCTACCTCCTACCTCCTACCTTCTTCCTTCCTTCTTCCCCAGCCTCTCTCCTCCTCTATCTGCTCTTCTGAGACTACAGCCGGATACTGATACCAGTTCCTTTCGAGCTACTTTCGAAACTGGCTCTGATCTTGTGGTAAGTGATTGGCTCTGGTCATGTGCAGTTTGCATTCTTCAATTCATCACTTCCAGATCTGTGTGGCTTTAATTAGATGGTTATCTGTCAGCAAGAGCTACAATTTCGAAGCTTTCTTGGCTCGAATCCTCTCTTGCACTCATAAGCCACACTGTTCATGCACAATGGGCATATCATAGTTGTTTGCTTTAGTATTACCTATAACTGTGTTTTGTTCTTGATCTTAATTTGCCCGAAATTTTTATTAATAACATTTAAAAAAAAATAATAAACCAAATAACCATCGTTTTTTGACAATTATAAATCTAGCACGGCCGCAGAACACCGGAGCGGACCAATTTGGGGGCCGCCGCAGAATGCCGGAGCGGACCCCCATATGGGTCCGCACTATGCCAGAGCAGACCCTATTCTTTATATCCCAAAAATGACAGCGAAATTTCATTCCACACTCTCACACCTTCTCTCTCCTGAGTTAGCTCTCTGATCTGTAAGTTTTTTCTCTCTTCTTTTCAATTTTTTATTTTTATTTCAGTAGATTAATAATTAAATTAGAATAATTAATTTAGAATAATTAAATTAGAATAATAATTAATTGAAATAATTAATTAGAATAATTAAATTAGTTAATTTTTAATTGTAGGTTTCTTCTGTATTGGATTGAAAAAATAGCTCTTATGGTATCTATATACACTGGTGGGGATGTTTTAACAGGTCCTAATGGGGTTTACTATAGTATTGGACCTGTTACTGTGATCCCGGTATTGCCGGGTACTGATTATTTGGGACTTAAATCAAGTATATGTCAGAATTTGGGGTTGGATCAGGGTCAGTATGACCTTAAAATTGATGCCAAAATTAGCATGCCGACTAGTTCATCACAAACCTGGTTCCAACTATTTTCAATTCAAAATGAGGGAGTCTGACATATATTGTACAACCAAACCATGAGTTTTTCTGGGGGTGCTGTTGAGGCATTTTTGTCGGCCTTGTTATTTTGGTATAGACCGGCGCGAACGTCTCTGCAGATACACTCCCTCCCTCGAATAGGTAAAGGGGAAGAAGCTTATTGTTTGATTGTGGGGATTCTTTTTCTTCCGACAGGCGCAAGCCCCTGCCGTTAATTACCCTGGATAGTACCCAGGAACCTCCGATTAAGGGGCTAGACGAAATGACATGTTTAGGGTAGGGTATCTGAAGTGCAATCAAGAAGAGAGGGCGATACTGAATCAGAGGGGTAGTACTGATTCAACCCTCAAGGGGCATACTAACAGTGTATGCCTAGTATTTACTAGGGCTTTTGTTTAATTTGGAGTTGCCTATTACATGCAAGGGCTTTAGCTGGTTTGAGGGTGCCTAGGGTTTTCTAGGGCTTTTGTTTGGGGTGCCTGTTTCATGCAAGGGCTTTAGCTGAACATATATGTTATGGGCGACACCGGACTACGTGAGTGGGTGCCTAGAACACTTCGACAGCCTACGGGTCGGACTGGCGCAGAGGGTTTAGACAAGAGCGTATCATATGCCCGTGGTGTCCGTAGGGTTTTCCTTCCCTTGGGGTGCCTATTACATGCAAGGGCTTTAGCTGAACTTATGTATTTGTTGGAGTGGCATGGGAGCCTTTGAATTTGGGTGGCGTAGAAGCCTTTAGTTTGAGGTGGCGTGAGAACCTTTGATTTGAGTTGGCGTGGGAGCCTTTGGTTTTGGTTGGCGTGGAAGCCTTTGTGTTTGGGCGGCGTGGAAGCCTTTGTATTTGGGCGACGTACAAGCCCTTTGGTTTAGGTTGGCATGGAAGCCTTTGGTTTGGGTGGCCTAGAAGCCTTTATTTGGGTTGGCGTGGAAGCCTTTGCTTTTGGTTGGCATGGAAACCTTTGATTTAGAGTGGCATGGAAACCTTTATTTTTTTGGTTGGTGTGAAAGCCTTTGGTTTTGAGTGGCGTGAAAGCCTTTATTTTGGGTTGGCGTGGAAGCCTTTGAGTTTGAGTGGTGTGGAAGCCTTTGAGTTTGAGTGGCGTGGAAGCCTTTGTTTTAAGGTGGCGTGGAAGCCTTTGGTTTGGGTTGGCGTGGAAGCCTTTATTTTGGGTTGGCATGAAAGCCTTTGGTTTTGATGGCGTGGAAGCCTTTATTTGGGTTGGCATGGAAGCCTTTGGTTTGACTTGAGTTTACTTGTGTTTGGTTTATGTTTTGGTTTGTTCAAGTATAAACTTGATCTTGCTTGAATTTGATTTGGTCTTGGTTTTATTTGGATTTCATTTAGGTTTGAGTTTGCTTGGGCTTGATGGTGATTTGGGTTTATTTGGATATGTTTAATTTATTTGGTATAGATTTTGTTTTTGTTTATTCGAATTTAGTGTAGGTTTTAGATTGGTTTTGGATTTGATTTAAGTGACGTAGAAGTCTTTGGTTTAAGGTGGCATGGAGGCCCTTGGGTTAGGTTGCAATGAAAATGCATAGGGTTTCTGGTATAGTTTCTGGGTAGGTATTGTGTGTCTTTCTCCAAACTCTAGGAATCTTCGACATGGGGCATAGATGTTGTTGAGTTGATGTTTTTCTCAGATTCATATTCAGGTTTAACATCTTTTATTTAGAGGTGACTTGTATTTGTGTGTGTATACGCATGTTGATGCCACCGAGGCGAGACTGTTTGGTTGCTATGGCTAGAAATCATATTTAGAATGGGGACTCTTCAAGTTTATTCGGTTATTTTGACCATTGGGAGACCGAACATCTGGGTCTATGGATTAGAATCATTTGTGGACTTGAATTTGGAGTCTTTATCTTTAGTGCGAGGTTTGGTGCATGACCTTCGGTTGATGTTTAGAGTATATTTCTCCAGTGGAAGGTCCGATTGGTGTGAAATTGGTTCTCAAAGGTTCACGACAGTGGAGTCGATGACTCTCGTGTCACATGTTTTGTCCAGTTCGGAATATATAATTTATGGTGAATCTAAGAAGCCGGGGTATGCCTGCTGTCTAGAATCAGCAGACCTTCGGGAACTCTTTTGACTAGATCTCTCTGTTGGAGAGCCCGATTGAGGTGAAACTAGCGCTCATGTCTTCATGACTGAGAGCGCTACAACTCTCGTGTGGACCATTAGTCCATATTTTGAATTGGTGATTTATGGTGGATTTTAGAAATCAGGGTACGGCTATTGTCTGGAGTCAGCTGACCTTGTGTACTGTTTTGGTCCAATCTCTCTACTGAAGAGTCTGATTGAGTTGAAACCAGAGCTCACATATACTTGACTGAGAGGGCTATATCTTTCATGTGGAATGTTTTGTCAGATTATGAATAGGTGATTTTTGGTAGATTTTTGAAGTCGTGACAGCCTTGCTGTTTTCTGCTTTTTAGAGACAGCCGACCTTTGTACACTGTTTTGGGCGTATTTTGCCGTTTGGATGTGCGATTAATGTGAAATTAGCGCTCACGGTTATGTAACTGAGGTCTCGACAACTTTCATGTCTTACATTATAAAATTCGGTGAGCAAGTTACCCGAACCTTATCTTCAATTCATGTTTCACTTTCTGAAACTTTCTTATTTCTTCCTCTTGTGTACAACTTTGTTTCTTTTAATGTTTTTGTCATTATTCCGTTCAATAATTTATTTCCTTTTACTTTGTTCAAGAGATAATTTCAGCAGCATTTTTGTCTCTATTTTGTATTTTTTTTAATTTTGTTTTCATGTTAAATCAAGAGGGAATTTCGACAGCATTTCTGCCTCATTCGCACTCGTCATTAGCATGATTGTGGCATCCTACGCGCACCGAGTGCTTCGGATCCTTTTTTTGTTGGCGCTCTACTCCACCGAGTGTTTCGAGCCCATTGAATCGCCCTACCGGCACCCTACACGCACCAAGTGCTTCGAGTCCGATAGTAGCGAGTGTTTGTGTGATGATTTTGCCCAACCGGCACCCTATCGCACCGAGTGCTTCAAGTCCGGAAGTGGCGGTGAATTATTTAGAATATTGTCGTGTGTGTGATTAGGCTTTGAGGTTCATTTGAGGAGTGCTGTTTGTGGTTGTAGTATTTGGGGTTTAGGATTTTCAGTATTTTGTGGTGGAAAGTTGTAACGTTTGTTTTGGCTTTGGATTGTTTGTGGAGTTTGCGGTTTTGGAAGGTATGCGCAACAGTCACTGTTTTGGCTATATTTCGCTGATGGTAATTCGGATTTGGGGAATTTTTGTGTCTATGGATTCATGACTCAGGGAACTACAACTTTCTTGTAGAACATCTTTTCAGATTTTGAACGCACGATTGTCAGTTTTCTGTGGAAGTGAGATGACTGGTCCAGCTCGGTTTCAGTTTTAGGCACGAACAGCAGTCACGGTTTTGGCCAGGTCTTGGCGCTCCGAACTCCGATTTGAGTGAATTCAGCGGCTATGTATTCTTGACTCAGATAACTACAACTTTTATGTAGAACATTTGTCCATATTATGGATGTGTATTTCTGTAGAAGCGTTTTAGTGAGGGGCACGAGTTGCTATTTGAACAGAATTTTGGTATAGTTTTTGAGGGGTGGGATGTTGTCTCCCTCTCCAAGCTCTAGGAGTTTTTTTCTTATAGATGGAGAAGGTGCCTTGGCTGCCAAGGGGTGCCTTGATGTGGCCTAGCTGTCCAAAAGTAATGGCATCGAGAGATCTTAGCCATGAATCACGCCATATTAATTTCAGCCCTTAAAAGCAGCACATTGATTGAGAATCAGTCATTCATCAGATCTTTTGGAAGTTATAAGTTCGTTTTCTGCACTTTTGTACAACATAAAAGTTGTAGGTCTTGGTCTCACCTTTCCAATGCATGTTCATTTGTCCAAATCGGAGTTGATATGACCGAGTTATGACCAATTTACTCCAGGTGATCCAGATTTCCAGAGCAAGCTGTAATTCGTACCTCATTTTGTACGAACCTTATGATCATGATCCGTCCAGATTTTTGGTTTCATTCCTTCATGAATGTTGTAGATGTCTTTGTCTAGGTTTCATATAAATTTAGATCAGCCAAATCGGAGTTAGGATGACCGATATATGGTCAGAATACTAACAGCTGTCGAGGCTGTCCAGCTCATGTTGATCTTGAGATACTAATTTTTATTTAATCATTCCACCATGATACACTAGGTTTCTGCCCATGCCCGAAACATAAATGTTGTGCATATTTTTATGAACTTTCTATAATAATTTATTTCATCTCAATTCAGCCCAATATGACAAACTTATGGCCTAAACACTGGTTGCTACCAAGGATGTCCTACAAGGATTGTCGAAAAAAATTATTTTTGCATCATTGTCTTGTTCATTTCTTTACCATGTTTTGCATCATGATTCTGAGAAAACTTCCAACATAACAATTGAACGGATCTTTGTCTCCTTTTCTCGGAATTTTACTTTGTTGAAATTGGACCCTATATAATCCATTTATGGTCAAAACAATGACAGGTGTCGGGGTAGTCCAAATCACAGAGATGCACATTTTGGGTTATGTTTGACTGCCATGGGCCCTTAATGCTAAGTTAAGTCCACCCCTGAATATTTTATGGTATCTTAAGTTTATTTTGACATGCCATGTTGGATGTTATATTTTATGTGTCGCATTTTTAGGGTAAAACAGGTGCATACAAGATAATTGACCTATATGTGGAGTTTACCAGAGCCCAGCGTTCGAACCCAGTTATGAGGTTAATCCAGGGTCGTAGTCAGGGTAACTCATCCGGCTCTAGTCCGTCCCCTGTCCAAATTGACCAACCGTCCAGTAGTCGGGCCCCAGTTCAGAGGGACCGACCCTCCCGTCGGGCCCCATCCCAGACTGACCAGCTTTCATCTAGTTGGACCGCTCATTGGGGTCAAACTTGTGATCCGGATGAAACCGATGAAGAAGTGGATCCGAAAATACTAGAGGCAGAGGAAAATTGGGGTCATATTGATCCTGAGGGTATGAGCGATCGTCTGACCAGGAAGATACCGGGCTTGTGCTCGGACTACCAAGGACTTTCAAGATGGATCGCGGGTTTCAGATAATAGATCGCGGGTTTAAGCACTCGATTCATGCTTTCAATGACACATCAGGGTTTATGAAAGCCAATTCGGGTTTGTTTGGAAGGAGGGCAGAGTATGAGAATGAATTGTCTGAGGGACAATCATATGACTCAAAAGAGGCAATGAAGAGCGCAATTGCCAGGTTTCACATCCTTTGCAACAAAGAGATAAGGAATACGCACAGTGACAGCACAAGAATTAGGTTCAAGTGCAAGACAGTTACTGTGGGTGGTACATACTCGCAAAGACCACCGGTTATGGAACACAATGGCGTGTCTCCAAGTGCCCAACACAACATTCATGCCACGCGGATGCGACAAGAACAGATCACGCCCAGTTGTCAGCTACTATGGTTGCCGAGTGTATATCCGCTCACATGAGGAAAATGTCGACTTGAGTATTCAAGCTGTCCGAATTGCTGTTGCTGAAAGGTACAACGGTCAGATACCGGCGTACAACAAACTGTGGCATGGCCGTGAGTTGGCAATAGCCCGTCAATTTGGTAGTTGGGAGGGGTCATACTCTCTTGTAGTTCTATTGTTGGAGGCAATCAAACGAAGCAACCCAGGTTATGACGATTGCGCGTTGGCTTTTTCATAGTTGGGAGGGGTCATCCCGTTGGCTTTCAAACGAAGCAACCCAAGTTGGGAGGGGTCATCCCGTTGGCTTTTTCACTAGTAGAATCAGAGAGTTATGACAATTGCGCGTGGTTCATGAAATGGTTGCGCCGTAATGTAATCCGCTCCAGATTCATGTGTGTCATCACTGATAGGGGAAAGGGTATCAAGAAGGTGTTCAGACAAGATGATATGGGGTGGAACGAGGAGGATGAGGATCAATGTATTCACCGTCTTTGTGCTACTCACATAGCCGAGAACATGAAGAAGAACGGTTGCAGTGATAAGGCAATCCGTTTTTTTAGAATATGTGTGGCTAAGAGGAAGATGAGGAGATACGAGCAAGGAATGCAAGCAATGGGGCAGGCATGTGACATTGCCCTCAATTGGCTGGACGGTGTGGGTAAATATTTGGATCAAGATGAGAACGAGTGCCCCAAACCATGGAAGATATTCCAAGCAGATGAGAACGAGTGCCCCAAACCATGGAAGATATTCCAAGCACTGGACGGTGGTTACCGTTGGGGCATCATGACTACAAACGGGTCCGAGTTGCTTAATAATGTCTTCAGGTCCTCTCGTAAGTTACCGGTTGCAGCAATAATTGAAGACACAATTTACAAATGCATGACATGATTTGCGTAAAGGAGGGCCAAAGCGGAATGGGAAGTCAGTCAAGGTCAACAATTCTCGTGTCGTGTGCATCAGGTACTTTTATTTGTAGTTCTTTCTTCATAATTTTTAATGATCTTTGTTAAAAAAATATGACTTCCTCATTATTTTTTAATTTTTCGTAGCTGATCAACAAACGGTTCGAGAGGTCCGATAAAATGAAGACACTGGGGGGCTTTGGAAACAACAACGAGTTCGAGGTAAGCTCCACACAGGAGAGAGTTCACGTTTTCATACCTGACGATTCTGGTCGGTTTACCAAGGCCAATTACAAATACACGGTGATAATCGGGGATGATCACACGGTAACTTGCACGTGCCAGAAGCCTCAATTGGAGAGAATACCGTGCTCTCATGTTCTGTCTGTGTGTCGTCTCCGAGGCATCGACCCTGGCGTCTTTGTAAGTCACTACTATCACATCCATACACTGATCAACACATGGAGCGCTCAATGGCATGTGTATAGAAATCAGTCGGAATGGCCTCAACACAATGGCCCGGTCCTTGTTCCAGAGGATAAAAATATTTCTATGGGCAGAAGATAGCACAACCGTATTCCGATGTGGATGGACATTCTAAACAATAGGAGAAGAGGACACCAAGCCGGCTGAGATACACAAGAAAGACAAAACAGAGCTGCTCGAGCTGCACGAGATTGAGAGTTAATGTTGTTTTTTTAATTGTATTAGTAAAAATGTTGTTTATTTTCGATTAATTAGACGTATTTGTAATTTCCGATAACATTAGCATTGTTCTATTGTATGCTTCTTTATATGGCTCCTTGTTCTATTGCAATGTTACTTTTGATCAAACAAACGACGAACAACAATTTCAGATTAAACGACATTTCAAATAGAAGTAATTACACACAACTTTCAGTACAAACTTTACATTTTTGATAAAAATTTCTAAAACAAAATCATAATAAAAAACACATTCAGATTAAAAAAAAAAACAGGGGCCGCTCCGGCATAGTGCGGCCCCATATGGGGGTCCGCTCCGGCATTCTGCGGCAGCCCCCAAATGGGTCCGCTCCGGTGTTCTGCGGCCGTGTTAGATTTATAATTGTCAGAAAACGATGGTTATTTGATTTATTATTTTTTTTTAAATGTTATTAATAAAAATTTCGGCTTAATTTGCTATTGGTATGTACAACTTCGGCTGTAATCTTTTTCTATGAATAATATAATGCTTACGGGCTTTTACCAAAAAAAAAAAAAAACACTCAACGAATAATAAAGAATTCCAACATAAATAATACATGACATGTTTTAGTATTCAATCTTTGTATTTATATTATGGAAATTGCTAATATGCTATGCATAGCATAGAGGCCTCCGTGCTACGGCTCAATATTTGAGTTTTCAAAATCCTAACGGTCGATTCGAACCGTTCAACATGATTTTCATATGAATATGTACTTGCAAACCAAATTTTACATTTTTTAGAATTTTTGTACTATTTTTTTAGATAGGTAGAAAATCATCGAGGCTGCACCAAAGCTATGCTCAGGTAAATCTGAAAATTTTGTACCATTTAAATCAAGTGTTTAATATGGCCCACGCGATTTTAAATGAGATGTGAAATCAGAAAAAAAATAACAATTTAAAAGTGACCATTCACCTAACTTTCTTTCCCCATTAATTTAAGTTCCTTGTCAAATTTTCTTTTTCTTTTTGTTCATAGGACAATTCTTTTAATTATTATTAATTTAATTCAATCGAGTTCTAGTATTACAACGGAACTCCCAGATAATATACTCATTTGTAACCAGGTGCATATATGGTACATTTTTTATTTAATAAAAAAGCAGATAGTGTATATGTAAGAAAATTATATATTAGGCCAATAACTCAAAAAGAAAAGAAAAAGAAAAAAAAAGAAAAAAGGAGAACAAAACTAATTGGAGTATAGCTTTCTATCTAAAACTTTATATTCTCCTATTAAATGTTTCTTTGAGATGAATAGATCATGTGAACTTTTTATCTCTTTCAGGAGGGAAATGTTTGTCAGATTAAAAATATCTTGTCTTCTTAATGCTATTACTTGACAAGTGATTCATTAA
Organism: Carex myosuroides; assembly: GCA_028015225.1. Lineage (NCBI taxonomy): Eukaryota > Viridiplantae > Streptophyta > Magnoliopsida > Poales > Cyperaceae > Carex > Carex myosuroides. The sequence goes on along the minus strand of CM051485.1, from coordinate 1,714,545 downwards.
AATATCTTATCTTCTTAATGCTATTACTTACTTGATGCATGCACTTTGACGTAATTGAATCAGAGCAATCGTTAATTTAAAAAAATTGATCAGGCCTTGCATAATTAATCTCTATATAATAAGATTCATCTCCCCCTAAGTGCAAGCCTACGGGCAGATTTGGCAAAAAAAAAAAAAAAAAAAAACTCCCTAAGTGCACCAAGAAATTAAAATTTAACACTCCAAATATAATATGAATGCGTAGCATAGTGATATAATGTGTTATTTTAAATATGTGGATGTGTGTTTTGAAAAAAAAAAACTAAAAATTAAATATTTGGAGAATTTAAGTTAAAATAAGAAAATATATTAAGATAGTAGTATAATTTCAAATTTATTAAATGATTGATATCATAACGTACAACATTATTATATGCCTAACAAGACAGGAATTTATATAAAAAAAGAGAGTATATATGTTATTGAACATGCAGTTGTCTGCGTCGTATCATGCATGCAAGTTGTTTCTAGAGTACAACTTAATTATCATAATATATAATGATGAGGGATCCACTTACAATATTTGTAAGTTATAACATCTTATAACAATTCGGTTTTGTAATTTTCAAAATCCAAACAGTCGATCCAAACGATTCAGCATGATCTCTATATTAAAATGTGCTTGGAGATTAAATTTTACATTTTTTTTGAATTTTTTTTACTATTTATTAAGTATTTGACAAAACTGCTGTTTTTCAGTGGTTCAGAATCGTCTAAAAACAACAGTTTTGTAAAATACTTAATAAATAGTAAATTAAAAAATATAAAATTTGATCTCCAAACATATTAAATTACCATAAAAATTGTCATAAAAATTGTCATAAAAATCTGATGCAAAGTAAAAATCATATATAATCAATTAAATTACCAAATATCTAGCTTACATTGATAAGTCTAGCTTGTCATCAATGACCAAATATTTTTCAAATTTTCATTAAATTTAGCGTCTATAATTTAGATTTTTTAATATAAAGTTTTAACGTGGTTTTTTTGTGATTATCAAATAAGTAAAATATGATATGAAATATACTAAACGGGAGGGGATTTATTGACAATGTATTATTGGACACTTTGATAATGATAAAAGAAAAAGAGAAATATTCTGGTCCCGAGTCAATCTCTCAATCTATTCTCCAAGCTCACGTTTATTTTTTGAACTTACCTTATTTCTCTCTTGTAAAAAAAAATATTCTTTCTTTTTCTCAATACTACTTTTCTGTGTTAACGTTTTCTTTTTCCTTCATTCAATCTTACTAATATTTTTAATAATCTGTTTGTAATCTTGCAAATTTAAAACTACGAATGTTTTGCACTAGATTTTCTCTTTCAAATTAGATTCATATTGATGACGCCAAATTATATAGCGAAAATCAATATCTTTTCATCCGAAAATGACGAAAAGCGAAACCATTTTCCTGATTTATTTACCGCAAACGTGTTTTTGAGTCATTTTGGTAGGTTTTGGAGAAAGTTGCGTATTTAGGCCGAAAACAGAACAAAAATGTCATATTTAAACGATTTTTGAAAAGACGAATAGGACATCACATGGAGCATGCAATACCTCACACGAAGTGCACAACATGCGAAATGGAGAAAATACAAGAAAATCCGATAAGTTAAAAAACCCTATGGCCTCCTCAATGCCACATGCGGCATACACAGAGGCCGCACGATCCGTGGACTGGTATAATTGGGCTTTTCTAATGGGCCTTCTAGAAGCTACACCTTTTCTGATGGGCCTTCTAGAAGCTACACCTTTTCTGATGGGCCTTCTAGAAGACACGCTTTTCTGAAGAGCCACGCTACTTTTAGACGATTCCAGATAGATCATGGTTCAGTCTATTATATACCAATGACCTCCACATACCAATAGGTGTTTAGTCATTGCATCATTGTGTGAGAAGAATAATGCGTGTAAGTACTAACACTTCGGCTAACGAGGTTTGACAGTGGTTCAAAGACTAGGGTTAGAACCCAGTGGGCTCCCTTAGCAGGATAATATAGAAAACATCTTAGACTAGGTTTTTTGTTCCTCTACAGACATATTAGATTTAGTTGGAACAACATTAGAACACCTAGATTAGGTGGGGTCTTTGGGATATTTTAACTACCGGGTAGTATAGGGAAATAATATAATTTTGTACCTAAAACACTTTAGTCTTGGTTGCTCAAAAGTCAATCGTATAAACAAATCACATAAACAAACACCTAGTACGCCGTGCGGGTGAATGATTTCATGATGCGTTAAGGTGGTAAAAATTAAATTTTTTGACCCTTTGACAAGCATCTACGGACCTACTTTATTATGCAATTCTATTCAAATAATTCATATGCATGAATAATTATCTACTCATTCATTCATCACAAATCTATTTACTAAAGGAGATTGGATATATCTCTACCAAATGTCAATTTGGTAAATAGAGAGAAGTCGTATTTTCTTCTAAGTCTCTTAGATACCTTCGTTTATCGAAATGGCCTCCTAGTGTTCATCTTGAACTAAACAAGGATTATAAAGATCTTGCTAGAGGTCTTAATTTAATCTAAGCTTAGAACCTAGTTAATAACCCTTTCTTGTCATTCTAATAATCCTTCATTAGAGAGACTAATAATATGAGAGGAAGAGGGGGCGGCGACTAGGAGAGAGAGGAAGAGAAGGAAATATTTTTCAGAAAATTTGTCTAATGAGAAACTTCTCTACCTCTCCTTATATACAAATATACTATGGTTTCAATTGTGTAACCTTCGTATATAGTATAATTCTCCTTAATTAAAAGAGTCAAACCCTAGTCGCTGCTACAGTACACGCTACAGTAACTGATACAGTACCATCTTCAACTCATACTAATTTTGGGCTTTAATAAACTTATGTTATAACAATGTTCTACACATTATTATATTTATGTGTCATGTATATTATACTATATAATGTGCACCATATTATACCAAATAATATATATGCACATTTCTCATAAATTTATTTTCGTTCTAAGCAGTCATGATATTTAACATTTTATCACATGTATTTTATTTCACACCATATAAAACAAAATACATCATATAAATAAAATATCCTTCTTGTTTCTTGTTCAGTTGGTGTGACCTATATGAAGGATCTATGTTATGTTACCATAAACTATAAGCGGTATTCTAGCTATACATTATAGTATCCAAATAATATAGATGTAAAGTATCTTTTTACAATACACGATCCTTTAAAGTAACGCTACAAATACCATTATTTGTGTCTATTTCTTGCCACATAATATTATGAATAATATACAAAGTAGGACTGTATTATCTTTGTATTATATTCGTTTCTTGGTCTCTTAAGTAAATTATTAATATATATAACTGCACCTCAGTTATATTGCATGCATTATAATTCTACTTTACCAAGGAGTCCATAAAATATCATTACTCATTATAAATGAGGGATAATAATACTATTGACATATGACTTTCTCCCGCACAAGTTATATACAAGGAACTAATATTTTTATCACCACTACTAATAATTAGCTTTTAATATTAATTACATTATATACTTCTCATGTGAAAAAGATCTCATATCAAAGAATTCTGAGACACAATGAAAACATTAATGACACTAACATAATCCATATCATGATTTCATTCGTTAGGCTGTTCAATATTTGAAACCTTTCATATACTCATGTTATTAAATGATAAGCCTTTATCAACATTTATAGAACTACAATGTACTTTAATCAACATGACAAACTTATCATAGTATATTAGTGTTCCATGCTAATTACCAACTTTGAGAACATTTTAGAGATTTATATTTGTCATCATATAGAGTTCTATGGTTCAAGACCAAGAGCATCTTCTTAAACACTTCTAAAGATAAACATAAAAATCATGGAACAAAATGCATATAACATCCAATTCATAAACATAACATGTAAAAGTAATCAACATAAGATAACTTTTAGAACACAAAACTAACAGTGGGTAGTGACAGTACCACATACGGGGTAATTGTGGGGGTAGTTTATACCGTATGCAGCAGTGACAGTACCGCATGCGGCATAGATAAACTCAAAACTTATATTTTGCATGATTAAGAGGACATGAAACCTGAACCCTAGAGGCTCTATATCTACTGTTTAACTCTTTATAGCTATAATACCTTGATTTCAAAAATCCGATAACCTAAACTAGTAAAAAATGTTTAAAATCTAGTACATTATCCCTTTGGATCGATACCGTAATAATACTACACGGTAGGATCATACGCTTGTGATTTGAACGTAAGTTGAAATTAGAGTTTATAAATATTTAAAAGTTGTAGTTCAATTTCACATATTGAAATATTTTTTTTATTATATTTGTTTCCTCTGTTTTTTCTTTTTCTTTTCTTGATATGTTATATATAAAAACTTAATATGATAGGTATAAACCTTGAAAGTTTAAGTATTCATACCTAAAAACTTAAATATAAGACTTAAAAGTATATAGGTATAACTACTTGATATGCTAGATATAAAGATTTGATATGCTAAATATAATTAAAGACTTGCACTTAGAGAGGGAAAAACGTGCCGTGCCGTGCCGTGCCGTGACTAACACGCCGTGACTTTGGTCTCGTGCCGTGCCGTGCCGTGACCAAGTTAATTTTTCACGTGTCGTGCCGTGCCGTGACTAAAATGTCAAGGGGTGGTCACGGCACGCGAATGGTCACGCCACGTGAGTCACGCCGTGCCTAAACGTGCCGTGACCCGCGTGACTCGCGTGACCATTTATTCATACTTTAAATTAATTTATTCAAGATTCACCATTAAATCAATATCTAATGGTCCTAATTACACGTGACTCGCGTGATTACGTGTCGTGCCGTGCCGTGACTAAATTTTTCACGTGCCGTGCCGTGCTGTGCCAAAGTTTCAAAAGATGGTCACGGCACGCGAATGGTCACGGCACGGGACACGCGAGTCACGGCACGCGAATGACACGCGTGCCGTGCCGTTCCGTGCCGTTACCGTGCCGTTCCGTGACGGAGCCGGCTCCGGCGTGCCATTTTTCCCACTCTACTTGCACTTTAACCATTTAAAAGATTTGATATGCTATATATAATGGTTTGATATGCTTGATATAAAAACTTGATATGTCAGATTTATAGTCTTATTGTTGTTAATAACAATTTAAATCAATGATTTTTTAATATTACACTAGCTAGTCTTATCTTTGATACATAACATATAAGGAAAATTTCAATTCAAATTAAAGTCCAACTTGTGCCAACTGTCCATTCTTCATAAAAAGTTAACATAATATTGAAGTGGTCAAAACATGAAATGCCTAAATTTTCAGACTTCCATCATATTTATTTTTATTGCTTAATAGCATAAAATTTAAAACTAAAATAGAAATGAAACTGTTAAATGTGATCTAATCTATTTTTTACATACCATTATATATTTCAATAATTCAACGTTATTTTGATGATAAGTTGTTGAATAATATATAACTTACACAGCATTCCTAAATTGTCCACATAAAAATATTCACAGAAGTTAATTCGGATGATAATCAAAACGAAAAAAATATCATAATTTTTATATTTTAATTAAAAGTAATAATATAAAACATATTTAATTAACGGATTTAATTTGATATTCGAAATTTGGATTTTAATTAATTACGGCGTAACTAGATCTCTCTTTTGTCTTGAATATATACTTGTATAATTACACTCTTAACCTAGGACTATATATATATGGAGTTGGCTACGGTGCTACGTGTAGCATGGAGGGCCTCCGTGCTACAGCTTAATATTTGAGTTTTCAAAATTCTAACGGTCGATTCGAACCGTTCAACATGATCTTCATATGAATATGTACTTGCAAACCAAATTTTACATTTTTTAGAATTTTTTTACTATTTTTTTAGATAGGTAGAAAATCACTTGATCTGAATGGTACATAATTTTCAGATCAAGTGATTTTCTACCTATCTAAAAAAATAGTGAAAAAATTCTAAAAAAATGTAAAATTTAATTTGCAAGTACATATTAATATGGAAATCATGTTGAACGGTTCGGATCGACCGCTAGAATTTTGAAAACTCAAATATTAAACCACAGCACGGATGGATGGTGATACTTTTCCAAATTAGCAATTTCCCATATATGAAACACCTTTTCCAAATTCCAATGCCAATTTACACGTGGCATAACCTCAACCACCATATCAATATGGATATATGGGTACATACATGTCATATGGATATATCGTCTCTCCAACTTTTAGGCTTTTTCTTTGTAGAGCACTATTGCTGACTTGCCTACATGCTGTCGACCCGTGTTTCTGGATTCTGCTTTTTCAAAAATTAACACCATTGACGCCGACAATATGTCGATAACTCCTCGTGCATTATTAAATGAATCAGTTGTATATATACTGGTATATTATTGTAAATGATCACTGATGTGTTCGTCACTAGCTAGCTAGCTGGCCCTCAAAAGTACATCGATTCAGTTGTATGGTAATTTGTGTGTTGGTTTTTGCTTTCTCATCTTTTATTTATTATGAATTTAGGATCAAGTATTGTCCTTTTTCTTTATGATTGTGTAGTGTATATCTATTTTGTATATTGTTTGCTATTCTATTAGCAAAAGTTCTTCATATTCTTACTCGTCTGAAGTTTCAATCCAAAAATATAATTATATAACATTTCATATATAACATACCATAAGAACTTTTGCTAATTAGATACTTCCATCGAGCTTGAGGCATTATATATATTCAAGTAAAATAAATGCCCTAGGGATAATTATCAACTCAAATTTAATGAGTAAAGTTGTACTTTTAAGACATGAGCAACAAATTAATTAAAAGTAAAATATAGAACAAAAAGGAGATATTGATTTATGTAACTTGTTCCTTTATCTCCGCTCGAGGAGATAATTATAAAGACAAGAGAGAGGGGAGGGTATCGCTATGTTGAGGTGAAGACTAGAAGGGGTGGGAGGAGCGGAATAGAGAGTGTGGAGGAGGGAGGAGAGACGGCGACTGCTAGCCAGAGTTAGGATTTGCTCTGTCTCGTTTTTTTTGGCTTGAAAGAGAAGAGCAGGAACAGTACGATTAGGGGTGTCAATGGGTACGATACGGATAGGGTGGAAGCATTTTCATACCCATATCCACTAAGAATTAATCTTACCCATATCATATCCTTACCCATTAAGAATTGATCTTACCTTACACATACCTGTTAAAATTATCGGGTAACGAAACGGTAGCGGTTGGATAATAGTAGTAATATAATAATTAATTTTATTATGTTTTACATATAGAACATCAAAACTCATTGTTTCACACATATGCAATCACATTACTAATAAAAATATTTAAAAATAAATGTATAATCAATTCCAACTAAATTATTTTTTATAAAGCAAGAGAATTTGAAAACACAAATATATTTTCAGACAAATTTAATTATTTAACTAAATTACAAACATGCAATAAAAATAATATGTTTCACAATTTTCTTATAGAAAAAACATACACTAAATAACAAATGTACATCACTAAATATTGCTCAAATCTTATATTATATGAAATATTACAAAAAATAAATTTTACCATTACTAATTATTGCTCAAACATTATCATATAATTTTATTTTATATAATTACCCTATAGAGTAACGGGTACGAATAGCCTTTATCCATACTCATACCCGATAAGCTAACGAAAAAAAAATCTTACCCATACTCGTTAAGGTATGAGTAAAGTAAACGGTTAAAAGGGTATCATTGACACTCCTAGGTACGATCAAAATAAAGAAAAATTATTCCTTCTAGCTACTAATGCACTTTGTTTGATATATACTCTATGGTCAGAGTTCTTTTTCTTTGGTTCAATCAGACCTCTGAATATATAAATTAAAGCTTATATTTAATTCATAGAATTAAAGCATTTCGCAACGTTAAGTTAATCATTAATTTCTTAATTAAGACCAGTAATTCAAAAACTCAATTGCAACAGTCTAGGTGCTCAAAGCTTTAATTATACATTACGCCACATTTTGTAATATATAAACTATCAAATTTTTGCAGAGCTGTTGATATATAATTTAGATGGAGAGAGAGGAAATTAACCAAGAGAGACAATAATCAAATATTTTGTTTTCTACATGATCTGATTATAATTAATTAAGTTTATAAATAGAGTTTGATCGATGTAATTAATTTTATAAGAAAAACTGAACTAATTAGAAATCTTAATTAAAATCTTAAAAATTGCTAAGCATATATGCATCATCTGAATTGACTTTAGAGTTTCTAGATACATAACATAAACCTACACATGCAGAACCCCATTTCTTTGATGCATGTGGGCGAAGAGGTGTCATTCAATCAAAAGTAGAAATAAAAGATCGCCTTATCCTTCCGGGGCTGGGGCTCCAGGCTCCAAGCAGGTAGAGGTAGTGTTGAACTGCCTTTTCTTTTTTTTCAATTACAGGTCCAAAAGAGTCCAAGCATCCCATGTGTTGTTATCTTTTATTTTGAGCCTTTTTGAAAGTTATACCAATTCTTTCCATTATCCCGTAAGTCCTGTCCCTTCTTCCCTTCTTCCCTTCTTTTAATTCCTAGCCTAAACAGCAATTAATTAGTAATTAAACTAGTGATCTATGGTCTAGAAAAATGATGAAGGATATGAATGCAATTCCGATTTTGATTTGCTTGATACATGCATGCATATATATCATTATATCATAGTGCCGAATGTCAAATCGTTGACCCTCTCCTGTTTCTCATGAAAACTGGACAAATCCAGTCCTTTAACTACCGCCTTGCTGTTTTAAATCGGATGAGACCACCAAATCTGAAGTCAATTTATAAGAAGATATTTATGTACAGAAATAATTATTGACAATTGCAATGATTGATAGAATAATTAATAAAATTAAAAGAAAGTAGAATTATAAATATATTCTTCATAATTTAGATATATTGAGTATTATATTTGATGCAGTTTGAAACTTACGTTGTCAATAAAACAGGTTATGTTAAATTTTAATATTACTTGACTGATGACTGATCACTTTTCAAATTGCACGAAATTTAATATATAATATATTTAAATTATAATAAATATATATAATTTTACTTTTTATACTGATATCTATTTAATAAATTATTATATTTGTTAAATAAATTTATTGTATGCTTATAAGATTTCAACTTATAAGTATTATACAAGTAGCTTTACATGCACGATCTTCATCCTAGATGGAGAACAAACGACTGAACCAACCAGTTTCTGACGAAATGGAGAGGATAGAAAAAAAAGTGAGACTTATTTTTCTATTTGTGGCAGAAAGTTCATTTCTTTGGTCCCTGCAATCTAATTGGGCCCTTGATTATATTTTGAAATAGGATTGCTCATCTTTTTTGGAGTCGTAGGGCTTAAACACTTGTCATGTTTGTCTTTCCAGTATAAACATATTAATGTTTTTTTTTTCTTTTTACCTCAAATATTGAAACAATAATAATTCAGAATATTCATGATGGGACCGTAATTTTAATATAAGGAGACTGAATTTGATAAGACATACAAAATTTAGCAAGATATATTTACAATAAAGAAAAACAATTGTTATTGTAAATTTCAATTTTAATTTATCAAGAAAAAAAATTCAGAATTTCAATTTTGGGAATGACAGTAAATATAAAATAGAATAAAATGTATATTTTGAATCATAGGAAGATTCCGGTCCCCAAACAGTCGATCTGAACTGCTCAATATGATCTTCATATTAAAATGTGCTTGGATACAAAATTTTATATTTTTTGAAATTTTTTTACTGTTTTTTAAGATAGGTACAAAATCACTGTTTTTAGAAGATTATTAACCATTCAGAAATAATGATTTGTACCTCTTTAACAATTAGTAAAAAAAATTCTAAAAATTGTAAAATTTGTTATCCAAGCACATTTTAGTATGAAGATCATGTTGAACGGCTTAGATCAATTATTTAGACTTTAAAAATAGAGATAATGATGTTGGAGCATAATGTGGCACAAAAATAATGATGCATTTTAACCCTACTCATCAAATTTTCAGACCTACTTTAACATCAATATAAGTATATAACATTTGAATATGTTATTATAAAGATTGGTCATCAACTTGAAAAGAAAATGCAGCATACACCGATACACGCGGAATGAACTCTGCTGTTATTCTAATATAAAAACAAGATCATGCCTTTTCGATTCCAACCATTCAAAATTTTTCATTCGCGTATCTCGATAAAGAATTTTTTTTATGCACGAATCTCAATAAATTTGATAGTTGGAATCAGAAAAGTAAAATCCTGCTTTTCTATTAGAATAACAGCAGAGTTGTATCCTATACACGCTACTTGTACTAACACTTATCAAAAGAATATTAATTACTGACATGAGTTGGTAGCCACGTAGAGAGTCAATCCCAATTAAAGCAAGGATGCAGCGCCTATTGATGCATAGCAAGCGTTACTTTCATCTTCTAAAATATATTTTTGAACAAAGCAAAGAAGGGATGCTGATCGAAATTAGTCTTTTCAGCATGAAGGCGACACGTGTCTCCAATCCCCCACGATCTCTACGTTACTTAGTGATTAAGCTCCAAATTACAGGTGGCACATCAGAAAACCCTGCTTTAATTCTCTCCAGTCCCCCGTCCCCACCCAAATCTCTATGCGGATCGGATCGGCCGTTCCTTTACTAGGAATTTCTTCGTTTTTTTTAATAAAAAAAAATAATTCTCCATAATTAATTCTTTCTTGAGAATTATATGCAATAAATGTATTAGTCACGCATTTCATGATTAACTTATGAAATTTGAAGTTAGTGCACATTCTCTCTCTCTTTTTTTTTTTTCATCTAAATAGAGGAACTTACAATAGAGGTGAAAATGGAGCAAATGCGGAGCTGTAAAATCATATTCATATTTCTTTTTAATTTTTTAGATAAGAATACGAATTGTATATCAGCCGGATACAGATATGGATACGGATCGGATCGGATATTTATTAAAATAATATTAAAAATTAAGTTCATAATATTTATCTAATTTTAATAGTGAATAACAATATTTTTTCATAATGTATATTAAAATATATAATATATATATCTACTATTTGAATACGGATAATTAAAACATAAAATCATATTAGTATCCATATCTAATTTTTCGAATACGGATCGGATATTATCCATACCGTTTTCACCCCTAACTTACATCCCATGAAAAATCCGATTTTTTTATGAAAAAAATAAATTAATTAAATACAAGATATACAACATTATAAATTTGAATAAAGAGCATGGATGATGGAAGTGTCAGTGTTGCACTGCCAATCTTTTCACCATAGACGTCGGCAATTAATGTTAGTGCTGTTGTTTTTGTTTTACAATCCTATATATATTCTCTTTTTAGTGTATCAAATGCAATTTTAAAGTGATGGATAGTGATATTGAAAATACCAGCATTGTTATTTTTAAGTTGGATGTTGACACTATCAGTATCTTTATTATTTCTATAAATTTAATTTCTACGGTATATTATGCTAAACATTTAATTTATAAGGATTATTTAAATATTTTTGTTTCTGTGTCTCTGTCATGTTTCTACTTTAAATATTTCTAATAACAAAAAATTTAAAAATTATACGTCAAAAAAATATATTAGATACATACACATAAAAAATTATTATTTTACAGTTTTATTTAATATAATCAATGAGTTAAAAAATTAACGTTCAAAATTCATCCATACCAACGTATTTTTACAAGTTGTTGATATTGATTAAAACAAAATCGAAATGTCATAATTTTTATATATATGTATTAAGAAAATAATACATTAAAATTTATTATGATATATTTGAATTTTAAATTGTAAATTGTAAATTATTAACAGTTAAAAAAAACGACATAATAAATGCTTAAACCTTTATAATTTGTTAATCAGAAAACGACAGAATATATGCATTAAGAGAAATCACCAATGGGATACCTTCCTCGTCGAATCTTCTGATAGGATCTCTCCTCGATAACCAGAGTAAGCTAACGATATAGCACCCGCTTCCAGCCACGTCATCACCACTAAATACCCTCCGGGTCCCACCCGACACCCCTTCTCCAACTATAAATGCCCCTCCTTTCCACTTCATTCTTCCCTTTTCCCCGATTTCTAAGTTTAACAATCTAATTAATAGCATTCAAACCAGTATCCATGCTGTCCTTTCAACAAACTATACCGCTCAATTCCCCTTTGCTAGAACAAGAACCCATTTTCGGGTTCGGGTACACCCCCTGGTCATCAGCACCCGATCCATATGATACCAGTAATGACAATACCGAACAAGAGAACGCTCAAACCCTTGAAGAATCAAGGCGGCTACGGCGCATGAAATCAAACCGCGAGTCAGCACGCAGGTCACGAATGCGTAAGCGGATCCATTTGGAGGAATTAAAGATCCAATTCGACCAGCTTCAAGCCCAGAACTGTTATCTAAGAAGCCAGCTTGGATCCGTTTTGAACCGGTACAGCTTGATTCGGCATGAGAACAGAAGGTTACAAATCGAGGCGGCGTTGTTTAAGAGAAGGCTTGACGAGGCACAGGCCTTGATATTACTTAGTAGACGATTGGGCCGTGTTAGTGGGCTGCAGAATTTTCATGCGTTTGGCAACCAGGGCCCAGCGAGCGCTCTCGCTTCTCTAATTGCGTAGAGTTAATTTGACTTGTGAGCTATGGAAGGCAGGAAGGGAGGTTTGTAAATATAAAAAATATATTAATGATGATGTTGATTGAAAATTACCTGGAATTTTTGCCAACACTGTTACACGTGACAAGGTCTTCATGTTCACACCCAATTAAAATTTATCTTATTATTTTATTTTTGTTTTCTTTGTTTAATTGCAGTAACGTAAACCAAACCAATTGAATATATAATTCGATCAACCCAAATACAAATTGGAAAAAAATAGACTAAGGGTCTGTTCGGCTCTAACAAAGGAATGGATATGGGTGTAGGATAAAAAAAAATTGAATTAAATTTTACTATTGCCGTGGGAAAAAAAAAATTCACTCTGAGTGAATTTTTTTTTTCCCACGGCAATAGTGGGGCGCCGAACATGCCTTAAATTTTAATTTAGTGAATCAAGGGCCTGTTCGGCCTATAGGCGGGAACGGAAACAGGAATGGGTTGTACTCCAATTTGAACTGACGTTTACTGTGCGCGTGGGACAAAAAACACGAAGTTGAACTGAATTTTTTTTTCTCACGCACACAGTAACAGAGCCGAAAAGGCTCTAAATAATGATATTTAGATTCATTTAATTTGTTTTCTTATCTGATTTTAATTTTTTAAATCAAATTAAAATATAAATGAAATCGAACTATCATAATTTTAAAACTAACCGATTCAACAAATCGAACAACCGAACTAATTATTTTTATTTTTTAGAGCTTGGTAGTGATTTATTCAAAATAAATTTAGTTCGGATAAAATCCTAGTTAATTACATCAGGAATTAACGTGGGTGGCCAAGAATTGAATTATAAAACTTTTTTTTCGGTGATACGGTGTTTGCACTATGGAAAAGTACAATGTTTGCAATATAGCTTATAGAGTGCCCCCTCTTTTCCCTCAATTTCATCTCTCACTTATGACGTCAACTTCCACATGATAATATATTCCATCCATCATATACAGCGTGTGTGTATATATATATGATTAAGACTTTGGTACTATTAATTTGTTTTTTGCAATTTTTAAAGTTTAAATAGTCGATCTGAAATGCTCAATGTGTTCTCCATATTAAAATGTACTTGGAAATCAAATTTTATATTTTTCGGAAATTTTTTATTATTTTTTGAGAATTTTTCAAAATCACTTTTGAATATTAATAAAAACATTAAAAAAAATCAGAAAAACACAGTGATTTTTAAAATTTTATAAAAAAATAGTAAGAAAATTTCCAAAAAATGTAAAATTTGGTCTCCAAGCACATTTAATATGGAGAACTTGTTGAGCACTTCAGATTGATTATTTGAACTTTAAAAATTATAAAAACGAATTAGTAGCACCAAAGCTGAGGAACTACCACTTTGATATTAGCCAACCTATATATATAGAGTTGGGCTATGATGCACTGCAATGTATAACCTCTCTTGTACATTGGATTATAAACCGTTGGATTCGGAGTTTAAACAGCCGATCTAAAGGGCTCAACATGTTCTCCATATTAAAATGTGCTTGAATACCAAATTTTATATTTTTGGAAATTGTTTACTATTTTTTTAGAATTTTTGAAAATCGTTGTTTTTCAGAAATTTTTGGACCATAGAAAAACAGTGATTTTAAAAAATTCTAAAAAAAATAGCAAACAATTTCCAAAAAATGTGAAATTTGGTCTCCAAGCACATTTTAATATGAATATCAAATTGAACGGTTGGATCGGTTGTTCGAAAATCGAAACCATCAATTTATAGTCCAATGTACAAGAGAGACTATACATTGCAATGCACCATAGCCTAAGCCTAACTCTATATATATGTGTGTGTGTGTGTGTGTGTGTGTGTGTGTATAGAGAGAGAGAGAGAGAGAGAGAGTTGGGCCATGGTGCATTGCAATGTATATGTCTACTTGTACATTGGAGTATAAGTTGTTGAATTCGAAGTTCAAACAGTCAATCCATAGGACTCAACATGTTCTCCATATTAAAATGTGTTTTGATTTGTACTTTGTTAGATGTTTTGTCAGATAATGAGACTTATCTGTTAGATACTATCACTTATATGTTGCTTTGTTATTTATTTTATTTGTTTTTTGTTATTTATTTGTTTTGTTCATTATATCATTATCTCTTTGTACACAAACGATATTTCAAACAAACAACATTTCCAAAATAAACAACATACTCAAGATAGATACGACAAACAAACAATATTTTCGAAATAAATATTTAACACAAAATAACAATTACACACAATATATATATATATATATATATATATATATATATATATATATATATATATATAAACAACATAAAAAAAATAATAAAACAAAAAAAAAAACACTTTCTGCTTAAAAAAAAGGAGGGGCCGCATAGACATTTGGCGGCCTCTGGGTCCACATGGATATTGGGCAGACCTCAGTCTTTGAGGTCGCAGAATGCCTGAGCGGCCCGGGTATTTTTTGAATTTCTCCAAAACCGAGGTGATTTGATTTTTTTTTTATGCTATAAATAAAAATTTCGGTCTTTATACTCTCCGAGTTGTCAATAGTTGAACTGTTATGGGCCTAAGGCCTTATATAATATCCATTCTTCATACTTTTTTTTTTTTGAAAAATAGACATAAATGCCCTTTCATTATATAAAAGTAGACATACAAGGTTTATAATTAAGCAAAAAGAAAACAAACGAACCTAAAAACAGAAAGCATGTAGACTACCCAAAATTAGAAACCCAAGTGCTTATAAGAGGTCTCAGCAGCACACCCGACGACATCATCAACTAGACACTAAACTTCAAGACTAACCCATCAAGGAGCAATATCAAAGTTTCAGTCACATTTATTTTTCACATCATTGATCCAGGAAAAACACAAGTACACCCATTCCTAAATAAAAAATCATGCACAAGTCACCTGCCAGTTCAAAGGAGCTAGCACAGAATACCAGTATATGCACCACACAACAAAAAAACAGCAAGGGCACTAACAAGTGTGCCAGCAACAATAGTAATGGGCACAACTCAGTTATTACAATAAGCAAAGACAGACAAGCAGAACAAGTCTTTCTCAGTAAAAAGGGAATATCAAGTGTCAATGCAACACTGGCATCCCTAATAGGCCATGAGCAGTGGTACCAGTGGTACAGTGGGATCATGCTGCATCTCAAGGAACTCAACTGCCTCAGGAGGAATAGATTGAAGGGACACTAGATCCATATCTTCAGGAGTCCAGACTTATGCAAATTGCATCATATTTTTTTATTTTGTACCTGTCCAATAATTCAACAAAGAGCAAATTAATAATAGCATTTGTGCTTATTCGGATAGGGCGGGTGCAGTATTATTTGTGCTTGGAGATTGGTGCCAAGTTAAAAAGAAGGATCTTGAACCGTCTATTTGAGTGATACTTTTGTCCAAACTATGTGCCACGTGTTGAGGTTTTATTCTTTTAATTGTACTTAGTCAGGAAACCTGAGGGGATGTGACTTCGATTAATTGAAGGGAGTGATACTTTTGTCCAAACTATGTGCCACGTGTTGAGGTTTAGTCGACCAACATTTTGATGGATTGCTTGCTAACTAAATTGATAGATGCATACGGTACGGGCTTGTATTAAAAAAAATAAAACTGAATGATTGAAACTTTGAATCAACGAATTTTTGCAAATGTGAATCGCAAAAATACACTAAACCGTTACACGCACCAATAACGCACCTGGGCCCAACAAATAACTGCGTTTCCAGTTTCCTCTAGCAGAGACAAAAATCCCAACACAATCTCTCCGCTGAGTCCAAATCCTCTGAGGTAACAGAATATTTCTATAGATTCAGATCGTCCGATCATAATCCGGGTCAATCCGACCCAAAGTGAAATGCACCAGGTGCCTTTAATATTCGTGCAAATTCTAAGCTGACGGTCTGGATCTAAACATATATATTCTGTTACCTTAGGTGATATGAATTCCCACTGAGCTACTGGTCGCTGATTTTGCGTACAAGAAAAAGACCAATCTAACGGTCTGAATTAATCTTTACTCTTCCCCAAGAATTCTTTTTTCTGTGTCAGTTCCAAAGTGTCAATCGTACAACGATAATTAGTAGTTCATGTTAGATTACATATTGACTCGCTACACATTCTTTTACAAAATCACCAGATCGGCTGTGAATCTGGCGCGCACTGTTTTTGGTTATTCCCTCTGCCGACCGCTCATGCCACCCGTCGCTTAGATCCCTCACAACTTTTTTTTTGATTCAAAACCCGTAGGTCCCTCGCCACCTCTATACCGACTCAGAGAGAAAAAAAGAATATAAATCTCGAGGCGTGGTTTTAGTAAAAGCAATGGCGGTCGAGATTCAGTGCTGCGGCGGCAGGTTCTTTCTGCAAATTGGTGCGATTGTCCTGTTGGTGTTGTTCGCCGGGATGATGTCAGGGCTGACGCTAGGGCTGATGTCTCTTAGCCTTGTCGATTTGGAGGTGCTTTCGAAATCCGGTACCCCCCAGGACCGGAAGTATGCTGGTAATTGCCTTTTCTTCCTGGAATTTTTTTTTCAGCTCATGTAAATATGTAATGTTACGATGTATATAGGGCTGCAAACGAACTGAACCGAATCGAACTTACCTCCAATTTGAGTTTGGTTTGAATTAATTTCGAACGAACTCAATTTCGAACTTTTACGAACTTTGTTACGACTTAAGATTTATGACTTATGGCTGGGTCATAGTTCGAAATTATAGTACTTCAATAAAAAGTAAAAAACTCAGGCATTCTGAATTCTATTCTAATTACACAGTACCAAAGTTTATATCAAAGTTCATTACAAATACCAAAATTTATATCAAACACCAAAGTTTAGTACAATCAATTAAAGTTCAGTACAATCACATAATCCAAAGTTTTACAAATAGCCAACAGGAGCAACATCACCAAAGTTTTCAAATATCCAAAGTATTCAAAGTACAATTTAAATATCAATAGAAATACAGAACAATCACCAAAGTCTTAGAATTATTACAACTCCAAATATTATCCTAAATAAAACATTAAAGTTCATTATCAGCGGAAATTAACGGTTCACGTTTGAGTTAATTTCGAACTAAGTTTGGTTTGCGAACCTATTTCGAACGAACTAGGTCCAGTTTGAGTTTGGTTTGAATTAATTTCAAACTAAGTTTCGTTTGAATTAATTTCAAACGAACTCAATTTCGAATCGAATTTTTTACGAACTTTTTCGAATCAAACTCGAATCGAATTACGAACTATGAATTTTTTGTGCAGCCCTAGATGTATACAATGGTGAATGGGGGAAAAATTGAATTTCTGTTTTTTTTTTCTCTTGAATTTTGCGACACGGAAGTCCGAATTTGTCTCCCGTACATGCTGGAAAAGTGTCCCTTGTTTAATTCGATACATTGCTTCTTGTTCCATGAATTGGACTCTTAACCTTTGTAATTTTGGTGTGTAATAATTTTTTTCTTTGTTGGAGGAATCAATTGTTGCTAATAAAGTAATTTCTCTTGTTTGGTTACCATTTATAGATTCTCAGGTTGCTAGAGTAAAAAAAATCAAGTTGTACTTTTCTTAGTTAGTGGATTGATTGGAAAATGCGGGTAGTTTGCTTCTGAAACAGCATTCCATAAATTAGGAATTGAGTTTTGTAAAAGCTGTCTAATTAAATGTTTTATTATCACCTGTCAATGCATTCTAAGAAGCCAAAATAACATCTGTTTTTCAGCCAAAATATTGCCTGTGGTGAGACGGCAACACCTGCTTCTCTGCACTCTTCTCATCTGCAATGCAGTTGCAATGGAGGTAAAGCCCATTAAAAGAAGTTCTAGTTTCAAGCTATACTGCAATTCATACACCCTTTTTACTCATATATTGTCCTTAATTGAATTAGGCTTTGCCTATTTTCCTCGACAGCGTGGTCACAGCTTGGGGTGCCATTTTAATCTCTGTCACATTAATCCTTCTCTTTGGTGAGGTGAGCACAAAAAAATTACAAATGATGTTATGAGATATATCATTTATTTTCAGCAACAATTAATGGTTTTTATTTTATTTATTTTTAACAGATCATACCACAGTCTGTCTGTACAAGATATGGTTTAACAGTCGGAGCAATTGCTGTTCCTCTGGTCCGTGTGCTAATTTTCATATGCTTCCCAATTGCATACCCAATTAGCAAGGTGGGATATTTCTGTAATTTCTAGATGAACATTTATATTTCCGACAATATCTGTAATCCATAAATTTGACTTATTTTCAGCTATTGGATTTCTTACTAGGACATGGTCGTGTGGCTCTCTTCCGTAGAGCTGAGTTGAAAACACTCGTAACATTGCATGGTAATGAGGTAAATTTTTTTATATGTACTTCCAGAATAGTCTTCTTATTGATTATTGTTTGTGAATTTACAATAGATCGGTAGATAATGAAATTCTGCTGTCATTAGGCAGGCATAGGGGGAGAATTAACACATGATGAAACAACAATTATAGCTGGTGCGCTTGAGCTTTCTGAAAAGACGGCTAGAGATGCCATGACTCCGCTTTCTGATACCTTTGCTATTGATATCAATGCAAAGCTTGATAAGTATAGAGTTACTTTTTACTCTTTTTTATTGGTTTTCTCTTGCACCTTGATCAGAACCAATTTTTGTTTCAAAGTGCGCACTCTTTTCATTTTGGTAATAAATTGTACCTTCATTGTTTTCTTTTTATATGTATATATAGGAACTTAATGATAGAAATCATGGATAGAGGTCATAGTCGAGTGCCAGTATACTACAAGAAGAAAACTAATATAATTGGGCTTATCTTGGTAAAAATCATTCGCTCTGTTATTTAAATAATTTTTCTTCTCTTTCTTTCCATATCTAAATACCTATTTTATGTTATAGGTGAAGAACTTGTTGATGATACCGCCAGATGACAAGACTCCTGTGAAAAATGTCACTATCCGCAAAATCCCGAGGTACTTATTGGGTACTAATGCGTGTTCTTTTGCGCTATACTTCTACATTCCAAAGTAATTAATAATATATAAAATATGTGCTAGGGTTCCTGAAGATATGCCCCTGTATGACATACTCAACGAATCTCAGAAGGGACATAGCCACATGTCGGTGGTAATAAAACAGACCATTATTGATAGCATCAGCACTGATACCGGTATGCTTAGTTCAATTATAAAATAAACATCTTTCTAGAGCATTTTTCATATGCATTTAGAATCTCCGCCTTTCATAATGTCATTCATAGAACTCAAGAACTCTGTACAACAATGTAAATTTCATACTAAAATTTCCTTTTCTGGTGTGAATATGGAATTTTGAAAAAGAGGTGAGGGTGGTAATAGATGGTGGAAAAACCAGTGGAGGAGCTCCCAAGGCTCTAAGAGCGCCCGTGAAGCCAATTCAAAGGTGGAAAAGCTTACCAGAAAACAGCAGGAGCAGCAATAGGAGCAGCAATAGGAGTAAAAGATGGTTGAGAGATGGATCCATGGATGTTTTGGAGATCAATAACAATCCTCTGCCAGTGGTCAATGAAGACGAGGAGGCAGTAGGTATTATAACCATGGAGGATGTCATTGAAGAACTCCTTCAGGTAGCAAATTACCATTTTACCTAAAGTTTCTTAGTTTCCTCGTGTCCTTTGTTAGAGATTACTGTTTTACGGGCCGTAGAAGGAAGTTAGCCAATTCCATGTGCAACTGTTACCAGTATCAAAATTTTACTTGTCTCATGTACCGTCAAACCGCTAACAAATTGCATCCTGTATCCTGTTCTGTATAAGAGAAATTAGGGTTCTGTTGCTTATGTTGATTATATATTTTATTTGTTGTTACTTGTGTTGTGCAGGAGGAGATTTTTGATGAGACAGATGTACACGAAGAACAATAATCTTTCCTTGTATTTTGAGCTTATGTGTGTACTGAAATCTAACTCATCCTTTATGAGAATTTTTGTGGCTTGTCTTAAATTTAAATAGTTTTGCATCAAAAAAGTTTGTGAAAGTGGAGAAAATTACCGTTAAGTAGCGCATTGGATATTTTGGATTTGGATAGTGAGATTGCATGTAAATATGAATGAAGAAAGGTTGTTTCCAAATAGTTTCATATGGTTGGTTGCTTATATTGACCTATGATCATTGGTTTCATAAGCATTAAAAGTAAAATAGACAAGGAGGAGCCATAAAATTGTTGAATATTTTGTAGAGTTAGTAAGTGTTGTCAATTGAGACAAGTATTTGTTCTAGCTGTTTGTGTATATGTAATTAACGGGTTTCGTTTTCTTCTGTGATCTGCATATAAATATCATATCGTTGCAGTTTATACAAGTAAAATGCCATTAGAGATTTTGTGCTGGTGCTGTTTTATTTAAATATGCGAATCCCGACTACGTATCCCAAGGTATAGTCAAGCCCGAACAATATTATGAGGGGAGGGTAAATTAAAATTTTTATTTAAGCTTTGCTGAGTTTCATGTATATAAATTTGACTAGGATAGTGACATTTTTATTTAAGCCTTTATTCGGTAACTAATAACTGATCCATGCATATTAATTTGATTAGGCTGCCACATTTTGACTTTTAGAGCATCTATACTATTAGAGTTTCTAATCTGATGTGGCAGTTTCTAATTTAGTTTTAGAGATGTGAAAGAGTTTCTTATTTAGAAACTATGCTGTAAAGTTTTTTTGTTAAGAAACTGTTTATAAACTCTGATTAAATAATTGGCTCAAATTATTTTTTATTTTTAATTTGTTGCCGATGTGGCTATATCACATTTCTAAAATTAATTTCAGGAATGTGAGAGTTAGAAATTTTAGAGACTTTAATTTTTAAAAGAAATTAACAGTTATTTAGAAACTCACTTGAGTTGTTAGGATGCAGATGCTCTTAAAATTGCCAAAACATGAAAGATGATGGAAATTTTAATATATTAATTTAATAATTTAGATAATAATAAAAAATTATAATTTCAAATCCGACTTTTAATATGTTGTATTTGTAGGGTGCATAAATAATTGCAAGTTTTTATCGTGGTACACGATTTAAAATTTACGTTGATTATATTTAACGTATTTAATTTCTTTCAAAAAAAATATTTAACGTATTTAATAAAGATTTAGGAGTTTTCTCTAAAAAAAAATAAAGATTTTGGAGTCAAGCTCAACAATCTTGATGTGAGAGGCTAGCGTGTAGGGATGAAAATGGATGAGATATGAAGGGAATAGTGGTAAAATCATATCATATCCGATCCGTTTTTATTTTTAGATACGGATTGGATATTAGATGGATTTGATATTTATTAAAAAAATATCAAAATTTGTAATATTCATCTAATTATAATGACGAATAATATAAAAATTTTCATAATATATATTAAACTATATATAGTATGAGGAGGGCTTAAATGCCCCATTGTTTCATGCCCCAATCGTATCCGAACATCTTTATCTTTAATTTCAAAGTTCAAACAAACGATCCGAACCGCTCAACATGATATCCACATTAAAATATGATTGGAGACCAAATTTTATATTTTTTGGAATTTTTTTACTATTTTTTAAGATAGGTACAAAATTATTATTTTTAAATGGTCCACAATTTTCTGAAAAATAGTGATTTTGTATCTATCTTAAAAATTAGTAAAAAAATTCCAAAAAATATAAAATTTGGTCTTCAATCATATTTTAACATGGATATCTGTTTGAACTTTGAAATTAAAGATAAAAATATTGGGGTACGATTGGGGCATGACGCAATGGGGCATTTGAGTCCTCCTCATATAGAATATATATACTATAGATACGAATAATTAAAATTTAAAACCGTATTTGTATCTGTATCTGCACAGATATACAGATATTGGATATCCGTATTTAATTTTCTAAAACAGATAGAGTACAGATTAGATATTATCTGTTATGTTTTCACCCCTACTAGCATGTGTTGTCTTTATGGTATAGACATAATATAAGAGTAGAACTAAGGTGTTCTTAAGCTCATCAAGCTCCTTTGTGAGCTTAACTCAAAAATTTATCGGATTGACTTCAAACGACACATTCAAACCGTTGAACCCGTTCTACTTCACGAGTGATGCATTTACATGTCAAATTTATAATTTTCGAATTAGTTTAGTATAAAGTTGAGCGGTCAAAAAATGATAAAAAATAAACTCATTAGAGTTTAGAGTTTAGGGTTTAAATTTGACATGTAAACGCTTCACGAGCAAAGTTTGACGAAGTTGCCCCGATGTATACCTGTGTGTCTGTACAGCTGCTCTGTATTTCCCTGTTGTTGCACAAAAGGACAGTGCTTCAAATTCAGATCCACCTCCAGTTTGGGGGAAAGTGCTAATCTCTCAGGGGAATTATCGAAAGAAAAATTAAAGGGATTTAACCAAGTTTTTAGTTTTGTGACCAAATATATAGACTTAATTGTTGTGGAAAAAATGATTGATGCATTTATTGGACAATAGTTTTCTTTTTCTTTTTTCAATAATTGTAGTAACCAACTGGTATTACAAAATATATAGTTCGACAATACGAAACATGAGAATCTGAATTGTAATTTTTATTTTATATTGTTATTATTGCGTTTTTTTTACAATTCAATCACCCTTTTAATAACGCAGAGGTACCGTGGTAGATAATCTGTAAAGGCCGAAATTTTTAAAGTTACCATTCTTAAAAAAAAAATAAACCAAATAAACATCGTTTGGTGGAATTTCTGTTTTCGCCACTGCCGCACCGGCATTCTGCGGACCCATTTCAGCGGGACCGCAGAATGCCACTGCAGATCCTTAAATGGGTCCGCACTGGTATTGTGCAGACCCAGGGTGCATTTTTTTTTTTTGGTGTTATAAAAGTATTGGACCAGTCACACTAGAGTTAGTTAGAATAGTCAAAGGCTGTTAGATAGTCAAAGATTGTTAGACAGTTATATCACAGATAGTTATGAGTTCTGTATGTAAGATAGAATAGGAACTGATGTCTATATAAAGGCTGCTGTACATCGATTTCAATACAAGAGAAAAGAATAAATTCATTCTTCAATTACTCTCATTCTTGATCACCTAATATGGTATCAGAGCCCTTGAGCTCCTTCTCCCTATTCTCCCTATTCCACTAAAATTAAAAAAAAAATTTATCTCTCATGGCAGAGATTGGCTCAGAGACTACCACCCATTCTCAGCCGGCTACACCAGTATCGCTTCCCTCTGATGCGCTGATTCAGATCACTATTCCCGTTAGCACCAAACTGGATCGGACGAATTTTCTAGCCTGGAAGTCTCAGATCGAGCCCATTGTGCGAGCCTATGGTCTTTACCATCACCTGGATGACCTCAGTTCTTCCCCGTCTCCGACAATTACTGTCAATGGCGCACAAAACACCAATCCTGTCTTCCTTCCGTGGCAGAAACAAGACCAGTTCTTGCTTGGCTGGTTAAGATCCTCGATCTCGGGCACAGTTCTTGCTCAACACGTGACATGCCTGACGGCCAAAGATCTATGGCGTGCTCTTCATCGGATCTATTCCGTTGTCTCCAAAGCCAAACTAATGGATCTTCGCCGATCTCTTCAGCTGACAGTGCGAGGTGGCTCTTCTTGTCACGATTATTTTGAGAAGATGCGTGGAATCGCCGATCAGTTGGCAGCGATTGGCTCTCCGATCTCCGATTCGGATCTAGTTACTCATATCCTAATGGGACTTGGATCCGACTACAACTCATTCGTTGTTTCTCTCACCACGCGATCTGATCCTGTCTCTCTTGATGAGCTGCACGGCTTTCTCCTAGCACATGAGAATCTACTTCTCTCTCAATCGGCGGCTGCATCTACTTCCCTTTCTGATCCTACGGCACTCTATGCCAAGACTCAATCTCATGGGCCGTCCCAGCCCAATAACTCACGCGGCCGAGGCAACAGAGGTAGAGGTGGCTACTACAGGGGAGGCCCAAACCGATATAACTCTGGCAGAGGTGCCTCTGGAGCCCAAACTCGACCTCCTGTGCAACACAATGTTAACAGAGGACCTCCACCTGTTACCAGTCAAACTAGACCTGATCTCCCGACCTGTCAGGTGTGCCGAAAAAGAGGACATGAGGCCCTCGACTGCTGGTACAGATTTGATCATTCCTACACCTCGGAGAATCCGACCAATGTTCAAGCTCTAGTCACCGCCTCGACTTCTTCACCAAATGAGGGATGGTTTCTTGATTCGGGTGCCACTAATCATGTGACTTCCGATCTGAATAATTTGAGCTCCTTTGTTCCTTATTATGGTACCGATCACCTCCAAGTAGGTAATGGTCAAGTCCTTTCTATTCATCACCTTGGTTCTTGCTCTTTTAAAACCAAAAGTGGTCACCTACATCTCAAACATGTTCTTCATGTTCCTCATATTACAAAAAATCTTATAAGCATATCTCAATTAACTCGGGACAATGATGTGCTTATCGAATTTTACCCTTCTTTTTGTCTTGTGAAGGACCGCCACACGAAGACCCCTCTTCTTCAAGCCAAGCTTAGTCATGGCCTTTACACCCTTGCTTCTTCTTCTCCTCATGCATTTGTGGGTGTACGGGTCTCGGCGGATCTTTGGCATGCTAGGCTTGGTCATCCGTCTTCTACCACTACTAGTCTTCTTATCAAATCAAATAATCTTCCCACTCTTTCAACTAAATTGCATTTTTGTAATGATTGTGCAAAAGCAAAGGCTCATGTTTTGCCTTTTTTACCTTCTTCTTCTTTTATTTCTCATCCACTTGAGGTTATTCATTCGGACTTGTGGGGTCCGTCTCCCATTGTATCATCCAATGGATGTCGATACTATGTTCATTTTATAGATGAATTTTCCCGGTTTTCGTGGATCTATTTTCTTTGTACAAAAGATGAAGTGGCACTTGCCTTCACAAAATTTAAGTCCCAAGTAGAGAATTTATTCTCCACAAAAATAAAGGTGCTTCAAACGGACGGTGGAACCGAATATAAACCCATTGCAAAAACCTTTCCTCATATTATTCACCAAACCTCGTGTGCCTACACTCCTCAACAAAATGGCCTCGCCGAGCGTAAACACCGCCACATTGTTGAATTGAGCCTTGCCATCATGTCTCATGCCGCCATTCCTTTATCCTTTTGGGATCACATCTTTGCAAGTGTTGTGTTTCTTATTAATCGGCTACCATCTTCCTCTCCTCCTCACATTTCTCCTTATGCCAAACTCTTTAAATCCAATCCCGATTATAAATTTTTACGGGTCCTTGGATGCCTTTGCTTCCCTCTCATTCGGCCATATAACAAACACAAGCTTCAATTTAGAGCCTTACCTTGTGTTTTCTTGGGATATTGCACTACTCAAAAGGGCTACAAATGTTTCCACATTCCCACGGGTCGACTCTATATTAGTAGGAGTGTTACCTTTAATGAGAACTGCTTTCCTTACAGAGATAGCACTACTTCTACCACCTGTTCGGTTCAGTCTCAGGTTGAGTCTCCTCCAAGTTACATTTGGCCTGGTATTATTTCGGTTCCCCAAGTGCCCAGCCCACTATTGGCGTCCCAGCCTTCCAGTGATTCAATTCGGCCCTCTTCCTTAGCAGGCCCGGCTACCTCTACTTCTCCTCCCTCCAATTCGGGCCTTCCCTCCATATTGGGACCCGGCCCTATTCCGCAGCCTGCTTCAACTCCTGTACAACACCCACCTGGGCCTCATGTTTCGGCCTCTTCCTCTAGGCCTGCACTGGAGTTACCTTTTTCTTCCTCTATACCTGGTACCGAGACTACTACCTCACCTTCGGCCACTTCACCACCTTCCTTGATTTCTCTGCCTACACCTGCTACTACTGCTCCCTCTCATCCTATGGTCACCAGGCTCCGAGACAACTCGAGGAAACCCAAGAAGTTCCCAAACCATGTTACTTTTCTCTCTACCCGACATCCACTTCCCTCTTCGGTTCCTGATCCTGAACCGACATGCTTCTCTACGGCCTCCAAATTTCCTGAATGGAGAGCTGCCATGGCCCTTGAACTGACTGCCCTTGCCGCAAACAACACATGGATACTTGTTCCACCTCCTCCAAATCAACACGTAATTGGATGCAAATGGATTTACAAAGTCAAACGAAAAGCCGATGGCTCTATTGAACGGCATAAAGCCCGACTTGTGGCTAAGGGCTACAATCAAGAAGCGGGAATTGATTATCATGAAACATTCAGTCCCGTTGTCAAACCGACTACAATTCGAGTGGTTCTATCCCTTGCCACTTCTCACCATTGGTCGATTCGCCAATTAGATGTAAATAATGCATTTCTTCATGGTGATCTCCAAGAAAAGGTCTACATGGCGCAACCACCCGGCTTTGCCGATCCCTCCTACCCTTCTCATGTATGTCTTTTGAAGAAAGCGCTATATGGCCTTAAACAAGCTCCTCGGGCTTGGTTTCATAAGCTTGCCTCTTCTCTCATCGAGCTTGGTTTTCGTGCCTCTCAATCGGATTCTTCACTCTTTATTTGTGCCTCTTCCCGTGCCATCACGATTGTATTGATCTATGTCGATGATATCATCGTCACGGGTTCGAACCAAGATGACATTTCTTCCCTCATCTCCTCCCTTGGTTCTCAATTCTCTCTTAAGGATCTTGGCTCCCTTCATTTCTTCTTAGGCATTGAAGTGACTCGTGATTCCAAGGGTGTCTCTCTCTCACAACCGCAATACATTCGTGATCTTCTCCTACGGTCTAAAATGGACGGTGCCAAACCATGCCCTACTCCTTTTTCCAAAGGTGACCCGCTCTCAAAATTCCAAGGCAATGCTATGGCCGAACCTCAACTCTATCGGAGTATCGTTGGCGCTCTCCAATATGCCACAATCACAAGACCGGACATCTCATACGCGGTTAACAAGGCCTCTCAGTTTATGCATTCCCCTACCGATGACCATTGGATTGCCGTCAAGAGAATTTTGCGCTACTTAAAAGGCACCCTCACTCATGGTCTTCGGTTTTCTTCTCACTCTTCTTTTGAGTTACATGCATATTCCGACTCGGATTGGGCTAGTTGTCCCGACGATCGTAGATCAACTTCCGGATTTTGTGTGTTCCTTGGCTCCAATCTCATCTCATGGGGCTCCAAGAAACAACACACGGTATCACGGTCTAGCACCGAAGCGGAGTACCGAAGTATGGCAGTAGCTGTAGCCGAACTCACTTGGCTTCAACAGTTACTCAAAGAGTTACATGTTCCTCTCACTCACAAGCCTTTACTTTGGTGTGACAACCTTGGGGCCACATTTTTGGCCTCTAACCCGGTCTTTCATGCACGAACGAAGCATATCGAAATAGATTATCACTTCGTTCGTGAGAAAGTTGCTTCTCAACAGTTGGATGTTCGATTCATATGTTCTCGAGATCAGATAGCTGATGCCTTCACCAAATCACTCCCTGGTGCTCGACTTGCTTTTCTCAGGGATAAGCTCACGGTTCAGAACATCACTCGCTCTGCTTGCGGGGGGATATTGGACCAGTCACACTAGAGTTAGTTAGAATAGTCAAAGGCTGTTAGATAGTCAAAGATTGTTAGACAGTTATATCACAGATAGTTATGAGTTCTGTATGTAAGATAGAATAGGAACTGATGTCTATATAAAGGCTGCTGTACATCGATTTCAATACAAGAGAAAAGAATAAATTCATTCTTCAATTACTCTCATTCTTGAT
Organism: Carex myosuroides; assembly: GCA_028015225.1. Lineage (NCBI taxonomy): Eukaryota > Viridiplantae > Streptophyta > Magnoliopsida > Poales > Cyperaceae > Carex > Carex myosuroides. Next base: position 1,686,018 of record CM051485.1, on the reverse strand, counting down.
CACCTAATAAAAAGGCACCACGTGGATTATACAAAGTTTTTGATTTTTTAATACTATGAATAGAGCTTTGACCCCTTTTATGAATCCATGAGATTTTTAATACTATGTTTATGAACTTTGCATCTGTATCGAGGCACCCCATTTATGAGAGTGACAGAGCCAAGAATGACCAAAGTGACCCTGACAAGCCTGAGAGATCTTCTACTAACTGCAACTCCAGTTACAAGAGAGTGAAAATCCAACGAATCAATACTGTATTTTATTTTTTTCAATTTCTTTTTCCTAATTATTTACTTAACCAGCTGGCTAACCTCTGAGCCTTGATGCTTTGAAAGAGCGCTCACTTCTTCCACTAACTGCAACATCCTTTTCTTGCATTTACAAATTCATGAGTACCAGGAAATTATATTATAAATGATATAATTTCCTAGTGCTATGATAGCATGGAGATCAAGACAAAATAAAAATAAAGATTGATAAACAAACTGAATTTCATTTTCTTCAATCAGTTGTCTTACATATACCGTGTTAATTGTAACTAACTCAAGCTGTTAACATTTGACAATATATAAAAGCTATTAACATTTGTCTTACACTCTCTTCTTGAACCATATATATAGTAGAGAGATGATGTTTTGCCTCAATGTCATTCTTGGCTCTGTCACTCTCATAAATGGAGTGCCTCGATCCAGATGCAAAGTTCATAAACATAGTATTAAAAAATCTCATGGATTTATAAAAGGAGTCAAAGCTCATGGTCAAAGCTCTATTCATAGCATTAAAAAATCAAAAACTTTGTATGATGCACGTGGTGCCTTTTATAACACAAAAAAAAAAAGTGCACCCTGGGTCCGCACAATGCCGGTGCGGACCCATTTAAGAGTCCGCAGCGGCATTCTGCGGTCCCGCTGAAATGGGTCTGCAGAATATCATTGTGGTCGTGGTGTAAACAGAAATCCCAGCAAACAATGGTTATTTGGTTTATTTTTTTTTAAGAATGTTATAAATAAAAATTTCGGCTGTAAAGGAGCCCTTAATTCGTTACTACTGAAGTTTTTTTTTATAGTTATAAATTGATTATAGAGTATTAATTATTTTAAATGTAGTAGGATAAACAACGAATTAATGGGCCATATATGTATCCCATTGCAAAAAAATAGAAAAAGAAAAAGAAAAATCTTGAGTACCACATTAATTTCACTCTATTGATTGCAGTATATTAAAATGCAGTCTATACGGCTGCATATTCAGTTTCAATCTGCATAGAAAATCTCTATACGGTCCAATATGCGATTTCGCATATGCGACTGCATATTCGGCCGAATATTTCTACCGGATATTACTACTGTATATTCGGCCACATATTATTACTGCATATTCGATCACATATTACCACATATTACCGCATACTTGTTTATATATATATGAATTTTTATTTTAAAATCCGTATATATAAGTCTGTGTGAAAATCCACATATACGGTATGCGATGACCTTCTGCATTATCGCATAAAAGCCGTATTTTAAAACATTGATTGATTGGGTGTGTTCTTTATTCATATGATTTTGTAGATGTGCATCCGGTTTTGTCGTTCCTCTCCGGTATGTGTATCCCCCTTCGCTTTACTAGAGATATATTCTCAGCCGGTGCCTATTTGGGATGTTGCAGGAGCCAGTATTATTTGTACTTTGAGATTCGTGCAAAGTTAAAAGAACGGTCCGGATTCACTAATTCTAAAAGATTTTCTGAATTCTTTTGTCATGGCATACAGCTGCAACATTTGATCCACAAGTTCAGTTCCAACTTCCAAGACAACGTACCAATACCGAGCAGCAAATTTCAAACCCTCAAGCCCAAGACCACATAGGAATTCATATTGACCCGCTAAACCCAAACACTGAAGCACAAATTTGGGGCCGGAGCCGAAGAAAAATTTGGGCCCTTTATATATTCAAATATTTTATGAGACCAACTAATACGCTTCCATAAGTACTTCAACATTATATACTTATAAGTCATTTTTGTATTTTCAAAGTCTAAACGGTTGATCCAAACCATTCAATATGATATCCATATTAAAACGTGCTTGGAGACCAAATTTTATATTTTTTGAAATTACTTTACTATTTTTTAAGATAGGTAGATAATTCATTGATCAGAAGATTCTGGACCATAGAAACAATGAAAATGTAAAATTTGATCTCCAAGCACGTTTTAATATGGATATCATGTTGAACGGTTTGGATCGAATTTGGACTTTTAAAACGCAAAAATAACTTATAAGTATATGGTGTTGAAGTACTTATGAAAGCGTATTAGCCGGCCTCATTTTTTATTGATATGCCAATTGATCATACCTATTTATAGAAAAGTTTGGGTCATTTGTATATACAAAATTCAAGTCCTAATATTTTATTTATTTTTAATATATATAGATTAAATTTTTTAATATATATATACAAACTATTTTTTTTTGGGCCCCTTAGATCTTGGGGCCCGGGGCGGTCGCCCTGGGTGTCCTGCACCATGGCCGGCCATGATTACAATTCTAAGAAAATGGGCCGGCTGAATTTTTTGGGTCTTTTATTATTTAATACATATATTTCGATTAAATTTTTATGTAAGTTTTGACTTCAATTTGCTAATTTGCTAAGAACAATCCCACTTTGAACTATGCCAAAGGAATTTTTAATTAGCTTAGAAAAATATTTTAATATTGTATCAATCGATTTTATAACTATAATAGATTTTCTAATAAACATAGTTATAGGGACTGAGTTGCAATTATTTACCCGATTAGCTATTTAAATCTGAGTAGCACCCTACCCTGACAAAATTTCTGAATCCGCCCCCGCTGATGCAGTGATGTGTCTAATAGTCTGACTCCCGTTTAGCTGCTGCCTGGGTGGCCTTCTTGATCTTCAGACTTGCCTCTGGGATAAGTTGCACAAGGGTGTGATATTAAGTGCATTGGAGCGATTCCCTTGGAATACATTAATATGTTAAGATAGTCTTAAATTTATTAAATTTTCTAAAGTCAGATTTTTAATTTTATATCCCCAACTAGATTAAAATTTTGAAAAAGTAAAGTCATCTACTACAGATACGTACTTTGTGTACTCTTATTTATGCGAACAACATTTAAAGCACTAACTATAATTATGACACGCAATTTCATTTCCTTTTATGATATTTTAGGGGGGAATTTTCAGAAATTTAAGGGAAATTTTTTAGGTGCGAATTTTCAATATGTTTGATGATGTAAAATCAAGCAAAATGTTAACTCAGTTACATGTTTTATAAAATTAAGGTTATTTTCCGAGTTTCGCTTCAGAAAAAATATTTAAATAAATTTTAAAAGGAGATAATCTTATGGAAATAAATATTCTTTTTATAACCAAACAGTGTAATGATAAACCATACAATTAATGAATTAAGTGACACGTTATACAAACTTTCAAAATAACCAATTTACCCACAAAAACACGAGTCCGGATCCCCTAAAGTAACTCAATTTTTGAGTTTAGACGTGTACGGTGCCTATTCGGTGGTAGCGCAGGGGGCCAGTATTATTTGTGGGGTCCAGGTTCTTTAAGATTCGTGTTAGAGCATCTTGGACGGTTTGGATCAAAACTAAAAAATTGGGTTAATGCACTGGATCTGAATTCCAAAAACACCATAATATTCTATTTCCCATACAAATTTAAAATTATTTCCTGAATCCCCTTTTATTTATCTAACATTTTAAAGACAGTTATTAAAAGCAAGCAGAAGCCAATACAAGCTAGATAATTAATTATTATTCAATAATGTCTATATCAGAAAATTTGACTGAAGTTAAAGTGCCTTCTTTGGTAAGCATGAATTCTACACGCGCAGCCTTTTTTTGAGGAATTGTGCTGACCTTGAGCTGTTCTTCCTTGCTTAGTTCCCAATCAAAGATTGTCAAATTTTGTATGAGCCTCTTTTTGTTGAAGCTTTTTACCACAATGCCCACATCTTGCTCCAATATCCATCTCAATGAAATCTACAATAACACTAACAGTAATAAATTAATATATATTCCTAGTATGTAATAACATTAATAGTCTAATATCAACAATCAGGGGTGATTTAAGTATTAATTAGAATGACCAAGTCATTTTTATAAATTAAAAATGAGTCTGGCTAGTATGACATCAGTGTCATATAACACCAACAACAAAATTAATTGGATATATTTCAAACGACTAATTCAAACCGATTTACTTTATGAGTGATGTGTTTACATACAAATTTTTTATATTTTCTAGTTATTTTAGTATCAAATCAAGCGGTCAAAAATGTTGAAAAATAAATGCATTAAAATTAACTTAAAAACTCACACATTTGACCGCTTGGACTTGATACTAAATAAATTCGAAAAATTATAAATTTTGCATGTAAACGCATAACTAATGAACTAGATCGGTTTGAACGGTTTGAATTCACCGTTTGAAGTCGATTCAATAGGTTTTAGAGTTGGTGTTATATAGGCTGAAATGACACTGATGTCATACTAACCAGACTCATTAAAAATTAGCAATTTTATCCTTTATGTTTTATAATTTTTACAAGTACTTATAATTTTTAGTCCTCTAATAAAATATAATTATACTATAACAACTTATTCTGCCCCTTCCAATCTCAATTTTTTAGTTCCATCGTGACAACAATGACAATAAATTCACATATTACGCTTGTAAATTTTATATACATACTGATGCAACACTAATTGATGGTACCAAAATATGCTGTGGAGAGAATGCAAAGAAGAGTACCTGTGCAACAGTTTTTCCCTTGGCACCAGCTATATGTTTGAGCACATGACATGCCATAACTGGATTTGGATTGCCATAAGTAGCTTGGCCTCCTAGAGGAGAGTAAGCGGTTATAAATATTCCTTTTTTTGAGCAATATTTCCTCAATTTCTGCTGCTGCCATGCTGAGTTCATCTCTACCTACATCATATGAGATATAACCATGTTGTATGGAGTCCTATATATACATCTTTTAGTTACTTTTATATTTAATGAAATTCAGGGCAATTATAGGAGAGTTAATTAATTCTGAAAGGTAATTCTGAGGTTACCCAACAACACCATTTTATTTGTAAGGTATGCATTGGTATTTGGTAATATTTGCAAACAGAACCATATCTTTGAAACCTTCATACATATATAAATTAAGTTTGAAATTGTTAAACTATATAGAGTCAAATTTTCCAAATTTTTGTACACAAAATGCTAAACTTCCTACCTATCTTCGTATTTTCGAAACCAAGAATTAATTTTAATTCATATTTTTAATTTGTAAACCTAAAGTTTTAAATTATGTGGCATTACTTGCTTGTTAGTTTGTAATGATTTTCCATTATTATTGTTAAATGAAAATTAATTACCTGGTTAACAGCAGGAGGTGTTTTAGCAAATGCAAACAGCTCTTCTAGTTTTGTTGTTGTGAAATTGCTTACTCCTATGGCTTTTGTTAGACCTTGCTTTTGGCACTCTTCCATGGCCTCCCACACACCCCTCAGGTCTAGTGGCACCACATCATCTCGTTTCACAGGGAACAATGCCGGCCCCGGCTTCGCACTCATCGGCCAGTGCATTAAATACAAGTCTAGGTAGTCCATTTTGAGATTCCTATACAATTAAATGATCAATTAGATGTTCCATGTAGATTCATATATATATATATATATATAGGAGTTGGCTACGGTGCTACATATAGCATAGAGGGCCTCCGTGCAACGGTTCAATATTTGAGTTTTCAAAATTCTAATAGTCGATCCGAATCGTTCAACATGATCTCCATATATATGAATATGTACTTGCAAACCAAATTTTACATATATTTTTTTAGAAACTTTTTTTACTATTTTTTTAGATAGGTAAAAAATCACTTGATCTGAAAATTCTGTACCATTCAGATCAAGTGTTTTTCTACCTATCTAAAAAAATAGTAAAAAAATTCTAAAAAATGTAAAATTTGGTTTGCAAGTACATATTCATATAGAAATCATGTTGAACGGTTCGGATTGACCGTTAAAATTTTGAAAACTCAAATATTAAGTCATAGCACAGAGGCCCTTTATGCTACGCGTAGCACCGTAGCCCTCTATGCTACGCGTAGCGCCTTAAATACAAGAGGTATATTTTGAAATGTTAATTCAATTGATACTTCATAGAGAGTGTTAAGCCTCCAAGCTAGTATTTACATCATCAATATTATTTATTTGTTTGATTTATTTTCTCTCTTTATTTTTTATTAGATGACTTTTACATTAAACTTTTATTTTCTTATTTAAAAGATATGTGTTTCATATAACTAAGGTGCAATAAATATAATATATTTAAAACAATATATTGTTTGTGTTTTTTTTGTTAATTAAATTATAGTCTTATTTACTATTGTATATGTCTTGAATATTTCTACAAGAATATCTATCAGTGCCCTAAATTTTATGAATGCATATTATTTTTATTGAAATTATTATAATTTAAAAATTCATATATTCTTCAATTCATGTGTTTTTTTTTTTCGGAGCCGAGATATATTCAGTTACAAAATTTTGCATGTTAATTTGACTGTCATATTTAGACAAATTGCATTCCTTAGATAAAATAGCTATATTGAATAAAAAAATGTATACGAGATATTTTGGCACTAAAATTCTTTTTGCATGCTCGTTTTTTTAAGTATATATTTAATATGAGAAAATTACGTAGCACGCGCGTTAATCAAGTTCATGCTCACAAACTCAAACTTTTTGCCTATTTTCTTTCGATAGAAACTGTGCATTTCATTTTTGCCATCAAGCATTTTCTTAAACAAATTTCTTACTTTGAAGTTGCAGTGCGCCAGGTGTTTTGTGTTACTATTTTGTGTACAAACCACAAATTTTTATTTTATTTTCTCTCCAAAAATATAAAAATATGTGCCTTTTTACTTCCTAATTTTTTTTGTGTTTTGTCCCAGAACTACGGTAATATTTTCGATATGGAAGATCATAGGTTTGAAATTTAGTAATATCTATTATTCATGAGGTAATTTAACAAATTTAATTTAATCTTATTGTAGAAAAAGAAAAACATCAGTAAATAGTTAAGTGAATTTCATAGAGTAATAATAAAAAAAAATTTGCTGTCTAATCTTTCATGAAAAAGAAAGAAATGTCATTAAATTCTACGTTTACATTTTAATTTTGAAATACACATATAAAATAATTTTATGATTCCAATAATTTTAAATTATGACATTTAATTAATCCAATAATTTTATGACATGAAAACACTCCTCTATATATTACTTTATTACAACTAACTTAATTTAAAATTAGAATTGTGGGCCTCATGGCTATTTGTCTCCAAACAGCTCAATCAGTGAATACATCACCGCTCTAGTCAGATAATAAATTTCAAACCCTATCATTGATGTCATGCTTAAGTTTGCTTTTGTAAATATAATCATTTGATGTGCTTATCTGAACAGCAAGACAAGCATATATGTGCATATTCATTTGACAAGTTGCTAATTAAATGGGAGAGTGACGGATACATACATACATATATATATATATATATAAAGGAGTTGACTACGATGCTATGCATAGCATAGAGGGCCAATCCGAACCGTTCAACATGATTTCCATATGAATATGTACTTGCAAATTAAATTTTACTATTTTTTTAGATAGGTAGAAAAACACTTGATCTGAATGGTTTAGAATTTTCAGATCAAGTGATTTTCTACCTATCTAAAAAAATAGTAAAAAATTTCTAAAAAAATATAAAATTTAGTTTGCAAGTACATATATTCATATGGAGATCATGTTCGAAAAAGTATAAATTTGACATATAAACGCATCACTCATGAAGTAGATCGGTTTCAACGGTTTGGATACATCGTTTGAAACCGATTCAATGGATATTTAAATTAAGCTCACAAAGAAGCTTCATGAGCTTAAGTACACCCTAGTTCTACTCATATAATATACTCCCATACTATATATATTACAAAAAAAAGCAATAATATTAATCAATGTTTTCTGCAATGGAATAATTATAGAGCATGATGTTGTGTGTGTGTCTAGGCATGCATATATATTTTTCTTCTACACATCAAATAATGTGCAGCTAAGTTGGCTTCCTATTGCTATTTTTGTTAATGCATACCTGAGACTAGAGATAATGGCAGGGAGCACAAATTCAGGGTGGTTGTCAGTGCACCAGAGCTTGGAGGTGATAAACACCTCCTTACGGGACCCGATCAAGCCGAGCTCGATGGCCTCTGATATGGCCTCACCCAACGCACCCTCCGATCTGTACACAGATGCCGTGTCGAAGTGACGGTACCCGACCTTGATTGCCTCTATGACCGCCTCTTTCGCCTTCTGTGGCTCCAATTGGTAATCGTATGTGCCGAAAGCTATGACCGGCATGATGTTGCCGGAGTTGAGCATTACAAGAGGGATTTTGGGGCTGTTCTCTAAAGACATCTCTGTGCTTTGTTTGAACTTTTACAAGTTACATTGCTACTTATAGGGAATCATATGGTACTATTGCCATGGGGTCAAAGTTTTTTTTTAGCGGATTGTGTATATAGTTCTGTGTAACGAGTCATGTTTTTGTGAATTGCAGCTTTTTAGTTTTAATAATTAAAAATGACTACAGGTACATCTAATTTTATATTTTCAAAAGTGCATGAACTATCCAAATTTATCATTCCCTGGTGCTTTACAGGATAACCTTGTTTCCATTATCTCAGCTATACTGACTCCCTACACCAGAAGTTACATAGCTGTCTAGTTCCCGGAAGGAATCTTTTTTCTTTGTTTTTTTTTTTTGGATTTGTTTTCAAGTATAAATTCTTGATCCGAGTATCCGACCCAAGTAGATTGACAAATCCGGTACACATAAGAATATGATCCATGAGTTAATAGTTTGGGCCTTGGTCAGAGAGTTTTATCCCAATATTAAATTCCAGTAGAATCAAAGCCAATGGCTCAGTAATTTCGAATTTAACTGTTTATGTTTGTTTTCCTTGTTAAGTGCGCCAGTCATTGCAGTCAATGAATCGGATTCGATATATATAATATAGAGTTGAGCTGGTATGTTTCATGAAGTAAAGACTTTACGTTAATATTTTTAATTTTAAAGTTTAAAAAGTTAATTTAAACTGTTTAAAATGATCTCTGTATTAAAATAAGTTTAGAGATCAAATTTTACATTTTTTAGAAACTTTTTATTAATTTGTGTAGAATTTTTTTAAATCATTGTTTTTCAAAAAAAATTGGACCATAGAAATAAGTGATTTTAAAAAAATCGGAAAAAATAGTAATATATTTAAAAAATATGTAAATTTGGTCTTCAAGCACAATTTAATATGGAGATCAACTTAAACGGATCGGATCAACATTTTGAACTTTAAAATCGTGGTAAACCACTCACTTTACTTCATGAAGCACTGTAGCCCAACTATATATAAGCTATGGTGAGTTGCGAAGTAAGGATCTTGTTTTACTTCACGCTCATATTTTTATTTTCAAAGACCAAATAATCGATCCGAACCGCTCAACATGATCTCCATATTAAAATGTGCTAGGAGACCAAATTTTCCATTTTTTTGAAAATTGTTTACTAATTTTTTAAATATTTCAAAATCACCATTTTTATGGTCCAGTTTCTGTCCAAAAACAATGATTTTCTACTTATCTAAAAAATAGTAAAATTATCCAAAAAAATATAAAATTTGGTCTCCAACCACATTTCAATATGGATATGGTAAAATGGGCTATGGTGAGTTGCGAAGTAAGAGACTTGTTTTACTTCACGCTTATATCTTCGTTTTGAAAATCCAAACTGCCGATCCAAACTGCTCAACATGATCTTCATATTGAAATGTGCTTGGAGACCAAAATTTACATTTTTTGGGAATTGTTTACTATTTTTTTGGATGGGTAAAAAATTGTTGTTTTTGATGGAATCTGGACCAATATTGATTTTAAAAAATTCTTAAAAAATACTAAATTTTTTTCAAAAAAATGTAAAATTTGGTCTCCTAACATATTTCAATATGTAGATCATGTTGAGCGGTTCAGATCAACTATTTGAACTTTTCAGTATAGAAAATATAGGCGTGAAGTAAAACAAACCTCTTACTTCGCAACTCATCATAGCCCATCTCTCTCTCTCTCTCTCTATATATAAATATTTATATTAAAAAATTGATAATCTAAATGCATATTTATATTAATTAGTGTTGTAAATAACAGTATGCGGTCGTCGGATGGACGGAAAAAAATATATGGTATATAAATAATAGAAGAATTAATCAATTTCAAAGTAAGAAGAAAAAACATATATAAAAATATTGGATGTATATCTAAACACAAATAAAATTACAATACAGGATTTATAAACCTTATTATTACACACTATTACAGAAAAAAATAATGTGAAAATAAATATTTACTCGAATAAACGGGAATAAACGGAAATAAACTGAAATAAATGAGAAAAAACATCTGATTAATCGTTTTCATCCGCAAACAGGCAACCATTAAGTGTATTCATAACGGTTTGACCGCCGTTAATGATTAAACGGCTGTTAAGACCGTTTTTTACAACAATGGTTGATATATATAATATTTGCACCAATAATCCGAATGAAAGCCAATCCTATTTGCGCCCCCTGTTTCAGTATGGTTTAGTCAAAAATCAGATTTTAACTATGTTTATGTAAATTCCGGTGTGCACATGTGGCACGTGCTTCTATAAGATTTTTCGTCAAGACTATTATCCTCGTGCTTTGCATTGTATATATACTGGTGTATATCAAAGATGATCATCGTATAACTGTATAAAAATTATTTTACTTGTATATTAAATCTTTTATGAAAATGACAGTGATTTTGTAAGATGATCAAACTTCACATCATGAGCGACTTGGATGTTGTAATATATGGTTTAAATTAAGGCTTGTAAATTGGGCTTTAATAAGACAGTTTATAATTTTGGGCCATGTTTTGGGCCGTATAGTACTTTCAAATATTTTTGTGCAACATGGTGGTACCATATTTACACAGGTACATCAGCTAAATTAACTAGTAATATGTTTATCTTTTTAAGACTAAATTATTTTATAATGGAGATGGTTCGAATACTCCACGTTTTATTGAATCTTCCTAAATGTTTCCCCTTTATACAAATTAGGAACTAAACCGGGGTTTTCTGCTAATTGTTGTATTTTGAAGTGCCAATGATGAATTAAAACAAATAAAAGATTCCAAAAATTAATTTTTTGCTCTAGGAGAAAAGATAAGGGAAAAGAATAAATATTCTAGGTTTATTATGTTCATACAAAAAACAATTTACCATCCATCCTACTACGAAAAGGTATAATATTCACATGTTTTGTAAAGTATGGTAATCATAAAATTTTACTATTCAATTACACAAAAGAAAAACAATATTAAAAATAAATTATGCAACACAAGAACAGTGAAAAGATAAGTAAATAATTTACAAAGTTCAAAATAAAAACGGAAAGGTTATTGGATAATATTATGACTGTAATATAATCAGAAATGTAATATTAATTATCGCGCGTGTTCAAGTAGCCGCTCCTGAGTGGGAGAAATGGCACGACGGAGACTCCGTCACGAAATGGCACGGCACGTGTATCGGTTACATGCTGTGACTTGCGTGTTCCTTGTCGTGACCATTCGCGTGCCGTGTTCATCTTTTGAAACTTTGGTACGGCACGACACGTGAAAGATTTAGTTACGACATGACACGACATATAGTCACGTGACTCACGTGTAATTAGGATCATTAGATATTGATTTAATAATAAATTTTGAATAAATTAACCTAAATTATGATTAAATAGTCACGCGAGTCACGTATATACCCGACACATTTAAGCACGGCGTGACTCACGTAACATGACCATTCACGTGCTGTGATTACTCTTTAACATTTTGATCACGGAACAGCCCAGCATCTGAAAAAAAAAAGTAACTGAATAACGGCACGGCACGAGTCACAGCGGCTTGATCACGGAACGCCGGCACGTTTTTTTCCGCTCTATCCGCCCCTACTTGAAAAAAAGAGTTATCGCGTGCCTTGATCGAAGAACCAATCTCTTATTCTAACGAGTCTTACCGGATTCTCTACTCAAGTTTTCTTCTTCCTGGGTACTCCCAGATTCAAGATGCCAGCCCTTTACCTAGTAATTCGGGAAGTTAACTGAAGCGTTGAATCGAAATTGATAAAGAATAAAGATAGAGAGAGAGAACCGAATCGATGGGTCGGAAGGAAAAGGAGAGTGATCATCAGCCATGGGAGGGAAGGGATCGGGGCTCGATACCTCCGGGATTTATCTTTCTCGGAATCTTCGGTGCTGTAGCTGCAACAGCGGCGGTAACTGCTTCCACCTGATCCAATTTCTTGTAGTGATTTTCAATAAATTTACTAATTTTGTCCTTGAATTAATTACTAGTCGTGTAATTTACAGACTGGGCAGTGGAGGAAACCTGTTGATTGGTTCTACACTCAGGTGTACATCAAAATTTGTTCCTTGGAAAAGTTTAGTACCTTTTCTTTGTTTTTTTTTTCTTTTCCAAAATATATTAGTGTGATAAATTTCCCTGGTTTGAAGCTTTGGAGGTCAGGGTACTATTCTCGATTTGGAAGTGGGGTCCCTGGCTCTGGACGGAATGAAAGAGCATGGGCCCAGTATCGCCGCCGTGTCCGGGAGATGGAAGAAGATGAGAGAGAAAGAGTGGTTAGTTTTCCATTATGTTCTCTTCCCTCTCTCCAGTGATTTTATTGTATTATTCAAACTTACCTCTCTTCCAACTTCATGTCTCAGTTATTGAGAGATAACAACCAGTTTTTTTTAGTTACATGTTGCGGTTTTGTGTGGTTAATACTAGTGATGATTGTGGTCTTTGTAGGAGAGAATAAGGCGCATGCAACAAGTGTTCAGTAGAGAAAGAAATAAGCACAAAAGAGGCCCTGAGCAATGGACTGAGCATGGTACTAGCGCTGGCTGGCACCAGCAGTTTCAAAGAGACGACTGGTACTACAAAGCGCAATCACAAAATGCCAATCAAGGGACAAATTACCAATCAGCATCTAAGCAAAATGCAAATCATGCCAAATCACATCATTATGCCATCTTGGGTCTTGACAGGTACTGTTGGTATATACTTTTATTTGTTGGTGCAGAAACAACCTGTATTATTATTATTGTTTGCTGAAATCGCATTAGTTTTGGTACTGACAAAAGATCCAATAACAATTATAAATTTGCTTTTTCAAAAGCAATCACAAAACTGATGTCTCTCTCTGATTGTTAATGGCTCATAAAAAGATGGCCAACAAATATATAATGGAATAACTAGTATTCTCTATATGCGTCTATAATTATCTGGGGTTGTTCACTCTTTTCCATATCCTGTAAAAGACATTAATTATTTCCACATCAATTGTCACTGAAGATGTGATTAGGGTAGTGTTTTTATGAAATGATGAGAATAATGTGGAAGGAAAGAAGAGGAACTCATTTAAAATCTACCACTATCTGTGAGGGTAAAAGTGACTATTGCCGAGGGTAAGCCGACATAAATTGTTATTCCCAAGTATTGCTATTACCGACTGGAGTATCCGCAATAATACCGACAGTAAAAAGCACTTTTACCCTTGCGGATAGCGACAGATTCTTGTAGTAATTTGGAGGAGAACATTCTGTTTCTTCTTCCTGTTATTAGGTCTAATTTGGTTAAAAAATATCCATTTATACAAGGGGGAATTTCATGTATACCCCTCAAAAACCTCAAAATTACGTGTTTCCCCCTCTAAAATTCATAATATCATATTTACCCTTCTATATTTCAAAAACTTACAAATTTACCCAATTTATTAATTTTTCTATTAAAATTTATTTAAAATTTATAAATTACCCATATTACCCTTTGTTAAAAAAATAAAAATCATCCCTTCCCCATCTCTCTGCGAGGCTTTGGCGTTTACTTGTTATGTGAAAAATTCCTCCTCGCTCGTTCATGGAGCGTATTTGATACTGTCAGATCATTTCCTCCCACTCCCGAGGCGCTGATGTTCCATCGCTTCCACCGAGTACTCCCACTCTACTTCGCTACCCGGCACGAACTCCTCGACCGAGGTAGAAAGAGTGGGGCCCTCCACATCCATACCAACTAATGAAATTTCAATCTATGTTTGTAGCTGCCGAGTAGCAGGGAAATCAAAAGACTATTATTATTCATAGATAATAGATATACAAACCAATCAAAAATACTGATATGAGCGTAAAAAAAAAAAATTGGAAAACAGGAAACCAAAGCCCCCCTCCCTCCCTCCTTTCCAAGTTTCATGATTTGATCAAAACCACAACAACAAAATGGTATCTCTCCTGTTCTCTTTAGCCCAAGACAAAAAAGGAAGCAAAAGGCAGAGAGAGAGAGAGGACAAGGTGTGGCATCGCATGGAAGCAATCATGGCTTGAGGGCGAGGGATAGGCCGAGCTTGGAGCTCTTCTCAATAGCATTGGTGTCAACCTCTGCTGAGATGGTGAAGAGAGACTTGGAGCGCCACTCATGCTGGATCAGCACCGATGCCTTGCCTGCGTTATCGAAGCGGGCCTTCACTGTCGTCAGCTTGTGTGGCTCTAGCCTCGAGAAGGCTGGATGTGCCCGTAAGATCACTTAAAGTGTCACTCGAGAGCTGCCCTCGAGATGAACCATAGGCAATTGTCAAGCCCCGATCGCTTCTGGCAATTGCGAATTCCTAGCTCCAGAAAAGCAGTAGAAACAACCTTTCTCTTAATGATCAGTTAGTATTACACTTTTGCATCTCGATGTGGTGTAAATGGGGATGATAGGTGTCAATGTTGTGAATTAGCGATTGATCCAATTAAGAGACTTTCTAATATTGGTTAATTAGAGACTCTTTTGTAAATTGTCTAATCCCAGTGTTATTTCTCCTTTGTATTAGAAGATGGATCAAGTCAAGCTGCTGTTCTTGTTACTACGCGTCTCTCAGTAGCTGAGTTATGATTTAGATGGTTTCATTATAACTTAAACAATACAAACTGTCTATCTATGTTGTTATTTAGGAACAAGATGACAACATCCACTTGGTTACTAAGTCCATGAAAAACCCAAATACCGGTGCCACAACAAACGCACGTTATTGGGGCTTCAGTTTCGTGCAGTTACATGTCTCGCTATGTTGAAACAGCATAACCGTGAAATTGTTTATGGTCTAGAAGAGGAGAAAGAATGATTTTTATTTTTTTTAAAAGGGTAATATAGGTAATTTGTAAATTTAAAATGAGTTTTAATAGAAAAATTAATAAATTGGGTAATTTGTGAGTTTTTTAAATTTAGAAGGGTGAATATGATATCATGAATTTTAGAGGGGGAAATACGTAATTTCGATGTTTTTGAGGGGTATACATAAAATTCCCCCTTTATATAATTAAGGGCAAAAATATCATTATTTTCTTTTCCTATCGGTCAGTGCTCATTTCTTTGTAAAATATTCCTCTATTTATATTTCCTAGTAATACCTGTTTTGTACCAGTATTCCTCATCTCTAAAATAACAGAACATTAAAGAAGAAATTAGGGTATTTTAATGAAATGAATCAAAGATGCAAGAGGGTAAGAAAATCATTTTGATTTCCCCCTGGTAAGAGGACTAATTTAGTCAAAAGATATTATTTTTTTGTTTTCATAGTTAGTCAGGGCTCATATTAGTTGCTGGTTTTTGGAAATACTGATAAACTCCGGGATTATCCTGAAACTACCAATCCTCTTTATTAGTTTCTTAAAGTTACTGAACAATCTGCTTTGTACCGTCACATTGAAAATCTAATTGTCTGGCCCATCAGGTTGCTACTAGATTACATAATCCTGAATTTATCAGTATGTTTTAGTGAAATATAGTTTTAATGGCCATAAAACTTCTTATCCTGAAGGAAAGTGCTGCTAATAGAAATTTACTATAAGAGACGGATTTTATTTTGTTTGGGTATGTTATAGTGAAAATATAGTTTTAATGTAACAAGTTACTCTTTTAACAGGTATAGAACTGACCCGTACTCGGATGCCGAGATTAAGGTAATTTCATGCTTTTAGTTTCATATATATGCTTCCCCTCTAATTCTGCACTTGTCACGAGCAAATAATTTGATTTTAGGGTTGTACCAGTTTGTACTGAATGAAGTTGCAACTTGTTTAATCGGTTGCTCTCCCCTTCCCGTTTTTTGGGGTGCAGAGTGCTTTCAGGAAAAAGGCATTAGAGTTCCATCCTGATCATAATCAGAATAATTCTGGTAATTATTGTTTCAAGGAACCTTTATTTACAATTTTAGATGAGAAAAGCAACTATGTCATTTATTATTTTTCAATAACTTAAACTATTATATCGTGGAAGTTATGCCTTTTGTAAGACAGCTGAAGTACCTCTTTCTTGATACAGGAATGGCAGAGGCTAAGTTCAAGGAAGTTGTAGCCTCGTATGAAGCAATTCAATTAGAAAGAAAACGAAGAGCCTGCTAACCTTCTGCTAACCTTGTACCTTACATTTTTTTTTTTTCTCATTTTCCGTTTTCTTGTGTAAATATATGATGAACACATCACAAGTCCCAACTACCAACTATGTATTCTTTTCAATTTTCACCGTAGATGTCTATAAAATTTTGTAATAATAAGTTAGATCCTTATCATGTCAAATATGATATTTTTGTTATGTTTTTTTTTTTTGTCTAAAATCGCAACTTTCTTCAAATCAAAGCCAAAATGATTCAAAAATACATTTGCGGCAAAGAAATTAGAAAAATGGCTATTTCACATTCGTTTTTGGTCATTTTCCTGACAAAAAAAAAATTTCACTATATGTTTGAGCGTCATCACACTCCCAAGCTTAAATTTTTGTTCATCATCGAATAAACTCAAGTAAGAACTTAAACAGTTTTGGGTTGACTAAAATTTATCCCTTGGCAAATCTTGGACAATAATTGATAAATTACCTATGATACGGACTCTTAACAAAATTGCCTCACCAAAGTATAACTGCATTAATCTAATATGCCTAGAATGGATTTAGGATTGTTAATGATCCGAGTTCGAGCGAGTGGGGCATGTTCGTGCTTGGTTCATTAAGTTAATGAGTGAGTCAACTTTGAGTTGAGAAGACAGTATTGAGTTGACAATTGTGCTCGTGCTCAACTCGTTAAATGCTCGAGTTGACTTGTACTCGTTAAGAAATCAAGTCTGCAGGCAATTTTGAATTTTGTTTCGAGTTTTTTTTTGTTTCAGAACTAGACAAACTGATAAGTGATAGCTAATTCCTCTAATAAAAAATATTGACATACTGACATGCCGAGTTGTACAACCATACTTAATTTAATTTCGATTTGGATCCAGTTGAGAACTACTTGGGATTGGATGTGGCATGATTTCACGTACTCAGTTCTTAATGAACGAGTTAGGGTATACTCATGCTTGGTTCATTAAGTTAACGAGCGAGATGATAATGAACAAATTGTTAGCAAGCAAATTACAAACGAGTCATGGGTTATGAGCAATTTTCTCAGCCCTAAATATAGATTGTGAACTATCGGGTCCTTGCGCTGCCTGGTTCTAATATGCATCAATCAGATCCGATATGGACCTTTCGAATTTGAAGTTTCAAATCTGACTGGGAGCCAAACTATGTACTTGCGTATAACATAGATATATTGGTGCAGATCTAATTCGTATGAATCTTAAAATAGATCGTTGAAATTCATTAACTCAAAATATTCTTTTTTGAGTTAATGCAGAGAATACGAATTCACCCTTTTTCTCTTTGAACACTCTTAATGAGGAAATTGTCCTTTAGCTTATGAGACTTTTTAGTATGTTTGTATTTTTTTCAAATTTATCCTAATTAAAATTTCAATCACACTTGTTCTTAATTAGGAAGATTTACTTAATTTACAACGAACAAAAAGAAAAGCAAAGTCTGAAAGTATGTCAATTCATTGCTTCCAAACGGAAATGCAAACATTTTGTATAAGTTGCATAGATATATTTAGCTAGTATATTCACACAAAGTTTATAAGAAAAATTAATATTAACATAACAGTTTCACACTGAAATAAGATAAAAACAAAAATAAAACAAAAATTTCAGTTTAAACAATATAAATCAAAATATAGAGAACCCCAAATAGATGTTGTACTCATTTATCCTATCTTATTTTTATTAAATCGGACCCTAAAAAATTTAAAATATTTATTGACAATTTTCTTTTCCCAAAATTTTACTGTTGATGGAAAATAATTATTAAAAAAACGTTCTTTATATTAATTTCAAGAGCAAAGGGCATTGTTGTCCTAAATAAAATTAGATAGGGGTTCCAAAAGAATCTTATGCTTCCCGAAGCATCGGCCGCCTCAATACAATCGAATTCTCCAACGGCTAGTTCGGAGCTTTCCCAAATTTAAATCTCCCTATAAGAGCCAAAAAATGACAAAATAAAACGCTTTCATAAAAAACTCTTCTCTCCAGCTCTCCTCTCTTTCTAACTTCTAAGCTTCGTTCCTTTTCTATTTAGCTTAAAATGGAGGATGTCGATATAGATCTGGCAACTGAATCCACTGTGATAAACGAAGATGAAGAATTTTATGAAAATTTAGAGGCGCCTAAGTTTGTGGATTTCACAGCATTAGATCTGTCGCCAGAGGATAGATCCTGGTTTTGTCATAAAATCGGTTAGTATTTGTGCATTTACGAACCTGCTTTCTGTAATTTAGGTTTGATACAAGATTCAAACCTTGTCCCCACTCAGTTATCTCCTAGTAGAATTATAGTATTTGATTATTAGAGGGTAGCTGATGTCCGATACAGATCCAGAGGACTAGTCTCAAATAGTTGAATTTTTATAGTTTCTAATACTCTTTTCTTTTCCAGGATGTGATCTTAATCATGAGCAAATTGACCCAGAAGCTCTTAACAAAAGCTTCATGCTTAGAGTTTGTGATAATTTTCTCTAATTTCTCCAATTCTTTTTTTATTTTTTATATCAAGTTCATTTTGCATTTCGAATTTCCAAGTGGCTCCTAAACCAGAAAAAATAAATTAATGCAAACAGGTCCTGGCCGCAAGGAGCCCCAATGTACGTCTTCACAAATCCCTCAAAAGGAGCAACGGAAGGTACCATTTGCCATTAGGGAGTAATTTTGATGAAAAATATATATATTTCCTTTTGTTTAGATTCAGAAATTAAAGGTTTATCCCTTTTTCTTTCTTAGGTTAAATGCAAATTGCCCGCATTCAGCCCCGGCAAAGCAGCCAAGGAGTAGACTTGTCAGACTAAGCACCGCAACTGAAGTTCCTGAAAAGCTTGCAAATTCAAAATTAAGGAACCACCTAATTTCAAGTTTGAAATCACCCCAAAGCCGAGCAAAGAAAATGATTCTGACAACAATTGGAGAAAAGGAGGCCTCCTCAACCCCAAAAATTCAAGGCATGAATTCAAAAATTCAGCCTGCTTCGGGAGCAAAGAACGAGTCGGGCTTTTTTTCAGCAAAGCCTATATTCTCTCCTACCCCACAGAAAGAAATTAAGGAAATTTGCTCTAAGCTCCGAAAATTAAATTTAAACAATACGAAGAGAAGAATCGTGCCAAGTAGATACCTTGGGCAAGTTTCAAAAGCTGCAAAGAGACCTGATGAATCTAAGCTGAATGATTCGATTATGAGACAAGAAACAGAAGTTGCTCCCAGAAAGAACATTTCAAGGCCATTGCGGAAAACAAAAAAACAACTTTTGGAAGAAAATGTACAGAATTTGGGTTCAGATGTTACAGATAGAGAACAAAAATCGAAATTAGATCCACAGAAGGAAAGGCCTGGAAGGAAATTAAGGCAGTCAATTTGGAAAGAAAGTGTAGAACATGCTAGCACGAGTGGAGTGGAGAATAAAGGGATTGGGGAAGTACTGGTTCTGAAACCCGAAATTAGAGAAAATGTCGGTGCAAATAATACAAATATGAAGCAAAAATTGGAAACGGGTCCAAAGAGGAAAAGCTCAAGACAACTGTGGAAATCAAATCAGCCAGTTCTGAAATCAAACATAGAATATGGTACCAGAAGTGGTACCGAGAATGAAGAGGTTGTTAAAAGGGAAGGATCAAAATCAAAAAGTAAAGATAACTTGGGTACTGGGATTGAGAAAGAAGGTTTGAAAACCAAATTAGGGAACTGTGATGAGATGCGCCCAAAGAGAAAAGGCTCGAGGGCACTATGGAAATCAAATCAGCCTGTTCTGAAACAAAACATAGAAAATGGCACCACAAGTGGTACCGAGAACGAAGAGGTTGTTAAAAGGGAACGATCAAAATCGAAACTTAAAGATAACTTGGGTACTGGGATTGAGAAAGAAGGTTTCAAAACCAAATTGGGGAACTGTGATGAGATGGGCCCAAAGAGGAAAAGCTCAAGGGCACCATGGAAATCGAATCAGCCTGTTCTGAAACCAAACATAGAAAATGGTACCCCAAGTAGTACTGAGAATGAAGAGGTTGTTAAAAAGGAGGGATTAAAATCGAAAATTAAAGATAACTTTGCTACTGGGGCTAAGAAAGAAGGTTTGAAAACCGAATTGGGGAACTGTGATGAGGATAAGGAGAATATTATGCAAAATGATACCCAAAGGTATGCAAAATGATACTCATGCAATTTTTCTCTGGATTGTGTTTCATGATTATATTTTGCATTTATATCATAAATGTTGCATTTTGTAAATATCAGGGTTGAACTTAGAAAGAAGACGAAAGCTGAGGGGAAGAAAAGCTCTCTTCTCAGGACCATTGAGAATGTTCCTCCTCAACAGGTTTCAAACAAAATAGAGCGATTCATTATTTCTCTTTGAGTTTGTTATGTTTATTGTTTAAGAAATTATTTAAATATCGATTCAAATATTGAAAAAGATAAATGACTCGTGCAGGTACTGAAAATTCAGAAGAAGCCGTCACAAGTCAACCCAGACCAAGGTTCAAAGAACAAAAAAACCACAAATCCAAAGCCTTTCAGATTTAGAACGGATGTAAGTTCCATTTCAGATTTTATCACTATTCATATTTTGTCAAAAGAAAATGATGTCTGTGATACTTGTGTTGAATAAATTTGGTGTGTGCATAATTCAGGAAGATCAATTAAGAAAATTCATACTAAGATTATTCTCAAAGAGAATATTGTCAATGAAATTGGTATCATATCATTCTGTGTATAATTCATACTAAGATTATTCTCTACTAAGATTATTCTCAAAGAGAATATTGTCAATGAAATTGGTATCATATCATTCTGTGTATAATTCAGGAAAGAGGAATTCTGAAGGAAGCCAATTTGGAAAAGAAGAAGCTGGTTCAAACGGAGCCTGTAAAAGAAGAAAGCAAGGTAGATTTTAGTCAATTATGAATATTTGATTATGGTCTCCTCCTTAAATAACATGAATCATCACATAAATTTTATATATTGTTGAATACCAGAGTGTTCTGAGAAAATACACTGGCACAGGCAGGCGCAAAGGACGTGTCATACCAAGCAAAATTCAGTGCCTGAATAAAGCTACAAGGTTTGTATAAGTAATTTTCCAATCCAATATGGTATTTGTACATATGTTTGAGGTCCTTATGATCTTTAATAGCTTCAATTTTGATCGCCTGACTACAGTTTGGCATCCAAAAGGAGGAAGAATGCTCCTTCAATTCTTTGAGAAAAAAACCTGAGGCCATTGAAAATACAAATTCAACTAGAGGTGGTGGTATGAAAGAGATTGCATGTCCTGGCAATACCAAAAGGTAGTGTGAAGTGATTGTGTCTACATCTACCATTCACATTTCAGTGTCAAAACTTAACCAATTACATAAAATTAATCAACATGTTGTTGCTCAATTGGTTCACTGAATTCATTTTGGACATTTCTATTATTTCTTTTTCCTATTTTGCTCTATCTTGTGTATTTGGTATATTAGTCAATTCATATCTTTTTATAAGCGTGATGTTAGTCGCTAACTTATTTGAGTGAATACTGTTAAACTGTTAGCTAGAGGCCCCGTCCGGTATGAAAACTGAAATAAGAACACAATAGGCCCAAATCAATATACAAAGTTGAAAATAATATGTAGCAAAAGAGAAAAAAAAGAAGAAAAAAAAAAGTGAGCACTCAAAAGCATAAGCATGTGATGGTTTAATTGATTAGTCAGAACATTATAGAAGTTTCCACATTACTTTACCTTTTCTTGATCATCCGTTGAAAATTTGAAAGAAAAACAAATACGTTTGCATTTGCTTTTAAATATTCTCGTATACTACAGTGAAGTCAGGTGAAGTTCCAACTTCCAAATACTGATTGGGTAAATATATAATCAAAATAATATTTGGATTTACTCCCACACGAAATTTTTCAACGGATAACTCGTTAAAAAGAGATTTTATATAAAGAGGTATGAGTGAGGATATGGTACTATGCATAGCGATGATTGGTCCGTACTATAGCTTAATATTTTTGTTTTCAAGATTTTAACAGTTGATCCGAATCATTCCACATGGTCTTCATATGAATATGCTTGTAAATCAAATTTTAAATTTTTTTTTACTATTTTTTAGATGGGTAGAAAAACATTGTTTTTGGATGGTCCAGAATTTTCAGATCAAGTGATTTTCTACCCATCTAAAACTATAGAAAAAAAATTTAAAATATAAAATTTGATTTACAGGTACATATTTATATGGAGATCATATCGAACAATTTGAATCGACAATTAGAACATTCAAACCGAAAATTTGAGCCATAGCGCGAGTCAATACGCGCTATGCATAAGCACCATAGCCTCACTCAAGAGGTATTATATATAGATATCAAAGAACTTTTTAGAGTGAGGCTATGGTATTTTGCAAAACGCATACCAAAGAACTGTCTAGATCTTCGTTTTTAAAGTCTAAATAGTCGATCCGAAACAGTTAACATGATATTCATATAAAATGTAATTAGAGATCAAATTTTGCATTTTTTTAGAATTTTTTTACTATTTTTTAAAATAAGTACAAAATCATCTAATTTAAAAAATTTGAACCATCCAGAAGTGATTTTCATCCTATATAAAAAAATAGTAAATTCTTTCAAAAATAAAAATAAAATTCGGTCTCGAACTACATTTTCATAAAGAGGTCGTGTTGAGTAGCTCGGATCGACTATTTAAATTTTAAAAACATGAATAAAAATTCACACTACATATCAATTATCGTTTTGCAAAAACCATATTGCATATCCTCACTCAACTTTCTATATTGAAGTAACATATGTTGGTAAAAAGAAAAAAGTTTTATAGGCGAAACCATGAAATTTATTCATAACAAAAACTCTTTTCCTTTTTAGTGAAGTTTGTTCTAATATTAGAACTGGAAACCTCATTTATAGCTACAAATCTAGGGGCACAGGCTGCTGAAGTCCAGATCAATAACAGGACAGCACATGTGGTCTGTTATACTTCCTGCCTCCTGGGTCTCACCTGTTTGTATACAACTATGCACTCAACTCAAGTGTACACCTCTCAATTTCTGTCTACACTGCACCCTCCAGTTATACGGAAATAATTGCATGGTTCGTGGACGGCTGATGTGACCCATGTGGGGCTTCAGTACTTTGACTGTTTTCAGGCAAATTTTTCTCTGGTTTGCATAGCATTGAATTTGACAATTAGTATTATTTTACTAATTTAATACACGAATATATTTTTCTTTGAGCATCTTTTAGTGAGAATCATTTTCAGGGGCGGATCCAGATTGTTCCGGGGATCAGCTGCCTCTTGAATTTTGAGTTTTAGTGAAAATTTATCGGTTCTGACTGACTTTGAGTTAAATTTAGGATTAAAATTGAAATTAATATGTTGAATTTTGATTGGTAATTAGAATTATAAGTCAAGAGTATCAGAAATTACAAGTCAAAGCATTGTAAAGTATAAATTAAAACATTGTTTTTGATCGAGTACCCAATTAGTTAATGAATTTAAACCTAATTAGATATTTAAATCCGATTCGATATTTTATTTACCCCTGACGAAAATTCTGAATCCGGCCCTGATCATTTTACTTTATCATTGATTTTACCTCACAAGAGGAAAGTATTAGGAGCACTACATGAAAAGGTCGTCGCAGAATCATATTAAATTAAATGGCACATTGGCACGAGCGAAAGACAGCTTCTGAGTTCCTGACCAACAGAAACGGGATTAAAGAATGTTGGGTTCAAGAATCAAAACTGGGCCAATCCATGTTACCACATGTATTTTGAATTTCGATGCACCTTCTTTCTAATTTTAAATCAAATCCATGTTCGTTTTTACTCTGTTTCCCACGTAGAATTACCATCAATGCCGACATTTTTATTAATATCCATAATTAATTATAAATTAATAATTATACCCAGCTTAGCTTATTTTTAAAAATGCCCAAACTAGTCAAAACATAACCGGCTAGGATTGAAATTAGAACCGGCTATTTTTTAGCCGATTGAGAATTTTTTTTCTGTTTCATACGCTATAAATATCCATCTTTCTCTCTCCTCCCTCTCACAACTCACTCAAAATCACAAAAGAGAAAGAGATGAAAAGAAAGAGAAGAAGAGAAAGAGAAGGCGATATCTGTGGCGAAAAGGGAGATTTTCAGGTTTTTTATTTTTTATTTATTTATTTATTTTTAATTTTTTTAATTTTTTTCAGCAACCTATACATTTAAATTAGTAACCTGACAACTGTTTACCATTTACAAAAATATAGTTTGTTGGCCATGTCGATAATGATTTCACTTCACTGTGGTGGGAAGTTTTTGACTAATATATATGGGGTTTATTACTCCAAAGAGGCAATTGATTCATTCATAGTTGATGATGATACCTCAATTTGGGACTTCAAGTCAATGATTTACGAATTCACTGGTTATAACCCAGAAAGGTGGAACTTAGAATTGGCAACCCGAGTGAACGCTTGAACACCTCAACCTATACCATAAGTCCGATATTAAGTGATGCTGCATGGAGAGGTTTGTACCGGCGGTTAAAGGCCACTGAAAATTTTATCATATAAATCTACGCCAAGAGAATTCCGATAGAGTCAGGGATTGGAAGTTCTTGCCAAAATTCGGTTGCGCCAAATTATACATTACAACCAAAACCATACAGTCTCGTGGCTCCTTTATTCGTACATGAGCCAAAACCATACAATAACGTGGCTCCTTTATTCGTACATAATCCAGAAACATACAGCTACTTCACCCTCACCACCACCCCAACCACCACCTCATACAAGACCCCAATCTACACCCGGACATGTGGCGTCTTATCATTACCTGCACCAGCACCTCACCCCAGACCGGCACCAATAGACGACGAAATTGGGTCAGATTTTGAATATATTAACCAAATTTCGGACGAAGATCTGCAAACTGGGGATGAATTTGAGGGAGGAAACTGGGACTCTAATCACCTGGAGGGCTGTGATGAAGATGGTCCAATGCCCATTCGCAGAGAATATGGGAATATGCCGCTTAGTAGCCGGACTGATACGTACCCGTTCGCAGACTTCAATGATATATTTGTTTTTAAAGAAGCATATATTGGTTATTATAGAAGACAGATTGAGTACAAAGGTGAGCTGGCGCCAGAAGATTAGAGAGTACCATACACTCCAAGAATTAGGAGATTAGAATGAAGAAAAGTGACAGGGATTGTATTCAGGTGGTGTGCAAGACTCCGGGTTGTGATTACGAACTTAGGGGAAAAGCAATGGGTTTTGGAGATGCATGGGTTATAACGAAGCAAGACAAGCCTCACACATACATGTCTGAATACTCAAGCCAAGACCATGAATGTCCCACGGCATCAATCATTGCCGATATCATTGAGACCTCTATTAAAAAAGACACTTGTATGAGCATTCAGGGGGTGGCAAACTGTGTGAGG
Organism: Carex myosuroides; assembly: GCA_028015225.1. Lineage (NCBI taxonomy): Eukaryota > Viridiplantae > Streptophyta > Magnoliopsida > Poales > Cyperaceae > Carex > Carex myosuroides. Next base: position 1,659,960 of record CM051485.1, on the reverse strand, counting down.
GTTAAGTATGGCAATATAACCCTGAAATACAATCGACTGTGGAAGGGTCGTGAGCTTGCAATAGCCCAATAATTTGGGAGCTGGGAGGGTTCATACAGCTTGCTAGAACCACTGCTGATGGGAATCTGCGACAAGAATCCTGGCTCTATGCATTAATTTCTGACATGTCCTATACGAGATAAACACGGTGAGCTTATTGAAGGAGCTCTTTAATTCAGGGAGGTAGCCTGGGTTTTTGGTCTATACATTGCAGCGGTTCATTACTTGAGACCAGTGATTAGTATAGATGCATGCTTTTGTCTGGCGTTATAAGGTGAGGCATTTGATAGCTTACGGATATGATGCTAAGAACCAATTGTTGCCTATAGTATTTGTAATTGTGCAAAAGGAGGATGGTGAGAATTGAGATTTTTTCTTGCAGTGGTTGAGGAATGAAGTCCTTGGAGCTGATAAATTTGTCTGCGTTATATCAGACCAGCACAAAGAGATCAAATCTGCACTGACAGCAGAATACAGGTGGTCTCCATAAATTTTTGTGCACAAGTTTTGCATGCATCATGTTGCTGAAAACCTGGTCCAGAATTATGAAAAGGACAAGTGGTTCAGATGGAGGTTCAAATAAGGAGCCAAGAAGAAAAAGCCAAGAATGTTGAAAGAGATGTTCGAAGAGTTTACTGCGGCATGTCTAATTTATAACATTTTGTTTAATTATTTTATAAGTAGATGAGGCAAATGAATTAACACATCTTTGTTCTTGGGCAGCTAAATTCAAGGTGTAATGCATTTTTAAAGAAGGTGGGCAAAGTACGTTCCAAAGATGTGATGGAGCCGTCCAATTATGAGAAGATTTTCCAAACCTGTGATGGAGGATAAAAATTTAGTATCATGACAACAAACGGCTCTTAGTCACTGAACAATGTCTTTCGGATGAGCCAGAGAATGCCCGTGGCTGTCATTATGGAGGATACATTCTATAAGTGCAACATATGGCTTGTTGAGCGGCGGAAGCGAGCCATGAATTTAAAAGATGCAAATTAGTTATTTTCTGAAAGGGTGGAGCTCAAACTCAGAAAATGATGGCTCAAAGCTGCAGAAATTCATTTGATCCCTTATACGCATGGCGAAGGTCAATACCAAGTTTCATCCCCAAATGAGTACGTTCCAGTCACCCGCAGCTCCAATGGAAGTATGGACATTATTCATAGGGAGTTCCAGTACATTGTGACACGCTGGCCCGGCAACAAAATGGAATGTACATGCAGAGGTATCCAATTAACATTTATTCTGTGCGCTCATGTCTTAACGATTTATCGTGCAAGAAACTGGAGCGAGAACCAATTTGTTGCAGACTCGTATACTGTGAACTATCTTGAATGTACTTGGAGTGGGGTGTTTGTTCCTTACGGCAATATGGGCCTAGTCTCCTAGAATTCTTTCTAGCAAGGCTTGGATTAGGGTTGGGAGGAGAAAACACACACGTCATGTAATGACCATGGACGAAATGCAAGGTAGGCGAATGGGGCATCAGGCTCGTCGTTCCACTACTGACAGGAATAGAAGAGGTATGTAACATTCATCAAAAATTTTATTTCATTCCAATTTTAACTAGCTTACTAAGTAACAAATGCAATGCAGAGGCCATAAACCCAGCAAATGCAGTAGAAAATGAGCGAGTTATCGCAGAGGCAACTGGGTCAAGCTCACGACGTAGCACAGCTACAAGCCTTTTAGATGCATCTGTTATGTTTACAGAAGCAATGGGAGATGCAGTTGTCATGGGAGGAGAGGCGGTTGGGGTGCAAGGAGAGTTATTTGGTAGCCAACCAAAGAGGTCAACTGGTAGGCGTACAAGGGCATCTGAAAGTCAAGCAGGGGCATTTGGAAGCCAAGCAGAGCCATCTGCTGGAACTGGTCGGTTTCTCGGAATACCATTTAGGCATAGTAATAGGTGATTTAAACTGATGTTTGTATGCAGATTGTGAACTTGTTTATTTAGATGCAGCTTTGAGAACTATTTTATTTGTAATTTGTGTGGATTTTATTTAGACTAAGTTATGAGTTAGTTGAATGTTAGTTTTTATAACCTTACTGTTTTTTTTTTTTACATTTGTCCCTTCAGGGTACGTTTGGATAGGAGTTAGAATAGCTAGAATAGCAATTTGAGAATAGTAAATGAGAATAGAGAAAAAATAGTAATTTTCATATTAGTGTGGAATTGGTGCTATTCGGATTAGTAAAAATGTTGTTTGGAATAGTGAATAGCTGTAACTGATAAAGAATAGTGTTAAAAATGTGCTAATTAAGAGGAAAGATAGACAAGTGAGGTCTCAAACGAATTGTCACGATGTGAAGATAACAAAAGCGGTGTCAATTTTTTTCATTTCTGAACTATGTTGGCGGAAATCCGAGAAAGAAATATTTTCTCTCTCTTCACACTTCCGAATAGTAGTTATTCCAACATTAACAAGGAATAGAGAATAGTAGCTATTCTAGTTATTCTGAAGAGCAAAAATATTACTTAGATGCACGTTGTTATTCAGAATAGCCTCTATTCTAAAATAGCTCATATTCTTAACACATCCAAACATACCCTCAAACTTCTGTTGACCTAAAATTCCCTCCCAATCAGATCTAAATTTATGTCTAACTTCATTTAACAGCGTCGAGGTTTTGACTTACAACGACCATTTTGGTTAATTGAAGTCCATTTTGGTTAATGCGACTTACCGAGTTGGTAAATTTTATTTTATATTTCATGCCCGTCTAAAGAACTAGAAACAATAAGTCAACCGAAGGTACAAACAAATAACAAGTCCATTTCTTTTCTTTTCTTGTGATATCACTAACAATTAACAAATAACAATGGGTCTCTTTGACAATTTTTAATATTTCCTTTATGCGGAAACAAGTTCGAACCTCCTAAAAGTTGTCAGAGGCAACGCTTTCTTCGGGAAAAGTCATTGCGAGAGCCAGACCTGTTCGTCATGTTTCTGGCTGAGTGGTGAACTTGGAATCTTTATTGCGTCTTTGTTGCCTGGTGGATTAAACTGTTCAAGTCCTTTATTGGCGCAGCTCGGGCTGGGTCTCTCCAGTTGTACGGAAACTATTGGAAGGCTTCAAAGTTCAGACACATTTGATCATCTATTTTAAAGCAAACGATCTAGATAAGATCTTATCTTTTATCATTAAAATCGCAAACAACGGGTAAATAATAAATAGTTGCGCTTTTTAGTATTTGAATTTAGGTTTTCGGTTTAGGATAAACCAGATATTTTCCGATCGCTTGTAAATGTATGATGCATCCATACTACTTAATACTACTTAAAGATTGCTTATTAGTTGAACAGCTGGTTCGATATTATGTTATTTGGATTATTTGAATAAAAAGAAATAAGGTTATTTTCTAAGAAGTTGATCATTTACCAATTTATGCTTTAAGAACTAATATTATTTCATTGGTCACTTTTTGTGTATAAATCTAGGTCTCATGAATCTTACTTAAATTTAACATGTATTTTGTCTTCTGGTGTTAAGGACTTAACAGCACATAGTCCTACCACAAGCACTAGAGAGTCCTCCCTTGAAACTGGGCCTCCTATTGGCCATGGTGGAATCAGAAGATTTCGTTGTGGATTTTTCAAATAAGATTTAGCTGGGAATCCTTTCGAATATGGTGGATGGAGATAATATCCACCACCTAGAAGGGAAGAGTCTGTGTCTAACTGAATTTCAAAATGTGTGTTAAAACCTGACTTGATTGTTTTTTGTTGGTTCTGATAGTACGTACACGCGCTGGTACTACTATGATTTTTACCTCATTTACTGTGTCAGTTTCTTTTTAGTTTTGATATTATCTTCTTTACTGTGTTTGTACATGTTGATAGCTATGTTTGTTGTTGTTAGTACTGAGTAGCTATGTGGTATTTTGTAGTAGCTAACTAACTAGCTATGTTGCTTGTAATATGTTCTCAGCTGTTATTGTATGGATACTGGTATGTACTTCTCATATTGTATATGTGTACCTTTTTCAAGTACTCTTATGCAGTATAAAAGGACTTTAATAAAAGTCGGTGGATTGATCTACTTTTCTTAAAAAAAAATCTAGATCAAATTAGAAAGTTACAAGTTAAAAACAAATTCTAAACATTATATTTCAAATGTGTTTGGAGATTAAATTTTACATTCTTTTAGGTGAATAGAAAATCCATTATTTTGAAAGATTCTAGATCATAAAATAATGATTTATCCTCCAAACATGTTTTCATATGAAAATCATGTTAAACGGTTTAAATTAAATGTCTGAATTTTAAAAATGAAAATATTGAACATGAGTAAAACATTACCCTATATGAAGCACAATAATCTAGCTCATATCAATTATTAATTACTCACCAATTGATAATTAATTATTCACCGCTAAGGCTCAATCTCCATTCTACAATAAAATAAATGATAAATCCAACACATACGCCTTCTAATTATTAAGAATTTCGTTGAACAATTCCACACAGATATTGGCCGTTCGTCCAATAAAAGTTAAAAAATCAAATAAATTGAAAAATGATATTTTTTTTTTAATGCCGGCTACCTTGCGCAGGTGATTTGTTGACGGTTCTGAATTTTGATATAGAAAGTCAATTATAAATAAATAAAACGGTTAGATGATCTCGGCTGACTACTGGAGAACTCCAGTGGATGATTCCAATGGAGAGGATACGACTTCATGCGCGCCTCAATCCGGGGGCAGTGGACACCGAGGCACCGACACAATTTACACCGCGTTTTTCTCGAGACCATCAAAGAATTGGAATAAGAGTCGATCGAGAAGAGATGAAGTTGGAATTGGAACGAAAAAGAGGTGGGAAGTTTCCTGTACCAACCCTACAAAAACATGGTATTTTGTCGGCCTTGACCTTCTTCATAAAGTGCATGCAACATTTTAAACATTATCATTCATCGGCTCGGCTCCATGACACGAATACATTTTGTGGTCCATCACAGGGGGTGCAAACGGGTCGGATATATTATCCCACCTTATCCGAATCCGTACTTGAAAATTAGATACAATATCCGTACATATATTCAATATTTGAATATCCGGACACGGATACGGATACAGATATGGTTTTAAATTTTAATTATCTGTGTATCTGAATAATAAATATATACTATATAGTTTAATATATATTATGAAAAAATTTATGTTATTCACTATTGTAAAAAGCGGATATCTGTATCCGTATCCGTCTAATATCTGGTCTGCATCCGTATCTGAGAAATAAAAGCGGATGCGGATATGGTTTTACCACTGTCCGATCTGTTTGCACCCCTGACAATGACGTCTTACCTGATCCCAAAGTTTGTAACAAAAAAATTAAATCTAACAGAGTAATTAAATAGCAAAGCGCTGAGATTTTGACCAAAATATTAGGATTTTAAATTACATTGAACAGGCAAAGTATATAAATAGTTTATGATTATTTGCTGGTATCTGATTGATTTGATTTGAGGTATCTGATTGAAGAAACTCCCATTCATGAATCAAAACATTCAAACATGCATGGAACTAAAATCAAATTTAAATTAGTCAACTGGGTAGACTAACAAAAAAAAAAAAAATTAGAAATCCGTGTCAACATATCATAGGAAATTAAATAAATCAATCAATAAATAAATGCCGAATCGTTATAAGAACTTCTGATGTGACAAGAACTAAGCAATTTTTATTTTGAGCCGAATCATTATAAGATAGTGTGTTATGTCTTAAACATGCACTTATTGACCCACAACAGAGGCACAGATTTTTAATTATTTCCAATAACTTCTTTTGGTATTAACATTAATTTGCATTTAAAAAGGCATTTGTTTTTTAAGAGAGAGATGAACAGAGTCGGAACTGAAAAATTTAAATTTGAAATTGAAAAATAAAATGCATAAATATTTCACGTGTGAAATTTAAATTCAAGTTACTACAATTATAAACTGAGATTTCAACCTTTAAATTTAAATTACAGGCATGTATTAACATTTTATGAAAGAAGTTAGAAGTATATCAAAACTTAAAAAATAAGTAATATTAAATTAAATATCAATATACATAATTAAATTTTATAGTTACACAATTTGTACATATTAAGATTGAGATTCTTTATATAGAGCATATTGTGGGAACTTTTTTTTTTTTTTGAAAGGCGGGATAACAATACCGAATTCTCTATTAATGATTATTTATTAATTGCAACCAAATTAGATCAAGTAAATTTTAAATTGTGGAATAATTTACACATTTTAAATATGAAACTAACAAAATAAAACTATAATTAAAGTACTTCATAAAATAAAGGGTAAATTTCGCTGGAGGTCACTAAATTTTGTCCTTCGTTGTGAATTGGTCACTCAAGTTTAATTTGTTCCAATCAAGTCACTGAATTTTTTATTTGTCCCAATCAAGTCACTCTATAACTTTTCCATAAAAAATACTAACAAAATATGCTCATTTTGTTCAAAATGCTAACGGAATATGATCATTCTGTCAAAAATATTAACAGAATGAGAATATTCCGTTAACATTTTGAACGGAAAAGTTATAGAGTGACTTGATTGGAACAAATTAAAAGTTCAGTAACTTGCATGGGACAAATTAAACCTGAGTGACCAACTTGTGACAAAAGACAAAGTTTAGTGACCTCCAATGAAATTTATCCTAAAATAAAATACGGTACACAATGATGAACTAATAAAATAAAAAATATGATTACAGTACTTCATGAAAGTAAAATATGATTAGAAAAAAATATGAACTCCTTAATATTTATTTAAAAATATATTAATTTTTTTATAAACATGGAGTATATTTGATATATAGTGTTATGAAACGGGCTAGGGTCGGTCTGGTCCAAACCCGACCGGTCCCCGGGTTGACTCGGGCACGGGTTAGCCTGGGTCAACGGGTTGAGTCGGGTAGGGGGGGTCGGGTTGGGGTTTGAGTCGGTCGATCCTTACCCGGTCTAAACCCGGCGGGTTAGGTCAGGGCGGGTTGGGTCGGGTCGGGTCGGGAAGTCGGTCCGGTCCGGGTAGGTCCGGTTCGTTTTTTTTTTCTGTTTCCAGAAACGTTTTTGGCTGTTTTTTTTCAGTTTTTTTTTTCTTTTTTTTATTTCAACTCAATATATTTTTGTTATAACAAAATAAAATTAAGTTAAAACCAAATTTTGTTAAAACCAAATTAGTCTAAAACCAAATTATTCTAAAACCGAGATATACCGAATTAGTTTAAAACCGAATTATTTTTTATCTTTAAAACCAAATTATTTTAAAATAATAGATTTAAAAACAAAAGTTACCCTCCTCCTTTATTCCGGGCTTGGGACCGGCTATGTAAAATAACATAGGCGGAGTTCTAACTTTTTTTTTGTTAGTAATTATTCTTTAAAATGAAACAATTGAAATATTTAGAAATTAGAATTTAAAAAAATAACAATAAAGATTAAAAGAGGTTAGAATTTTATACCGACACTACCTATCTAGTAGTTGTTGTGCATATACCATAGGTCGCTCTCTTGCTCACCGTCCGAATCTTCGTTAGGCTCAGGTCCCTCGGTACCGCTTTCTTGAGTGTCGACACCGGATGATGACGCTTCCAATCCCATGGCATGTTGCATGCGATTTTCAGCATCAATCCAGTCTTTCAAGCACACAAGTCTCTCGAAAACATGTGCACCCAGCTTACTTCGTTTATCAGTGAGGATCCTGTTCGCCGAGCTAAAACAGGATTCGGAAGGGACGGTTGACACGGGAGCGGCAAATATGTCGCGGGCCATCATCGCCATTGTTGGATAGGCAGTTGCATTCCTCCTCCACCAATCCATGAAGTCAACTCCTTCATTTTCGTTGGTCCCCAAACAGTAGCTGATTAACTCGTTCGTGTTACCTTGGGATCCCGTCGGGTCGTCATCATCCTGGAAATCGCCTAACAATCCAGTACTGTTGTGTGTGGATAGACTATTAAAACAATAGAAAAAATTAGTGGACAAATAATGTAGATATTATAAATAATAAATATTAAAAACATATGTATATTTATATTCATACCTCACGCCACCGGTTGAAGGCGGTTGGTTGGCATTTCTTCTTTCGCTGTATATGGCAAACATGTCCTCCAATGCCTGTTGTACGCGGGGCTCCTCGTCCCTCCAGTTTAACCTTAGATTTTTCTTGTAGGCTACGAGTATTTTTACCGTGAACTTCTTCTTGTATGCCGGATGGAGGCAGTTTGCGAGAACGGTCAAGAGGGGTACCTCTTCCCAATATTTAAGAAAATTTACCTTCATGGCTGCTACGATCGGATGGAGAGGGGAATCCTCACTATCCCTATCTTCCATATCACGGTACACCTTGGAAATATAGTAGAGATGGTGCAGCAACTCATGTGCCGTCGGTGTGTACGAGCAAGATAATTTGACGGTTGCGGTGAAAAATGTTCCAAGGAATTGTGCAAGCATTATTATTCGCTGCCATTCGGGGTCGGTGAGTTCCAAAGCTTGTCCTTCGTTCGTCGATCTCAACATCTCCCATATAGCCGCCTTGTAAGGAATGCATTGGTGCAGCATCCTGTAGGTGGAATTCCAACGGGTGTCTATATCCCAAGGTACCCTCATTTTGCCCAAACCTATTCTTTCGCACAAAGCTGCGAAATTTTGTTTTCTTTCTTGGTTTGAATAAATATGGGCAAGACCTCCCTTGAATTTAATTATCAAGTCCTTTACGGCTTCTACTTTAAGGCCATCTTTTACGGTAAGGTTTAGTATATGGCAATCACACTTTTGGTGAAACAGTGCACCATTCATGATTGGGGTTAGGGACCGGATGAAATGATCGATGGACGCTACATTGTTGCTAGCATTATCGAATGAGATGGAAAAAATCTTGTTCCGTAAATCCCTTTTGAGATTATATTCTTGTAAAACCTCAATAATTGAACGGTAAATAATTTATGCAGTGTGCGGGGAATCTAACACTCGAAAACTTAAAACCCTTTTTTGTAAAACCCAATTCTCATCGATCTAATGACCGGTAATACAAGAGTACCCTAGGCCATGTTTACCGGCAGTCCATATATCGGAGGTAATGGAGACATTATAATTTGCATATCCAAATATAGGCCGTAGGTCGTTTTTCTTTTGGATAAACTGGTTTTTAATTTCACGTACCATTTTTCTATGATGGATTTTCTTATACAATGGTTGAGCACACCCCCGAATTACTAGCCGGGCAAAACTACTACAATTACCCATACTAATTGGTTGTTCCTTGTGGGCAATATATCGGGCAAATTCTTCAAGCATTATTTTTTCATCATATCTTTGGTGGGTTCTACTATCATCCGGGTTCATAAGGGTTTGGACTAACCGCGGGTCCGCATGTTCTTGTGGTAGCTCACCCTTTTTCGCATGACCTTCGGCATGTTTCTTAAATGTGGACATACCATTTGCAAGTTTATACTCGTAAATAACTTTGCAACCGCGTACCTTACATTTTACAATGTAAGTATGCACAAGTCCATTTGGATGAAAGGTCTTTTGATAATACCGCCAAAAATCAGCCTTGTATTCGGGCGCCTTGGTTTTCCTCTTCTTCGGTGGTTCGATGGGAGCAACACCTTCGGCTTGGGTTGCGGGGACAACTTCGACTTGAATTTCTGGGACACTTGTCGAGGGAGTGCTTTCTATAGGGACGGTGTATTGACTCGATCCACCCGAAGCAGTACCTCCAATATGGGCGGTGTATTGAGTCGATCCTGTAGAAGCAGTACCTGCTCCATATGAAGGGTTAGAATAATAGTAATTAGGTGGTGGCATTTGGGAGGGATTTTGTGGATAATAGTTAGGATCTTGTTGATGATAAATAGGTGGTGGCATTTGGGAGGGATTTTGTGGAAAAAGTTGTGGTTCTTGTGGAAGCCTACTTTCTATTGTGGACATATTTGGATGGTACCCAGATGACGTAGGGTCGAAAAAATCGGCAGAAGCTCTTTGCGCCCAATCGTCCGACATTTGTTCTACATATTAAAATTAAATCCATTCAAAATAAATCCGAAATCATCTAACCTATTTAAATGTAAATCTAAATTCAATATAAATTAGATTAAATGTAAATTAAATCTAAATTAAATCTAAATTGAATTCAAATCTAAATTAAAGTAAGTAAAAGAAAAAGAAAAAGAAATAAAGGCTTGAAAGCTCTGCCTTTGCCGAACTTCAAAAGAAAGGGAAAAAACAACAAGGCACCCAGTGAAGGCTGTGAAGCCTCTGCCTCCTTGGCCGAATTTCGAAAGTAAAAAAAAAATACAACCCCTCTGCCTTTGCCGAATTTCAAAAGAAAAAGAAAAAGAAAAAGAAAAAATAAGTCTAATTCAAATTTAAAAAATATATTTAAAAAAAATAAGTCTAATTCAAATTAAAAAAAAATGTCTAATTCAAATTTTAAAATTAAAAAAAATAAGTCTAATTCAATTTAAAAAAAAAGGTCTAATTCAAATTTAAAAAATATATTTAAGAAAAAATAAGTCTAATTCAAATTTTAAAATTCTAAGTCTAATTCAAAATAAATATAACTTGTTCTAACTTATTTTAAAAATCTATTTTGCAACAACAACTTATAACTCTAACAAAATAAAATATTTTCAAACAAATAAGTCTACCAAATCCAACATATTCAAAAATAAAATATAAATCCAACATATTTATCTAACAAATCTAACTTATTTATCTAACTTACTTATCTAACATATTTAAAAATTAACAAGAATTTAAAAAATAAAATCTAACATATTCAAATCTATTTAAAAAATAAATCTATTTATCTAACCTATTTATAAATAAAATCCGAATTTTAAAAAGTAAAATCTAGCCTATTTCAAAATAAATCCGAAATTCAAAATAAAATACAATAATCTAACAAATCCAATAATCTAACATATTTCAAAATATTCATATGTAACCTATTACAAACTAAATATAACATATTTAAAAATAAATATAACTATCCAACAAATTCAAAAATAAAATATAACTTATTTATCTAACCTATTTAAGATAAATCCGAATTTTAAAAAATAAAATCTAATCTATTTCAAAATAAATCCGAATTTCAAAATAAAATACAATAATCTAACAAATCCAATAATCTAACATATCATATAATCTAACATATTCAAAAATAAAATCCAATAATCTTACATATTCAAAAATCTAACATATCCAATAATCTAATATATTCAAATCTTATTATCTAACATATTCAAAATTTAAAAAATAAAATATAACATATTTATCTAACAAATCTATTTATCTAACCTATTTATAAATAAAATCCGAATTTTAAAAAGTAAAATCTAACCTATTTCAAAATAAAATCCAATAATCTAACAAATCCAATAATCTAACATATTTAAAAATAAATCTAAAATCTAACATATTTCAAAATATTCAAATGTAACCTATTAAAAATAAAGATAACATGTTTAAAAATAAATCTAACTATCCAACAAATTCAAAAATAAAATATAACTTATTTATCTAACCTATTTAAAAATAAAATCCGAATTTTAAAAAATAAAATCTAACCTATTTCAAAATAAATCCGAATTTCAAAATAAAATATAATAATCTAACATACCCAATAATCTAATATATTCAAATCTTATTATCTAACATATTCAAAATTTAACAAAATAAAATATAACATATTTAAATTAAATAAAATATAACATATTCAAAAAAAAAATTCGAATTTTGAAAAATTCAATAAATCTAAAATAAATCCGAATTTAAAAATAAATCTAAAATCTAAAATCTAACCTATTAAAAATAAATCTATAAAATATTCAAAAATTAAAAAAATCTAATCTAACATATTCCAAATTTTAAAAATAAAATATAACATATTCAAAAAATAAATGTATCCTATTTAGAAATAAATCTAAAATCTAACATATTTCAAAATATTCAATTTGAACAAACAAATAAATATAACTCTAATTTGAACAAACAACTATAACTCTAATTTTAAAAAATATTCCAAAATATTTGAAAACAAATATAACATTTATTCGAACAAACAAACATAACATTTATTTGAACAAACAAATCAATCTAACATATTTCAAAATATTTCAAAATATGTAACCTATTAAACTCTAATTTGAACAAACAAATATAACTTCTAATAAAAAAATCTAGCTTATTTATCTAACAAATTTAAAAATAAATCCGAATTTAAAAAAGAAAATCTAACCTATTAAATATAAATCCGAATTACTCAAAATTACTAACAATATCTAACAATTACTAAAAATTACTAAAAATTACTAAAAATTATCTAACAATTACTAACAATATCTAAAAATTACTAAAAATTACTAACAATTACTAACAATTACTCAAAATTACTAAACATTACTAACAATTACTAAAAATTATCTAACAATTCCTAACAATTATTAAATTAACCTATTTAAACTAATTCTAATTATCTAAGAATTACTAAAAATAAATCTAACCTTTTAATCTCGCGGAAAAATCTTGCGGGAGGTGCCGAATAATGTAACTCTTTTTTTTAGGGGGAAAAGTTTACCGTTTGCGTAATTATCTAACAATTACTAAAAATAAATTAACCTCTACTTTCGTCTTTCGTAATTCCGTTTGCGTATTTGTAGAATGAAATAAATTGCAACTCTTTTTTTTTAAACAATAAAAATAAAATTTGAGAATAATGAAAATATTGAGAGTATGAGAATATGAGATTGAGAGAATGAGAGATTGAGAATAATGAGTATGAGATGTGAAAATGTATGAAGAATGGGGGTGTGTTTATGGGGTTTTTTTTAGGGGGAAAAGTTTACCGTTTTTTCTAAAAAAATTTGAAAATTTCGGTGGGGTCGGGTTGGGACGGGTCCCGCCGGGTTGGGGGGGTTAGGTCAGGTTAGGGTCGGGTTTTGGGCGGGTTAGGGTCGGGTTAGGTCGGGTTCACCCGGGTTAGGCCGGTTTGGGGTCGGGTTTAGGGTCGGGTTCGGGCAGGGCGGGTCGGGTTTAGGCCGGTCCGGGTCGGGTTCGGGTAGGCGGGTTGAAACGGTGGGGGTATGGTCGTGTTTCGCCCAGAAAACCTCATCCGACTCGTTTCAAACCTGACCCAACCCTTTAGGACGGTTCGGGTCGGGTTCAAGGTCGGGTCCGGGTCGGTCCGGGTCCCGGGTTTGGTCGGTCCGGGTTGACCCGATCGGGTATAATCAATACACTATTTATATATAAGATAATGACATATGCCGACATTTTTATTAATATCGTAAGTATAATAGAAATTAATTAATATATCTAGATCCTCTGAATTATTATAAAAATACCCATACCGTCAATTTTCTGGCCGGTACCCAATTCAATCGACTACCGGCAGAAAATGGTCGGTACCCTGTTTAATTCATTATCGGCTAGAAAATGGCCGGTACTTTTAATTGTTTTTTTTGCTGTTTTAGGGTTTATTGTAGTATTTTCCGTTTAGATTTTATGTTGTAGTATTTTTGTTGTTGTTGTAGTATTTTTTGTTTAGCATAATCATGATAATTTATTTTAATTTAGTATAATTTAGCGTAACTTAGTTTAATTTAGCATATTCCTGATGATTTATTTTATTTTAGTACAATTCTCATTAGTTTAAATTAGTATAATCCTGATAATTTATTTTATTTTATTTTGCGTAATTATGCGTAAGTTAGTGACGAAAAAAGATCTAAAAAATATAAAATAGTACCATAAAAGCACACATAAAAAAGAACCAAAATATAAGATAATCCAAACATAAAAATACGAAACATAGTATACCAAATATAAATAGTACAAAACAATCACCGCCACGGATCGGGGGACCATCGCTCAGCTGGTACTCCGACATTCCCTCGAACCGGCCAGACTCTCTCTCGGTGTAACGACATCTGCCTCGGCCTCGCTACGTATCCATTTCGGCGGTATCCCAGACTGGGTCATACGTCGGCCTAGAGACTGGCGGGGGTGTACAGAAGATGGATGCAGCGAACTCAGCCCCAAAGTCAGGCTGAGTCTGGGACCCGCTACCACTGGCCTCTCTATCTTGTGGCATCTTTATCTCATATCGTGGTACTACTGGTGGCAGCATGTCGGCCGGATCTTCCTCGTATACCCCGATCTCATCGAGACTGAACGCTAGCTCCTCGAAATCCATAGGAAAGGACTCCGGAGGCAGTGGAGGCATTGTGGCCGGACCCTGCAATCATACACATAATTAAGTAAATTTGATCTGAATGAATAAATTTGTACAAACCGGACAGCTAATGAAATATGACATACCAGAGGCTGAACCGGACATCCATGCGCATTGTATAATGCCTCCCACCCAGTCATGGACAATACCCAACAATGGTACTCCCAGTCTGGTTGCTCATCGGGCGAGATGGCATCTTATCTAGCATAATTGGGCTCGGTCGGATCTATCTCACACCAGTTGATGTTCTCTTCGGCGTCTCGCATCATGGTGATAAGCTACCCACCGTGCTCGGCATCCTCAACAAAATTGGCATTATGCTTGAGGAAGTAGTACCCACGACGTCTCTAGTTCTTCTTTTCCAACATGGTGATCCCATGCGCGACACCTTTAAGCGAGGCCAAAAACTAAAAAAAAATATTTTGTTAGATCAAACCTTGATGAACTAATCAGTTAGGAAAAAACTATGTAGTTTTAGGTGCATTACCTAGCGAGCCCATTTTTTACCGTTAGGTGTGTAACCATCATCGTTTTTGACCCTGTCGCGTAAATGGGCACCATAATCGCCCTGCAGATATACAGTGGCCATGCAGACCCGCAAGTACCAAGCCTCATACCTCAATAGGGGATGTCCCTGGTTCTGCGTGAGCTCATCTGACACCTGATAAAAGTTGCACTTCCTCGGAGCCTCCGCCCTAGTGTAGTACTCCTGAAATGGCCCGCTTCAGTAGCGTTCTAGTTGTCCTAAGTGGCTAGTCCTGTAAGGAACACGTTAGTTGCAATACAAAGCTATCAAGTAATATAGGATAATAGATAATAGGATACGACTTACTTGTGTAGGTCTTTGATGGTGGAACTCGACAAAGATGGGTCTATGGGAATCAACGGCGCATGTCAAAACTGACGGAGTACCTGATCTGGATAGTGGTGCTCCACTATCAAGAAGTGTACGAGTGGACCTCTATAGTACCATCTCTTCGCTACTGCAGACAAATCCTCGGCAACCGCTTATCCTCGTACAATTGGTCACATGGTGTCCATTGAACAAAATCTGCAGCTCTGAACGGACTGGCCTGATACCAATGGTACTACCGTGGGTCCGATCGACGTAGTTATGAGGACCGTGCCACTTCTTGACGTATATAGGGCATCTGAGATTGTCAGGCCCTCCCCATGCCGGAGGCTCATTCGGGATAGGCCGGCCTATCGGTAGCCGTGACTATGACCAGTGTTGAAGCAAGAGTACCGGCCCAAACATCTGCTTCTTATTCTTCTGCATTTTCAATAATTTTAGCCGTCAGGGTATTTGGATTGGTTGATTAAATAATTAAGTAAGAAAAAAGTTAGAGACTTACCTTACAACTACGGCACAGGTGAGAGTACAGATGGCCTATGACAGCCCACCCTAGTTGTACGGCGACAGCTGCTCAAGGTCTGCCAGCAGCGGGAGATACATCATCAATATTATATCACCGCTGGAATCATCAAACATGACAGAACCAAATAGGTTCATCACGAAGCCCCGTGTATATCTACAATACAAAACAGATAATATAAAGTCAATAACAAATGTAATAGAAGAAACAATTTATAATTTTTACCTCTGAATCTGCTCATCGGTAGAATCTGCTGTCAAACCTGGGCTGAAGTGCTCTCGTAACTTCTTCATCCTCAGATGAAATTTGGACTTCCCACAATCCTTAATGAGAGAGTGAGAATTATCTCCCAACAACTCCTCGATCTGAGCAGCAAACCCAGCACTGTCAGATACGACACCAACGGGGGTGCCACTGATAGGCAAACCCCAAAGGTCACTCACATCCTGGAGTGTCACTATCATCTCTCCGAATGGCATGTGGAACGTGTGCGTCTCCCAGTCCTACGATGAGAGATGCATTGATGATGTCACTCCCAGTCCGCAAGATGTCCACAACCTGGTAGAGGCCCAGATTGATGAGGTACTGGTCCATCACCGGGTAGTACTGCATGTGAACGCACTGGTACTTCACATCTAAAAAAACGTGTCATGCGTTGAAAAAAGTAATCATTGGTGAACACAAAAAAAATTTAAACTCAACAAAATTTAAAAAAAGGCTAAAAAAATACGTACCTATGAGAAGCCAGTGAGACTCGGTGCTCGCGGTGGGGCATCCACAGAAGAGGACTGAAATGCTCTGTGCTGCCAATCTCGATCGGCTCGTCAACTACAAGTGGTGCTGAACGAGTCCTAGGCCGTCCTCTAGCCATCATAATGTCAAAATAAAATTTTGTTAACTTACTCTAAGTAAACCCTAAACCTTAATTTCGGTAAAATATGCTAAAAAAGGCCAAAATAGGCTTAATTATGCTAAAACATGCTAAAATAGGCCAATTGCGGTTAAAATAATCTAAAATATGCTATAATAGGCTAAAATAGCCTAATTTCGTTAAAATATACTAAATAGGTCAATTGCGGTTAAAATAACCGAAAATATGCTATAATAGGCTAAAATAGCCTAATTTCGGTAAAATATGCTAAAATAGGCTTAATTATGCTAAAACATGCTAAAATAAGCCAATTGCGGTTAAAATAACCTAAAATATGCTATAATAGGCTAAAATAACATAATTTCGGCTATAGGTTCAAATAATCTAAAATATGTTATAATAGGCTAAAATAATCTAATGGTCTAATTATCCTAATTATGCTAAATTGCACTAAATTGCGCTTAATTATCCTAATTATGGTAAAAAATGCTAAAATATGCTAAAATATGGTCAATTATGCTAATTATACTAAATTATAATAAATTACTCTAAACCCTAAATCCTAAATTTGACTAATTACTCTAAACTATACTAAATTTAATAATTAAAACTAACTACAACGAATTTAACACTAATTACAACTAAATTATTCTAATTTTGATACATTACTAACAAATTCTAACATTTTACAACCATTTTTGCACTAAAAATGAATTTTAAAAAAATTAGAGAGACTTACTTGCAAATTTGAGAAGAAATGGAGAAATCTAGAAGAAAGAGCTCAGTCAAGCAGAGATAGTGTAAAATTTGATGAAATGAATAGTGAGAAATTTGGCCAACCCTCCATACACATATATATAGTAAAGGTACCGGCTATTTTCTTGCCGGTAATGAATTAAACATGGTACCGACCATTTTTTGACCGGTAGTTGATTAAGTTGGGTACCGGCCAAAAAATGACCTGTATATATTTTTATAAAAACTCAGAAGACCTGAGTATATTAATTAATTTCTATTTAACTTTGGATATTAATAAAATTGTCGGTGACAGATACGTAGTGGGCACTTGCTGTGCGTATCAACAGGAAATTTGTCTCATACACGATAGATAATGAACATACTTATCATGTGGTTGTTAGCTACAATACGCATTTATAATTTTTGTTCTTTAGTAAATTCAAAAAGAACAAAAATGTGCCACATACCATAGTCACAAATTAAAAGTTCGAGTTCAGTTTGGCGAGGTCAAAAATTCGTGATTCGGATGTAATCGGATATAATTTGGGAATGATTCGGTGCAACAAGGAAGCAAAAAAAAAAAAAAAACCAAAAAAAACCGTAAAAAAAAAAGAAATTTCAAAAAAAAAATTCAATTTTTTTTTTTTGCGTTTTTTTCGCGAATAATTTGTCAACTCGCGTTTTATTCGCGAGAAAAACGTATTATATCTTTTTCTGCGTTTTATTCGGAGTGTGGTTCGGTTACGTCAAAAAAATAAATTATACGCAAATTATGTCACTATGCCACATACTATTGTAGCTTATAAAAAGGATAATGTAATAACGAGTGCACGGAGAAAAAGAGCTAATAATTTATGTGGGAAAAAAGTTGGTTTGAGTAAATGAAAATGCTTCTATCATTTATTAAAGTTCGGAAAGAAAAGTTCATTTTGCTGAATAGATACCGATTTTTTTTTTTTTTTGAGGAAAAGGTACCGAACTTTATTATCACTGAACTGGAATTCTTATAATTTCTCATGAGCATGGAAAAAATTATAAATTTCTATAATTTTTATTATTGAACTGGAAGGAAAAGATTTTTCTCATGAAATTTTAGGAAACCAATTATGCCTTTCAATGGAAGTGAAAGAATTAATTATTGGAGGAACATATATTATGGAAAGGACAAAACTGTCAATTTTTAAACATTACATTTGTGTCGTGTTAATAGTAACTTTTGTTGTGCCAATACCATGTCCCTGACGAGAACGGAGTAGGCCCGATGCCCATCGGACCTACTTTTAGGTTCAACGCCACGCTGACCGTCCCATCTTGTACAAGATTTGTGCGCACGAAAATTGAAACATACACGCACAAGGTTTAAAGCATTTCGCACGAATCTAAAAGCAAATCGATGGTGATTAAACCCATCGAACCGAGGTAGGTCCGATGCCCATCGGACCTACTCTCAAGTCGTCCCTGACACCTCAGCCAGCTTGCTCGCACTCTCAAGTCTCGACAACAGAATCAGAGTGATAATACTAACACACTATTTTTTTATTTGAACACAACAGCTTCAATTTTTTTAATTTTATAGACATTGTTGCCCCTCCATGTATATATCTTTCAACTGTCATTTTAGTTCCTGGAGATTATGAAATCTTCTGACATAAAGATCATTTATTAGTTTCTTCATTATTAAATCTTTATTTAATTTGAATATATTTAGTGTAGTATAAGAAGTATAAAAGTAAATTTAACTATATTATCATTTTGTTTAGCAAATTCAACATGATTAATTTATTCTTATTGTGTTATTAAAGCATAGAAAAATTCAAAATAACACCAATTAAAAAAAAACTGCAATAAAAGTATAAGATTATTATTGAAATGAAGCTTTTTTTGTTTCAAAATAATGTTTAGAGAAGTCATGAGATGGACTATTTTATTTATTAATTTATGTTGAGATAAAAAAATGGTTATTTCTAGTGTACACATTATTTATTTATTTTATACGTAATTTTTATATTACCTTGTAGCATTTATGTTTAGATTAATTTTTGAAAACTCTCCATTGTTGTTTTTAGTATGGTCATATATTCTATTATTATGTAATTTAATAATAGATCTTAATCTTATTTCCAAAAATCAAGACAAATTTTTAAGAGTGAGGCTACGGTGCTATGCATAGCACAGATTGGGTCCGTGCTACGGCTCAAAATTTGACTTTTCAAAATTCTAACAGTCGATCCGAACCGTTCAACATGATTATAAAATGAATATGTACTTGCAAACCAAATTTTATATTTTTTCGAATTTTTTTACTATTTTTTTGAAAATCACTTGATCTGAACTGGACCATCCAAAAACAGCCTATCTAAAAAAATAGTAAAAAAAATCGAAAAAATGTAAATTTGGTTTGCAAGTACATATTCATTTTATAATCATGTTGAACGGTTCGGATCGACCGTTAGGATTTTGAAAAGTCAAATTTGTGGCGTAGCACAAACCCAATCCGTGCTATGCATAGCACCGTAGCCTCACTCAATTTTTAATTGCTATGGTATACAAATGGTTAAGGTTACTTTTAGTCCAAATAAGAAATCACATAAGATACATGTTAATTTTAATGAATTAAATCAGTGAGAGAATAAAGATAAACAATTATGGATGAAAAAAATTACCGAAGAAAACAATTAAAGAATGACCAAATTGTATATGGATCATCAACCAATAAGGTACGTATTTATTTCTTTATATTAATGACTTATTTGTTGTTCATATTATTTTCATAACTGGAGTTTTCACCTAATACATTTTCTTTTAAAAAAATAGAAAATAATAAAACTAAAAACCCATTCTTTACATGCGGCAAAATCATTCTTTCAACCAACTTTTTTAGCTTATAATATTTTGTTTCAATAGGAGTTTATTTTCAGTATTTTTGTTGAACTACAGTAATTTGTTTTGAATGTAGTTTGTACTTTAGTTTTCCAAAACTCAACAATATAAAATTAGTACGAACCATCTAATGCATATAAGTAACAGTAAATAAATAAATAAAGTGACATATGATGCAAATCCAACTAAGTTGACTAAAGTTACTAAAAAATAAGATTATTTTCTCAACAGATGGTTGCATAGTATATTATTGTAGCTATACTTTTCAGTTTTTAAAAAAAAAAATCAAACATTCCCTGCAGGTTCTTGATTCTTGAAGATTTCATTAGGCATTTTAATTATGGAAATAAGATAAATAAGCAATAATCATCAATATAAAGAAAGTGTATTTTTAATAAAGATATGATATGTAGAGAGTAGTTAAGCAAGAACAAATTTGTCCATACAAGTAAAATATTTGAATTTATTGTGTTAATAAAAACATTGATTGTGTTAGTATCATCACCACCAGAATCGTTTACATCTCCATTTCCAAAAGCTGCTCTTTAATCCGTTCTTATTTACGACTACATGCGCCGTCTAGAAGAATGCCTAAAATGGAAATGACCTGTTCAGCTAACTGGAGAAGAAGTACTGTAGACTGAAGACAGCGCACGGTTAGGATTTCCCGAATCCTTACTTTGGGGCCAATCTCGTGCACTACATGTGTCACCAAATCGCTTGTTGAGTTATTGCCTCTCGATTCTCAAGCCATGTCCGGATCCCCTATAGTAAGTTAGTAACTCAAATTTTGTGTTTGAGTCCGGACCCATCCGATCTTAAGTGGAATACACAGGGTCCTTAATGTTCGTGCCAGAGAAGATCGGACGGTATGAATTTAAAATTAAAATTTGTGTCACTGTAGGGATCCGAAGTCCACATCTCTGCGTCTGAAAACCAAAGTTGAAGAAGTCCCCAGCGAAACACGAATCCGGATCTCCTAAAATAACCTAAATTTTGAGTATGGATCCGGACCGTTTGATCTGAGATGGCACGAATAATAAAGGGTCCATGCATTCCATCTTGGGCTGGATTGACCCGAAGTTTGATCGGACGGTCTGGATCTAAACTCAAAATTTGGGTTACTGTAGGGAATCCGGACCCAAGGAACACTCGCATTCATGGAACAGACAATTGCAATTCATATTACTATCGTGTCCTCATTAGATGTGGCACCTAACTGAGCTAAGAGGAGATGATAAGGGTAAATGTGTCATTTCAGAATCTGGCGGAAAACCCCGCTTGAATGACGACCGGGTTTGATCCATGGAGTAATACCTGACTCGGTTAGGACCACCACGGGTCCACGTGGGGACCATATTGAAAAGATCTCAACCGTTGGTCACACCATTAACGGCCTTTGATTTATCGTGATAGAAGATCCTTGCATTAACGGCGCGAAGTTTTACTCTTTATTGATTTGGTCACAGACGAGAAACAGCTGTTCTTTTAATTTGAACAGTCAGTCACTCTTGTTTTGTTGGGTCTAAATTTAATGAAACTTTTACCAAATCACCCACTACTTTTACATTTTACATTTCTTTGGGTTTCTTATTAAACCTAACTCGATAAATGCTTAAATTATATCATGACCGTGCTAAATGAACAATTTTGTTTACTGTCTCTCATAACCTGATCTAATTTATATACAATTGTTATTATCAATCTGAGTCATAGGATCTTGTTTCTCCGAATCAGACCGTCCAATCTATTAGATAGTTAACAAAATAAGTTCAAACTGACTTTTCATTAGATAGAATTCAATAATGAAATAAAAGGAGGGCAAGAGCGCAAATTTCGATCAATTACTCCGCAATTTTAGAAGTTTGTCCGCTATATCCTTCATCTCCTCGTTTCACTACCTACCAATTTAAAAACAGGGATAAAACTTAAAAGGGTGCGTCGGTGCCGAACAAGAAGAGAAAGAAAAAGAAAAAAGAAGGTACTCAATTACCCGAGAAATTAAACCGGTAAACAAACTCCCACCCGGTTAAAAATAGCACAGTCATATATTTTTCTAAACGAAGTCTTCCAGGTTCTTTCCTGTGCGCGTGAAAGGAAATGTACGAGTAAACAAGGAACAAAATCCCGCCCATTGAGCTGAAAAGGAGAAAATATTTAACTCAGTAGTAAATCCATTCCTTGTTCCATTTCCATCCCTTTCTCCAGCTGTTCTCTATTACCCGCAGTAATCATGAGCATTCCATTAATATTATAAAAATCCATCAAAGAAGGAAAACGAGAAAGATTAATGGGTTATCTTTCCTTCTCTCGAATTTTTAAAGAGAGTAATTTCCCCTGGGTAGATCGCTAGACGTGTTGAGCTGTTTCCTTTCTCCAATTGTCGTGCGTGGCATCCCTTCTTATTTCAGCCCCCCACTCACTTCTCTCTCCCACAGAGAAAAAGGAGCGAGAGGTATAAGATACACTGCACAAGTCCTTCGAGTTCATGCATTCTCCCATCTTAAATCTCACAATCCGATCCTACTACACCGCCTAAATTTAGCAAAAAAAGGCGGGTTCTTGCGCCTCCAGACAAAACACCTAATAGGAGATCTAGATTTTTCTCCCTTTCTTCTTTCAATGGCGCCACTTTTTAACTGGTGGCAGAGAGACACCCACCGGGGCACGCCGGTCATAGTCAAAATGGAGAACCCAAACTGGTCAATTGCCGAGATTGAGGGAGAAGAGGAGGACGAGCTTGTGGCTCGTGACAGCTCCCTGCCATCCCGGGCCCGCAAGAAGAATGCCAAACAAATTACCTGGGTTTTGCTTCTAAAGGCGCACAAAGCTGCCGGCTGCCTCACTGGGCTTGCTTCGGCAATGGTTTCACTCGGCTCGGTCGTGAAGCGACGGGTTAGGTCAGGCCGAACCGATGCCGACCTGGCATCAGTCCCCCCGGGTGAGAACCCGGTTGTAAGAAACCGCGTCTATGGCTGCATTAAGGCATTCCTTTTTCTGTCAATGCTGTTGCTGTGCTTTGAGGTGGCGGCGTACTTCAATTTGTGGAGGCTTGGGGTGGGGGATGTTCATGTACTTATGGACCAGGTCCATGAAGGGTGGCTTTGGCTAAGGGCTCAGTACATTGCACCTCCTCTGCAATTCTTGTCTGACGCTTGCACGGTCATGTTCTTGATCCAGACCTTGGACCGTGTGTTTCTCTGTCTCGGGGCCCTTTGGATCAAATTGAGGAGAATTAAACCTGTAGCAAAGGCATTAGATAAGGATCCCGAATCGGGCAAGGATTACCCCATGGTGTTGGTCCAGATTCCCATGTGTAATGAACGTGAGGTAAGCTTGAAAATTTTGAATTTCCGATTAATTTTGTTTAATTTGAACCTGGAAAGGAAAGTAGGAAAATTTGAAGGTCGATTATAGGTTCATGGGGTTTGCAAATTTCTACGGGAACAATTCGGGGTTGGAATTGAAAAGGATAGAGAAGATAAAAGTGTTTGACTTTTTTTTTTGTTCACTTGTTGTTTTGAATTTCCAAAAATTGCCTCAATTGCAGAGTTCACAACACTACAAGTAAGGAAAAAGACAAAACATAAAGAGTGCCATCACTGATAGTTCAATTCTGATAGAGCAAGGTAGCACCTGACAATTTAGGCATGTATGGCAAAATTAATGGATTTGTTTTCCTGTTGTAATTCAGGTCTATCAGCAGTCAATTGCTGCCTGTTGCAATTTGGACTGGCCGAGGTCAAATTTCTTGGTGCAAGTCCTGGATGACTCAGACGACCCCACTACTCAGACTTTGATAAGGGAAGAGGTGGAGAAGTGGCAGAAGAATGGGGCCCGCATAGTGTACCGCCACCGCGTCATTCGTGAGGGTTACAAGGCCGGCAATTTGAAATCTGCTATGGGTTGCAGCTACGTCAAGGAGTATGAGTTTGTCGCCATTTTTGATGCTGATTTTCAACCAATGCCTGATTTTCTCAAGCGTACTGTGCCCCATTTTAAGGTAACAATAAAGCAAATTTGTTATTCGGCTTTTGTCCTACTCCAGCTTTTGACTGCAGAAATTAGTTTTGTTCTGGCAGCTTTTTAGGACAACGGGAATTGTGGTTGAATCAAGTATATATTTTGTAGTCAAAACACTTTCCAGAATAGCAGATTCCAATTATAAGGCCAGTAACCTTAGATGTAAAGCCAAAAATGTGCTTTTCTATTTGCTACTAGTTTTCCTTCTTACGATCATGTATTCCAAAAATGAAACCTATTGGTTCAACTTCAGTGATAGTGACTAATGAGGTGTAATTTTCTTTCTTCTTATAAACATTTTAGGTATTGTAGTTGATGGGATTGTGCAAATTTATTGTTTTCTTGCTCAATGGCTTGTCTGGCATATGAAAAACTGCACATTCTATCAACTACATCATATTGAATTTAAACTAAAATCTTAATTTGATTTTGAAGGGTAATGATGAGGTTGGGTTGGTGCAAGCAAGGTGGTCATTTGTGAACAAGGATGAAAATCTCCTTACAAGATTGCAAAACATAAACTTGTGCTTCCACTTTGAGGTGGAGCAACAAGTCAATGGCATTCTTATTAATTTCTTCGGATTTAATGGCACGGCTGGGGTCTGGCGAAGAAAGGCGCTAGAAGATGCTGGTGGGTGGATGGAGAGAACAACTGTAGAGGACATGGATATTGCTGTCAGGGCGCACCTCCACGGGTGGAAGTTTGTTTTTCTCAATGATGTAGAGGTACATATTGTGATATATATATTTTTTTTATATTTTGACAAAAAAAAACTTGAAACCATATTAATAGCAAATACCTGATATAAGCATCGTAATAATGCAAACAAATATTTTATATGCGATAAGGGTAATTTCAATAACATCTTTAATGAACTTGGAGTTTAACCCGCTATGCTTCTTGGTATGCTGGTTTCATACACTGTATTTTTATAGTTTGTCTTTCGTTTCCTAGCAAAATATTTTGTGAAGTTTAGTAATTAATTTCTTTATTACAGTGTCAATGTGAATTGCCGGAGTCATACGAGGCATATAGGAAGCAACAACATAGGTGGCACTCAGGGCCAATGCAGCTTTTTAGGCTATGCTTGCCTGATATTATTAGATCAAAGGTATATATACAACTCATAATGCATCTCTCATTTTTTAAACTCACTTTCTTCTTAGTAATAACCATTGCTATCTAGCTGTGGAATATTCTATGTGACAAATGAAAAAAGCATAATGGCAGACAACAATGATTAATAAGTACATGATACTCGAACTACAATTATTCTCTGTATGGTTGCATGTGCAATGCTATCCTTGAGCTGCCAGTAAAGACACGTATAATTATTTATTTTATGTCCATTTTAACCTTGTTATTCCCTCATCCATGCCTATTGATGTCACCGCCTGATTGTCACCGTCATCCTTGTCACCAACTACCCTTAGAACATCACTATATGTTTACATAATATGCTCCCAAAGATAATAATAAGATCCACCTGTATTAATATAAATTTTGGTCTTTTACTATCATGTCATTGTCATAACAAACCCACAAAATAACGTTCAGAACAAATGAAACAATGTAATAAACCATCAAACTGCTATATTGTCATACAGAATCTAAAAGATTTTTTTTGAATTTTTTAATGCAGATATCAATATGGAAGAAGACAAACTTGATATTCCTCTTCTTCCTGCTGCGCAAATTGATCCTCCCCTTTTACTCATTCACGCTGTTTTGCATCATCCTTCCGATGACGATGTTTGTGCCCGAGGCTGAGCTTCCAGCCTGGGTTGTCTGCTATGTCCCGGCCTTCACGTCCTTACTCAACGTCCTCCCCGCCCCCGGCTCGTTCCCCTTCATCATCCCCTACCTCCTCTTTGAAAACACCATGTCTGTTACCAAATTCAATGCCATGGTCTCAGGCCTCTTCCAGCTCCCTTCTGCTCATGAGTGGGTTGTCACCAAGAAATCGGGTCGCTCTTCTGAGGGTGACTTGGTCTCGTTTGCGCTGTCAAAGAAGGACGATTCAATGGGTTCGAGGGTTGGCGGATCGGTGCCCAATTTGAATGATTTGGTGAAAGAGGAGAAGAAGACGAATAAAAAGAAGAAGAAGCACAACAGGTTATATAGCAAGGAGCTTGCACTGGCGTTTTTGCTACTGACAGCGGCAGCAAGGAGCTTGTTGTCCAAGCAGGGAATCCATTTCTACTTCCTGCTCTTTCAGGGGATATCATTTTTGCTCGTGGGCCTCGATTTGATAGGTGAGCAGGTATCATGAGAATTTGGGACGGTTTGAAATGTACTTGCTTTAATTAGGACACAATTATGTGGGAACAGATGGAGGGACGCCCATGGTGTAGTTCATCGTCCCCCGACATGAGATATGTAAGTTAAAAAAAGAAAAGAAAAGAAAAGGGAAGGGGAGGGATAGATGGCAATTGGGTTTACTCCTTTAGGGGAGGTGTAGATAGATCTTGTTTTTAGTGGCATGTACGGTGACTCTAACATCACCGGCTGGCCCGCTCGATTCTTTTGTTGTAAGAAATTCTTGGTATCAGTTCAGATGCGTAATTTTGTTTACCCTTTTGTTCTTTATTTTGATTCACTTACATTAAAAAAAAATGTGTTTACCGACTACTGGTTTTGTATTGTTTGTTTTAGGAATTTATAGTAATAGAAGCATTTTTTAAGTTACAGTTACAATAGGATTTCATATTTTGACCAGTAAAATGCTGTTCCTCATTACCTCTTCATTTCTAATCATTCGGATCTGTTGTCACTTGTAATTACAATCTTAGTTGTCTCAATAATAATTTAGTTTTTATTATTTATCTTCTTATCATGTGAATGTCTGTTGCTGATTGAGGTAGCATGTGCATTCTTCTTGTACATCTTTGACTTCCTTTTATTTAGGTACAAATTATTGTTACAAAATTCAGGTCATAACTCTGAAAAGTCTGCTTTTGATGTCTGAAGTTTTTGTAATTTTGTGAGATGTAGGTCCCTCATCAAACATCAAATGTGTTTACTTTTGCTAGGATGGTTAATATTTTAATTGTGGTTGTACATGTGTTAATATCTCTAAGGCTAATATATTTCATCCTAATAAGCTGAGTTTATATATATAAGACAAACCTCTTTTTGGTGGGTATGAATGTCCCTTTTACTTTTCTGATTTGGGAAAGAAGTTAACATAGTTGAGAATAATGTGTAGCATAGTTTGCTAAAGCATTATTTTATTTGTGAGAGGTTGCATATTAAAAATTCAGTATGTATTATTGGAATAAATTTAACAGTTTTAAATCTTATTTCATGCAAAAAAAGGTTCAAATGGTAGGTAATTTTTTTTTTTCCTTTTCTTTTCTAACTGTGGAAAAGTATGAATATAAATTATGACTTAAAAAAGGACCTACACAGAATCAATGGAGGCTGATATGAAGAGAAGAAAATATTTGCTATTAACAATATAACTTCTAATATTGGACTATTATGCCTTCGGTAATATCATTGGGCATCCAGCAATATTATAAAAATTCATTAATAAGGAAAACAAAAACAATATGAAATTCCTTCAATAGTTTCATAAGACGACATTTTTTTTTATCAAATAGGAAGTTGGGATTAAAAGATGGAAAGGTAAAATTGTTTTATTTTGACAATTTTTTTTTTTTAATAACACCGGCTGCATCATATTTGCATGAGAAGATAACCAGCTATGATGATGCATAGATGTTCAAATAATCAATCAATCAATCAGAGGCACAGCTCACATGGTCACAGCTGATAACATGTATCATATTCTGATACCATGATCTAAGCTCAAATTGACCTACCTGTATTTGCTGGTCCAGATAATTAGTTCCATGCCGTGTGGGGCCCACTAATATGGAGATTAAAAACTCCTGTCTATTATATAAAATGAAGAAATGTTTCCGATCTCTTGGGGTTTGCTAGTAGCTGGTTGGTTCATATTAATTGATGTATTATCTGAGGCGCGCTATCAATTAAGGAACCTGACCACCAATTCCAAAATATGATAAAATTTTGGATTCTTCGAAATACAGAAATCCTCTGATCTGTCTTCTTTGGCGCCAGCTGGACCATGATTTCTGAACGCAGATTCCTCTTTGGCGAAAACAAATTCTACATTATATGGTGATTCATTGCGCTGTTTCTTATTTCTCTTCCTAGTTCCTAACAAATTAAACCATTTTTACTAATTAAACAGCGAGTCGTTGCACAAAATACTACAGTCTGAATGTAACAGAAATATTTCCTCTTTGTGTCTATCTGTCTGATTTCTGAATTCTGATTTGATGAGATCTGATTCACCTGTTGTCGGACTTGTAAGCTTAATGAGACAAAGTGCACGAACCAATAATGCATGAGAGATGATATGAACAACACTAATTTTTTTATTAACACAACACATTCAAATATTTTAATTATTTAGATAAATTTGTCCTTCATTAAATATTTCTGTTTTAATAGAAATCTTTTACGTATATTAATGTCTCCTATATTTCCTTCTCTGTTTACTTTTCTTTTGTGAAAATAAAAATAGTAGGTATATTGATTACCATATATATGATAGGGTCTTATACTAAAATTAAAACAATTAAACAATAAATTCTTTCTTGAGCTTCTAATATCCTCTTCTCCATAAAAGTAACTGATTCTTCCATCAACGCCGTTATTGAATTACTGAATTTCAATCATGTCCAAGCATATATCTTCTTCTTCATTTATTCTTCATCTATTTAATTTATATAATAACAAAACTGAATTATAATTTGTTTCTTTCAATTTTATTTAGATACGCGTATAGATTTAAAAGTATATAACTAGAAGAATAATTAAAAGAATCTCAAGCAATATAGTTGTGTTGTTCTGGATCAATAAAAATACATATACCAAATTATTTATTGAATTTATCGCAAAAAATACTGAACAAGATAATAAATTGGTTCATTCTCCTATCACTTAATGGTTGAAATTTCAGATTTTTTTCCTCTTTTAAAAGGTTTACAAAATAAGAAGAGAAGAACGAACTGTTATAGAAACCAATTAGTAATAAATGATCATAGTATATAATTACATAAAGGAAAGATATGAGAGGACAAAATTGTCCATTCTATTCAAATATTTAAAAATGTTGTGTTAATAAAATAAAATGTGGTGTTAATATCACTACCCATAATGCATGTCTAATACAATTAACTAATAATGAAGAGGGATATAAATAAGGCAACCAATGAACTTTGAAATTGTTAGGTGTTATAGTTATGACTTGTATTCATGATTGGCCCAAGTTTAATTAATTGATTATAACTAATTAAGACTAAGTTAATGCAATGTTTGAAAAGTATATATCTGGCAAATATATTAATATAACTCTAAGGTTAGTAGTGAGCACCACTAAAAAAATTCATTTAGATTTTTTTTTCCAAATATAAAATAATAGAATGGAGAACAAACACAAAAGTAGGGGTGTCAATGGTATCTTTTTAGTCATTTACCCGACTCGTATCGTATTCGATAAGGCGGGTATGGGTAAGTTTTTTTTCGTTAGCTTATTGGATATGGATATGGTTAAAAAAAAATTTCGTTAACAAAATGGGTAAGGGTATGGATAATGACTAATTCGTACCCGTTACCCTATAGGGTAATTATAAAATCTAAATATATATTCAATTCAATTTCTAACCCACCTAAATATGTATTTATTTTTTTGAATTTTCTTCCTTTATAAAAAATAATTTAGTTGGAATTGATTGCACATTTATTTTTATTTTTTATTAAAAATGTAATTACATATGTGTGAATGTGAAATGAATGAGTTTTTTATATTTAATTTGTAAAATATAATAAAACTAATTAGTATATTGGTACTATCCGTTATTCATCCGCCACTGTTTCGTTACTCCATAATATTAACGGGTAAGGGTAGGACAGGGTAAGGTCAATTTTTAATGGGTATGAGTAGGATATGAGTAAAGTCAATTTTAATGAGTATAAAAATGTCTCCACCAACCCGTACCGTACCCATTGACACCCCTACACAAAAGGGATACAATCTGATTATAAAAACCGGCTCTATTTGATTTGTAATATTGTTGTCAAATACAGTACAGTTGGATAATAAACGAGATGCCGGACTCGTAGCTGTGACACCATCTTGTTGTCTGTTTGGTTCAATATAGTAATAAGAAAATACTTTTATACGTTTTAATCAACTAAAAAAATAAAACTAATTCAATTTGAAAAGTGTTCCTTCTAGAGGTGAAATCGGAGGGGATAATATCTGATTTGTATTCGAAAAATTAGATGTGAATATCCGATATCCGAATATCCGTTTGGATATATGAATACGTATATGATTTTACGTTTCAAATATCCGTATATTATATATACTATATAGTTTAATATATATTATGAATTTTTTTTGTTATTTATTATTATAATTAGAAAAATATTATGAACTTTAATATTTTTTAATAAATATTCAATTTGTATCAGCATCTGTCTAATATCGGATCCGTATCCGGAAAAAAATAAAAACGGGTATGGATAAAACTTTACCACTATCCGCTCCATGTCCGATCCGTTTTCAACCCTAGTTCCTTCATAGCAGAAAATAATATCACTTTTGACATCTGAAATAATTCAATGGGATCCAGACCCCATTTGCAGAGAATTGCATAGGAGGCGTATTTTAGGCCCTCTTCAGTGTGCAAGAATTTTGGGAGAATGAAAGGCTTTCTGGGTCCGTAACCAGCCTTGTTCTGGGTTTTCTTGCTAACTTTTCTTCTACTTAATGGGCTTAATGGGCTTTTCTTCATCCGTGTTTTCAATTAATGGGCTTTTTCTTCATCCGTGTTTTCAATTAATGGGCTTTTCTTCATCCTTGTTTTCAATTAGATATGTTCTTATAATCTATTTTAATTTCAATTGAATGTTGCTACATGCCTACATGTACATATTTATATCTAACTTCATGTGATCTATTTAATTTTAGTTCAAGTAAATTAAGTAACACTTTAAAGCACAATCTTTTTCTATATTTTTGTCATACCTTTTTATGGCAAGATGGTCTCCGAAATAATATTGTAGATTCTTATATTTGTGGAATTTTAAACAGGGCAACAGTGAGAGATTTTTTTTTTTTTTGGACCATACTGCCCTCTCTCAGAAAAGGAAATTAATAAGGCTGAAAGATGATGATTAAAAGAATATACTAATCGGTGAAAATAAAGGAAATAAATAATTAAACTTTATTTAATTTTAAATAAGATCATTTATTTTCGTTGACATTCAAAAAGCTTTTCTAACATTCTCCCATATTTATTTCAAATTTTCAAATTTTAAAAGTAACAAAGGTAATTCAAAATATTTTATCTTTTATTTTTAAAACAGTTTTAATAGGTTTTATTTTTATTTATTGTGTACGGAAGTTTCTAAACTGACTTCTAGATTGTCAGAAGTTTCTAAACTGACTTCTAGATTGTCAGTGCGGAAGAGTTTTATTTTATCTTTATTTACAAGAATTTTCAACTTTTTTGTTGTTGCTAAGGAAGGATTCTGATCCTTATTTTTTCTAAAAAAAAATACAAAAGTTAGAAAAACAAAAATAAAGTGGAAATCATACAATATCAGCATAAAATTGGTTAAAGTATGACACAAAAGCGAACGAAGGAGGTATACGACGGGCAAAGGATGAATAATATAGAGCCTACTATTCATACGTAGGGTTGAGAGGTTTCGCTACTTGGTACTAGTCATACCGTTCAAAAGTGCTCGCCCGAGCCCAGCGAATAAGCGATGAATGTAGTCAATGCCCTCGGCTTGATGAAATCCTTTTGCCACTAAGCGCGCCTTGTATCGTTCGATAGTACCATCCGCGCGGCGTTTGATCTTGTAGACCCATTTGCAACCAATCACTTTTTGGTCGATTGGTGGGGGTACCAAAGTCCAAGTTTGGTTGTCGGTAAGTGCTCTAAACTCAATCTCCATTGCTTGACGCCACTGTTGTTGAGAATTTGCTTGGGAATATGTAGTGGGCTCGGCTTCTACAGTGGCTAAAAGGGCGACATGATCTGGAAAAGTGCGTGGTCGGCGGGTGTTATCACGAGTGCGAGTGATCATCGGGTGAACTGATGTACTGGCTGGAGGGGAAGTAGCAGGTGCAGGTGATGGTGTTTGAACAGTATGTGGATCGGTTTGATTATGTAAAGGAGAATTAATATTGGGCTGTGGAGAAAATTGATTTGGGGAATTTATTGGCTTGGTTATAATGGGCTGCGCATGTGAAGGTGAATTTGTAGCATTTTCTATCATATGATATAAAGCATAAAAAAACCCAGGCTCAAGTACACCATGATCATTGGATACTCTAATTGCTGGTGCTAGTGTAAATACAATATTATCACACCCTGAACTTATCGCTTCATAGCTTACACTCATTTTGGCATAGCCTTTAATAGCCCGTTCTGCCTTACTTAGAAAAGCAGTCAGTACTTCTCTAAACAAAATAGAGACGTCCCCGACGTAAATCTGATTGGAATTCAATTGTAACAATCATTATACCCCGTTTGTGTACACAATGAGATACACAGGCATATGGCGCTCTCACCGCCTCCACGTGAATAAGACCTATCTAAGGGCCTATACCCCGAAAATCTAGCATTACCATTGACACAGCGGGAGGAGTTCTTTCAGCCAGCCTGTTTAACCTCTTTAACATGCTGGGTTACTCTAAAGTAAATTCTTGCCTAACCATTAACCTTGCTACTCAACCAGCAGGGAATTTACTGTTACGGGCGTTTATGGTCCTAGTCGGCAAGCACAGAGAGCTTCTTTCTTCCAGGAGCTAACCTCGGCCAAGCTGGCTGATACCTCACCATGGATAGTATGTGGTGACTCTAATGTAACATACCAATTAAAAGAAAAATAAAATCAATTGCGGCGGGCATGATGTGTTTTAGACAATTGGTTGACAAACTGGGTCTGATAGACCTAGAACGAAGAGGGCGGCAATTTACATGGAGTAATGAAAGGGACAACCCTACCTTCGCAAGACTTGAGATACTCCTCATATCACCACAGTGGAGCAACCAATTCCCAAATACTAAACAGTGGGCGTCGATCAACACAGCATCATATCGTTGCCCAATCATCTGCCAGTGCCAAACCTCTTTCCTGGCAGTCAGCATTTTCAGGTTTTAGAATTGTTGGCTTAGAATTGAATCTTTCAATCAACTGGTAACTCAAACCTATAATCTGGAAGAGTGTGCCACAACCCCAACTGCTTTGCTTGCCAAAATTACCACACTGAGAAGAGAGATGAAAAAATGGAAGACAAAAAACTACAGACCTCAGGTACCATTAAGCGCTGTTTACACTGGATGGACCAAAAGAGAGAAAGCAGAGAATTGACCAACTCATAAAAGGTACTCAGGTAGTTTATGAGGGGCGGATTTACCCAAATAGCAGATTTCTAAAAAGAAATATGGAGGCAAAGAGCTAAACAGAATTGGTTGCGGCAGGGGGACAAGAACACCTGGTATTTCCACACCTGAACAAAAAAGCAAAATGAAAAATAGGAAAGATTTATACAGTCTTTGTAAAGACTGGATGCTAGGGAATCCAGACCAGTAGGTGAGCACAAGCACAGCCAGCGGATATAAACCAATGAAACTACGAGATAGCCCTTTTCCATAATACTACTTGATAAGCTAAACACGTTGCTGAGTTGTAAAAACGTTGCAACAAATTAAGCAAAAGACGTTGCAAAAGACCAGGCTAGTGAGTATGATATGGACGATGAGTATGATTCCAAGGCACTACCCTTGCGTGCGAGGATGTTCTCCCCGGTGACGAACTTGTGCCCGAAGCAGTTTTAGATGACTCGATCCTAGGAGCGTTGTCTTTTTCATATACTCTCACCTTAGTGTGCTACACTTGAGTTCAATCATACCTGGCCAGAAAAAGTGACATAGGAGGTATAAAAGTGAAAACAAGAATTTGGGAATGAGGATGGAATAGATGGTGATTGGCAAGTGCAAGCAGGATTTAAGAAGTGATATTTTATACTCCAATAATAGCTGAGTAAAATACTCTAACACCATTAACTCGATCTTTACGAATTTTGTACTTGAAATTGAGTAATTCAAGTTTTTCGATCTCATGTTCGGATAGAATTTTGTTTCAAAAAAAATGTTTAGATAGAATTGCCGACTCATCGATATCCATCTGGCAAACAAAAGAACATATAAAATAATTAAATTATTTTATTTTAATAAAAAACTAATACCGTAACTTTATTATTGCAATTATATTTTTACCAATGTAATTTTGTATTTGCAAAAATACAGTCAACAAATTTAATTAAATTTGTCTATAAAAGTTTAGTAAAAGTAAAAATTTCTGTACACAATAAATAAGAATAAATTTAAAACTGTTTTAAAATTAAAAGATAAAATATTTTTCATTACAACAAAGTTGAAACTTGAAAATTTAAAATAAATCTGGAAGAATGTTGACAACCTACTTATTAGTTTCATGATTTATTTCCTTTATTTTCACTGATTAGTATCTTTCTTTAATCACTAGTTTTCAGCCTTACTAATTTTCTTACTGAAAGAGAACAGTATGGTCCAAATTTTTATTAATACCATTTCAAAAAATAAAAATAAACCAAAACACCATTGAAATTGGAGAATTCGAAAAATACCAGAGCCTCCAAGTCAATCTGCAGCCCCTCAAAAACCTTAATATCAGTATATTACAGTGTATTTTTGAGTTTTGAGGGGTCTCAATTTCAATCTGCAGCCTCCAAGAAACCTTAATACCGTATAGAGTCCCACCTTTTTTTTTTTTTTAGATTTACATTTGAACTTATGCGATGTTGTGTTATGTTATATTATGCCATGTGAATTAAGTTGCAAGCATAGCATAATAAATTCATGTATTTCAGATTAGTCATGTTATGTTATGCTATACTATGCTATGGTCATGTACTTGAATTTGTTACGTTATTTAATGTAATTTAGACTTTTTATGTTATGCTTGCAACTAATTCAGATCACTTGTTATGTGATGGTATATTTTTTTTTATGTGATGTTATGTTATATTATGTTCAAATCTACGAGGCAACAACTAGTTTTAGTTTGTATAAGCTTTTTGAATTATATGTTTGTAGCTCTTATTTATCTTTTCGTTTATTCTTCTTGAATATAATTAACTATATAATTTAATTAATTAGATGAGTAGAACTAGGGTGTTCTTAAGTTTACCAAGTCCTTTTGTGAACTCAACTCTATAACTTATTGAATAGCATATTGTATAGCTTAACATAACATAACTAGTCTGAAATACATGAACATTACATAGCATAATATAACATAACACCACATCACATAAGTTCAAACTATAAATCTAAAAAAAAAATAGGACTCCATACCGTATGGCGTCTCACTTAATTTTTTATTTACTTTTTTTCGATTTTCTGAATGGTATGGCGTTCCACTTTCAATTTTTTTTACGGGTTGGATCCCGCAGGGACTCCATATCATACAACTGCCTTTTCATTTTTATATTTTCTTCTACCATTTTTCATTTTTATTTTTTTGTATTTCCTACGAATAAAAATTTCGGAATATTTGCTATCAAACTTTCCATCATTACTTTTACTTAAATTTTCCCTCAAAATTTGTTAGAAGTATGTTTTTTGAAATATTTACAAAATCATGGAAGCTCATTCATTTTCAGACTTCTAAAAAAAATAGAATATTTTGTTGTAAATTCTGAAGGTGGTCAGTGCTGCAAAAGTAAATTTAAACCAAAAATATCCTAGTTGCTTCCCTTTCTTCCGTTCATGAAATTAAACACAAAAATCAAGAAAATAAAATAAAGATGAGGGCTTAATGGTATTCCTGACATGAAAATTATTGTCCTTATATTTTCTGAAATTTTTATTAATATTAAAAAAAATATAAAATTTAACATTTTGTACTCAAATTCTAAAAAATTTCAATTATGCCCAATCCAAAGAATAATTCTCCGGATCCATGCTTACTTTCCGGAGAATTATTCTCCGAACTTGGGTTTCTGGAGAATTATTCTCCGTATTTGAGTTTTTTTAATTAAACAGAAAATGTTATGATTTATTTATTTTTTATATAAAATATTTCTATTTAAAAATAAATCAAATACTATATTATTTGATATATTAGAAAGACTGTGACAAATAACTCGGATCAACCGTTTTCATGCCGAATTTTTTACGGATGTAAGAAAAATTAAAATATTTCTTTGTGTGTTGTTGAAAAAAAATAAAAATGTTTTAAAACTGAGTTATTGATCCCGATTCAAAAGTCACTTCTGGATAAATACATAAAATATTGTTGTCCTTCTATTTTAAAAAAAAATAAGAATTTGCTCTGACACGAAATGATTTCATATCAATTTTTTCGCAAAATAGATACAATATCTTAGAGTTAAAATGTACTAGAAGGATCATATTATTTTTTTTATTTACTCAGAAGTGACTTTTGAACCGTGATCAATAGCTTAGATCCAAAATATTTTTATATTTTTCCAATAACACACAAAGAAATATTTGAATTTTACTTACAGCCGCAAAAAATCTAGCCTGAAAAATATTGATCTGAGTTATTTGTCGTAGTCTTTTTAATTAATCCAATTATATAGTATTCCATATATTTTCAAAAAAATATATAAAATATTTCTAATATTTCAATACAATAAATAAATAAATCATAACATTTTATGTTTAATTAAAAAAATTCAAATCCTGAAATTTCGGATTGGATAGAATCGGAAATAATCCGATAACGATCAAATTTTTTTTAATATTAATAAATATTTCCGTATATTTTTGCACATGATTTCCACGATTAATTTCATGTGCGTTCGTTTTTTGAATATTCTAAATTTTTGGGGGAGTTTTTTTTTGCGTGGGAGTTGTTTAATTTTTGCACATGATTTCCACGATTAATTCCACGATTTCCAAGATTAATTTCATGTGCGTTCGTTCGTTTATTTATGGGGGAGTTGTTTTCGGATCACATCAAGTCATCAACAGTACAAAATCATAGCAGATCTAGACATAAAAATTTAGAATATTCACATAGATCACAACGATATCTTGAAATATCTGAACGGCGTTACTATACAATTATACAATTAGCTATAATTAAACAAGCCAACATGTACTAGTCCGAAATTTTTATTAATACCATATTCTAAAAAAAAATTAACAAAAAAAACTAATTTTTTCTCATAATTCGAAAAATACCAAGGCCGCAGGGCCAATAGACGGCCCTTTTCTTTTCTTAGGGGCCGCCATGTGTTTCTGCGGCTCCAAGAATGTGGCCGCCTATTCGCCCTACGCCCCTATTTTTTTTTTGTAAACAGAAATTGTATTATTTTATTTTTTTATATAGTTTATTTATTATATTTAATTTTTTGGTGTTTTACAAATTCATTTTTCTCTATTCACTCTATAATTTGTAAAACACCATTTTAAGTAATAAAAATGAGCAAGTTGTCAATCTTGAAGGTTTTTTTTTTTTAGAATCCAAACCATTTAGTACGTTGTTTTTCCTCTGTCATAACTATGTGAACATTTATAATTTTCTACATTTTCATAATAAAATAACATATGTAATTTTTATAGCAATTATTATATTTTTTACGCAGCTATTCACTGAAATAGTTTGTCTGTGAATACTTCTATTTTTTTTTTTTGTGTGTGTTCACTTAAGGAGTGAGGCTATATGGTGATTTGCAAAGCATGAAATAGTTTGTGCTGTGAATTAATGTTTCGTTTACAACGTTCAAACTATATATCAAATTGTTCAATATGATCTCTATATATATAAAAGAGTAAATTTTGCTGGAGGTCACTAAACTTTATCATTTGTCACGAATTGGTCACTCAAGTTTGATTTGTCCCTTTCTAGTCACTCAACTTTATCATTTGTCTCAATCAAATAATTTATATTTTTCCGTCCAAAATGCTAACGGAATATTCTCATTCCGTTAGTATTTTGGACGGAATATTCTCATTCCGTTAGAATTTTGGACAGAACTAGTATATTCCGTTAATATTTTGGACGGAATGGGAATATTCCGTTAGTATTTTGGACGGAAAAATATAAGTTATTTGATTGAGACAAATGACAAAGTTGAGTGACTAAAAAGGGACAAATCAAACTTGAGTGACCAATTCGTGACAAATGACAAAGTTTAGTGACCTCCAGCGAAATTTACCCTATATAAAACTATATATAAAACTGTACTTGAAAATTAAATTTTATATTCTTCTACTATTTTTTATGAGTAGAAAATAATAAGATATTGAACAAACCGAAAATAGTGATTTTCTACCTATTTATAAAAATAATAAAAATAATTTAAAAAACATAAAATTTGATCTTCGAATATATTTCTATATAAAGATAATGTTGAATGGTTCATATTAACTGTTCGAACTTTAAAAACAGAGATATGAATCCATAGTCCACACCGATACGTGCTTTGTAAAGCCATAGTATCATTTAAGTATACAAGTATAAGAAGAGGATTCAAGTACTTCTAATTTTACAACTACAACAACTTAAAATTTAAAACTTTAATGTCAAATAAAATTATTAGATATAATCAATATCATTTTATCTATGCAAACGTAAAAGATTATGATATTTTGATTTTATTTTAATTAGTATCAAGAGCTTGTAAGAATATACTAATGTGGATAAATTCTAAACATTGATTTTTCAACTTATTGATGCATATAATATCAAAATAAAAAGGTGATAATTTTTTTGTATACAAGTATAGAGAATAATTTTTTATTTAGATCTGGACCGTCTGATCTGACCCTTTTAAACATAAATATATTTTTTATTATGTAGACATAAATATTGTGTTTATGGCCCTTGGGTGATATGAATTCCAACAATAAACACTGACAAGAACACCATGGGGGTCACAAGTAATTTAGCATCTTTTGCTATCTTTCTGTTTAGTTCAGAAAAACCTCGCTTCCTAGCTCAGTACTCTCTGTTGATTGTACAGGGTAAATCACTTATCAAGCGCTGGTGAGAGGCCCACAAGTCGGTTATACAACTGGGGGCTGTCATGACTTGTGACTTCTCTGTGACCTCTTGTGTTGTTGCGTACAATATGGCAGGGGCAAACTCTGTAATTTTCGAGCAAAGTGATGGCATAGATGCAGCTGACAGATGGGGTCACTTCACAATTAAACCGGATAGAGACAAACCAAATCCAAGTTTTAGATTCTTCGCAGTCTCTCTCTGTTTCTGTCTCTGTTTCTCTCCCCCTTCACCCGTCAAACTTCGGCGGTCAACGCCGATTCACTGCTGACGTGGCAATACGGACAATTTACGATTAGTTTACCTCCAGTATTATTTAAACCGAAGACAAAATTTGAATGATAATAAGAAAAGCGTGTTTGGAAATGGAGCATCCTTTTATATAGAATGGAGATAATTAACGCGGTGCTTATAAATTTGTTCCATGAAATCCCGCTAGATTCGGTACCGATGCTTTCAATCAATGTCATAAAGCAGGTACGCAACTGTAGTAGTGATTTGAACACTACACGATAGCAGCTGTTACTTAGCTGGTACAGAAAGGTTTGGAGCTATTACCATCATAGCAGCTTGATGAAAAGAATTTTTGGTGTTGATGTAAACTCAAAGATCTATTTATTTGCATTGGAAACTCCACAGCCGCTGTGATGGCAGCAAGTTTGTATGTGATGTATGATTAAAATCCAACAGCTGTCCTATACAAATTTCTTTCTAAATAACAGAGAGGTAGTTTGGATCGTTAATTTTCATCTAACGGCCCAAAACACCTCTAGCAGCAGAATGTTATTACAGGGCCCCTCAATATCCGAGCTAAAGCAGATCGAACGGTTCACATTTAAACTCGAAATTCGAGTTAACTGAGGCGAAATGAATTCTAGATAAGGATTCTGCATTAATTAAGGATGAATCTTTGATCTTGTTAAATTTTATTTTTCTCAAACAATTTTGCATTAGTTTAAGATATTTAATGGGGAAACACAAAAACATGAACAAGATGCCTACAGGCTACAGGCAGTTCAACAAGGATGGAAATTAATATATTAAGAAGTTAATTAGCAAACAACTTCTGAGGAGCGTGAAAAAGGTCTCTGCGCCAAAACAAAACAAAACAAAATCCCTTCTCTCTTAAACCCTGTTAGCCCTGGATTTAAGGAGAAGGAAAGAGACCGATTTCACGTTTTCTATTACAGATCTAAACTTCCAAAAAAAGATAAAAGGTAAAAGAGAAATGAACTAATGCATCCTATCTTCTTCCCTTGAAACAAAATACCACCACTTTCCCTACCATCTGGCAAACTTCATGCATCAGTCCAGGCTGCGAAAACCGGCAAATGTGCAATGGAAACCGCTTGCCTAGCTTGTGCAGAAGGCATCCATTGGCTTAATGGTGCCGGTTCAATGACCTTAGATACGGGTTTAGAAAACAACATAGCGAGCCCACCACCTCTTTCAGGGCTCCCGTCACCATTGTGGCATCCATTGGCCAAATTTACCTCACTACCCTCATCAGCAACTCGAGTCTGGTTTGGATTCGGGTTTACCAGAAATGATCCCACCCGACTCTCACCCAAATCTGAAACTGTCTGGTTCATGTCATGGTTTTTGTTAGAGGTCTCCTCATTGCATGGTAAAGCCAGATCTTGGTTGTTCTCGGTCTGCTGGGTTAGTGAACCGTTGCACGGTGATTCTTGGGTTTTTGTACGGCGAGCAAGCTCGCCAGGTAGAAGCGTGGTACTAGCCATGATTTTGTTGACATCGTAGCGGGTAATGTCAAAGTTTGTCACTGCATTTAATCCGCGGAATTTTATAGCAGCTATGTCATATGCCTCAGCCGCTTCCTCTTGCGTACCTATTAATTTATTATGTTAATTTATGGTCATAAATTTGAAATTAAGTAAATTAGTTAGTGATCAATAGTAAGTTCTGACAAACCAAATTAAAACAATGATTCCAAAAGCCGAATACTTTTAATTTGTAGCAAACTTTAGTATGTGAAGACCATGATAAACGGTCAAACAAAGGCTTTGAGGCTACTGTTTGAAATCAGCCTTATAAAAGGGGAATGCATAAGGTGTATACAACTTTAGGATAAAGTTTCAGGCAATATATCAAAAGCATGAAGCTTGGCAGTGAGACATTCTTTCTTTGAAAGGAGCATGAGAAATCATTAGGCTAAGGTTTTATGATTGTGAAAGGACATATATTCCTAGTTACATTACAAGGTCATATGCATGGTTTTCAAGACAGAAGCATGCAGATTATCTTTTTTTCTAACTACAAAGATAATCATGCAATTATCACATATTATTACAACTTACTAAATGTCCCAAGATAAAGGTCCTTGTTTCCTGATACCCTCCCAATTCGCGCTTGCCACCTCCCATGCTGGTGATGCCTGGTAAAGAAAAAGACACAATATATATATATATATATATATATATATATATATATATATATATATATATGTTCCAGTTAAATAAGAAAAATATTAGGAAAATATTTGATTAATTGTATTTATCATATTTATTAAATAAACCTTGTTACTCCTCTATAAATTGAGGCCCCACGTGAGAATCCGCTACTCTTCCTGCAAAAATAATAATTTTTTTGTATAAATAAATAATAAACATAAAGATGTCAATTTGTGAACAACAAGTACAGGTGAATTTAGCAATATCAAAAGTTACATTTTTGATACTTAGCAATGATCTATGCAGAAGAAGGTATACCTCCTAAGGTGGGCAACATACTCTTGCCTACTCATATTCTTCATCTCTTCCAACTCATCCTGATAATCCTCTATCTGTAATTAGTAAAAGTATGAGAGAGCATTAATTATATATTCTACAAAAGTAAAGAAGAACATTTGCATTTAAGTCCACATAATGCTGAAACCAAACATTGCTTACAGGGAAGTTAATGTGAGTAGAAGGCCCCCAGTATTTGAGGGCTGCCAAATCATATGCTCTAGCAGCCTTTTCTTCCATATCATAACCTCCTAGGAATTAATAAGTCACACTCCACTATTAATTAGCATGTACTTTGCTTTTCACATGCAAGATATCTTAAATAATTGTTAGATATGAAAAGGTCAAGTAAAGGATGCAAACTGCAAAGTCTTACCAAGATAAACTGCAAGGAGCACATATTTATTTCATCAGTGATTAGCATCCCCATGCAAAAGCAAAAGCATTAAAGAAAGGATTAAATAAGACTATCAGTATCAGACGACCACAAGCTTTAAAGAAGGAATATTATAGTAATTTTTTATTGCCTGCTCATATATATGTTAATGGTGGAATAACAATTATTAGTAATATATAATGATATAAATTAATTAAGCTAGTTTATACCTTGTCTCCCCTTCCTTGTCTGGCCTTCTTTCTTGCAACTATTGTCCCACAGATGTGCTTCATACCTTCCTGTCCATCTATGCCTATCAAAAAACAAACAAAAAATTAATGTAACACAGATAGATAAAGCCTAAAGCAAAATTAAAGTTGCTATATACCCCAGCTGTTTCAAAAGGAAACAATAAAGTTCAACCGGAAATAGTAATCTCATCTCATACTCTATCTACCACTACATTACATGAAATGAGAAATTAAAATGAGAAAGATGAGCTCTGATTGATTTAGTTTCCCATACCTTGTAACACCTCTGTACTGAGAGGTTCTCTGACCGAAGGTGTCAATAGACTTCCTATGCACCGGTTGCTTCTGGCTCCCCTTGTCACTTCCCCTCTTTCTACTTCCATCTACTGCCATGTTGTATTCACTTCCCGTAGATTGACTTACACCATTTTGCATGGCAGTGACGCAGCTCGACTGAGAACCAGAACTCATGGAGAGGCTTAGTGAGTGCAAATCACCATAACCCACTGAACCCCAGTTCTTGTAAGTCGACATCACCTCATTCGCACCAATCGGTTCTTCGACAAGAGAGGTATGGTACATCTCAGGAGGTGCGAGCATGGTGCAAACCCCCTCTTGCAATGGCTGGAAATATTGGACATGGTGGTGGTGTTCTGGTCCTCCATGGTGCTCACTATAATACATGCTATCTAGACTAAGTGCCATGGCTTCTCTTTCATTGGCCCCACCGTACTGATTGTGGGTCCCTCCCAAGAAATCTTCTAGCTTCGGTGATGGCGATGGCACCATCCCTTAAAAAAGAGTGGAACAAATGGATAACAACGACTTTTTTTGTTTTGTTTTGAAGCTAAAAACAGAACATAATGTAAAATCATTAATACAAACCTTGTTCTTGATCAGGTCTGGAGAGAGCCTCCATGATGCAAAGAGACCCGTCGGATTTGAGAGGCATGGAAGAGATGTGGGAATAGTAGGTTGCATTCGCGTCTCCAAAGCCATAGCAGAGAGAAGGGGTAACCGAAGAGCTGTATGGCAAGAATGAAGGAGGAGGTGAGGAGAGAGAGGTGTTGATGGATTGGTGGGTTTGTGCGTGAGAGTGTGCGTGGTGGGTTTGATCGTTGGTTTGGTTGGCCTCCATTGATGTCATTTGAGGAGAGAGAGAGAAACCCAACCAATTGTTGTTGGTGTTACTATTAGCACTG
The DNA here is from genome assembly GCA_028015225.1 of Carex myosuroides. Lineage (NCBI taxonomy): Eukaryota > Viridiplantae > Streptophyta > Magnoliopsida > Poales > Cyperaceae > Carex > Carex myosuroides. The sequence continues at coordinate 1,616,074 of CM051485.1, read as the reverse complement.
ATAGACTTCATCTTCTACTAATGTGAGATTGAACAGAGGTGAGAGAGGAGCGTATCAATCAATCATTGGAGAGTACAAGAGCTAATGATGCACAACACAAGCACCATTGTTGTATTCTTTCTCTCTCCTTGCCTTTGGGTTTTGTGTTCAAACTTCAAACTTCAACCCCTTGGTATGTTGTTGGGCAGAGAAAGAGAGAAGAACAGAGAGGAAAAACACCAGAGAGAATGAGAATGAGTGAGTGTGTATGCGAGTGTGTTTGTCCCTTTAAACTAAGCAAAAAGAATGAGTTCCCCCAGAGAAATGCTGGATATAATGCCTCCTATGGGGATCTGTGTACTGAGAAAGACATCCATCCCTCTTCTCTCAGAAACACACATATTCTCTCTCTTTCTCTCTCTTCTTACTTAAGCATGCATGTTTTCCCTTTTTTTTTGTTAAAACCACCTTAAACCTTAATAATTAAAGCACTACTGAGATTAGAAAAAGGTCTCTCTTTGTCATCTTTTGGGTTAAGTCAATACATAAATAATTGGTTAAGAATCTCAACTTTGTAAAATAATAAGTCTAGCTTGGAAGTTGGAACCTAAATTGATTTTATAATTGGGCCTCCATATCTGATTATCTGATTTAAATTTTTTTACATTTGATATCAGTAAATAATTCAGTTTTGTAATGTGCAGAATAGCAGATGCATGAATATGGATGAGTAGTGAGTAGAACCATGTTTATCTTGAAAACTTTCTAGAGCCTCATTTTTTTTTCTTTTCTATAATTTTTTAAGAGGGATCTGATAGGGGCAAGAATACTGCATAAGTAGTCACTTCACAACAGTTCTAGCTCTGTACAGCCTACAATGCAAACTGAAAAAGGATCTAATTTAAAGTCCATCTTGTGTTTCCACTGTTTAGTGTTTATTTATTATGTCTCAAAGCCAAAGGCCCACCCCTTGAGTCTCAAGCACCTTTTGTTTATTTAAAACACTTTTGTGTTTATTTCTCATCTCCTATCTATCATCTATGGATGATATTTTTTTTTTTCTGGAGTAAAAAACACCAGAGAAACTATATGTTACAGAATCTTGCAAGTTTGTTTCGGTCAAGTTTTTGGCCTTTTCTTTTCTGTGTTTATATCTAGTCAGGTGCTAGTGTAAGATTTGAACTCTGATATTTTAAGGGCAGTAGATATTTGTGTAAAAAAAATGTTCCTGGAGGCATTTAAGGGGGAAAAGATATGCAAGATGGCCCAAGGTATGGAAGGAAACTATTTATTATGGGAGGATATTTATTAACCATCATAAAGAGGAACATAAATAAAGAGGTACAAAGGTTGAAAAAAGGAATTCTCTGGTAATAAAATTTTAGGAGATTGCCATGGCAACAAAGAAAAATTTGAATGCAGTCAAACAGCTGCAGACAAAAAAGAAAGAGGTGGGTCAAGAGGAGATGTGCTCCCTCCTTAGGTTCCATGAATGATGTGTAAGCAAGTTGCCAAATGCAAACAGAGATATTAAATAAAAATAATATGTTGATACTGTGTACATTTATCTCTTTCTACTTCATACCCTAGATGCCAAAAAAAAAATATTATTTTTTCTTATTTATATCTGATACCCATAATCTCTATCATTTTTTTATTCCTTGTTGGAAGGATACATTACATTCAAAATAATTTATTTGAGAATTTAATAAGGCGTAACGGTATATTATATTTTTATAATTTGAAAAAAATGTGGATATATATTCAATCAATTATACACGTCATGTGTTAAACGAGCCATTCAAAAAATTAACAATTGAATTTTACTATTTATTGCTTGGTCGATATACAAAACAATTTATAAATTGCCTTATTTCATATATGGCCCATCCCGACATTTTTATTGATATCCAAAATTAAATACAAATTATTAATTATATCCAGCTTAGCTGGGTATTTTTAAAAATGTCCAAACCGATCAAAAATGACCGGCTGAGATTAAAATTAGAACCGGCCATTTTTTGGCCGGTTGAGAATATTTTTTTCTTTTTCAGATCCTATAAATACCCCTCTTTCTCTCTTCTCTCTCTCACAACTCACTCAAAATCACAGAAGAGAAAGAGAGAAAGAGAGGAAGAGAAGACGATTTTTGAGGCGAAAAGGGCGATTTCGGAGGTGATTTTCCAGGTGACAATAGAATGAACAGTAGCAACCGATGTAGATCGTTCCATCGTGGCGTATCGAGAGGAGGATCAACTAGTGGTCGAGGTAAAAACGAGGGAAAAAAACTGTCAAATATGCCGTGACAAAATAACTGTCAAGTATGTTTGATGGAAGAATATCTTAGACGGCCTATTCGGTATGAAATTTCAGATAATGACTTTGTGAAAAATCCCTATGGCTACGGTTTGAAAAAGAAGAAGGTTGATCTAAAACCTCCAGCATCGGACAATGAGTTTGTTCCGTGTACTTATACTGGTAAGGCTAGCACTTCGTCTGTTGTCACTGATCCAGATATGACAACATCGTACGAGGAGTTTGTTCCCTGTACTTTCAAAGCTCGTTCTAAGAAGTAGTATTATTAGATTTTAAAATTTGAATGCAATTGAGTTTGATGCATTTTATTTGGATGTAGACTTGATGTTTCTTTACATTTTTATTAAAAGAACCAAATTTTTGGTTTAGTAGAAATCCCAGAATTAATTTTTGAATATGGTAAAAAACAATAAGGTTATAAAAACTAACATTACTCATAACTTAGTCTAAATAAAATCCACACAAATTGCAAATAAAATAGTTCTCAAAGCTGCATCTAAATAAAAAAGTTCACAACCTCCAAACAAGCATCAATTTAAATCACCTATTACTACGCCTAAACGGTATTCTGAGAAACCACCAGTTCCAGAAGATGGCCTATCAGATGGCTCTGCTTGGCTTTCAGATGCCCCTGCTTGGCTTCCAGATGCCCTTGTACGCCTACCAGTTGACCTCCTTGGTTGGCTACCAGTTGGCTCTCCTTGTACTCCAACCGCCTCTCCTCCCATGACAACTTCCTCTTCCATTGCTTCTGCAAACATAACAGATGCATCTAAACGGCTTGTAGCTGTGATACGCCGTGACCCTTGTGACACAGTTTCCTCCGTGATAACTCGCTCATTTTCTGTTGCATTTGTTGTGTTTCTGACCTCTGCATTGCATTTGTTACTTAGTAAGCTAGTCAAAATTGGAATGAAATATAATTTTTGATAAATGTTACATACCTCTTCTATTCCTGTCAGTAGTGAAACGACGAGCCTGATGCCCCCTTCGCCTACCTTGCATTTCGTCCATGGTCATTGCATGACGAGTGTGTTTTCTCCTCCCAATTCTAATCCAAGCCTTGCTAGAAAGAATTCTAGAAGACTGGTTTGCAACAAATTGATTCTCGCTCCAGTTTCTTGCAACAAATTCTAGAAGACTGGTTTGCAACACCCCACTCCATGTACTTTCAAGATAGTTCACATTATACTAGTTTGCAACAAATTGATTCTCGCTCCAGTTTCTTGCACGACAAACCGCTAAGACATGAGCGCACAGAATAGATGTTAATTGGATACCTCGACATGTACATTCTAATTTGTTACCGGGTCCGCGTGTCACAATGTACTGGAACTCCCTATGAATAATGTTCATAGTTCTATTGGAGTCGCGGGTGACTGGAACGTACTCATTTAGAGAAGAAATTTGGTACTGACCTTCGCCGTGCGTATAAGGGACAAAATACATTTCTGCAGCTTTGAGCCACCATGTTTTGAGCTTGAGCTCCACCCATTCAGAAAATAACTGATTTTTATATTTTAAATCTATGGCTCGCTTTCGGCGCTCAACAAACCATATGTTGCACTTATAGAACGTATCCTCCACAATGGCAGTCACGGACATTCTTCGGCTCATCCGAAAGACATTGTTCAGTGACTCGGAGCCGTTTGTTGTCATGATACCAAATCGGTATCCTCCATTATAGGTTTAGAAAATCTTCTCATAATTAGACGGCTCTATTATATCATTGGGACGTACTTTGCCCACATTATTTAAAAATGCATTACATATTGGATTTAGCTGCACATGAACAAAGATGTGTTACTTCACTTGCCTCATCTACTAATAAAATAATTATATATGAAATGTTATAAATTAAAGATACCACAACAAACTCTTCGAACATCTCTTTTAACCTTCTTGACTTCTTCTTCTTGGCTTCTAGTTTGAACCTCCATCTGAACCACTTGTCATTTCCATAATTATGGACCAAGTTGTCAGCAACATGCAGCATACAAAACCTGTGCACAAAAAGTTCTGCAGACCATCCGTATTCTGCTGTCAGTGCAGATTTGATCTCCTTGTGCTGGTCTGATATAACACAGACAAATCTATCAGCTCTAAGGACTTCATTCCTCAACCACTGCAAGAAAAAAACCTGAATTCTTACCATCCTCCTTGTGCACAATTGCAAATGCTATATGCAACAATCGGTTCTATGCATCATAGCCGTAAGCTATCAAAAGCCTCCCCTCATACCGCCCAGACAAGAAGCATGCATCTATACTGATCACTTGTCTCAAGTACTGAACCGCTGCAATGCATGGACCAAAAGCCCAGGCTACCGTACTGAATTGAGCAACTCCTTCAATAAGCTCTCCTTGTTTATCTCATACATGACATGTCATAAATTGGTACTTAGAGCCGGAATTCTTGTCGCAGATTCTCATAATTAGTGATTCCAGCAAGCTGTATGAACCCTCTCAGCTCCTAAATTGTCAGGCTATTGCAAGCTCACGACCCCTCCACAGTCGATTGTATTTCAGAGTTACATTGCCATACTTAACCCTCACATAGTATGCCACCCCCTGGATACTCTTACAGGGGTCCTTCTTAATGGAGGTCTCAATGATATCGGCAATGATTGATGCCGTGACACATTCATGGTCCTGCCTTGAGTATTCAGACATGTATGTGTGAGGCTTGTCTTGCTTTGTTATAACCCATGCATCTCCAAAACCCGTTATTTTTTCCCTAAGTTTGTAATCACAACCCGGAGTCTTGCACACCACCTGAATACGATACCTGTCACTTTTCTTCATTATTTATATTCTGATTCTTATCAATATGGTACTCTCTAATCTTCTCTATTAGCTCTTATTTGCTTTTAAAATATTGTTCTGGCGCCAGCTCACCTTTGTACTCAATCCATCTCCCATTTAACCAAAATCTGCTTCTTTAAAAGAAGATATATCATTGAAGTCTGCGAACGAGTGCGTATCTATCCGGCCATGGAGCGACATATTCCCATATTATCTGCGAATGGGCACTGGACCATCTTCATCACAACCCTCCAGGTGATCAGATTCCCAGTTTTCTCCCTCAAATTCATCCCCAGATTGTAGATCTTTCTCCAGAATTTCGTTAATATTTTCAAAATCCTACCCAGTTTCATCGTCTACTGGTGCTAGTCTGGGGTGAGGTGCTGGTGCAAGTAATGATAAAGGCGCCACATGCACGGGTCTAGATTGGGGTCTTGTATGAGGTATTGGTTGGGGTGCTGGTGGGGTGAAGTTACTGTATGTTTCTGGATCAGGTACAAATAAAAAGCCATGGAAGTGTATGGTTCTGGTCAGGTACGAATAAAGGAGCCACGAGACTGTATGGTTCTGGTTGTGATGTATAATTTGGCCCAACTGAATTTTGGCTAGAACTTGCAACCCCTGACTTTATCGGAACTCTCTTGGCATAGATTTCTATGATAAAATTTTCAGTGGCCTTTAACCGCCCGTACAAGCCTCTCCATGCAGCAACACTTAATATCAGAGTTCTAGTATAGGTTGGGGGTGTTTCAGCGTTCACTCGGGTTGCCAATTCTAAGTTCCACCTTTCTAGGTTATAACCAGTGCATCCGTAAATCATAGACTTCAAGTTCCAAATTGAGGTATCATCATTAACCATGAATGAATTAATTGTCTCTTTGGAGTAATAAACCCATATATATTAGTCAAAAACATCCCACCACAGTGTAATGAAATCATCATTGACATGACCAACAAATTATATTTTGGTAAATAGTAAACAGTTGTCAGGTTACTAATTTAAATGTGCTGGAAAAAAAAACTTGAAAATTGCCTCCGAAATCGCCCTTTTCGCCTCAAAAATTGCCTTCTCTTTCTCTTTTTGTCTTCCCTCTTCCTCTCTTTCTCTTATGTGATTTTGAGTGAGTTGTGAAAGGGAGGAGAGGGAAAGAGGAGTATTTATAGGGTTTGAAACAGGAAAAATATATATTCCCAATCGGCCATTTCTTGGCCAGTTCTAGTTTTAATTCCAACCAGCCAAAAAATGGCCGGTTCTAATTTTAATCCCGGCCGGCTATTTTATGGCTAGTTTGGGCATTTTTAAAAATACCCAACTAACCTGGATATAATTAATAATTTGTATTTAAATTTGAATATTAATAAAAATGTCGGTGGTCCATCCAAAGTATAAAACATCTCTGTGATTTTATCTTTTGATTCTGGCAGGTGTTATGCTAGTTGTTGCCGCTGTGAGAATATTCGTTTCCTTCCCCAAAAGGATAAATTTAGTGAGAGTTCAATTTTAACTAGGTTTTTTTTTTTATCGAGTTTTGTCAATTCACCTTGGTTTTATCTGAACCAATCACTCAAATTAATGCCTCATTTGATGGATTCACTATCTCAATTTTAAAGTATAAAGTAACCGAAAATTATAAACTTACTACATAAAATATTAACTTCTGATTTCAGTAATAACTAAAAACTATACATGGTAATTAGCTTTTGATCTAATAACAAAGGCAATGTTTTCCGTGTAATTCAGATGGAATTCTTTGTGGATATTAAAATAATTAGATAATTTGATCTCATTTTGCTAAAAAAAACTATTAAGCTACACATGAAAGATTTAACCTTGTAATTTCTTATAATTCCAGTTATAAATTGTAAATAAAATTCTCAAAATCTATATAGTTAAACAGATTACTTTCAGATAATTGACGTTATAAATAATCAGTTTGAGAGAATTAGTCTTTGGTCTAGTAACTAAAGATAACACCTTTTGAGTGAGAGGTCACGAATTTATATATATACGTTGGCTAAGATCAAAGTTGTATGACCAAGGCCTTGGTGCTACCAATTAGTTTTTGCGATTTTAAAGTTAAAATAGTTGATCTGAAGTACTCAACAGGTTCGCCATATTAAAATGTGATTGAAGACCAAATTTTACATTTTTTTAATTTGAAAATCACTGTTTTTCATAATAAAAATTTAAATAAATAAAATCTAAAAAACAGTGATTTTCAAAAATCCATAAAAATAGTAAAAAAATTCTAAAAAAAGTAAAATTTGGTCTCCAAGTACATTTTAATATGGATAACACGTTGAGCACTTCAGATTGACTATTTGAACTTTGAAAATCACAAAAACGAATTGATAGTACCAAGGCCTTGGTCATACCACTTTGATCTTAGCCAACCTTTATATATATATATATATATATATATATATAGATGAACTAGGGTGAGACGTGGAGTAAAACACGTTTATACTCCACACCATATTTTCATTTTGAAAATTACTGATCCACTGTGAACAGTAAAAAACAGTAAAAATTTCTGGACCACTGGATCAGTGATTTTCAAAGTGGCTTAATAAATAGTAAAAAAATTCCAAAAAATGTAAAATTTGGTCTCCAAGCACATTTCAATATGGAGATCATGTTGAGCGGTTTGGATTTTCAAAATGAAAATATAGTGCCATGGAGCAAAAACTTGTTTTAGTCCACGTCTCATTTTAGCCCAGCTCTACACACACACACACGAGGTTCTTTATGGACATTAAATATAAGTTGGTTGGCTAAGTTTCCGTCTTTCTTTCAAAAGAAAAATGATCAGTTTGAAATACTATAGATGAATGTATTTAGTTGCTTGAGGTTTAGAATTCATAATTTATGTACAGTCTGAATCTAAAAACAAAAATAATTAACTTATTTAAAAAATGAAATTAGTGAATAAAATAAATTTATTATTTAAAAGGCAAATGGAGGTAAACTTGAGGCATGTTGAGAAATAGAATAGAGTTATATAGAATTAAAGATCCAAACAAATTCAAATCTCAATTCATGCAAGCAAGCGATTTCCATTCATTAACAGGGTTTCAGGTGATCTGCACCTCTCAGAGATTGCAATTTGTTTCTAGTGAAGCTGCATGGTAAGTTAAACATTTTTATTCTAAAATTTTTATTTTTGGACAATTTTAGCATGCCTAAGAATTAAATCAAAAGTTCAAATTCATTATTAAACTCGTTCTAAATTTACTTCATCATGATTCATTACAAAAAAATGCTCAAAGTTTTTATCCTAATGTTATAAAGAATAATATTATTGTGGCAATATATAGGAAAAAGAAAAGGATGGAATGCTAGTCCTGATTATGAGGTCATTTTGGGAAAGCCAAAAGAAGCACTAACATCACAAAAGCTGTTGTTTTTCCCTTAGACACCTACAACGGATAGATATTTTCCAGATTTTACAGATGCACACAAGCTAAGTTCACCCATATTTGGGTAGTAGAATAATAAGCGTGTATTTCCCCTTTCATTTTTTCAAAAAACCAGTGGCTTTAATGTCCATATACAATTCGATTGATAAAAAATGTAGTACGGCCTAGATAAACATCAAAACTTGTATTTTACATGATTGAGAAGGATAAGATTTACTGAACTCTAGAGGTTCTCTTTATCTATTATTTAACTATATTTTAAGCTATAATACCTTGATTGCATTTGTCACCACCAACTCTTTTATGAAAATCCGATAACCTAGACTAGTAAAAATTATTTATAACTTAATACACTATTTCTCTAGATCGACACTCCAATCAACACTGCACGATAGGATCAAGCGTTTGTGATTTGAACGTAAGTTGAAATTAGAGTTTAAAAATATTTAAAAGTAGTCTCAATTTGAGTCATCAATTATACATTATTTCTTAAAAAAATGAACTAAATTTTATATTTTGTTTGCAAGTACATTTTTATTTTTATATGAAGATTATATTGAAAAATTCATATGGATAATTTGGAATTTAAAAATGAAAATATGAGTTCATAGTTTAGGACGCTGCATGTGTAACATGCATTTATCATAGCCTCACTCGTAATTTTCAAATTTATATTAAGTGCAAAAATGCATGTCCAAACTAAGGGATAATACATTCAAGCTTAACTAGAAATGTGAAGCAAATTAATGACAAATTTGTACTCCCTTGTTAGTGATTGACTCAATAATGCAAGACAGGCCATATTAGTAATAGTACACACACCACGCGGCATCTCCCTATTCTATAGAAACTTAAAAACATTTTTAGTTGGTCGGCAAGTGAAGAATTAAACATTTAAACCAACCAACATATATAAATAGAGGGTGGATTAATTGGTTTCATTTTATTGTACTAAAATGGAGATAATAGATCATTTCATGATTCAGTGTTGTATGATTGATATCATATGGAGATGGTAATTATATTACAGTAGAGAACTACACTTGAATTGAGACTCAGACTGTGCTTCAGAGGAGGTGAAATATCGTTTATTAAAGGGAAGGGAAGAGAGCGGAGAGGAAATTCCAGCATACCGGATTTGGCCGGGTCGATCGTACGCTTGCTTCAGAAGAAGAAAATCGAAGAGGGAGTGGAGAAGAGAGAGGCTGAGTTCGCTGTACAAAATCTCTGAGAATTGTTACCCTCAAATCGGAGTATAGAGGGAGTGAAATTAGTGTTGATCCCTCCTCCTTCCTCTACGCCATTGTTTCTGCAGCACAGTCTCAAGAGGAGACAAGGGGACTATACTATCTCCCTCCTTCAGAGATTTCAGAAACTAATTATACTAAGATTATTTTTCAAAACTAAAATACGTTTTAAAAAGTTATTTTTTAAATCGAATAATTACTATCAAATAAATACAACAAACTTAATATATAAAAAAAATTAATGGATGATTATGAAAATGAAAGTAATTAATTTTTAACATTAAATTAGATAGTCCCCACACGGCCACACATCAATGAATATTTATCAGTGAAAAATTAATTAATTTTAGTCATATAATCAAATTTGATAATAATTAATGATTAAAAATGAGTGATTGACTTGGTATATTTTGGAGGTCACAAAATTGAGGTCAATTTGGGTCTGATGTCCATCGGACTCAAAGTGAGTTCGATGACCGTCTGATCTGCTTTAAGAGTTGCGCCCGCAACTTTCGCGTCTGCTTTAAGAGTTGCGCACAAATCTTAAAGCAGATCGGACGGTCCCGAAATCCATCGGATCCAACCTGCTCTACTCAAAATTTGATCATCTGTATTTATTATTGATATATATTTTTAGGAACATAAGACATTGTATATAATGGTTACAATGATATATAATAAAACTTATGTGGAGTGCTGACTGGGATGAGGCCCCACATCGACGTGGCGAAGGGATAAGCCTTCAGAAAAAAAAAAAATTTAAAAATGAAAGTAACCAAGTGCAATGAAAAACTAGAATCATCCTTAAAAAAAAGAAAAAGAAAAAGAAAAAGAAAGAAAAAATCATCATAACAAACTGAGAGAAGCAGAATCTCCCCTTGATTAAAGTAATGATGAGAAGAGGCAGCAACTAAAACCCAGGCAATCACTTTTGCATGCAAGTGCTGCCTCCCAGCCAAGAGGCAAATAAAATTCTCTACTCCTCAGTCCTCAGGAGTCATGCCAATGCTTTTCTTTTCCTTTCTCTTTCATGCTCTGGTTCGTTTTAACTTGAGGGCATTTGCTGCGACTGTGACCACTTTTCTACAACTCAAACAAAATTTTGCCAAAAATTGAGGAAAGGCAAATGGGGAAGTATGGCAGCAAGTACCCAAGAATGGCAATATTAATTGTTAGGTTCTAACAAAAACACATTTGGAAGATTCTTCAATAAATTAATATGCTCACTGTTATATTTTTTTATGAGAACGGAGTAGGTCCGATGTCCATCGGATCTACTTTTAGGTTCAGTGAGCACGATAACCGTCCGATCTAATTTAAGATTTGTGCGCACGAATATTGAAACAAACACGCACGGCTTTTAAAGCGTTCTGCACGAATCTTAAAGCAAATCGACGGTGATTAAACCCATCGAACCAGAGTAGGTCTGATACCCATCGGACCTACTCCCAAGAAATTTTTTATTTGTTCAGCGTTCTATTATTATTTCTTTGTACGAAACTTGGAACTACATTATTTCAGCTTGTTTGAGTTCTGGCTATATATAAAATCTGATTATATTTATATATATATATATATATATATATATATATATATTTAAAAGAAAATGCTTTGAATAATGTACGGAGAATCAATCATCTATTATTGCCATCCCCACAACATAATTTTAAAATCATTTTCATGTCCCTCATGTCATGTGGGGTTGGATTTCGGATTTCGTCCCCTCCTTTTCTTAAAATAAATAAATTAAAAATAGTGTTCGGAGTTCGGACAAAGCATATATAACAAACAAACAAGGGATGGAGACCAGAAAAATTAATTAATGTTACGAAAAGGAACAAAAGAAGGAAAGGAAATGGTTCAAATGTTTGTCATATAGATATAGATGGGGCCATGGGGGGACCTCTAAATAAGTTGCACGTGAAGTAGACCGATGGATTACTGTCTGAACCGAGTGAGTACATGGTCGCTGGTGCTCGTGCATGCTCCGCTCCGCGCGGGCTACAGTAACCAGCTTCTGAAGAGCCTTCCCTTCATGTGCTACTAATTGGTACTATGTGAAAACGAATGAACGGTATTGGTTTGTGTTCTGGGCCGACCTAATTAACCTAAAGGTTTGAATTTCAACATGTGTTTTTTTGGGTACCTAAATTTATATAGTTCGCTAAGTCGCTATCGCGTTATATTTGTTATACTATTTAACTGTCTATGATACCATAAGAATTATTTTAATATTATATTTTCGAAATAAGTGAGGTTATGCTACTATGTATAGACTATAGTGAATATTGATCCGTACTCTAATCAATATTTTCAATTTTTTAAGTCTAAATAGTTGATATGAACAGTTCAACATTTTATGCTACTATGTATAGACTATAGTGAATATTGATCCGTACTCTAATCAATATTTTCAATTTTTTAAGCCTAAATAGTTGATATGAACAGTTCAACATTCTCATATTATGAAAATATATTTGTAAATCAAATTTTATATTATTTTAAAAAAAATATTAATTTCTTTTAGATAGGTAAAAGATAACTGTATCTAATAATTTTAGACCATCCAAAAAATGTGATTTTCTATTTATCTAAAAAATTAGTATAAAAAATCTAAACGATATAAAATTTTATTTACAAGTACATTTTCATATGGGATTATGTTGAACGGTCCAGATTAATTGTTTGAACTTTGCAAACGAAGTTATTGATCTATGATGAAGCCAAAAAACATATAGCAAAAATCACTATTTTTTCTTTCGAAAAATGGCGAAAAGCAAATGCAAAGTAGCTATTTTCCGATTTATTTACCGCAAACGTGTTTTTAGGTGTTTTTGACAGGTTTTTTAGAAAGTTACGTATTTAGGCAAAAACAGAGCAAAAATGTCATATTTAGGTGATTTTTGAATAAGGCGTCAAAATGGGACACTACATGGAGCATTTAACACCTCACACGAAGTGCACAACATTCGAAATGACAAAAATACAAGAAAATCTGCTAAGTTAGGAAGTCGTGCGGCCTCCTCAATGCCGCATGCGGCATACTCTGATGCCCGCACGATCTGTGAACTGTCCTAAAAATAAGCGATTTCTTAATGGGCCTTCCAGAAAAACACTTTTGCTTCAGAACCAAGCTATCATAGCTATTTTTGGCTTCATCTATCGAAACTTTGAGTGCACTCCAAGTTTGCACCACTTCCACTACTTTCACTACTCCATCTCTCATTTTAGTAAGACTATAAATACCCCTCTTGTAATAGAATTTGGTGTGCGTGTTTAATTGTGTTAAGTTCATAGAATCGAGACTAGCAATCCTCATTGCTAGGTTAAATTAGAGAGTTACTTAGAGAGAGAAGGGTAGTCATCGGAAGCCAAGCAGGAGAAGAAGGCGTCATCTTAGGAGGCAGAGGTTCTTCCATCTTCAATTGGGTTGTAATTTATGTTCTCCTTATTTTATTTCTTTTATTTTGGCATGGCCATGAGAAGCTAAACTTCTCATCTCTATGGTGATGGTTATACTTGACTTCTTAATTATGCTTTAGTATTTGTTTATGTTTTGTTTATGATGATTTGAATTTCCTTTATTATTTTAAATTTCTTTTTATTATGTCCTTGCGTACATAGTTCTGTCTACTATATGTCAATGACCCTCCACATACCAATAGGTGTTAAGTCGTTGCATCCTTATGTGAGAAGGATAATGCATGTAAGTACTCCAAACACTTCGGCTATTGAGGCTTAGCAGCGGTTCAAATACTAGGGTTAGAACCCAATGAGCTCTCTTCGCAGGATACATAAATTGTACATTTAGATTATATTAGAATGCACTTAGATTAAGTAGGATCTTTGGGATATTTCAATTACGAGGTAGTATAGGGAAATAATATAATTGCGTACCTAAAATACTTCAGTTTTGGTAGCTCAAAAGCCGATCGCAAGATTGGAAATCTTTCAAATCGCCTAAACAAACACCCAGCACGCCCTGCGGGTAGTGATAGTGCCGCATGCGGAGTAGCTGTGGGACAACCTAGGCCGCATGTGACAGTGACAGTGCCGCATGCGAAGAGAGACGTCAAAATTTATACTTTGCATAATTAAGAAGGATAGAACATGAACCCTAGAGGCTCTCTATTTACTGTTTAACTTCAACATTGACTCAATTAGCGTCACCGCATCAAAATTTTAAAAACCCCTGATAACCTAAACTAGTGAAAAATGTTTAAAATCTAATACACTATCTTTGTGGATCGACACCCCAATCATACCACACGGTAGGATCACGCGCTTGTGATCTGAACGTAAATAGAAATTTGGGTTTATAAATCTTTAAAAGTAGTAGTACCATTTTGGTCCATTCTTATTTCTTCATAATATTATAGAGTTTAATACTATGTACACTTATTTAATATTATTTGCTTAATCCACAATTAGTGGTATTCATCGGTTCAGTTCTGTCCAAAATGAATTAAAATAGACAAATTAAAGTTTTATTAGGTTTTTAAAAATCACACTGAACCGAACTGAAATATAATAAGAAACGAACTGAACAAACCAAAGTAAATTTCGGTTTGTTTGAACCGAAATAGAATAAGAACTGATGAACAAACCAAAGTAAATTTCGATTTGTTCGGTTGAACAAAAATGGATATTAATTATGAAAAGAAACATTTATTTGTTAATTTTTTGAACTTTTTTAAAGATGGATTTTAAAATTTTGTTTAGTTTAACCAGTTTTAAACCGAACCAAGTAATATACATTATGTTATTGTTTTTGAATTTTCTATAAATATTTTGTTCGGACGGGGAATGTATTTTGAATTTTCAATAACCGGTTTAAAATTTCTAAATCAAACTGAACTGAACTATTTAACCGATTTTAAAAAATAAACCGAACTGATCCATTTAACCAAAAAAACCGAACTGTTTCAACGGAACTCTCTCAGTTCTAGACCCGATGAACACCACATATCCACAATTAAACTCTAAACAATATTTCTAACTTTTTTATAGTTGTAGAATTTTCCTCTTAGATCTTGCATGATTCACCTGTAATCGTCATAACAACTATAAGTTAAGTACATTATATATCTCTTCCTATAATCACTTTTTAATGATCACCCTTTTAAAGTAGGCCTAAAATGTAATTTCAAAGCAATGATGGGTATAATATTTGAATGTTTGTCAATCAACTTGACCACTTATTCATAATATATAATCTAAAAGGTTACAATGTCGTATTAAGTATGAATTACATCTCAAATAAACAATTCATCAGTAATTATTTTTATTTACTTTTGTGATGGCACAATTGGACCACTTTATAGTCTTATAGAGCTATACATGTATCAATTAACAATTATACTCAATTAACCACTTTATATTATCTCCATATTTGTATTAAGCACGTAGATGTTTTGATCCGTCAACAACTTTGATTAAAAGATGAAATATTGGATTGAATATCAACTTTCCGATCAATTATTATGATTTTATATATCTTTTTAATGTTTTTTTATACTTGTAGAAGTCTAAATTTAATTAGATACGTCGCTACATGCAAATTGTGTCATTTTTTTATAAGTCTTGATTTCTTTTTATTTTTTAGATGTTATTTAAGAAAAATTTGTATTGATTGATCATATCTTCATTTTTTTTCATTGTTTTATATCATTTGAGCAATGTTTTTTGTCATTTGATATATTATTTTGTATGAGATTTGTTTTATGAAAATATGTCTAAAAGAAAAAAAAAACATACATGTCATTTAATATGTAATTTAAGATTTGTTATTTATTAGTTTGAGTAATTTTTATGTGATCTTATAATATGTTATGTTGTAACACACACAATATTAATTTTTTTATTATAATTTATGGAGTCAGAGTGCGTGCTGGAATTAAAGAGTGTTGTAATTTGTTAATACAGATTTATATATAGAGAGAGGCTAATATCAAAACGTTTGCACCAAGGCTCTCGTGCAACCAAGTCGTTTTTAGATTTTTAAAGTCCAAACGGTCGATCTAAACCGTACCGTTAGATGTGATCTCTATATTAAAATCTGTTTGGAGACCAAATTTTATATTTTTTTGAATCTTTTTACTATTTATTAAGCTACTTTGAAAATTGCTGATCACATGGTCCAGAATTTGGTTGCACTGTTTTTACTGTTCACCCGGATCAATAATTTTCAAAGTGGCTTAATAAATAGTAAAAAAATTCCAAAAAATGTAAAATTTGGTCTCCAAGCAGATTTTAATATAGATTGAACATCTAACTGTTTGGATCGACTGTTTGGACTTTAAAAATCGAAAAACAACTTGGTTGCACGAGGGCATTGGTGCAAACGTTTTGATATTAGCCACTCTCTCTCTCTCTTTTTATATATATATATATATAGAGATAGGCTATGGTGAGTTGCGAAGTAAAACGTCGTTTTACTTCACGTCATATTTTTATTTTGAAAATCCAAACACCCGATCCGAACCGTTCAACTTTTTCTAAATATTGAAATGTGCTTGGAGACTAAATTTTACATTTTTTGGAGTTTTTTTACTATTTATTAAGCCACTTTGAAATCGCTGATCCACTGTAAACAGTAAAAAACAGTAAAATTTTCTGGACCACCGGATCAGCGATTTTCAAAGTGGCTTAATAAATAGTAAAAAAATTCCAAAAAATGTAAAATTTAGTCTCCAAGCACATTTCAATATTTAGAACATGTTGAGCGGTTCGGATCGGGTGTTTGGATTTTCAAAATAAAAATATGAGCGTGAAGTAAAAATGACATCTTATTTCACAACTCACCATAGCCCAGCTCTCTCTCTCTCTCTCTCTCTCTATATATATATATATATATATATGAATCTAGCTAATATGCTACGCATATATAAGGGCCCCTCCGTGCTACGGCTCAATTTTTGAGTTTTCAAAATCCTAACGGTCGATCCGAACCGTTCAACATGATCTCCATATGAAT
The DNA here is from genome assembly GCA_028015225.1 of Carex myosuroides. Lineage (NCBI taxonomy): Eukaryota > Viridiplantae > Streptophyta > Magnoliopsida > Poales > Cyperaceae > Carex > Carex myosuroides. Next base: position 1,599,332 of record CM051485.1, on the reverse strand, counting down.
ATGTACTTGCAAACCAAATTTTACATTTTTTAGAATTTTTTTACTATTTATTAAGCCACTTTGAAAATCGCTGATCCAATGGTCCAGAAAAGTTTACTGTTGTGTACAAATTGGTGTTTTTTCAAAGTGGCTTAATAAATAGTAAAAAAATTCTAAAAAATGTAAAATTTGGTTTGCAAGTACATATTCATATGGAGATCATGTTGAACGGTTCGGATCGACCGTTAGGATTTTGAAAACTCAAAAAGTGAGCCGTAGCACGGAGGGCCCTTATATACGCGTAGCACCGTAGCAGTCCTATATATATATATATATATATATATATATATGTTATGCATTAAGAGTTTGAATTTGTTATAAAACTTGTAATAGAAATTACTATATAGAATATTTTGTAATAGTTGTCGTTATCGAGAGGGTAGTTCCATCTTATATTCCTGCAAGATTATTAATGTCAACATGTTCTTGATGTTTGATATGATTTTTTTGTAGCGAAAATGTAACTTAAATATGGTTAGAAATACATTTATATGAAAAATTTATAAATTTTGAAAGTAATATAATACAAGTTGATTTTATACATTATTTTTCGTCGTTTGTAAACAATTAACAAATTGTTAGAGTTAAGCACATAAAAAACTTAGGGTGCGTTTAGATGAATCAAGGAATAGCTCGGAATAGCAGCTGTTCCTGGGGTTAGGAATAGCTGCTAACCCAACATTTCATAGGAATAGCGGAACAGCAGCTAACCCGAGCTATTCCTTTGTTGAGAATAGCGTTTTTTTTCACCCAAACATGTTGTGTTAAGAATAGCTCGCCAGGAATAGCAGCTGTTCCTGGGTTAGCGCTATTCCTGTGTCATCCAAACGCACCCTTAGTGAATTTAAAGATACTCTAGTTCTACTAAAAGAAAAAATATATTTTAAAAAACTATCTTTGGATCATAATATTTGTTGACAAGAAAAAAAAAACTATTTTGGAAAAAAAAAAAGAATTTCATAAAAGAAACAAGTCAATGACAAAAGAAAACGAATGCATGTCTAGTTTTTCAGTTTCATCATTTAGGAATCATAATTTTCCCAAAATTGCATGGCATCTACTCTCTGTCACCTAAGTGAGAGTGACATGTTAGACCTCATGCATTCAGTATATTTTGCAAGGACCAATCTTACATTTAAATATTTGGATTCCAGAGTTCATGCATCCTAATTTTCTATTGGAATTATGAGTTAATCATAGACCATGTTCATACTTTGATGAAGTCTATAAAGTGCAGCTAGACATGACAATACATGGAGCTCACCCATTATGCCAAGTTAAAGGCTATGTTATCACTAGAGATGGAAAAATATGGAAAAGAATTTATAGTGTATAAAACAAAAGAGATAAGCAGACAAGACTCAAGAGTCAAGAGCCACTAACATCATGTCATGTCATGGTTGCATTTGCATGCATATATTTAGACATTTGACAGTGCCCGCTGCGGGCTGCCCGAACCCGGTCCGCCCGTGCCCGGTGCCCGGGGTACCCGTACCCGTGTGCGGGTATACCCGGGTAAACGGGTACACGGGTACGGGCTTGAAATGGGCAGGGTGGCCTGTTTTGGTGCCAAACCCGGGTGTACCCGTACCCGGCAGACCCGTGCCCGCTGCCCGTCTGCCCGCACCCGCCACGGGTGTACCCGCACCCGCGTACCCGTGCCCGTACCCGTACCCGTGCCTGCTGCCCGCTGCCCGCCGAACACTTTAATTCAAAAATTCCCCCCCTCTGTCAATATTAACAGAGCAGTTTTCGCTACAGGCAGCGCACTGAGTACAGATTTTCATGTGAATATTGCGCTGCATGAAGCTAAACCTGCTCTGTTAAGTTGCGCTGCATATTTTTTTTTTAGTTCGGCAGAATCCAGAGGCATATTTTGAGTTTTTTTTTTCTTTTATTTAATTTAGTTTAGATTTAAATTAAATTTCGATTCAATTTAAATTTTAATTTAGATTTACATTTATATTCAATTTAGATTTAATTTTATTTGCATCTAAATTTAGATTTGAATTTTTATTTAATTTAATTTAGATTTATATTATCAATTTAAATTGAACGTTTACAAAATATATTATCAATTTAAAATGTTTATTGTTTTAAATTAATTGATTTAAGATATTTTTGATTTATATTTTATTTAACCTATTAATTTATATTTGAATTTATATTTAGATTGTTTTTTTCTTTTGAAATTCGGTAGAAGTTTTTTTTTCCTTTTATTTAATTTAAATTAGATTTAAATTAGATTTGGATTCAATTTTAATTTTAATTTAGATTTACATTTATATTCAATTTAGATTTAATTTAATTTGCATCTAAATTTAGATTTGAATTTTTATTTAATTTAGATTTATATTATCAATTTAAATTGAACGTTTACAAAATATATTATCAATTTAAAATGTAAACTACAAATTTCGAGATATAAATAAATTATGAAACTATATAATTAGAATGAGAGTTTGAAAATAAAATAAAATTACTCGTGTAAAGAAATAATATTTCGTACGACACGTAATAATATTCGTACGACACGGTAAACACGTAATAATATTCGTACGACACGGTAAAAATAATAATAAAACAAATCAGAAAACAGCAAAAAAAAAAAAAAAAATTCTACCCGTGCCCGTCCTGCCCGTGCCCGCTGTACCCTTGCCCGTTGTACCCGTCTACCCGCAACGGGCACGGGTTTGAGACGGGCAGGGCGGAGTTTTTCAAAAAAAAACCCGCCTACCCGTGCCCGTTGTACCCGCCAACCCGTTGTACCCGTGCCCGTTGTGCCCGCTGCCCGGAACGGGTACGGGTCTGCCCTGCCCGAGGTACCCGTTAGCAGATGTCTACATATATTCATTCGGCGGAAAATACTATATTACCCTAAACTAAGGTCTTAATTAAGGAAACATTGTTACTAATAAATTTATGTTATTAGGCCTTGCACTCTATTTCCTTTATCTTGTATTTAAATCAAGCCCTGCCCGTCTCATGTTTAAACTAAGGTCTCAACCATTCAAACGATGGAACTCAGAATTCTTCTGAGAAGTCAGTTTTTGTACACGAATCTCAAAATATGCGAACGGTTGATTGAAATTGCAGGGACCTTGCGATCCCAGAGGATCGCAGCAGATTTATTTCCCGAAAGGAGAGGTGGTTGGATCTGATGCCCATCAGACTCAAAGTGAGTTCGATGGGTTCAATTACCGTCCGATCTGTTTTAACATTCGCGCCCGCAACTTTCGTATTTGCTTCAAAATTCGTACGCACGAATCTTAAAGTAGATCAGATGGTCCCGAAACCCATAGGACTCAAATTTGAGTCCGATGGGCATCGGACCCAAGCTGTCCCCCCACGAAAGATAGCAAAGAGTAAGTTCCATAATAATAATGTTGAGAAGAAAAATAATTTCCGGATTTAAGAGATCTTTATAACGTATGTATTGATGACTCTTTATTTTTATTCTGTCAATAACCCTCTTTAATTGTTAATAAATTTTTTGAGAATTAATATTTAGTTTAGTAGCAAACAGAGACAGAGTTAGACTTTCGAATTATGAGAATCAAACACAATTTTTCCACTGGCATAACTTTGTTTGTTTTTGTTGGGTTTTTCGACCACAAAATTAATGGGGTTCAAATTCACCCGCTATAGCAGAACATGATTGCGATCAAATGAAAACTCATTCCATCTCAATCGAATACAACACAGTATAATGTCTGAAGCATGATGCATTATTATATATGATAATGAGGGTCAATTATATAAAATTTTCATACTAGAATGAGATCAATTTCTCAAAAAAGAAGAATTAGATCAATTTTACGGTACCTATATAAGCTTCTCTTTACAAACGTAATTTTCTACTTCTATAAACTTTTCTTCTTCTCTCCATTGAGAGATTCAAATAATAAGCTCCTGTGCTTTTTTATAATATTGTTATCTAGCGGAGGAGAAACAGTGTACACTAACTAAAGTGTACGCCTCTGTATAAATAAATAATATTAAAGTTGAGAGTTAATTAACCCTCATTCATATTGAATGGATCCGATTCAGATAGCAAAACTATTATCCTTCACATGAGAGGTCGCATATTGAAATCCGAATATAATTCTCTTGTGAATATTAAATAATTAGTGTCTAAACATCTAATCTTTACTAACTAAAAATATGCACTAAAATTTTCACTAAAATTCAGGAAATAATAAATGCATCTTAATTTATAACCAAACTTTGAAGGTGACAAAGGTAAATATGAAAATAATAGTAAATGAGAAGAAAATAAAATGGAACAGAGGTAGATCACGAGAAGAGCAGAGCAGAGGGGAGCTGTATTAAGCTGAAATAGTAGATGTCCTTTTAGGCTCTTTTCTCTTTGACTCTGTTGTGCAGCAGTTATAACCTCTGAGCACACCTACACCAACACACACACACACACACACACACACACACACACACACACACACACACACATATACACCACAAATAATTAATAGCACCAATTCTATATTTGGTGCGAGACGCATGCAAGAAAGAAGAGAAGAAAGAACCATAAGAAGTAAAAAGAAGGTCGATATACAAAACCTAATTGTCTAGCTAGGCCCCAGCTCTAGCACAGCATACCTCATTACCTCTTTACCTGGCACTGGCACAGTCATGTTGCATTTATGAATGAGTTTTGATATAAAAAATAATCAAATAGATAAATTTGTCAGTTTTTGAAGTTTAGAGGGAGAAATACGTAATTTCAAAATTAAGAGGGGAAAATACGTAATTTTAAAGTTTTTGAGGGGTATACATGAAATTCCCCATAAGTTCAAATCAATATTTTTTATTGTAATTAAACTTCTTCACTTACTCTTTATTTTTTTTTATCAAGCGCCAACGGTTTAAATTAATTTAGTAAATATTGCGCTTTTACATTACTCGTCAAATGCAAAGATTAAAGAGTTTCGTACAATATGTAATTAAATACATCAAAGCAACTTTCATGTGTCATTGAATTGAAGCAAACTAAAAATTAAAGTAAAATTAATATTACATCACTTCCATTACTAATGATTAGTAGTGATGTAAAATATATGAAATAATATTGAATAAAGAGATTAAGTTGATTTCAGATACCATATTAGCAAGTGGAGTAATAGACTGATATATATATATATATATAGATAGATAGATAGAGAGAGAGAGAGGGGGGCTACGGTGCTTCGCGAAGTAAATGGTCTTTTTTAATTCACGTCATATTTTTATTTTGAAAATTCAAATAACTGATCCAAACCCGTTCAACATGTTCTAAATATTGAAATGTGCTTGGAGACAAAATTTTATATTTTTTGGATTTTTTTTACTATTTATTAAGCCACTTTGAAAATCGATGATCCACTGTGAACAGTAAAAAACAGTAAAATTTTCAAAGTGGCTTAATAAATAGTAAAAAAGTTCCAAAAATGTAAATTTAGTCTCCAAGCACATTTCAATATTTAGAACATGTTGAACTGTTCGGATCGGTTGTTTGGATTTTCAAAATGAAAATATGGCATGAAGTAAAAAAGACCATTTACTTCGCGAAGCACCGTAGCCCATCTCTCTCTCTCTCTCTATATATATATATATAAGAGTTGGCTACGGTGCTACGCGTAGCATAGAGGGCCTCCGTGCTACGTCTCAATATTTGAGTTTTTAAAATCTTAACGGTCAATCCAAACCGTTCAACATGATCTCCATATGAATATGTACTTGCAAATCAAATTTTACATTTTTTAGAAATTTTTTACTATTTTTTTAGATAGGTAGAACATCAATTGATCTGAATAATTTTATGTGAGATAGTAAAAAAAAGTAACCTAGCCAGTGGCTCATACATTTAATGTGAGAATGTGTTTGTTGAAAATTTCATGTGTTGACAAGAAATTAGATATGAAACAGAAGATCCAAACAAAATCTAATCTAGACAGTGTATGCATATTCCAAACAAGTAGTACATGCAGTCCGAAAAGAAGTTGATAAAGATGTATTAGATAGCAACTTAACAAGAGCAAACCAGCTTTGAAAAATTGAGAACCAGATATGAAAAAGTTCAGAGAGAGAGAGAGAGAGAGAGGACATTTGTGTGACATTTCTCACCTCTGAACAGTCTTTAATTAAAGTGATTCATTAAAGCATCTTACCTTCCTTCTGCCCTCTTACCCTGTCAAATAGGCAAACACCCCCCCCCCCTCCATTTTCTCTCTCTCCCTTTGAAAAAATTGGCACAATTTTGTTCTCTTTCTCTCTCTACACTAACCAAGCTTCTCTGTAGGTGAGGTCAACATCTAATAGGTTGCATATGTGCACTTCAGATAAAACTATTGCTCTGTTAATGTTGCACATTGGCCTAGTATAGACTACAGAGGCATTATTTTAACATTTACAACCCCCAAACTTGTACAAGTTCTTGCCGTGGAGATGTTTCAAATTTGAGTTGTACCAAAGTTTATACAATTATGTGCACAAAAGATCTGAACTAGGAATCGCTTCATGTTCCCCATTTGGAGTCTTGTCTACTGGACCAAATTGGTTTCGGGTCGGGTCGGGTTGGTTAAACTAAATACTCCGATTGGAGCATATAATATAATCCTTTTTATTTTTTGGAATATTATATATGTATATGTTTAACTTTAACAGAGTGTCGGTCAAGATGTCATTAGGCGACAACACAAAGTTCCTTTTTGACCAAAATTTAACGGGACTATTGAACCATAGAAATGGACTAAAATCCAAACCCGTTTGAAAGAAAGGTAGTTGGATGATTAGAGAGAAATGGCAAGGGTATTAAAAGCTAGACAGAAGGATGCCATTAAATTTGGAATCACCAAAATGGACAAGCCTATGAGCCCTAATTCTGGCATTTCTCAGATATATTGGTTCAAAGTTGTTTTTGTGGGGTTACCTCTCTCTTTCTCTCCTAAAGAGATCACTCACAAGGGGGTGAGCAGTGTGCATGCCTCCACATTCTCTTCTGTCAAGTGTGATTAAAGGAGGCATGAAGGGGGGAAAGAGACAGAATTCAATGCAAAAGTTGTCTTTAGAGCCACTGCTACAAGGCTGAATACTTTTTACTTTAATTGCTTTTTTTTCTTTTTTTTTTTTCTTCTCTTCATTTCCTACTTTTTCTTTATCTGTCTGCATTTTCTTTTTCTAACATCATTTGATAGAGCCATAATAAGCTATTATGTAAATCTCAATGTTGATTGCACTAAAATGTCCAATGATTTTCTACAAATTTTAACTTTGGAATTGTACCAATTGCATTAAATAGCTATCATATAAATGCTTTGAATGATTCTAACGTGCATTTTTAAATTATTAAATGATACATCCATTTGATATGTAGGTTTATAATATTGTCAAAATAAATAAAATTTATATAGGTGTATTGCTCTATAATTGTAGTGTGTATATCATAGTCTAATTCACATTAATAGTTTATACTTCATGTAGATTGAAATGTTTAGTGAATTAGTTTTAATTAATTTTTTCTAATAGATAAAACTCATTCTTTTTCTTAGTTTAAAATTTTAATTTTTTCATGCATCCTGTTCCTGTATGTTGTGCAGTGCTCTAATCTTAGTTGCTTACATAGTACTCCTTTAATACAGAAAAGAAAACAATGGGCAATGTTCCATATCAAATAAGCAAATTTTCTCATTTTCCATAACAACTTGAAAATATTTTTTGAAACAGAATTCAACATAAAAGCTTTTACAGCTCATAGTAACTTCTTGTTCAGATTTCATTTCTTGAAGACTGTACACCAAGGGAAGCTGAACATTTTTCAATACACAACGGAAAATGGCCATTCAGTCAGAGCTTTTTATCAGCGTCTGTTTTTCTTGTGAAAACAGGTCTCTGATAAACAGTATTTATTATCAATTGCAGAATATATAAGGAAAAGAAATAAAAAAAACCAACAAAACGACATGACATAGTTCATATCTTTCATGGCATCTCTTTCACATCGAAAGAAGCGGGAATATTAACCTTTTAAAGTCCAGACACATGAGAAAATGCTCATTTCTCATTCTAGCTTGGCTCCAGTAGAATGCTACAAAGAACCTTCCTTGCTTTGATTAGATAATTGGACCCCTCCACCCAAATCATTCTCTATTTTTGGAGTCCTTTCATTGCCCCAATTAGGGTTCACCTCTACTATGTATCACATGCATAAATCTCTTCTCTTTAGGCTTTAAGATTGAGTGATGGCCTGATGGGGTTGCATTAGAGGAGACCTCCTAGGACATCGAATGACTACGGGTCATTCCTTGTATGGTTACTTCCAATCCTCTCCATTTTGGAAAACAAACAGGAGAAATTCCTATATGTGGTATTGCATTGATCCTCTTCTGATCAATTTCAAGAGTACATGTTAATGTTACTTGTCCATGTAAATTTCTGTTTGTAACTTCGTGCTCTTCCCTTCGCCTACAGAAACGAGCAACTCTATAGAACATATAAAAGGAAAAAACCTCGGACAAGTTACAAGCTCTCTACCGTAATGTCAGCTGTGGTGGGCTCAATTTCTACATTTAGGCCGCTTATAACTGAATATGTTCACAGGTCGAACTCCTTTGCTTACAAAAATCTACAACAATTTATAAATTGTTAGTTTACTAAAAGTATATTCACCACGCTTGTTTTAGAGACTATTTAACGACAGCTCTTAGATAAAACCACGACATCAATGTATCATTATTCAAAGTTTGCAATGCATACAAGAAAGATACTTCATGTCATCGAAATTATTTCCATTATCCAAGTTTTTTAGTTCAGAAAGCACAGGAATGCAACATAATCTACGGACAAATTTGCATAGATACACCCACAAATATTTCGGAATGATTAGATTAGTTTCGGAAACATCACGTTCCAAGTCAGAATAATAAAGATTGAAAAAATAATTAAACAATTTTGTTCACCACACAGCAAATAGCCAATAAAACAAGATCAGTGTACAATAGAATTAAATGATACAGAGTAAAAGCAGGTCGTTAATTTGTTACTCGCTATAAATCCATGACGCTCTCGATTATCTCCAACCTGCTGAAAAATGAAATTTAGCATAAATAATAAAATGTTAAGAGGCCTAAGGAGGGGCCCTGGTTAAACTTCATTCAACAACTAAAATTTCACCCTGGGCACCCATTTTGACTTTCAACTCGTTCAAGTATCAGCCAATCAATTTAACCTGAGGAGTTCAGGTCAAAATATATTTACCCAAATTAAACTCGAAGAAATTAAAAGAAAAATGGAAAAACGTTGTACAATACCAGCATCTACATGTCATTGTGCATCCAATTTCACAGCTTCAAATTGCGGCACCATCGCTGTGACCCCATTGACAACTGTTGATGGTACATCTGGGTCGACACATCCGGTTTTGATGCCATCTTCTATACCCCCATTTCCATAATAAGCACCATTTCCATTACCACCCATATATCCTCCCAAAACACCCCCTCCATTATTCATATGCCCAAAATATGCCCCAAAATCCCTGTACGGTATCATTGGGCCTCGCCTGGCCATCATGCCGGGTCCACCAATAAAGGGGGCCCTGAAACCCCCATAACCCATTGATCCATAACTTCCAACTGCGGCCACATAATTTCCAGGATAAACGTAAGGTGGCACAGGTGAAGCTGCATATCCATTAAAAAACCGGCCATAAGGTGGATAAACACCCCCAAAATATGCACCATAACCAGGGCCCTCTCTCACACCAAACATTCGAGGGACATAGCACCCATCACCATTGTCACACTCACTCTCATTATTATAATTGTTACCATCACAAGTGTTATTACTATGGTTGCCTTTTGGCACAGCGATCTTGACCTCAACAGTGCGGCCATTGAGCTCATGAAATGGAGTCTCCATTACTTTACGAACAGACTCATCAGAGTCAAAGGTTACAAAACCAAAACCGCGGGACCGCTTCGTCCACTTGTCAATCATGACCACCGCATCATTCATCGTGCCAAATTTATCAAAGTAAGCACGCAATTCTGAATCTGTTATGTTATCACGCAAGCCTCCCACAAAAATTTTCCTGGATTTTGCATCAATGGTGTTATTGGTGTTTGTTTCAGTTGTGCTGTCATTAGTAGAATTTATGGCTGGATTTACATAATGGCTATCAATAGGTTGGTAGTACGGGCTCCTCCCGGTTCTTGGAATTGCTCTTTTTACTTCCACCTGTAAAAGTTTTAGATTTAATTATATATATATTAGTAAAATTATATTATAGAAATATTTGATTAACATTTTTGGACATTATGCTTGATGCATCTTGCATTTGGTGTATTTATGTGTATCAACTCTGCAAATTTCCTTTTAGGTGTATCTGGTGTCTTAATTACTAGTTGTTAATTATCCAATGAATATCTCCAGAATTATTTGGAAAACCATTTCTTTTATAATCACTAATAAATTATACATAAATGCTTACAGTGATACATATAGTGCGTATGTATTTATTTAAAAAATAACTTTCTTACAACTATCTACAGAAAAACTTGCGAGAATACAAAATGTCGAATGATGTTACTATTATTCATTATTAATTTATTCTCCAAGCTACAATGGAAGTAGGGTGTTTCAGAGGGCCACGTTTTTCCAGTTAAAAACAAAATGTTTAATCCAATTGGAGTAAGGTTGCTTGACCGTTTCACCTCATATCAGACAAAATTATACTGTATGAAAGGTACAGTTGAATTAGCAAAATTGCAACCCAGGTGATAAATTCATTACAAAAACAAACTAAGGTTATCAAGAAACGAGCGTCTGAGAATTTTCTTCAATTGTGGTTTACATATATTAAAGTTATGTTAAAAGAATATAGATACGGAAAGGTTCAAAATGGGTCAAAGTTGACATAAGTGAGTCTTTCAAATTCAATCAAAAAGCAAACCTGTGTGTATATTGTTCCATTAATAAATCCAAAGGGTATACTGAAAAGTTTTCCAATAATCAACTAGTCTATTAAATTCAATCAAACAAGCAAAATGCGTATGCATATTGTTCCATTAAATAAAACTGACAAGTTTCTCATTAATCAAAACTAGTGCAGATGAATAAAAAACACTTTACAAATTACATGGTTTTTACAAAAATCCCACAAGACAACTCGTTGGTTTTACTACTTCAAGTTCACAGGTACACCCTATAAATTTATCAACTTTAGCCGGGAAAATAATATTTTGCTAAAACGGAGTGGGGTTTGAAATTTTTCTTACATGCATTATATTGTTCATATATATAAATATATTGAATAACAAGCTTAATCGGACCTCAATTTCAAGGGAACGTAAATTTTTGTTTAAATAAAGAGGAGCAACAAACCGTTCTCCCAAGAATCACATGCTTCTCGCTCTCGTTTTCGTCTAGTGCCTTCTCACCCGAATCTGGATTCGCAAACTGAACAAAAGCGAAACCTCTACCGTTGCCCGTTAGTCGATCTCGTATTACCACCACATGCTCGATATCTCCGTACTTGGAGAAGTAATTTCTCAACACCTCCTCTCCAGTCTCCGATGAGATCCCTCCGACGAACAGTTTCCCCCTCTCCGACGACGGATCTAGAGACGTCGATTCACAAGGCTCCATAGCAAAAGATCTTGATTTCAGCAAGCGAAGGAGAGAGAGAAAGAGAGAGAGAGAGAGAGAGAGAGAGAGAGATGGCTAGGGTTAGGGTTTTTCGAAGACAGAAACCCAGATGAAAGAGGCGCGGTGTTTCTAAATTTCAGGCATTGGGGGGAAATGGATGGTGGATTAAAGGGTCTTGAATTATGATAACTGATCCTGTCCGTCCAACGGGAACGTGTACATTAAGTGAGGGATTTATTATTAGATTCACTATGAATAGAAATTATCTCCATTACTTTTGAACGATAGATATCTGCTGTGACCGTCATAGCTGTATTTGAATCGAGCGGAACTGTCCTTTTGCCCAGAAATGGAGAGTATTGGAAAAGTAAGAAAAAGGAGTGTTGACCGGGGTAGTGGAAGCGTCAAGCCCGTTTTTTTATTCTTTTAAAAATGGGTCCCGTGTTTTTATTGTTATTTGATCAAAGGGTTACATAGTTTTTTTTTAAGAAAAGAACGCCCTGTATGAGATTCTAGCTAAAACTGGGGACTAATAATAAAATTGTTACATCCAGAATTCGGAATTCGGATCCCGCACGTGAGTTGCAATTAGTAAATCTGAACCGTTCTTTTAACCTGACACGAATCTCAAAACAGACATCTATAGAAACTTTCTGTAGTTATCAGATTAAATTTTACCTAGCTGAAATTAATCCGGACCGTCCGATCTTTATGGATTTAATGGTGCGTTGATGCAGAGGTTGCAGAGTCATGTACCATCAGAGTTTCGGAACGCATTGGTGACTTTAATGCTACTAACAATTTTATTGATAAAAAACGTATTTACAACGAGTGAAGTGACTCTAATTTCTAGATTTACTATTTTATTTTTATGATTTTTTAAATTACTTTAATTATTCTCTAAATTCCTAGATCTACTCTTTTAATCTACTTCTATATACTCATAATCATCATAATACCTTAATTCCATCTTGTTCGACAATTGGATCTGCTCTTTCAACTGCCATGCTCTGACGACCGGATCTACTCATTATTACGCCCCGATCGAGATAAAAACTTTATGTTTCGAACTCTGATAATACCGCGCTTTCGGCTCCGGTCGGTTCCGCTCGACTCGGCTTCCTCCCCTCTCCATCATTCTTCTGTCCGTTCAAGAAGGAAGAGATGAGAAAGACAAAATGAAGTAGAGAAGGGAGTAGACAGCAGGAAACCAGAAAGTTGTTTACCAGAAAGTTGTTTACCAAGTGTTATCTTAAACTCACACAATGATTTATTTGAGCAAACTAATAATGATACATCTATTATTGCACAAATAAAATATTCGTGATAGTTGCTATTCAAATATTATCTAATACTTTTAGAAACAATATATATAAATGCACCAGAATTTTTGTGCTCCAATATGCTCCACATCCTTTATCTCTATTTTTAAAGTCCGAACAGTTGATCCGAACCGTTCAACATGATTTTCATAATTAACTATATTTGGAGACCAAATTTTATATTTTTTAGAATTTTTTTACTATTTTTTTAAATAGGTACAATATCACTTTATCAGATGGTCCATAATCTCCTTAAAAAAGTGATTTTGTACCTATCTAAAAATAGTAAAAAAATTCTAAAAAATTCTATGCGCACGGATAGATTCAAACTTTTGAAGTATGAAGATTAATCATATATAATTTTTCTGTAAAGAATGAAAATTAATTTTACAATATTATGACATTTTATTATAAATTATAATTTATAGAAAATCATACATAAATATAATTTTTTTAAAAACTAAATGAGCATCAATTGACTACATTCATATCACTTGAATCCACCTCTATTTATATGCCAACAATGATGCAGGAATGTTTTTATAGCACGTTGCGTGCATCTTTGTGTTATTTTAACTCAATTCTACAAACATTTCAAGCCATTTAAATGTATTATGTATCGTTCGTCCACACATATTTATCATAGATGATTCTAATCGATACATCCATTTTTGCGCATATAAAATCTGAAGAAATGATTTTACAACATGTGTATACAAAATCTAAAGCAATTGCCATTGCCTTCTCTCGTATGCTGAGAGGCCGACATTTTTATTAACATCCAAAGTTTAATACGAATTAATAAATATACCCAGAATCCGGCCCAATATCGATATATACCCAAGCCGGTCATTTTCTGGCCGGCTATGTACCCTCCCTAAGCCGGCCAGAAAATGGCCGGCTATGTACCTTTTTTTTTCCCGCATTAACCCCTATATATACCCTTTTTTCTCTCTCTCTCCTCTCACAATTCTCTCATCCCAACCGAATTCCGAATTCTCTCTTCTTCTTTGAGGTAAATTTTTTTTTTATCTAATTTAATTTTTAATTTATTTATTTTAGAGTTTAGGATTTAAGTTTTAGGTGTTATAATTTAGATTATGTTGTTGTAATTTAGTGTAATTAGCTAAGTTAACCAATATTTAGTTTAATTAGCACAATTGACCAATATTTAGGGTATTTTGGCCTTTTTTTACCATAATTATGCTGATTAAGCGTAATTTTACCGAAATTAGCACGTTTGACCAATATTTAGGATATTTTGGTCTTTTTTACCATAATTACGCTAATTAAGCGCAATTAGTGTAATTAGCACCGATAACCAATATTTAGGGTATTTTGGCATTTTTTACCATAGTCATGCTTATTAAGCGTAATTTTACCGAAATTAGCACGTTTGACCAATATTTAGGGTATTTTGGTCTTTTTTACCATAGTTATGCTGATTAAGCGTAATTTTACCGAAATTAGCACGTTTGACCAATTTTTAGGTTATTTTGGTCTTTTACCCTAATTAGACTGATTAAGCGTAATTTAGTGTAATTAGCACAGATAACCAATTTTTAGGGTATTTTGGCCTTTTTTACCATAATTATGCTGAATCAAGCGTAATTTCACCGAATTTAGGTTATTTTAGATATCAGGATGCCTAGAGCACGGCCTACCCAGCGTCCAGTAGTGGACGAGCCGATCAGTACTAGCAGCACGGAGCACATCAGTCCTCTCCTGTGGATTCCCCACAGCGAGCACCGAGTCTCACTGGCTTCTCGTGAGGTACGTTCCTTTTCTTATATTTTCATTAAATTGTGTTGGATTTAAATTTTATTATGTTGTCACCATGCGGATTACATTTTTCAACGCAGGACACGGATTTTCTAGATGTGAAGTTGAGGTGCGTTCACATGAGGTACTACGAGGTGATGGAGCCGTACCTCGTCAACCTGGGTCTCTACCAGGTTGTGGACATCGTGCGGACAGAGAAGAGCATCATCAATGCATCTCTCATCGCTGGACTGGTGGAGCGATGGCGTCCCGAGACGCACACGTTTCACATGCCATTCGGAGAGATGACAGTGACTCTCCAGGATGTGAGTGCTCTCTGGGGTTTGTCTATCCGTGGCACACCCGTCGGCGGCGTCTCTGACAGCACCAGATTCGCAGGTTATGTCGATGAGTTATTGGGAGCTGATCCTTCCTATATCATTGGGGAACATGGGAGGTCGAAGTTCCATTTGCGGATGACGCGGTTAAGGTAGCACTTCATCGCGGGTCTCTCGGCAGATTCCACCGAGCTGGAGATTCAGAGGTAAATTTTTATTAATATCTACTAATTAATTTATAATACGATGATTCTATTAGAATTTTTATATGTTTTGTATTGCAGATATACACGGGGCTACGTGATGGACCTTTTTGGTTCTGTCATGTTTCCTGATTCCAGCGGTGATCAGATGCCGATGATGTATCTCCCGTTGCTGATGGACATTGAGCTGCCGTCGTCGTACAACTGGGGTGGAGCTGTCCTGGCGCATCTGTACTACCACCTGTTTCGTAGTAGTGAGGTAAGTCACCAACTCTTATTTTATAATAAATTATTTAATCAATCAATCCATCAAAATACACTGATGTGTAATGTTCTTGAAAATGAAGCCGACGGCGAAGCAGATGTACGAGCCGGTACTCCTGCTTCAGCACTGGTCGTGGTCACGGCTACCGGTGGGCCGTCCTATCCCCAATGAGGCGCCGGATTGGGGAGAGCCAAATGTGTTTCACTGCCCGGCATACGCCAAGAAGTGGTACGGTTTCCACCACTACCAGGATCGGACCCACGGTGCTACCGTTGGGATCAGGCCAGTCCGGTCAGAGCTTCAGAGTTTGCCTGAGCCTCTTGTTGAGTGGACGCCGTACGATCAGTTGTACGAGGAGTTCCTCTTGCCGGGCAGTGTGACTGACGAGCACGAGCGGGAGATGTGGTTCTATCGAGGTCCACTCATACATTTCTGGATAGTGGAGCACCACTACTCAGATCGGGTGCTCCGCCAGTTTGGACGAGCGGCGTTGATTCCCATTGACCCATCTTTGCCGAGTTACACGCACAGAGACCTGCACCGGTAAGTCGTAGTCTATTGTATTTATTAAATAAATCATATTACTTGATAGTTTTTTATTGCAACTAACGTCTTCTTTACAGTGTTACCCACCGAGGGCGACTGGATAAGGACTGGAGCACCCATTTCGATCCATACTACAGGACGGCCCAGGATCCTCAGTATACAGACTTCTATCACGAGCCAGTGCTGCTTCAGCAGATCCAGGTGGATCCCCAGTTGAGGTACGATGTATGGTACACGCAGGTCTGCATGGCGAGTGTCTATCTGCAGGGTGATTACGGTGCCCATCTCCGCGACAGGATCAAAACGGATGATGGTTACCATCCCAACGGTCGTGGATGGGCTCGCCAGGTAAAGCACCTACAACCACAAGGTTTGATCTAACTTAGTAATACATCAAGGTTTGATCTGACATGCTAAATTTTTTTCATCTTTTGGCTGCGATCAAGGAGTGCGGGCATGGGATCCGCATGCTGGGAAAGAAGAACTGGAGACGGCTTGGGTACCGCACCCTCAAGAAGAATGCGAATGTGGTTGAGGATGCCGGGCACGGTGGAAAGATCATCGGTATGCTGCGAGACGCCAGAGAGAACATCAACTGGCGTGAGATAGATCCGCAGGAGCCCGATCCGAGCCCGGTTCTGTTAGATGATATGCCATCTTCCCCCGATTCACATCCAGAGTGGGACTACCATCGTTGGGTATTGTCCGACATTGGGTGGACGGCATGGTACGACGAGCATGGACGTCCGGTGCAGCCATATGTATGTCATACTTCAGTATCTGTCAGGTTTTAATAAATTTCTTCATTCAGATCAAATTTAATAATTTATGTGTATGATTGCAGGGTCCAGCAGAGATGCCACCACAGCCACCACCTGCGGAGACCGATACTTCTGAGTACGAGTCCCTCTCGTGCAGTCTCCATGAGTTCGATGAGAGTTTCATGTCGGCACCGGCATGGCCCCGATATGGCACAGAGATGCCGCATGATGGAGAGGCTAGTGGTAGCGGGTCTCATACTCAGCGTTCCTTTGGGACTGGGTTTGCCGCATCTATCTTCGCTACACCTCCGCCAGTACCGACAGTCTCCACGGGCGATGCCAGATGGGATACTGCCGAGCAGATACTGAGGTCTGCCGATGCCCTAGATGAGCCCGAGAGAGACGGAGGCTGGCCGCGCTGGCGCCGGGCGAACGCCGGAGTACCGCCTCAGCGATATTTCCCCTCTCCGTTTTAGTTGTATTTTTACTAGTTTTGTACTATTTATATTTGATATACTATTTATGTTTGGTATATTTGGATTATCCTATATTTCGGTTCTTGTGTATGTGTACTTTTATAGTACTATTTTTATATTTAAAGATAAAAAAAATTATCATGATAATGCTAAACGGAAAATATTACAACATTAAAATAATAGCACAACATAAAAAATAAACAGAAAAGTATGTTAAACAGCAAAAATAAACTCATCAAGATTAAACCGACATTTTTATTAATATCCAAAGTTGAATAAAAAGTTTGAAAACCATCATATAGGGTTTCAAAAGTTTGAGCTTAGTCAGAAAACCATCATATGGGGTTTCAAAAGTTCGAATATGAAAATGTGATCACGCCTTGGTTGTAATTAACCAAAAAAAAAGGCTGAAATTTTGTAAAAATAAATAAAATATGAAAATAATGCAATTAAGTCAAAATTCATCCTTTATCTATCATTTTATTTTCGAAACGTATCATGTTATAAATTATTTTGAAAAAAAATTCGATTATAAATCGTAAGTCGTAAATTATAGAATGCCGTATATCATGTAGTTATAAGAGTATATGTGCTATATTGTTTTATGGCAAATTTTTCTATGAACTAATATCCGACATTTTTATTAATATCTAGAAGTTGAATAATGTGGGTTAAAAAAAAATAGATAGGTACTGTCGTCAGTCAATGTGATGATATTGATGTTATTTTTGAGGTATTTGTTTTCACTATGAGACAAGTCCCATCAATATCATTACATTAATATCATCAGTCAATGTTTCCGACAAGAGTAATAATTAAGCGTGTCCTTCATATTGAATTGTCATATGGTTACAAAAAATTTAAACAAAAAATTTCAAATTTTCAGTGTTAAATTTCAATACTTTGATCTTCATAGTGTCTCTCTCTAAAAAACGGAAAAAAAAAAGGTACATAGCCGGCCATTTTCTGGCCGGCTTAGGGAGGGTACATAGTCGGCCAGAAAATGGCCGGCTTGGGTATATATCGATATTGGGCCGGATTCTGAGTATATTTATTAATTCGTATTAAACTTTGGATATTAATAAAAATGTCGGGCTGAGAGGTTAGGAGGGATGAATGAAAGATAGGTTATGGTGTGGGGGGTGGCAATTGTTAATTCTACCAAGCTTTTCTCTCTCTTCTCCTCTGTTGGCTCCGTTTTTCAGAAATTCTGTAAAGATATATATATTTAGGGGGAATTTCATGTATATCCCTCAAAAGTTTCAATATTACGTATTTATACCTCTAAAATCAATAATTACATATTTATCCTTACAAATTATAGAAACTTACATATTTGTCCAATCTAACTCTATTATATATCAAATATCTCCAAAAATAATTAAATAATATTTTTTTAAACATTAAAATTTATTTTACAATATTAATTAATATTGTAATGACCACTATACCCTTTCTTCCTCTCTCCCTTTAATCTGTTGAGTCTTGAGAGCGCCAAAACATCCCGCCTCTTCTCTCCAAACACGCTCACATAATCTCTCTGCTCTTCTCTCGAACTTTCTCCCCGCCTTTCCTCATCTCCCAATTTCAGTTTTGGTACTGGTACGGTTCAGTGTTGGTACTGGTACGGTACTGTTCAATATTGGTACTGGTACGATTTAATACTGTTCTCTAACACAGTGGCCTTAGAAGGGAAAATAAAAGAATGGTAAAATGGGAATACATAGAAATTAATGTTAAATATAATAGATTGGACAAATATGTGAGTTTCTATAATTTGTAAGGACAAATATGTAATTATTGATTTTAGAGGGATAAATACGTAATATTGAAACTTTTGAGGGATATACATGAAATTCCCGCATATATTTATTAAGTTCCTAAAAAAATAATTAAGTCAATATTGTACTAATTTGAGGGGTTACAAGCACGAATTTGTGTCGATTTGATCTAGAATCAACAATGATAAAGTATAGAATGAATTGTACCTATTGTATTGATTCTCTGGTAATTAAGTATGTAACGCAGATGTACTGAGAGACTTGACCAATATAAAAAATGTAGCAAGGATTTGAGCTTTTTCAACAAGCACTAATAACTTTATACTAGTGTTCTAACTAGCACGCTGTAGCGGTATAATAGCGGTGCTATAGTGTTTTTGGATCTTAAACGCTAAGCTATAGGATAAAAATGCACTAATTCAGCTAGGACTACTATAGTGATAATATCAGCCTGCAATAGCGCTTAGCGTGTAGCGCAAATAAAGCACGCTGTGCTATGTAACCTAAAAATTTCTTTTCAAGACCAAATTTTTTCAAGTTCCAAATGGCTTTGTTTTTAAATAGAAAATATAGATAATTTATGTCATGATGCTTAGATTATTTTGAATAGAAAAATATATATAGTTTATGAAATTACTAGGAATATTTTGAATATCAGTTTGGACTTTATACTAGTTCAATATAAATATTATAATTCCTTAATCAATTTGGTATTACTTATTTCTCTATGAGACTTTAGATAATGTCAATGTTTTAAATAACGTTTATAGCGTCATAGCGGGAAGGCTACAAAAAAAGCTATAGCGAATAGCGTAGCTATAGCGGAAGCTATTCCAAATAGCGTTTTTTTTTTACAAAAATTATATTATATATTTGTACTATATATTAACATTATCTAAAGTTTCATAGAACAATAAATAACACCAAATTAATTAAGAAATTATGATATTCAGATTGAACTAGTACAAAAGTCCATGGTTCAAAATATCCATAATAATATCATAAACTATCGATCTTTTTCTATACAAAATATCTTAAGCATCATGATTCATTCTATTTTTTTTTTCTATACAAAATAAATTTTATGGATATTTATTTAAGCCCATATAAATTGTCTAAAAAAGCCCAATATGCATAGCGCGCAAATAGCGCGCTACACGCTATGCGCTATAGCGGACCGCTATTACCGCTATAGCGGCCGTAGCGCAATTAGCGTATTTTCATGCCATAGCTTAGCGTTTAGGGTCCAAAAACGCTATAGCGCCGCTATAGCGCGCTATTTAGAACACTGGATAATGTTGATAATTAATAGAAAAACAGAATATAATTTATGAAGAAAAATCACTATGTAGGATAGTTTTCTATATAAGCACGCTATTCACGATAGCTTATTTTTTTAGCATTTCTACGATAACACGATAATCACTATTTAGAACCTTACTTTATATTAATATGTCTTGTTCATAAATAGTAACTCAAATTAACTCTTTGGTTTCTATATGAAATCGATGAGTATTTCCCCATTTTTGTGAAAAGAAAATAAATTCCTCCATTAATTTAGAATTGCTAGAGCTTGGACTAATGAAGTCATCAATTCTCTCTTTTAGAATCTTTAATTTACAAGTCTTTTGTACTAAGTAATTGTAGAGCCCGGACTCGTCAAGAATGAATTCTGCTGTTTTTCTTAGAGAAAAGCAGAGTCTTTCTTTTCCGATTCCAAACATTTAAATTCGTTGAAATTTGTGCATGAATTTTTTTTTTTATCGAGATACATGAATAAAAAATTTTGAATGGTTGAAATCGGAAAAGCAGAATTCTGTTTTTCTCTAAAAAAAGCAGCATAGTCGGATCTGACTCGTCAACCTCTGCATAAGCAATATTTTTGTTGGGTTCCGTATAAACTAAGTCTTTTTGTGGATAATTTTTTATTCATAGAAATTATTAAAAAATAACAAAGAGAAACAAAAAGAGTACTTAAATTGTTAGAAATGTAGAAAGATCGGAACATTTACTCCGATACAAAATTTGAATCGGAACCAACGCTACTGATCCAAAATACAATTAACTTTCTTCTCCTCTGCGTGGCCCCCTCCACATCTCCTTTGAAAGCTTGCTGATTACAAATTTTTATTGGAAGATGTTAACATTTCTAGCGGGACCCACATTCTACGCATAGTAAAAAATGACAATTTTGTTAGCTCAGAGGATTTGGATTCAGGCCCACATACATACATGGAGAAGCACAGTAAAAAAAGTTATCATTTTGGTGGGATCCACTATAAACAGTTTATATAAATAAGAGAGAAGAAGTGGGGTCCGTACCAGGAATGTAGATAACTGGAGATGGAAAAATATACATTATGGATCGGTAGCGTTGTTTCTGATTTAAATTTTGGATCGGAAACAATTTCCCGATCTTTCACTTTTATGTTTCTCTCGATTATTTTTTAATAATTTTTATGAATAAAAAATTCTCCTCTTTGTGATTTCTTTGGTTCGGATGAATCATTGTGGGAGCAGGACACTTGTAAGCTAATTGTTACTCAGATAAATATAGGGATGGCAGAAAAGTCCAATTGGCCCAGCGGCTCGGTCTTATCCGTCCGGTCTGTTCTTTATCCGGTTGGCCCGACGTTGTTATGGGTCAGGTAATGGCGGGTCTAGAGACAGGCCAGGTCAGGTCTGGGCTTATGCCGAAGCCCACAGGCAGCCCATGGACCTTTATGTTAAAAAAAACAAGCAGAACAGCAGCTTTTATTTGCTATTAAACTATGAATTATTTTGAGCTCCAGTAGCAAAATCACACTGTTGTTTGTTGTTAAACTATGAATTATTTTTTCTTCCATTAGAAAAATAATATTATCAATTGTTTTGTTGTCTTGTACGGTCTATATTTGATGTGGTTTGAATATGGATAGGCCAACGGGTATGGGTAAGCCAGGCAGGCCCATAGCAAGGGCAGGCAAGAACAGACATGCATGGGCCTGGGGAAAAGGCCTATGGGCAGGCCGGATATAGATTTTTAAGCCCATCATATTGGGCCAGACAGGTGGGCCATTAGTTTTTAACAGGCAGATCAGGCATGGGCTTAGCAAAATACCCGTGGGCTCGGCCCATTGCCATCCCTAGATAAATATATGTACTAGATCAGTGCATGTAATCCTTGTTTATTCTTTTCAAATTAGTTTATACTGTGTGCAGATTTAAGCAAACTTAAAAATTTGAAGTGCAAATTCCGTAATTAATATTTATTAAAGACATATTTACTTTCCTTAGTCAACAATATCAATATACAGTACTAATATATCAAACATAAAAAAAGATTTCCTGACTTTTAAAATCTCGTACATCAAAATATGTACAAGTGATGTACTGGCAAGAGAATTACAGAATCAATGGAATATTATTCAAGCAACTCCATGAAGATTCATTAGAAGTGTTTTAAATTATTATTTTTTCTGATTTGTTTTTCAGATTTATTCAAAGCTAAAATCACTCAACAAGGTTGAGTAACTTTTTTTACCTATGTAATAGGTTTCAATTCGAAACCTATATTTTATTTTAACCATCAATAAATCAAAATAAGGACATTGATCTTTATTTTTACTCAAAAAAAACAATACGCACAAGTCAGAAAGAAATCTCTATTTTTATATTGAGTACGTAGATGTCCTGATCCGTCAACGGTTATGATTAAAAGATGAAATTTCAGATTGAATATCAGTTCTCCAATCAAATGATCTGTCTTTTTCTGACTCTATGCATCTTTTTTATGTTTCTTTACGTATATAAGTTCAAATTCAATTAGATATATACTCGCCACATGCAAATTGTATTATTTTTCTGATTGGTCTTGATTTTTTTTCATTTTTTAAATGTCAGTTAAATTTTTTTTTAATTGATTGATAATTGATTGGTCATGTCTTCATTAACGATCGAACAAGTCCATTTTTCCACGGGTAATTAACATATTTGGTCGGGTATGGATGAACTAAGTGCAGCACAGAGTTCAATATCCAATTTTTCTTTTTAGTATTTATCTTAGATCAGATGGCCCATACTATAAAAAATGCAAGATCAAACGATGCAATTCTAGAACAGTAGCAACTCGAGTAGCAACTCCACAAGTAGGGTGTCAATGATATCCTTTTACCCGTCTACTCTATCCGTATCGTATTCGATAAGCCAGGTATGAGTAAGGTTTTTTTTTTTCATTAGCTAATCGGATATGAGTATGGGTAAATATTTTTTCGTTAACTAAACAGATAAGAATACGGGTAAAGCCTAGTTCGTAACCATTATCCTATAGGATAATTTTATAAAATAAAATTATATTATAATATTTGAGTAATAATTAGTGATATTAAAATTTATTTGAACAATAGTTAGTAATGTACTTTTGTTATTTAGTATATGATTTTTGTTATAAGAAAAATATTAATCATATTATTTTTATTTACATGTTTTGTTATTTAATTAAATAATTAAATTTGTCTAAAAAGATATTTGTGTTTTTTAAATTCTCTTACTTTATACAAAAATAATTTAGTTAAAAGTAATGACATAATTTTTTATCAGTAATGTAATTGCATGTGTAAAATGAATTAATTTTGATATTCTATTTATAAAATATAATAAATTAATTATTATATTAACATTATTTGTTATTCATCCAATAGTATTTGTTTACCTGATAATTTTAACAGATAAATGTATGATAAGATAAGATAAAATCAAATCTTAATAGGCACGAGTAGAGTATGATAAGATCAATTCTTAGTGAATATGTGTATAAAAATACTTTCACCCTACCCGTATCATACCCATTAACACATGCGCTAATGTTGCTAAGGTGGAATCAGATCGGCTCAACACATGCGCTAATATTGCTAAGGTGGTACAGGTTCTACACAACTACATAGATGGGTCAAATGCTGCCAGTAACATACTGGTACAGTGGTACATCATGCACTCAAACTCGCTCATTAATCATCCCTACTGGTACATCATGCATGGTGGCTGTTAGTAGCAGGTTAAGATCACACCGGATAAAGATCCCAATGGCCAAGGGCAAAAATCCAATGTTTAAAAAGTTTCTGATAAAATCTAATATAATTTTAAAATTGGCGCTCATATTCTATGGGTGTATCAAAGTCTATCATGCCATTTCGGTCTCAGAACGAGGAATGATTTTTTCTAATCACTGCACCAACAAATACCAAAACAAAAAAAAACAGAGATAATGATCCATATCAAATTCATCTAAAACTAAAAATATCAACAAAAATTGAATAAATACAGAGCAAATATAGAAGCGTGCGTAACCCAAAATCGTTCCATTAAGCATTTGAAACAGGGCTTTAAACGCTACCAGAAAATAATTCTGTATTGGGAGCGAATTTTATGTCATGGACTCTAAATGAAAATACCATAACTGAAAATTAATATCTTACTCCCTTGCAAAACTGATTCAGAATTCAATAAAGATGACAGGAAAACAGATAAAAGAAAAAAAAATGGTTAACTTTTTCCGATCAATGAAGAAGGAAGGGGAGGCGGTATGAGATGTCCAGTGTGAGAAAAGGGGTAAATAAGTTGGTCTTTATATGAACCCCAAACCCTAGAAATTAAATTGGGCTAAATTGTTTTGGGTTTGGGCTTACTGGCACTTGTTTTTAAAATTTAGAATTAGGCCTTTTGGATAGACAAGTATACAGGCCCAAATTACATCAAGTCTCTCTGATGCGATCTTTTTTATCAGAAATTAAAGCAACTGGGATAATGTTTCTGGTTAAGTTGAAATGTAGTATCAAAATCAAAGCCATCATGACTAAGATTATTCAAACTCAATCACACAAAACCTAACAAAGACCAACCTTTAGTACATTGTTTTTTCAGTAGACTAGCTCTGGACTTACTGCCTATTTCATATATATCGATGATATATATACGGTCAAATATGGAGTCTGGCTACTATAACAATAACAACAGTGTCATTTCAGTCTATATAACACCAACTCCAAAATCTATCAAATCGACTTCAAACGGATGAATTCAAACCGTCAAACCGATCTACTTCATTAGTTGTGCGTTTACATGCAAAATTTATAATTTTTCGAATTTATTTAGTATCAAGTCAAGCGGTCAAATGTGTGAGTTTTTAAGTTAATTTTAATACATTCATTTTTTAACATTTTTTACCGCTTAATTTGATACTAAAATAACTTGAAAATATAAAAATTTTGCATGTAAATGCATCACTCATAAAGTAAATCGGTTTGAACGGTTTAGATTAGTCGTTTAAAGTCTATTCAATTAATTTTGGAGTTAGTGTCATATGACACCGATGTCATACTAGCCGGACTCTCAAATATGGAGTGCTAATTACCTTTTATTTGCTATTGCTTGTAAGAAAAAAAAGACTCATGCATTAAATGGTTTCTTTTAAAGGTTAATTGGCACGAAAGGATTATTGAAAGAATTGAGAGGACGTCAGTTGGCATCACTCCATGCAAATAATTAAGAAATTACAAGGGGTAACTTCCATGCAACTTACGTCTTACATGGAGCCCCTTCTTTCTAAAGTATTCTTTAATTAGTTGAGATAAAGGAGATTAATAATCAGATCTTTCTTACCTAAGCAAAGATATCACCTTTCTTAACTTCTACTCCACCAACCAATTTAACCTTATGGTTAATTAGTTACGTGTTACTCTCCTATCCATTCCTTTCTCTTTCTCTTTCTCTTTCTCTTTCTCTCTCTCTTTCTCTCCAGGTGTCATATGCAATATTGACTTTTAAAAGATAAAAACTTAAAAGTTAATTAATTAAGAGATCATTGAATTAATCATCAATCGTAGAATTCTTCTCTGTATCGAAAATAGGCGCAGTTCCTTTGGGAAGGATATATAATTGGCAAGCTCCAAAAGATGCATAATTTACCAGTTGACAGCCTCAAATTAATGAACATCAGAAATCAAAAGCTCTAATCTTTTGTTCTTGCATCCAACAATATTACTTAGAGACGACAGCTTGCTTAACTGATTGGTAGGATAAAATAATCATAAAACGATTAGAATATTGCAAGTGATGTTTAGCAAGATAACAACCTAGCTAGCTAGCATGCTAATAGAATAACAATTGGAGGCAAGAGTCACATAGAACAGGACAGTCGGCTAGCTACAATTATTCCTCTATAAATGCTAACTCCTTGGAATACATACATACAACTTATTCAGAGCCCTCTTTATTCACAAAGAAATAAAAAAAAAAGAAGGAAACAAATTTATTCAGAGCCCTTCTAACTTGTTCCTATTCTAATTGGAATAATCCTACCATAAGCTTTAATAATTATGGTAATAATTAATAATGATCACACTGTCTATTTATTAATTAGTACTTTTCTTTTGCTTTGCTGCAATTTCAATATTAAGGTAAATGTTAAGAAGCCCTCACTGTGACAAATGGAAGTACCTCTATTTCAAAAATTAAAAGAAAAAAAATATATGAAAAGAACATATTGTAGTACCGATTAATTACTTAAAGCCACTGCTAATTAGACGATATTCATACATGTTTCTTTTACAAACCAAAATTTAAACGTTGAATTGCTTGTAGTAATGCAGGGTATATTTCCAAATATTTGCCAAATTAAGTTCTTTTATATGGTATCTTTATTTGTTCATTTAGCAGCAGAAAGCGGCTTATACAGTATGTGAAATTAGGACCAAATCAATTCTAATGTGTGTGATGTCTGATTTTCCTCTTTTTTTTTGCTTATTCTTATGATTTTGTCCTTCCCTTTTCAATTTATTACTGAATTTTGAACCCTGGTTAATTAATATAAATGTAAGACTTCGAGATTTTTTTAGTAAAAGTTGGAGGTCAAGTTACTTAACTATTTAATATCCACAAATGATTGCACCATTTGGGTTTCGAACCTGCAATCTCCCACACGGAGAGCATTGCCTTTGCTACTAGACCAAAGGCTGGTTCTCAAGACTTCGAGGTTTTTGTCTGCTATTTTTTTTTTCCAACCATTTTTCCGCCTTAGATCATGATTGAAATTGTCAGTTGATTTGATTAAAGATATGAACAATGTTGTTTTGAGTTTATACAACGCACAAATAATAGAGTCAAAATGAAAAAAATTATGACTTGTGCGCTGCATGAAGGCAATACAATGCTAGTTAAGATATCAATTCAATATCTTAAATGGGAGTAAACATTCAAGCTTGGAATTACTCTGTTTAGTGAATTTTAATGTCCATGTACAGAATATGCAAAATTCATAATTCTACAAATTTAGCATTATACAAAAGGACTGCTGTAACAAAAAGTAAGCAAAGGTCTTCATATAAAAAAAAAAAAAAACATTCTTAATTTTTTATTAAATTAGAAATCTTTAGGATATAATATAAAACAGAGGACTTAATTTCAAAAACATGACGCTAAATGGCATGGTAAATTCATGCTAAACTGGGGTCAAATTGGAGCTACCAATTTGAAGTACATCTATATATACAACTTAGTTTGAATAAAAGTTAAGCTGATAAAATTTTACAAGGTGACTGTCCCTGTCAAGGTACAAAGAATGAGGTCGTCTGAGATTTCTTCACTAGTTTAGCAATGGAAGGTTTGATGCTTAGTTTTTGTCTCTTTTTGGGATGAAATTTTAAATTTGTTAGATGTGAAATTTTTTAAGATAAAAAAATTAGGGTTGGGTTGACGGCATGTGCAATCAAGGTGTATAATTTTGACGTTTTGTAAACCGGCTCTTTCTTCAAAAACCCTAGTTAGTGAGGATATTCCCACCACTTTATTTTCTTAATTAGTCATGTTCCACTTAATGCTGTTGGTACCAGTGTTGTAAAAAACGTCTGTTTAGATCGATTAATCTAAAAATTGTAAGCCTCGGATATATCACAAAGGCGATATCTGAGGCAACTCAAATCTACCAATCTGAGCGCAGAAACCAATCAATATATCTACCGATCTGCGATATCTGAGGCGACTAATCGACTCAATATCTACCGATTTGAGCGCAGAAACCTTTGGTTCTGCCTTTTTTTTTTCTTCTGATTTTTCTTGTCTACTATTGTAAAGGGGTTTCAGTTGTAATATATAATGTACTGGTACATATGTTGTATGTACTGGTACGAAACTATGTGCAATTGGTTTGTCCTGATTAATGAAAATACCTACGGGTTTTAAACAAAAAAAAAAGTCCGTTTAGGCTGATTAATTAGCCGATTAGTCATTGGCGGTGACCAAACCGTCAAGAAATTTCCCGATTAATCGGTCAATTTTTTCTGATTATGGCCCATTATTTCCAATTATTCCCGATTAATCGCTTGGCGGTACTCTGTCTGT
Organism: Carex myosuroides; assembly: GCA_028015225.1. Classification (NCBI taxonomy): domain Eukaryota; kingdom Viridiplantae; phylum Streptophyta; class Magnoliopsida; order Poales; family Cyperaceae; genus Carex; species Carex myosuroides. The sequence goes on along the minus strand of CM051485.1, from coordinate 1,570,828 downwards.
CCGACGAGCGGATACCGTTATTTACAACACTGGTTGGTACAAGGGGAATTTAAGTTTTAGACTTAATATTTATAAAAAAATTAATATTTTCAAGAAAATTAAACTAGTTTTTAGCTTTCATTTGCATCAAATTTGTTCTTTGATTTTCTGAAAGTACCAAGTTAATATCTGAAATTTTAGTTGCACAAAATTGTTTTAATTTTTTTTTTATAAAAATAAAGAATTAAATATGATCCTTCTCATAAAACTATAATTTGGTTATGCTGAAAGAAGTTCAAAGACCAATTTTACTCTTTTAATTTCCAAAACTCTAAGGACAACATTTTTTTTAATTTGGTTATGCTGAAAGAAGTTGATACTTCTGAATTTCATAATCGAACAGATAATTAGATTCTTTCTCTAGAATCAGTTGTGGGATATATATATAATTTCTGACGTAGGTGCTGGCGTCATTACTGAACATATTAACATATAGAATAATAAAATAAACTAAAAACATGTACCTGTTGCAGTGTTGCCTAACAGTTTGAACAAGATAGCACACCTTAACTAGGTATAGCTAACTAGTCAGAGGCTACAGGGTTTCCTAAAAATTTTCAAATCTTACTTTGAAAAATGGGGTTGAAGTGTTGAACATATAGCACCAACATATTGACTAACAATAATTAGACTACAACTTATAATAAAATTTTAATGATCAATTCGCCGCCTAATTTTAGTTTTACAGAGGGTTATGTTAAAACTGTTTTCTTCTTTCTATATCAAATTAATATCCGGGGAACAATATATATGCATTCAAATATTAAAATCTATTTCCTTGTTATTCACCTGTTTGAAATAATTTTTGCCAGTATTTTAAATAACGGTATGCGCTGGTCGGACGGGCAGGTAATCGAAAATAATCGATCATAATCGGAAATAATCAACTGATTAGTTAGGAAACTCTATGACGGTTTGGTCACCGTCACCGCCAACGACTAATTAGCCGATTACACCGTCACCGCCAACGACTAATTAGCCGATTAATCGGCCTAAACGGAGACGTTTTTTACAACACTGGTATTTGCTAGTTAATTTTCAACTTGATGGTTAGGTAGCTAATTAATGACAGAGATTCGCTTCAAGTGGGCAGTTAAGTATTAACCTAATTAATTAGCTGTCATAGTTAAGCATCATGCATGCATTCGTTTTGTTTAATAGGACCGCTTATTAATTGTTTGTATTATATATGAGGAGGGTTCAAATGTCTCCATTTTTCATGCCTCCACCATGCCTCTATTTTTAAAAACTTTAATAACTCAACATTTAAAACTTAAAAGTCAAAATAAAACCGTTGGATATGATCTACATCATTTTATCTATACACGTGTAAAAAATTATGACATTTTAATTTTGTTTTAGTTGTCATCAAGAGCTTGTAAAAAATGTACTAATGTGGATAATTTCTAGACGTTGGTTTTTCAACTTATTGATTCACATATCAAAATGTGATAATTTTTTATGAGCATATAGATAAAATTATGTAGATCATATTCAACGGTTTTATTTTGACTTTTAAGTTTTAAAATTTGAGTTATTAAAGTTTTAAAAAATAAAGGTACGATGGAGGCACAAAAAATGAAGGCATTTGAACCCCTCATGATATATATAGTGACATATACTGACTGGATAAAATACTGTGTTAGTACGGATGCAGTTGAATGAAACACACAATATAAATTATAAGTACTTAATTGATTCAAACTAAAACTATATCTAGATGACTTTGAATATTACAAGTCAATGTTTGTCGTACAAATTGGATATATATTATTGATGAAATAAGACTAATAAGAAGGGATATTTATAATTATATATTTGACAATTGTGATAACCGACAAAATAATATTGATATAAATACAAATGCATATATGTTATCCATAGTTTAAAAAAGTTGTATATTAAATTTGATTAAAAATGAGAATTATTTGGTTACTGATGATATTTCTATAACATTAAAACCGTTAGTTTCTCAAATTATTTGATGGATGACCAATTAAATTGAAACGTGCATTTGATGTAATTAAGATATATCTAAACACATAAAGAACCCTATTACAGTTTTTTTTATTGCGATTAAAAATATTGTATTTTATCGTGCATAAATCCAATTTGAACCCTATTACAGTCATGAATATCTATTCAGACAGTGATTTTGTACCTATCTAAAAGATAATAAAAAAATTTCAAAATTTCAAAATGAAAAAATATAAAATATAAAATTTGGTTCCAAACACATTTTACCGAAATTTTTAAAGTTACCACAGCATAAAATCAAAATTAAATGAATACCACCCTTGCTGAGATTTTTCAATCCTACCACCCACGCGGACCCAGTTCGGGCACCAAAATGGGTTGGTGCGCGGACTAAGTTGGCGCACCTCTAACTAGGTTAGAGCACCAACTGTTCCAAATTTTTTACTGCTCTTCGGTGTGTTTCACCCCGTTTGAGCACTAATTTTGCACCAATTTTGGTGCGCTAACCCAGTTAGAGCACCAATTGGTGCGCCAGTCCAGTCCGCGTGGGTGGGAGGATTGAAAATAGCTTGAACCGGGTGGTAATAATTTAATTTCTCTTTTTTACTTTGGTAACTAAAAAAATTTCGGCACATTTTAATATGGAGATCATGTTGATCGATCGGTCTGAATAGACTATTTGGACTTATAATTAAAATAGAGATAAAAGATGCGAGGCACGACATAAAATTAAGATATGAAATATTTTAACCCTCCTCTGTTTAGTTATCATTTAAAAAAAATCCTTTTTTTATTTAAATTAACTATTTCCTTACCCTATAACTAAAAATAATTAAATATGTTATCAAGCAGGCAGAGAAATTATTTTTCATTTACACGATTTCCTTCGCGATTTTGATAATTTTTTTTACTATAGTTCATATTGTGATATGAGTGAGCCTATGGTGCTATGCATATATAGTACGTATGGGGTCTGTGCTACGGCTAAAAATTTGACTTTTTAAAATCCTAACGGTCGATCCAACCGTTCAATGTGATAATCATATGAATATGTACTTACAAACTAAATTTTATATTTTTTCGAATCTTTTTACTATTTTTTTAGATAGGTAGAAAAATCAGCGTTTTCTGAAAATTCTGGACCATCAAAATTCTACCTATCTAAAAAAATAGTAAAAAAATTAGAAAAAATATAAAATTTAGTTTGCAAGTACATATTCATATGGTTATCACATTGAACGGTTGGATCGACCATTAGGATTTTAAAAAGTCAAATTTTTGGCCGTAGCACGGACTCCATCCGTACTCTTGTGATATTATGTACTTTGAAAGGAATTTCTTGACAATTATTTTTACTTGACAAACTTTGATAATCGGCTCAGCAATTATAAAAAATTTAAAAAGTATAATTAAATTTAGAAATATACTCTATCATTTGAATAGGTCATGTATCAATTTTTTTTTTTGTGTAATTTCAAACTTGTCTGCCAACTGATTTGGTACTTTTTCTGAAGGGTTTATTTTAAACCATAAATAGAAAAAAGAAAATTAACAAACCAACTTGATGAATTTATTTTTTTACAAAAACCATAAGTACCAAGATGGAAATTCGGCTCGGGCTATTTTTTTTTTTTTGGTACCGAATTAGGATCTCGGCCCTCCATTTTTTAGGGAGAAGGCCATAGAAAATCAAATTTAACATGTGCCGAGATGGCAAGTCGGCCCTCCATTTTTTTTTCTCTTTGTGCCGAGATGGCAAGTCGGCACCTCTCTATTTTCCTTGCCATATCGGTCCTCTATTTATTTTGGCGAGACGTATCATTCCGGTCTCATTTTGTTCCATTTTATTGCTTGTGCCGAAATAGAATTTCGGCCCACTAGTTTTTTGCTTTGTCCCGAGATACTATTCCGGTCCCAACCATTTCAAAATCAATCATCTTCTTTCTCCTTTCTTCCTCCTCCTCCCGAAGAGCTACAATTTTTTTTTCCAACCTCATAATTAATTTATTTTTTGTTCTATTCACATATATTTGTATAGTTTTGGAAGGAGTGCAAGAGGAATCAGATCTACAGATTTCGTTAGATACATGGTTAATTATTTTTTTGATAAATAATCTGAATTATATAAATTGTTTGTAGTATAAATAATTAATTGTAGACTAATTTAGTTTTTTTATAGTGTAATTTAGCTTTTTGTAGTGTAATATAGCTTTTTGTAGTGTAATTTAACTAATTGTAGAATTATTTATTTTGCATGTAGAGTAATTTTTTATTTTTGCATGTAGCATATAATTAATTATAAATAATTGCATGTAGAGTAATTTAACTTTGTTAGTGTATTTTAGTTTTTTTAGTATAATTTAACTAATTGTAGTATTATTTATTTCACATGTAGAGTAATTTTTTATTTTTGCATGTAGCATAATTAATTATAATAATTGCATGTAGAGTAATTTAAAATTTTATTTATTTTTTGCATGTAAATATTTAATTGTGCAAATAAAGTTAGATAAATAATTTTATTGTGCAAATAATTTTAGGATTAAATGGCATTACTGCGATTGCCTTCAGAGCAACACAAAATGTGAATGGCGAATAACCAGTATTTGTTTAATCTCGGTTTGGTTTTATAATTTACTGATAAACTTGTAAGTTAGAATTAAATTTAGTGGTTATATTTATTTTGCATGACAATTATTGTTCCAGCCATCATATACACTGCGTACTGGTTTTTGCCAAAAGGACATTCGTTACCAATCTCGGATGGAAGAAGCTTGATCAATTTAGGCATGTACCAGATGGTCAATGTGACCAATTGCAATATTGATAAAGGGTTATTAGTTTGGAAGTGTACAGTGACTTTAGAAAATGTCAGCTGTCTGGGGCTTATTAATTTTTGTCTAGGTTCACAACAAAAATCTGGTTATGTGTCGAGGCTTGATCCATCATTTATCTTAAAAATATGATTCAGTAATTAATTAATTGCAAGAAAAATTAGTTCTTCAAACAATGGTCTACAGGCTTCGGTTTAAGGGTCAATGGCATATAATCAAACTATAAAATTGATTAATTGTTAAGAGTTTTAATTATAAATAATTGGTTAAGACAATATTATAAATACAGATAACCAGCACCACTGAAATAATAAAGAAATAATAATTTACTATAACTGACTTGAACAAGATGTAATGAAACAGAAAGGTATGAAGTTTAATTTAATTTTGGCGAAGAAATAAAATCACATTAAGTTGGTAATGATAAAATAATCAATTAATCTTATGCTGATAAATTCAAAAGAACATAATTTATCAGTATATATACCTTCAAGAGAGTATATATACTAGCACATAAAAAGAAACAATCACCACCAAGGCACCAACAAATTAACACTCCAAATAAACCTCAAATTAAAATAAACATGCATATGCTAAACCAAAAATTTAGTTTAGTAGAGTTTATAACCAATCAACTTAAAAAAAAAACTCATCCTGCTCTTACCAATGCAACAAAATATACATCACCATGTCCATAAATGTCATGTACACACTAATTAAGGCCTTGTGATTAACTACTACAAACCACTTAAGTTAAATTGCCCATCAAAGCCTTGAATCCCCATAGAAATAGGGTTTATAGTAGAACTCATTTGGTCACATCCCCACCTCATCATATACTCACTAGTCTCCATGCCAATACTGTTATTTCCTATCAAGCCCTCCAATCCTTCTAACTTGATCTGATTGAAACAAAAGCTCTCTTCAATCTCCTTGGAATATGTATCAAGACCATGCATTACACCTTCACCTAGTGATATCATCTCTACCTGAGGAGAAACCAAGCTAGTAGATTCATCGAAAATCGGGGAAGGTTGCATGCACGGAACAGGTACTCGATTAAATAACGGATCAATAGTGGTTTTATAGTTTGTTCCACCTAGCTTGAATAGTAGTCTCTTTATCGGATCCATCTGCTCATTTTGTTCACCTATATGTTGCACTGGAGTTGCTGGTTCAGGCCAATATGCGCCGACACTTACATCGCCAGGCGGCATGACTAGGGTTTGGTTCTCTTCTTTTATGTTTGGATCTTGTTTTTGTGCCCCCATTTTGCGCTGTTTGCCGAAGAGCTTCTTCTTTAATCTTGTATTCCAGTAGTTCTTGATATCATTGTCTGTTCTTCCTGGCAACTGTGCTGCTATGATAGACCACCTAGATATATATATAATGCAAGAATTCTTTACTCATCTAAATAATTAAATGAAATGAAAAGTGTGTGATTGGTGTTAAATTTGATCGGTTTATATTGATGATTATATATTGTACCTGCTTCCTATGCTAACATATAAGCTTAATATGATACGATCTTCTTCTTCTGAGAAACCACCATGCTTTATATTAGGCCTAAGGTAATTCAACCACCTCAGTCTGCAGCTCTTTCCACATCTCTTAAGACCTACAAATTCAACTAATTAATGTAACATGAACCTGACTACATATCTTGACATTTAGTTTGAAAGATATAAGATGAAAAGAATGCCATGTACCTATCTTGTGTGGCAAGGCGATCCAGTTGCCGCCTGTACCGTGTTGCTCTATGTAGGACTTGAGCTTTGTGTCCTCTTCAGGTGACCAGGGTCCCTTCTTGACATTAGCTTTGTCACAGCAAGGCGCTCTACCCATGATCTGTTCCTTTCTATTGTAGCTCTTCAGGTGAATTCAATGGAGGCTTAATTAGGGGAGATTAAGAGATAAAAGGGGCAGCAAGAGGGTGTATTATTGGTTTCAAAAGGTGAAAGAGGGATAATAAAATATGGTTTGTGAGAAATTGATTTAGGTCTCTTTCTCTTGTCTTTCTTGTACTAGAATCTTTATGATATAGCCATCGGAGGATGGGCCCACTTGTCTTTTTGAAAAAACAAAAGCAAAAGAATGTATTGCATATATGATGCATGATGGTTATAGCTGGATTAGTGAAATGTTATGAGTGAGGCTACGGTACTATGCATAGCACGGATTGGTCCGTGCTACAGCTCAATATTTGAGTTTTCAAAATCCTAACGGTCGATCCGAACCGTTCAACATGATTATAAAATGAATATGTACTTGCAAATCAAATTTTACATTTTTCGAATTTTTTTACTATTTTTTTAGATAGGTAGAAAATCACTGTTTTTGGATGGTCCAGAATTTTCAGATCAAGTGATTTTCTACCTATCTAAAAAAATAGTAAAAAAATTCGAAAAAATGTAAAATTTGGTTTGCAAGTACATATTCATTTTATAATCATGTTGAACGGTTCGGATCGACCGTTAGAATTTTGAAAACTCAAATATTGAGTCGTAGCACGAACCAAACCGTGCTATGCATAGTACCGTAGCCTCACTCAATGTTATTGCTTGTAGGACCTAAGAAATCCTTCTTTTAGATGATTTCATGAAAAGTTTTGCTAGATCATCCCAACATTTATGTAAAATTAATTTTTTAATCAGTCTTAATTAGTACTGTGAATGCCACAAATTACAGTTCATTAGTTGCGAACATAGTAACAATATACACGATTAATTCGTGAATAATTCGCATTTTATTCGTTTTTTTTATGTTTCCGAATCGAACTCCGAATAAAATGCAAAAAAAGTATAATACATTTTATTCACGAATAAAACGCGAAATGTTTTTTAAATTTTTTTTTTTTTTGGGGGGGGGTTGGCATTTTTTTTGCTTCCTTGTTGTACCGAATCATTTCCGAATTATATCAGAATTATACTCGAATTATAACCGAATCACGAATTTTTAACCCTGCTGAACCGAACCCGAACTATTCGTTTGTTACTATGGTTGCAGACAAGAGGTCTACTCTGTCACTAAATCATGTACTACATACATTTTGCTGCTTTCTTGAGAATGACCACAAAATTATGTTTACTATCATTATATATAGTCGTAGTTAGCACTAAACCCAAATTAACATAAATTAAGTTCATTTGCTGCTTTCAATAATTAGTACGCAGCAGAAAAATATATATTGTGATCGCCTAAACTATATTTGACATGTAGTTTTGTTGATTTTGACTTTCTATTTCTACATTATGTAATAAACTAATAAATTTTAGCGTCAAGGAGGTGCTTTTACAAAAAAATATGTGAAAAAAATAGAATCAAGAAACTTTCAAATATATTCTGATTAAAGTGGCAAAAGACCAAATTTACTCTAACCTCTGATCCTGAGCCACACACTAATTGCCACATGATCAAGGATTATAATTCATAATTTAATACTAGTATCTTGCCCGTGCGTTGCAACGGGAAAATATTATAACAAAATAAAAAAATCTCATACAAAATAACACATTCACATAAAAAAACTGTCAATATATGGGTATGATATATGGGTTACTAATAATGACATCTTTTTTGTAAAGGGGAATTTCATGTATACCCCTCAAAAATCTCAAAATTACATATTTTTCCCTCTAAAATTCATAATATCATATTTACCCTTCTAAATTTCTCACAATTTTTTTCCAACTTATTGACTTTTCTATTAAAACTCATTTCAAATTTATAAATTACGTATTTTACCCTCTATTAAAAAATGAAAATCATGCCTCCCCTATATCTAGACCAAAAATATGGGGAGTATAATCAAACAATTTCTAATTAATGTACAACAATAATCAAATATTTCATTCCAATTAAAATATAGACCAGAAAAATAAAATGTGGATAAAGAGAGACAAATTATGCAAACCCCTCTTCACTACACCTAAAACTGTACTGTATTCGCAGGAAGCTCTATTAAGGCCAACCCCTCAAAAGTTTTTAACTAATTCATTTTATTTGCTGATATTTAAGGTCGGTAAGCTTGGCCTACCAACATTTTCATTAATAAAGATATTTTTTACAATCATCTATTTACATCTCAGGAAATTAAAATAAAATCACCAATCTCCAGCGCCTTTGTAACCTAATTAACCTCAATTACAATGAATATAGTACCGCAATAAAGTGCAAAATCTCTCAGCCCAGTCCCTGTGTCTAATCCCTGCATGTTTCCTATAGTGTGGAGTGCCACTGTTGAATCTGGGGTACTGTTTCATTTTACCAGTTTCTTTGTTATTTTGTACTCTCCTGAGAACATTGTTCCTCTCTCCACAAGGCCCACCTCCCAACCGCCCAAATTATGTCCCAGTTAGGTCCTGTTTACAAGAAGACCGCGATCTAATATAAGGATCCCCAATTATAATATAATAATGGACACAAAATGCTTATTCAATTTAGATGGAATATGAAAAGAGATTAAAAGAAACAATCTTTGCATCTTGGGGATCTTGGGGCTGATGCGTCATGCCCCGACGGCATCTTGTGCAACGACCGCGATCTCAATTCAATCACAGGGTGCGACATTTGAACAAACAGATAAGAAAATTGAACCAATTTCACTAATTTCTCAGAAGAGATACAAGAAGGCAGAAAATGCCAAGTATATATAGATGATGCTGTTGATGAAAGAAAATAAAGAAATGAAGAGACCTTACTAATTGTTGAGGAAGTGTTAAAAATGTTAAAAATCAAAGCTTTCATTGGAGTTTTTTTTTGTATTCTTTTAATTTTATTGCTTGCTTTTCTTATTTTAAACTTAATTTCAGTCTTTAGAAAAGTCATCACGCAATAATACACATGAAGAATAAAAAAGATAGAAGGAATTGTTCTATTGTTACTATCAAGGGCAGTTTAGGAAATTTTCCAATAAAAATCATATATCCCAGAAGGTTTTGAATCTATGTTTGAAATTTATACAGCATATAGAACATGCTTAGAAGCACATAGTTTTCATTTTTATAGATTTTCTTAAGTAATAGATTAAGAGAAATAATCAGATCAATTATGATATGAAAAATAAAGAAAAAGGTTGAGTTTATAATTGATCAAAGTTAAAGACATTGAATTTTGATGTAGCAGAAACTTGTACCTTTACAGATGCGCATATGCACCTTTGTTACATACTTCTAAATTTTAGCCTTTCATTAGATAGTCATGAAAACAAAATGTAAAGAAAATTGGGCAAAATTTTTAAAAAAGAAATGAGTCTGAAGACCAGTAAATAAGAAAGGGTACGGAACCAATTGTCAAAACCTTAAATCCGATTGATATAAGTTTAGATACATACTATACATAATGCAAGATTAACACAATGTGAATTGCTAAAAATTTAGCTTAAAACCTCAAAGAATATGAAATGGTACGGCACCAATTGTCAGACCTTGTACCAGTTAGGTCATCTTCATATGCAACCTCATAAGCTGACTTAATCAATATGTTCCGAGTTCAAAAACGATTATGTATGTAGCAGGAATTAATTTAATTCATCAAGAAATGAGTTCAAACTGATAAAAAATCTTCAATCTAATGCCTACTTAGTTTTAGCTTTGTTTGACAACCAATCTATACCTTTTACAAAACAGTTATAAGCAAAGAAAAAGGAAGGCAGTACTTTACCTCTGTGTAGGTAGAGACACACAAAGAAAGCATACAAAGAAAGCATCGTAAGTATAGCTCACTCACGCTGCTCTTCTTCCTTGTAAAGTACAAAACTAACCTTCACGCCCAATAGGAGAGTTCAGCCTCCTCAAATGAGATAAAGTCGAAGCATATGTGAGACAATTCGACACCTAAATGAAGAGTAAGAGCATATTAATCTTAGTTTTACAGGTTTAGGAAGTGGAAGAATCGACGGGAGATCTACGGCGGCGAAGCGGTGGCGGCGCTTCATCCCTCAGCGCTGATACTTACGCGCCTTGAGCGAGGAGTCCTTGTGGCGACGCCTCCTCCGAGATGATTCGTCGTAGGAGGAGAAGCCAACCATGGCAGGCACAGAGAAATGATTGGCCGGAGGAGGAGAAGCCTTGTGCATTATGAGCGAGGAGTCCTTATGACGGCGCCTCCACCACCGAGATGATTCGCCGGAGGAGAAGCCAACCATGGCGGCCATAGAGAAAATAGGATTAATGGGGAAAAGAGAAAAATCAAGAGAGATGTTCCCTTCGTAGATTCCAAATCAGAGAAAAAGCGGACGTCAGCGCAATATTATGTGTGGCTATACATGTAGCGGGTATATTTTTAACTAAATATAGTCTTCTACACATAAAAAAGATGCATTTAATCAAAAGATAACAGATTATGTGATTGGAGGGCTGATATTAAATCCGAAATTTCATCTTTCAATCGTAACCGTTGACGGATTAGGACATCAACATGCTTAATAATGGAATGGAGATATGATCCAATAAGTGAGACAATGCGGGTCCCGATGCGATGTTTGAACCTCAAATATAATTCTTTTGTTTGGCGCTTAAGTTCTACTTTTCCATGTAGTAAATAACACTTCATTGCTCTATAACCCAAATTGGACGACTCGCTATATGTATGACAGCACCACAATGGCCATTTATAAATTATTTTTATTCAGGGAATTATATATAAAATTCAGCGTGAGTGGCACGGTAAATTGTGCAACACAACAATAGATGGAATAAAACAAATCCACTAAGAGCATATTATCATATTATTGGAGTTTCTAATTTGGTATATTAGTTTTTAATTTAATTTTAGGTATGTGAAAAAGTTTCTTATTTATAAACTATGCATGAAAGTTTCTTAAGAAACTGTCTCTATGGTGGTTAAATAATTGGCTCAAATTATTTTTTCTTTTTAATTTATTGCTGATGTGGCTTAATAGAAAATCTAAATTAATTTCAGAGATATAGAGTTCAATTTTTTTTGAGACCTTAATTTCTAAAAAGTAATTAATAGTTATTTACAAACTTATTTGAGTTGCTAGGATGTAAATGCTCTGAGCTTCCAAATTTAGTTGACATATACCGTCACATATTAGAGCAGAGAACTGATCAAATTTAATTGTTTAAAATAATTTTTTGTAAAGCCCATTTAGTTACTATGGATGAGACATATATAATTGCATGTACTGAAAGCCCAATATGTACTACGAGGTGGCTTGATCAGGCCACAATGAATTACAAAGCTGCTCACTTATTTTCTATACGGGCCAAGTTTATATTAAAATCTCTATACGGGCCACAATGAATTTTTGTAAAGCCCATTTAGTTACTATGGAAGAAGTTTTAGGTATGTTGCTGGTGTTCTGGAGGTAAGTGTACAAATGCGTATGTTAGAAGTAATTGATGACACTGCAGGAAGACGGGGGAAAACATGCCACATCAAAGTTCAACATTTACAATTTAGTGCCATATATATCAGCATCTATTTTGTCTTCTTCCCTTAAAATAAAGGATCCCAAATCGCCAGAAATGACTTCAAATGCCACATCAAATTTCTTTTGTTTGTTTATGTACATTGTAAGAGCTGCTCACATGAGTAATTTTATCAGCATTCAAAAAGAGAACCAAGGAATTAACCACAAAGCAAAAGACAGGAATAACGACATTAAGTTTGGCCTTTTGGTTCCTGCAAGCTGCTTTTACTAATGTGCTTCTTCAATAACGCCTCTGCCATTGGCAGTAATTTCCCACCTCCACTACTATATCAAAAATCACCCTTTACCCTAGAGACATGATATACAAGTTGCTTAGTGAAAGAGCCATGTACAATAGATTGCATAACATTGATAGTAAATTGATTACAGATCCAGATAATATGTTAGATTCACCTTTTTTTAGTAACATATTCTCAGTGGTTAATAGAAAAGCTAGTAAGGAGTACCTGGAACTGGATGCTACAAACTGCCCACATCAAGAACCCCTCTTCGCCTATAGCCTTTTACATTTTAATAGCTTTCTGTCAAAAGGGACCCACAACAATGCCTGGGAAAACAATATCATCGGAATATTCGCAAAATAAGGCAAAGCAGGCAAGTGTAACTTAATTAAGAAGGCAAACATGTTGTTGTTTGACATAAGAGTTAAAGTGTTGTATTACGAGATGTAGTTTCTTAGTGGAAGCTGTGTAGGGACCACAATTCACCCAGTGACAGTGTCGCGCCAGTACTAACTCCTTGGTTGAAAGGTACCGCCTCTCCTCTGCCGTTCCTTTTTGCTCTGCATTGTGACCAGCTTATTAAGTAAAAAGAAAGAGCTCAAGAAAATTCCAATGTAGGGTTAGACATTGAAAGAGAAGCACCTTGAAAAGAAGATGGAATATATTACTATAATTCATTGTTGGTGTAGAATAAAATTACTCACATATAATTGTGTAGAATAAATTGTCGAACACGTTCAACGATACACCTCGAGAAATATATTTTCAGGAAATAGTAAGGGAAATAATTACCTTCAACACCATGCCAGCTGTGGAGAAGAACATTGCTCGACTGTTACCTAGGAAGCTGTTGGAAGATTGAAATTGGGAAGGGGAAGGCAAAGAGAGATATAGATAGTCACCTCCTTCTGGATTTCTTTAGTCCCCTAAATCGAAAGTAAGAAAGACAGGCACAATTAATTACATAAATACCAGATGTCAGTATGCACTATACATCTTTCTCGTAGTGGACAAGACACCTTTCTTGTGCTTCCTTTCCTTCACCTTGGAACAGCAAAATACAAGTAAGAGAACAACATAAATAGTAAATATATTCATACCAGCTTATATTCCAACAATTCTACATGGCTATACATCTACAAATTTTTAGAATGGCATAGTGCAACCAAGGGCGGACCCATAAAGGCCCAGGGGTAGGCAAAATTTACCCAAGTGCCTACCCCTGATTCATTATTGTGTCTACCCCTGGGTCCAGAAAAATCTAAATAGCAAGGCCCATACTCCATTGAAATATTCCTGGGTCCAGAATTTTTTTTTAGTAGTATTGTGCTTACTCCTGATCAAATATCTGGGTGCCCCTGAGTGCAACAGATTAGATGAGGTTAATTTCGCATTAAACCCTGGAAAATAAAAAGAAAACATTAATAAGCTATTGCAAAGGGGAAATTTCGCATGAAAACCCTGAAAATTGTGAGATTATCACACAGACCCCTGAAAAACCATAAATAGATAGCCAGCAAAACATAGAACCATCATACAGAGCCTTACAATACCATGCAATTCTCCTACGTATGATTCTCATGCTCAGTTACTTACCAAGATGCTCAAAATACCCTTATTTATCTCACTGTTAATCTAGACAAAGGAAGAAAAGAGGAGCAATTTTGGTATAATTTGTACATGCTTGTGATGTTTTCCATCTATGAAATGTAACACAATGTTACTTCCACTGTAGGTACCTTTTAAAGTTTTTGGGAGCATATTTGTTCTTTGTAACTATTTTGTTTCTTTTACTTGAATAATGGCTCTTCTTATTTTGTTGATAAACCAAAAGAAACTTTTTTTTTGGAATGATTTTCTTAGTTTGGCCTTTCGGTTTACCAAAGATTCCTTGAGAAAAAGACACGAAAGAATAAAGTCAATTCTAATATCATCATAAGCCAGACAAAAAGTAATTGAGGCCAAGAAGTCTATTTTAACATCATGATAAGTCAAACAAATACAATTGAAGCCAAAAGTTATATCAACTACTTGCATGCATATGCTTACAAGCAAGGAACAATTTACCAATTTTTATGCGGTACTATCGATTACATTCTTTCTCCTGATAATATTAACAAATATCATAGCATAAAGAAAAAAAATAATAAATTTACAGATATTCAAAAAATTATATTAAAAGCTGAATTTACAATTAACGACAATAATTTTGTTAAATGAAGAATAAAATATATTCGAATTTAAGTGAATCACATGTTTAAATTCTTCAATAATAGTGTTAAAAAATATATACTCTTCCTGCAACTGAAAAATAATAACTTTAAGTCATCTATATTTTGAGAATTAGTCTTCTTATTTCTATAAAATAAGTATATTGCATTCAAAATATTTTTGGGCATTTTTTTTAATATTATGATATACAGTGACAAACCTTGATAGCCACTATCAAGCATTTAAAAATAAAAAACATACAGTGACAAATAACATGATTAATCGTACAATATTTTAGCAGAGGAATAAAAAAATATTATATTGTTTTAAGATATATATTGCTCCTTATTAGCTATATTAAATATATATATATATATATATATATATATAGCGTACGGCTAACATGCTTCCTCTAGTATATCAACAATATGCTTTCGGCCTCCAAAATCTATCGAATGGGCTTCAAATGACAAATCCAAATCGTTCAAACCAATCTCCTTATCGAGAGCTTCGTTTCCATATAAAAAAATTAAATTTTTGAATTTATTTACTATCAAGTCAAGTGGTCAAAGAAATGAGCAAAATAGTGCATTAAAATGCGCACAAAATCCTTCATATTTTGACCACTTGACTTGATGGTAAATAAATTCGAAAATTAAATTTTTTTTAGATGGAAACGAAGCTCTCATTAAGAACATTGGTTTGAATGGTTTGGATTTGTCGTTTGAAGCCCATTCGATAGATTTTGAAGACCGGAAACATATTGTTGGTATACTAGAGGAAGCGCATTAGCCGTACTATATATATATATATATATATATATATATATATAGATAGGCTATGGTGAGTTGTGAAGTAAAACGTCGTTTTACTTCACGCCATATTTTCATTTTGAAAATCCAAACAACCGATCCGAACCGTTCAACTTTTTCTAAATATTGAAATGTGCTTGGAAACTAAATTTTACATTTTTTGGAATTTTTTTACTATTTATTAAGCCACATTGAAATCGCTGATCCACTGTGAACAGTAAAAAAAACAGTAAAATTTTCTGGACCACTGGATCAGCAATTTTCAAAGTGGCTTAATAAATACTAAAAAAATTCCAAAAAATGTAAAATTTGGTCTCCAAGCACATTTCAATATAGAGAACATGTTGAGCAGTTCGGATCGGTTGTTTGAATTTTCAAAATGAAAATATGAGCGTGAAGTAAAATTGACATCTTACTTCACAACTCACCATAGCTCAGTTATATATATATAGTATGGCTAATTTGCTTCCAGAAGCATTTCGACCGAAGTACTTATGGGGGTATATCTTAGTATTTGATATTCAAACAAGAAATCCAAACCGTTAGATGTTCAATCTATATTAAAATCTACTTGGAGACCAAATTTTACATTTTTTGGAATCTTTTTACTATTTATTAAGCTGGTTTGAAAACCGCTATTTTTCAATGCTGCAGAAATTTAATAAATACAGCGGTTTTCAAACCAGCTTAATAAATAGTAAAAAAATTCCAAAAAATGTAAAATTTGGTCTCCAAGTACATTTTAATATAGATTGAACATCTAACGGTTTAGATTTGTTGTTTGAACATCAAATACTAAGATATGCCCCCGTAAGCACTTCGTCGAAATGCTTTCGGAAGCAAATTAGCTGTACTCTATATGAAATCACTTTATCTGAATGGTACATAATTTTCAGATCAAGTGATTTTCAACCTATCTAAAAAAATAGTAAAAAAATTCTAAAAAATGTAAAATTTAGTTTGCAAGTACATATTCATATGGAGATCATGTTGAACTGTTTGGATCGACTGTTAGGATTTTGAAAACTCAAATATTGAGCCGTAGCACGGAGGCCCTCTATGCTATGCATAGCATATTAGCAATTTCCTATATATATATAGAGGAGGGTTCAAATGCACCATAATTTTTGTGCTCCAATATGCTCCACATCCTTTATCTCTATTTTCAAAGTCTGACCAGTCGATCCGAATCATTCTACATGATCTTCATAATAAAATATGTTTGGAGACCAAATTTTATATAGTTTAGAATTTTTTTACTATTTTTTTAGATAGGTACAATATCACTTTATCGGATGGTCCAGAATCTCCTTTTAAAAATGATTTTGTACCTATCTAAAAAAATAGTAAAAAAATTCTAAAAAAATATAAAATTTGGTATCCAAGTATATTTTATTATGAAGATCATGTTGAGCAGTTTAGATTGACTGTTCGGACTCTGAAAATGGAATGAAGGATGTGGAGCATATTGGAGCACAAAAATAATGGTGAATTTGAACCCTCCTCATATATATATATATATATATATATATATATATAGATTGACTAATGTGCTAACGTTATAACTTCGGCCGAAGTTATAACGAGTCGTTTATTAGTTTTTAAAATCCAAACAACCGATCCGAACCGTTCAACTTTTTCTAAATATTGAAATGTGCTTGGAGACCAAATTTTACATTTTTTGGAATTTTTTTACTATTTATTAAGCCACTTTGAAAATCGCAGATCTGCTGTTAATAGTAAAAAACAGCAAAATTTTCTGGACCACCGGATCAGTATTTTCAAAGTGGCTTAATAAATAGCAAAAAAATTCCAAAAAATGTAAAATTTGGTCTCCAAGCACATTTCAATATAGAGAACATGTTGAACGGTTCGGATCGGTTGTTTGAATTTTGAAATTGCAAAAACGACTCGTTATAACTTCGGCCGAAGTTATAACGTTAGCACATTAGCCAATCTCTCTCTCTCTCTCTCTATATATATATATATATATATGTATGTATGTATTAAACAAGGAGAGAGGAATGACATAATAATGATATGATAAAAAAATAAAAATAAAAATTAAATTAAACTGACAGAAACATACACACATTCTTTTTTTTTGTTTTTTTTTTTTCGTTTCCTGGGTTGGGTTACCCCATGGCGTCTCATTTTCGAAATTTTTGTTGTTGTTTTTCACGGGGTTGAGATGTGCTGTGGCATCCCGCAGATCAGACGCCATGGCTTGTTACTGCCTTTCCATTTTTTAAATTCCAGCACGAGATTTCTTATTTTTAATATATTTTTTTATTTTCTTATGAATAGTTTGGCATAGACTGACTAGATCGAGCCTACCAGAGCTGGACCGTGATGGACTCATTAGAAAAACAGGATGTGGAGCATATTGAAGCACAAAAATAATGGTGAATTTGAACCCTCCTCATATATATATATATATATATATATATATATATATTAAACAAGGAGAGAGGAATGACATAATAATGATATGATAAAAAAATAAAAATAAAAATTAAATTAAACTGACAGAAACATACACACATTCTTTTTTTTTGTTTTTTGTTTTTCGTTTCCTAGGTTGGGTTACCCCATGGCGTCTCATTTTCGAAATTTTTGTTGTTGTTTTTCACGGGGTTGAGATGTGTTGTGGCATCCCGCAGATCAGACGCCATGGCTTGTTACTGTCTTTTCATTTTTTAAATTCCAGCACGAGATTTCTTATTTTTAATATATTTTTTTATTTTCTTATGAATAGTTTGGCATAGACCGACTAGATCGAGCCTACCAGAGCTGGACCGTGATGGACTCATTAGAACTGGCACGTCTGGAAATTAAAATTGATTGGTTCATTTTTATGAATGATTTTCATCAAAGTTGAAGAGGTGGCTGGTTTCCCATAGAAGCGATTACCATGTAAAAGAACTCAGTTAGAGTGGGAAAAATGGCACGGCGGAGCTGGCTCCGTCACGGAACGGTACGGCACGCGTGTCAGTTACGTGCCGTGACTTGCGTGTTTCATGCCGTGACAATTTGCGTGTCATGACTATATTTTGAAACTTTGGCACGGCAAGGCACAATACGTGAAAAATTTAGTCATGACACGGTATGCAGTCGTCACACGAGTCACGTGTAGCTTGAACCATTAGATATTGAACAAATGGTAAATATTGAATAAACTAACCTAAATTATAATCAAATGGTCCCGCGAGTCACGTTTGGTCACGACACATTTTGGCACGGCGTGACTCACGTGGCGTGACCATTCGCGTGCCGTGACCACCCCTTACATTTTGATCACGGCATGACACGGCATGTGAAAAATTAATTTGGTCACGTTACGGTACGGCACGAGACCAAAGTCACCGCGTGTTAGTCACACCACGACACGGTACGGCATATTTTTTTCCACTCTAAACTCAGTCGTGGATAAATAACTGTTCAAAGTAAAACTATCATATATAATAACTGTTCAAAGTAAACTATCATATATAATAACTGTTCAAACTAAAACTATCATATAATTTTTCAAATTAACAGAACATCGTCAAAGTCTACTATATAAATGATTCTTTACGTGATATTTTTGTGATATGAAATAGCGGAATAAAAGATGATGGAAACAGAATTCATATTTTCTGAAGTTGTTGTACAGTGAGCTATATATAACAAACAAAGATAAAAAATAGCTGTTGGAAAAATAAACGGTAACTTGCCATATTAAGGAATAAAGGTTGAGTAACTTTATAACCAAATTTAGTTGCTCCCTTTATTTCTTATTTAGCCTATGATGAACAAAATCCGTTAAGGGCTCTGAGGTTAGTTTGTCCCTAATACTACTTATTTATCTACATTACGGGTTCTAATATTTTGAAAGGATAAGCTTGGAGACCCAGATCATATTTGGTTGTTGGAGATAATTGAGAGATATTCACAAGACTTTGGTAAATAGACTTTAGTTTTGATTGCGTTATATAATCTAATTAAACTTGGTATCTTCGATAATAGACTTCAGTTTTTTTTTATTTTTTATGATGTGCTGTATGATGTATGCTGAAACTTACTAATTAATCAGTAATAAAAGCCTAAGGGCACTTTCAGCCAAAAATATATATATATATATATATATATATATCTTCGATTATTTTATGCCCCTGCATATATATAAAATTATTATATTCCTCTATAAATGATCTAAACTCCTTAGACCTTACAACTCACACACACACAAAATATCTTTTGCAATATATACAACATTATGTTAAGCGACAAAGTGGTAGCCTTAGCTTTTGCATTTGTGGTGGCTCTTGCCATAACAAAAACATGCTTAGCACAAGACTCTCCTCTAGACTATGTTGCTGCCCACAACACTGCACGCTCTGCTGTTGGTGTTGGCCCTGTCAGTTGGGACCTGACAGTGCAAGCATATGCGCAAAGTTATGCCAATAAAAGAAAAGGTGATTGTCAACTTCTTCTTAATCCCGATGCCCGTGGAAAATACGGTGAAAATCTTTTCTGGGGCAAGGGTATGAATTATACTGGTATAGATGCAGTTATTTATTGGGTGTCTCAGGTACAATACTATTCCTATAGTACCAATACTTGTTCGACCAAAACGTGCGGGCAGTATACTCAGGTTGTTTGGAGTAGCTCCACTAAAATAGGATGTGCTAAGGTGGTGTGTGATGACAAGGCTGGTATATTCATCGTATGTTATTATTCTCCACCGGGCAACGTAAATGGTCAGCGCCCTTACTAAAACTCTAAAAGGGTTGCTTTTACTTCCAAAGTTGTGCTATTTTTTAAGTATATACTCATACGGCCCAATTCATTACAATCCATAGTACATGGCTTATTGTATGATATATATTATATAACAAATAAGGGCCGTTTATCCCTATCGTGTTAATTATATATGGATATATTGGATTTGAAGTGTTCTTGATGTTGAATGTAATATATTTATGTTGAATGAAATACAATTGTGCTTTGTATTTGAGATTATTAAAGATTTGATACCCCAATTCTTCCCGTAGAAGGTGTTAATAAAAAAAAAAAATCTAAATTTTCAAAGATGCAGGTTCATTTTTTTTTTCTTTTTCAATTTTTTAAATAACAAGTATGATTTCATGATCTTTTAACGAACAAGAAGAAACTGCAACAATATTTCGATTTCGTCATTCTTTCATAAAGAAATAGCGACATTGATGAGACCGTGCTTTTAATTAATTTTTGAAAATTTTATGGCATGGTTATATTAATAGATAAAACTAAAAGGAATCATGACATTGCTATAGTTTCCTATGAAATTATTAGAGGAAATATCACATTGGGATAATTCCCCTTAATTCATGGGAAACATTATACAAACATTATATGAATTGTTATTAGATAAAACGCAATAGAATAAAAGGAAGCATTAACCTCGAATGAAGACGATATAGCTTATCGCCGGAAAAAATGAGAGATCGCCGGTAAATCTATGACGTCGCCTGAAAACGTCTAAAAATCGCCTCTGATCTCCTGAAAATCGCCTAGAATCTCCTGAAAATTGCCTAAAAGGAAATTGCAGGGAAAGAGGAATTTTGAATTAGGAAAGAAATATACGGTATATCGCGGGGACCACAGTGTTTTGAATAAATTTTGTTAAACTAGTTAATTAGTTAGTGGGGCCCCTCAGTTCGTTATGGAAGTTAAAATCTAATTAAGATATCGTGGGAAGGATGCGGGGATGGATAGCCGGGGATTCATATAATTATTCTTTTAAAAAATAGAACAGAATATTGTTGCCAATTGTCAAAGTTCTCTTGACAAATTCTCTAACGAGAGATGCACGCCATGTAGAAAATAGGAAAAACCAGTAATACGTACTGGTTATGATATATTTTGACTATTACAGCCGAAATTTATGCTAAGATGGTAAGGCTATTCTCTTTTACTCATACTGTAATGCATGGTACTCTGGTTGACTGGTTATCCTGAGTTCTGGCAATGACTTTGGCTAGCTCGTTTTGTTTTGTTATCTGTAACATTTTTTTTTAATAAATGGTTTTGCAAAAAAAATGTTAATCTGTAATATTATTTTTGAAAAATGTAGGAACAAATTAAGCACTACCGTTATATATATATTCACATGGACATGCATCAAGATTCACAGCAGTTCAATTTTTTCAATAATATAAACCTGTGTATTTCATTTAGAAAGAAAATTTCTTTTCGAATTGTAAGAACAATTATTTGTCAACATTTTTCTAATTTAAAACTAACTATTTTTTAATGTGCTTATTTAAATTTTGTCCAATTGAAAGAGAAGTTTACAATACATAATATAATGAACCAGACTTTGGTCTAGTGACAAAAGCAATGTCCTCTGTGTAAGAAATTGCAGGTTCGAAATCTGAAAAATAGAATTGTTGTGAAAATAAAATAATTGGATAGCTTGACCTCCAACCTTTACTAAAAAAATACACGAAAAATGGGCCACTATATATATATATACAAGAATGGGACAATATCTGCGAGGGATGCTGTCGGTATACCCTCGCGGATACTCCCGTCACTAATAGAAAAAACACCTCTCTATCGGTATACCCTCACAGATAGTCACTTTTTATCCTCGCGGATACTGTCACGTTCTTGTAGTATGATTTCTGGCGTCCCTTTGATCTGCTATTAATCACAGCGCGCGATCGTGCTCTGTGTTGATATTTTTCAGAAAAGATGTCATAGATGTAAATTTATATTTTAAATACTATGGATAAAAAAAAGTCGGTATGTTTTGCAGTATACATGCATGCGAACAAGAATACAAAAATATTCCGTACAACTAAAATCCGATAGATTCGAAAGTCCTAATTAATTTTAATTATATGGAGAATGCTATTTTAAGCAATTTTACTTTTGAGTGCTGATAGAATTCTTTTTGTTTTTAATCTAGTTTTATCTCTTATTATGTACAATCTTATTTTTCTCAAAAAAAAATTGATGGAAGGAGAATTCATGCCTACAGAAGCTAAATAATACATGCCTAACAAAGTTGCTCTTTCTATATAGAGTGGAATAAGAAACTAAATTATACATATACAACTCCATATATTGATTCAAATTTAGAAAAAGATTTTTTCTAAGTAATTAATTGATGAGATAATTCATTGAGATTAGTCAACAAATAATGGTAGAACTAATTCTTCTCTATTTCATCCAACGAAAATTATTTGGATTAAAAAAGATGGTCAAATTATTTAGTTTCACTATGTGCAATTAAAATTATGAAATTCATATATCATGTTAAATTTTGGAACCTTTTCAATTGAGT
Organism: Carex myosuroides; assembly: GCA_028015225.1. Classification (NCBI taxonomy): domain Eukaryota; kingdom Viridiplantae; phylum Streptophyta; class Magnoliopsida; order Poales; family Cyperaceae; genus Carex; species Carex myosuroides. Next base: position 1,547,963 of record CM051485.1, on the reverse strand, counting down.
CATTGACTAATCTTTAAAAGTTAATAAACGTTTCGTAATTTTTCAAGTATTTTATTTGTGAATTAAAATAGATAAATCCATTTTTTGGAGACCGTTTATTGTATTTTAATGCTAAACTATTACTCTTTAGATAAAATAACTTGGTCTATATTGTAATTATGATTATATGTGCAAAAGTCAAAATAATTGCATTATTTCATTTATTTTCCATAAATATACAAGATCTGTCATTTGTATTGTTTAGCCTGATCAAATGTTTTCTTTCTTTATTAACAGTAACTTAATTTAAAATAAAGATTGTTAGAAAAATTTATTGAGGACAAAGTTGGTATAAAAGAGAAAAAAATTGTTAGCGCTCCCCTTTAATGGGAAAAGATAATGTACTATATATATATATAGAGAGAGAGAGAGAGCGAGAGAGAGAGAGGCTAAGATCAAAGTGGTATGACCAAGGCCTTTGGTGCTACCAAGTCGTTTTTGGATTTTCAAAGTCCAAACGGTCGATCTAAACCGTTAGATGTGATCTCTATATTAAAATCTGCTTGGACACCAAATTTTACATTTTTTGGAATTTTTTTACTATTTTTTAAGCCACTTTGAAAATTGCTGATCACATGGTCCAGAATTTGGTTGCACTTTTTTTACTGTTCACCCGGATCTGCCATTTTCAAAGTGGCTTAAAAAATAGTAAAAAAATTCAAAAAAATGTAAAATTTGGTCTCCAAGCATATTTTAATATAGATTGAACATCTAACGGTTTGAATCGACTATTTGAACTTTAAAATTGCAAAAACTTATTGGTAGCACCAAGGCCTTGGTCATACCACTTTGACCTTAGCCACTCTATATATATATATATATATAGATGAGCTATGGTGAGATGTGAAGTAAAACAAGTTTGTACTCTACGCCATATTTTCATTTTGAAAATTCAAACAACCGATCCGAACCATTCAACATGTTCTCTATATTGAAATGTGCTTGGAAACCAAATTTTACATTTTTTGGAATTTTTTTACTATTTATTAAGCCACTTTGAAAATCGCTGATCCACTGTGAACAGTAAAAAAACAGTAAAATTTTCTGGACCACCGGATCAGCGATTTTCAAATTGGCTTAATAAATAATAAAAAAATTCCAAAAAATGTAAAAATTGGTCTCCAAGCACATTTCAATATAGAGAACATGCATGTTGAACGGTTCGAATCCGTTGTTTGGATTTTCAAAATGAAAATATAGTGCCATGGAGTTCAAACTTGTTTTACTCCACGTCTCACCATAGCTCAATTCTATATATATATCGCAGTCAAAGGCACATGCATGCAACTTGTATTAAGCGTGTGAAGTAGCGTTATTTCGGAACATGCATGGAGTGACAAATAAGTATATAGGGGGGGAAGAATGTTAGAACTAAAACGGATGTGTATGCCTTAGCGATAACATGATCAAGAAAATTAAAGAGAAGCATTAATAGTAAATCATTCAAAATTAAAAAGCGAAGGTCGTATATATGCCATGCACGCAAGGGCAGCATGAGAGGGATTTTCGAGGTGCAATTTGAAAATCACTGATCCAATGGTCCAGCAGATTTTACTGTTGTGTACAAATTAGTGTTTTTTCAAAGTGGCTTAATAAATAGTAAAAAAATTCTAAAAAATGTAAAATTTGGTTTGCAAGTACATATTCATATGGAGATCATGTTGAACGGTTCGGATCGACCGTTAGGATTTTGAAAACTCAAAAAGTGAGCCGTAGCACGGAGGGTTTTATGCTACGCGTAGCACTGTCCTATATATATATATATATATATATATATATATATATATATATCGCAGTCAAAGGCACATGCATGCAACTTGTATTAAGCATGTCAAGTAGCGTTATTTCGGAACATGCTTGGAGTGACAAATAAGTATATAGGGGGGATGAATGTTAGAAGTAAAACGGATCTGTGTATGCCTTAGCGATAACATGATCAAGAAAATTAAAGAGAAGCATTAGTAGTAAATCATATAAAATTAAAAAGCGAAGGTCGTATATATGCCATGCACGCAAGGGCAGCATGAGAGGGATTTTCGAGGTGCAATTTGTCAAACTATCATATCCACGCCGAAAGATGTAGTATCGATCAGAATCATTCCACTACAGAAAAAGAGATTGCAGACGGACATTACCGGAGGAGCTACACGGATTTCCTACCGTGTACGAGTTGAGGGTGTATAATAGGTACCCTCTATCTACACGGATATTTATCCGTGTAAATGTAACGCTTTCTACACGGATTACCATATAAACAGCCGTGTGCAAATACCTGCCTGTGGCGCTCTCCATGTAACCGAGCTACACAGATATTACGTAAACGACCATGTACGGCTACTCTTTATACACGTACATTGAAATTAATATCCGTGTATCTTACTTTATCTACACGGACGTTTAGTTTCATATCCGTGTCGCTCTCTTAACAATCAATAAAAAATAAAATAATCCGTGTATCTCTGAACTCGTTCTACACAGACTTTGGTTAAACAACCGTGTCGAATTACTCTCTCTACACGGACATTTAATTTCATATCCGTGAGCTCTCTTAACTATCGTACACCGACAAAACTAAAATAATCCGTGTAGCTCTCTAAACACGTTCTACACGGGGTTTGGTTAAACAACCGTGTCAAATTACTCTTTTCTAGACGGACGTTTAATTTCATATCCGTGAAGCTCTCTTAACTATCATACACGGACTATATAAAAAAAATTTAGATAGCTTATATATTTTTTTTAGGTAAATTTTTTGTTCTGGTCTATCCTCCAGTTTTGCTACAAAATTCAGTATTGAGATACCCCCCAGTTTTTCACATAATTTTGACATCCAGTTTTTCAATTACAGCACAAAAATTATACTTAGCATTACAAAATTCATAAATTCATATTTAGCATTACAAAATTCATAAATTCAACTCCTTATTTACAATTACAGCACAAAAATTACTAAATTAACTAATAAAACATTACAAGAAAATGCTTACAAGAACATTACTAAAATTCACAAAAATTACTAAATTCACTAATAAAACATTACTAATATGCATAAATTCATATTTTATTTAACACCTTACAAGAGCATCTATTATCTTGGTTAGGTTCCAAAGAAATGGGTCAGACTAACTTTCAACTAATAAAACATTTTCTGAAAATTAAATTATGTTTTAGTCCCAAGTTTTTGGCGATGTAGAAATTGACATGTTGCAATGTTCTTACGTTGTTGTTTAAATTCTTTCGCAAACCACATCTTATTCAAAGGGGGTTTGTGTAAGAAATTAAACAACAATGCACTGCAACATGCCATTTCTACACCGCCAAAAACAAGTGATCAAAACATGATTTAATTTAAAGAACATGTTTTATTATTGAAAGTTAGTTTTACCCATTTCTTTGGACCTAACCAAGAAAAAATATGTTCTTTGTAAAGTGTCAAATAAAATATAGTGAAAATAAAAATAAAATGAAATTCATCACGTGCTGTCCATCGGAAAGTTCATCACAATCTGTAAATAAAAAGAAAATGATTAGTAAGTAAGCAACAATAAGTAACAGAAAATTAGAGGAAGAAACGGAAAATAACATGCCAGAGATGAAGGAGATATACATGCCAGAAATGAAGCAATTCACATGTGAAGTCGAGATGTAGGTTATCAATTATATCACATCGCTCGTCTTGATAGATGAGCTCCAAAGATAGCGACTTATCTTGATAGATAAGCGATCTGACATAATTGTTAAACCTAAATCAAAATTCCAATTATTAACCGTGAAATGATTGTCAAAGTTGATCATAAGCGATATGTAAAGTGACCGGTCTTTCTCTCTTCCTAAGGTTATACAGGAGAACCTTGATTTACCTATGAATTGCAAACACTAACCTTTCCGTTTGTAGAATTACTTGATCAAAACGGTGCTGGAAGGAGAAGGGCTTTTATACGGCACGGGAAGGAGAAGGCCTTTTATACCAAAACCCTACACTTTTATACACGGATTTATACTTAACAATCCGTGTAGCTCTCTAACAAAGGATACATGGATATTTATGCTTAAGAACCGTGTACAATGGTAATCTTTCTACACGGATTTATTATCAAAAATCCGTGTATCTATTCCGACACGGATATTTGTTAAATATCCGTGTAGCTCTCTAATAAATCATACACGGGATTTTTTCCAAACAATTCTACACTGATTCTTTAATAAATATCAGTGTATGATTCCAGCGGTCTTTTCGGGCTTTCAGAAAAAACTTCGAGCTACACGGTTTTAATATAAAATTGGCAAAACCGTGTACAATGTGCAGTGTAGAATTACCATTTCTGTAGTAGTGTGTTCCCCTTTAATTTGTATACATATTATTTTGTATAATTAAATTCTCTTGGTTATTTCTGTGCCATGTTTATTTACATAGACTATTGCATGCATATACATACATATATATATATATATATAGAGAGAGAGAGAGTGTGGCTAATATCAAAACATTTGCATCAAGGCTCTCGTGCAACCAAGTCGTTTTCGGATTGTCAAAGTCCAAACAGTCGATCCAAACAGTTAGATGTTCAATCTATATTAAAATCTGCTTGGAGACCAAATTTTACATTTTTTGGAATTTTTTTAATATTTATTAAGCCACTTTGAAAATTGCCGATCCGGGTGAACAGTAAAAACAGTGCAACCAAATTCTGGACCATGTGATCAGCAATTTTCAAAGTGGCTTAATAAATAGTAAAAAAGTTCCAAAAAATGTAAAATTTGGTCTCCAATCAGATTTTAATATAGAGATCACATCTAACGGTTTGGATCGACTGTTTGGGCTTTGAAAATTCGAAAATGACTTGGTTGCACGAGGGCCTTGGTGCAAACGTTTTGATATTAGCCACTCTCTCTCTCTCTCTCTCTATATATATATATATATATATATAGAGTTGGCTACGGTGCTACGCGTAGCATAGAGGGCCTCCGTGCTACGGCTCAATATTTGAGTTTTCAAAATCCTTACGGTCGATCTGAACCGTTCAACATGATCTCCATATGAATATTTACTTGCAAACCAAATTTTACATTTTTTAGAATTTTTTTACTATTTTTTTAGATAGGTAGAAAAACACTTGATCTGAATGGTATAGAATTTTCAGATCAAGCGATTTTCTACCTATCGAAAAAAATAGTAAAAACAATTCTAAAAAATGTAAAATTTGATTTGCAAGTACATATTGCCTCCCACCTGGGTGAGGTGTGAAGACCTTAGGATTGAACAGCTTAGCCAGGTGCCCCCAGTGTTCTTCTCGAACTTTATGGATTCTTTTTGAGTCGTTTTTCTTGTTTGAATCTCAGGTATCTGGACTCCATATTGGGCATTAAGCTCGGAAGCGGGTTTTATCATCTTCTTCGATCACATCTACTTCAAAAGGTACGCTATCTTTATCTCATTTTGCTAACACTTGCATGGTTGGGTGAGGGTTGAATATGTGTTCTTCGGGGTTTGCCTGAGTAATTGATCCCTTGTTCATGTATTAGGGGCTTCAGGTAGTGACTATACTCCAAACACATACTCATGGGAAAATATGTTTAAAAGGGGAATCTATCTCTGATCTGATGCGAGGACCATGCGGGTAATTTTGCAAAATTGAGGGTTTAGATAAACGGGCCTTCTGATTGTAGGCATAATCTTGGATTTTGATCCAGTTTGTTTGGTACGCTTCTTGTTGGGGTTTTTTGGCTAACCAGGGTTGGTTTTGGCTGTAGTTCAGGGTCTTCAAGGGTCATGTCAAGTTGGAGCTTGGTTTCGGTTGTAGTTTAAGGTCTTTTCGGACTGTTGGTGTAGTTTAAGGTCTTTCCGGACTGTTGGTATAGCCAATTTGCCTGATCATTGTACCTTATGTATCCTTTTTTTTTTTACTGGAATCAAACTTTCTAAGGTTTCTCCAATCGGGTTCTAAGCGATCGAATAGTCTTATTGGCTTGATTCCTCTCCTTATCTTCCTTTCTCTTTTTACGACGAACTTTTCAAGCCTTCTCCAATTGGGTTCTAAGCGATCAAATAAACTTGCTCAGTTCGATTTTTCTCTTGAATCTTTCAAGTCTCCTCCAATCGGGTTATTAGTGTTTTCAGCATAAACTGAGGATCATGGATTGACTTCCTTGTTCGATCCTTGGAGAGTCAGGAATATGGCTCCATGCAACTCTTTTGGGTGCATCTCGAGTCTGAAGATGAAGCGCGGTGCCCATTCAGGTTGTCGAGATGTTGGGTGCACAATAGGACTCAGAGCATACGACGCGGTGCCAGCTCCTACCGCCTACAGGTATGGTATGGTGCACAATAGGACTCAGAGCATACGACGCGGTGCCAGCTCCTACCGCCTATGGGTATGGGTGACCTATTAAGATCTGGTATGAGGTTGAAGCGATCTATTAAGATCTGGGTATGGGTGAAGGTGACCTATCAAGGTCTGGTATAGGGATGAAGTGATCTATTGAGATCTGGGTATGGATGAAGGTGACCTATCAAGGCCTGATATGCGAATAAGGCGACCTATTGAGGTCTAGGTATCGGAATGAGGCGACCTATTGAGGTCTGGGTATGTATGGGGTGATCTATTGAGATCAGGGTATGAATGACCTATTGAGGTCTAGGTATCGGAATGAAGCGACCTATTGAGGTCTGGGTATGTATGGGGCGATCTATTGAGATCAGGGTATGAATGACCTATTGAGGTCTAGATATCGGAATGGCGCGACCTATTGAGGTCTGGGTATGTATGGAGCGATCTATTGAGATCAGGGTATAAATGACCTATTGAGGTCTAGGTATCGGAATGAGGCGACCTATTGAGGTCTGGGTATGTATGAGGTGATCTATTGAGATCAGGGTATGAATGACCTATTGAGGTCTAGGTATCGGAATGAAACGACCTATTGAGGTCTGGGTATGTATGGGGCGATCTATTGAGATCAGGGTATGAATGACCTATTGAGGTCTAGGTATCGAAATGGCGCGACCTATTGAGGTCTGGGTATGTATGGAGCGATCTATTGAGATCAGGGTATCAATGACCTATTGAGGTCTAGGTATCGGAATGATGCGACCTATTGAGGTCTGGGTATGTATGAGGTGATATATTGAGACCTGGGTATGAATGACCTATTGAGGTCTAGGTATCAGAACGAGACGACCTATTGAGGTCTGGGTATTTGGATGAGGTGACCTATAGAGGTCTGGATATTAGTATGACGCGACCTATTGAGGTCTGGGTATGAATGAGGTGATCTATTGAGATCTGGATATGGGAATAGGGCGACCTATTGGGGTATGGTATGTGATGAAGCGATCTATTGAGATCTCGGTATGGATGACCTATCGAGGTCTGAGTATTTGGATGAGGCGACCTATTGAGGTCCGGGTATTGGTATGAAGCGACATATTGAGGTCTTGGTATTGGTATGAGGTGACCTATCAGGTTTGGTATGTGTATTAGGCCTTGGCGGAGCATTGATTCATGGGTTTGTTGATTGTGGGTGTCGCCTTGGCTCAATGTTTGTTTAGCGGGGATTGGTTTGGTGAGAACCCTACTGTAGTCATTGCTTTTGGGTTCTTGTTCTTCTTATTTTGGGCCAAGATAATTGTTTTAGTGCTCACGTGGCCTAGGCACAACATCAAAGCCTTATTTTGTTCGGCACAAATATATAAAGCCTGCTCGTCATTTAAATGACTGGTTAGACAAGCGTACCAGTGACAATTGTTTAAGGGCACAATCTTGACAAAGCCCGTTTTGTGCTTGAGGCTTTCTTTGTGGGCCTTACATCTCTCCACTATCTTTTATTGTGGTGGGATATTTAGTGTGTATGTGTATTTATTTAGGGGTGGTACTTTACTCGCTCCTCTCGTGCCTTCTTGAATAGCCTATATGGCATCAATCCTTATGCGAGGGTATCGCGGGAAATGCGAATACCATTGTTTTGAAAATTTTGTTTTAAAAGGGGTTTTGTGCCTTCAGAATTGAAATAGTCTAGACGACCGCTTTCTTTAATCTTTTGATTTTATTTGAGATATCATCATTAGGCACTCCATTGTTTAAAGGACAATGAAGAAACCTTGTCTTTCCTTTTTTCAAACTGGGAGGAAAAACAAAACCAGTGATAGTTGTTTCAAATGGGCACAACACCAAAGCCCACTCTTGTTCAAAGTACAAGAAGTAAAACTTGCTTATCCCTTTATCACTGGATGAATAAGCGTACCAGTATCAATTGTTTATGACACAAGTTGACAAAGTCATTTTGTGTATTTTGGGTATTGGTCTTGGTATGAGCCCATTATATTTTGTAGAGTTTTGGGTTTATTAACGGGTTTTTTATTCCTTTTTGAATTTTTTGGGTTTATGGACCTTTATTGTGGATTTTTGGAAGATTTATTTGTGGGTCTTTATTTGGAGATATGTTTTTGGGTTTGTTTATCCGAGTTTTAGGACTTCAGGTATGGGTCCATTTTGTGGGTATAGAAGAGTAAATGGGGGAATTATATTTTGATATTTTATACTCGAGTTTAAGGACTTCAGTACATGGGTCCATTTTATGATAAGGAAAAGATATATATTTTTGTGGTTTTATACTCGAGTTTAAGGACTTCAGTACATGGGCCCATTTTATGATAAGGAAAAGATATATATTTTTGTGGTTTTATATTCGAGTTTAAGGACTTCAGTACATGGATCCATTTATATGACCTGCTTATGAGCTAGTCACGGTTTTGGGTTTGGCATTTATGGGAGGAAGACATGTCGCATCTGACTCCTCTTCATTTTCACTTGGGCTTTCGACAACGGGATCTGTTCCTTTCCTCACCATGTATATAGTGGGATCGGTGGGTTCCATAGGATGGTCATCTTCCTCTTCGAGGTCTTCGTTAATTGTTATCATGAAGACCATCGCTTCTTCTTCTTGCTTAGGGTGTGTTTTGGTGACCCTTTGTTTCTTTTGAGTGGTATTTGGCGCCACTATTGTTAGACTTCCAGTGTTGGATAGGCGCGGATTGATTCGTGCCCCTAACCTATCATGTACACTGGTTGGTCTTCTCAGAATTCGAGGGGTTTAATTTGATCCCCCTCTGCTTGAGCTTCGAGAGGTGTTTGCATGCATCTCTCGCCAGAGTCTTGGTTTTAGCGAGGCACCTTTAGGTGCCCCCAGCCTTGGGATTGGAAACATTGATTTCGGTGTTGAGCGGAGAGCACTATTGTGTACATGAGGTTTCGGGGCTGGAAATGTCAGCCTTGATTGGATAGAGGGTCGGGCATCATTGAATGCCCCCAGCTTTGAGCTGGAAACATCAACCTAGATTTAATGGAGGTTGGTGTAGAGGTTTTCGGTGCAGGGGTTATATAGTATCGGTTCCTGCGTTGCTTCATCATGCGAAGCTGTTTAAGGGCCTTGTGAATGGCCATTGCGGTGTTGTCAACTATGTTATGCTCATTTGAGTGAATGAGCGAGCGGCTGCAGCAGCGTAAGCCATTCCTGCAAACAGGCAAACTCAAAATTTCATTAGTCAATTTTCATATGTAAACTTATACATGAGTGTTAGCCCGATTATTCAATCCATAGGCGTCGATATCGAATATAAAAAGAAATGACATAACTCAAGCGGTCCAATGACTTGTTGTTTGAGTGTTTTGAAGTCATTGGCTACTTGAGTATGTTCTTTTTATCTTCGTATCGGATCCCGAACCTGTGAGGAGGAGAACGTCCCACCGGGCGTTCCAAAACCTGTAGGGCGCAGAAAGTTGCACAACGGGTGGAAGGTGTGTGCATGTGTATTAAATGCCTCAGAGTTCAATGCTCTCGGTTTTCAAAGCATGGAAGAGAACATCGAATCTGAAACATTCTATTTCTTCCTGCTGTTCCTTCTGGTTCACCCTCGAAAGACCTGTTGTTCATAATCAGTATGTCGAGAGAGTTTATTGATTGTGGGGACGTTTAACTCCTAGCGGGCGCGAGCCCCCGCTGTTAATTACATCAGATGACCCTTCCAAGCCATACTGAACACCTCGTCCATTCCGGGATTTGATGCCTATTTTATGTGAATTGAATAAAAGGGCTAAAGGGAACTCATGTATTGGTTTTGGTTTTGATTTGGTTTTCTATATGTTTGGACATGTTCAATTTTGATTTAAAAAGATGAATAATTCAATTTGGGTTCGTTTAGAGGTGGTTTGAGTCAATTTGGACTTAAGATGAAAAAGTTATGCTTGAAAAGGACTGAGGACTTATTTGTAAATATTTATTTTTCTGTCAGGGACTTATTTACAAAGCTGGGAGGATATAAAAATGTGATATGAGCTTTAGACAGGGTTTATATGAAAAATTGGGCCTTTGAGGGGTTATTTGAGAGACTTTTGGGCTATCAGGGATCTAATTGTGAATTTACAAGGGCTTCGCTACAGATATTAAAAGTCAGAGGGGCCTTTTGTGAAAAGAGCTTTGATTTAGAAATTTTATTTATTATCTGGGCTTTGAGATTCGGATTTTTGGGTCTTTAGATTGGTGTATTGGGCTTCATATTTTATGATTTGTGCTAGACTGATTCTTGATCATGGGCTTTAATATCGGACTTCTGGATTAGTGCCGGGCTTTGAGATACGTGCTTCCATTCAAATTCTGTTTTGGCGTCAGTACTAAAGGTCCCATGTTGCTTTAAGATCCGTGCAGATGAAATGTGTTTTAGTTGATTTCTATTTGTATTTGACACCTGAATCTTTAAAAATTCATATCAAATTGAAATTCTCTATCAGATCATGACATTTGTTCTTTGATTTGATTTTTTCAGTCATTCAGTATTGTTCATTTATCAGTAACAGTTTTATTTTGTTTAAATGCTGATTTTCTATTTTTGAACCTGAACTTTGAAAATTCGTATAAAATCGAAATGAAATCAGAAAAATATGAAATTTGTGTCAATCTTGTGTGTTTTGAAGTTATTTACATATTGGTGCAGTCCATTTTGCATTCTAGCCCCTGTACTGGTTTAGATTGGTCATTTTTACCAGAGAGGGTCATTTCAGTCTAGTACCAGTTTTGTTTGCTGACAATCATTTTTGTAAAATTTGTGCAAGATAGACTACAACTCCGATTTGGGTATTCTTGGAACCAAAATTTTCAGGAAAGCACAATCTATATCCTCAAAAAATTTCAAGAATTTAGAAGGCCTAAATCTATTTTTAATTTGTGATTTTGTAGGAGGCATGTTCTGGGACAGCAAGCTTATCTATCAGTTTTTTTGTATTTTAGAAAGCTGAAATTTAGAAAATCATAGAAAATGCATAGAAAATGCTATAGATGTAAAGTTTGGGTCTAAATTGTGTGTTTTGAAGTCCTCTATCTGACTGTATAGTTTTTTTTTTCATTTTGGTCCTCCTACCAGTCTACACTGGCTATTTTACCAGAACAGGTCAATTTCACCGTTTTGAGGGTTTTCTTTGTATCAATGGCATTTGCATGGTGTTTTGTTGTTAAGTTTGGTTTGGTACCATACCAGAAACAAAAGAAAAAAGATCAAAGTTTCAAAAGTTCATTTAATCAAGAGGTTTGAATATCAAAAGGATGCCAAAGTATAATTTTTGTAAGAAGACTTTTGGTTTTTGTTGAAATCATGATTTAAGTTTCTTTATCTTGATTAGAGGACAAATCATTGAGATTTCATTAGGTTGAAGATGTAAATGACATGGAACAAGTTCAACTTGTTGTCTATTTACACTTTGAACCTTCTATCTCTCACTATTCACATATTAGTTTATTTAACTTCCTTATTTTGTGCACATATGCATTTACATACATGCAAGGAAATCAAATACTCTCATATGCAACATAGGTCCATTAAAGAGGGTTTGGCGGGGAACTATACAGCTCAACCCATTGCCAATCTCTATCTTTTCACTTTGATTATTTATTTTTTTATTACTCTTTAATCCCTTCTAATAAAATAATGAAATGGGTTAGATATAGGTGGAACTATACAGCTCAATACTCATATCCTTACCATTTGATTATTTTATACAAGAATTAAAGAGTATATTAAAGAAACAAAAGGGCAAGGAAAACAAGACTAACATTTTTGTGTTTTATGAAAGGCAATAAGCATGAAAGATGAAAATGCAAGTGATTTTTTTTATATTTTTGTAATAACATTGAACTAAGATGCATGTTTATTTATCTTTTTTTGTTTTAGAATCATAGGCTTTGTTTCTTTATCAACTATTAAGTTGAGTTATGCCTCATCTTTATTATTCTCTTTATTATTGCATTGATTACAACAAAGAGAGAGTTTTATTTTAATCAAAAGAAACTTAAACTCAAAATCTAATTTATTGATTGTAGCAAGAAAAAGAAATAATTTCATTATTATTTTTTTAGAACCTAGATCCATAGTTATTATTGAAACTAAGGATCTAAAATCTCTTTTATTCATGCCATGAAGAAGATAAAAAAAAAAAGAGCAAATCGAATCAAGCAAAAAGAAAGATCAAAAGAATGAACATCAAAAGAAAAGTAATAGATTTCAAGAAGCAAATTTCATTCATCCATCATTTCTTTACATGGTGGCCTTTGAGGCATTACATTGCAAGAGAACTCAATTTATACCTAATTTCTATTTTGATTTTTGTAGAGGAAGAAGAGAGTTTCGGCCTTGGGTAGGTAGTGTTTTTGTATATATGTTGTGTATGGTGTATATATTGTGTTTTTGTGTAGGTTGTATATATTGTCTTCTCTTGTATATTCTCTCTTTTGTGTGTCTCTTTCTTTTTCTTCATCTTCAAATGAGGGGTTTATATAGGCTATGGCAAGGGGTAGAGTCTAGGGTTTAGAGAAGCCTTGTTGGCATGATCCCCACCACTCCTTTGTATTGACTCTCATCCAAAGGTTTAGATGCATCCAAGTGGTCATGCTTATCCCTCAAGCTTGAAGAGAATATTTTTGGCATCTTAGCATCTTCATTGGTCATGTGACATGTGTCCATGGGAACAAAATATCTAGAGCATATTTTATCCCTCCTATTTTGGCATCTTCAATGGTAAAGTGACATGTGTCCATGAGAACAAAATATCTAGAGCATATTCTATCCTCTCAATTTGGGCCATGCAATAATTGGGCTAGCCTATTTAGTTTCGGCCAATTTTAGCAGCCCCAAAATTTTGTTCGGCCACTGTAGCAACCCAATCCAATTCGGCCTTCAATCATTTTCATTTTTTTTTTTTATCAATTGAGTATGGCCGAAAGTTTATAGTTTGGCTTATATGCAAATTGATTTTTATCATTTGTTTAATCAATTCAACATGGCGCAAAGTCAACCCATTTCTTTCATCTTTTTTTTTTATTTTTTTTATTTTTTTATTCTTTATTATTATTTTTTATTTCTATGTCCCGACTTTTTAGGGTCAAACACATATTCATATGGAGATCATGTTGAACGGTTCGGATCGACCGTTAAGATTTTGAAAACTCAAATATTGAGCCGTAGCATGGAGGCCCTCTATGCTACACGTAGCATATTATCAATTTCTTATATATATATAGATGGGCTATTGTGCTTTGCAAAGTAAAACACCCTCTTTACTTTGGGTCATATTTTCATTTGAAAATCCAAACAACTGATCCAAACCGCTCAACATGTTCTAAATATTGAAATGTGCTTGGAGACTAAATTTTACATTTTTTTGGAATTTTTTACTATTTATTAAGCCACTTTGAAAATCGCTGATCCACTGTGAACAGTAAAAAACAGTAAAAATTTCTGGACCACCGGATCAACGATTTTCAAAGTGGCTTAATAAATAGTAAAAAAATTCCAAAAAATGTAAAATTTAGTCTCCAAGCACATTTATATATTTAGAACATGTTGAACGGTTCTGATCGGTTGTTTGAATTTTCAAAATGAAAAATATGGCCTGAAGTAAAGAGGGTGTTTTACTTTGCAAAGCACAATAGCCCATCTCTCTCTCTCTCTCTCTCTATATATATATATATATAGAGAGAGAGAGAGAGAGCTGGGCTATGGTGAGTTGTGAAATAAGAGGTCATTTTTACTTCATGCTCATATTTTCATTTTGAAAATCCAAACAACCGATCCGAACATTTCAACATGTTCTAAATATTGAAATGTGCTTGGAGACTAAATTTTACATTTTTTGGAATTTTTTTACTATTTATTAAGCCACTTTGAAAACGCTGATCCGGTGGTCTAGAAATTTGTACTGTTTTTTACTGTTCACAGTGGATCAGCGATTTTCAAAGTGGTTTAATAAATAGTAAAAAAATTCCAAAAAATGTAAAATTTAGTCTCCAAGCACATTTCAATATTTAGAACATGTTGAGCAGTTCGGATTAGTTGTTTGGATTTTCAAAATGAAAATATAGCATGACAACTCACCATAGTCTATCTCTCTCTATATATATATATATGAGTACTAAAATTAATTTGTATGGTTTTAAGTTTATCAAGTATATAATTAACTTGCTGAGTTTAACATAAAATTTTGTTGAATTGGTTTTAAATAATGAATTCAAATTTTTGAAAATAATATACTTCACAAGTGATGAATTTATATATAAATTTCATATTTTTTAATTAATTAGTATAAAGTCATACTTGTTGATATGACTTACCTTTTATGCTAGGTGGAGGAAGATTTATCTTTCATTATGTTTCCTTTTTGTATTAATTCAAATATAGAAGAAAATGCGTACACTAATAAGGAAGGTAGATCAGCAGCAAAGGGTATGCCCTAGCTGCCATAATTTTCTGATATAAGAGGAGGATGTTCTCTTTTGTATAGCATGCACTCATATTTTACCATTGAAATAAAATAAGGATGAGAAGGGAGTTTCATGGGAGTTATGTATCATTTACTTTATTTCTCATAATTTATCATGGTATCAGAGCACACATGTCGATTCGGTGCATTTCTATAGCCAAACTGGTTTCTTGTGTGAGTTCTCTTTATCATTTTTTCCCTCTGATTATTTCTCTATTATTTCTTATTTTCTTGAACAATCAAGAAAAGGAAAATGGCTGAGAAATCAGAGTCTGTAGCTGAGAAGTCAAAATCTGTTTTTCTCTTGGAGAGTCTGACTGCTACCTTGTCACAACTTCTACAACAAAACAAACCGGTTAATATCGGTCAAGATGGGCTTGCTTCCGCTATGACAATCAAGCTCGACGAGAAAAATTTCAACCTATGGTCTCAGATGTTAAAGATGAAGTTGTCGGGCAGAGATAAGCTCGGCTACCTCAATGGTTCGATACTCAAACCGACAGAAACTGATGTAAACTACCACAAGTGCCATAGATTCGTCCTTAGTAGGTAACTTTCTTCCTTCTCTATATCTAAAGAAGTTTGGGACTCGGTGAGTACAACCTTTTTTTATGGAGACGATTTGACTCAATATTTTGACTTAAAAAGAAAGGTGAACTGGGTCAAACAAGTTGGGGGTTCGGTTGAGATTTACTATACTCAATTACAGTGTTTTTAGAAAGAGTTAGATGTCCGTAGGCCAAACCCTATGACCAATCCTGTTGTTGTTGAGAAATATAATAATCTTATTTAAGAAGATCGTGTTTTAATATTTCATGATGGTCTTGATGATCGCTTGAATCATATCCGGGCAACTATCCTACAACTAAAACCCTTTTCCACAATAGAACAAGTCTTTTCTTTAGTCCGTAGAGAAAAAAATCATCAAACTTTGATGTTGAACAAAAGGGATGGGGTAGAAAACCCTATGGTCATGCTTGCAACAGATCCTACCCAAGCCATGAACAAACCGAATTTCAAACTTATTGGCCCAGCAGAAGGATGCACATATTGTCATAATCCTAGACATACTAGAGACAAGTGTTTTAAGTTGATTGGCTATCCAGAGAGTTAGAATAACAAAAGAAAGAAGAAACAGGGGGATTTGAATCAAGGGGTGAGGCACGGGCGGCTTCAGACAAGCCGACTGCAGCACCTGCTGAAATGGGTACTCCTACTGGACCAAGTGGAAGTGGCACTGCTGGCCAAACTCAAGCTGCTGCAGCATATGTGTCAGTAGGTAGACATTCCCTCTTACCACCAGTTGAGAACAAGGAAAGGTCGAAAGGTAAGAGCTTTCTCATTTCTAATAATTATCATGTGTCAGTAGGTAGACATTCCCTCTTACCACCAGTTGACTGGATAATAGATTCAGGAGCAACATATTACATGATTTACTATGAAAAAGATCTTGTGAAGAGTTATAAACCAAGGAGAACAGAAATTATGAATGCTAATGGAGAGATCTACCTGGTAACGGGTGCATGAGACGTTCAGTTTTCTTCCTCTCTTACGTTATCAAATACGCTACTTGTACCTTCATTATAAACCAGATTATTGTCTGTTGGTCAAATCTATGAAGAATTGAATTGTGTTGTTCTTATGTACCCTAAGTTTTGTATTTTTCAGGATCTTCATACGAAGGAGATTATTGGTCGTGGTACTAGAAGAGGGAGATTGTATCATTTGGACGACATGGTTGCTGGAAAGGCGCATTTTTCTACAAGCTCACCAAATAATCGGAGTTCTCACATTTGGATGTGGCATAAGAGGTTGGGACATCCATTGTTTGGGTACTTGAAAAAACTTTACCCGAGTTTATTTTCTAGTTATGAGAATGAAAAATTTAATTGTGAAACTTGTATTAAAGCAAAGAGTTATTGTGTGTCATTTCCTAGTAGTTTGAATAAAAGTACAACTCCATTATCCCTGTGGATTGACACCTTGATCTATACTATATGATAGGTTCATGCGCTTGTGAATCGATTGTAAAGTAGACAATTAGGGTTATTAATATTATTAGCTCTGAGGAAAGCCCCCAAGACAGTATGGATCGGATGAGAACAGTGGAAGGAATTATGCAATTGGTAAGTTCGTGACAACATGACATTTGCTGACTACTTTGAGTCATTTTGACACAACTCTTGCTTCTGTAAGGGTTCCTAAACGACTTGAAAGCAATGGGCGATCCCAAATGGTTGGAAGCCATGGGAACAGAGATGGAGGCATTAGAAAAGAACAGTACATGGCGTTTGGTAAGTTTGCAGGAAGAAAGGAAGACTGTATGCTGTAAGTGGGTTTTCACTGTAAAATATGGTCCAATTGGTTTGATTGATCGGTGTAAGGCTAGGCTAGTAGCCAAAGGATTTACGCAAACTTATGGTATTGATTTTTAGGAGACTTTTTCACCTGTTGCCAAGTTGAACACTGTTAGAATTCTGTTGTCCTTTGTAGCTAATTTGGACTGGCCTTTACATTAGTTCGATGTCAAGAATGTTTTTCTTCATGGTGATATTGAAGTGGAGATTTATATGGAAATTCCACCTGGGTACAGTCACTCAATCGCTGGTGTGTAAATTAGAAAAGGCACTTTACAGACTAAAACAATCTCCTAGAGCATGGTTTGGGAGATTTTGCAGTGCAATGAAGAAATATGAATACACTCAAAGTGATTCTGACCATACTTTGTTTTACATGAAGAGACTTGAAAAGATAATCGTGCTGATTATTTATGTAGAATACATGTTAATCACAGGTGATGATCAAGATGAGATTACGAGACTGGAGAAAAAACTTTATGAGGAATTTGAAATGAAGGACTTAGGTGGACAAAAATATTTTCTTGGAATTGAAGTGGTAAGATCCAAACAAGGTATATCTCTCTCAACGAAAGTATGTGTTAGATTTGTTAACTGAGACAAGAATGCTTGATTGCAAACTAGTAGATACTCCGGTTGTACAAAATCTGAAGTTAGGTGAATTCCCAACTCAAGTACCAGCTAACAAAGAGAGGTCCCAGTTGCTAGGCAAACTTATTTATTTATCTCATACCAAACCAGACATTGCATATGCGGTAAGTGTAGTGAGCCATTTCATGCATGCTCCAAGTGAACAGCATATGGAAGCCATGTTTCGAATTCTCAGATACTTAAAAGGTGCTCCAGGCAAAGGAATATTTTTTAAGAAAAATGGGCATCTGAGAGTGGAAGGGTACACAGATTCAGATTGGGCAAGAGACATTACCGATCAAAAATCCACCTCTGGTTATTTTACCTTTGTTGGCAGAAACCTAGTGACATGGAGAAGTAGAAACAAAAAGTGGTGGTGACAAAGCCAAAACATATAGTGACAATCACTATCTTTTATTCCTGAAAATGGCAAAAAGCGAATGCAAAATAGCCATTTCCCAATTTATTTACCGCAAATGAGTTTTTAGGTCTTTTTAGAAGAATTTTGAGAAAGTTGCGTATTTAGGGCAAAAAAAGAGAAAAAGTGTTGTATTTAGGCAATTTTTGAATAAGTCATCAAAATGGAACACTACATGGAGCATGCAACACCTCATACGAAGTGCACAACATGCGAAATGGCAAAAAGACAAGAAAATTCGCTAAGTTAGGAAGTCGTGCAGCCTCCTCTATGCTGCATGCGGCATACCCTAATGCCGCACGATTCGTGGACTGTCCTAAAAATAGGTGATTTCTCTAATGGGCCTTCCAGAAGGTCGAATTTCTGATGGGCCTTCTAGAATGACGCATTTGCTTCAGAGCCAAGCTATCATAGCTATTTTTAGCTTCATCTATCTAATAATGGTTGGATCCCACGTCCCCCACTACTTCCACTACCTACTTCACCTCTCATTTAGAAAGGCTATAAATATCCCTCTTGTAATAGAATTTAGTGTACGTGTTTAATTATGTCAAGTCCATAGTAGTAGACTAGCAATCTTTATTGTTAGGTTAGGTTAGAGAGTTACTTAGAGAGAGAAGGGTAGCCATCAGAAGTTAAGCAAGAGAATAATACGTCATCTAAGGAGGCAGAGGTTCTTTCATTTTAATTGGATTGTAATTTATGTTCTCTTTATTTCATTTCTTTTATTTTGCCATGGCCATGAGAAGCTAAACTTCTCATCTCTATAGTGAGGGTTGTGCTTGAATTCTTAATTATGTTTTAATATATGTTTATGTTTTTTTATGATTGGTTTGAGTTTCCTTTTATATTCTGAATTCTTTCTTATTACGTCCTTGCATACATAGTTATGTCTACTATATGCCAATGACCCTCCACATACCAATAGGTATTTAGTCATTGCATCATGGTGTGAGTAAGATAATGCATGCAAGTACTATAGGCACTTTGGCTAACGAGGTTTGGCAACGGTTCAAAGACTAGGGTTAGAACCCAGTGGGCTCCCTTAGCAGGATAGCGCAAATTGTATTTTTAGATTATATTAGGAAGCACTTAGATTAAGTAGGGTCTTTGAGATATTGCAACTATTTCAGGAGTAGTATAAGGAAAGAATATAATTGCGTACCTAAAATACTTTAGTCTTGGTAGCCCAAAAGCCGATCGCAAGATCGAAAAACCTTTCAAGTCGTATAAACAAACACCCAGCACGACCTGTAGGTGGGATAATCTAGGCCGCATGCGACAGTAACAGTGCCGCATGCGACATAAAGAGATGTCAAAATCTATATTTTGCATAATTAAGACAGATATAACCTGAACCCTATAGGCTGTCTATTTACTGTTTAACCATAACCTTGATTGCAATTAGCACCACCACATCAAATTTTTATAAAACCCGATAACCTAGACTAGGAAAAAATTGTTTAAAATCTAATACACTATCCCTATGGATCGACACCCCAATCGTACTACACGATAGGATCATGTGCTTGTGATCTGAACATAAGTAGAAATTAGGATTTACAAATATTTAAAAGTAGTAGTTCACTTTGGACTCATCAGGTGGCTCTTTCATGTGCTGAAGCTGAGTTCATTGGAATCGTTAAAGGGTTACAAGAGGCAATATGGTTGAGGAGGATACTGAGTGAACTCGGTTTTGAACCGAGAGAAGGAATAAAGCTCTTTTGTGATAACAAGGCAGTAATTGCCATATCTCAGAATCCTGTACAACACACAAAGCACATATAAGTGAGCAGACATTTCATAAGACAAAATTTGGAGAAAAATGTCATTTCTCTACCATTTGTAAGGACAGGTGATCAACTGGCTGATATTCTAACAAAGGGCGTTTCAAGTGCAACATTCATGAGTCTCTTAGCAAGTTGGGCATGATGGATATCTACGCACCAACTTGAGGGGGAGTGTTGATATGACTTACCTTTTATGCTAGCTGGAGGAAGATTTATCTTTTATTATGTTTCCTTTTTGTATTAATTCAAATATAGAAGAAAATATGTACACTAATAAGGAAGGTAGATCAGCAGCAAAGGGTATGCCCTAGCCGCCATAATTTCTGATATAAGAGGAGGATGTTCTGTCTTGTATAGAATGCACTCAGATTTTACCATTGACATAAAATAAGTGGGAATGGAGTTTCACGAGAGTTGTGTGTCACTTACTTTATTTCTCATAAGTTATCAATACTGTTAAAATAAAAAATGCTTATCAATTAATTTTATTGTACTCATTTTATATCTTTTTTTTAGTGCTGGAATTTACACTAAATTAATTGAAATAAATTATAAATTTTGCATATAATGTTTCACTCGTAAAATTCATTAGTTTCAACAATTTAAGCAATACAGAAGATTTTGAAGTTAACTTAACCAATAGAGTGAGCCTATGGTGCTATGCATAGCACGGATGGGGTCCGTGCTACGGCCAAAAATTTGACTTTTTAAAATCCTAATGGTCGATCCAACCGTTCAATGTGATAACCATATGAATATGTACTTGCAAACTAAATTTTATATTTTTTCGAATTTTTTTACTATTTTTTTAGATAGGTAGAAAAATCAGTGTTTTCTGAAAATTCTGGACCATCAAAATTCTACCTATCTAAAAAAATAGTAAAAAAATTCGAAAAAATATAAAATTTAGTTTGCAAGTACATATTCATATGGTTATCACATTGAACGGTTGGATCGACCATTAGGATTTTAAAAAGTCAAATTTTTGGCCGTAGCACGGACCCCATCCGTGCTATGCATAGCACCATAGCCTCACTCTAACCAATATATATACTTCATGAAGAGCCTAAGAACAAGCAAGATTGTTTCAATGCATACAACTCCATCTTTATCACCAAGCCCCATCCATGATTGCAATCAAACTGTTTAGATAAAATAAATTCACAGGTTATGCGTGAAAAAGGTGCTATATATGCATCTGCTTTCCAAATTAGTTTGATAGTGTAGAGATTCGGGTAGGTTATTAGTGCAACAATTCGATTCAATTCATGATTTGTTCACTACCCGAAAACCAAAATCCATGCATAAAACTAATTCCAAGATTAATAAAGAATTTACCACTAGACGCGCAGTGCAGCGGAAACGTCAAGTCAAGTCTAGTCTAGCAGTAGTCTTCTTCTCATTTCCTTCTCGTGTCGGATTCACGCAACAGCCCAGCAGTCACGCCTCTATCGGTATCCACACGAACAGGTTGACAAACTACTGAAATTCGGTATGCTAGTACCGAATTAACAGCCCGTCTTTTCTCTCTTTATTCTCTCTCTCGTTTTCTGTATAGAAAATGAACACAATTTCTGGAACACAAAAACCGAACTGCTGTTGTATATTTATAACAGATCGCACCAGTTCGTTGAGCCTGTTCACTTGAACCATTTCGTTGGAGCCTCTACAGAAAACCTTATCTGATCTGATCTGATCAGATGAGAATAGACATAAATTCGGGCCTAGCCCATTAAGACCTGATCCATATTAATTATTAATATGGCCCATGATATTCTGGCCTATTAGTACATTTCTAACAGATAGCACTTTCAAAATTACATCATTTAAAAATAGACTGTGAAGACATATGAGATCATCTTAGATTGAATTAATTGGACAAAATGAAATCCAAATAGTGCATTAAACAGGTGATATCATGTACATATATATATCTATAGTTTCCTATCTCGTTGTTTTACAATAACCGTAATTAATATTTTTATCATAAATTTTTTCTTATGAAATAAGGTCATCATCTTTCAAAGCAATACTTTTCCTTTTTCAAGCAATACCTAGACTTTTCTTTATCCACCCTTGCTATAAATACCCTCAATGATCCCTTTCTTCATCCTTACCAATCCACAATCATATTCTCTTTATAGTATTTCCACAAGTTGGCATCAAAAAATGAATGCTCTCTCTTTGGCAGCTTGTGCCATGGTTCTTGCCATATTAGCGCAAACAACACTAGCTCAAAATAACCCACAAGACTATGTCAACACCCACAACACAGCACGAACTGCTGTTGGTGTAAGCAATGTCTCTTGGAACAACACAGTGCAAGCGTATGCACAAAGTTATGCCAATTCAACGATGAGCAATTGCAGCTTGATCCACTCTGGAGGTCCATATGGTGAGAACCTTTTTTGGGGCTCTTCTACGATTTATACAGGGGTAGATGCAGTGAATGCTTGGGTAAATGAAAAGCAATACTACAATTATACTACAAACACATGTGCAACTGGAAAAATATGTGGCCACTACACCCAAGTGGTATGGCGCAGCTCGACCCAAATTGGGTGTGCAAGGGTCGTATGTAATAATAATGCTGGCGTATTTATAATATGCAATTATTATCCAAGGGGAAATTATGTTGGACAGAAGCCTTATTAATTAATTAAAAGGGTAATAATTTACTATATATTGTATCATGAAATAAGGAGGCTAATTAATCAAGGAGGCAATAATTGTAAGCCCAATTAGAGAAGTTCAGGGCTTTTGTTTGAATATAATAAGGAAAAATTAAAATAGTTTATGTGGATCGCTTATTTGCTCTTTTTACTTTTTCTTTGCTCTTTCCTAACTTCAGATGTCATAACTGATCATTCCATCTAGCGTTTCTATAGTCTATCCTGATAAAACAGTACCATATTTGTACCTGAGCCATCTAAATGAAAATTAATAAAAAAAATTGAGCTTAAAAAAAATGATATCCTCCATTATATAGACCAGTTACATGCAACTGTATCAGATCAGATAGCTAATTCAAGGATGATAGAACTAATCTGGAATAGGTAATATCTACAAATAGTATGGATTCATCCATTATTGCTATATATATACTACGCTTCGCCGAAGGTTTTCTTTGCTGATGATCACTATATATTCCTTAATTCTGCTCTTATGTGATCCAGGACATCAGAGTGAATCCCATTCACAATTCTAATAGATATCAAGCAAGATTATGATCATTTCTGGTCATTTCTTAGAACCTATATATGACATTTTTTATAAGTAGTACTATATAACATACTAATTAATAACCTAACATGAGAAATGAAAACTAATGATTTACTGACAGTTTTCCTATCTAGGTACGACGTAAGCTTATCTCACGTAACCTTGGTAGCCAACAACGATCTAACTCGTTTATGACGTGCACCACCACCCCCCCGGGGGATGGCAATGGGCCTAGCCTACGGGTATTTTGCCAAGCCCAAGCCTAGCCTGCCCGTAAAAAATTAATGGCCCGCCTGCCTGGCCCAATCTAACGGGCTTGAAAATCTAGGCCCGGCCTGCCCATAGGCTTTTCCTCCAGGCCCAGGCCTGCCCGTTCCTGCCTGCCTGTGCCCATGGGCTGCCTTACCCGGCCCGGCCCGGCTATGCCCAATTCATTTTTTGAGGCCGAATTTCTCCAACTTTTTATTTTCTTTTCTATAAACTGTAGCCTGTTGGTATGCATTAATTCCAAATACAAGTATAACTGTAAAGATAATTTTTACGACGAGAAAATAAGAGACAATTAAGGCAGAAACAATTACACAAATAAGCAATTACACAAAGAAATGATGCAATATTGTTATTACAGCAAGTCTAATTTAATAGCAATTACACAATTACACAAATTACACAAATAAGCAACTAAAATAGGATAGTGGACGAGTAAGTACAATACATACACATAAGAGATCGAAAATTCAGGCAGTAACTAAATAAACAAATTTACAGAAACAAATTAGCATCTCTCAGTAGAGTCACAGTGCCAATGCAAACCTGACTGCTGAACTGATGCCCAATTCCGTTTTCTTATAGATAGTGAAGCCCAAAGGAAGGAGATAAGTGTGATATTTAGGTCACAAATCGGTTAGATTGGACTTGACTTGAGAGCCTAATCCACCACAAAAGAAAAGAAAAATATATATCTTAATCTCACAAGTAATTATTGATAAGAATCACTATAAGCATTATCAAGAAATTACTGTGTTTTTTTTTCAATTATGTACAAAAATTTGCATTAACACAAAAGATCAATTGGGGATCTATGTATGAATTTACAAACCAGCTGTGTTGCAAACTGATAATGTACCAGTCCAGGCAAAAACTGATTTGGTACAGACGATTCTTTGGTGCTGAAAACAAATTAAAAATTGGGTTACCTTAATATGAGAGGAAGTGACAGCAGCCCTCCACTGGGGATTTAAGCTAGTTGTCGTCTCAGTAGTAGTACCAGTACCTGTACCTCTACTTTTGTGAACATATGCAACTACACTATGCTGCACAGGTCTCTCAGAAGACTGTCTCTGAGGCATCTCTCTCATTACCCATAAACACAAAAGCACACGGTACTGACAATCCTGCTCAGATTCAACCCAAGAAAAATAAAAATAGAACTTTAGCAAGTGAAAATTATTTTTCAAGGTTCAATAAAAAAAGCCATCATATATTATGCTATTAATCTGCCCATGAAGATTCAAAAACTTGAATTGAAGGTAAAGATTTAGCACTCTAAATTTATATTTCTGTATAAAAGGAAGGAGATTCATTACCTATAAAGAAATACAAAAACATGAAGATGGAGCCGAAAATGATATTTGAATCTGATGAATACCTATAGGAAAGAACCTGCAGAGAAATGCAAAAGGTTGTTACAATTTGACCGCCTTTTTTCAGGTTAGAGGGGGCTACCCAATTTTTATTTTTTTGCAAAATAGTCCTCTTACACTAATTGTAAACCAAAATAGCTACATGAAATCTTGTCCAAAATAGCCTCCAGGGACCGATCATAGGATTTCAATCCAAGAATAAAGGGGTTCCATTTAAAGTGTTGGAAATACAGTCCATTTTTAACAGAATATGCAACTAAAAAATATTGGAAACAGTTTTTTAGGAAATATATGTTTAAGTGATTGAAAATAAGAAATAAACAATCCCAAACTCCAGTAATTATTATTGTCAGGAAAGCAGCGCTCCCATTCTCCCTAGTACAAATAAAGAGAAAAAATATGCGATAAAGAGAAGAGGAGAAAAAGGTTCACCTTGTCAGCTAGAATAGTGGCCTCTTGCTTGACTGGAGTCCCTGAGTGCTGTGGCGGATCTGTGGTGGTCGGTGGAGTCCCTGTGTGCTGTGGCGGATCTGTGTTGTGGCGGATCTGAGTGCTCGGTGGGGCGTGACTGGAGTCACTGGAGCGGAAAGAGAGAGAGAGCGATAGAGAGTGAGGTGAGCCGTGAGCGAAAAAGATGGAGAGAGTGACAGAGAGAAAGAGATGAGGTGACTTGGGTGTAGGGATGAGAGTTGGGGTGAGCGGCTGCCTCTAAAACCCTAAACTTAAAATGTATTAACATTAACATATATGCCCACTTCTCTGCTGTATTAACATATAGGCCCAACAGGCTGCCTGTGGGCTTCGGCTTAAGCCCAGGCCTGGCCTGGCCTGTCTTTAGGCCCGGCCTTACCTGGCCCATCACAGTGCCGGGCCGACCGGGTAAAGAGCGGGCCGGGCGGATATTAACGGGCCTCCGAGCCAATCGGGCTTTTTTGCCATCCCTACCCCCCCCCCCCCCCCCCCCTCCCCCAACCCTTCCAGTTACCTGTCTGAGTACAATTACTCCAATTAACTCCCAACTCAGCAATTGGAATTTGGTGCCTATTTAGATATAGGGGTCCGTTTTGAGATTCGTGCATAGTTAAAACTGATGACTCAGATCTAATTGTACTCGGTCGGTATTGCACCCAAACTGACAAAACGAGAGGTATTAGCCCTCATTTTGTTTATTAATGTAAAAAGAATTTGATTGTTGGAACAATTAATTTGAGCTCAGGAGCAATGGGCAGTAAAAAAACAGAGTTAAAGAAAGCAAAAATACAAAGAGAAACAAAGTGCCAGTAAAGCAGGAAAGCAGAACACTAGATCTCACTGAAAAAGTATCTACAATTTGGCAAGTTATTCTACTGCTATGTGCTCTACATTTTGATTTCTTCCATGAACATCCTATTAAAATCTCCCCTGCCAGACCATAAAGCAATTAAGAGATATGACTTGCCAAATTTTTCCTGGAATGGAGAGGAAAGCAGCAGTTCCTGCGCACATGCAGAGAGAAGCATTTTGGATAGCAGCTGTTCATATAGACATGCAATTGCTCAAAATGGCAGTGCAGCATTTGACAAGAATTACTGAATTATTTCGCTTAATTAATTGTGATGAATATATCGACAAACCAAAGTTATTGGATTATTATGATAACTTTTTTTAAGGTAGATTGTTATGATAATTGTAATTAAATTTTGTTGGAATTAAAACTAGTATTTTTTGTAAAAAAAAGCATCCAATCAAGGGTATTTGTTCCATCAGCAAATGACAACAGAAACATTTTTACACTAACTATGCAACTTCAAAAACACTATAAACGAAAAGGCCACAAAGAAAAGAATCCCATAAACTGTTAGGAACATAAAAACACGCGCTCATCCTCCATGTATCCTTCAGTTCTCCAGCCGACTATTTGGCTTCAAATGACTAATTCAAACTGTTGAAACCGACATATTCACGAGTGATGCATGTAGATGCAAAATTTTGAAATTTTTGAACTTATTTAGTACAAAGTCATGCAGTCAAAAGAATGATGAAAAATGGAGTTATATAAGTTATTTTACTGCATTCATTTTTCATCATTTTTTAGTTTTGACCGCTTGATTTTATACTAAATGAATTCGAAAATTTCAAAATTTTGCATGTACACACATCACTCATGAAGTAGATCGCTTTCAATGGTTTGGATTCATCATTTCAAATCAATCCGATAGATTTGAAGCTTATGCTCACCAAACTCTCTTGGTGAGCATAGCACACGCTAGCTTTACTCTATTTATACTATTATCAAAGGTGTTAATTATATTAAAAGTGGACAGTGAAAAAATAATTTTTGTAAGAAAATTTTGACTGGTGTTTATACTTTTAAATCATGTGTTTATACCATTACGACATGTTTCTTTTTTAAAAAGTGGGATAAACCCACCGATTTCCATTCAACAAGAAATCATAGATACTACCATTATGACATGTATTTATACTAATGAAAATGTTAGGCCACAATGAAAATGTACAATAAGAAAGTTGTTTTGTTAAGAAAATAGACTAGTATTTATACTTTTGGAAGCAAGTATTTATATGATTAAACAAGTGTTATACTATTAAATAAATGTTTATATTATTACGACATAAATTTAGTGTGTATTATTATTACTGAAGAGAATATTGGACAGTGCAAGAACGAGAGCAAAAGGAAAATTAAGAATGAATTGTCAGAATATATAGACAAACGAAGGGGCGAAGACAATGGAAATGAGATATTGAAAGTGAAAGAGAACGAACTGGAGACGAGGGATGTGCGAAAGCGTGAGCGCAAGAGCAAGAGGAGACGATGAGTTGTCAGAAAAAGCAAAGGAATTTTTAGAGTGAAGACAAGAGAATTACACAAGGATGAGTGAGTTTGAGAAAAGAAAAGGCACTTTTAAGGAAGGGGGGATTTCATGTATGCTCCTCAAAAATGTCAAAATTAAGTATTTCTCTCTCTAAATTTATAATACCATATGTACCCCTCTAAATTTGAAAAACTCACACATATACTCAATTTATTGTCTTTTCTATTAAAACTCATTTTAAATTTATAAAGTATTTATTTTATATTTATTTCGTGCATGTTTAAGAGAAATGTTTAGTCTTCGAATTGGCCGCTTGTGAGCGCAAATAATTCATTATTTTTACTTGTGACGTGCACACAAGTGTATGTCTTAATATCACTATGTATATGTCACAAGTAGAAGAATGAATTATTTGTCCTTAAAAACCGACCAATTAGAATATTGAATATTTTTTATTCTTACACAAACTACATATGTAATAAAGGGTAAATTGGGAATTTTATAAATTTATCATGAGTTTTCGATAGTTAAGACAATAAATTGGATAAATTTGTGATTTTTTGAAGTTTAGAGGGGTAAATATGATATGATGAATTTTAGAAAGACAAATACATAATTTCAAGATTTTTGAGAGGTATACATGCAATTCCCGTTATTCCCCCCCACCCCCCCCCCCCCCCCCCCCCCCACAAAAAAAAGTAAATAATATTGATTATGCGGAATCCGCATCCCTATGAGTACGTGTAAAAAATCTGAACCGTTCAACACAAATCTTAAAGCAACCTATTTTCTATTAATACACCCCGTAAATTTAAATACGCACAGTTTAAAATTTGATCTGTAAATCCATCAACTCAAAAGTTTTGAGTAATTCAGAGGATACACTTCCCATTATGCGTGGGAGATGGATATTTTTTTGGTTGAAAGTCGGTAGACGATTGTACTGATTTATAAAGTTATAAGTTAGTTGTTACATGATATTAGATAACGAGTGTCTTTGAAAACATTCAGCTGTAAACAAATAAAAATGCACAGAGACTACGTGTATTCTGTGGATACAATTTGATCATTATTATTTGATTGTAATAATAAAAGTCTAGTGATTGTTTCCTCTGTGTACATATTTGTCTTGTTTTTTTATGACAGACTACACCGCATCGAACCCTTCTTTACTCAAAGTAGATACAACAGAGAAGGTACTGAATGAAATTGGACCGAAAACTGAATTAATCGGACCGGAACAGTCACCACTCAGAAGTGGGGATGGATCTTAAGATGGAAGATGGGTTAGATTAAATCAGATTAAAAAAAAAAAGACACAGCAAAAGGATATGAAGACATTTTCTTATACTCAGCCCACCTACTTTCATGGTTTACAATTGCAGCCCAATATATAATAGGATGCTATTCTCTTTAGACAGTGTCAAAGCCCAATTTTAATTCTTGGACCGTGGAACAGAGATCTTTCCGTGTCAAAGCCCAAACCAGTTCTGAATTATCTATCCTTCTCTTTCACAATGACACTATGCCAGTAACTTTTTGCATGCAATAATCGATACACTAATTTGCACTGGAATTAAATGTAACTATCCTTGTTACCTTACACACTAACAAAACATAAAACCGACAATTAAAGATAAGTAAGTTAGTGACATTGAATCATTGATCCCATCAAAAAAAAAGAATAAGAAATGATGTATAGGTATTTTTTTTTTTTTTTTTTTTTTTGTGGAGAGAGAAGCCAGTAGGCCGTAGACAACTAGGTAAGTGATGTACAAGTTGAACTGGAGATAATATGAATAGAAGACAAGGGTCCCAGCCAGGAGGTGGATGAGACAATCGATGTGATGCACTGGGGTCCACATGTAGTACAATTTTAAAATTTGTGGCAGAACTCTCTCCGTTTGTCCTCGTATCCCACCCACTCAGCTTTTCATACAAATATTGTTTCGTCTGAAAGCATTTCTATTTTCCACTGAGTACTGACTACTCCACCTAAATTTGCCGCTTTTTTTATTAATATCCAAAAAAAAAAAAATATCAAATTTGTTCTCAATCTCAAATTTTTATTAAAATACCCTGACCGTCCCTTCACTGGACGGTCCACTGTTCATACCAAACCACCCCACTGTGGGGCGGTTTGGTATATTTTTTTTTTAGAGACAATATGAATAGCAAAATGCTGAAATCTGATGCTAAAAATTTGAATTTTTTTTTAAATATTAGTTAGATTATTTCTTTTAAGCATATTTATCCTAAAATACGCTAAATTACTTAAAATTATATTAAATTACGTTGAATTACACTAAATTACTTTAAATTACGCTAAACTCTAAATCCTAAACTCTTATTTTGGACAATTTCTAAAACCCTAAACCCTAAATCCTAAAAATTACTACATTAAATGATTTACAATTTTCACATAACATATTTATAAAAATTACTGATATTTAAAAGAAACCCTAAACCCTAATTTCTAAACCCTAGTTTCCGACATTTTTATTAATAAACATACCAACGTTAGCTGGGTTTTTTTTGTTAGATTACTTCTTTTGATGTATAATTAGCATATTTATACTAAAATACGCTAAATTACTTGAAATTATGTTAAATTACGCTGAATAACACTAAATTATGTTAAATTACGCTAAATTATATTAAATTACGCTAAAATACGCTAAATTCCGCTAAATTACATATGAATAGGTACGATATCTTCACTGAAAAGGCGAAAAACAATGACGAAACTTCAAACGGCCATAAAACGGTGCTCGAGTGTCCGATTTCAGCAAATGACCACTTTTCGGAAAGCTTGCAAAAATACGCATGCATTGGTACTAGTGATGCCAGATTTCAAAATTCAAAATTGCCAAAAAACAAAGGGAAGAGTCTCAAAACTTGAGTTGAAGTTTCCGATTAAGATTTTCATTTCTATTATTCAATCTAAGTAGCTCTTTAAATTAGTTACATAATGAACTTGTAGAATACCAATTTTTACTATTTTTGGAATTTTTTACTATTTTTTATGATTCATGAAAGATAGCACAAAATCGGTCTACTTTAGCGTAATTTTGCGTAGTTTAGCGTAATTTACCGTATTTCAGCATAATTAGCGAAGTTATTGTAATTTAGCCTAATTTAATGTAGTTGAGTGTAATTCAACGGAATTTAACATAATTTCAAGTAATTTAGCGTATTTTAGTATAAATATGCTAATTATACATCAAAAGAAGTAATCTAACAAATATTTAAAAAAAAAAGTCAAATTTTTAGCGTTAGAATTCAACATCTTGATATTCATATTGTCTCTAAAATCTTAAATATATATATATATATATATATATATATATAGAGAGAGAGAGAGAGAGAGAGAGAGAGATGGGCTATTGTGCTTCGCGAAGTAAATGGGGGGTTTACTTCGGGCATATTTTTATTTTTAAAAATCCAAACAACCAATCCGAACTGTTCAACATGTTCTAAATATTGAAATGTGCTTGGAGACTAAATTTTACATTTTTTTTGGAATTTGTTTTACTATTTATTAAGCCACTTTGAAAATCGCTGATCCACTTTGAAAATCGCTGATCCACTGTGAACAGTAAAAAACAGTAAAATTTTCTGGACCACCGGATCAGCGATTTTCAAAGTGGCTTAATAAATAGTAAAAAAATTCCAAAAAATGTAAAATTTAGTCTCCAAGCACATTTCAATATTTAGAACATGTTGAACGGTTCCAATCAGTTGTTTGGATTATCAAAAATAAAAATATGGCCCGAAGTAAACCCCCATTTACTTCGCGAAGCACAATAGCCCATCTCTATATGTGTGTGTGTGTGTGTGTGTGTGTGTGTGTGTGTGTGTGTGTGTGTGTGTGTATATATATAAATATGCTATGAATTGATGTTTTTTTTTTCAAATTTCCAATAGTCAATCTGAACCATTCAATATGATCTCACCATGAAAATGTATTTGCATAATAAATTTGTTATTGTTTTGAAATATTTTACTAAATATATTTAGATAGATATAACACTTTTTATATATGATCCCGAATCTATAAATCAAGTGATTTTCTGCCTATTTTTAAAAAATAGTAAAACAATCTTAAAAAAATATAAAAAAAATATAAACTTTGATCTACAAGTACATTTTCTTATAGAGATCACATTAAATGGTTCAGATTGACATTTTAGACTTTGAAAATAAAAATAATACATAGTACAATGTATATGAAACTATATATAGCTTTACTCAGAAAATCAACATTTATTCTAGTGGCAAAAGATAATATCCACTGAAAGTGTGAGGTTATAAGCTCAAAATCCGGATATAGAAAATCGTTGTCGTAATAATAAAAGTATGGAATTAATTTGACACTTGAACTTCATCTTTCTTTCAAAAAAAATACCCATAGGCTCACTAAAAATAGTGGGATATTATCACTGGTTTCGTTATGAAACCATAAATATTTAGATAGTAACTGATGCTAAAATTAAAATTTCCGTTATATACAATTATATTAATTATTGATGCCCCAAATCTATTTCTATAAGGTAATTAAATTTCAGACGCTCTACTTGAGTAAAGGTTAATTTTACCAATTAATGTTGCCCTTCATTTTCTTCACAAGCTATTTTTCATCTTTATTAAATTGTTTCCTTAGACGCTCAATTCATTATGTAAACAAACTTTTGAATAAATTCTTATAGATATCATAATTATTTTACATTTGTATATTTAACATTCTTATCAATGGCTATAATGAATATTATTTATTTAGGAAACCAGATGTGCATTAACAAACAAACAAAAATCATTCTCAAAGTAATAATTACTTAGGAAAATTATAATATGTAAAGATATGTCTTACCAAAACAAATAATATCTTCTTTCAAATAGTTGAATAATTATTCCGGAAGTTATTAGAAAGCACACCGCTCAAGGTAGCAAAAGTTATTAAAATTTTCTGTTTTCTTTTTTAATCTTTTAGGCAGTGTTCGGCCAACTTCTGTTGCTGTGGGAAAAAAAAATTCACTCAGAGTGAATTTTTTTTCCTCACGCGCACAGTAAAATTTGATTCAAAAATTTTCTGAGCCCATTCATGTGTTGGCGCCGAACATGCCCTTATGTTTCATTCAAAGAAGATATTTCCCACCGAAGAAGATTTACCAATTATAAAAATAACACAGCTAATGAATAGAACTTAAGAAAATGAACACAACATTTAAAAGCGCAGTTGAAAATGAGAAAACTGAAAATATTGTGTTAATAATAAAAATTGTAGTGTTAATATCAACAATCATGGCGTACAAAACGGGGAAACAAAAGATCTTTTTTGGGTTGCAAATCTAAATTTCTAAGGGAGTATTCTAGAAAAGAATATATAAAACAAACCTGTCCAGTCCTATGTGGCTATGTCAAAGATACGTGTAGGTTTACTGGTAAAAAATTTACGCATCACGTTGGGTTCTGATAAGTAACCGTCGAAGGAGACAATAAAGTACAGGTGCAACATTTTTTTCTCCCTGGTTCTTAATGGGTGCGTTGACGGGGAGATGAAGCATTATTACCTGGTTTTCTGTGTAAATATGAATGAGCGAGGTGGGTCACGGGGAGGTGTGAATGAATGTGGAATCGTATCTTTTGTTTGGGCCGAGATAACGATGCTGTATTTTTTATGTGGGCCCAGATGGAAGTGACCGATTTGAAATGTGACCTGACAAGAAACAGAACCCGCGCGAATCGCGCGGCCCAAACCATTTACATGCAGCTTTTGTCTCTGACCAAGTGACCATGCTCACCATTACTTGCAATCTTATTTAATTCTACAATTTGCAATTATTTTAACATAATGTGCTTATGGGCGTCTGGATAAGACATGGGTATTGTTAATTCATACACTCAGTTACATATCTTATCTTGTTTCTTAGATGGATAACATTATATCTAAATTTGAAATACTTAATATTCATCTTATCTAAAAAAAAATAGAGTTCTAGTAACGTAATGGTAAAATAATGTCAAAAGAGGGGGAAATTCCTCTTCTTCAAGTATTAAGTATTTCATTAACTCTTCTCTAAACACAAGTAATAAAAGATACTTGGCAAACAATGAATTTAGAACTTATAGTCCATACACTACAAAGAAGGAAATACAAACATATATTACATTAATATATACAGAGGCGAATCTAGGTTATATGAATGGCCATTTATTTTCAAAAATTTTATATTTATATCTAATTTGTAATGAAGTTCAAGGTAAAATATTATAGATAGTCTGAAAGTCTGACTCCGCTTCTGAATACATAAAACAAATTTGTTTTGAAATATATTTTACAGAAATAATTACTATTTTATTATGCACGTATAGTATTAATAAGAAGGATGACAACGCTAAAATATACTATGAAATATATATAGTTTTTGCTAAATTATTTGAAATTATAATAGGAATCATTAATATGTCAGTATGTGAATGCTGTATTATCCAATGTTGAAGTGTATAGATCTAGAACATTTAATTACATTATTATTATTATTTTACAGCATTTAGTTAGTTACATTATTGGACAATGGACATGTAGAATTAGAAGTTTGTCTGGGGAATTGCAGACGAATTGGGTACATTTTGGTTGTCGTTCTGAGAAATTACACGTGTCTCCATCTCTTTGGTTCGTTCCGAAATAAAGTGTCTGAAGCAATAACACCAAATGCAGATTATTTTTTTAATCGATGTACTTAGTTCGTCTTAAACCTAGGTTCCCCTTATTAAAAAATTGGCTTCTCTTCTAAAACGTCATTAAGAGAATCTAAAAAAGTTCTTGGTAGTTAGAGGACACAACTTGTAATATTTTAATATAAAGTAGGTATACTCTATATGGCTAGTAGTAATGGCACCGATTCTTATCCGGAATAGAAAAACATCTGAGTCTAAGGGAATAATTTAAAGACTGAAGAGACACCTAAGACCATTGTTTAAAGCTAGCATTATTCTTCACTTTCCAAATTAATGAAAAACTACACAATTATTCTACACTTTCCAAATTAATACGAAATTTTTAATTTTCTATAGAATTAACTATAATTAAACAATGATTAAACAATGATGAATCTAAATTAAAAATAAACTGTAATTAATCTGTAAGACTAACCTACATTTCACCAAATTAACTCTATATTTTCATGATCATACAACCTAATTAAGTTAAACACAATTAAAATAATTCTTCCAGAGTTATCTAAAATTAAACTAATTTTTTGCCACCAGTGAAAAGTTACCTTACATTTAACCAAATTAATCCTACGTTTTATACAATCATAAAATAAATCACAAAATTACAGTTCAATTAAACTAATTAGTATAATTAATTTCACAAAATTTACGGAACATTTTTGCAATTACACGTTAATTTGGGCTAAGTTGCGGCTACAAAATTTCATTATTTTAGAGCCTTAATTAGTCTTGTGAATGGCAGGTCTCAAGATACTCGTGCTCTACTACTCTCCATCTTTGGATTTATTTCTAATTGGATCAAAATAAATTCGATGTCTATTGTAATTATAGAGGGTTTGTTTTGAGATTTGTGTCAGAGTTAAAAGAATGGTCTGAATTTCCTAATTGCACCCTCACGTAACCTAAGGGTTAGGGCTGTCAACGAGCTAGCTCGGGCCAAGCTGGGCCCTAGCTCAGCTTGTTAATTCTGGACCAAGCTCTTACCGAGCGAGCTGGAC
This sequence comes from Carex myosuroides, assembly GCA_028015225.1. Lineage (NCBI taxonomy): Eukaryota > Viridiplantae > Streptophyta > Magnoliopsida > Poales > Cyperaceae > Carex > Carex myosuroides. The sequence continues at coordinate 1,512,514 of CM051485.1, read as the reverse complement.
CTATGACATCCGAGCTAAAACCTTAGTTTGAAATCGTGACAAGCCAGACCGTGCTAGACCGAGCTAGCTCACGAGCTCACTAGGCTTTATTGGGCTACTATTATACAAATTCAAAAATATTAAATAAGAAAACCCATTAATCATTTACATAATCCAAGCCATCAAATATGATAGAATTCATACATAACATAGCAATTAATTTATTATAAACACATTTAAACATACAAATCCATACAAAATAACAGAATTTCACACAAATTCATACAACTAAATTCATGCATGGTTAAGATTACAAAAATTCACAAAAATTCATACAAATTCATACAACACGTGCTTAATTTAGAAGTTAGAACCAACATGCAACATGCCAACAGCCAAGCCAAAATCCTCCAAAATTAAATTATCAGCCAACAACCAAGCAAAAAAAGAACCCGAACAACTAAGTAAAAAAACCCATAATCAACATACCAGAAAACTTCATACAAGTATCAGCCCCGCACAAGTCCCCACATTCTTGCTGAAAATAAACAAACAATTAATTAACAGTGGAACAAAAGATATTTTTCTAAAGTTTCATACAAGTATAATTGAAAGTATTCAACTCACATGTAAATTGTAAGGGTCGAGATCAATTAATACTAAGATTACTCATTGTCATTGGAAACTGAATTTCCAAACTCTCCTCCACATTTGCAGCTTGCTGAAATTTAAAAATTCAAAATATGTTATACATTGAATATGTTAATACAAGCTAAAACAGAAACTAAAATTAAAAATGTAGAACTCACTTGTAAAGTCTGCAATTCGGCATTTGTGCCTACTCTAATCCAATCACACCCACAAACTAACATCTCAATCGTATCCTTCGTAAGGGAGCTTCTATAATCATCTAAAACACGACCACTAGCACTAAAGGCCGACTCGGATGCGACCGTTGAGATTGGATTGCAAAGAATATCTCTTGTTAGTTTGCTTAAATTGGGGTATCTCCCACCTACCACCATTTCAATATATCGAAGGGTGTATTAAGTCTATGCTGAAAAACAGCCTCTTTTAGATAGCTTTCCATATCTGAATTAGATTAGCTTTCATTCCATATGGATTGTACAAAATGCCACATATCAGTATGTTCATTACCGCTGGCAGCAATAGATGGTGCAACTGAAGCATCGGAACCAATCAATACTATAATTATGTGAGCATAGTACAACTTTAAACAATGCAAAATTAACATTAAAAAAGTTTAAGGATTTACCCGATGCGGTAGAGGTCGCATGCTCCTTCGCATAAATCTCATATAGAGCTCGCATCTTTTCCAACATATCATCAATACGCGAATCAACCTCAATATCAGGGTACAACCTCTGATAACAAAACTTAATTGAGAGGGCCTTAAGCCTTGGATCGAGAATGGCAACCACTGCCATTAGCACATGAACGGAACCCAATATTTCTCAAACTTTGTACATAGCAAAGCTCATCTCTCGTGTGAAATTATCCTCATCATGGTAGGCATCACATATTTCCTTTTTCACATTAAGCATCTCAACTAAAAACAGATTTGAGGTGGGATAAGATGTGCCCGAAAAAATCTTTGTGGCCTAGACAAAAACCTCAAGTAATTTACAAATCTTTTATGCCTGTTCCTATTAAGAATCCTTGGAAGCCACTCAATAAAATTAGAATCTTGATCTACATAGCCATTGAAGCCTTTTTGTAATAAAGGGCTGATTGAAGCATTCGGTGGGTTGAGTTCCACCTTGTTTTGACATCGATGCACAAAGACCGAGATGTGATTATACCTACTCGCTTTGCATGTTCCCTAAATTTTAGAAGCTGACCCGACGACTTCTTAAGGTATTTTACCCCTTCTCTAATTTTGGATAGATATTTATCAATCTTATTAAGCCCATCTTGAACAACCAGGTTCAAGATATGAGCACAATATCTAATATGGAAAAGAAAACCCTTTAAAATGCAACTTTGCACCCATTGCCAAAATGAATACCGTAAGAATATTATTTTCAATTGCGGTAAACCAAAATTGGAAATTGTACCAAATGGACGTCAAGAATGCCTTTCTTCAAGGAACACTTGAAGAAGAGGTATATATGACATTACCTCCAAGTCATGCAAAAGAGGGAAAACACGGATTAGCTTGCAAATTGAAGAAAGCTATTTATGGATTGAAGCAATCTCCTAGAGCATGGTATGGCAAACTAAGCTCTCATTTAATCTCTTGTAATTTTAAAATTAGTAGTGCCGATCACTCATTATTCACAAAGATTGAAGGAATTAATACTACCATTATATTAGTATACGTTGATGACATTATAATCACCGAAAATAACCAAGAAGAAATTAACAAAATAAAATTTCAATTGAGAGAAAAATTTGATTTTAAAGATCTTGGTTATTTAAAATATTTTCTAGGAATAGAAATTGCACATTCTAAGAAAGATTTATTTATTTCTCAAAGAAAATATACCTTAGACTTGTTAAAGGAAACCGGCAAACTAGGATGTAAACCGGCCTCAACACCAATAGATGGTAGAATTAAATTAAATACCGAAGATGGAGAACCGTTAGAAGATATAAATCAATTCCAAAGGCTTGTAGGAAACTAATATATCTAACGGTAACTCGTCCGGACATTTCTTTTTCGGTAAGTCAAATTAGCAAATTTATGCATGCCCCTAGAACACCACCCTTAGAAGCAATAACTAAAATTCTAAGATATCTAAAAGGTACACCCGGAAAGGGAATTTGTATGAGAAACAACAACTCTAACAATGTGTGTGGCTATTCCGATGCAGATTGGGCCGGAAGCTTCGATAGAAAATCGACAACCGGTTTTTGCACATTTGTAGGCGGAAATCTAGTCACATGGAAAAGCAAGAAACAAAACGTCGTGGCTCGATCAAGTGCCGAAACGGAATATCATGCCATGGCGTCCACCGCAAGTGAGTTGACATGGATCAAGCAACTCCTTTCGGATTTAGGAATTAAAATTCATGCGCCAATGCAAATGTTTTGTGATAATCAAGCGGCCCGACATATAGCATCAAACCTGGTGTTTCATGAGAGAACCAAACACATCGAAGTTCATTGTCATTTTATTAGGGAAAAAATTCAAGCAAAAGAAATTGAAACTCCGTTTGTTAGAAGCGGAGATCAATTAGCGGATGTGTTTACCAAGGGTTTAGATTCAAAACCATTCAAAGAAAATATAGGCAAGTTAGGCTTGATTGATATCTACACGCCTAACTTGAGGGGGAGTGTTGAGAACTAAGCATAATTAGGGACTAATAGCCTCAGGTATATATGCCCATTAAGAGTTTAATTCATCATAGGCTATTTTAGAAACTAAAAGGAGCAACTAAATATAAAGTTACTCAACTTTTAGTTTCTAAGTTTAGAAAGTTACCGTTTACTTTTGTGCTAACGGCTATTCGTACTTTTACGCTTATATAAGCTCTATGTAACCATTGTTACAGTAGACCGAAAAATAATCAAAAATTTTAGATTTTCAATTCTCATTGTCTCACTGTCTCATTGTTCCACTAATCACCTAATTTCTGCAAAATCCAACACTAATTCTCCCATTGCATCGATCATTCGCATCTATCAAGTTTATTTTATTTCATGAAAAGTAAAATTTATTTCATTTAAATATAAATTATGTTTTCACAGTCACTTTTATTTATATTATTTTTTTACCATTAATTTTTTTAATTTTTTTTTCACGACAACTTATTAGAATTGATCAGGAATTTCTCAATAATTACTAACCAATAAAATAATATTTTCAACAAGCCCTTAAAAAAATCATGAATATCTTTTTCAAATTATGATTTATCAACACGTTCCCCTGGACATAACCAACAATTAATATGAGATCTCATGAATAATTTTATGGGTTCTTGTACCTGAAAAAAATCCCATCACGCATAATTTTGTAATAATTGAACAACCCTGAAAGGTTTCTTGTATGAAAAATGGGGAGCGCAAAAAAATTAAATAACAGATCCTATTATTTCAGCTAAATCTTATAACAATTATACAACATTGCTAAATTACTTTTAAGAAATCTAATGCTCATGGTTCTGTTGAATCGGTGCCAATAAAATTTTATACTAAATAATTATTAATTTTTTATTCTGTTAATATACTAATTGATTGTATATATCATGTAATATAAGTACACAAAAATTCATCATTTTAATATTTTATTAATATGCATTAAAAGCTAACAAAATTAACAGACCAAATTTTGACAAAATCTCATAAATTTTTTATATGCTTATATTTGAGATTATTTGAAACATATTTAATAGTATATATTTTACCAATCAATTATTTATCCTAAAAATTCAATTCAATTAAAAATATTATAAATCGACTAGATTCACTAATAAAAATAATGAAAGTGCTCCTAAACATTTTGGGATAATTAATGTCACACGGACGAACCTAACACGTTATTCAATATTCAATTTTTTTTTTTTTTTATGTTGTTACGTTTAGAAAGATATAGCATCTACCGATCAGTTAATGGAACAAAAAAGTTCATCCCGTCATCTAATTTATGTATTGGTAGACTCAGCTGTCTCCTGATTGGACGTGTCAAGAGCAAAACACGGGGTCATCTCTCTCTCTCTCTCTCTCTCTCTCTCCAAGTACTAGGCACTTTAGTTAGCAATCAGAAATTATTGACTGAAATAGTTGTCCGTACTCCATGCACACTGCGCACTTACTGACTGGAGCCTGGAGCCAGATCCGTATCCTCCAGGTACCTGACTCAAGCAAATTGAAACGGATGGTCCAGATTAAGCTGAGGCGATGTGAATTCGCCTGGATCCTAGAGGCAAGAGCATGACCGGATTGTTCATCTTGGTGCAGAATAGAACGGTTCTAGCTAGGGAAGAACAGTGTATGGCTGGATGGGGTATGTGTACACGTGAGAATCTGACAAGTTCCATGACTAGGCGTTCACTGTGACTGGTGTGTGTTAAGGAACTCGTTTTCTTTGATAAAAAAAAGAAAGAAGAAAAGAATGAACATACAGTTGTCGCCCAATTTCCATGACAAAGTCACTAGCCAGGCTTCATCACATGTGATGTGATGAATGAATGAATGCATGTATGTATGGTAGGAAGAAACAGGGAACTGCATCGGAAAGCACAGTCAAATGTGTTGACTGATGAATCTTTTATCTTCAATTAATAGAAGGGCCATATCTTCACTAAAGAAATCAAAGAAAATACAAGGACCATACATGCATGGGCAATTTTTTGTTTCTCGTGTATATATACCGACTATTTTCAATACAAAAGCGAAGGAAAATAAAAAAAATTATGAAATTATAGTTTGAAATCGTAATTGCATGGACGCAACTGTAACCTCACGTGTGACAAGGTCAGTTGAGCCGCAATAACTTTTACAAAAATTAAAAAAGAAAAAGAAAATTGAGGTGCAGTGACTACACAAATATATAACTGCATTAAGTCACATATATTCCAGACCGCTTGTGCGAGGATGCCCCCCAATTATTAATAACGACACATTGGTTTAATGATTCGTACATATAATTAATAATTGTTCAATTATTCAGTTACAGTCAAGGGGTTTTGATCTAGACACATTTACTGTTCTTAGTAATTGCAGAGAGTGGTTTAGAAATGGGCCTTACCTAATTAAACAGAATTAATTAGCGAGTACTTTATTTATTCATAACCCTTTAGTTAGTGCCATAACAGACAATTAATTAGAGAGTACTTTATATAAAATAGCACCTTTCTTTCATATAAATATCAAAATAAAAAGGTGTGTTCTACTAATAATTTTCCACATATATATTAACAGAACAATTGCAAGATTATAAATTCCAAGACGATCCTAACTTGTTCAATCTTTAAGCAGAGAGACGGAAGAGGAACAAAGTGAGATATAGAACTTGATATATAGAAAGAGAATACCCTTTTTATATATTTGTTCACAACAGTAAAAAAAAAAAAAATTCGAGCTCCGAAAGGCATCAGCAAAAAAACAAATCTAATAAAGGTTTAACAGTGTGGACTGTTGAGAGTTAGTTCCGGTCTAGAGGGAAAAAATCTAATAACGGATTGGATAAATTAAGAGTTTTATTTTTTGCAATGATAGATTTCATATTTGTAAAATTGAGGTTTAGAAGGTCAAAATATGAGAGGATATATATTTAGCAGGATAAATATCAAGGTTCTAAATAACGATTATCGTGTCATTGCGGAAATGTTAAAAAAATCTATTGCGAATAGCGTAGCTATAGTGGAAGCTATTGTACATAGTTTTTTTTTTCAAAAATTATATTATATATTTCTACTAATTATCAACATTAGTTAAAGTCTGATATAGCAACAAGTACTACAAAATTGATTAAAATAATTATAATATTCATGTTGAACCAGTAAAAAGTTCAAATTGTTATTCAAATTATCTCTAACAATATCATAAACTTTTTATCTTTTTTTATTCAAAAATAACTTAAACATTCATGACATAAATTAATTATCTATCATTTACTATTCAAAATAACTTAAGTATTATGACATAAACTATCTATCTTTTTCTATTCAAAATATCCCAACTACCAAATCTTAGAGGGGCACAAGAGATATGTTGCATTAAAAGCAAAAATAATATGGGCCTTGAAAAATTTGGTTCTTAATTTTTTTTTTCATTTTGGACCTTTAAATAAGAACCTATGTAGCATAGCGTGCACTATTTGCGCTACACTCTACGTGCGATTGCAGATTGCTAATATCACTGTAGCAGTGGTAGCTGAATTAACGTCCTTTTATTCTATAGCTTAGCTTTTAAGGTTCGAAAATGCTATAGCATCGCTATATGGTGTTATTTAGAACACCAATAGATATGACTTCTTAAAGGAAGAAATTATGAATTATGATATTTTTTTTAGAAAAAAAGAGATCACTTGATATATAGTAGTTAATTTGAAATTTGAGATAATATTTTTTTTTCCAAATTCAAATAATTGAAAAGTAAAAAGTAAATTTATAGGTATTTAAATTGAATATTGATAGCCTAACAATCAATTTTTACGTAATTTTAATTATGTTACATGATGATGCATCAATGAGTATTCTAAATTTTAGGCTATTGAAATTTTAAGACATTTGATGTATAAGTAAAACATACATCAGATTTCATCATTTATTATAAACATAATATGTGAGTAATATATAGATCATATTATAATGTTTGATTTTAAATATAAACTTTATTTTTAATGATTTGTTATATGATTGTCGATAAAAAAAATTGTCAAGTAATTATCTTCTCTTTTTAATTAGACAAATAAACTTGATATTTTCATATTTTAGATGGATCAATATATAATAATGACAAATCTTGACGGAAAACCAAAATCGATGTTAAAAAAAAACATAGACGAAATTTTGTTAAATAAGGAAGTTTTTTTGAGTGAATTGGTTGTTTCTTATTTGAGAATGGTTCAAATGCCTTCATTTTTTGTGCCTCAATCATGCATCCATTCTTTAAAACTTTAATAACTCTAATAGAATAATAGCCAAAGACACAACTTCAAACTGGCAGTTAGGCAGTTAGCTTAGAGACTTAGAGAGTGTATATATGTAACATGTAAAGCAACTGATGTAACATGTAAAGATGTGTTACATCAGTTGCTTTATATACACTCTCTAAGTCTCTAAGCTAACTGCCTAACTTCCTTTAGTTACATCTTCTAACTAACTATCTCAATAGAATATGTAACTAATTACTATCTAATAGTTCAGACTGCACTTGTGTCTTTGGCTGTTATTCTATTAAACTCAAAATTTAAAACTCAAAATTCAAAATAAAACCGTTGGATATGAACTACATTTTATCTATGTATGTGTAAAAAATTATGGCATTTCAACTTTGTTTTGGTTGTCATCTTGAGCTTGTAAAAATGTATACTAATATGGATAATTTCAAGACGTTGATTTTTCAACTTATTGATTCACATGAAAGCAAAATTGAAATGTGATATTTTTTTTATGAGCACATAGAGAAAATAACATATATCACATCTAACAGTTTTATTTTGACGTTTAAGTTTTAAACTTTGAGTTATTAAAGTTTTTAAAAATGGAGGCATGATGGAGACACAAAAAATAGAGGCATTTGAACCCTCCTCTTCTTATTTGTTTATGTTTACATTATTCTTGAACTTCAAATATTTTAATAAAGATAAAAATTGGCGAATCAAATTTTCATGAAAGAAGAAAAAAATCAATGAACAATTAATCTCTTAATATCTTACGGAACATATATATATCAATACTCATAGATAATAACTTTTCTTTCACTTCCAATTCCTATTTACCAAAATGATGTTACGTACGAACGCTATCAAGTTTTATAACTTAATTTGAAGGCCTTTAATCACATGTCATGTTTGACTGATACTTAATTAAAGTTAAGAAACATTAAATTGCTTACTTCAAACTATGGTATCTTAAGTAATTCTTCGTTGGTTGGATGTTTTTATTTGGGGATAGAAAGATGGAGGTCTTGCCTACTGACTTTCATTTAATTGTCTATAAAGAACATTTCATCCGGATTTCGAACTCACAATCTCCCATACGGAGGATATTACCTTTGCCCACTACCACTAGACCAAAGGTTAAATGTTAAAACTTGATACGTAAGTTATGACTTAATCTTAAAGAGAAGTGAAATCCTAAATAAACTCTTCTCTCTGACGTCAATTCCGCCTAGATGCACGAAATGAGGTAATCCTTAGAAAAAAAAAAGTGATTTAACTTACTCCATCTTAATACCAAACTTATTTCATCATAACTCACTAATGTTATTCTTGTTTGACTGCTTAAGGAATAAACACTTGATTCCTCAACTTAAGCTGCAGCCAAACAAGAACTTAGTAGGTAAATAGTGTAAGATTATTAAATATCTTAGTTATTCTGGAAAACTAAGTACTAGTTCTCATGCTTACCTAACAAAATGGCATTGGTCGTTAGATGATTAAGTTACTAGCAACATCTGACCAGATCTGATCAATGAGAGCTTCTCATTACAGCTAATGAAATGGTATTAGCGGAAGGAACAATAGTTTTGAGTTGTACTCGTACACATAGTACGGTACAGTCCGGTCAGTCCCCACCATAACCCACATGCAGCTGTTCCATATCTTTTATTACACTTAACTTCTTGCTTTCGATCCAAACCTTTGCAGTAAAATTAATTTGGTCTATTTGGTAAAACTATAAGATGTAGCTTGTTTAGTAGAGTTTGATTTGTGCGTTAAGTCCACTTACCATGTCTACACCACTCTACCCATGTCCCCTCTTGATTTGACATGCGAAAAGATAGCCACCAGACATGAGACATGCCTTTCCCTTTTCTCCCCCCTTGTTCTCTCTCACCCCTTCTCTCCATAGATTTCTCTTTTTCCATATTCTTGGGCATCCTCTCTTCTTCTCCGACCTATCCGAATAATCACCAGATCAATAATTCATTGGGAAAAGACAGAAATTTGTTTTCATTTATCTACGTTAACTATTCATGGAGTTCTCCAACCATGGAGTCGGGGAAACCGGAAATAGTTCTAGAGTATCTTTCTTCTACTTACCCTCAGCTGTCAGCAACAGTACCAGTGCTACAGTTGCAGCAGCTCCACCCCCTGGTACATCTGCTTATGAATTTAGAAACTATTACCAAACCCTAAAAGCAGAAGGGGCTGGGCCTTCCCAGTACGCAACAAAACTAAGGGAGACTGTAACGCATGGTGGAAATGGAGATCAAGGAGAGATTGCTTCGACTGGAGAGATGGACCGCATCAAGGCCAAGATCATGTCTCATCCGCAGTACTCCTCGCTCCTAGGTGCCTATTTGGAGTGCCAGAAGGTAATCTCTAGGGTCCGTTTGGATGCAATTTCGGGAATAGCAAGAATAGCGCTAATTTGAGATTAGCGCTTTTTCATTTTTTGGATGGGTTAACAAGAACAACGTTAACCTCAAAAATAGTTGCTAATTCAAAAATTGTGCTAACCTCGTGCTATTCATGACAATCCAAACGCACCCTAATCATCATATGCAACCTTCCAATGGATTTCTGTGACTTATTATCTTTTTTATGTACAGCTCCTGTAGATGTAAGAGTTTGTTAGTTTGTATAAATTCTCTCCTTGGTGTGTGTATTCATTTCTAATATGCCTTGAAATGATATTTTCTTCTTATAAAAAAATTGTTCCCTTTTTCTTGAAAAAAAAGCTATTTGCTTTCTACAAAATTTAACTTCAATCAACATATAAAAATTATACGTTGTTTTTAGGGTTTTCTTTTTTCTTTCCCCGCTTTCTTCTTCTTCATCATGAATGAATGTTTTTCCATTTTTATTTTATTTCCAAATATAAATCAATTTTCCTATTTCGAGTACCAAACAACAGTACTTGTTGTCCTCAGCTACTACTTCCTATTTCTATTTATCATGGCACCACTTAGAGATCGAATAGCGGGGACTCGTTCCTTTTCTCTTCTTACCGGTGTCCAAATTTCTTCAGCAGGACATCAACTTTTTTCTTCCAGTAAAGTTCCTTTTTCTGATCTATTATTTAATTTGGTGCCTATTTTAACTACGAGAAGATCATGAAACAGATCTCATTTCTTTCTTATAACCGTCTATTTTGATTACATAACTTGTTATAAAGATATATATGTGCCGAAATAAGTTGTCATGATATTACTGAACCCCCTCCTTTCGGTGTAAACTTGTATATCCGGCAACCACGGGCAAATGTAATATATCTTCATTACATAAGTATACATTTAATTCTGTTATGTTTGCTATTACAATAATTTAGAAGTGTCATAATTCTGCGTCTTCATTGACCTATACATACGTCCCTGGAACTTTTTCTTGTGTTAAAAACCGGATGACATCTCTTTGGTCATAGCTTTGTTTCTGTACTATACCTGAACCTCTTAATATATATATGCTGCATATACACTACATTCCGAAATAATTTTATCAGCCCATTGATATATATGGCGATCATGTTTATCTTATATATATTTTTTATTTTCCGATCTTCATTTAGAATTTTTCATCAGTTTCCATCAATCTTCCTGACTGAGACTTTTGATTCATAATTTTTTTGAAATCCTATGATTTATATGTTAAATTCACTATTGGCATGTAGGTTGGTGCACCACAAGATGTGATTGATCGGTTCACGGCCATTGGGAGTAGGCTTGATTCACGACCAAGCCCACACCGGCGTGAATCTTCTTCTGATCCCGAGCTTGATCAATTCATGGTATGTCTTCTTATTTGCAAATTTTTTAATGTCTTGCTGAGGAGTGAGGACTGAGGTCGGATAGTATGCTATTCTTGCTAATGCAGTTTCCTTTTGTAGGAGGCGTATTGTAACATGTTAGGGAAGTATAAAGAAGAGCTGACAAGGCCTCTTCAAGAGGCAACGGAGTTTCTCAAAAGAGTGGAGTCTCAGCTCAGTTCTTTTACCAATGGCACTGCGCTTCTCCTTTCTTCTGGTAATGACAGACACTACACTTGCCAAACTGGTTAAAAGCTTAATGCACAATATTTTAAATTATATATTTTTTAAAATCCATCTTCTGGTTAATTGGTACTGAGCAGTCAGGGTTTTCAGTTCAAATAACAAGGGCTGGTAATTAATTAGCTGACAATTTTTCTCAGCTCTAACTCTAATTTCCCTTGGCATACTCATTGATCAAATCTATTGGATCAATAGGGATGTTAAAAAGTCATGTCTTGATCGGATATGTTATGACATTAGCATAGTACGTGTGCCACTCACGTGCTGTGACTCGTATGTTGTGTGCCGTGATTATTAGCGTAACATAACAATATTTTGGAAAATTAACACAACACGACATGCTAACTGGTCTGGTCACGACATAGAAAGTGGTTACATGTGTCACGCATAATCATGACTATTTGATTTCGATCGAATGATGTATTTTGAATAAACTAACTTAAATTACAAAAAAAAATAGTTAAACATGACCAAACATGAAAAATTTGGCCGTCACGTTTGGACATGATATGTGTGATCCCAGCATGACTAACGTGTCGTGACCACTTATGTGCCATGTTTGTCTCTCCAAATTTGATCTCGGTACAACAAGTAAAAATTTGACTGGGTCCACGTGACCCAAGTCACGATGTGATTATTCATGACACCGCACAAATTTACATTCCTATTCAACAATTACATGTGAGAGCATCTACAATGGTAATTGTTTTTAAATTGTTAATCTGATGTGTCAATTGCTAATATAATTGTTGGGTTGTAGGCCAATTGCTAAAAAAGCAAACGATTTCTTTTGGACATGCTAATACTCTCTCTTTCCTATTGGCTCTGACTCCTTTGTTCTCTTTCCTATTGGCTTTGACCCAATTTCTGGGATGGAGTGGTTAACAAATTAAAAGGAACTTAATTTTTAAATAGTGATTTACAGTTGTTTTTATTTTTTTACGGATTGCTGGGTTGGAGATACTCTGACGAATTAAGGATATGTAAATAATAAATATTGTAATTTTTTATGGGCAGAGGATAACGTAGCAAAATATTAGTTTGCATTAGTACATGCAAAAGCACCTGGACTTAGAAGTTTGAACAAAAGTAAGTAGGAAATCGCGTGTCCGGTTTGAACCAACCAAAAAAAAAAAAGGCTCCATCTAATTGTTGCCCGAGCGAGAGTACGTAGGCGTTATATTTAATGATAATTTACTAATATTATTTAGTAATAGTAGTAATGCCTTGCGCCTATTGGTTTGGCTGCATTGCTACACTGGATGACTAGGATTCAAATTAATTATCAAATAGGACTAATTAACCAGCACAAGTGATTCCAAAGTACAACAATGCAAAATTAGAAATACTTAAAAGGAGTGGCTTGACTGAAATCTCCGATCTTTTGTTTATTTCTTCTTTCTTGTCAGTAGATCTAATATACTTTGTTTAAATAAAAGTATAAAACTACAAAAGAGATGGTAGTGGACGTAGTCTTGCGCACTACTCACGAGGCAAACAGTGACACCTGTGTATTTAGACTCTCCACCTCTCATTCTATCTCTACTTTTACTTTGGTTTGTTTATTCTGGGCTAATATAAGGTGTCCTTTATGGAAGAAGAAACGAGAGCGCCTTTAGATTTGGTTCTCTATTTGTTTATTAAGGCCAGATAATAATAACATTATCCTTTACTTTAATGAGCTAACGGTTGGGGGTTACTGACAACGAAAGGACAAATTTAGGGTTCCAAAATTAATCTTACATTATTATTGAATTTTCATGCGATTTTGCTCATCCTATATTGTTATCGCAGTTCTCATTCTCTGGTGTGGATGGTGGAGAAACTTCCATGTTTCCTAGTTATGTCTTCCCCTTTACATCTTCAACCTTTTCAAATAGATAATATTTTATGAAAATATAGATACATTTTTAATTTTGACTGCCCAAGGTAAATGGGTGAGTGAATACTTTTAACCATTAAAGTATTGTGAAGCGTTTTGGACCGTATTTCATTCATATATTCCTCCAAGCTAGCTAGGATTTTCATCAGGGTAAAAAATATCGAATCGGGTTTAAATAGCTAATCGGGTTTAAATCTATTAACTAATTGGATACTCGATAAAAAATAATGTTTTAACTTGTATTTTTCAATGCTTTGACTTGTAATTTATGATGCTGTAACTTATAATTCTAATTATCAATCAAAATTGAACAAATTTATTTTAATTTTAATTTTAAATTTAACCCGAATTACAAATTAAATATTTAGAGGGGGACAAAAAAAAGATCTCCACTAAAACTCAAAATCTAAAGAGGCAACTACCCCTCTGAGACCATGTGGGTCCGCCCCTGGAAGCTAGTACTTATCATTATATATTTGCACTATGATCATTTGCTTTTCCTTATGTTTCTATTATATTAAATTGCACATAAAATAAAAATTCATTTAAAGTTGAATACAGTACAGGGCATTGGAGCCAAAGGCAATAATGTAGCTTCTTTTTTAAATTAAATTATTTTTATATTGCATTCTTCTTATCTAAAGGGTATGGCTACAAAAAGTAAGCAATTCCAGGCTTCAGCTAATATCTTCTTGTGTTCTCGCACTGTTCTATTTTTAAGTGCATAAATCATAGGTGCCTTGACTAAGTCCATGATGTAGTGCTATGGGGACACACTGCACGTGTGGTAGTGCAGAAATCTTGTTCTACAAAGCATTAAATGCCTCTATTCAACATAGAATAGGAAATAATTAATTTGGACATTAATGCATTCTTTAGTTGGCAAACAGTTGTAGTCGGTTGTGTTGTTGATCAATAAGGCGGTTTTTGTACCCACTTTCTTTTTACTAGGAGGTTACATATCAAATTTGTTTACGAATGGAAAATTGAAAATGACACTTCCTGTATATATCAACAAAATAGGAGTTTCGGGTATATTTTAATACTATAATTTCAAAACTTGGAGGCTGTTAGCATTGCGCAATTTAAACTGTAAATATGAATCACATTCTTAATAAGTAACAAATAATTGGCATGACCAAGTATTGTCCTTTTTTCATGAACAAATATCCTTTATTAGCGTAGTGTGGTTTATTAGCTCCAGAGAATATTGGAAACACATATAAACTGAACTAGTGCTTTTTTCTAAGATAAGATAGAAGTCATATATATATTATGAAATAATGTCTTTGTTAACCCTATAGATAGTATGTTTGCTTAATGCTGCAGGGCAAGTTTTATTTGCTTAGCCTGATTTGATAAACAAAATAGTTTAAATATTATCTCTAGCTCTTAATTGACTATAGTGATAATTTCATAATGTTGTTTGACATTTTCATATATAACTGCTTCCTTGGGATGGCCATTACCCCGCCTCCCTCCTTCCCGTTTAAAAATTGTTTCGGGCCCTTTATACCCTTCTGTTTGATTTTTATAGTGCCTTTCCGATACTTAAAATTTATTAAGGTTATCATTAAAATGGCTAAGTTTGCAGAGAGCAGAAAAACTGACAGACTTGAGGAAGGCTCAAGCCAGAAGTATGTAATACGTGGAACTATTTTTTTTGTGTGTGTGTGAAATGGTTAGTATCCAGCCTTGCTCGTCTTGGACAAGCATCAGGACCTATTGGTAGCAAATTTAATTAACTATAGCCAAAATATTATCCTAGTTTGTGTTGCCTACTATTATTCATTCACTCTTCCATTGAAAAACTCTTAAATTTGGCAGTTTTCTAATAAAGTTGCATGGTACAATTTGGTTATACCAAATTCAGAATAATTTTTTTTTTCTCTGTATCTGGTTTTATGAAAAAAAAACGCAATATCCCTGTTTTGAAAAGATTAAGAAAACTGCTCCTAGAATCTGAATGCATAATTAAAAAGGTTCCCAGAAAGCATGCATATAGGTTGTTGATCTCAATAAAACACAAAGATCTGAATGCCCTTGTCTAAATTAGAGCTCTTATCACAAGCATTTAGACATAGTTTTGCTATATATTCTCTTAAGAACGGAGTTGTTTTTTTCAATATTAAATGAACTGGGCATAGTTAGAAAAGAGGTCTTGATTCCAGGCACAGTCACACAGATACTTTTTTTAATCTCCAATAATTTTTGCGATTATTTGATGCTATCTAATGGACCTTGCTATTCTTGACTGTTATAGATGAATGTGTATGGGTAGAAGTGGCAAAAATTTATCAGCATTGAATGTGTTCATGTTGTTTTCCATGGCTGGCCTGCTACACCCATGTAGTTCGTATACAATCTCTGTAGATTTTGCAATGCAAAAGTGTGGGGGACTGACTGATAATTTCCAGTTATAAGAAGCCAGCGATGATGATGAGCACTTTTGTGCTGATGCTGTAGCAATATAGATCTTTTTCTTACGGTTCTGTAGCAATGTTGATCTGCTCATGGAGCCACACAAATAATAATGTTCACTGTTGAGTGTAGAGGACAACATTTTCTTCCTATTTCAACAGTAAACATACATGATTGGTCATAGAAATGATAAGGAAAACTCAGATTTAAGAAATTCAGCCTTGAAATAGCATGTATTTTGTGTTAGTATTACTCAGTGGAAGATGATTGTTTGCTGCCGACAAAAACAGACTTTAAAAAATAGGAACTACTGTGCTGAAATGTTATTTTCACAAATCTGTTTTCATCCGTACTTAGTCTTTACATATGCTGCTTCATTGTAGATGGCAAACATGAAGCAGCAGCCTCCTCAGAAGATGAACAAGAGGCAAGTGATGGGGAAGGGGGTGTACAAGAAATAGATCCACGAGCAGAGGAAAAGGAACTAAAATACCAGCTCCTGAAGAAATATAGTGGTTACATAAGCAGCCTTAGGCAGGAGTTCTCCAAGAAAAAGAAGAAGGGGAAATTACCAAAAGAGGCACGCCAGAAGCTGCTTAGCTGGTGGGAGCTACACTACAAGTGGCCATACCCTTCGGTACGTTCTTTGTTAATGTGTGGGGCTTGCTGGTTCGCACAGCTATAAGTATGGCATTGCAGTTTGATAATGTAAATATGGTAAATTGAGAAAGTCATTTTAAACACAACTGTTGTTGTACATAAGCAATCATTCAACAGAAATAAAATAAAACGTTACCAAGGGAAAACAGCTGTTAAATCCTGAAACCTAGACTAGAATAAACATTTCCCTTGGATTGGTTTTGGAAAAGATAAACAGGTTTGAAATAGTATTTAATAATTAAATATTTTGCTAGCAGGAATCAGAGAAGATAGCATTAGCTGAAGCAACTGGCCTAGATCAAAAACAAATAAACAACTGGTTCATAAATCAAAGGAAGAGACACTGGAAGCCGTCAGAAGACATGCAATTCTTTGTCATGGATGGGTTCCATCCACAAAATACAGCTGGTACGCTTTACCTGGATGGTCATCATGGACCGTTTGCTGGTCCTGATGGTTTGTACCGCCTTGGCTCATAATTAATTTGATTCATGAAAAGCATATTTTCAGAGAAAAATTTGGTATATGAATGTGATTAAAATCTAATTGAATGTGGCTAGCTCTATTCTATTATTAGTTAAGAACGAGGAGATGACAATGGATCGACAGTAGCACTTGTTATAAAGTGTATTGCAAATCGGTATAAATCTAAAGGATGCTACTATTTCAAAGTTTTAATAGTCATGCTATTATTGAATTCTTTGCATATTTGTCATACTTTGTCCATAATTCATATATACTGATGCTTGTGAGTATATGAAATGATGAATGAAAAGCTGTACACACCATACTTTTTATATGTTAGGTCAATGTACTAATGTTAGTAAATTCGTTGATATTGTCAAAATTATTAAAATAGTTTAACAGAGAACATGAACACAATCACTCCCATGAAGCTCCCTTCCCTTCCTTAATTTGTTTTTATTAATTCAGAACAGTAGTATATAAATCTAATTGCTAATCTATTCTGCCCTAAATGCATATTTCCTGACAAATACATATTTCTTTTTTCACATTATTTCCTTAATCTAAGATTGCCTCAATATTACATTGAAGGTAAACAAATCTTCTGCAATCTTCTGCCTTGTTCGCCAATCTTATTTTGATTTTCTGTGACTCACGTCAACGTGTCATGGTGTATATTCCTACATTCCCCCTCACTATGACACACAGATGATCCTTCATCATTAGTTTTTCTAGAGCCATGCTGAATTTTTTATTGGCTACTGCTTTAGTGAGAATATCAACAAATTGTTCATGTGACCTCACAAAACTTAAGGAGATAACTTTTAAATCAAGTTTTTCTTTAATAAAATATCGATATACCTCAATATGTTTAGTTCTATCATGTTGTACCGGATTGTAGGAGATGTCAATTGCAGCCTTGTTGTCACAGAATAATTTAATCGGGTCTTCTGGTTTGAAACCAAGTTCAGTGATCAACTTCTTCAACCACAAGAGTTCGCAAATGCCTTTTACTATGCCCCTAAACTCCGCTTCAGCGCTTGAAAGTGCCACTACATTTTGTTTCTTATTTCTCCAAGTCACCAGATTACCACCCACAAATGTGAAGTACCCGGCTGTAGATTTTTGGTCAACAATGTTACCAGCCCAATCAGCCATAATTATTCTCATCACAGCATCCATGTGCTCCTCTTTTGGATCATGTATGAATTGGCTTACAACTCCTACTGCATACGCTATGTTAGGTCGGTATGTAAAGTATATCAATTTTCCTACTAACCTTTGATATTGTTCTTTATTAGTAGGCATTTGTCCATAATCAGCATTAAGTTTCACACTCTGGACCATTGGTGTGTCTGTTGATTTGCAGTTAAGCATGCCAACTTCGGTTAGAAGATCAAGAATATATTTTCTTTGAAACAGAGAAATACCTGTTTTAAAATTTGTACAGATTAAAACAGACATGTGCAAGCTCGTCACTCTACACTGTGAGAATTACATAGGTTGAGAATTACTGGCCTATATACAATACAACATTAGTTGACAACCCTATATCTTGAAACTCGGGAGCTGCTTATATTTCGAATTTGATCCCGGTCTATAATAAACCAAGAAATACATTGGTGCCTAGAGGCAACGAGATTTATACACCGAGTTCAAATAAATTTAGTAGGTGCAACTTTTGGAGGAGAATTCGGAAATCGGAAATAGGAATCCCCCAGTTTTTGGGCTTTGATTTAGATATCCAGCGAACCAGCTGGAACGGCATGTCTAGAAACCGGAACGGCACATCGAAACACGTCTTATCAAGTCGTGCAGCACGGCACGATATGTCTAGTAAATGTGTTGTATTCATCTTTGGTATTATGTGGTACGACACATTTCAAAATTTCGACTTATTAACACAACACAACATGTATTTCAGACATGCCTAAACATTACACTCTGGAACACGATATGACACGGTTTCAATACCACCTGTTTCATTAGAAATGGATAGATTTTTACAAAATGTGCCTAAGGCAAGTATACAGATCAGCAATCAATTAACAAAAAAACCCCTCTAGTTGTGAAGCAAACTAGGGGATATCTAATCCAACTAAGCATAAGAGCATAATAGCTAAAGTTTGCTAGACATATATCATACAAAACAGTAAGTACAAAAGTAATTCATTAGAAAGAGCTAAGGAGCTGCAGAGGAACTAGCATTGGATGAATTGGTATGGGCAGTGGGGTCAAAAGAAGGGAAGTAGGCAGCATCAATTGCATCGTATTCTGCTCTATCTCTGAGGATATCAGAAAGGTCTGACCCCTCTCTAAACCAAGAATTGGTTCTTCCTCTAAATCCCAGCTGCTTTTTCTCTCTACTGATCTATCTATCTCCGATAGGATTATAATATTGGTTGTCTGATTCAGAAGTGAGACATCCATTGGAAGAATTAAGGTTAATTTAAAATAAGTATCGTCATGTCTTATTTTGCACCAATAAGAAGTAAAAGAAATGATAGCACTACTAATACTTTTAACAGATGGAATGGGAATATTATTAAAACAAATTTTGTTCCTAGTTAATCAAATATTCCAAAGTGTAGCTGCTCTAATTAATTCCACTAAAAGAGTATCCTTGAGAGGTATGCAAGCATCTATATACCATAAATCCGAAAGAGTTGTACAGTAAAATATAAAACCATCATAATTTGCAATCCAAGACCAAAGTGCAGAGGCAAATGAACAAGTGACAAATAAGTAATCTGAGGTTTCAGGAAGACCACAGAATGGGCAATCAAGGGCACCTGTCCATCCTTTAGTGGCCAAATTAGATTTGGTTAAAACCTTATCCTGTCGCAATAATCAAATAAAGACTTTAATTTTTAGGGGTACTTTGGATTGCCAAGTAACCTCATAGGTTTTGTTTGGATAACCCCCATAAGATAACCAAGAGTACAAGGAATGCACACTCAAAGCACCAGTGGATGTCCATCGCCATTTAACTAGATCTGTAGAATTTTGGATCTCCATATTAAAACAGTCAGTTCAAACCACTGAATTATTTATTTTAGATACAATTCAAATCATACATCTATTTTTACAAGAATTTTAAATATACCTAGCCCGCTAAATAATTCAGCGGGGTCCGCTAGATTATCTAGTGAGCCATAAAAGGGGGTGTAAACGGAGCGGATAATGCCGATACCATATCCGTATCCATCTTTCAATGAGCGGATACGAATACGGATACGGATAATAAACGGATATCAAAATTCAAAACCAAATCCTCTTTAAACGATTACGGATACAGAGCAAATAATCTTCGAATAAGGATTCGAATACGGATACGAAACGAATAATTGTCGGATAATTGAGTTATATGAACTTTATGATACAAATACTAATTATAAAATTCAAATATAAAAATAATAAATAAAATTTTAGTTCACTTCTTCTTACATGATTCTATCAATGAATTAAACCATTCATTAAGCTGATGCTAAAAAGAAAATACAAATACTAATTGAATCATACATTTCCGACGCGGTTTAGACCCATGATTAAGCTGGCTCGAATAATATGTAATTTGTAAAAAATTAAAAGGCCAAGGGAGGGATACTATAGCAGCGTTAATAGCTATAGACATTAATGTTAGCCCAAAAAAGGAGTTGGCCCAAACAAATGTTTATTTCCGGATATCCCATATTACTTAGTCCCACAATATATGATGATAATAAATAAGAACTCTATATATAACCCACCCCCCCCCCCCCCCCCCCCCTCCGGGTCTTGTATACTTATAGCAGCTAAGAAGCGAGATCCGCTTTCTTTCTTCATGTTTAATTCATATCCGGAAAATTATTGGCTCTGTTTATCCGTATCCGGTTCACAGGCGGATACGGGTCGGATTCGGAGCGAATTATCCGTATCCGTTTACACCCCTTGAGCCATTACATAATCATCTAAGCCGCAAAATAAAATTGACACGCAATTGAACTTTATTTTGGGCTTTTATTGATAATGCTATGAGCTCTTATTGGGCTTTTTAAGTCCTTCTTGGGCTTTCTATGTTTCTATGATAGATCTAGAATCACTTCAAGCAGCCAGTCAGGCAGACGGCAGTCTAATTCAACAAGTTGCGGAGGCTAGAGCGAACCCGAGGTCCGGTCCAATCGTCTCATTCCATAGTCTTACGGTAATTAATAGAAAGCGACCATCTTCAAATATGAAGAAAAAAGACAACCGGCTAGGTTGGCGACTATACTTTGTTATAAATAATACAACCACTTATTGGAAAAAAAAAATACATCCACCTATCTCATTAAAAACTTTGCATTGGCTTTTCTCCTCTTAACAATCACATTCTCAATCAGTTAAGAAATAAAAGAAGAGTGAGTCTATGGTACTATGCATATTACGGATTAGTCCGTAATACGGATCAATATTTTCGTTTTTAAAATTCTAACGGTCGATCTGAACCATCCAACATAATCTCCATATAAATATGTACTTGCATACTGAATTTTATATTTTTTAGATTTTTTTACTATTTTTGAAGATAGATAGAAATCACTTGATCTGAAAATTCTGGACCATCCAAAAACAGTGATTTTCTACCTATCTTAAAAAATAGTAAAAAAATATAAAAATATAAAATTTGATCTGCAAGTACATATTCATATGAAAATCATGTTAAACGATTCAGATCGACCATTAGAATTTTGAAAAGAAAAATATTAAACTGTATTACGGACCAAATCGTGCTATGCATTAGTACCATAGACTCACTCATAAAAGAAATAAGATACCGATGTCAATAGAATAAAACATCGAAGTAAATAAAATAAAAAAAATCGATGTTTTCATTTGTTTTATTTCTTTTATTTTAGTAATATTTTACTCAATTAATCAAAAATAACAATGTCAATAAATTACAACATCAGTATCTTATTAAAACATCGATGCTAAAATATTAAAACCTTGATTTTATGATAAATTCACCATGAGTGAAGGGATTTTTTTATAAAATATAAATAAAAAATAAAAATTTACTAAACCAACTTGAGTGATTTGGTTTTTACAAAAACCATAAGTACCGAGATGCCATCGTGACACAAACCCTTTTTTTTTCCTGTGCCAAATTGGTATCTCGGACCGAGGATTTTCACAAATTTTCAATGGAAAACAGTGTGTCTTTGGTGTGGAAGGCTCTATGTCGACGATCCAGTTTGTTTTTTTCTGTGCTGAAATGGCATCGGTCCAAAGGTTTTTTTATTTGAACTTTACTTTGTGCTGAATAGCCATTTCGGCATAGAGGTTGTTTTTTTTTATAATTTTTTAATATTATATGTTATTTATTCTATTGAAAAAAATATTTTTATATTTCTTTGAAATAGATGGAATATTATAGAATTGAATTTAATAGAAAGACTGCGACAAATAATCCGGTTCTAAGTTATTGATTCCAGTTCAAAAGTCACTTCTGGGTAAATAAAAAATTTATCGTGGTCCTTCTAGTACATTTAAATTCTAAGGTACTCCATCTATTTCTCTAGAATTGATTTTAGAAAAATATTTAAATATTAAAAATATAAAATAGCTTTTAGGAAATTAGATAGAGTACCTTAGAATTTAAATGTACTAGAAGAACCATGATAATTTTTTTATTTACTCAGAAGTGACTTTTGAACGAGAATCAATAACTCATATTCAAAACAATTTTTTTTCGAGTAACACACAAAGAAATATTTTAATTTTTCTTATAGTCGCAA
The DNA here is from genome assembly GCA_028015225.1 of Carex myosuroides. Classification (NCBI taxonomy): domain Eukaryota; kingdom Viridiplantae; phylum Streptophyta; class Magnoliopsida; order Poales; family Cyperaceae; genus Carex; species Carex myosuroides. The sequence goes on along the minus strand of CM051485.1, from coordinate 1,489,724 downwards.
AAAATCCTGACAAAAAATGGTGATCCGAATTATTTGTCGCAGTCTTTTTAGTAAATTCAATTTTATAATATTCCATCTATTTTCAAAGAAATATAAAAATATTTCTAATATTTCAATAGAAAAAATAAAATAATATGAAAATTTCATGGAGTCGAATTGCCATTTCGGCACAGATGAAAACATGATTTTATGTGGTCGTTCTCAGGAAAACTGCTCGGGCCGGGATGCCAATTCGACACAGGAAAAAAATGGTTCGTACCGAAATGTCAATTCGATACAATTTTTTATTTTTATTTGTAGTTAATAAAAACAATCCTGAGTGAAGCGCAGACTTTGATCTACACTTCACTAAAACAAAATATGGGTCATTATTTTCATACATACAATAGAACCAAGTATATATATACAGGAATTCATATCACCGACGGTACCGTAATAGGGAATCTTTTACAATTATTTGATCTGGACCGTTCTTTTTAACTTGGCACGAATCTCAAAGCTCAATAATACTGCCCCCTCAGTCAGCCCGAATCCCAAACCGGCTGAGAGTTAATCTCAAACCGTAAATAGCTAATTGTAAAAGGGAATCTTTTACGGTACCGTCGAGGATATGGATCCATATATATAGAGGGTAGACATACTCCCATCCTTTGAATGTTGCAATATGTGCATCAAGTCCAAATTACAATATGAAAGATAACTAAAAAAAATCAAAAACAACTAGTAGAATACGAAAGACAATTAGAAGAAGATGAAAGACAACTAGAAGAAGATGAAAAACAACTAGAAGGGGATGAAAGACTACTAGATGAATATGAAATACATCCAATAGTAGTTGAAAGAAACCAATAGAACATGAAAAAAACCCAGTAAAAGTTGAAGGACAACTAGAAGAAGATGAAAGAAAAATCAGTAGATTATGAAAGACAACCGGTACAAGATGAAAGAAAACCAGTAGAACATTAAAAGACAATCAGTACAAGATGAAAAATAACTAAAATGAGATGAAAAACAACTAGTAAAAGACAAACGACAACTATAAAAAAGATGTAATACAAATAGTAGTAGATCAAAAGCAATTAGTAGAACATGAAAGACAACTAGAATAATATGAAACACAACTAATAGAAGACGAAAGACAACTAGAAAAAGATGAAAGACAATTAGAAGAAAATGAAATACAACCAGTAGTAGTTGAAAGCCAACTAATACATGATAAAAGACAACTTGAGAAGATGAAAAACAACTAGTAGAAGACGAAGGACAACTAGAAGATGATGAAATACAGCTAGTAGTAAATGAAAGACAACTAGTAGAACATGAAAGACAACTAGTAGAACATGAAAGATAACTAGAAGAATATGAAAAACAACTATTAAAAGATGAAAAACAACCAGAAGAAGATGAATGACAACTAAAAGAAGATGTAGCACAACCAGTAGTAGTTAAAGACAACCAATAGAACAGAAAACACAACCAGTACATGATGAAAGATAACTAAAAGAATATGAAATACAACTAGTAGTAGATGAAAGATAATAAGTAGAACTTCAAAGACGATCAATACAAGATTAAAAAAAATTAGAAGAAGATGAAATATAACTAGAAGAAGATAAAATACAACCAGTAGTAGATGAAAGACAACTAGTAGAACATGAAAATACAATCAGTAAATGATGAAAAACAATTAGGAGAACATGAAAGACAACTAGAAGAAGATGAAAAACAACTAATAGAAAAAAAAAACTAGAAGAAGATGAAATACAACTAGTAGTAGTTGAAAGAAAACTAGTAGAATATGAAAGACAACATGTAGTAGATGAATGACAACTAGTAGAACTTGAAAGACAATCAGTTCAAGATGACAACTAGAAGAAGATGAAAAACAACTCGTAAAAGATAAAATACACTTGTGATGACTCCAAAACATATAGCGAAAATCACTATCTTTCTTCCGAAAAATGGCTAAAAGTGAATGCAACGTAGCCATTTCCCGATTTATTTACCGCAAATGTGTTTTTGAGTCGTTTTGGTACGTTTTGGAGAAAGTTGTGTATTTAGGCAAAAAAACAGAGCAAAATGTCATATTTGGGCGATTTCTGAAAAGGGCGTCAAAATTGGACATTACATGGAGCAAGCAACACCTCACACAAAGTGCACAACATGCGAAATGGTGAAAATACATGAAAATCCGCTAAGTCAGAAGACCATATGACCTCCTCCATGCCGCATGCGGCATACACAGAGGCCGCACGATCTATGGACTGTTCTAAATTGGACTTTTCTGAAGAACACATTTTTCTGAAGAGCTACGCTATTTTTAGACAATTCTTGATAGATCATGGGTGGACCTCACGATCCCCACTACTTCCACTAGTGCTTAGAGAGGCTATAAATACCCCTCTTGTAATAGGATTTAGTGTGTGTGTTTAATTGTGTCTATAGGGTGCAGAAAGTTGCACTGAAAGTGTGCAGGTGTGGAATGTTTCAAGGTTCAGTGCTCTCTATTTTCAGACGTGGGGAGGGCATCGAACTTGAGACATTACTTTCGCTCTGTTGTTCCTTTTGGGTTCACCCTCGACGGACCTATCGTTCATAATCAGTCTATCGAGAGAGTTTAATGATTGTGGAGATGTTTAACTCCCGACGGGCGCAAGCTCTCGCCTTTAATTAGATCAGCAGACCATTCCGAGTCAAACTGAATACCTCGTTCATTCTAGGATTTGTGCATATGTCTTTGTGAACTGAATAAAGGGGCCAAAAGGAGGGGCTCATGTATTGCTCTTTGGATTTGGTTGGTTAGTTCTCACTGTTTGGACATATGTGTGTGCGTGTGTATATGCTTTATGATGTAGAAGATCAAAGACAACTAGAAGAAGATGAAAACCAACTAGTAGAAGACAAAAAAGACAACTAGAAGAAGATGAAATACAAATAGTAGTTGATACTAGTAGAATATGAAAGACAACTAGAAGAAGATGAAACACAATTTGAAGAAGACGAAAGAAAATTAGAAGAAAATGAAAGACAACTAGAAGAAGATGATATACAACCAGAAGTAGTTGAAAGACAACCAGTATATGATGAAAGACAACTAGAAGAAGATGAAAAGTAACTAGTAGACGACGAAAGACAACTCGAAAGACAGATGGAACCTAAAGTGATGCTAGCACAGTTGACCGACAGAACAGAGAACCCATCCATCCTCTGTCGGGTGGTGAAGACATGGGATATCATATATCCTAATAATGCACGTTGTCGTAATATGCGTTACCTCTTGGCAGACAGTGAAGTATGTACTATTACTCCCCTCCTCCATTACCATTCAAATAATTTTACGTACTATTTACCCCCAAAGTATACAAAGTAAACAGTACAACAATCGTATCCATCACTATTTATCAACAGATTCAGTACTTGTCTCACTTTAGATAAACTACAAATTTTCCACTGTGCAAACTTAGTCCACCATTTTGACTGAATTTTTCCAGGGTCTATATATATTGGTAAATATTTCAATTGTATTCGTTCGTACCAATTACATAAGGCTGTTTGAATTATACCTTCCTTATTTCCTTCAATCTTTTATTTATTTCCTTAATTCTGCTTTTGTTTGAAATTTAGACTGCCCATTTACTTGCTCCCCACTTAGAATTGCCATCTGATTGTTGCTCTCTCATACTTCACCACTTCAATCTGGCTCAATTTGCAATACCCACTAATTTGTTTTTAACTCACATTATTGTTCACTCTATTATTTCCTAATACCTACATATTTATGTTTTTCCTACAACAGGGAAATGCCATTGAAGCTGAAATCTCCAAAGCTGACCAAAAGCTTGCTCCCGATCAAACCAGAGGATGGTAATGTCTATCTCTTTAGACAATTCTGTGTCGAACCCCCAACTGGTGGATATAATGCAACATGCCACAGATATATCGTACGCATGACGAAGTGGACTGAAGCCCGTCGTCTCGATAATCTAACGTGGAACCACCTCTGTTCTACTTCAACTTCCGTGAGTTCGAAGAGGTCAGAACAGTCATCAGAAGGCCTCGAGCTGTTGTTGGTTAGTTGTCCCACTGATGTTCAATTCCATCATCGAATATGAGAACAAATATCAACCAATACACCACCTAGCCTTCACCAACCAAACAAGGCAGAGTTTGAAGAGAACATATGGCCGAGGATCGAAGAAACAACTTTCCAGATGATTGATAGGATCAGCCTTATCGGCATTCTTTTTGTGCTGCAGTCAAGTGGCACTCGATTAGTCTTTGACCCATTGAAATAGGAAAAACATTCACAGAAAGCCACTTTGCTATAAAAAATAAAAAAAAACTGAGAATTGGACGTCATCAGAGGATATCTCCATTCATTTCAGATTGCCAAAAGTGACAGAATGTCAGTATCTACCAAACTGTCAGAATTAGCAAACTATCTTTTTTACATCAAACTTACATCACTCGTCATTACAGTTTCTTACTTCCTATTTTATCTTCCATGCATGCGCTCCTTTCTCTGTGTAGACAAAATCTAACATAAATCCTTACTTGCAGATATTATTGGGCGAGTTACTTCAATAGGACCTCAGCAAAACATCACTGCCTTGAATACCCCTGCAGTAATTAGAGACATTTTAGTAGAAAATATAAGGTACATGACTTCATACAATGGTACCTGTTAAAATGAAAAATACTCCTGCCAACTTTGTCATTTTTTTTTCAAAATCTCCCACTTGTACCAATCTATTATTGTACCAATATGTTATTATCATTAATAACTATTACATGTTGTATTTGCACCCATATTAGCATCATAATTATAAATAGAGTGAGGCTACGGTGCTATGCATAACACGGATTGGGTCTGTGCTACGGCTCAAAATTTGACTTTTCAAAATTCTAACGGTCGATCCGAACCGTTCAACATGATTATAAAATGAATATGTATTTGCAAACCAAATTTTACATTTTTTTTGAATTTTTTTACTATTTTTTCGAAAATCACTTGATCTGAACATTCTGGACCATCCAAAAACAGCCTATCTAAAAAAATAGTAAAAAAATTCGAAAAAATGTAAAATTTGGTTTGCAAGTACATATTCATTTTATAATCATGTTGAACGGTTCAGATCTACTGTTAGAATTTTGAAAAGTCAAATTTTGAGCCGTAGCACGGACCCAATCCGTGCTATGCATAGCACCGTAGCCTCACTCTTATAAATAATATACATGTAGTCATAAGAAAATTCAGTTGTCCTGAACACCGATAACACACATCATGTTAGCGTACATTTTGCTTATCATATATCCTTGGTTTCATATATCGATATATGAAATCATTGTGACATGGATATAGGTGTAGATTTTGCTTACTTTCTTGGCCAAATATGACATTATGATTAACAAGATACAAACAGTAAATTTCCAAACACCAAAATGGGCACACTGAAATTGTAACATAAAAATAAGTTTTGAATAATACTTGAAGAACCATATATATTATTACTACTATTCCTTTGCCTCTTTTTTTGCCCATAATTTCTCATGTAAGAAATGATTCACTAAAGTATACATGACCAAAGTTGCCCATGTTTCCCCCCTTGTCATTCACATAAATTTATTCCTAACCCATCTAATATCTGGGTATTATTTCCACATATCCAACAAAATTATAACTACCAAATTATTAAAATAAAAATAACAAAAGGCATAATAGCATATTTCAATTGGGGTATACAATGAATGAACTATACCAAACATTCAACAAAATATGTGTTTCCTAATTTCCTTCTTACTAGGGGGAAGACTTTAAGAGTAACACTGTGGACTAACTTTGTGCCTCTTACCGATGAAGTTGCCCTTTCTGAGGCATCGAAGCAATCACCCGTTGTTGATGCTTTCAGTTCCCTAGAGCTCAGATCTTACATGGTAGCACGCTCTACTTTTTCATTACACTCGGTCATGAACAAATTACTTCAACTGCTTTTTTCGCTCACCATACTACAATTATATGACATAACATATCTACTGCTCCTTATAATTTATCTATGTCTGTATTTCGTAACTTATTCTTCTCTGCTAATAAATACAGGAGAACCCTATTTGAAGACATACAGTGTTACAAAAATTTACACCGACCAAGATCAATCCCATATTGCATAGTACTTACAACAGTAAGTTCCCGTACACTTCATATTTTCATCCTCTTCTTGATTGCATCATTACATTCGAAAGGCACATGAAGCATACATTCAACTGCCATATTTCACCATTCGATTTCAAGAAGAAAATGCATTCTCACTTTACTTTAATGTATTTCAAATGAACATTGTCATCTCTAAGTTCTCTTCCGGAACAAATTGTGCTCCCCCGCTACAATAACCTGTACATTATCCATAAGTAGACAAACTCATGATATCTTATTATTCATATTATTTTCACCACATTTATCTTCAGTTTTGTGACATACACTCAATACCTTCCATATTCCAAATAAAGCGACATTCTCCCCGAGCACATCTTACTTCAAGTTTTAACAACAACAGAGAACATACGAGAGAAATAGCATGGAATATCTTCCTCCATTTTAAGTCCTTGTCATTTCTACTTCTTACATGCATTACTAATTACGCCTCTCCTATCTTGTCAGATTCACAGGAGGAAGTCAGCCTGTTAATATACTCCAGCCAAGAGTCTTCCAACCTTCAAAGCCATCCAAAATGACAACCCCGATTAACATCTCTCTCCAAGACTTAATCAGCCTCGAACCATACAGCAACAAAGTACGCTGTCCTTTGATATTAACCACATAGATTACACACTCAGCTTTGTTGTATTGAGGTTACCTAACATATTTTCTTATTTATGCAGGACCAACAATTCTCTTGCCTTGCTGACATTGACGGAATTGTCAACCAAGATAGTTGGTCATACTCCGCCTGCCCTGAATGTAAAGTGTCCGCTTACTGCGATGGAACCCCGATCACCTGTCACAATTGCCAAACAATAATTACATCAACAATTCAATGGTACGTCCACATCATTTCTCCACATACAACAGCTATTTCAACAATGCATTACTTAAGCTTTCTATTTCCCAAAGGGCTGTTTTTTCCAGTTTTCTGGTAAGAACATTAATAGTTCCACATGTACTGATTAGCAGTAAAATGTTTTTCCCTATGTTCTAATGAAGAAAAACTGAGTTTTTTTCTCCTTTTTCCTGTGACTGATTTCTTGTAAAAAAGTGAAAAAAAATTGATAAAAAAGAAAATCTGATTGAATTTAGATTTCTTTTACACTACTGTTGCCATCAATTAGTGAGCCCCATTAGTACTCCATCTTACCAAATGAACCATGCCCCCATCCATTAACAAGATAAAAAAAATTGTCAAAATTTTTTTAAACCCCATATTAGCTACCCCAATTACAAGACCACATCATCCTACAACACAATAATTTATGAATGAGCTTATGGTACTATGCATATCACAGGTTGGTCTGTAGTACATATCAATATTTCCATTTCCAAAATTCTAACAATCGATCTGAACCGTTCAACATGGTCCCCATATGAATATGTACTTGCAGACGTAATTTAATACTTTCTATAATTTTTTTATTATATTTAAAGGTAGGTAGAATATAACTTGATCTGAAAATTCTGGACCATCCAAAAACATTGACTTTCTACCTATTTTACAAAATAGTAAAAAATTTATGAGATATACAAAATTTGGTCTGCAATACATATTCATATGAAAAACATTTTGAACAGTTCGAATTGACTGTTATAATTTTGAAAACATATTAATCCGTATTACAAATCAAATCGTAATATGCATAGTACCATAAACTCACTCAAAATTTATTGTATACATACCTTACGAAACATCACAACTACCTTACGTACAATATTTTACTCACACATAAAAAGATTCCTGCAAAGATAAGATATAACACGTCATCATGTCCAAAAGTACCCCATAAATTCCTTCATATGCCCTTCACTATATTCCTCCCCAAATCAAAGTTAATAGTGGTTCCATATATGTTATAGGTATCGTCTGCTCTTACGAGTAACCGATGGAGATACCATGGCAGAGTTTACTGTAATGGGGAAACAAGCAGAAAGTATCATCAACAAGAAAGCCGATATGTTATTCGCAGAATCAAGGCGCACTGGTAGAATGGTTCCCCAATCTCTTGAAAATATCTGCGGAAAGCGTTTCTTATTCATTGTGGACATAAATATAACTTAACTGCATAGACAACGCTTAACATATAACGTCAACAAGGTTGAACCTGTTCCATCAATACTTCTCACCGTTCCACAAACTCAATTGTTGCCGTCCAACATCCGTGAGGACCATCTTCCTACAGATTCACACTCACCTATATCAACAACAAAAAGGAAAGCTGACCATACAGGTCTCTCGCCGCAGGCAGGCCACCTCTTCATTGAGTATGTTACAAACAATATTTACAACCACCCCTTTTACTTGCTTTTTCTGCCTGCACTATATTGTAAACCTCATCTTCTTCCATCTTACTTCATCTACTTGAATTCTATGTATTTGTTACAGTTCCTCCCATGAGCGCCCTACATCCTCCCACTCTTCTAGAACCAGAAGGAAGATCTTGCCCACATCAAATGAAGAAAAAACCACCAGCAGGTAAGCTCCACCTAACTAAAGCTTAATCAGAGAAGTTGGTCACACCTAAGTTTTAATAACTAATGATACACAGTTTTATCCACTTCTTTTAGTATCTCTCATACTAAAAATTCCATAGCAAAATTGACATACTACTACACAATATGTACTTTACAATTTCACCATTCTTTATGTTGCAAATACCATTGTCTTCTTCCTCATTGCACTGCCCCAGACAAATACATTATTACACAATATTTTTCTCAAATTAATTTATACATCACCTAACTGACATCTATTTTGACATTCTTCTGTCTGCCATTCTCGTCAGTGTTTCACATTCCACTGATGATATCAGCTCCGCCGCTAAGACACTGTAGATGAGCTCCCCACCATGCTGCAACACAATATCGGAGGTCTAGCGCTGTTTTGTTATATAACTTGTAATGGAACACCGCGTTCCTATTCTGTCTGAGTATTATTTCAACAGCAACCGCAACACATTATTATACAAGAGAAGCACCATCTATCAAGCAGTAGAACAACTCACCAAATTTAATCTACCTTAACATGCCAAACTCAAGTAAACACAATTTACTTTACTAACAGCTGGAGCTGCCTCAAGTAATACACACTTCACAGCCTAAAACTATGACCTCCCATACTTCCTTCCGATGATCATCAGCTATCTTCAAAGATTCTTCCCTTCTCATAAATCATAAGTAGAAAGCTCCCAACTTCTTATTTCTCCTCGAAATGCATTTCCACACCACTACCATATACTCCATACGTTTTCTGCACTTCTTAGTCCACTTAAAAATATTAATGTCAAAAGTGAACATCACACAGTGAAACACAGTCACCTACTTACAACATATATATTACACTTTGCATAAGAAATTGCAATATTAGATATCATCATTACTACATAACCAACTCTGATAAAAATCAAAATGAGATACGAACAAACTCCAGTCACAATTGTTAAGGTGTTGTACACAATGCACTTACTACCAATGTCATCTACATTGCAACAATCAAAGGGCTTACACCATACAAAATTCATTTCTCATTTAATTACAATTACTTTATTTACCAGGAAAGATATTCAACAGCATGAACATGTCATTCAAATCAGGGAAGCCCAACTGAACCATCTAGCCCACCAGTGAAAGGTAAGCCCTAATAACCCATCTCATTTCATCATATAATACAAATTTACATTTCATTTATCCAACTCCTCCCCCACGAGACACTTGTCCCATTCAAAACATAAAAAAGGACACTTGTCACCTCCCCACCACCACCATCAAACACCTATACCACCAAATCCACTATCTTAATCCACTACACCATCCACTGCAGAAATTATTTTCTCAACCCTTACACCTATATAACTGAAAACAGTTATAACAATGCTCTCAAAATCACCAACCACTAGGCTGTAAAAATATAACATACTTTGGAACGTATCTGTCGAAAGATATTCTACCACCTTTCAAAACCAACAAAAAAAAACATGGCGATTATGCCCCTGGCAGGCCGTCAATTGCTCACAAAACTTACCATAGACCTGGGCATGCACCTCCCAGCACACCAAGAGACCGACATGCGAGGCCTGACCACCGTCATGGTGACTGTATATATCAGCCATGCAAACATACCACCACTAGAAAGAACCTTCTCATCATGGCTGAAGATATCGCTTCACGGATGGCATTACGCTTCATCCAGTCGTATTATACAGGAGACAATCGCGTCTCTGCATATCTGAACTCTTACGTCTTCGCCCAAACAAAGTAAGCATGGCAAGCAGTCGCCGATAGCTTGGGCCATCAACTCGACCTAGCACGTGACACGATCAGACACCTGTATGATGAATTATACCGGACCAGACTTAACTACACTGGCTTCTCAGAGAAAATGAACCACACCAACCTGTTGGAGACTCTGAGAACTAACTCTCACCTGCAAGAACTGTCTGATGAGATTGCCAGGCAACAAAGCCAAATCATACTTCTACAACATCAACACTATCTAGAAAACATGAACACTCTGCTTTGTGTAGACCATCGCAGCCTACTTCAGCTACCAAGGTCGCAGGAGACATCGACATCATTCAGGCTACAATCCATGGAAACACAGCACAAAATGTTTCCCTCCTTTCTACTGGTCGCGCCAACCTTACCGAACTGTAAAATGTCCACTATCCAACTACTCGCATATATAAATACTATGTATATTATTAACTTTCTCTGCAAGTTTATCCACCAATTTTAGTAACAGTATTTTGTAATCTTTTGTAAACTTTACTCCTGTATGGTGGAATATAAATATAACTTACTTTCTCCAACATTGCCCTCGCAACATACTACATTCCAGTGGTTATACCACATATATCTCACTACTAATTACAATTTACAATTGACAATTACTGCTGTTGTACTTCCAACAGTTTATGATTCTCACTCAATTTCATATTTCACATTTTACATTCTTAACTTTTACTCTATTTTACATTTAAGACAGCAATGACCCATGATTTGTGTGAGTTGCTGCATTATATCATAACTAATGTGTAACTAAAATCAATATTACTAGATCACTTTTTGTGACCAACTCTACTGACTTACTAATTTGGAGATTGAATAATATGGCCAAAATTCCAATTACGTCCTTATATATTTGGCACTACCTTCCCTTACCTTCCTCATCGGTTTAATTTATTTTTCCTGACATATTGCTCCATTTTCTATTGTGCAATTTATACAGACTGTGTCAGAAAAACAAAATTGAGCTGACAATTTATTTTCCAAATATCATGAAATCCAAAGGGCACACACCTAATACCATGATTAGCAAACACTTATGTTTAGTATTTCCAAGAAAGAAAATAATAAACAATACAAACTGCTCAACATGGACTGATACTGTTGTGATGATTTACTGCCACAAATTGAAGAACAATGAAAGTATAGTGCGCACAGACAAGTCTGTACAAAAGGGTTTACCAGTATCCGACAAACTGGATTTACAACATGTTTTCTTCTTTTCTGTTCATTTTATATTGTGAATTAGCATTTTGTCTCTCCCTGTTTAGCTAGATTTATGTAGTTAGTCGCTATGACATTCAACCTTTTGAACTATCAATTTTGATATTCGCTGTGGTATTCAACCTTTTGAACTGCCAATTCTTATTTTAGGTTGTATTTTCACTTTCTCATCTTTGTCACTTGGCTTCCTGTTTTATTTTTCCGTAGACACTACATCACTCATGTAACACCACTTTATCAATGAAATTGGGGCTTGACTCCTATTTTTACTTAAAAAAAAAATATGATATCAATCCAATATATGGTGTCAAATTGATTTCTATGCAGAATTATACTAAAAGCTCTCAAGCCAATTGAGATAATTTGATTTATATATTTTTTTAAATATTACTGGGTTTTGCTTTCTTCTCTTATTTTTATTCTTAAAAAAAACAGTTATTAAAATTCTTTCCTCACTTTTTCAATTTGATGGGGATGATATCAGGTGTGAATGTTGGGAAGTGGAAGTTGTTGCAGACACTCTGTTGCGATTAGGAAACGCACCCCCAGATGAAGAAAGTCACCTCCACCACTGTTAACAAGGTAAATTTCTCGCTTTTTCAAATATTGATACAACATAAGTTTTAGGAGTTTTCCTCATTGCATATACTGCTTAAATTTTACGATTTACCTCAACTATCATAACATTATCTCTCATTTATGTTAACCTTTACTGATACTTGCTGCCATAAGTTCTAAACTGTGTTTTGATGTTATTTTAACTATTTTCATACTCAAATTGTATTATAAATTAATTTGTGATGCTAATTAAATTGGTATCAATCATTTCTAATTTACTAATACTTTCCTCCTCTTTTCTTTTTCATATTTTTCCCGTTCCAAACTCAATATAGTTTGTGGATGCACACGCGTAAAACATTTTGAATATGAGTTTCTGTCCCTACTTGCTAATTAACAGAAATTGTGCTATTATTCTCCTCTTTTCCTTTTTACCGACATTGTCATAAACAGTCAATGACAACTCAATTTCACTAGCATTCATACAGATTACTTTCTCTTTATTTTGGTTATTGCTGTGTGTTTCTCCAGTTTTGGATATGGTTGAGCTGTTAGAGGAAGAAAAGCCTGGGGAAACATCTCTTGCTGATTTCAACTCAACTTCCGTTGTCGGTGAGCACATGCGTGAGCTTCAGCTCGGTTTATCATTTCATCACTTTATTTATTTAGGTTTTCTTTTCCCCAAAAGTATGGACATTCATAACTCCTACACACAATCAATTAATCCTTTGATAATTTTGTATGCTGACCTCTACATCACAAATCTGTTTGGGAACAACATCTGTGGCTTCTGTACCAACAATTTTTGTTGATATATTGTTGATATAAAAAAAGTGGCAAACATACAATTATATTGTTCAAATATGTACCAACAAATTATGTACCAACAATTTGGTCCAAGGTGGCGCGCACGGGGCTCCTTTAATCCGATGGCCCGATTCGAATATGGTCCAAATCTAAACTCAAAATTTGGGTTACTTTAGGAGATCCGAACTCGATCATAGTGGGTTAGTATCTCATGGATTCTAATTGTGAATATTTTATGGATAGATTGGCATGAAAATTGCAGGAGTTCAAGAAGAAAACTTAGAAAAAGAGAATACCTCAGTATGGATAGAAAGAGTAAGGCACACAAACATAAAATTTCAGGACTACTGCTTAATTGCTATTGAGAAAAAGCTGGACTATTGAACAAAATTAGACTTTTTTATGGATGTTAATTGATTACTGAATTAATTTGTACAATGGTACAAGGTACTTGGCTTCTTCAAATTGAATTAGTTTGTATAATGGTATAAGGCATTTGGCTTCTTCAATTTGAATATTGTGTTTATCTATATAGTTACGTATTGTATTTATCCTGCAATCCCTTCTGTATGCATTTGTTGAATGTTAGTTCATGAACCAATCAATATTATTTGGCTAAATCAGTTATATTTACCATAATTTCAAATATTTGGATTTGTATATATTTATGTCCATGTTTTCCTTTAGAACCATCAAAAGAAACACTAAGATATTTCAATCTGTATTGTCGCATTGATTCTACGAGTACATTTATAACTGTCGTCAGATTGGATAGTTCCTTCCCCAATTCGTACGATCTGATGGTAGAGCTGGTACATGTACATGAAATACGTTTCCCTTAATTCAGTGCGATGCTTTGACACTATATTTCATACCAATTTGAGAGCATTACAGTTGTTTGACGTATATATAATTACCATTTCGGTCAAGATCCAGTTATGATCTATCTTTTCTAACTTTTTTTTTCTCATTTTTGTGCTGCGCGAAATGAATTTAGTAAATTGTAAGTATTTGTAAGCTATGGAAATTTTTACATCAACTGTAGTACTATGATTTGTAAAACATTCGACATACATTTGCTTTTGACTTTGAGAACAATCAGAACATGTAAATTGTAACAATATATTTCAAGCTATATCATGACAATAGTTCTATGCACATGCTTACACATTCAACTTGTCAAATTCCGATGCCAACTCCGTGAGGCAAGTGTTATACAATAACTGAAGACAAGAAGACCAACGAATTGTCACCCATACACAACAGCATGCACTACCAAAACAGTTGCGGCGTACGAGGCCACTAGTTAAAGTAACAGCTAAACAAAATTACAGCGTGTATAATACCATAAATTTTATTAATAAACAAATAAAAAAAAGAAAAGCAAAGGTAACATACTAACATTATATATATACTTTCCTATAAATAATACATCCAGTTATCTCATAATCTAAAGCAATTATATTTAATTACTAAATAAATATTCTTGTTACAAAAGACACATTGATTTTGTCTTTTATTTTATTTTAGCATTTAAAAAAATTAAAATTCAAAAAATGGAATGCAGGTGGGAAAACTCTAGGCCTATTCTAGTAGAAACACAAACCACACATGGTGAAACATTGACATTAGGATTTGGGTCTGGTCGGATTTTACTTGACGTTAGTATACAATTCACATTTGCTCAATGATTGCCTGTATTCTGGGCTTTTATGGATAAGGAAAGAGCTCTTTTTGCCAGTACATCAACAGAACGGCTCCTTTTAGGGCTTTGTTGAACTTTCTATGCTTGTATAGTACGAACTTGGTAGAGGCTATTTAAGTTATTCTGGTAGCCCAGATCTTATAGGTCACTGACATATCAGAACTTAAAACAGGCCTATTGAAAGTAAATATTTTGTTTCGCCTTTTCCTCAGTGTCTTGTAACAGACATCAGTACAGAAAATATGTGATTAGATCTGGAAATGGAACCACTTCAAGCAACCGGTCAAGTCAAGTGTCAACCAAGTTGACGCTAGAAGGAACACGTGGTTCTGTTCAATCAACTCTTTCCATAGTCTTATGGTCAAATTACTAGAAAACGGTCTTATGTTTAGACGAACAGCTAGCTAAGCTGGTGAGATTCAACCCTCTCTTGATCTTTTAATATCTGTTTGGTTCTTTTGCTATTTGGGGCCTCATTCCAAAACAATAAATCTTTTTGTTCCCAAGTAATAGGCAGATGGACTTCAAAATTTATTATATTAAAAATGTTATTTATAATTAAAAAGAATATTTCTTCCATCTGCGTCAGTCTAGATAACCTCCACGATGGTGCCAGAATTTCTTGTCAGCGTGAAGGCAGCGTCCAGTTTCTCTATGTTTTTTCCTAGTAGGATAATTTTTTAATAGAATGCAGAGGCCAGCAGTGAGAGATGTCATGTGTAGAATTAAAATTTTATTTTCGACCTTAAAATCTTAAACGTCAATGCATCATAGATGGCCGAAATTTTTTTAGTTACTACCTTGGAAATTCAAATTAAATCAATACCATAGGCTCATTTTTTTCATTTCTACCACTCACGCGGCCTCAATTTGCGCGCCAAATTGAACTGGTGCGCACACTGAGGGAGGGCACCAATTTGGTGCGCGGACTGAAGAGGCGCACCAAGGGTGTGGGATTATAAACAAGGTCACGCACTAATTTTGGTGCTCAAACGGGGCAGCCCGCACCTTCCGCACTAAAAAGGTATTTTTTTTTTAATTAATTAGTTTACATTATTGTTTTTAAGTTAGTTATTTGGGCATATAGGTGTTCAAAATAGTCTGAATGGAGTCCAAAATAAACTAGAATTATATTAAATAGTTCGAATGGTGTCCAACATTGGTAATATTTTAAATTACTATATTTTTAGTATTTTAGACCAAAATTGATTAGAAATGCACCAAATTAGCCTTGTATTATTTGAAATTACATAAGATTGTACCATTTTTTTATTGATGGTGTCCAAAAATTAGTCAATTATAATTTACCTTATTTGTAATATTTTAGACCAAAATTGATTAAAAATACATCAAATTAGTCTTGTATTGTATTGTTTGAAATTATCTAAGATTGTATTTTAGAGTGGTATTGATTTAATTTGAATTTTGTTAAGATGGTAACTAACAAAATTTCGGCATAGATCGTTCTCGATTTAAAACTCAGCATCTATATATAAATGCTATTTTATTTCATATTCTTATATCAATTATTAAAGGTCATCATTTTTAGTGGCGAAATGTGTGGCAATTATTAAAGGTCATCATCAAGGAAAGTCTGTTATTCTTAAGTGCAAAATGGAGGATACTGAGTAGTACTCTTTCTTAATAAATCAATGCAGTCAGGGGAGACCAAGCTCAATTTAGTCAAACGATCCAACAAGTTGATGAACAATTATTGATACAAATCTGACATGTTATTTCAAATCAATTCATTAATTTGTTTAGAAATTCGTGCATAAAAAATAAGTGATTTTGAAATTCGTGCATTTCATAAAATAAAAGGGTGGACAGAACCTTGCTATTCTTTTAGAATCACAGCATATTTATTTCCGAACAATTATTGCAGATAGGCCCAATTACAAATCATATGTCCATATCAAGTAGAAAATAGCCGGTTGGCGGCTATAAAACCTCAAATAATTTCCTTGTCGCAACTTGTAACTATAAACAATTAGATGATGACTTCATCGATGTCTGTATATGATTAACAAAATCTAGATATTTTGACTTTTGGAACGACTTTGATTTTGCATATATAACCCTTTATTTCATTTTTGTTCATATATTGTCATTTTGATTTTTGCAACTTCAATCGATTAGCATTCGGAAATTTCTTTAATTAATAACAGTCCGTTAATTACTTGATCAATTTCCATTAATGCTCTTGCAAATTTTTTTTTTTAAAACTTTTTCAGAGTCGTGAGGAGAAATTGAATTATCGACCTTTGAGTAATCAACAGTCTTATGATTTTTTTAGTAGCTAATTGTGCTAAAAGTTAAAAGTTCAATATTGCAATGTTTTCTGTGTCCATTTGTTTTCTCGGAATTTTTTTTATAATACGTAAATAAATAAAAAATTAAAAACAGATTGGTTACTAGGGCTGCACAAAAAATTCGTAGTTCGTAATTCGATTCGAGTTTGATTCGAAAAAGTTCATAAAAAATTCGATTCGAAATTGAGTTAATTCGAAATTAATTCAAACCAAACTCAAACTGGACCTAGTTTGTTTCGGAATAGGTTCGCAAACCAAACTTAGTTAGAAATTAACTCAAACGTGAACCGTTAATTTCCGCTGATAATGAACTTTAATGTTTTATTTAGGATAATATTTGGGTTTGTAATCATTCTAAGACTTTAGTGATTGTTCTGTACTTCTATTGATATTTAAATTGTATTTTGAATACTTTGGATATTTGAAAACTTTGGTGATGTTGCTCTTGTTGGCTATTTAAAAAATTTTGGATTCTGTGATTGTACTGAACTTTGATTGATTGTACTAAACTTTGAAACTTTGGTGTTTGATATAAATTTTGGTATTTGTAATGAACTTTGATATAAACTTTGGTGTAATGTGTAATTAGAATTCAGAATGCCTGAGTTTTTATTGAAGTGCTGTAATTTCGAACTATGGCCCAGCCATAAGTCATAACTTGTAAGTCGTAACAAAGTTCGTAATTGAGTTTGTAAAAAATTCAATTCGAAATTGAATTCGTTCGAAATTAATTCAAACCAAATTTAGTTCGAAATTAATTCAAACCAAACTCAAACTGGAAGTAAGTTCAATTCAGTTCGGTTCGTTTGCAGCCCCATTGGTTACTCTCTAAATTATAAAACCATCAGAACCAAGAAAAATCTTCTGGTACCCCTTGCCACAGCATTCCACCACGAGCCACACACAGAATTCACAAATTTTAAAAAAAATTTAAGTGTAACCAAATAAAAAATTTCCCTCGCTTGCCTCCCCAACATTTTTATTAATATCCATTATTAATTATAAAATAATAATAATGTCCACCTTAGCTAGGTTTTTTTTTAAATGGCCAGTTGGGAATTTTTTTTGTTTTTGTTTCAGATCCTATAAATATACATCTTTCTCTCTCCTCCCTCTCAAAACTCACTCAATTCACAAAAGAGAAAGAGAGGAAGAGAAAGAGAGAAAGAAAAGGCGATTTTGAAGGTGATTTTCCGGGAGCCAAAAGGATGAACAGTAGCAACCGAGGTAGATCCTCCTCTCGTGGCCTAGCAAGAGGATGGTCAATTAGTGATCGAGGTAAAAATGAGGAAAAAAAGAACAACTGTCAAGTATGCCGTGATAAAAAGAACTGTCAAGTATGTATGATGGAGGCATTTCTTAGACGGCCTATTAGGTATGAAATTTCAGACGATAACTTTGTAGAAAACCCCTACGGCTCTGGTTCGAAAAAAAAGAAGGTTGATCCAGAGCCTCCAACATCGGACGATGAGTTTGTTCCATGTACTTATACTGGTAAGGCTAGTACTTCGTCTGTTGTGATTGATCCAGATCTGGCAATATCGGACGAGGAGTTTGTTCCATGTACTTTCAAGGCTCGTTCTAAGAAGTAGTATTATTAGGATTTAAAATTTGGATGCATTTGAGCTGAAGGCATTTTAGTTGGATGAATTAGGGTTATAAAATTTTTGAGTTTCTTTAGTGTCTATTTTGTAGACTTTATTTCATCAATTTAGAGTTTATTTAGACTTAATGTATTGACATGCATGTAGACTTGATGTTTCTTTACATTTTAATTAAAAGAATCAAATTTGTGGTTTAGTAGAAATCTCATAATTAATTTTTTAATATGGCAAAAAATAGTAAAGTTATAAAAACTTACATTCAACTAACTCATAACTTAGTCTTAATAAAGTCCACACAAATTTCAAATAAAATAGTTATGAAAGTAGCATCTAAATAAACAAGTTCACAACATGTATTAAATAAGAAGAATTTAAATCACCTATTACTACTACGCCTAAAATTAAATCTGAGAAACCGACCAATTGCAGAAGATGGCCTACCAAATGGCTCTGGTTGACTTCCAGATGCCCCTGCTTGGCTTTCAAATGCCCTTGTATGCCTACCAGTTGACCTCATTGGTTGGCTTCCAAATGGCTCTCCTTACACCTCAACCATCTCTCCTCATATGGCAACTGCCTCTCTTATTGCTTCTGCAAACATAGCCAATGCATCTAAACGGCTTGTACTTATGCTTCACTGTGACCCTTGTGACCTAGTTGCCTCTGCGATAACTCGCTCATTTTCTACCGCATTTGCTGCGTTTCTGGCATCTGCATTGCATTTGTTACTAAGTAAGTTGGTCAAAATTGAAAAGAAATATAATTTTTGATGAATGTTACATACCTCTTCGATTCCTGTCAGTAGTGGAACGGCGAGCCTGATCCAGACAACTGACGGGTGTGTTTTCTCCTATCAGTAGTGGAATGGCCCCCCTCCCGCCTACCTTGTATTTCATCCATGGTCATTACATGACGGGTGTGTTTTCTCCTCCCAACCCTAATTCAGGTCTTGCTAGGAAGAATTCTAGGAGAATTATAAGTAGGTCATTCTTCCATATTGCCATAAGGAACAAACACCCCACTCCAAGTACTTTTAAGATAGTTCACAGTATACCAGTCTGCAACAAATTGGTCCTCGCTCCAGTTTTGTTCACGAAAAACTGCTAAGACATGAGCTCACGAAACAGATGTTAATTGGATATCTCTACATGTACATTACATTTTGTTGCCGGGCTAGCATGTCACAATATACTGGAACTCCCTATGAATAATGTTCATACTTCCATTGGCGTCGCGGGTGACTGGAACGTACTCATTTAGGGATGAAACTTAGTACTGACCTTCGCCGTGCGTATAAGGGACCAAATGCATTTCTGCAGCTTTGGTCCACCGTTTTCTGATCTTTTGAAAAACCCGGTCAGAAAATAACTGATTTGCATCTCTTAAGTCCATTGCTCGCTTCCGCCGCTCAACAAATCATTTATTGCACTTATAGAACGTATCCTCCACTATGGCTGACACGAGCATTCTACGGCTCACCCGAAAGACATTGTTGAGTGACTCGAAGCCGTTTGTTGTCATAATACCAAATCGATATCCTCCATCACAGGTTTGGAAAATCTTCTCATAATTGGACGACGCCATCACATCATTGGAACGTACTTTGTCCATCTTCTTTAAAAATGCATTACACCTTGGATTTAGCTGCACAAAAACAAAGAGGTGTTACTTTATTTTCCTCATAGTCTTATAAAATAATTAAACGAAATGTTATAAATTAGACATACAAACTCTTCGAACATCTCTTTCAACCTTCTTGGCTTCTTCTTCCTGACTCCTTGTTTGAACCTCCATCCGAACCACTTGTCATTTCCACAATTCTGGACCAGATTGTCAGCAACATGCTGCATACAAAACATGTCCACAAAAAGGTCTGGAGACCATCCGTATTCTGCTGTCAATGCATATTTGATCCCCTTGTGCTGGTCTGATATAACACAGATGAATTTATCAGCTCCAAGCACTTCATTCCTCAACCACTGCAAGAAAAAATCCCAATTCTCACTATCCTCCTTCTGCACAATTGCAAATGCAATAGGCAGCAATTGGTTCTCGGCATCATAGCCGCAAGCTATCAAAAGCCTTCCCTCATACCGCCCAGACAAGAAGCATGCATCTATATTGATCACTGGTCTCAAGTACTGGAACATTGCAATACATGAACCAAAAGCTCAGGCTATGGCCCTGAATTGAACAACATCTTGAATAAGCACTCTGTGTTTATCTTGTATCGGACAAGTCAGAAATTGATACTTAGAGACAGGATTTTTGTCGCAGATTCCCATAAGCATTGGTTCCAAGAAGCTGTATGAACCCTCCCAACTCCCAAATTGTCAGGCTATTGCAAACTCACGACCCCTCCACAATCAATTGTATCTCGGGGTTACATTGTCATACATAACCCTCACACAGTTTGCCACCCCTTGGATGCTCATACAGGGGTCCTTTTTAATTGAGGTCTCAATGATATCGGTAATAATTGATACCGTAAGACATTCATGGTCGGTCCTTGTGTACTCAGACCTGCATGTGTGAGGCTTGTCTTGTCTCGTTATAACTCATGCATCTCCAAAACCCGTTGCTTTTCTCCTAAGTTCATAATCACAACCCGGAGTCTTGCACACCACCTGAATCCAATCCCTGTCACTTTTCTTCATTCTAATCTCTTGATTCTTATCAATATGGTACTCTCTAATCTTCTTAATCAGCTCTTCTTTGCTTTGAAAAATGTTTTGGCGCCAGTTCACCTTTGTACTCAATTTGTCTCCCATAGTAAGCAACATTTGCTTATTGAAAAGAAGATATATCATTGAAGTCTGCGAACGGGTGCGTATCAGTCCGGCCACTAAGCGGCATATTCCTATATTCTCTACGAATGGGCACTGGATCATCTTCATCACAACTCTCTTAGGGATCAGAGTCCCAGTTTGTTTCCTCAAATTCATCCCCAGTTTGCAGATCTTCCTTCAGAATTTCGTTAATATTTTCAAAATTCGACCCAGTTTTGTTGTCTACTTGTGTCGGTCTGGGGTGAGGTGATGGTGGCGGTAATGGTAAAGGCGCCACATGCACGGGTCTAGGTGGGGATCTTGTATGGGGTCGTGGTTGGGGTGTTGGTGGAGTGGAGTGACTGTATGTTTCTGGGTCAGGTACCAATAAAGGAACCATGGGAGTGTATGATTCTAGGTTGTGTTGTATAATTTGGCGCAACTGAATTTTGGCCAGAACTTCCAACCCTGACTCTATCCGAACTCTCTTGAGATAGATTTCTATTATAAAATTTTCAATGGCCTTTGACCTCCCGTACAGTCCTATCCATGCAGCATCACTTAGTATCGTCACTCTGGTATAGGTCGGGGGTGTTTCATCGTTCACTCGGGTTGCAAATTCTAAGTTCCATCTTTCTGGGTTATAACCGTCGCATTCGTAAATCATGATTTTCAAGTCCCAAAATGAGATATCATCGAGAACCATGAATGAATTAACTAGCTCTTTGGAGTGATAAACCCCATATGTATTAGTAAGAAACTTTCCACCACAGTGTAATGAAATCATAGCCATGGCCAACAAACTATATTTTGGCAAATGGTAAACAATTGTCAGATTACTAATTTAAATGTATAGGTTGCTGAAAAAAATTAAAAAATATATAAAATAAATAAATTTAAATTAAATAAAAAATTTAACAGAAAGTTGCCTCCGAAATCGCATCAAATCGTCTCAGAAATCGCCTTCTCTTTCTCTTCTGTGAGTTGAGTGAGTTGTGAGAGGGAGGAGAGAGAAAGATGAATATTTATAGAGTCTGAAACAGCAAAGAAAAAATTCCCTGCCAGCCATTTAATGGGCGGTTCTCATTTTTATTCTCAAACCTTACATGGGGCATTATTATTATTTTATAATTAATAATGGATATAAAGCTTGCCTCCCTCCCCCTCCATGCAAAAAAATAAAAAAAATAAGGTGGTACACGTGAATTAAAAAAAAAAAATTACTCCATGGGTAACCGAAAATTAATTTCGGTTACCACCTTATTTGTTATTATTTTTTGTACTACACGTAACCGAAAATTTATTTCAGTTACCCTTCTTCTTCTTTTTTTAACTCCCATAACCGAAATTTATATTCACCCCAAGTTACCATGTTTTTTTACCGTGGCCCCTTTTAAATTGTTTTAGCACATTGTATAACATAATTAAACTAATAAATTTACATAATTAAACTCTATTTACAATGAGAACTAATTAACATAATTAAACTGTATTTTTTTGTTCACGTTAAATAAAATAACTAATTAACATAAAAAACAATGAGAACCGTATTTTACATAAAAATAATTAAACTATATTTACAATAAATTTAATAATAATAGCAAATTAACTAATTAAACTATTTTACTAATTTACATTGTAAATTTAAACTCTAAAAAAACTAAATTTACACTACAAAAATTAAACAAAAAATTTTTACACTACATATTAATTAATCGTACTAATTAAATTAAATTAAATTTATATTGCAAATTTACACTACATATTAGTTCAATTAAGGAAGAGCATAGACAAGGACATGGTAACCGGGTAGAAATGGAGGGACGTAAGTGGGGGTAGTCAATCTTTAATTAAACCAAAGAACATATTCAACCGAAATTTTTTTAGTTGACACTCTCTAAAAATCAAATTAAATGAATACCACATCTGGAGTCTGATTTTCAATCCTACCACCCACGCTAACCCAGTTCGCATACCAAATTGGCTGGTGCGCCAACCCAGTACGCGCGCCTGCCAATTTGGTGCGCGAACTGTGTTAGCGTGGGTGGTAGAATTGAAAATCAGGCCCCAAAAGTAGTATTAGAGGTGTCAACTAAAAAAATTTCGGCATACTCAACAGACCGAATTCAACCAAATAGAGCTTCTCCATGCATATTAATTATAGTGCCCAAGAACAACTACTTGAGCAGAAATTTCTCCCCCACTTCTGAGACGTCTCTATTGGTCAATTGCTTACGACTTGATGTTTAATTAAGTACGCTAAATTGTACAAGTAGAAGCTTCAGTTTGGTGCCTTGTCTGCCGCATTAATAAATAATATCCAATCACTATAAACTCTCAAATCCACAACTTTCTGGCAAAGAAAGTGAGAGTTTCACATCTTCTAAAGCAAATAATTTGTTTCTTTAGCCATGTTCAATAAAAACATTGCTTTGGCTTTTCTCCTCTTCTTAAAAATCACATTCTCAGCCAGCCAAGAAGCAGAATTTACATTCGATGGATTCGCCGGCGCAAACCTAACCCTAAACGGTGTAGCGTACATCGAGCCAAATGGCCTTTTGAGGTTAACAAACGACACGTTTCAAATGAAAGGTCATGCCTTCCACTCATCTCCAATTCGCTTCGGCAAGACCACCTCTTCCTTCTCAACCACATTTGTATTCGCAATTATTTCAGAGTACCTTGGCCTCAGCGGCCATGGGATTGCCTTCTTCATCTCCCCCACAAAGAATCTCTCTGCTGCCTTGCCAAGCCAATACTTGGGCCTCCTCAATATTCAAAACAACGGCAATCTCTCCAATCATATTTTTGCGATTGAGCTTGACACTATATATAGCTCTGAGTTCCAAGATATAAATGATAACCATGTCGGTATTGATATAAATAGTTTGAAGTCAAGCAAATCTGCTTTTGCCGGCTATTATGCGGACGATTCAGGTGCTTTTCAAAATTTAAGCCTTATCAGCCGTAAAGCAATGCAAGTGTGGGTTGAATACGAGAGCCAAGAGACACAAATTACTGTTACCTTATCTCCCATTGGAAAGTCTAAGCCAAGAAAACCTCTACTCTCTTATAAATTCAATCTCTCAACAATTTTGAACGATTCTATGTACATTGGTTTCTCTTCTTCCACTGGCTCTGTCCATAGCTCTCACTATATTCTTGGATGGAGCTTTAAACTAAATGGAGCTGCACCATCCATTGACTTATCAAAGTTACCAAAACTTCCACGCACAACCCCGAAACGCCGATCAAAAGTCTTAGACATAGTGATGCCTTTCGCTTCAGCCGCCTTTGTTCTTATTTTAGTTGTTTTCCTTTTCCTCTACATGAAGAGGCGGTTCAAGTATAAAGAACTGCTTGAGGATTGGGAAGTTGAGTTTGGTCCTCATCGCTTCTCATACAAAGATTTGTACCGAGCAACCAATGGGTTTAAGGAAAAAGAGTTGCTTGGGAGTGGTGGCTTTGGGAGAGTTTACAGGGGGGTTTTACCTGTGTCCAAATTGGAAGTTGCAGTGAAGCAAGTCTCACACGAATCGAGCCAAGGTATGAAGCAATTCGTAGCAGAGGTTGTGAGTATTGGCCGGTTACGGCATAGAAACCTTGTTCAGTTATTGGGTTATTGCCGGCGTAAAGGGGAGCTCCTTTTGGTATATGATTACATGCCAAATGGGAGTCTTGACAAGTATTTGTATGGTCAAGAAAATCTGACTCTTGATTGGATCCAACGACTCAAAATTATCAAAGGAGTAGCATCAGGTCTTTTATACCTCCATGAGGATTGGGAGCAAGTCGTCATCCATCGAGACGTTAAGGCGAGCAATGTTTTATTAGACTGTGATTTAAATGGTAGATTAGGTGACTTTGGCCTTGCAAGATTATATGATCATGGTACCGACCCTCAAACCACCCATGTGGTAGGTACAATGGGTTATCTTGCTCCAGAGCTTGCGAGAACTGGCAAGGCCACACCTCTCACTGATGTGTTTGCCTTTGGTGCCTTCATGTTAGAGGTTGTTTGCAGTAAGAGGCCAGTAGAACCTGATGCACAAGGGGAGCGAATAATTCTAGTCGATCGAGTGTTAGAACATTTGAAAGTCGGATCATTAGCCGATATTGTGGATCAGAGATTAGGCGATTGTTATCCAGTAGAGGAGGTAGAGATGGTGCTTAGACTTGGTTTGCTTTGCTCGCATCCACTACCTAGTGCCAGGCCAAGCATGCGACAAGCTGTGCAATATTTGGAAGGCGATGCACCCTTACCAGACTTATTGGCAATATATATGAACTTTAGCACGCTTGCAATGCTTCAGAATGAAGGATTCGACTCTTATGTTATGTCATACTCCTCTACGATGACATCTTTCTCTGGTTTATCTGGTGGTAGATGATAAAATTGGACACTTTTAAGTTTTCTTATTTTGATTTAACTGATAAAATTTTGTAATCAGATGTTATAGTCTATAGTTTGTGTATACTGTCATTGTTGATAAATTTCATGAATTTTGCTTAGCCTTTTAGTTCGAACCCAAGATTGTAATTTTCTGATAAGCGGATCTCTTAACTGATTTAACATCCTGTTTTAAGGAGTTGCCCAATGAGTTGACTGAAAGATTAGTTCATGGGATTGATTGGGCTTTATTGTGGGGTTTGTCATATTTGGGCAACGTTTTTTTTTTTTTTGTGAAGAGAAGTAGATAAAGTGGGTCTGGCTAGTAGCTTAGGGTCTCTGTTTTTCTCTCCTTTTTAATGATAGAATCATAGAACAGCTCAAGCCTTGTGTGAAAGAAAACAAAATGACACTAGAAACTGTTCAAAAAAGCAAATGGAAGCAGAAATTACTTGTCCCTTTGTGGTATTTGTACTTATTTTGTGGCTCATTTTGTAATTTTCATTGTTGCATTTGTCAGTCCATTTATTGAATTGAAGACAAGGGTTCTGATCTGTATGAAATGAAGCACTTATTGTAGCAGTATTTCTACTGGTGTTGATTCAGATTTCAAACCCTAATAAAAATCTGGTAGCTGTCTAGGAAGGTTGGTAGGATGCTGGTATTAGTGGGTGATGAGACAAAATGTAACTGGTCCAGCATTGGTTTTTGATTTATTCGATTTTTGTGATGTTTTAGTCTGTTACTGGTCCAGTGGCTACTTGTTCTTTTAATGAATGGATACAGGTTGTCAGTGACTACTTTACTCAAAAAAAAGGACAAAAGGGAGGAGAAGATGAGTAAATAGTAAATGAAATGCTGCTTGCTACCGATGGTTTCAATCTTACATTCTCACCTCAACTCATAGTTTGATTGTTGAAAAGAATGCTTTGATAGCAAAGTTTGGTCCATGTATTAATTGATCTAACTGTAGCTAGCTCTATTCATTAGTTAACTGCAGTTGTAAGAACTTAAGCAGCTCAACTAGGGGTTATTTATTTTAATTTGCACAATTTTTTGCATATCTGTTATTCTTCATTTACAATTTTTTGCAAGTGTATAGTCATTGCTCAATAACCGTTATGAATTATATTTTACAGTTATTTCAAATCAAGTTCTGATTCGTAAATAATCCAAAATCTTGTTTTATAATTTCATTTATTATCATTCATAAATAATAACTAATTTTGATGAAATTCCAGGTCAAACAAATTTCAGCAAAAAGAATCAATAAATGACATAAAATGGTCCTTTAAAAAGAGCAGTCTGAAATTATATATTTAAACAAATGCAAATGACAAGCCAGTCATCTTAGCTTTTCAAAATTGGTCCGTGTTGCTTCACCAACACCGTATTAGTGGGCTACAAAGGGTGGTACCAACTGGTACCGGTCAAGGAATTGAATCAAGGAGGTCATAGAATCACAACAAATAGAAAAAGGAAGAATGTGAATCTCTCGATTTAATTTAAGTGTACCGATTCTAAATTGGACTCAAGGAACTCCCAAATTGAAGAGCAGTACTCAACATCTTTATCTTTAACCAGTAATGATCAATTGTACCACGCTATACCACTCTGTCTATATATAGTTGGAATGAGATTCTAAGCCTCAACCTGACTAGGTTGATTAATTCCAGTATTTAATATTTCTAAAGTATCATATTAACTTAGTTTGAACATGCCACAACTTTATACAAGGTGACTTTGACTCTGTAGTTCTCAAATCAACAAGCATAAAATTTAGGCAACTCCAGGTTTTTTACGGTATCTTATGGCGGTACAAGTGCACAAGTATTTTCAGGTAGCAAAATAAAAATGTTCAACTGCTCACAATGCAGTTTAGTTTCTCGCTGTGTAATCAAATTAATTACTTGAACTAGTGCTCTTGTTTCTTAAGTTATGTGTGTTTCTTTTTCTTAAAATTTTCAAACTTTTGTATACTCAAATTAAGCTCCCCTGGACTCTCAATTTCTCATTAAAATTACAAACAATTAAGGGTGTAGGTACTAATACTTTGTTCAAAGACTTTGATCTGTCAATATTGAATATTTGTTTTTTAGGTATAAATAATTATGTGTACAGGTAATGAACAATAGACGGTTCGGTTTTATCAATCGGCACTTATTTGGGGACTGTAAAGTTCTCAATTTGCATCAAATTTGACACGCAGTTTATCTAACTTATAATAATAATGATATCTATATATATTTCCAGTTATCAATTTTTGACAAATTTTGAGATATTAACCGATTACGAAATAGACTTTGTTGCCAATACATCATTTTCTTTAACCAAATTCCAGCAGTTATTTATATTTTTGGCACTTTTTACACTTGTACTTTTATTGTTATTTTGCTAAGTGTGCCTTTTTTTTTTCTGCAAATGCTATATTTTTGTTGTGTTGTATAGCAGCCAACATTAAAAAAGAGGGAGTCTTTGAAGGGTTAGCATCTAGAATTTAAAGGTGAAACCAGAGGACACGTTGGGAAACCAGAGGACAAATTAAGTGAAACCAGAGGACACGTTGGGAAACCAGAGGACAAATTAAGTGAAACCAGAGGACACGTTGGGAGCAGGTACAGAGGTTGGGCAGCCAACAGGCAACAGTCCCGACATTTAAACCTTGTACCGGGAAGAGATACAAACTTATTCAGAGCAACACTCAAATTTGACAGAACATATACTTGAAAATTTGTATATAGTTAGAAACTCTTATTTCCTTTATGTAACCATCTCTCACCCATAAAAATGTAGAAATTGGAAAAATGATTGGATGTTGGAACGAAGCACATTTGCTCCTTTTTTTACTCGATCTGCCTTAAAGAGCATCATGTAAAAAAAAGTGTGTAATAATATTTGGAAAAGACTTAACTTTTTTAGCATAAAAAATTAAATGGACTGCAAAGATGAGTACAGATTTGTCGGTGCTTTGTCCAACTTTGAATGAGACGACTCTTTGGTCAATGAGCATTGACTAGACATTTACTTCATGTCATAGCTAGCTAGCAATCAAATTATACGCGTCAATTTTCTACATGGGTCCCAAATTGCGACTTTCACAAGAAATTATATATTTCAATCTCTGTGGCTTTATCAGTTATCCCATTGATAATATCAACAACCTAAAATCTATCACACTTTGGAATCAACTCTACTTGTAGTATGTTGATAAAGGCTTTCTACATCACCCTCTTCTTTCTTTCAAATAACCTTTTATTTTCATTGTGTCAAACTGAATTCGCCTTCAATGGATTTTCTGGTGTAAATCTTACCCTTGATGGCATCGCATCAATCACCTCCAGTGGCTTACTACGGCTAACAAATGATTCAATTAGGGGAAAAGGCCATGCATTTTACCCATCCCCATTTTACTTTCATGATTCTTCTAATGGTAAAATCCTTTCCTTCTCCACCATGTTTGTTTTCGGCATCATATCTGGATTTCCTGACCTTAATGGCCACGGCATTGCATTTACTATATCCCCTACCAAAGACCTCTCTAATGCTTTCGCTAACGACTACATAGGTCTATTCAATGATACCAATAATGGAAATTTAACCAACTATATAATTGCAGTTGAGCTTGATACCATTTATAATTCTAAATTCGGCGATATAGATGATAATCATGTTGGAATTGATGTCAACAGCCTTATATCATCCAACTCTAGCACAGCTGGATATTATCCTGATGGTGCAAATCATTTCAAAAACATTAGTCTTACCAGCCGCAGAGCCATACAAGTATGGGTAGATTATGATGGCAAAGAGAGCCGCCTTAGTGTTACCTTAGCTCCAATAGGCATATCTAAACCTCACAAACCCTTGCTATCGTCCTTCATTGATCTTTCAAAAGTGTTATTAAATTCCATGTATGTTGGATTTTCCTCTTCTACGGGTGATGTTCGCACTAACCACTACATTCTTGGTTGGAGCTTTAAGCTAAATGGGAAAGCTGCAGCACTAGACCTTAGCAAACTTCCCGCACTTCCTACACGGATCAATTTAGCCAGAACAAAGGCTTTCCCCCCTTGGCTAATAATAGCTCTCTGTTATTTGGTCCCTTGATAGTTGTCCTGATTTTTAATTCTATTAGGAATAGAGCAATCAAATATTCCGAAGTAGTTGAGGATTGGGAAATAGAGTTTGGTTCACACCGGTTCTCCTACAAAGAATTGTATAAAGCAACAAATGGATTCAAGGAAAGAGAATTGGTTGGGGCCGGAGGTTTTGGAAGGGTCTATAAAGGTGTGTTGTGTAGGTTAGGAATCGAAATTGCGGTGAAAAGAGTATCACATGATTCAAAACAAGGTATAAAAGAGTTCATTTCTGAAATAGCAAGTTTAGGCCGACTTCGTCATCGAAACATTGTCCCATTGCTAGGATACTGTAGGCGCAAAGGTGAACTATTTCTGGTGTATTCTTTCATGCCAAATGGTAGCCTTGACAAGTACTTGCATGATCCAACTAAACCCAATTTAGATTGGGACAAACGGTTCACTATAATCAAAGGGGTTGCATCAGGTCTTTTATATCTGCACGAAGAATGGGAGCAAGTTGTGATCCACCGTGACATCAAGGCAAGCAATGTTCTTCTCGACTCTGAACTAAATGCAAGATTAGGTGATTTCGGTCTAGCGAGATTGTATGATCATGGAACTGATCCCCATACAACACATGTAGTTGGAACCTTTGGTTATCTTGATCCAGAGCTTGCAAGAACTGGGAAAGCTAGCACATTTAATGATGTATCCGCCTTTGGTGCTTTTATGTTAGAAGTCGCTTGTGGGAAGAGGCCATTTGAAATTACTTTTCGACATGAGGGGTTAAATCTTTTCGATTGGGTCTTGCAGACTTGGGAAAGGGGATCTCTCATACATGTGTTAGATCCACGGTTGAGAGAGAATTATATTCTTGAAGAAGTGAATTTGGTTATGAGACTCGGGTTGCTTTGCGGGCATCCGGTACCTCCAGTCAGGCCGAGCATGTGTCAAGTGATGAAATACTTGAGAAAGGAAGTTGGCCTTCTAGAATTCCTTCCTAATAACATGAGAGGATATAATTCAAATGCATTTTGGTTAATGCAATGCGAAGGATATGAGAATCATACATTCTCATATGCTTCCATGTTGTCCTCGGGTTCGATTTCTAGGTAAACATTTGAGTTTGTGTTTTCTGGTGTTCACATAATATGTAATTTCTTGTATCATTTTTGTCATGTTATTTCAACTTTGAAAAACTACTTAGGGTGCTACTGTTTCAATGTTACTTTAAGTCGGTGTTTTAATTACAAATGAAGAGTTAAGCAATTATATTTTCTTCCACCAAATTACTTTTGCATTGTGATCAATATATAATCAATAGCGGAGTATGTATAATTCTTTTGTTTAGAGCAGCGTACTGAATCTTTTATCAAAATAAGCCGTCTGGGACCGGATCCATAAGATGGGGTCAAGGTGATTTCTGAGTTTGAATTTCTTCCACGCACATTCAAATCTTTGGAAGATTTGAAATCTGAACATAATGTGTTACTTATCCAAAGTTTATTTAGATTTATCAGAAGCGCAGCTACGCAGGTTTCTAAACATGCCAAAATAAAATGAAATAGAAACATTAATAATATTTTTTTGAGGGTAAGGAGGCAAGTTGCCAGCTTACGGTTTTTCATTGATAAAAAAGTATTTACAATGGTCGTCATGGACCGGAAAGAAAATAAAGTCTATTTACATAGCACTGTCTCCCTAACTAAATTATATGAAACTGTATAACTCCTCGTCTCGATTGTTAGCAGCAGTTCAGCCACTGTTGTCTATCTCGTGTAATCTCCTCAAAGAGTACGCTAATTGGCTTTGTCTTCTGGGAGAAAATTCTGTTGTTCCTTTCTCGCCATATGGACCACAGAGTTGCTGCCCAGCATACGTCCCACACTCTCCGTTGCGCCCTATCCAAGGGTCTAGATTGTGCTAACCAAAAAGCCACATGCGAATCGTGTCCCGTAATGGTTAAAGGCACCCGAGATGTACGCATCGTGGTCCGCCATAAGGCCATTGAGTATGGGCAGTCCCAGAATAGGTGAACGTTTGTCTCCATACATTCTTCTCCACACAGCACACAGCTCTGAATCACCTGACACCCTCTTTTCCGAAGAATGTCTCTTGTCAAGATTTTATTTTGTAACAGGACCCAAATAAAAACTTTTACCTTGGGAGGTATTCGAAACTTCCAGAGTCTTGCATAATAAGGACACACAATTCCTTTGTGATGCAGATTTCTATATGCAGAGGCCGTAGAGAAAACCAGATTCGGTTCCCATCGCCATTCTGTCTGGCCCGTTTCTGCTTCGATGACCGTGGCCACCTTAAAAAAAGATGTCAAGGAAGCCAGTTCCTTAATGAAAAAGGAGTGATCTGCACTTCGGTCAAGATGCGAGACCTCTTATATCTGATACAGCAGGCTGAGTGTCTGAACCCAATGACTTGTACGGTTTGCTTGCAATATCCAAATCCACCTTGTTAGTAGAGCCGTGTTTTGAGTTTGAAGGTTTATGATTCCGAGGCCGCCATTAAGTTTCAGATGACATGTCTTTTCCCAATTCACCAAGCAATTGATTGGCTTACACGGGTCGTGACCTTTCCACAGGAAATTTCTTCGTATCATGTCTATTTGCTTTATGACCCATTTTGGAATGTACAAAGCCTACATGAAGTGCAGCGGCATTGCCGAGAGGACCGATTTGATCAGTGTCAACCTCCCTCCAAATGACAAAAGCGCTGATTTCCAGCTTGCCACTCGTCCTTCGACCGCCGCAATCAGAGGTAGATAGTCCATCTTCGTTGGTTTCTTAATCGACAGAGGCAACCCTAGGTATTTTATAGGGAGTTCCGCCATCGGGCTTCCAAGGATTGTCTGTATTGTATGCGTCAGATGTGGTGGTATTGCCACCGGGACGAATGAACTTTTCAACCGGTTAATCCTGAGGCCCGTTAGTTTTTCATAGATAGAAAGGATCATAGAAATGACCTTTAGCGTTCTCAGGTGTGCTTCGGCAATGATAACTGTGTCGTCGGCATACTGGATCGGTTGTGGTTGGAAGTGAATCGGTGGATGCATTGCTGGAACGGAGTTTCTGATTAGCCAGTTGAGTGAGTCCACTACTATAATGAACAACAGGGGCGATAACGGGTCCCCCTGGCGCAACCCTCTTGTGTGTTTAAAGAATGATGTTGAGCTTCCATTTATCCGGATAGTAGAGGTAGATGAATTGAGCAATTACAGGATCCATGATATCCATCTGGGCGGAAACCCCTTTTCGATCAATAAATTGGTGAGGAAACACCAACTCACCGAATCAAAAGCCTTCTTGAAATCCACCTTATATAACACGGAGGGTATTTTCTTTTTACCACAGTACGACAGGAATTCTCTCGCCACCAAGAAGGACTCCATGATTGATCGTCCCTTCACAAACGCCGTCTGCTTGTTGGAGATGAGTTTGTTCATCTTTGGCTGCAACCTGATTGCCAGCACCTTAGTTATGATTTTGGCCGCGGTATTGATGACACTAATGGGTCTGAAATCTCCAATTATGAGAGGTTGATTTTTTTTTGGAATGAGCGATATAGCAGCTTTATTCAAAGGTGCAATGTCAGTTCCCCCTCTATTCCAGTCACTAACGATTCGCATGAAGTCCGGTGCCACCACATCCCAGAAAGTTTGAAAGAACTCTATAGGGAACCCGTCCGGGCCACTGGCCTTATTTTTAGGCATCAGTGCAATAGCCTGCTGAATTTCGTGCTCAGAAATTTGATCATCGAGGCCCTGTAGAGAAGCGGAGTGTTGAGGGCCAACCCTTCCAGTTAGGTCGAACGGTGGAGCCCCATGAGCAGGACTTGCTAAGTGGGTGCTAAAGTGGCGAAATATTTCTCGGTTTAACCGACTTGGCTCTATTTCGGATCCATCTTCCCGTGATATCCCAGTAATAAAGTTGGAATTTTTTCTTGCATTTGCCGAAGCATGAAATTTTTTTGTATTTTTATCTCCTTCTTTGAGCCAGTGAGAACCCGATCTCTGCTTCCATTTCGTTTCATTTAGCAGCGCTAGATGAAAGATATGTTCTCTCAATTTGATTCTGAGCGCAAACTCGTGTGTGTTGAGACTTCTTACCTCTTCCGCTTTGTCCAGGATCTGTAAGACCCATTTAGATCTGGTTAGATAGGTCTCTCTCTTTGCAAACTTTGCGTCAGCCCAGATTGTGAGGTGTCGCGCAGTAACCTCAAGTTTTTTCACAAAGTTATGTACTGCCGAGCGTGAGTCGGCCACGGATGCCCAGCTTGCCAAGACTACTTCTCTGATGTCCCGGTGTCTGAGCCAGAATGTCTCAAATTTGAACTGTCTTTTCCTCCTGCTGGCATGCGGCTTGATCATCAGCAGCATTGGTACATGGTCTGATGCCGATGCGGGCAAATCCCGCAGTTGATGAGTAATCCCCAGTGAATTCCAAGTCCCAGAAATGAGAACTCTATCTAATTTTGAGAACGTTGGGTCCGGTCTTCTGTTTGTCCAAGTGTATAACCGGCCTGATAAAGGAATATCTAATAGGTTCATATCTGATATAAACCTATTAAATTGCAACATTGTTCCCAAATTTTGATTCTGGCCCATTGTTTCATTTAATGATCTAATCATATTAAAATCACCCACAATGACCCATGGCAGGTCAGTAAGTGTTCTAATATTTTTTAGCTCATTTAAAAATTCAATTTTTTGTCTCTCATTTTGTGGGCCGTAAACCCCTGTTATCATCATAGAAAAATTTCCCCGCTTTAATATTACAGTAATGCTATAGATGCCGATTGAAGTTAGAATTTTTTGGAAGCGAGTGCTCCACACGAGCACTATACCTCCCTTACTTCCATCGGCATATAAAGCCGCAAATTCTCTAAACCCCGTGGGGCATATTTGCTTTATTTTTATAATGGAGTTTTCACTCCACTTAGTCTCTTGAAAGCAAAGTATATCGCAATGAGAATCTAAAACCACATCTTTTATCACAGAGCATTTTTGTGTATCTCCTAAGCCCCGGACATTCCAACACAATAGTTTAAAGCTGAAATTGAGATTCATAAATTAAACTAAGCATTGCTCATTACACAAAAGCCACCAGCAGCATGGTGCTCAATATCATTGTAAGATAAAGTAACACATAATAGTAAAAGAAAATACAACAACATCCAGCACATATAAGTTTTTGAATTCATAAAATTAAACAGACGACCCAAAATAGCACCCTCTGGTGTTAAGCAATGCCGCACATAATTTTTTACTCGGAAACCTCGTCCGGCTCCTCTTCGTCTGTGAAGGCGTCCTCTTCCGGGTTATATTCCAGGGATTTGAGGATGGATTCTTCCATATCGTATCCCACCGCTAGAGCTTCGGTGACTGCCGGGTTTGAGCTGGATCCTTCGAGAGGTATCAGCTGATCGCCAAGGTGAGTACCACAGTAGGTACTTACCTGATTTGTGGTATGCTCATCAAGCGGATTTATGGCTAACGACTCTTCTTCTAGGGCCTTCCTGATCGCTGCTTCTAATATTTCGTTGTCGGCTTGGGATATCGGGCGCTCTCTGTTTCCCCGCTTCGCACTGTTCGAACCCTGTTTGCTCTTCTTTCTTGTTTTTTTCGGCTTCTCCTAGGGGTCCGAACTCCCCCCCTTTGCCATTTTTTTAGCTCTGCCGTCGCTGCCATCAGATTCGGCAGCCCGCCTTATAACGCTCGGAGGCTGTGGAATCTCGCTGGGCGGATCCATCTCAGCATCCGAACCAGATCCGTGACCCGGGAAGTCTTGAACCGAGTCCATCAAGGTTGTTGATTGAGCCCCCGGAAAACCCATTTTTGCTTTGTAGGCGTTGATTTCCTGATCAGTGTAGAGCCATGGGTGGGATAGCGGTGTAGGAGGAAGGGGGAGATAGGGTGTGAGGCAGCGGACGTGAGGTCCCTGGTTTGCTGCAAAGTTAGCTGCGATTTGGGGGTCTACATATGCTAGTAATTCAACTCCCCCACTTAAATGTTTTGGATATAAGGCTTT
Source organism: Carex myosuroides (assembly GCA_028015225.1). NCBI lineage: Eukaryota > Viridiplantae > Streptophyta > Magnoliopsida > Poales > Cyperaceae > Carex > Carex myosuroides. Next base: position 1,453,747 of record CM051485.1, on the reverse strand, counting down.
GACTATTGGGTCTTTGTTCGCCCCCCCCCCCCCCCCGCTAGGAAATATTACATGGTTATTTATATCTTCATTTTGCACATTGGTGGCCTTTTGGACCTGTTGCTGGCGGGCCTTGTTTGGGCTAGTAGAGATTGCCTCTAAAATTATATTTGCACCATTTTCGATATCCAATTCAAATATATTCTCCTAGGGTATTGTGTTTGGGTTTACCGTTACGGTGGGGCCCCGACTTAAATGTAGGCGTACCGGCTGCGCCGAAACCACTGTACCTATGGAAGCGTGTTGAAGAGAATGTTCCTTTTCATTAAATGGTACTTGTTGCACCTCTCCAGTGAAGCATGTACTGGAGTTATCCTGTTGCACCATTTTTTCACCGTTGGCCACCACTGTTGGTGTGTGCGTTGGGAGCTCCTTGTTTGGTTGGTCCGATCGCCCCTGTGCCCCGGCAGGGCGATCTTTGGTGAGCTCTTCAAAGCGTGGGTTGTTCTTAAGTACCTCGTGAATTTTAGATTTCTCTAACCCGTCATCCATCGTCAACCAAACGGCATACAAGGTATTGAAATCCACCGTCAGGTTGTCGGGCTCGACGAGTGCTCCGCTTGCTGCCAGCGTCTCGTGGGTGGTTTTGATTTGGTCGAAGAAGGTTTGAGGAGGGGTCGTGTCTGGTGGGAGAGACATGGGGATCGGTTCTTCAATCCATGAGTGGACCGAGATTTCAACTTTGCGCAGAATGCCACGGACCCAAACTATGACATTTTCAGGCACTTGCTCGAGGCTGGGGACAGCAACCACTACTCTCATCCTCTCTAGGGAGATTCTTCCCGACATTTGAGCATGTTCAAGCACGATGCCAATGGAACCGGCTGCTCGTAGAAGGTGTTCTACCGTCTATGAACACGGAGACATACCTTTAAGTTCTATCCATACTTTGAACTTCATTTGGAGCGGCGTGCCATTGACGGCCACACTCCACGGGAAAGCCACGTATCCCATGCCGGTAAGGTGTTTGGAGTGAGCGGTTAAAAATGGTTCTCGTTCAATGCCGGGTGGTAGGAGTAGTAAGTATTGGTTGGTGTTTAGTTGAGACAACGGGAAGGGGAAGGGGGTAGCGCACGTGGCCATGAGAATGAATTGAAGAATGTGGATGTTGTGTTGATCGCGAAGCCTCGCGTCAATGGCAATAGCACATTGCATTTCGGATGCATCTTGTTGCATTTGATTAGTTTCGGGCACAAACACCATGGTGGACTTCGGCTGGTCCTTAGGCATGAGTTCGTCGCCGAGGTGCCCTCTTGGTTTGAATGGGTCAAAAGCCGGTGGCTTGCCGTTCGGCACAAAGGAGCATGCTCTTGCTTCATGGCCGGACTTCCAACATCTAGCACAAACACGTTCCTCACGCTTGCACTCATTTTGGTCGTGGCCTAGAACAAGGCAATTGTAGCACCTTCCCCTCCACCTTTGGTGAGTCGGGTCTGGAGGAAGAGGGAGGGGCTCGGGTGTGTTGACTGGAGTGAGTTGTGTGTTTTCTTCGTTGGGTGGAGATGTAAAGGTCCAAGGGTTGTCATTTAAGTAGCTCCTCCATATAGGTTGTGGGTAACGGTTAGGGTGTTGGATGAGGTGCATGTTGTTGTTAGGCGTGACCGTATGCGCATAGGATCTGCCTTGGGAGTGTGTTCCTGGGGTGAGGGTCGCCGGAGTTGGGGAGTGACTAGGTAAGTTCGTGTTGGGTTTTTTCTTAGTCATAGTTGAGAGATTAGGGTTTGAGAAGTTTGAGTGTTGTGGAAATGGTGAGTGTAACAGGGAGAAAAGATGTGAGGGTGGTTTATAATCTTTTTGTTTGTCTTTGGTTTGGATGTGATAGGGGGTCTGGGAGGCGTGTGGGAACGCACACAAGGATACAAACCCTCTCTTTGGCTTGTACTTTTCTTTTCCATGGCCATGGCGTTTGGTAGGATTGTACCTCTGACTGTTGTACTTTGAGTGATAAGATCTACCATTTTGATTTCTAATTCCCGTATGGTCAGTAAACGTACCTGCGCGGCGGAGAGGAGGTTTGTTTGTAGCTGTTGTATTTGGTTGGTGAAGACGTACTATTCTTGTCCATCCATCACCGGTGTTGAGAAGCTGGAATCGCCTTCCCATCGCAAGAGCGAATGTTGACTTGTCCTTTCATGTAATTAAAATGAAAGGGAAACCCTTACATACAAATTCAAATATATCTCTGATTTAATGGATAGATGAAAGAATTAGAAAGGGAGATGGTAGAGAGAGAGAAAGGGACAATTTAAAATACATGATTAGAGAAACATTAATAATAACTTAAAACATTTTTTTCAATAAAATTATGTCAGTATCTGTGCAATATATAGGTTGGTTATTTTCAAGCTTTCAAGTGTTTTAAGCAAACATAAGTTCCTCCGACTATGCGCGAATCTTGACAAAGACACTTTTTCATACACGAATATCAACAAATTAAGTTGAACGGCTGCCATTAGAATAACAGGGTCTTTGACTGTAGAGCAGGGCCCTAATTAAAGTGCCAAGCTTGTTTGTAGTTGCATTGTAGATATTCTCTTCATCTCCTCTGTTATATTGAGATCTGGATGTTGTTTCCAAAATAACAACTACAAATGTATATATTACTTTTTAAGATCCAAATAACAACTTGGTTTAATAAATTTTATCATTTTAACATTAGATCAGAGAAAAAAAGTTTGATATACATGAATCCAAATTTATTCTAGAATAACAGAAAATTCACTTCTTGTAATATTGAAAATAATCCCTTACTAGAATAAGAATGATCACTTGGTGTATGTAAATTATTACTGATCATATCAGACGAAATTGTTCATCAGTTTTCTTAGTAATTTATTATATTTTACTTGATATGTTTTAATGTTATAGTGTGATTCTTTATTATTTTGTTACATCATTTATATGTAAATAGCAAATGTCTAAACATGATTAAGTAATGACTTGTTCAAATAATGTGATGGGCTTAAAGATGGCCTTCAGTCCAATTTCCTTTTTGGGCTGTATCCTATCCTTCCACTTATTATTATTTGAGTTTGGGGTCAAATTAGTGGAATTAAGTCATCAGCTTTTATTTATTTTTTAATGTTTATCGAAATGATTTAAATTTAAACTAAATTGAAATTCAATGGTTTGTTGGTAATACAAATTAATTTCAGCAACCAACTTATGAAAAGTTTAATAATTGACCATTGAAGAATACTATAAGAAAGGATGAGATATATTCACAACCAATTTAATTATTTTGACAAGCAATAACCAACATCAATTCGATAACAAAAACTATAAGTGTGATTTTATAATTTAACTATACCTTTTTATCAAATTTGATACAGTTTAAACATTATTTAGTTTTAGAACAAAAACTATTAAAATTAAATCAGAAAATATTTAAATTGCTTGATAAATAATTAATCGGTTGCAAGTTGCATCAAATGTAACACTAATTTATATAATGAAATATATATATCTACGGTGAAATATTATATTCATTAAACAATTTTTTTGTTGGTATAACACATCTTATTTATATAGATGGAGCCATGGAGGTGAATTTTTTTTAAAAACAATAATTAAAATAATTAATTTTAAATAAACAACATGATTGCTACAAGATTTACAAAAACCATCAGAACCGAATTGCCAATTCGGTCCGACGGCATTTTTTTTCTTCGGACCGAATTGGCAATTCGGTCTAGCTCAATTTCACAACAATTTCACAATAAAACTGTGTTGCCTTATGTGTGGAGGCTTTTTTTAGACCGGACCGAATTGCCAATTCGGTCCAGGTTTTTTTTATTTTTTATTTTTTATTTTTTAGAGACACTAAGAAGAGCAAAAATAAAGAAATCTAACACTGAAAATTTAAATTTTTTGTTTAAATTATTTGTTAGATTACTTCTTTTGATTTATAATAAGCATATTTATACTAAAACACACTAAATTACTTGAAATTATGTTGAATTAAACTATATTACGATAAATTATATTGAATTACACTAAATTACGCTAAATTACAATAACTTCGCTAATTATGTTGAAATACGGTAAATTACGCTAAAGTAGACAGATTCTGTGCCATCTTTCATGAATCATAAAAAATAGTAAAAAAATTCCAAAAATAGTAAAAATTGGTATTCTACAAGTTCATTATGTAACTAATTTACTGAGCTACTTGGATTGAATAATAGAAATGAAAATCTTAATCGGAAACTTCAACTCAAGTTTTGAGGCTCTTCCCTTTGTTTTTTGGTGATTCTGAACTTTGGAATCCACATTGCAAGCACGGACGCATGCATATTTTTGCAAGCTTTCCGAAAAGTGGTCATTTGCTGAAATCGGACACTCGAGTGCCGTTTTATGACCGTTTGAAGTTCCGCCGTCGTTTTTCGCCTTTTTAGTGAAGATATCGTCCCTATTCATATGTAATTTACCGTAATTTACCGTATTTTAGCGTAATGTAATGTAATTTAGTGTAATTTAACTTAATATAGTGTAATTCAACATAATTTCAAGTAATTTAGCGTATTTTAGTATAAATATGTTAATTATATGTCAAAAGAAGTAATCTATCAAATAATTTAAACAAAAAAATTCAAATTTTAGTGTTAGATTTCTTTATTGGCAAATTCTTCTATGCACCTAAGGACCTATTTGTAAAATGAGTATATTTTTATTTTCAAAGTTCAAACAGTCGATCCAACCGTTCAACATTATCTCCATATTAAAATGTACTTGGAGGTCAAATTTTATATTTTTTTGAATTTTTTTACTATTTATTAAGATGGGTACAAAATTCAATGGTCTGAATTTGACTAGTTTTGTAAAATACTTAATAAATAGTAAAAAAAATTCAAAAAAATGTAAAATTTGACCTCCAAGTACATTTTAATATGGAGATAAGGTTGAACGGTCGGATCGACTGTTTGAACTTTGAAATAAAAATATGCTCATTTTACAAATAGGTCCTTAGATGCATAGAAGCATCCCTCTTCTTTATTTTGCTCTTGTCTCTAAAAAAAAAAAAAAAGAAGCCTGGACCGAATTGGCATCTGGACCGAATTGATTTTATGTGGCGTTCTTTCTATAACCCGGTGAAAAACAACCAAACCGAATTGCCAATTCTGTCCGAAGAAAAAAAATGCCGTTGGACTGAATTGCCAATTCGGTTTTGATAGTTTTTGTAAATCTTGAAGCAATCATGTTGTTTATTTAAAATTAATTATTTTAATTATTGTTTTTAAAAAAAATCCCATGGAGGTGCCCGGGTTTTAGATAAATGGAGAAAATAGAATAAATTAGTTAATCGACCTATCTCTCCAGTCCACGGATAAAAGGAGGGACTTCGATAAGTCGCTCTAAGAGAAATAAAAAAAAAGGTAAAAGATAAAAAGCAGAAGAAACAATGGCGTCAATGGCGAGATCTGCGCTGCGATCGGCGGCGACGAAGGCGAAGAGCGTCGCCTCTACTCCCAAGAGGAGCTTCTCCTCACAGCTTCACGACGATGCTCGTTCGTATCCGATCATAACCTATCTTTCCTTTTCCAGATCTAGGGTTTCGATTTTCATCGTAATTTTTCTGAAATTTTTTTTTTTTTTAATGATAGATGAAACCGCTAAATGGGAGAAGATAACCTACGTTGGGATCGTGGGTTGCACGGCTTTCGCAGCCTATTGTCTCTCAAAGGGGCACCACCACTACCCCGACCCTCCTGTATTTATCTTTCCCATTTTCTTTTATATTGTCTGATTCTGATTTTCCTGTATTGGTGGCATATGTGATTGTTCTATCTTGAATGAATCAGTGATTTTGTTTGTTTTTTTTTTTTTTGGTTCAGGCGTATCCCTACCTCCACATCAGGAACAAGGAGTTCCCATGGGGTGAGTTATTTATTCCAGACTAATTTTAAATTTCGTTCCTATTATTTCAGCTGATATTTGGATAGTCCTTTCAGTGTAATTGGCCTTACAGTTATGTATTTTACAATTATTTCTTGTTACAACAAAGTCGTAAAGATAACAAACAAGTTTCGTTATGTTGTTTTATAAAATAATTTGGAGTTCACTTTGAATAGAATGTAGCAAAACTCAAGTTAGGGAAGGTTGTCAGAACACACTTTAGAGAGTTCGTAGTCCTTACTGGTACTTGTCTTGTGTTAAAAGGAACTTTAATGTATTGCAACAGCATGAGTGATTTAAACATGAATGGTTTTTATAAAGTTGATAAAGATTGATTATGGATATTTTCTCATGTTTTTCAAATATTTTATTATTCGCCCAGCCTACTATTCCCATGGTACTATGTGTAATAATTAGATATGTCTATAAAATTACTTCTATTTTCACTATATGTTTGTACCATCAAAATAATATAAAAATTGCTATCCTATGGGGATAGTGTACTGTTTTCCCTTTCCCGTTCCTTGTGTTCCTTGTGCCACTATGTACTATTCCTTGGCAATCTTGGTTTGGCAAGTAGACTACTAACCTTGGTCAGGAAAAGGTTTCAATTGGATTAATTCTATCTTGGAATTAAAGTTGACCAGGTTCTTTCCCAATTTGTTTATCCTATTCTTACTTGATCATCTGTGTTATTGTGTTAAAACTACTGGTAATCATGCTACTTTAACAAAGCTTGAGCTCTCAGTACTTCCAGGATGCTATAAACCTCTTGATGCGATACATATTTATATAGACATGAGATACGCTCATACCCTTTGCCTTCCCCCCACCCATATGTTGCTTCAAAACATGAGACATATTCAAGTTCATGAATATGTCTCTTCCAGATATCAAAGAAATTTTCTTTTCAGATTTTGTTAGATAAACAGTAGAGAGCGAAGTGGGGGTTCCTATAAATTTCCACTGGCATGAGGGATATTTGTTGTAGTGTGGATTTTAAACGGTTTTCTTTTTTATATCTGCAGCTTGCAGACTAGATATACGTGTCGTAAATATTAACTACATCATTCATCACATTTGCATGCAACATGTTTTTTTGGGTCATTTGCAAATAGCATTCTAAAGTCAAGGTTCATAAAAACTCAATTGCTTTCGATTTTTGTAAGACATCTGTGCCAGTCAAGCTTTATCACTAAGTTGGAAATCTATATGAAAATGTACTAAGCTTGGTTTTGATCCATTTTGGGCTCAAGAAAAAAATGAAAGGCATAATGCTTAATCGAACATCCTGGTCAAGTGTACATTTATGTTATTTGGAACTGCAAGCTAAAATTGTTTGGTGTGATATGGCATAAAACACAAGAAGAAATCCATCCCCATGTAGTTAAGCATAAGAGTAGGAATATATTTGTTTGTACTTATTATATATTAGGAAATTCCTTTTGATTGTAATATCATTTTGTTGATGATATTATTACTTATTATGCCTCGTTTGTATTTGAAATGCAGGCCCAAATGGTCTTTTTGAGGTTAAGCATACTGAACATGACCACTGAGCTTCAAGAAACATGATTCATCTTCTATAAATGTTGTGTTTGCTCAACGTAACTCAGTTGCTTTGATTTTTTAGTCTCTCCTGTTTCCTCAAAATAATATTGTTGAACAGCATATATGGAGCTGGGAAAATACCAAAGCCTGTTTGATTTTTTTTTTCTCTCATCTTTTACTGTTCTCATTTTAACTTCAGGTTACAATACTTACAGATATTGATTTGATGCGAAATGAAAATTTATATTTTTGAATGGATCTCAGAGTTTGAAACCCAATATTCCAGTTATTCAACATTGAGCCATCCGCACGAGAGCCGTTATATTATCCAATATCCATAAATTGCGCAGCCCTGAGATCCTCTTGAGTTGCAAAAGCATTTCTATGTGATTGCTCTGAGAAGATTTTCTGCCATTGGTTAAGTTTTAGTACTGTTATTAATGTATTATGTAGAAAACGACAGTGAAATGAGAGATTGACCACAACATATCATCAGTTCATCACCTTAACAGAATATTATTGCACAAACTTACATAAAAAAAAGTTGGCTATTATCAGGACAAATTTTGTTATTTAATTCGTTATATATACCAATCAGTTAATTAACTACTGAAGTGCACGCACTCCCAAGAGGTTTGAGTACCAGTGTTGCAGTTGCAGCTTATAGATAACAAAAGGGCTTTGTTGTTACCAAACATTTAGAAGGAAATCGAGTTATAATTTAAGGAATGATTACATTGACAGATTATATAACTAATATGCCTGGAACTACATAGATCTTTATGCTTTTCACAACTTGAGCTGTAGCCTATCTGAAAGCTAGTTCTCCTAACTCAATTTAATAGAGAGAGAGAGCACATCACACTAAAATTTATTCATTCCTCCTTAATTTCATCCCTCTTGCCATCAACTTTTGTTGACAGGTATGGCGGAGCATCTGTAGCGGTCTCATTTGCAGCTTGAACTAATCTTACCTGAATTGCATGCAACTCATCTTGCACACCTGACTTTCCAACCTCCTCTTTTACCTCCACATTGGCGGTGCTGTTGTTCTCTTGATTTATAGACAAATTAACACTCACAGTTTGATTAGAAGCCGAATCAGATTCAACTGAAATTGATGCATTAACACTTGGGAGCGTACCCTTCCCCTCCATATCATTTGCATCACCATCAGTGTTCCCCTCTTCATCATATTCCCCATCAGCAGTTTCATCATCTCTGTCCTCTCCATTTTCCTCGGCATCTTCTTGCCCATTCTCTCTCACTTCAACATCCTCTAACAATTGTTCCAATTCTGTGTCCTTTTCTTCATCCTCTTCATCCACTTCATTCTCTCTGTCCCCGTCAAATTTATGATTCTCAATATTTTGTGGTAGATCTTTGCGGCCTAATTTTGTTGTTTTTTCTGGTAGTATCTGATCGTTTGTTGTAATTGCATTCTGATCTGGGTTGTTAGTTGTGGAATTTACTGCGTATTTCTTATCATAAGTATGCTTGAGTTGGTAAAGGAGCCAAATGGAGATGGCCAGTAAGAAAAGTAACTGGAGAACATGCTTTATCTTTATATTCTTGCTTCTTTGGTTTCGAGACGATTGCCTCATCATGGTTGAACTGGTACAATCAAGCCTCTAAGAAATGATATAATATGGGATTGATAAAAAGGGAAGCTCTTTTGCTCCTCTGCTGTTGCAAAATTAACAAGAAAACCTGTAAAATTAATGCAAATTATGTAAGAATTAGTTAGCATTGCCTATTGCCTCAAAAAGGAAAAAGGGTTAAGCAGCAAAACCCATAGCTAAATAACAATCTCTGAGAAGGGAATCTAAACCCTTGCATGAACCAATCTTAAACAGTTTATTTTTAGCTGAAATGTTGCTAGAAAAAAGTAGTTTGCCACTTAAAATGGAAGAAAACAAAATAAACAAATCTCCAAATTGCAACTTCTTCCTTTTTTCTGAACTAGAAACCGTACTTAAACCCCAAAAACAAGAAGATAGAACAAAAATTAAGAACACATGACTATCAATAAATCTAAGCAAGGCTTAATTTCTTGAAACCGCACCAAATATAAGGAATTAGAGGGTTTGGGAACAATACCGGTCTAGATGACACCTTTTATCTCTCTTCTTCCCGATCCCCTTTCCCTTTCTCTTTTGTGTCTCTTACAAAACTAAACCTTGTCGACACGGCCACCTGGTACAAATCTATGGAGGATCGATTTCTCGGAAGAATAAAAAACAAAGGTGAAAGAGAGCAAAAAGAAAATTATCTTAAGAGAAAGGTTTCAACTAATAAATCTGAGACACTGGCCAGAAGAGAATTTACTAGCTATCTACTATCTACTATTTCAACTTTCCCATTAAGCTCTCATCGGATGTTCTGTGTCATTACAATTTGCTCAATTTTAGACAAATCAATGTTACATGCAAGTAGGTTTCACAGAAAATCTACAACTCTCAGTTGGGGCCATGTTCATGCCATGCCTAGTTAAGATACCTGAGATCAATTGAGTCGTAACCATGGATAAATCCTGTAACGGGTCACAAGAAGACCTTGTTGTGCCAAATGTTGCACAGCCGTAGACAGATATTAATCAATATTGGAACTTCACAACACGTAGTATGGATCATGCAGATGGGCCTGGCCCAAGTCGTTTTCGGTACGTAGAGTGTGTCTCTCAACTGGCTGTCTGGCTCACACTAAAATTATGATATTAGATGCGGTCTGTGTGCTGTGCAGTGTCGGTTTACACAAAGTGACAAAGAGTCAGTTTTTTTTTTTTTTTTTTTTTTTTTTTAAGTTCCATCGAGCATAATTCATCAAAAGCCCTTTTTTATCCCAATTATTATTCTGTTTGATGTTTGATTGAAATATAACTCCAACTGTGTAGTTTAAAACTCTCACGAATTGAACATGTGTAGTACTATGATAGGTGACCTCCTAGGAAGTCCATGTGTTATTAACTCCGGTTGAGTTTCATTTCTAGCATATCTTAACTTGTTTGAGAAGTCCATGTGTAGTACTATGATCGAAATATGAATTCAAAAACAAAAAATACACCATATTTTAGAGCTTATACGAAATTATCTTTCTTTCAAATATTTTTGCAGTTAAGTAGTATGAAGTCAAATCTAATCATTTTTTTCTAATTAATGCCTGATATTTCTTCATTATATATGTGAGAAAACACGAGTCGTAGAATTAGTAACATACCCGTGTGTTGCAACACGGAGATAAATTAACATAAAAACATACAAAAGATCATAAAATTGAAATAAAATTTTATCTGTTTTACAAAGTTTAGAATAAAAAAAGTTCTTAATAGTTGAACACAGATCATAAAGGATTACAACCCATCCAATTTACTGTTATGCTTCAAAGCCTGTCTCTTTATTATATAAGTTGAGATCAGGTATGTATATATATCTTCATCCCCGTCTAGAGAGAAATCTATTAACTAATTAATAAATGAAGCCAAGCATAAATTTGCCAAAGTATATTATACATGAAAAAACCTACTCCAAAATGAACAAAATATGACCAGAAAAAATGAAAAAGCAAAGGGGAGACATGAAAGCATACAAAAGCAGAACAAAATAAAAATAACATATTGTTCAAAAAAAAAAATTATATATAAAAAAAAAATGAATGGTGGTAAATTCAATTTCAAAATATGGGACCTTTTGAGCTTAAATTCTGTAACTGTTTATTTCTATGAAAGTGCTTGGACCTTTGGACTTGCTCAGAAATGAACGGGCCTATATTTTTTTTTAAAGTTCAATTGAAGCATTATATACGCAGGCTAATGATCCATGTGTTCGTTGATTTCAGGCTGACCATCCAAAGAAAGGAATCAATTTGGGTGCGATGTCCATCGGACTCAAGGTGAATTCGATGGTTTCAATGACCGTCCGATCTGCTTTAATATTCGCGCCCGCAACTTTCGTATCTGCTTTAAAATTCATGCACACGAATCTTAAAGTAAATCGGACGGTCCCTAAATCCATCGGACCCAAGCTGTTCTCCTAAAGAAAACGAATTCAAACTTCAAAGCCAGTAAAAATAAGATAAAATATTTCATCGTCTGAAGCAACATTTTTTTTTTTTTACCATAATACTGAGTTTTACATGAATTATCTAGAAGTTACTATGTTGCTCCACAACCTCACCTAAAGAAAGGATTGAAGACTAGTAAAAAAAATATGGGGAAAAGAATTTTTATCACCTGTGCTAAAATTGCTTCCAAACTCGCTCACAAATAAAAGACCGTCACATATGTGAACACACAAAATATTTAAATAATTATCGCAAAATTGTAGTATATTACACTATCCAATATGAAAATCATCACCGCAATGCACCATCCCTATATAAGTTCCAGTGTTTTTAAATAGTATTCAGATTTCATGCAGTTCCTCTTATATGATTTTGAATATACGGTCATGCAGATGCATATGAGGCCGAAAATTTTTTAGTTACCACCTCAATAATTCAAAATCAAACAACCACCACCCTTTGGCTTAAAATTAAGTTTTTACCACGCACGTATCTCCAGAATGTGCACCAAATTATTTGGTACTCCAGTTGGAAATGTGTATCAAATTATTTTTTTATTATTTTTTATATTTTATTATTTGATGCGCATGCTGGAGATGCGCACCAACTTTTTTTTTTTTTAGTTCTATTACGCCTATAATTTGTAGTATAATTTTGGAGGTATTACAAACTCAATCCAAGAAGTTTCTTTGTTTTGTTTGTGTAAGAAAGCTAGTTACTGGGGAAATAGAGAAAGATCTTGACTATGTTAATGTTAATTCCCTCTTAATCTCAAATAAAAAATAATTTGCTGCATCATGATCGTAACTTTGCTCAATCCAGAAGAACTGTCTTACAAGTTGGGAATGAGTTTTCTGAAACTTGGTTGAAAATTTCATGTTTTATTGGCTGTTAGTTTGATAATTATTGAGGCTAAACTAAACTTTGATACTATTCTTGAACATAACTCAAAAAAAAAAATTTGGTGCGCATACCCATTCTTGAACATAACAGACTGGAAAAGTAATTAGTTCTCCAGCACATACCAACCGGTACGACACAATCGCGCATTTAATTTAGTTTAGTAGTCGATTGCCTTCAAACAAAAAATATGTCCCCTTTTGAACTACTTAAATTCAGACCATCTCGGCCCGCTCCGAAACCGCTAGATTACTAATTGTAGATTTGGAGAAAATATGTGAAAATATGATTGTATTGTATTTCTCTGCTGAGTTAATATATATCGTTTGTTACAAGAGGGGATGAATATTTATAATATCTATGCTCTATTGTACCGTTGGTATTCACTGTTAGTACCTAATGGTAACTTTCTATAATTTTTCTATTTTACAATGTTACCTTTTTTCTATTTTACAATTCTACCCTCTAATTATTCAATTATTCTCAATACTCCCCCTCAAGCTATAATTATAGATATCCGTTAATCCTAACTTGTTTGTTATTTCTTCAAATGCTTTTGAAGTGAGACACTTGGTGAAGATATCGGCTAATTAGCCTTGACTCTTCATGGAAGGAGTTGAGTTTCAATTTTGGCTTGATCCTTTTTCCATGTCTGGGGATTGCAGTATACTTGATGTTCTTCGTACCTATTAATTTTTTCTCCCCCTCATTGTTAGCATTATTATTTTTCTTATATATAAGAGAGAGAAAATAATCCATATATATGTATATTGGTTTCAACCTTTACCTAACGATGTTATCATTATTGTATTTTATTTGTATACCTTTTTTTTGCATCCAATGGACCTTTTATTATTTTTTAGTTGTACAATTACCAACGAATCAATTTTTATTTTTCATGACCTTTGTATTTGTATTGGTATTTCTTCTATTTGGTCATTTGGTATTGGTATTAGTATTTTTATTGGTTCTAATTGTACATGCTCTTGTATAATTATTTGAGGTATTACCAACACAACTTAGTGCCACCCCTTTTGGAGTTCTTACTGACACATTTTTTTTGTTATTGATCAGCCATTCCATTTTGGGGTTCTTACTAACGTATTTTGGTTATTGGGCCAGCCACCCCTTTTTGAGGTTCTTACTGGTATATTCTGGTTATTGATCAGCCACCCCTTTCGGAGTTATTACTGACATATCTCGGTTATTGATCAGCAACCCCACTTTTTGGGTTGTTACTGACATACTGGTATAGGGTCAGCCACCCCTTTTGAGGTTATTACCGACATCCTGGTTGTTGATATAGAGCCAGCCGCTCTCCCTTTTTTATTTTTACTTTTTGGGTTTTGTTTTGGTGACTTTTCGGCTCTTGGTATTGGTATTCGTGTGGTACCATGAAAAATATGAATATTTAGTATTTCTCTTCTATTAAGTATCTGTTATATATTGGATAAACCTTGACTCTTTTGTACGAAAAAATACCACATGTTTTTTGGTTTATTGTACTTTTCTCGGGTTCACAATTGTTTGGATCTATAACAATTTTTTTATTTGGTATGACATATCTATTATGGTTTCTTCTTTATTAAAAAAAAACAAGTTGCTGGTTATTTTTATGAGATTTTTGTTTTTCTATTGGTACTATCGATATGAATTTTGGGTTATTGTATTTTGCATGTAAAGATACCTTTGATTTTAAGGTAATTTGTAAAATATATATTTTTTCAAAAAACAAATATAAAGAAATTTCAAATCAAATATTAAGATTTTCTGAATAAATATTATGATTTTCTGAATCAGTATTAATTCATGAATTAAATTTGAGAGTATTAATTTTGAATTTTGATTTATAAAAATAAATAATTAGAACTTGGATATAATAATGTGGGAATATTAAGAACTTCAAATTTTATAAATATCATGTAATGTGATTGAATTGAATAAACATAATTATTTTATACCGTTAAATATGTTAACATCTATAAATTTATATTATTGATTGGTGCACCGCTATCTATGATTATTGGATTATTCAAATTGGATCTAGCGGAATTTTCTTACATAAAATTAAAAGCTACACCATATGAATTTAAATATACCACATGGAGAATTGTATGAACAATTGGTTGGTGCATGGAGAAACCAAACCATAATTAAACATGCCTAAATTTGTATATTTATTTTATTGGATTCACAATTATTTAGGCTTAGAGCATCCCCCACTCTCTCTCATCTCTCCTCTTTTAACTGCCTTGCCTCCCTTCCTTAGATTTTTTGGTGGTGAGAGGAACTAGGGTTTTCTTGCGAACAGAGGCTCATGAGGAATGAGGTTGAACTTACTCTTGTAGGTTTGAACTTGCTCTTATTACTTTTGCTGATTGGATTTTGCTTCTGAGTTATTGGGTTTTCTCTTAGTCCTGATTAGAGAAGGTACCAGTTATATTGTTTATTAGGTTATCGGGTTATTGAGTATTGTGGATCTAGATCATGGCGGTTAATTTTTGCCATTTAGTCTGGTGCTGGTGAGTCGAGAGAAGTTGGAGTTACCGTTTGGTTGTTGCCCTTCTTGCGACATTGCCTCTTGGCTAATTTTTCTGTTTTTTATTGTGTGGAGTACCAGTTTACTGGTAAATGGGTTTGGGGATTTTTCGGTCACAGAACTGTGGGCTCTGATACCATGTTAGTTTTTGAGGTTCTGAGGAGGAATTGTAGATTTTGAGAAAATATGCGAAAATATGATTGTATTGTATTTCTCTGTTGAGTTAATATATATCGTTTGTTACAAGAGAGGGAATGAGTATTTATAATATCTATGTCATATTGTACTGTTGGTATCAATCATTGTTAGTACCTAACGGTAACTTCCTATAATTTTTCTATTTTACAATTCTACCCTCTAGTTATTCAATTATTCTAAATAATGACCCCTAGTTTAGCAAATTATGCAAGGCCATCCTACTAAATTAAAAGGTTTACTTTTTAGTACTAAGAAACAATAAGCCGTTAACGAACTTCTTTTTTAGTAAACAAACAACATTAATACAATGTTGTTTACATTATGTAAATATTACAACATCACAGACTTAACGTGTGCGAAAATATTAAACTCCACATATTTTACTTCATAATTATAACTTCGGAGAGATTAAGTCGCAATGTGTCTAAGCACGTCCTAACTCAAGAGAAGTTAGTCCGTGCGGGTTAGGTATGTATTTAATACGTGTCAGGATGAAACTGTGTGCAAATCCGGTAGATACGTAACTCTATCATCTGTGTACCGTGTATTGCTGAATCGTGGACCCCGAGCTTAGTGAACTCGGGGGTATTTATAGGCCTATAGGTCGGTTATGATCTCGTACGGGCGTTCCGAATGAGTTTGTTCCATAGGCCAGTAAGTCAGTTATGATCTCATACGGACGTCTCGAATGTGCTTGTCTCGCAGGCCGGTAAGTCGGTTGTGACTTCATACGTCAGTCCCAAACGGGCTAGCCAATTGAGCTTATAAGTCAGTTGTGACTTCGTACGTTAGTTCCGAATAAACTTACTATCTAAACTTGATACTTAGTTCATTACGGTTATATCTTATAAGCAATTACCAAATTTTATGCACTCACGTAGACACAATTAGGGGTGTTCATTGGGTCCGGTTTAGTCGGTTTTGAACCGAACCGAATTAGTTTGGACTAAACGGTTCGGTTTTTTCGGTTTAATGGTTCGGTTCAGTTTGCTTTTTAAAACTGAATTATAATTTCGGTTCGGTTCGGTTTGAAAGTTTTGAAAACCGAAATAACCGAACCGACCGAAATTTTATATATTATGAATTTGGTCCAAACCGCTCCGGTTTATTTCTTAATACCCCGGTTTATTTCTTAATATCCCAGATTTTTTCTTAATATCCCAATTTATTTCTTAATACCTCGGTTTATTTCTTAATATACTTCGGTTTATTATAAATCAATTGCTTTAAATAAAAAAATTAATATATTTCGGTTTGAACCAAACAAACCGAAATAAAACTTCGGTTCGGTTCGTTTCGGTTTTATTTTTGAAACCGAATTATAACTTTGGTTTGCCTAGTTCGGTTTTATTTTTGAACCGAACCGAACCGAACCGAACCGATGAATACCCCTAGACACAATAGATGTTCCGCTTATCGGATCCAATTCATTTTTAGTTAGAATCTCTCTTTTCAACACAAGCCAACAAAAAAGTTTGATTTTAATAGGAATCTTAGTTGTCCAAAAGAATCTTATATTTTATTCGTCCAAAATTAAAAAATACATATAAAAGAACTTTACTGAAATTGACAAGGAAATATTAGTTTTTCGTTTACCTAACTTTGAACCCAACGCTCTACAGTCTCTAGTGCCTTTTGTATAAAAATAATAATAATAAATAATTCCTTCTATGTCAGCCCCTTTTATACCAAACAATATAGCTGTACTTGAAAGAAACTCTTCACCAGTAAAATAAAACAGAAGATCCTTTCCTTGTTCTCTCTTTTTTTTTTCTTGTGTGTGTGTGTGTGTGTGTGTGTGTGGGGGGGGGGGGGGGGGGGGGGGGGGGGGGGAGTTAACTCAATTTTTGAGTTTAGACATGTACGGTGCCTATTCGGTGGTAGCGCAGGGGCCAGTATTATTTGTGGGGTCCAGGTTCTATAAGATTCGTGTTAGAGCACCTTGGACGGTTTGGATCAAAACTCAAAAATTGGGTTACTGCACTGCACTGGATCTGAATTCGGGGCGGAGGGGAGTGCGAAGCACTTCAAATCTTCAATCAACAAAGTTGAAGCACAAAACACGAGAGACCGTCCATGCAAAATGCAAAAAATGTCATCCCAACTTACAATTGAAAATTTCACACCAGCTATCAATAAAATTAAATAACGACTGGATTCTTATTTTTACTATAAAAAAAACTCACAAATGAAAAAACGGTCTTCCGGAATAATAAAAAAAAAACTTTATGAGAATTCTATTGATGTTTCATATAAATGAAACCGACTAGTTACAAAAAAATTGATATCACACTGATCGTTTTACCCTTAACTAATACTACACATTATACTATGCATTGTAAAAGTCAATGTCACGATAAATGGACGACTGCATCTAAAAAAAGACATAATTGTTGTTAATTAGTGGTGATTAACTCAAAATTGATACGAACAACTAGTATTTAATTTAGAGGAAAAATATAATGCTGTTTTTTTGTGTGGGAGATTACAAATTTAAATTCAAATAGAAATCTTTTATAAATATTTAAATTTGAAAAGTTAAATCTCCATTTTTCTCTCTTAAAATAATAAAAATATTAGAAATGTACTAACAGGTTAGAATATTTTGGGCCTAAATTACTAGTTAATTTAATGAAGTTGTAGTATGGATCAATTCTTATTGGGATATAGGCCCGAAATCTCCGATCTGAATCTGATCTGATCTGGTTCAATGTATCTAGATAAGAATTTCTAAAGAGGTTCAAACAAAATGGTGCAAATGAACAGGCTCAAATGAACTGGTGTATGTTGTTTATAAATATACATCAGCAGTTCATTTTTCTATTGGTCTCTTTAATCAGAATTTGTATATATTCAGAAACTGTGAGAGAGAAAGGAAGAGAAACAGAAGGAGTTGTTAGTTCGATACTAGCATCCTAATTGACAGTTGTTTTTGAACCTGTTCGTGTGGAGACGCATTTGATGTTGCTGGTGCATATATCTAACATGGAGAAGAAAGAGAAGATGTTGATTGCTCCTACGACTAGACGATGATATCCGCTGCGCGTCTAGTGGTAAACTCTACATAAATCTTGAAATTAGTTTTATACATAGATTTTGGTTTTCGGGTAGTGAACAAATCATGAACTGTATCGAATTGTTGCACATATAACCTACCTGAAACCCTACAGTGGTATCAGAGCCACTTGTATAGAATTAATTCTGGATTTTTTTTATTGTTAATTAGATTAACGTTTGAATTGAATCAATTAGATTGATTAAGTTATACGAATAAATATCACGGTTTTTCTGTGGTTTAAGAATTAATAAATAATCATATCAATTGGATTGTTCTCACAAAATTGAATCGATTGGATTGGTTCGAATTTTAGATTAATTGGATTAATCTGATAAAAACTGTTTTAAGGAAATTGAATCTATTAGATTGCAACTGTTATATGATTATTTTATGAAATCCAATGAAGAATTGTTTCACGTAATGCAATAAAGGAAAGGGCTAGGAACCCTCCTTCGTATCGTCTTATACATGAGCTCATATTTAAATTGGATTTTATGTCTAACTTTATATTGCAGTTACAAAATATGTGAATAGTATGATCACGTTGCCTTGTGTGATGTGTTGTAATGAATGTATGAATGATGTGTGTAATTGCGGCCAAAGGTGTCCCGTGAATTAATTTAATTTATAATTAAAAGTGACTTGCATGTCACTTATTATGTATCATTTATGCGGTCTGCGATCCATTATCTTGAGGACATGAATGTAACTTCTTTATTGCCATTAGGGTAGTAATATGGTTGGTATAAAGAAGATTACAAGAAGGTGTTGTCCCTTACGGCACCTAGAGGGGGTGAATATGAGGTTATTTAAAATTTAAACCCTATAACTTGTAACTATCGGTCGGATAGACAAGTTTTAAAGTCATTCCTGTGTTTAAGTAATCTATCTACTTTAAGTTTTTGGCGGAATTAAGAACTTGTAAATTAAATAAATAATAAAGTAAATATATAGAGTTAGAGAAGGAGTTATCGTTAGATATGGTATCTCATGTGATGGAATTGGAGGGTGTGGGAGGGTTCTTTGGATGTGAGTTTATTTCCTCACTCGTGATGTTTGAATTGAGAGAGTTGGAGGCTATTTTTATGGTCAGGAGCTTTGAGAGAGTTGGAGACTGACAATCATTTGTTTCTTTTAAGATATTCAATTCTTCAATTTTGAATTCACAGTCATTAATTTTATTTTCCATAATTCGGTTTATTTTATCTATTTCTTTTAAATTTTTATTTTTATTTAGTCGCTTCTAACCTTAAGGACTCCATTCCGTCTAATTCTAATCTACACCTATGTAACGGTCTAATCCTAGATTCTAACGTCGACACTTCTAACCTTAAGGACTCAATTACATTATCTTTTCTAAATATGTCCCTATTAGCATTATCTAATAACACCCTTAACCTATTTTCATCAAATTCATTTTCAAAATTAATCTTTGGTTCTAGGATTACTTGTTTGGCCGAGCTAGCATTTAATTCTTGAAACTTTTTATTTCTTGGATCATCAATTTTCCTTTCTTTATCTTGACTTTCGTGTGAGAGGAGTGTGTCAGCACCTTGTGATCCTTGATCCTCACCATCATCAGCCATAAGCGCTAGAGTTGCCACTTGTCCAATAATCAATGATTCAGCTTTTTCAACCGGGTCATCTACTGGCATCCCGATTGACGGTTGTTTTCAAACATGTTTGCGTGGATACTGATGGAGATGCATTTGTTGTTGCTGATGTGTATATCTGACACGGAGAAGAAAGAGAAGAGACTGATTGCTTCTACGACTAGACGAAGATATCAGCTGCGCGTTTAGTGATAAACTCTATATAAATTTTGAAATTAGTTTTATACAAATTCTGATTTTCTGATAGTGAACAAATCATAAACTGAATCGAATTGTTACACAGATAACCTACCCGAAATCCTATAAAAACAAATACTACAGTGAAAGCGTAGTCATATGTCATATTAAATAATGCTACTTTAATTACTTATAAAAAACCAACGTACCTGCATCTATAGATACGTATGCGACACGGTGCTTTATATGTGGGATCCACAGTAGATGACCAAATACGTCAGCATCATGAGCGGGATACTCTGCACCGGGAGCCTCTGCACCGAAGCCCTCCGCACTGGGAGCCTCTCCAGCGGGAGCATGTGAACTCTCCCCAATCTCTATAGTATCTCGTGATCGTCCCCGTCTAGATCTGGTCATACTACATTTGAAAATAGCCGGTTACTAAATTTCTAACATTTTTTTGAAATTTACATTAATTAGTAAAAGTTTCTAACATTTGGATAATTTCTACAGATGCTTAACATTTGCTAACAATTTCTAAATGTGTCGGGAAATTTTTAAAACCCTAAACCGTAAACCCTAAAAGGCATAATTCATGCATTAAAACTCTAAACCCTAAACCCTAAAAAATAAAAGGCATAATTTATGCATTATAACACTAAACCCTAAACCCTAAAAAAACCCTAAACCCTAATGTACGGTAATAATAGAATTTTTGACACTTTATAGAATTTTTGATACTTTAAAAATAATTAGTAAACAATTCCTAACAATTGCTACACAATTTTGGATAATTTCTAAAACCCTAAACCCTAAATCCTAAAAATTACCGTACATTAAATGATTTACAATTTTCACATAATATTTATAAAAATTAGTGCTATTTTAAAGAAACCCTAAACCCTAATTTGGACCCCAAACCCTCAACCCTAATTTTGTCAACCTAATTTTGGACAATTTTAAAAAAAGGTGTAACAGTAAAATGAATCGTGTTGGGAAAATCAACAACCCGCAAGGCAATTCCTTAATAATTTCTAGCAATTTCAATCACAACAATTACGAAATATCAAAAATCCGAGCAATTCAATCGCGTTGGGTAAATCAACAACCCGCACACGATAATTAACAATTCAATTTCTACCAATCGCAAGGCACAAAACTTAAATAAAACAAGTTATGTCAGGTTACCCGAAAATAATCAGATTGTGCTTCGTGAATCGTGCTCAGCCCTCACCTAACCGAGAAAAAATCAGCCTTGCGATATAGAGAGAGGGTGGCCGAGAGAGAGAGGGAGATGGGGGTGGTCAAGAGGGAAAGGGGGGTGGTCGAGAGAGAGAGGCCTAGCGAAAGAGAGAGAGGGTGGGGGCGGGTTCCTAGCAAGAGAGAGGGAGAGAGACGAAGGGTGCGGGGGGGGAGGGGGGAGGGGGCTGGCTCTTTGGTGGGGTTTGGGCGAAGCAACATGGACAGAGAGAGAGAGCAACAAGAGGTGAAGCGGCTAGGTCGCGCTATTAAAAAAATAAAATAATAAACCAAACCGCCTCACAGTGGGGCAGTCTGGTATGATAAGTGACGGTCTCACTGTGGAGCGGTCTGGTAGGGAGACTGGACTGCTCAAACATGAGGCTGTGAGGGTATTCTTAAAAAAAAAAAATACCGAAGACATTTGTTAATTTTTCTTTTTATGAGGATATTAATAAAAATCTCGGCAGCTAGTCCTCTGGATGCGTCATCAGTCCCAACCACTGAATAACCCTCCTAATAAGTAACAACCCCACCACTGCTCACTTTATTTCCGAAACCAGCAACCACCATTCATTCATCCACAAAAGAAATATAACATATAACGTCCTATGCGAAATTTAAGGTAGCTGATGCATGCATGATACATACGAATGTATTGTATGTGACTCCATATTTGCTGCTAATCATGCTTCAAAGTTCAAAGTAAGGTCCCCATACCTTCCGATTTTGATCAAACAAACAAGGTCCCGATATCTTCCGATTTTGATCAAGCAATTGAAATAAATTTACAAGGTTCGGATTATAATGCGGTGCCAATAGTTTTGATATCGCGTACCGGAATCGTGCCGGTAGTAAGGTAGCATGTCCCATTTTCTTAGACGTAAACAAAAGTAAATATTGATCGCATGACATGTACCTCCAACATTTATTGTGCATTAAAATCTCGTTATTAATTGTACTACAAGTCTGGAACAATCAATCCATCGTAGTAATTTTGTAAAAGAAACTTTAAGGCTCCAGACGAAAAATATTAACATGACCACCGCAAGAATATACATTTTGTATGAAATTAATTAGAGTTCAAATTTCTTGAAGAGGGGTCGGTACAAAATTCGAAATGATCATTTCAAAAATACAAGTGGGTTCCAGAAAGAGAGAGATCCGTACCATTTGAATTGTAATTGGGCAGTTGGCTAGGCAGAACCATGTGCCTGGGTCCCCCTAATCTGGCTCTTTTTCCAGAATGCCTCAAAAACCAAAAAAAAAAGGATTTTTTTTAAAAACCGTAAATCAAAAAATTAATTCTACCAAACCAGCATGATGGCCTCTGTTTTTACAAAATCCATCAGAACCGAGATGCCAATTCGGTCCCAACGATTTTTTTTTTCTCCGCACCGAATTGGCAATTCGGTCCCCTCTTTTTCACAACAAATCAATATTAGATCGTGTGGCTCCGAACAGGCCTGGACCGAATTGCCAATTCGGTCCGAAGGATTTTTTTTTCTCCGGACCGAATTGGCAATTCGGTCCAGTTTTTTTTTTTTTTTTTTTTTTTTTTTTTTTTTTTTTTTTTTTTTAAGAGACAAATCTAACACTGAAAATTAAATTTTTAAGAGACAAATCGTCGATCGAAACCGTTCAACATGATTATCTAAATAAAATGTGATTGCAAATCAAATTTTACATTTTTTTGAATTTTTTTACTATTTATTAAGATGGGTACAAAATTCAATGGTCTGAATATGACTATTTTTTGTAAAATACTTAATAAATAGTAAACAAATTCCAAAAAATGTAAAATTTGATCTGCAAGCACATTTTATTGTGGAGATCATGTTGAACGGTTTGGATCGACGATTTGGACTTTGAAAATGAAAAAAATTGTTGTTGTAACTTTAGTATGAATATGCTAATATATGTCAAATTTTGCTCTTCTCTAAAAAAAAAAAAAAAAAAAAAAAAAAATGGACCGAATTGCCAATTCGGTCCAGGCTAAAAAAAACCTCTGGACCGAATTGGCAGTTCGGTCTGGCTTGTTTTTTGATTTTCTGTGACGCTTTTTCTACAACCGGTGAAAAACAGCAAGACCGAATTGCCAATTCGGTCCGGAGAAAAAAAAATCGTTGGGACCGAATTGGCATCTCGGTTCTGATGGTTTTTGTAAAAACAGAGGCCATCATGCTGGTTTGGTAGAATTAATTTTTTGATTTACGGTTTTTAAAAAAAATCCAAAAAAAAATGAAAGTGGGGTCACGCCTATAAACCAACAGGCCATTCATGCCCATTGGCCAGCCTTGATTTCTCTAGGAACTTGAGCTTAAAAACAGTTAAAACTTGGCCTTTAGGCAAAATTTAAACCGAGAATTCAGGCTTCGAACACCCCGCTTTACGAAAATGATCACGTACAAACCCCACAAGCCATTATCCAAGGAAGAAACGAACACAATTAAAAGCCAACAAGTATTTTACAAATTACTCCACTAATCATTTCCTCTTCTAAGCATTTAAAAAGCACCTAGAAGACTAACAAAATTACAACTAACCCTCACAAAAAACACCCAGAAAACCAGCATGGACCCGGTGATTTTTTTTTTTTTTGCTTTCTGGACCAGGTGAAGTTGAATTCAAGAAAAAGCTAGGGACAAATTAGCAAAAGAATGAAAAAAACAAACACTCGCTTCTGTACAATTTCATCCGCGTCCAAACCCGC
The DNA here is from genome assembly GCA_028015225.1 of Carex myosuroides. Classification (NCBI taxonomy): domain Eukaryota; kingdom Viridiplantae; phylum Streptophyta; class Magnoliopsida; order Poales; family Cyperaceae; genus Carex; species Carex myosuroides. Next base: position 1,429,766 of record CM051485.1, on the reverse strand, counting down.
TATCATAACCTAAACATGATATCCCAAAATCAAGGATCTCGATGCTAAAGAGCATCGCTGGAGTGGATCAGCTCCTTGCGCAGCTTATGAGAGAACGATCTGCATGCGTCCATACTGAGATCAACAGCTGCGGCTAATGCTACGAAAGCAGCCGCATCTTCAGCGCATCCGACATGATTCACACCAACCTCCACAGTAGGCTTGGAACACCTCCCTTCGCCTTCCACCGTGGTGGACATAACGAAGCCCCGATAACCCGCAAACGGCCACAGACCATACCCGAAATCCCCACTACCTCTAGGGCTGCACCCGGGAGAGCCACTTCTAGACCCGTTTTTGTTCATCGGAACCGTACCCGTTAAGTCAATAGCAAATTTCCCACCTTTGGATGAGATCAAAGAGGTGTCAACCAATGAGACGCTAGAGTTCATGGAATTATCGGGTAAGAGATCGAACCGGTAACCAAGCCCGTCAGTAGAGCCACTTGACCCAACTTTCTCGCGCCATGCCTCAAGACGGCCCCAAGGTTTCCAGGTCCCGTCCCCAGGTCGGAGTATGAGCCACGCGCCAGGGTTGGATCGGCTGACCCGGTCTGACCCGGGAGAGGCCACAAAAGGAGTGACCATGGAAGCCATGGCGACTGGAGAACCAGAGAGGTCGTGTACAGTCACTGACCAGCCCTTGCGCTCCTTGGCAGATCTCTCACGATCAGACCCGAAGTTTGGGAGCCAATTGCGGGGACCGCTGCCTGGATCCGATTGCATGGACCTGCAATTTTTTTGATAAGTTCGTTAGAGGTGGCCAATGAGACGAAGCAATGGAAGTAAATTTTGTGGAATCATCAGTCAAATAACGAACTTTGCTTCATTATTCAGAGCAAGTAGGAACTTAACTTTCATCTTGACGGATTTAAGAACACAAAATCCTAAACTACCAAACTTCCATGGAAAGCTACCTAAATAACTAACTGCAATTTAGAGCACTTATATAATATTGCTCGGTTTGGGCTTATAATTTGAAATTAAAAACTACATTGCAAAATCAGGTATACAGAAACAACCAAAAGTTTGAAACTAAGAAACTAACCTGGATCTCAAGTGGAGATCACTGTTATTGCGGCAACTGAACTTGCATGTAAACATAGGCTGCTTCATCGACCCCTGAACTTGGAGCACTTGAGGACTGCACTCCGGTTCACCGGCGAACTCAAATACAAATCGTGGGTCGGGTTCAGCCCGAACCGTTAGATTTAACTCAACCACTGCCCCGTTAGTCTTCTTCCCCACCGATACCCAGCCACTGTGGAAAACAGTGGCTTTCCCCTCGGCTCCTTTTAGATCCAGTGGTAATGTAACCTTGCCGAGCAGACTGCCAGAGCTGACCCCACATGTGGACCCCCTTCGACCAGAGTATACTGCAACCTTGAGCTGCGCAGTGCGATTGGACCCAAAGAGAGACGATTTGCCAGAGATCTTCTCAAGGTCAGCCTTGGAGAGGTGAAACACAGCAGCAGGGGTGGAGGAAGGTGCGGCTGTGCTGTCAGAGTCCGCGGCAACAAGTGGGGCCGGCGCTGTCTGGTACGGGAGCTTGTTAAGACGGATCTTGCAATAGCACGGGGTGGAAGAAGGGTGCACTCCAGAGCCGGCGCCGACGGGGCGAGTTGATACGGGAAGCTTGAGAGAGAGATTTCCGACTAGAACCCGGACGAACTGACAAGGGTCCATTGGAGGGAGATTTGCGTAGTGTGGGTTTCAGACCCCCCCTTCTGTTTCTCTTGCTTTCGCTTTGAACTGCTGTTCTACCTTCTTGTATGAAGATTTGGTAGGTGCCGTGGAACGAGCGGAGCTTGGGAAGGGAAAGGCGCGACGGATTTCGTATAAGAATTGGAAGGATTAAAGATGCCAGTGCTGCCAGCCTGGAAGTGTATAGCTGGAGCACAGTCTTTGATGTGCCCCTCTCTCAAGTCTGAACATGGTGTAATGTCTAAAGATATGAACCATAATTCACTTCCTAATCTAAAAAAAAAAAAAAAAAATTAGGTTTTTTATAATTAAATATTATCAGTATTTCCAAATTTTAAATTTTATTTTGTCTAATAAAAAGACCACGTAATATTATGAAAAATAATAGACTGAATTACTAGATTTTCAAAATATCTTCAAAAATATATGTAAAGTTCCAACTGTAATTTTGTTAGAATTTATACTGTGAGTTTTCGTGTATCAAAATTACTCTCAAAAACCATGTCATTTAAATTTCTTATTATTATTGTGTATAATTATTACCACTAACTAATCATTGAATCTTCAGCTTTATCAAAATAGTCTGTTATAAGAACACTTAATAACAATTCTTTTACCAAAAATATTTTATAAATATATGTTGAGCTTATGCCATAGTATTTAGATTAACCTGCTATATAGTGATTAGATTATTATAAGTCTTATATAATATTGTCTGTTATGGTTATTAGCACGAATTTGCAATTAAATTATTGTACAATAACGGAACAAAAATTCAATGCTACGACTGTCCTAAGTGGGAATATAGAGGGTGAGTGTTGGATAGAAAAATGCATTACAAAAACAATAAAATAAATAAACGCTTAAAATAGTGGTGTGGAAGCGTGCAAACTGCTCCGAGACCTCCTGAGTCCTGAGCTGGATCAGCTGCTGCTTTACAGGATCCGCTGCTGTGCCAACTCCAACTCCAACCCAAACAGGGTCCAGTCCAGGTCCAGCCCAAGAATAAATTAATCCGCATTGAGTTCCTACTTACTACATATTAAATGTCTCTCCCTATCTGGATTCCTTGCAGCCGAATATATATGTGTCTTTTAACTGACAATAATTTTCAGCAAAGTTTAGTTCAAATTATTTTACAAAACTTGGCTGAGTGACTGAGTCAGATATATTATTGACCCGCTACATTATTCAGCGTTCACTTATCGACACAAAGGATTGTAGGTTGTCTGTCTGTGACTCTGTGCCGTCTCGGGGTGGATGCTCCTCTGGCACCTGTACTGGAGGACAAATAAATAATTATAATGTCAATTGTCAAGTAACAAGTTTGAATTATAAAAAATAATAGTAAGCAGTATGATATTGATAACAGGAAGGGAATGAGCCAAACTATGCACGGATGGACACTATTTTATTGCCTTTTGAATAGGTGGCGTATAGGGGGGCATGGGATAGTTTAACCACCTCATCATGGTATTGGATAATGGAAATAAATCAGCTGTGATTCCAACGGAATAACAGGGTGCTGTTATTCCGATCTCAACGAAGAATTTTTTTCCTACACGAATCTCAAAGAAGTTGAATGGTTGAGATCGGAATAACAGAATTAGAATGACAGCAGATTTATTTCCTTGGACAATTGAGTTCCATTCCATTGCGACTAGTTTGTTCTTGTAACTTTATTAGTGTACTCCATTTTAGTTTATTCAATAGTTTGGCAACTTGGGAGAGTTTATTTATAACTTTATATGTACTTAGGTTGCCAACGAACAAACTAGAATAATCCTAATTAGACCAGTAATTATCATTTATTACCAACGTGAACCCTATGAATTAAATATGGGATCAGGATAATTGAACCCAATTTTTGCACACTCAGGGCATGTTCGGATGTCATGGAATTACACGGGATGGAATTTGACAGGAGTGGGAATTCATGGATACGAGTACGCACAGGAATGATTATGGGAATGTGCTGAAATTAGTGTTCGGTTGTGTCATGAGATTAATTGAAGAAAATTCTATGCTTTCTAAAATGTTTAACATTGTACAATTTTCTTTATTAATAAAATTATCATTAATAGAATTAAATAAATAGATTAAATAATAACATAGCATGACATTATGTATTAATTATTATTTTATAAAATATAAATATTTTTCATAATTAAACGATAAGTGTTTAATAAGATGGAACATGTACTTCTTTCGATGAAGATGCATTTATTGTTGTAAACGTTGCATTTATGAAAATTGGATAGTTGAAAATGTATTTATTGTTTTTAAAATCTTGTACATATTTCTCTCGAAATATTGTTTTGAAAATCTTATTTAATATTTAGCATGCTAGATTCTAACATGTTTAGCATGTTTAATATTTTATCGATGTATCTTTTGTACCAAACCGGTACCTATCCATTGGTACCAATTATGAATACTTTTTCTGGCAAGTTCGTAGGCATATTCTACCGTGATTTTTATTTTTACCCAAAAAAAAAATATTTTAATATAAATAACCAGGTTTTTTAAATATTTTTATTTTTACCCAAAACGCTAGGAATATCAGCGTTTTTAAATTTGGGAAAGATGCAAGTCTTGATGCATGTGCGCTATTTTTATTGCATCTATCCTGGTACCATTTCTTATTATTTTATGAGCTATTTTCATTGCATCTTTCTCAAAATCCAAAACAGGCCACACCACACTATTTTTAAGAATTCGGAACGCTGATATTCCTAACGTTTTGGGTAAAAATAAAAATATTTTAAAAACCTGGTTATTTATATTAAAATATATTTTTTTTGGGTAAAAATAAAAATCACGGCATATTCTATTAATAAGCATGAAAAGGCATATTATAGCACGCACACATAAGTCCCATATATCCGTATGAAATTCAAAAGGAAATTTAAAGAGAAATAAAAGCAGTAAACAGAAAGGAAAATAAAAGAATTTACAGAGCAATCTGTTTTAATAAGCAGCAACGTGCGCAATTAGAAAAACAACAATTTAGTCTAACTAAATAGATTTTTTTTTTCCACCAATTTTAATCTAGACGGAAAGAATATGGAGAAAAATGGTGGGATGTTTTGGGAAGAGAATGTGTCTACCAGAAGATTCAGGAAATATGAACCTAAACCCATTTAATTTTCTGTACAATTTTGGGTGCCCAACAGGCCATCAATCTTTGTATTTTCTGTCATGCGTAATTGAATTATATATAAAGAATACGTTTGGATCGTGCAACGATTAGTACAAGAATAGTGAATTTTGAGTTAGTCGTTGAGACAGGGGCGGATCCACATGGTTCCAAGGGGGTAGTTGTCCCTTCTGTATTTTTAGTTTTAATGAAGATCTATCGGTCCCTACTGACTTTGCCTTCTCTGAATTTTTTTTTTGCCCCCCTATGAATTTTTGATTTGTAATACGGATTAAATTTAGGAAAATTAAAACAAATTCTTAAATTATGATTGTAATTAGAATTATAGGTTAGAGAATGAGAAATTAAATGTCAGATCATTAGAAAATATAATTTAAAGTATTGTTTTTATTGGGTATCCAATTAGTTAATTTTAATTATAATAGTATAATAGTATCAAATAATTCAAAAACCTTCCTAACAAACAAATCATCATGCACCTGCGTAGTACGAAATATTTTGGAAAATATATTTATTTGAATTATGAAAAATATACATTAGTCAAATTAAAAAACTAAATTTGTAATTGAATTTTTCATTTCGTAAATATCACATGTATCATATTATAACCAATTTGAATGATGATTACAACTCTATCTAACAATTTCAAATTTGTAATGGTGTCAGGTATATTAATATTATCTTTGCCAAAAAAAAATTGAAATTTTTGAAGAAAAAAAATACTACTTCCAATACTAAGGATTTATTTTGATTAATTATGTCGAGTAGTGAATTATTTTGATAAAAAAAAATGGATGCATGATATGACAAATTGTTACATGTAAGTTTCTCATATTTTGTTCTTTCTATTTTCATTATTCTTGATTTTAAATTATTTTTCTTATATGTCTTTCGAGCATAAAAATAATAATAAAATTATATACGTTTCCAACAACATACGTAATATTATGTAATAATATTTACTTCTATGATTTTTAAAATCGAAGTAAATAAAATTACCTGTCAAATTTCCTAAAAGTTTCATTTAGAATGCGGATTTACTAAATCTGTTAACTTTCTCAATTTATAGTAAAAAATTAATTAGAGGTAAAAAACAAGAAGGTATTTATTAAGGAAAAAATCAACATTAAAAATAATAAAGCTGAATATTATAAATTATGACCTCATAATAGCACAGACCCATTCAGAAACTCAGTGAGTTCAAGAACCCGATGTGGGTGTTTGGCAACCCCTTCTTAGACTTCTTAGACTTCCTTTAGAGTCCTTAGAAGCTTAATCCGTCCGAACAATGTCTCCTCAGTGAGGATTAACTTTTACTCCTTTTGCCCAATTTTCTAAGCTTAATCCCCTCTTGCCCCAATTCTTAAGGCACCATTTTTCTTGAATTAAGCCTCCTAAGCACCTTTTTCTTAATCCGATCCTACCGAACAAGTGCTCCTTAACTCCACTTAAAATTTAATCCCTCCGAACACCGCCGATAGTTTTACGATGGTAATGATAATTATTTTAGTAGTAGTAATAATAATATTGATAGCAATTGCAATTGTAAAAATTGAAAAATAGGTAATACCAATATAAACAATAATGAGGACGATGATATTAATAATAATAATCAAGATAGTAATAGAAATTTTTATTATGAAATTTTTTACTTCAATAGTAATGATTAATTATGAGAAAGATGAAATAATAACTTAATAATAGGGAGACCGGAATGCTATGCATAGCGCACATCGGCTCGTGAGATGAACCCATATATGTATTTTTAAACTCTAAACAATCAATCTACACAACTCAATATGATTTCTATAAGAAAATATACACAGATGAACCATAAAAAAAAATTATATATATATATATATAGGGAGAGAGTGGCTAATATCAAAACGTTTGCACCAAGGTCCTCGTGCAACCAAGTCATTTTCGGATTTTCAAAGTCCAAATAGTCGATCCAAACCGTTAGATGTTCAATCTATATCTGCCTGGACACCAAATTTTATATTTTTTGAAATTTTTTTACTATTTATTAAGCCACTTTGAAAATTGCTGATCCGGATGAACAATAAAAACAATGCAACTAAATTCTGGACCATGTGATCAGCAATTTTCAAAGTGGCTTAATAAATAGTAAAAAAATTCCAAAAAATATAAATTTGGTCTCCAAACAGATTTTAATATAGATATCACATCTAACTGTTTAGATCGACTGTTTGGACTTTGAAAATCCGAAAACGACTTGGTTGCACGAGGACCTTGGTGCAAACGTTTTGATATTAGCGACTCTCTCTCTCTCTATATATAGATATATTCGCGGATGAAAATGTTCACATATTTAGAATTATTTTACTATTTTTTAGATAAGTATAAAATTGTTTGATAAAAAAAAGTTGAACCGTAAAATAGTAGTGATTTTCTATCAATTTAAACAAATAATAAAAAATTCAAAAAAATGTGAAGGTTGGTCTGCACGTACATTTTAAATTAGAGATAATGTTGTATGGTTCAAATCCATCGAACCTAAAAAATAAAGATATGGATGCAAGGTATCGGGAATTTTTTATTTGTAGAAAAAGTTATTAAATAATATAGAAAAACAAAAGAAAGTACCATGATTTTTTTATGGTATAGATGAATCCTAAAAAGATTCAAATTCAAACTTTAAAGCTCAAGTTATTAAATAATCAACTGGCCTAGGTTGGACGGCCTGGATGTAAACAGAAATATTCTTTAACTCAGATGAAGATGAAATTGACTGTCCATCGGGTATTGCACTGGATCTGAGCAATATGTGGTCCACCGTACACACGTAGCGGGGATGTAGCGACTCGATCGGAAAAATACACACGTAAAGTTCGTGAATCCCTAGACAAATATTAAAATAAAATTTTCTGAACTGCAATTCAGTTGGCGGGATTTTTTTTAAAAACAGTAAATAAAATAATCAAAGTTAAAGAAACGACACGAAGAGATTGCTTCGTTTGTTATAAAAACAGCAAAAACCGAATCCCGGATTCGGTTAAGCTATTTTTTTTCGCTTCACCGAATCCGCTATTCGGTTAAAGCATATTTTCCCAAATCAGATCCCGAAAACTATGTAAACTCCGTGTAACACCCACCATTAACCGAATTCCCAATTCGGTTAAGATTTTTTTTTGATTTTTTTATTGTAAACCGAATAGCGAATTCGGTTTACATTATTTTTTTATTTTTTTTTCCACACCGAAAAATGGATTCGGTTAAATAAATTTTTTATTTTTTATTATACGGTATTAACCGAATACCGGTTAATGCATTCAAATCAAAAAAATATGGGTATTAACCCGTGATTTTTATTTTTACCAAAAAAAAAAAATTTAATATAAATATTTTATTAAATGGTAATTTTTCACCGATAACCCTAGAAGTTTATTCACCGATAACCCTAAAGTTATTTTTATTACAAAGAATTATATTATAAAAACTTATCAATAATATAAAATTTCATTTATTATTTTATTAAATGGTAATTTTTCACCGATAACCCTAGAAGTTTATTCACCGATAACCCTAAAGTTATTTTTATTACAAAGAATTATATTATAAAAACTTATCAATAATATAACATTTTATTTATTATTTTATTAAATGGTAATTTTTCACCGATAACCCTAGAAGTTTATTCACCGATAACCCTAAAGTTATTTTTATTATAAAGAATTATATTATAAAAACTTATCAATAATATAAAATTTCATTTATTATTTTATTACAACTGAAAACTGTAGTCTCTTTTTTAACGAGTTAATAAAAGAGACTACAGTTTTGGAAAAATTATTACTAATTATCTAGACAAATAGTAATAAAGTTTTAATTTAGATATATTAATTTTATTTGATAAAATTAATATATCTAAATTAAAAGATATATGAACACATTAATTAATAAAAGTTTCATAAAATTAATTAATATATTAAATTAAAATAATTACATTAATTTGCTTGACGCTTGACCCTAATCGTAGATTTCACCGAAATTTTTATTTATAACATAAAAAAAAAACGAAATAAGCCTGGTTCATAATCTGGTCGAATCCTTATCTGAATTCACTATATCCAAATTAAAATAAATTTAAAATAAATTTACTAAATAAAAAAAATCGGTTAAGCAAAAAGCAAAAAATGTGGCTGGTAGCAAAAAGCAAAAAGGAAAAAATAACCTTCACCGAATTGAGAATTCGATTAAGCCAAAAAGCAAAAAAATGTTGATCTTCTGTGGCAACCCACATCCCATGTTAAAACCACCTTCTTAACCGAATACTGTATCCGGTGAAGCAAAAAAATAGCTTAACCGAATCCGGAATTCGGTTTTTGCTGTTTTTATAACCAACGAAGCAATCATGTCGTTTCTTTAACTTTAATTATTTTATTTACTGTTTTTAAAAAAAATTCCAGTTGGCGCCCACTGCTGCACTGCACTGCACTGCACAAGACTAAACCCAGAAATTCTGGAGAGTAAATAAGTAAACTTTAGGGGTATCCGGACAAAATATCCCCTAGAACTCTGAACCGGATTTGGTAGAAAACACGTACGGTCAAGGTGTTGTTGGGATACAGCTGTATGCAGGCTGGACATATTCCGGATCTCAAACCATTTCAAATCCGCTCATAAATCCGTATATCTTACTCCGTTTTCTTGTGTGCTATTTTGTTGTACAGAACTACAGACTACAGAGGGTCCCTTATCCGTAGTAAATGACCCATTACACGAATATCCATAAAATCGTAAATGCCGACGTGTTCGTTTTCAGCATACGCAATAGCTCGCCTAAGCATTCCAAAATTGCGATAACCACTAAAGTTCCCCATCAATATCATACCAACTTAGCAAGATTGATTTTTCATTTTATTTTTTGGGAAACGCTCGTTCTATGCTACGTAATATGATTGCCAGAGAAGTTTAGAAATACTTATCTGATTGTTTGTGGACCCCAAAATTATAAAATTAAAATATAGTTGTGCTTATCTAGGACAATACGTGGAGTCTGGCTAGTATGATATCAGTGTCATTTCAGCCTATATAACACTAATTCCAAAATTTATCGAATCGACTTCAAATGTTGAATTCAAACCGTTCAAACCGATCTATTTCATTAGTTGTGCGTTTACATGCAAAATTTATAATTTTTTGAATTTAGTTAGTATCAAGTCAAGCGATCAAATGCGTGAGTTTTTAAGTTAATTTTAATGCATTCATTTTTCAATATTTTTGACCACTTGATTTGATACTAAAATAACTCATAAAGTAAATCGGTTTGAATGGTTTGAATTAGTCGTTTGAAGTCTATCCAATTAATTTTATAATTAGTGTCATATAACATCGATGTCATACTAGCCGGACTCCAATATACGATATATGTGTCGCAATAGATTTTTCAGAAAAAATTAAGCCGTACAAATAACGTTTCATTTAAGCAAATTTCTAAATTGTTCAATTCAATCTCAGCTGGCAACAAAGTTAATATTTGTAAAGACAGTTTAAAAGAGAATTGATTAAATTTTGAAACTTGTAACGTTATTCCTCATTTTTTTATTTTAAAACTATAAGCAGCTATGGAGCAAATAAGTAGGTAAGAGAGTTGAAATTGTGTAATATGACAACGTGTTATCATATCTAAAAGTTCGTTGAAATTGTGATTGACCGAAATAGCACAACAAAATGATGAGGAGGGCTCAAATGCTCCATTGTTTTATGCTCTAATTGTATTCAAATATTTTTATCTTCAATTTCAAAGTTTAAACAGACGATCCGAACAGCTTAACATGATATCCACATTAAAATATAATTAGAGACCAAATTCTATAGTTTTTGAAATTTTTTTACTATTTTTTAAGATAAGTACAAAATCACTATTTTTAACAAAATTACGGACCATCTAAAAACAATGATTTTATATCTATCTTAAAAAATAGTAAAAAATTTTTAAAAAAAATATAAAATTTGATCTCCAATCATATTTTAACATGGATATCATGTAGAACGGTTCGGATCGTCTGTTTGAACTTTGAAATTGAAAATAAAAATATTGGGGTATAATTGGGACATGAATCAATGAAGCATTTGAGCCCTCCTCTAAAATGATATTGCCTGTCAAACGCTGAATTTTAATATAAAATTAAAATTTAATGTGTAACTGATGCTGGAGAATCATAACGACAAACAATTACATTTTATCTTAAAATCAAACTTATATAGAGATCAAACACTTACATTTCGAAGAAGGAGAAATATTTTTCCACCTTAACTTATGGATCGTCTTATACCAAAACCGACTCATAAAACACAATTATAAATGCGGAATAAAATATCTGATTCCATAACGTTGGTCATGGAATCCTTGAGTGCGAAGAGCCGTCTCTGTGTGCACAAGACAAGTCTTCAATTGCAATAAGCTCTTCTCGCCGGTACGTCGTATGGTCGTTGATTAAGTTTTTCAAGACAGCAAGACATGCCTTTGAGAAATTCCTTCTAAGTTTACTAATGGATTTCTCCTCTCTAATCTTTGATGGTGGAAATAGAAGAGAATGCACTCAGATTCTGTCTAAAATAACTGTTGTTCAGAAAACTGAGTTATGTATCACCTATGTCTTGTGCTTTGGAGACCCTATATAGGGGTGCACCGTCTTTTCAAAAAGACAGTTTTTCTGAATTACAAATCTCAGAATTATTTCATCAATAATTTAATCTTTATCTAAATTATTCTACACATTTATAAACCACACTCTATTGAATACATAAATCATCTAATATCTTAATTGCGTATTAGATTACTTAATTATGACAATCATATATGAAAGAATACAATTCATAATTATATAACATATATGCTCCATGTTGGATTATGATCCAACATCTAACATCCGATCGATTCACTAATTTCCAGCTTAAAGTGGAGTTCATAGGCACCTAAATTTAAGTATGATTATTTTGAATTTTTAACTGGATTTTACCACGAATTAAAGAAGAAAATTAAACAACATGGTCAAATCAAAGTCATGCCGTATCGTAGGTCTTTCTCAAGAGAATCGAATCTTGGATGCACAGTTGCACACTGCACCGTCTCACGAAAACAAGATCTTAAAACTCTAAACAAGCTTGTCTTTTAAATTAAGTAAAATTGATGGCGAATTGGCAACTTTCTATGTGTATGTGGAAAGAAAAATATCACAATAAACCCATAGAAGGCTTTACGCAACTATCTTTCAGTACTCGGCTAGTTTTACTAGTAAATGGGACGGATTTGAGGCTAAATCAAAGCATTTTGCAAGTCTTTAAATTTTGGAAAACTTGTGGTACCGAAATTTTTATTTCTAGCACATTTAAAAAAAAAAATCAAATAATTATCATTTCTGAAAATTTCGAATTTTACCACGGTCGCACCGGCATTCTGCGTACCCATATGAGCAGGGCCGCATAATGCCGATGTGGACCTTTAAATGGGTCCGCACAATGCCGGTGCGGACCCTGATTAAGGGGTCCGCACCGGCATTGTGCCGACCCATTTAAGGGTGCGACCGTGGTAAAATTTGAAATTTTCAGAAACGATGATTATTTGATTTATTTGTTTTTGAACTGTGCTAGAAATAAAAATTTCGGCTCGTGGTATTTATACTAAATAAGGAAACAATTAATTATTAATACTGACAATAACCGTTTCTGGTGTCTTGGGAATAGCAATAACAAATAAATTCGATTATCATTTATATCCAATCCTATATTTAAATGTTATTTTTCCTGTATTTACCGAATTAAATATGTTGTCACAGGCTCACAGCTAGGGCTGCACAAAAAATTCGTAGTTCGTAATTCGATTCGAGTTTGATTCAAAAAAGTTCGTAAAAAATTCAATTCAAAATTGAGTTTGTTCGAAATTAATTCAAACCAAACTCAAACTGGACCTAGTTCGTTCGAAATAGGTTCACAAACCAAACTTAGTTCGAAATTAACTCAAACGTGAATCGTTAATTTCCGCTGATAATGAATTTCAATATTTTATTTAGGATAATATTTGAGTTTGTAATAATTCTAAGACTTTGGTGATTGTTCTGTACTTTTATTGATATTTAAATTGTACTTTGAATACTTTGGATATTTGAAAACTTCAGTGATGTTACTACTGTTGGCTATTTGAAAAACTTTGGATTATGTGATTGTACTGAACTTCGATTAATTGTACTAAACTTTGGTGTTTGATATAAAAATTTTGGTATTTGTAATGAACTTTGATATAAACTTTGGTGTACTATGTAATTAGAATTCAGAATGTCTGAGTTTTTATTGAAGTGTTGTAATTTCGAATTATGGCCTAGCCATAAGTCATAACTCTTAAGTCGTAACAAAGTTCGTAAAAGTTCGAAATTGAGTTCGTAAAAAATTCGATTCGAAATTGAGTTCGTTCGAATTTAATTCAAATCAAACTTAGTTCAAAATTAATTCAAACCAAACTCAAACTGAAGGTAAGTTCGATTCGGTTCGGTTCGGTTCGGTTCGTTTGCAGCCCTACTCACAGCATCAGTTGCAACTTGCAAATAACAGAACAGAACAGAACAGAACAGAACATCCGCTAAAAGCAGTACACAATTCCGAGACAGCGACATCAGGATTTTGAAAATTTGAATCCTGCCAAAGCTGATACCCGAATCCGATCTATCGGATTGAAAGCATGACAGCGTGACGCTGATCTGGAATTAAAAGCTTTGGATTCCAACAGATAACAGACTGGAAATTAGAGAGAGCACACCGTATTTAGTTACCAGTTTCGCACGCACCTGGTTGACCAGTTGTCTGCTTCCTTTAAATATTTAGATTGCATTTCCTTGCAATTCTCAAATCAAGTGGTCAGATTGAGTAGAATGGTAAAGGATTTCAGAGAAAGCGCATGCGGTGATCTGACGATGAGCGTGCAATAATAGGCTGTCATTGTCAGGATCAGTGTACCGGGTGGGTCCATGTGGTTCTGTCAGTAGATGGTGTTTCTGCTTCGGATCCCTTACGATGCCAGCAATTTTAGCACTTTGCAGCTCATGATCCAGATGTTTTCAACTCAAAAAATATATTATTTTATTTCAATTACTAACTTTAATAATGTAAAATGTACTACGAAGAAATAATATTTTAATGAAGCGTCCTCGTGTTATGGATTTTGATGGATTTTGATTGAATTTCCAGCCGATCGCAAATGAAACGAACTCAAATTGACGCGAAATTGTTTCACTCGTCCGCTTTTCTTTTTTTTGAGGAAGAAACTGAAGTCACGCCTTCATTTTCATTTTCATTATACTGGTAAAAAAGTGTTACAAAAGCTTTGTAACAAAGGAGAAAACAATAATAAAAAAGAGAAAAATATTGTAATAAAAAACTATCCTAAAAGAAAAAAATACAAAGATGCTTTTCTTAATAGAGGTTTTGATAAATTCTTTGAATTAGAAATAGATTTGACAAGTAACAACTTTGTTTTCTGGGATAAGTTATGTGAGATGCACACTGATTATTGATCTGGTTGCTTTTGCTGAAATGGTATGCATGTATGCATTGGCGGATCCATGTATAAACTAGTGTAGGCAACTGTCTACTTCTGGATTTGAATTTTTTATTTCGATCCAGTACTAATTGTTCAATTTGTCTACCTCTAGTCTAATATAGTGCCTACCACTGGTTCGAGTTAGTTTGATTCTTGAACCGATTACTTCTGAGTTTTGATCGATTCTGTGTATTTCGATTTTTTCGGATATGCGATACTCTATTTAGTAAATAGAATGAAAGAGAATAAGAGAATAAGAAAGATCTGATGGTGGGATATATTATTACAATTTTAAGAAATGAGTTGGACGAACTTTTTGTGTCTTTTATTATTCAAAACTTATATTTCAGTTAATTTTTATCTAAATTTTGATTTCAATTTGCTAATTGGCTAAGAACAGTCTCACTTTGAATTGTGCCAAACGAATTTTTAATTAGCTTACTAAAAATATTTCAATGCTGTGTTAATCAATTTTATGATTATAATAGATTTTATAATAAACAAAGGGATTGAGTTGTAATTGTGTACCGATAAGTTAATGGATTTGAATCTGATTAGTGCTCTACTATGACAGAAATTATGAATAGGAGCATGTATGATATATCAGCTGAATTGGAACGAAAGCAAATAATGTAAAAGCTTGTCCAAATCTATTTGACAAAGATTGTCAAATCATTTTAGATAACATTTGCTAAAAAATAAAGAGTACGTTCTTCTTCTCCTCGTCAATGAAGGAGTTAAGTGGAAAGTTTAGTCCGTGTATCATATCTGTTCTACAGTACTGTTATAGTTTGTTGTTATAGTTGTGATCATGATGGTTATTTTTGTTATCTCAACTTCCCTCTGCTCCTCTCACTTGGTGATGGTGATTGATGGTTTTGTCTATCACTTTATCTGATCCTCATCTCCTATCATCTGGTGATGGTCTCTCTCATCTCTCTTTGTCTCTCCCTCTCTGCCTCTCTTCCTCTTTTCTCTTCCTCCTCCCTCTCATATGTCTTTCTCTTCTATTTGTATGGCTGTCTTTTTTGTTTCGTGTGTTTCCTTCTCATGTTTGTTTAGTATGTTTTTCAGCTTGTATTGTGTGCTTTCAACTTGTTTTTTTACTGTGTTTCTGTAGTGCGTTTTCATGTGTGTTACATAAATAATTGTACCCCAACCAAAATCTCTCAAACATTCCTGCACTATAAATACCTGGGAGCTACTCAAGTTACATAGGGGGACCATATACGTTTCTAAAAGTATTAATATTGCCATAACTATCTGGAGACCCCAAAACTTGATATTTTCTTACATATGGCGCTGAATGACGTATGAAAGTATTAATATCAAGTATATGGGGTTCCCGCTACTTCATTAAAGGAATGTTAATGCGGAGCCGATTAGGGGATGATCATATTAAGTTACGCATGAAATTATTAATATCTTATTTTTCAAGTACTTATACCTATGAAGGTTGACGCGGGGATGAGTGTGAAAATTGAAAAAGATGAACCATAGTACATTATTAGAGAAAGGTTGTTGCAGAAATTGTGAATGAACTGAAAAGGAGGAATTCATATAATTATTCAAATGAAATCTGTATACAATTTGCTTATTCAGTAAATAGCGGTAAGATATGAAAAAAAAAAAAGTTAATACGAATTAATATGTACTGGAGTGCTAGAAATTAAATCACGTCTTCCATAATTTTACATATTTTTATTTTATTATCAAATTTCTGCATCAAATTAATATTGTCCCAGCAAAACTATATTCTACAGTAGAAATATAAACAAAAAGTCAACAAGGTTACAATGGTCATTTACTATCAGGTCCATATTTAATAGATATTTTATTTCAATTATTCTAATTGTCACCTTTTATGTGTATTATGTCGTGGTTTAGTCGGATAATTTGATACAAAATTTACATGTTGATATAATTAAAAAATAACTTGATAATTGATCAAATGTCAATGAAATTAAATTATTATTTTGTCAAATCATTCTATGAATAATCATTTTTTATTAAAATTGAATCACAATTGATCTACAACCTACATAAATTATGAAATAGAAATATCTACAATCATAAAGTATTACATCAACTGTTATGATTTTCAAATAAATTTAACATCAATATGTTCTATTTGTACGAAAGAATAAATTATTCCGGAAAAAGAGTTGGGCAAACAATAAATTGTGTGGTTTGGTGATAGTTTTATAACTTTTGAATGATAGTGACAAATAATTATTTTCTAAAAGATTACAAGGCATTAATGGTTGGTCTTTCAGCATGGTCCGAGTAGTTTTAATAAAAATTTAGGATTGAGAACAGATTTGATATATTTTTTTTTTGGGTATTAATAAAAAAAGCGGGAACAAATTTGTCTCGTTTTTATGTTTTATTTTTCGTAAAAACAAAGATTTAGTTAGATAGTTAAAAAAAGTGATTAAATAATACATTCTGTAATTATTTTGAACAAAAAAAATGTGATTTATAATGTTTTATCTGAAAAAAATAGCAATGTTAAAACATATTAATCATTTATCTTTCTAGGCCGCTTGTTAGAATTTGATTTACTATTTTTATTGGAAAAATAATTAGTATATAAACCGAGGGTTAATTTTGTAGGACCCCCTGTAATTTTTTCCAAATGAGACAAATTAAAATGAAATACAACCTAGAAATAAAAAAAGTACATATATAGAATATAAACATGGTATAAAATGCAAGGTTAATTACCGGGCTTCAATCTGGTGCGTCCAATATCCAACGAACCAGATTTGCTAGGATATATATATTTCATATGAGGTGGATGGACAATATTGTATGTTTTCTTTTAATTCCAGAAGACAACAAATATTTATAAATACCTTCCCACCAAGACAATGCATGTCAAAATTACATAACAATTATAAGAGTAAGGCTTAGGTGTTATGAATAACATAAGGCCTTCCGTACTACAATTTAAACAAATCTAACGTATAAACTTCAAAGTTCGATCTAAGTAGCTCAGTAAATTAGTGATATAATGAACTTGTAGAATATCAATTTTTACTATTTTTTATGATTTATGAAAGATGGCAAAAAATGACTTAAAAATACAAGAAAATTGTCAATATTCTAGGTCATTTTTTTGTCATATTTTATAAATCACAAAAAATAGTAAATTTTTTTTTTTCAAAAATAGTAAAAATTAGTATTCTACAAGTTTATTATACTACTTAAATCAAAATTTAAAATTTATACAATAGATTTTTAAGGCCGTGCACGGAAAACCTTATGCTATCCATAACATCTAAGCCTTACTCCAATCATAAAAGCAGCTAGAAAGGGACTTGCAAGCAATCAAGCATGACTCTAGAATAAGTATAAAAAAAAAAAAAATCCCAACACAACCAATTCAGAGAGCATTTCTGCAGACACGAGATTATATTTGTATATTATTTAGGTCATTGCCGGCCCTCTCCAAAATCCAGTAATTTATCTAGACATTTTGTTTATTTAAAAAGATATAAAATTATAAAAAAAGAAATAAAAAATAATCAAATATAAAACACAGCCGGGGCTCTCGGACTGGGACCTTATTATTTTTCAGTAAAAATTGGTGGTCAAGTTATCTAACTATTTAATATCTTGTAATTACAACAAATAATTTCTCTTATTCGGGTTTCGAACCCATGATCTCTCACATGAAGACCATATACCTTTGCCACTAGACCAAAAACTAGTTCTTGACCTTATGTTTTTTTTTCATCAGTCTAGCATGTCAAAACGAATTTTTTTTTATATATATAATTATATATAGAGGATAGGATCATAGGATCATAATTAAAGTCAAAATTGAAGAATATAAGGCCGGGCCAGTGAGGCAGTGATCTGAAATGCAAGTCTGGAAAAAACAAAAAAAATGTAGTTATGAGGTGAGTAGAGGAGGCAGCTGGATTATTATTGCTTTTCTTTTTGTGAACAGGAGGCAGCTGCTTCAATTAGAGAAGATAAACTAAGAGCTGGTTATGAGGCATGCAACAAGCATAAATAATACAGCGCTTCAGCTTTAATTTTCAATACTTAATTTATTAGGGATCGACTAACAGTCCCCCCATTCAGTCCCCTAAACGTCTCCCTAACGGTCAAAGTACAACTGTCAGACATCTATTCAACATACATTAATTCACATACAAAATGGAAAATATTCATACCTAAGATATCAAATATTCATATATAATTCATCAAGTATTCATACCTAAGATATCAAGTATTAATTCACATACAAACTGGGGACCATTACTTTTCGGGGGCAGTAACTGTCAGACTGCATTGGGGACCACAACCAAAAAGTCACGTGGATCACACCACTAGTGCTACATTTATTGATTAAATTAATTCACATACAAAATGGAAAGTATGAATACCTAAGATATCAAGTATTCATATATAATTCATCAAGTATTCATACCTAAGATATCAAGTAGTTAAAAAAAAACTGGACACAGTACCTACTCATCTTTTACACGTTTTTCAAGGTGATTTTTTTTTTCTCCGTTCAATCTAACTAATTTTTGAGACGATCTATGAGAAATTTTGCAAATCTAAAACCACGAACGTGTTCTACACAATTTTCTCTTTCAAATGAGATCCATGATGACATACTTTTACACGTTTTTCAAGGTATCAAATATTCATATATGGAAAGTATTCTCCCAAAATGGAAAATATTCATACCTAAGATATCAAGTATTTAAAGAAAAAACTGGACTCATCAAATATTCATATATGGAAAATATTCATACAAAATAGAAAATATTCATACCTAAGATATCAAATATTCATATATAATTCATCAAGTATTCATATCTAAGATATCAAGTATTTAAAGAAAAAACTGGACTCATCAAATATTCATATATGGAAAATATTCATACAAAATAGAAAATATTCATACCTAAGATATCAAATATTCATATATAATTCATCAAGTATTCATACCTAAGATATCAAGTATTTAAAGAAAAAACTGGACTCATCTT
Source organism: Carex myosuroides (assembly GCA_028015225.1). NCBI lineage: Eukaryota > Viridiplantae > Streptophyta > Magnoliopsida > Poales > Cyperaceae > Carex > Carex myosuroides. Next base: position 1,410,293 of record CM051485.1, on the reverse strand, counting down.
TTACACGTTTTACACGTTTTTCAAGGTGGTTTAATGATTGACAAAGTTAGTTAGAATGAGGGGGACGTTTAGGGAACTGGAGTGCGGGTGACAACATCTTTACTCAATTTATTATGGTCCATGACTCCATGCTACCACAGTTCAAGTATAATGATCTGAATGTGAATCCTTAAAAAATTAAAGGAGGCAAATCTGGATATAAAATCAATACAAGTATGATCCACTAGTTCACATCTCACATAAAAACATAAATTAAATTTGCGAACATGGTACTTTAACTGGACCTACTGGGCAACGCAGGAGTTAATACAAAACCCAATTTGGGCTAAATTAGGTCCAATTAATAGCCCTCTAGATCAATTGGACCTTTGCAAATTTAGGCCCAACTTCTCTTTTATAGAGAATATGTCTATGTTACACGCATGCATGCATGCTTTCTCGAGTTTCACACTTCGAACAAAGCAACAACAATAAAAAAGAGAATGATTGCTTCAGCGGTGGATGTTAAGGCTGAAGAAAGAGTACATAGAATGTTTATGGCTTTATGCAGAAAAACTTCACATGATGGTAATGAATACATTACATAAATAGCAGAAAAATTATATAGAAATGTTGGATTATTGTATAGAGATACAACAAAAAATGTACAGCAAAGTATTACTGTGTTGCAGTTCGCGAGATAAGTTAATATTGACCTATTACTTGTGATTGGAAGAAGTATAAGTGCAATGTCGCAGCATGTTATTGTTTTGTTACAATACTGTCAAACACAGTTTTTTTTGTACAGTGTGTTATGAAGTGATTCCAATTGTCTTCCCAATAAAGAAAATTAAGAAAATGATATTTCTAATTAATAAGATATATATGTGAAACTGTTTTTACAGGGCGATGCAGTCGCTCTTTTTTTTTTCTCTTCCTCTACTGTCTTCACTGCTGTAAAAATGAGAAAAAAATGTTAGATTGTTTTGGAAAGTGTGAAGTGTGGAGTAATGTAATATGGGATATGTGAATTTTCAAACATTGTTTCAATACTGTATAAAATATGTCAGTATGCTTTATGCTTGGCTGGGCACATGCAGTCAATTTTGAATAAGATTGTCTTAGTATGGGGAACCATGGTGTCATTATGTTAATGGTATTGGTATTGTGTATTGTGTTGGCTAAGCAAAATGTGGCATATGAATCATTCCATGAGTTTCTTAGTTTGAAAAAATTAAATTGAGGCTAAACATATTTTGTGTAACCACATTTTTAACTTCTATATAAATGAGTCATCCATTTTGCTTTGGTTTTATGTACAAATAAGGTGTACTATTCTTACTCTCTGAACTATCTGATCGATGATTAGATAGTGATGGAGTATGGGGTAAATAACGTATACTAAGTTCAATGGTTTATTTAATTTATGAAGTTCGCATTGTAAGTTGATGAATTCAGGTGCTGTGAAGTAGTGGGCATTAGATCGTTTGAGTTTTAGAGAGAGAATAAACTAATGGGGAGCTGATAATTAGATCTGGACTTCATGTAGTTGGGTCAATTGAGCAAGCAATAGATGTATATGTTTGTATACTTAAGGGGTATTTGCAAGACAAAATCATTAGAAGTTTGTACTTAATATGCTGGTGATAACTACTGTGAGTGCAGATGACCTGTATTTTTAATTTTTCAACAGGGAAAGGAGATTATGAGAGTAAGCTATCTAATAAGCATATTTCTTTTCCATTATATAGGAAATAGGAGTCAAGTATGACTTGATGTACCGAGATAGAAGTGTATATGTAGAATGTGACATGAGATCAACAGTTATATGTATAATTGTACCATATTGAATGAAGAAGAGCAAAACACTTTTTTAATAATTAGAAATGATCATAATAGCATGCTTTCTTTTTTAAATATATATAAACACTAAATTTTAATATATGTGAATCCTAAACCGTATGATCAGTCAAGTAGTTACTAAAAAGAAAAAAGAAAATGATATACCTCTATGCAGATAGAAACAAAGATAAAGGCTTGAGCATGCAACTGACAATTCGAGGTTTATTGGTGGCGAATTTCGTACTAAATAGATAAAGGAGAAGAAATTTGGCATAAGATTCCAACTGTTTTCAGCAAAATCAGAAAATCCTATAAACTCGAGTAAATTTGTTAAATTTCAATAAGTAGGTATCAGTGACCTACAACACTCTTATAAATGTGCTGTGCAAGAAAGTAGATACTGAGAAGGCATTGAATTTTCTTATTGTCGTGATTTCGAAAGGGCATGAGCATAATGTCATGACCTACAAGACTCTTATAACTGGGCTGTGCTACAAAGGTGAAACTGAGAAGGCATTGAATTTTCTACATATCATCATATTCAAAGGGAATGAGCCCAATGTAGTGACTATTATTACTGGAATTATCTAATTAGAAAAATATTTTTACTACAAAAAGTGTACATCATGATTAAGCCTAAAAAATTGGTTGGAACCTACAAATAAATAAGACATTGAACATACACTACTCAAACAGTAAATACAGGTCTTATTACATACATATCGATTTGTAACATGCAAAGAAATTTTGACAATCTTATGATACTCCGTCGGTCAACCCTATCTATCATATATGAAGCTAGATGATCCCATTTATCTTATTATCCTAATATTCAATGTATCAAAAATGGTAGTAGTACTAACAACAGCACGATGGCATGTCTTTTCTTTTTTAAATGTATCTCAATACTAAATTTCAATATATGTAAACCCTAAAGCCTAAACCATATGATCAGTCTAGTTATTAAGAAAAACAAAGAAGATAAAGTACTATACCTTTGTGCAGATAGAGACACGCAGATAGAGGCTCGAGCATGCAACTGAAATTCGAGGCTTGCTGGTGGCAAATTTTCTACTAAACACGGAAAGGAGAAGAAATTTGGCATCAGATTCCAATTTTTTTAGCAAAATCAGAAAAATCCTAAACTTTCGAGTTGCTTTGGCAGGGACAATTGAGATAAAATTGTATGATTCGTTGGTTATAGAAAGCAAGAAAAACTAAGAAAATTTAGTTATACCATTAAGTCATATTTGGCTCCTCACTCTTCCAATGTTGCTATCAAAAGGAAACAAAAGGGAAAAAAAAGACACTTCTCTCTTGCATGCATTACATAAATCAAATTAACCTTCCACTTCTTGAGAATAGATGTTTCAACTGCCGATAACAAAAGACGATTTCAATAAATGGGTTATATTGTAATTAATCTCTGATGAATAATCTTGCGTCCAATAATATTTGATAAACAAAACATAGAGAAATCAGAAGGTAAAATAAAATAAAATTACCTAGTTTAAGTTCAAGTTCTACTTGAAAGTCGAATAGGTCCATGTCTAAAAATTACAACCTGGAAGTATAACTAATATGTTTTAAAATTAAATTTGGGTATACTGAAAGGATGAAAGGAAAAAAAGAGCAGAGTGAACCCACCTCATCAGGTTTTTTTCCTGAATTTGGATTGGATAAATCGAGCCAGATGCTTCTGATTCATGCATGTTGAGTGCTGCACGTGTGTCAACTTTTCTTACATTGTAGAAGTCACGATAAAGTGCACCCTACTGTGCAAGAAGTTCCCAATCAACATTCATCATCAGGTGTATAACTGTAGATTAAATTTTTGTTCCAAATATAAACAAATAATTATACAAACTAACATCTTAGGCTAGTAATTAAGTGCAAATATGAACTCAGCTCGTCAAATACTTGCTCTAGGAGACTCAATTGTTGTACCAGCGTAGAAACAATGTCAAGAATCCAATAAAAATAGTAGGTTACCCGTACACTACCTCATGGAATCGATACCAACTACCAAGTGATTTGTTAGGATTTTGATTGTTAAACCCAACACCGAGGTTCAATCTCAATAAGAAATCTTCTAACCATTTCAACCCAAGTCGGTATAAGCAAGCAAAGAGAGAAGTTCAAACCCACTAAGGTAAAGAGAAGGAAAATGAAATAACAAAAATTCATCAATTTCAACTTTTGAAAACCTTCTTAAACACGTTTCACGGTAAAATAGGGCTATCTTATCCAGTTTGAGGCTTAATCAAATTTGGGCTGGTTCGCTGGAGGGCCAGACGGAGGGAGGAGCGACGATCGCGACTGGAGGGGCGAGAGGGGACCGTGGCGTCCGCTCGAGTGAGTCGAGAGGGGTAAGAGGGGCGGGAGGAGCGAGAGCCGGGTGGTGCTTGGGATCAGGAGGGGGGAGAGGGGTCACGAAGGGAGGAGCATATTGAAAGGGAAATTTCTAGAGGTTCCGCGACGGGGAGAGAGAGAAGAGAGGCGTTGAAAGTTGAAGATAAGTTGCGATTCGTAGAGAGACTGAAAAGTGGGACCCCCTGTCAGAGAAAGAGAGAGGTACCGTAGGATATACTGTAGGTGAACAGTACAGTTGGGATCAAAGATTAGATATATAGAATAGATAAGATCCAACTACAACTATATACAGTAATGTAAATCATAATTGATTCTTTGTATGTAATTTTGTGGTCAAGTACTCCGGATGTGATTATTTCTGTATATGTTGACCTATTTTACAAGGCATTTTCCAAATAGAAGGTTCAAATGTATTTATAGTATCGCCATTATGCATTATTTAAATTCTATAAAACAAAATATATATTTTTCAGATAATAAAAGAGTATCGTGAGATCTCTGTCCTCTGTTGTTGAGAAATAAGATCAAGATCTCATATTTACAAGGATCCAAAGGCTAGGATTAAATCAAGGAATAACATTTGTTCTTTTCAATATTCAGAAATAAGAAAAATGCTATATGTGCCTCAGTACCTGTGCATACCTTATACCAAAAAATAGTATAAACGGTAACTTAGATATCTTGTAAGAGGAGGGATCAAGTTACAACAAATTTGAGTTACAATAAAGTTACAACAATCATTTTTTTCATTTTCAAAGTCCAAATCGTCGATCCAAACCGTTTAACATGATCTCCACAATAAAATGTGCTTGCAGATCAAATTTTACATTTTTTTGAATTTTTTTTACTATTTATTAAGTATTTTACAAAAAATAGTTATATTCAGACCATTGAATTTTGTACCCATCTTAATAAATAGTAAAAAATTCAAAAAAATGTAAAATTTGAGCTGCAAGCACATTTTATTTAGATTATTATGTTGAACGGTTTGGATCGACGATTTGGACTTTGAAAATGAAAAAAATAGTTGTTGTAACTTTGTTGTAACTCAAATTTGTTGTAACTTGATCCCTCCTCATCTTGTAATATATATAGCGATAGGAACTTGTAACGAATACAATAATACACAGAAATTCATCACATATTTTCTCTGTTTTATCCTAATGATTCCACACTCAACATGGTATCAGAGTATGGTTGATAATCTATCTCCAAAAAAAAAAAAAAACACAAACAAAAATGATCAATACCAGTGTGTATTTGTTCTTATTAGCAATCAACAAAACAGATCAGTGGTAACTGTTCTAATCCATACCCAAAACAAAATAGATCAGAAAATTAGTGAGTATCAAGCTCATACCAGAAAAGATCCAAAATAGATCATCATTTTCCCAAAATAGATAAGCTTGAAAACACCGGACTCGACAAAATATCGCATTAGCTTCTAACAAGTACAGGCAAATAACATAGGAACACAAATTTTTAAATTTAGAAAGACCAAATGTAGCAATTGGTACTTATTTTATTTTTACAAATTTATTCAAACGAAAGCGAGCAGTTACGACAACACATTCTCATGCACACTTAGACCAAATAACACAACAACATGATTATTCATCACTTTAAGAGACATAATTAACCAACAAATTAAACTGCTTCAACAATCTCCAAACTCTGTCACGAAATTGCTAAACCATCTTAATTAGACGGAGCCCGGCATAAACGGGTTCGGCACATAGTTTATGGGTCCAATAATGGCGCCGCTTGATGGAGGCAGAGATGGAGCAGACCACTGCACCATGGCCCCGGAAACACCATCAAAATTACCCGACATACCAAGAAGGAGACCCATGTTTGGAGTAGTCACGGGACGGACATGGCTCCAGCGAGCCCTGATCCTCTCATGCAACCAATTTTTGGCTTGGTAGAGGGAAGGAAGAAGGAGGTTGAGTTCATCCAGACTAAGTTGATCCATTTTCATTAGCAATTCCAACTCTCTAGCCATGATTGCTTCTTTGGCACGCTGATCTAGCATGGCCTTCTTTTGCTTCTCAGCATGAAGCTTGTTAGATACCTCCATGTACTCCTTGTTCAACTTGTTAATAACATATTCACGAGTTGAGTTGGCAGGAGGAGCGATCACCGGAGATTGGGTCAAGAAACTATCGACCACTGAATTAACCGAGGGACTACCGAAGGAGTAGGGGGTACCCGATGGTGAGTGCACAACAACTGCCACGTGAGCACCGCACATTGTCGAAAGCTCACTCGCCTTTGTGAAAACCCCGATTCTGCGTTTGGAAAAGCAAACATGACGCGCCTCTTCACTCTCTATTTTCTTTATCTCGATCTTTTTGCGGCCTCGGCTTTTATTTCCCTTCCTTGCCATTTTACTCTTGATATATAGGTTTGGTTGTTGGGAGATATATAGCTTGTGGAGTTTGGTGTTTAAATAGAGAATCGATCGGGAAAAAAAAAATGTAAACTATTGACGAAGAGGTGCCAAGGGCTGCATGCGCTATGATCAATTCAATGTTCGTAAGGACACTTACCTAACAATTTTACACACATTTTCCTAAAATTTCATTCATATGCTTATCTAGTGAATCCAAACTTATATTATATTTCAATTAACTCCTTTCTTCGAAAATTTCCCTTTTGAATATGAATGTTCAATGAATATCTTTTCAACCGTGGCTCATGATATATTTATGCCTGTTTTCTGGACTTACCTAATTAAATGATTGAAAATAACCACATTTGTGTTGATTTATTAACCTAATTTTACAATTACATATATAAAGGTTAAAAATACCATTGCAAATAATCCATAAGGTCTACTAAAAGTATTTTTATTTGGTGGTTTTCTACACCTCCAACTTCTTCATGAATTAAGCAGAAGAGAAAAGTTATGAAAAATATCAAATAAAAAAAAATATAATAAAGTGCAATCAATCCAAAAGAACACTATGAATTATTTGCTTACAATCTCGGGGGAGATCTTTTTCTTTAGAAGAAATTTAAGTTCTTACATCTTTTATTACAAAAAAAATCATTCATTTAAATATTTAAATATTTTATCCTTTAATTATAAATTTCATTCAACAACAACAATAATAGTATGATAATGATGATGATGATGATAATTTCATTCAAACAACAATAACAACAACAACACTAATGATGATATTGATAATGATAATAATAATAATAATAATAATAATTATAATAATTATAATAATAGTATGATAATGATGATGATGATATTAATAATAGGATGATGATGATGATAATAAGAGGCTAACAGCTAAACTATATATAGTACTATGCATATAACGCATATTGGTCTTCACTTTGGACCAATATCTTCATTTAAATAGTTCAAATAGTAAATTTGAACTATTCAACATAATCATCATATGAAAATGTCCTTGTAGATCAAATTTTAAAATATTTAAGAATCTTTTACTATTTATTTTAGATAGGTAGAAAAACACTTAATTTAGTTTCAGGCCATTCAAAAGTAGTGACTTTCTACTAATTTAAAAAATAAGCACAAATATTTAAAAAAAAATGCAAAATTTAGAGTGCAATTACATTTTCATATGAAGATTATGTTGAACAGTTCAGACCGACTGTTTTGACTTTAAAAATGAAAATATTAATCCAAAGTACAAATCAATATGTGCTATGTACAGTATCATAGCCTCACTCAATTAGTAATAACAATAATAATAATTATAATCACAACAATAACAACAACAATTACAAATATATATGAAGCTAGATATACTAACTAGAATTATAGTAAAACCATTTATGATATTATAAAATTATAGCAACAATATTCTGGTTGTCCCAACAATAATAATTTTTTGTTATTATTTTACAGTATAACAACAATGACCAAAATAAAATGAAGGTAAGTACTTTCAGAAGGAAAACGAAACCAGCTATTATGTTACGTTATCGCATGATCAAAATGAATTTTATCCTTTTGCCTTTCCATTAATTTATTATTCAACTTGAGTAGAACTAGGGTGATCATAAGCTCATCAAATTCTTTAGTCAGCTTAACTTCAAAAATTTTAAATCTGACTTCAAACAACAAATTCAAACAATTAAAATCGATCTATTCCATACGTAATGTATTTACATACAAAAATTATAACGTTTTGAAATATTTTAGTATATAATCAAGTTGTCAAAAAATAATAAAAAATTAATTAATAAATCCTTTTTTTTACATCTTAATTTTATACTAAATTAATTCAAATATATATAAATTTTGCATTGAAACACATCGCTCATGAAGTACATCCGTTTCAACGATTTGCATTCATCGTGTGAAGTCAATACGATAGGTTTAGTTTGGAGTTAAACCCACTTTATTTTATCCACTTCACTTTATTTTAAATTAATTAAAATTTTATAAACTTTTCATGTAAATCTATCACTTGTGAATTAGTTTGAATTTATCGTTTGAAGTCAATACAAAAAGTTTGAAATTAAGCTTATTAAGAGAATTGGTTAGCTTAAAAACCCTAATTCTAGTATGGATTGTATAATAAGTTTAAGCGAATGGGTTCGTATGAGTAAAGCTAATGTGTGCTATGCTCACTAAGAAGGTTTGGTGAGCATAACTTCAAAATCTATGAGATTGGCTTTAAACGACGATTCCAAACTATTGAAACCAATCTATTTTACGAGTGATGCGTGTACATGCAGAATTTTGAAATTTTTGAATTTATTTAGTACAAAGTCATGCGCAAAAAAAAAAATAAAGTTTTATAAGTTATTTTAATGCATTTATTTTGCATCATTTGTTGTCAGTTTGACTTTGTACTAAATGAATTCAAAAATTTCAAAATCTTACATGTAAACACATCGCTCGTGAATTAGATCGACTTTAATTGTTTGTATTCGCTGTTTGAAGCCAATCCAATAGATTTTGAAGTAATGTTCACCAAACATTCATAGTGAGCATAACACATGCTAGCTTTGCTCATGCAATTTTATTTTGAGCAAAGCTAGGGTGTGATGTACTCACCAAGAGGAGTTGATGAGCACAACTCCAAAAGTCTATTGGATTGGTGTCAAACAACAAATTCAAATCATTGAAATCCATCTACTTCATGAGTGATGCATGTACATGTAAAATTTTGAAAGTTTCGAATTCGTTTAGTACAGGGTCAAGCGATAAAAAAAAATTGGTGAAAAATGAATACATAAAACAACTTATGACTTTGTACTAAATGAATTCGAAACTTCCAAAAATTTTAATGTATATGCATCACTCATGAAGTAAATAAATTTCAACGGTTTTGAATTTGTCATTTGAAGACAATCCGATATACTTTTGGAGTTGTGCTCACTAACCCTCACATCACATTCTAGCTTTACTTTTTTTTTATTTTCTTTAATTATTCTATACTCGTACAAATAACTAATACAAAAATAATTTTTACTCATATCCTTGCATATATATATATAGATAACGAAAGAAATCTTAACGTATTGCTAAATTCAAATGTTTTTATTTCGGGAATTTTACAGAAAATTAATTTTCCGCTATCATATATATATGGCTACAAAATAATTTAAATGACAAGTTGGTTGTAATAAGATGTGCTAACTTATTGCTCATTTTCTTCGGGATTATGTAAATTTAAATTCATTCTTTGAGTGAATATATATATACAACTATAGATAGATATAGTCTAGATGCAAATTTGTGATTAATTCATGAACACAATCGTCGTAGCTGGTGTGCAAGAATTTATTTCACTAATTAATAAAAAAAAAAGAAAAATAAATATTGAAATGTTGAAATATTTCTACAGATTAATGACTGTATATTTAATTTTTCCAAGTAATAAATTGAGAAGATTTACTGTCCAAATTAAGTAAAGGAAGGCAAGTTCCTCAAGAGTCAAGAAACATTGAATATATACACAAATTAAAGCTTCATGCTCCATAAAAGGAATGTGCATTTAATTCTTTCTTCCTAACTTCTTATTAAATATCAAGCCAATTACCCAATCTCTCTTCATCCATAATTCCCAAAACCAAATAACACACTGAAATGGGAAGAAAGGGAAAATCAACCGAAGGCCGGAAGAAGGTCGAGATGAAAAAAATCGAGAGCGACGATGCTCGTCAAGTGAGTTTCTCCAAGCGCAAGAAGGGTGTGTTCGCAAAGGCATGCGAACTATCCACAATGTGTGGTGCCGAGGTTGCGGTGCTCTTATACTCACCGTCGGGTACTCCGCACTCCTTCGGAAGCCCTTCGGTTGACAAAGTGTTCGCCAAGTTTCTGACGGGAGAGCAATTTGAATACTCTGATTCAGACGCAAATATGGTTAACGCCATTAACCAACTCAACCAAGAATACATGCAGCTAACCCAAAGGCTCGAAGCATCGAATGGCAAAAGGGAGGCACTGGAGGAGCAGATAAGAAAAACAGGTTCTGAGGCTAAAGAGTGCCATTGGCTGGACAAAATAGACGAGTTGAGTCGAGATGAACTACTCCAGCTTCTTGGGTCACTGTACCGAGTCAAATGCTCGGTAAATGAAAGGATGCGTGCTCTTTCTCTTGCTGGTAACACTGGTGCTGGACCATCTAACAACTTGGATATTTCTAACACTGGTGCGCTTTCTCTTGCTGGTAACACTGGTGCTGGACCATCTAACAACATGGATATTTCTAACACTGGTGCTCTTTCTCTTGCTGGTAACACTGGTGCTGGACCATCTAACAACATGGATATTTCTAACAGCATGCCATCTGATGCACCACCTCCAAATGGCTCCTAGATAATTAATTCAAGTAACCTGTTTAGTAAATCTATGCATGAGTAAGAGTTTGGATGATGTTTTTTTAATAGATTTGGTCAGGAGCTGGAGGTCCCTAGTTTTCATTTTCATTATTGCATGCGTATGTTTTTGTTGTATTCCTTTTGATTAGGTGTTCAAGATGTGATGTCGTGTTGCTGTCATTTATCTCAGTTCTTTTTTGTTACAATTTCTCTGATGGAGCATATCAATGGGCAATTATTTTGCTATATATATATATTAATTGTTTAGAAACAAATAAAATTTATTTTACTGAATTAACAATAATTAGTTTGATGATCTCCACAATATTTTTAAAATTAAATCAAAATTTTATAAATAGAAAAATTATTGTGTATTACATTTTATGTAAATTAATTATCACTTGATATTTCATCAAAGAAGATTAAATATAGATCATACAAAATTTAAGTCCTTTTAATTGATGGCATGATATACATGTCCAAAACCTCTATTGGTCGTATGCATGAGAAAATGATTGAATAATAACATTACAATATATAGTGTGTGCACAAAACCAAAATATGCTGAAAAAGTTTTCACCTCAAATTAAATGACTTATTACTGGTGATTTACTTCCTAAAGACTTTCTAATTAAAATGAATATTAAGCTGACGCTATGAACACAGCGAGGTGGTATATATATATATGCATGTATGTAGTTGAGGCAAAAGACGAATGCCACATGCTTAAGTATGCAATGAGGTACCAATTTTATGCCCTTTTCATCCTCAGAAGCAGAGAGAGAAGAGTCAAGAAGAGAAACATGTACACAAGTCCATAGTCATAAGATTCGCGAATTATTTGTAAATAATTCGTTTTTTTTGTGATGACAAACTGAACACCGAATTATTTGGTTGACCGAACTTTGACTGAATTATTCCCGAATAATTCTCGAATTTTTCCCGAATTTTTCCTAGGATATCTTTTTGGTTTTTTTTTTTTTGCTTCCTTGCAGGACTGAGATATCTGATCTGAATAATTCCGAATCATTTCCGAATTATACCCGAATTATTTCCGAATCACGAATTTTTGACCTCGCCGAACCGAACCTGAATAATTCATTTGTCACAATGCCCACAATGGCACAAGCGGAAGTAAACATAGGAATGAAGCATGACAATCGACAACAAAAAAAAATTGTAATCTCTAGCGGCGTAAAAAAAGAGATTTTATCCACTAACTTGTTCTGACTTTGAATAATTGAGGATTTTTTTTGAAAGGTATAGGGAACAAATTAGAATGTAATAATATATATTAATAAAGAAGAAGAAATTTCTCTATTGACTATTTGAAATAGAAGAAGAAAAATCGAAAATTATAAAAAATAATTATAGTAAATTATCAGAAATATTTGAAAAAAAGAAGTAAAAAACTTGTGTCCAAAATTAGATTGAGCCCACATTTCTCCGAAGAGAGGCGCATGTTAAATTTTAAAAAAATATTGAAGAGTACGGAGATCTTTAATAAATAAATAAAAATGTTTCCTAGATATTTTAATAAAAGAGTTCAAGAGAAAAATATCACGAGAGAAGGAGATTGACGTGAGCGGAGTAAATTGAGATATTTCTGATAAGTGGGCCCATTAGACATAGAAATGAATATGTGGGCTAAGAACTAAAAGTTTGGGCCTCAAAAAAAGATAGAGGGTTTGAAAAAGCACTGACCTGGACTTTTCAGTCTAGAAAAAAAAGTTCAAAATATTTGTAGTCGACGATGATTATGAAACATTAAATGAATCTACAATACCAATGAGGTATTTAAATTTATTCCATCAATATATCTAAATTTAGTTTTTTTTTTCAACGTTATTTAAATTTATTTAAAATACTATTATTGTAATTATCAAAATGAATCATCGTCTACTATTTTTTTAAACTCATATTCTCTATCTAATATATTCATTGGATTAGATCCGATATTTATCTCAGCAAAAAAATGAAACAACAAAAAGAGGCCCAAATGCCTATTAATAGAAAGGATCAGAAACGCGGCCCAGCGAAAATTAGCCCGTTAAAAGAATCGAGTCGGTCAATATGTGACGCTTAATGTAAATAGAACACTATAAAAAAAAAATGAGGAAAATCAAATTAGCGATGATTGATTAAACTATATATTACCTAGGGTTCCTTAAGCAAGCATTCCTTCTCGCTTCTCCGCCGCCTCTTCGCATCTCGAGCTAGGGTTTCGCTCCGGCATCTGACATAATGGGGCACTCTAATGTGTGGAACTCTCATCCAAAGAGCTATGGTCCCGGATCCCGCGCTTGGTACATATCTCATCCCTTCTTTCGTATCTTTTGCTTTTACTGCTATTCTGTTCTTATATATATTAGTTTGTTAATTAACTTGGTAATATGTAATATTACCTAGGTACTCTTTATTGCACTGAACCTCCTATGCTTCTCTTTTTAGTTTTGAAATTGACCAAACGGAGTTAATACTTTGTAATAAATCAGGTTATTGAACAATTCCATAAGCTATTGATTGATAGAAGTATCTATTACATTCTAAGGTTTGGCGGTTTGTGAGTTTAAGTATTTTATGGAATTATGGCTGGGAATTTGTTCAATCTAAATTGATTGTCAATAGTAACATGAAATGGTATTATTTTCTTAAAAGTAACATTCTAGTTATTTTTTGTTCAATGTTTTATTACATGTTATTAACTTTATGTATTATCCGTTTGTGCAGCCGTGTGTGTGGCAATCCCCATGCTATTATTCGTAAGTATGGTTTGGTGTGTTGCCGTCAGTGCTTTCGTAGCAATGCCAAGGAAATTGGATTCATCAAGGTAAATACCCCCCTTTCTTCACCTCCAGCTTCTGATTAAAATATTGAAGAAAGCTATTTAATTTAAGAGTCTAAGTTTGATGTTTAGATAGCATTATTTGTTGTAGTTGTTTTTATTATTTTCATTTTATTTACGTGTTGACTTAAATGCCATTTTTGTCTTTTTTTTATATTGCAGTACCGCTGAAAAGAGTTGAGATTTATAAAGCCAACCTGCGATTCATAGAAAAACTTGTAAGCTGATGTTTTCTAGTTTAGATTATGAATCTTCTTTGTTTGAGATTTGTAGTGTTTAATACTACTCAGGGTATGTTTGGATGTATCTTTGAATTTTAGTTTTGTTTTAATTAAAAATTTTGTTGAGATCTATGGGCATGTACTGGTTTGGCTCAAATATATTTTTGTAAGGTTTTGTTAGCATGCAAATGATTAATTTAGTAAAGTACTACACTCATTTATGCTTTTCCAAGTCAATTGATGATGAAGAGTTAAAAGATTTGTGTTAAGACTGCTCCACAAATTAAAAGTGAAGGGGAAGAAGGGGGTTGGAGAGGGGTGACTGTATTGTTGAAGTTTAGTTTGCTTCTCTAATTAAAATTTTGGAGAGTCAAGGGAAGGAGAGAAGGAAATCAATGCACAAAAATAAATATCATTTATCTTAGAATCTTCAATTAATATCTCCTGATTTGTAAGGTAGTTCTTTTCCTTGTCTCTATCGTCTCATTCTCGGGTCTGGAACCTGAAAGAACTCAATTTTTTTTTTTGGAAAGCTTCGCAGATAGGGGTGAAAATGGTATGGATAATATCCCATCTGTATTCGAAAAATAATTAGATGTGGATATCCGATATCTATCCGTGTGGATATGGATACTGAGATGGTTTTATGTTTCAAGTATCCGTATCCGAATAGTAGATATATATCATATATTTTAATATACTAGTCAAGTGCCCGTGCTTTGCAACGGAGAATGAGATAAATAAAATGATTTTTGATGATAACTGGAGTTAGCTAAAAACAAAAAGTTGAAGTTCAATACAGGAATACAAAATTAAATACATCTCACAATACCTACATGGATAAGTAGTATATAAGATGGTTTGAATTTTCTAGGTAAGCAGTATTTAAGATGATTCACACAGGTGATATCATTATTTAGAATGAAAATGCACTACTTTTGACAAGGCTTACCAGAAATTTAACTACCACTGAAAGTTAAATTTACCAAAAACCCCCCTGAGTTATTAAATATACCACTATTCTTCAAACCAAACTCCATCTTAGTTGTACTTGCAACAAAGATAAGGTCCAACATTCATGGATAATATGCTAACATTTTCTTGAGTATGCACCTTCTTGTCATCATAATATTATAGAATGGTGTGAACTTCAAATATAGAAAGGGAACCCGCTTCTATAGAAAAAAAATATTTGCTAATCATACCTAAAATTTTGTGATATTTTCAGATAGAACCAACTATTAGTCAAAATTGCAACTGGTACCTAAATTTGAAAAATTGCAAATAAGCTAAGAAAGCATAAGTTAAGATGTGTTGTCAGGATTCCAAATGGTACTGTACCATGTTTATCAAACATGAGCAAATCCAACTGCTTGTACCTACGAAACCACTCATTTTTTAAACTCTACTTCATTATTTTTTTAGAGAAAATGTAGAAATAAAAAAAAACAGACCAGAATGATTATATCTAAAAATTAAACCCCAATGTCAATAATTAAACCCTACTTCATAAAATCCAACCCTTCTCCCGCAGCAGTACCAGTAATAGTGCTGGTATTAGTATTGCTACCAATAATACAAAGAAAAGCGTGGTAATTAGCACAATTCAAGTAAATTACTTAAAACCAATTATCACAATTAAGTAAATAACTTAAAGCAATCTATAATTAATCGCCGACTTTCAAGAGCGCACCTGAGCCAGAGTCTCGCTGAGAGACCGAGCGAGAGGAGCTGAGAGCTGCACCACAGTCTAAATTCTGAATATTCGGAATATCTAAATATTCGACTAACCTATTCAGTCTAAATTTATTTTTCTTTTTTTTATTAAATGACACAATCGGAACTTCTCAGTTTCACACACAAATTGTCCTGGTAAAAAATCACCTTCTGTCTTTTTTGAGAATGTGTGATCCAAAGCTTCTGTCAGTAACAATGGTAAGATCAACAGAGAAGAGATCAATATGCATAGAAATATTCAAAAATGATGAGAAAAATAGATCTCTTCTCTGTGGGAAAACAGTAAAACCAATCCGAGAGCTATCAACTCACGGTAAAAATGAACTATACAGAAGTGCTAAAAGAATACAAAGGTGAACAAGGTTACCAAAATTAGAAAATGCCGTCTCCTGTACAGCAGTAGCAACCCCAATCTCCTCAATTTAGGGATAAAGTTTTATCCTGTCCCGTGTGAATATTTCTGATTGCAACTCTGAAAAGGAAATAAATTAATTAAATGTAATGTTAACCAATAAAGGAATGACGATCTTAAGTAAACTTTTCTGATTGCCACTGTCTTAGTAATGGTTCAAAAGAATAATAAATGGGTGGATGAATGTTACACTTTTCAAGCAAACTTTAAACGTCTGGTCATGACCAGACTTGTGATAGAGGCGGTCCTTATGTTTAAAGGCCTACTTCAAAAAACAAAACAAAAATATGAAATCGATACTGTTGAGGGGTCCTTATGCTTTGAGATTCGTGCCAAGTTAATAAACCCAATTTTGAGCCATCCGATTCAATTGTACTCAGTACTGTAACCTGAGATGTGAATTCAGTCAAGCTCCCAAGCTCTCTTAAAAAAATAAATAGTTTCTGCAGTTCCTGATGCTTAACTTTAAGGAATCACTTCCCATATGTTTTCTCCATTTAACACGCTCTAACAGGATACATGTTTGGCAATGGAGGTGTTGGAAATGGAGACGATCATGTTCAGCGAAAAAATAAAAATAAAAATTATTTCTTGAAATTCAGTGGTGGTTCCAAATATTAGTATATTACTTCTACCTAGTTCTAAAGAGAAATATGAGCTAGCGCTTTTTGGGTGGGGGCTGCTCTCTTTCTTTTTTGAGGTCGATTTGAAAGAAATGTCAAAAAGAAGATCTAAATCCCAAGATTGATCAGTAGATTCAACGGCGAAGTGTCAAATCATCATCATTTTCCTATTTGAACTCTTGGGAGAAGGAAAAGATTTTGAGCGGAGAAAGTAGGAGAATCTATCGAAATTGGACCGAGACAGAAAATATATAAAGGAACATATCTCAGTAAAAGATTTTTAGCTTCACCTGCTCTCTCCCTCCCTCTCTGAGAGGCTACACAAAATTAGAAACCAAACATACCTGACACTAAGCAAATCAGCCCCTAAGCTTTACCAAAATAACCTTTGCCTAATTGCATAAAGGAAAATAAAAGATCGATGCTGGTTAATTTATACAAAACCAGAACTACTGACAATCTAAGAACACAAAGCAGTCAAACAAACAAAAATGCCCTTGTCAGAGAGGTGCTTCTAAAGACTAACAATGAGTCAATGACCATACAATGTCCAATATAGACTATAACAGTAACCTCAATTGTGCAGTTAAACCAACAAAAAATGAACATAACTGAAGATTGAACTTAACCCAATTAAAGAGTTACATTTTGCATATATATGGTACCCAATTAAAGAGTTACATTTTGCATATATAAATCAATAAAGCTCTTTTTTCATTTACAAACATTATATTTTCGTATTAAAGAACATTGCTATACATTTAATCTGGCAGGGAAAGCCACTTCACATTCTTTCATAAAATGAATAAATGTCTAAGAAAACAATTGATGATGCTTACTTGGACCACTGTGCAATTGATGATGCTTACTTGGTCCACTATGCAAGATATGAAAACAAAAAAGGAAACAAAATGATAAAACAAAATGCTATCTTGTTTTAAGATATTTAATATCATATTATGCTGTTTTTTTATACATACATTATTTGATTCCAAAGTCTAAAGTTCGCAATAATACAACACAAGCAAAATGTTCAAAGATATGATTTTGGTTCAGGATTGGTACATAGGGAAATCAACAAAATGACACCTGTATTAATTTAAACCAAAGAATGACAACGTACTCTCTCTTTTTAAAAAATGAGAAACATATTATCATATTGATTGAACACAAATCAAACTACTTCAAACAAAATAAAAATTAGTAGATTAGATCAACAAAACCCCTCACATCACTTTTGGCCACAAGAGAAAGCCGTGCATAACCCACGTCAGTTGCGACAAAGTGAGACCACAAGAGAAAGCCGTGCATAAACCAGTATATATGTTCTTATCAAAATCAGAAAAAGAAACCCTTGTACCAGAAAAAGGGGGCTATACCAGTGTATCTAAAAATCAAACTATGTCTGTTCTTACCAGTATTTGTTCGATCGATACCAGAAAAATCAGCATAAAAAGGGGCAAAACAATAGAAAAACTCCTCAGTACCTAAAAAAAAACCAAGTGCCTCAACAGAAACCCTCGAATCAGAGGAAGAGAATTTTCAGAATGCATCTAAATTAAGAATAAAATATTTGTCATGCTATGGACAAAAATGCCTTATCGGTAAATACAAACCTAACCTAATAATACTATGTAGAAAACATTAGAATATTATTACTGGTATCTTAGCTATGACTTAGATCAATGATAAGAGCTAATTGCATGGGGTATAATTCACTTACATCAGCGTAGGATATCTGGTATAGTGACGGGTTGGACCAGAATTAACTCCTCTACAAAAGGTGGCTTGCTTATACCTGGTTTGAGAGAAGTGAGGAAACAAATTAGCAATTATAAGCAAACTAAAAACAAATGCATTATTTATTATTATATCTTCAAGAGATACTTGCATTTTGGCGTAAATAATTCAAATTATTTAAAATTAATAGTTAATAAAACAAATTTATGGTACTGAAAAAATGGAGCAATAAAAGAAGTTGATTGTTTTGTACCGTTCTTCCATAATCAATTACCAACTTAGAGAATTTTCCAACTTTTACCCTTTGTATTCCTTGTAAATAAGTCCCTAAAACTATGTACCAGTAAACACAACAAACTGGTACCGACCGGTACCAGTGTTTGGAGGGTCAGAGATTCTCAAATACTAACTTGGATTAGCACCATAAACAGGGAGTGATCATTATGCTAGGAGAAGGATTTCAAACAAAGGGACATCTCCTGACCACTTACCTTGTCTACTAAAAAAGGAAGAGGTGGGCCCGCCTGTCTGACCTTGAATCAATGGCTAGAATTTGAGTTTTCTATGATTTTATTAGTTTTTGTGTGAATGGAGATGGAAATGCTATTGTCAACAAATGTAGCAGTAGAAGTTTTTCAACAAATGGCTTTTAAAATGTCTTTCTTTATATCATCAATGTATATTATATAATGAATGTGATGTTGCTATCAGGTGCTGAAATTGGAAAAGTCCATGTTTGTTTCGGAGTCGGTACAGAGCGAATACCGAAACAGATTACTGGCTTTTTGTTTGCTAATTTTTGTAAGAAAAAGGCTTCACTATAACTCTATAAGAGCAACTGTCCCTGACACCTGATTTCAAATTCCATATATATCATCAATATATTTCTTAGTTAATATTCTATTACTCAACTATATGCATAAACCGTAGTGCCCGAGCAAAACATTGAATAAGAGTATATGCAATATTATAAGTGCCTTTTACTATCATCTCTTTTATTTTTAGGTTATTCGATTCGATATTTGATAACACCAGTGAGCTGAAACAAGACAGTTAAATACGTACCCTCTAAATCTTGATTGAAGAGGTTTCTGGCACCATGGGGTTTGAGTGAAGAGGGCGATTGTGCAAATGCAAATCGCAAATGAAAAATCAGGTCTGCAATTTGAGAGGAGCTAATTTGATTGATATATAGGTAGAAGAGTCGGTTGAATTTGAATTGGCAATGGCGGGGACAATTACCTGTCAAATCCATTGAGGAGAGATCGAAGAACCAATGTCGTCGTTGATAGAAGAGTCCGCCCAATTTGAGTTGCGCGGAAATTAACCTGTGGCCCCGCTGCAGTGAGGAAGCGTCAAGAGATTGCGAATTTGAGAGCTCCGAATTTGACTTGCGCGGAAATTAACCTGTGGCCCCGCTGCTCGATCGTCAGGAGGAAAAAAATTGAAGAGGAAGGGTTTCAAGTGTGGAAGCGTCAAGGGAAAAAAAGAAAGATGAGATTGTCAGGAGGTAAAAAAAGTCAAAAACGTATGGAGAAAAAAAAGAAAGAGATAGATTAATGAAACTATTATTACGTATCTTTTGATGTGGCGGGTATATTTCTAATTAAATTTAGATTTCTACACGCTTGACAACATGAAATAGATGCATTAAATCAAAAAAAATTTCAAAGGCTGAGATTGAGATGTGTTTTGATGAGTGGCTGAGATTTATTTAATGAACGGCTCAGATTTTGTTTGGGTGAATAGATGGTTGGAACCTAAAATTTTTAACGTGATATTAGTAGTAAGGATATATATATATATATATATGATATATGATAATCCCTCTATGCCCTCTTATGAGTCAATCACTCTTACATTAAGAGAATTCATATCACCGACGGTACCGTAAAAGGGATCTTTTACAATTACTTGATCTGGACCGTTCTTTTTAACTTGGCACGAATCTCAAAGCCCAATAATACTGCCCCCTCAGTCAGCCCAAATCCCAAACCGGCTGAGAGTTAATCTCAAACCGTAAATAGCTAATTGTAAAAGGGAATCTTTTATAGTACCATCGAGGATATGGATTCTACAATAAGAGTTCCTAAACTCATCAATTATATTCACATTGACCTGAAAAAGAATCACATATAAGACAAGCACAAGAATAAACAAAAGAAATAAAAAAATAGAGTGTCTCAGTAAAAATATGGAAGAGGAAAAATGTAATATACCAGACTATGATGGTGTACCAGTTAAGAACATTTTATTTTTCTTTGAGATCCCTAATTTTGTATAAACTAATTTATCCATAGGGAAATATTAGCTGATTCTACATGACCTTAGAGAGACCATTGAGCTGAAAACTTTTTTCTTTCGTCTCCAACAGATCATATATTTGGTCTCGAAAAACTTCATAGTCTGATATTTCTACGCCTTCTCCATTTTTATGCAGGATTTCTACACATTGTTTTTTCTACCAAACTTGGATTTTTAACATTGTTAACAGATTCCTATTATTTCAAATAATCATCTAAAAGTTCACTAAACAATTGCCAGACATACATGTATTTAACAAGCAACTAATCTAATAACTTACGAACCAATTATATAAATTTCAGGAAAAGAAAATTAAAATCAATCTTAACCATAACAGTTGGGAACAACCATAAGGCCAAATTCAAAAAATAAAATTCAAATTTCAACTCATTAATTGCGTAATCAGATTATAATCTGATCTATGAAAGAATGAGAGCGTTAATATTTAACTATAAGCCACACCAGCAAATTAAACTAATCCAGATTAGCCAAGGCCCAAACCTCTTAACTCCAAAAGGGGAAACCAAAAACAAAGTCCAGAGAAAAATAACTACAATAAATGATACAATGAGCTACAAGTACCTCTTGCTCATGTTGATATCAGCCTTCTTGCACACGATGTTGGCGAATCTGCGACCGATACCTTTGATGCTTCTCAAGGCAAACATGATCTTCTGCTTTCCATTGGCGAATCTGCGACCGAAACCTTCGCGATCAAAGACTACAATAAAATAAATACAAACAATTAATTTCAAATAAAGAATAAACGAACTGTCATAGACCCCTTTGAAGTCAAATCAAGCATCAAATAAACCCATCCAATACAAAAAGAATTGTCCAAGTCTAAGAATTTCAGTATATAATTTAGCATGAAACCTATATGCATATGCATATTAAACATTCACATTTCTCAAAATTCAAACTTTCGATTAAGTCACAGGCTTTTAGAGAGCACTGAAAACAATTCAGATTTTAAATTAGTTCCTATAACAGTGTAAGATTTGTCAAACCAATATGACAAGATGGGAGAAAAATATATAAGGTTCAACAATTTATATAGGCTTACGTACAAATTTGGGCCTTTTTAAGACTATAAGCTTGAAATGTTATCTCTTTGAAAACTATTGCCATTTTGGGCCTCTTAACATTTTCGTATGAAATCCAAACCATTACATGTCGGGTTTCATTTTAAACTGAGATAAGAAAGAACTACAAAGAAGAGCAAAGATACTGCAAACAAAAACATGTTTGCAAAGGATACATTTGCATTATCATCATCACTTTAATTTAAATAATTCAGAAACATGGGCATTGGAAAAATAAATTAAAACATTTTTTTAGAAAATAGAAAAGTAAGGCACCATACTATATTTATAGATCATTTTATCGCCTCTTGACTGATATTAACTGACTATAGGGAGCAAAAAAATGAAAATTGAGTTATCAAAGTTACAATGATATATAACTACGTAACAATGCTAAAATTTTAACTCAATAATAAATTGTGAAGACTGAAAAAGATCAGCTCTTGAAGCTAACATAAGCAAATTTACAGAATTAATTCAAATGTTTCTAAAATGAGCGATTTGAAAATAAAAAAAAATTAAAAGAGAACTTTTTCTTTACCTGACGTCTCAATGCCCTTATAGCATGATAGTGCTTCAAGATCTGAAAGAAAAGCAAGTATGGACATAAGATAAAAACCACAAGTATAAACATATGATTGTCATAATTAGCTCTTCTATTTATTTTTCTTTCAGAATTCAATATTTGTGAATTTGAAGAATGTGCTTTGAATGTATGTAAAAAAATATAAACTGAAACAGAAAAATAAAAAAATATATCAAGTACGTGATGCCAAATGCATATAAACGAAGTAATACACAATTTGCAATTAAAAGCATATTCATTTTTTCTTTTAGCCAAAAAAACAGAAATTGAAATTTGATGAAATGAAATAATTGTTGAGCATTAAACACAGATGCAAATGAAAGAGAGAATGACTGCTGCCTACTTTTTATTGATCCTGGTAAGCAAAGAAGAAAATAAGTTGAAATAATAAAAAAAGAGGTACAAAAGACAAACTTTAGTTATGAGCACAATGAGAACAAAAATAAAAGTATTTTTAAAATAACTGAAACTTGAGAAAACCTTTCAGTCAAAAATAAACACGACATTTTATTCCACACAATGGTAATTTCTTTTTTCAGAAATATCCGAAACAACATCCAATAATTAGACAATACACTGCAATTAAATTTGAACTCCATAAAGAATTATAGAATGAAAGAATCGGAAAAGAAAGTCATTTTATTAAAAGTTCTATTTACCTTGCTAATATGAAATATGTGCAAACATCCATTAAGATGTTGTTTGGGTGACCTCATTTTTAAATTGTACGTTCTTTTAATTAATCAGGATTCAAAACTAATAAATTATAATAGAATAAAGAGAACTAACCTCTGTGTTATTTTTAGAAATGGCAATGCACATGATTTAATACCTGAAAAGAAGAAAAAAAAAAGCCAAATTTAAGTGTATTATACTTGTACATGTAATGCCGCTCGAATCAACATTTTCTAAATTTTGCTAAAATCAAATCATCAACTCCACCTGAACTATGCATAAAAACATGATGCATTATAAAATTATGATGAAGAAAATTATTTTCATCAATATAAATAATCTAATAAATGGAAAGGTTTTATTAACAACAAATTTATTAGACTATCATGACATCATTGTGGGTTGTCAGTTAACCATTCCACACTCTAACATCTTTTGAAACTAACTCTAATGATCTTATCCTAAACTGTGCATTCAATGTCAATTTATCATTATTTGCAAAACTGAGGCTCCATTAAGCTAATTTGGGCTTGGTTACATATCAGCTCAATGAAACCCAATCGGGCTGTATTGACTCTCCTGCAAATACGCTCAATATATAACAACTGGTTTAAATTATCATCATTTGTGCAATTATTCATTAAGGTAATTTTACAATTTCAGATGCATTTTTCAGGAAACGACAATGTCTAGAAA
This sequence comes from Carex myosuroides, assembly GCA_028015225.1. Taxonomy (NCBI): domain Eukaryota; kingdom Viridiplantae; phylum Streptophyta; class Magnoliopsida; order Poales; family Cyperaceae; genus Carex; species Carex myosuroides. Next base: position 1,386,356 of record CM051485.1, on the reverse strand, counting down.
TCTAAAATAATAGAATGATATTTAAAAATCCAATCCTAGACTTAAAAGAGCAAAATCAACCATTTGCAAATCCAATTTTAGCAGAGCATACTGTAACCCTGTACGGACAATCCCTCTACACCTAAATCTCCAAATCAAATCAAATGAAAGAAAACCAACAACAGATGCAAGCATATCAAGTGAAAAATTACCTGTATAATTCCATCTGAAACCATTCACGGTTCGTCTCCGCCTTTGAATAAAAATGACATTTGTGGCCTTCAATTGATTTTTGAAAAAAAGAATTGAATAAGATTACAACATTCATTTTGAGTCAGTGCTTGAAGACTTCAGTGTACTTTTCACTACCTACTTGAATACCAGCGCCTACTGAGACATAATTAATTTGCAATCCAGCCATTCAATTCCTCCATAATTTGTCTTGCTATAAATTGTGCTGAATTTTGCAATGCAGTGCTGAAGAATTGAGTGCTCATTACCTGTTTCTATAGCAGTGCATATCAATATCCATTTTCCATTGCCTACTACCATTATCCATTTTCAATCCAAGTGCTGAAATTAGAAGAGCCTTTAATCAAGTATACCACAGATCTGTAGCAGTATATAACCAAGCATAAAAAAATGAATGTAGCAGTATACTAAAAAAGAAGTATACCAGATCTGCAGCAGATCAAATTATAAAAAATATAAATTATTACGCAAGAAAGAAGAAATTAAACTGTGAAGTATACTTGAAGCTTGAGATTATGGCATAAAAAACTGATACATCCGAACCTCTTGTTGCAAGTGTTACCTGAGACCCTTTGTATAGTAAAAATTGATACACCCAAACCCAATAGTACAAGGGATCCTTTGTACCATAAAAACTAAAAAAAAAACTTTGTACCATATTTACAACAGAACCCAAGGAAATATAGAAATAAATACTTTAATAAGAGTACTTGAAGCCACTGCTCAAGCGAAGAGGAAGAGGGAAAGAATTGAAATATCAAGTATGCTCTTGCAAAAATACAAGGTACCAAATGCTGGAACCAGAAATTAAACTATGTATCTCAACGTGCCATACAAAATTAATTAATTTTTACCTGCCCTATGGTTGGAGGCACATTGAATCTGTTGATGGCTCCAAACTAACAAAGAATATATTGCGGTTGAATGCTTCTGTAATTTTGTACGAAGAATATATGAAAGCGTGCAGCGGCTCTGTCACTTCTGTGGCATCCTAGGTCATGAATTGTCTAGCTGCCCGACATTCTCTAGGATTATGCGTTTATCCTCGGACCCAGTTTACTCAGAATGGCCGGAGCTACAGACTCTTATATAAACACGTAAGAGTTAAAGTACTGCCTAGATAAAAATCTGATCATAAGACTACAAAAAGAAATGAAAAAAGAAAGAAAATGAAAAAATAAATGAAAAGCAAATATAAATTACATAAAGAAAAGAAACTACAAAAGTTCAAAACCTAAAAGGGATTAAGACAAAATATATCATGACTAAATCGAGATGGTCATATTAGTGGTTGCTGGCCCCTACTGGTATTCCTGGTATGTACTGGTATTTTTACCAGTATGCTTGATTTTGGCCCGGCGTTCATTATGTAAAATCAATGCCAAACTGAAATAAATAAAAATCTTATCAAAAGTAATCAAGGTCCAAGGAGTATGCATTATCAATGCATTATCGGTGTTCATGAATCTTGATTTTTTTTTTCCTTTATGACATAAACAAAATTCTCTACAATTTCCCAAGTTTAAAACAATTTTAAATATGAATATATGCAAATTGACAAATGAAAAAACAGGTTTGCAATTTGAGAGGAGCGAATTTGATTGATATATAAAAATAGAAGAGTCGGTTCAATTGAAATTGCAAGGGCGGGACAATTACCTGTCAAATCCATGGAGGAGAGATCGAAGAACCAATGTCGTTTGCAATGAACTAAGGAAACAGTATAGACAAAAATATAAATGTAAATCAAGATCGATAGATAAAAATGCAAGTATACAATATCAATGGAGAGATTAAGAGATAATTGAGATTTGAGATATTTAAAAAAAAAAATAAGAACAAACACATATTAGATTAATATTAAGTTCTATATCTCATGTCAAGGAAATAGATGCAGCCAATACAAACTCCAAAGAACAGCCAGCATAGATGTCAAACCGATATTGATTTAAGTATGCATCACATAAAACATGATCTTGAAATTTACTTCAGTAATTTCAATTAACATGCCAATACTATATCTAATTAGTCTCATCCTACAATTCAGCCCCTCTAAATAAGAGAAATTATCACAAGTCAAGATTTTTACAACTAACCCTTAATCTTAATAATATTTCAATCAAAATCGACAAGGTTCAAACAAGCATACATCAAGCAACAATTAAAGGGTGTGCTCAAGTAATTACCCGAGGGAGGCGCAATCGCAAGAGGAGCGATGATCGGCCGATAATCATAAAGAGCAAATGAACTTAGTAATAAAATGCTACCTGATGCCAAAAACAGTGACGAGCTTCGCACCAAAAAGAAGGGGTTCCCACAAGAACCCTAAAATCCTACATGATAAATTTGAAACATAATCATAAATTCTAAATTCTAAAATTGGCCATCTCTGTACAAAAGACAATGCCACTAAACCGTAAATCCTAAACCATTAAACAAAATCATAAAAACCCTAAACCCTAAAATTGGCCATCTCTGTACAAAAGATGCAGCAATCTTAAATCGACCCATCTGCAGTGACCACGCTAATGACCCTTTCCTGCCCAGTTTGTCTGACATCGCTGCCCCGCTTCCTTTCTTCTCCCTTTTCAAACAAAATGCCAACAGTAACCCCCAAATCGGTTTCATTCCGCTGCAAAAGATAGTGGAACCAAAAGAGAGAGATGGGGCGATTTCGCATAGAAAAGAGAGAGAATCGAAAGGAGCAAACCGATAGAGATATAGAAAGGAAACCCTTACCCTAGGCGTGCCGTGCTGGTCAGCTTCGTGGCTGTGGTTCGGTTGCATGCATGAAGTCGCGCGTTAGGTGAACCATCGCTTCTTCCCCATGGCGATGCCTAGGGTTTTCATTATTCCTCTCGCTCTCATCTCTCGCGACATTTAAGATTGAAAAAGGATGCCTATGTCGGTTCTGCGCGCGGGGAAAGAAAAAAAGGAAAAAAGAAGAAGAGGTGCGTTGGGAAGAAGAAAGGAGGAGCACGCGAGTGTGGGAATGCACAGTAACAGAGAAAAAGGAATTAAAAAATATGGAGTGAGGCTACGGTACTATGCATAGCGTGGGGAAGGAGTAATGAGAAAACGCGTGTAAACAGGAGAAAACGCGTGGAAAATAAAGAGAGAAAAGGAGATTCAGTGGTACAATTTCTGTGTGTTATTATATGTAGCATGGATATAAATCACTAAATTTAGATTTCTACACGTTTGACAACATGAAACAGATGTATAAAATCAAACTATTTTAATTAAAGGCTGAGATTGAGATGTGGTTTGATCAGTGGCTGAGATTTATAGAATCAATGGCTGAGATTTGATGTGGACGAATAGAGCTTTGGATCCTAAAAATTTCAACGTGGTATTAGTAGTCCTGATATTATGAAAAAAAAATATTTATTCACCACTAAAATTAGATAAATATTATGAACTTTGGTATTTTTTTAATATTATTTTAATAAATATCTGATCTGTATTAGTATCTGTATACGGCTGATATCTGATTCGTACCCGAATCTGGAAAATTAAAAAGGGATGTGGATATGGTTTTACCACTATCCGCTCCGTTGTCACCCCTATTCGCAGAAGCCGCCAAGTCGTGTGAAACCTTTGAATAACCACAGTTCTCGAACATTTTCAATTCTCAACCTTTGGATAACTACAGTTCTCAAACGTTTCTTCTAGCTAACTGTATTACCGTTCCATCTTAAAGAACTATTTTTGAGTTTAGATTTGGAGCGTTCAATCAGAGTTTGAGTTACTCTAGGGGATCCCTCTCTCCTTTTCTAGCACAGTCGAAGTATCAAACTTAAGAATGCACTATTATTCTGAAACTGGGTAATGATCTCAACAGAGCAGTTTTGACTTTATGCAGCATATGAATTATAAAATTTAAACAATAGTACATATAGTTCAAATTAAAACAACATTGCATATAGTTCATGTGTTGTATGAAGTCGAACTGCTATGTTAAAATCTTTATCCCTGAAATTGCTATGTTAAAAGGAACCCTGCGGTCATTCGTATAAATTTGTTGTTATTTCTTGTAAACGAAATATAAAATTACCAGTCCACAGAACTGCTAATCGAACCAGCCATATAGTAATATGACTAATGACACTTGAGAGTCGATTTGCTTTAAGAGTCGTGCAGAACGCTTTAAAATTTGTGCGAGTATATTTCAATTTCCGTGCGCACATATTTTGAATTAGATCGGACGGTCATCATGATCCGTTCTCGACTAATGAAAACATGCTTCCAATGTTTCCAGCTATTATACGAAATCATGAGCCTGGAAAATGGAAATGGAACAGGCTCCCATTTTCTTCTGATATTAAATCTGTTGTAACCTTCTGTGTATGATACATTGGCACTGCAATGAAACTAAGAGGGTATGGTAGGGTCCATGCCCTCATGCTCTATATATTAGAAACAACTATCCGTAGAGCAACAGATGAGCAACTGTGGGTCCCACTTAAATATTTAAAACTGTTCAAAATCAATTGATTTCAATTGCTAAAAAAAAAATAGGAGTCGCACCAGGATAAATATGAAATTTGTTATCGATATGTATATTTTTTTATAAGTGACCAAGAGGTCCAAGGATCTTAGTTAGTGAAGAAAATAGGTGATGTCACATGATATTTTAAAAATAGTGAAGAGTAAGCATGTCACGTTTAGTTATGCTTTGATAATATTGTGACGTGTTGGTTCGTGACGTGACAGTTACATTTTTTTTAGTTGTAAAAATGGTAAAATAATTGTAAAATAAAAAAATGTTGAAAAATTTATTTTTATGTTTAAAGTATTTTAATATTTGTCTGATTTTGACTTGTTGATTGGGACAAAAATAAAAAATTATAAAAGTCTTGTAAAAATTGGAAAATTGATTCAAAGTGAAGAAAAATGTTGGAAATTTTATTATCATATTTACTTCGCAAGAAACTAATAGATTTTTTTTTTTTAGTTGGAAAATCAAATTAATTTTCTGGATATATATATATGAGTTTGGAATGTGTTTATTTCCCATGGCTATACGTGATTATGTGCCATTCCATGCCGTGATGTGTCAAGACCGATTCACGTAACCTGTTATATCATTTTTGGCCAACAGAAGACATGTCATGTGAAATGTCACGTTTATACAACACGTGAGTCACACCACGTAATAAACACACATACCTTGCCATTTCAGTTTACTATTGTAATCAAGTTGGTGCATTCAATTTCACACTATTTGGGTCGTATTTGGTTGAAGGTGGAAGAATGAAAGAGTAAAATATTGTTGATAAACGAGCCAATTCTATCTGAAAAATGTCAATTCCTCTATTCTATTCACTACCCCATGGATTAGAAATTGGCTCATAGAGAAATAGATGAGAGACCTATTTACAAAATGTCGAGTTTTGACGGTAAAGTTCAAACTCAATTTCTTTTATTTTTATTTCCACAATTTCACACAATTATTTTCTTGTTCGGCTAAAATAAAGCCTCTATTAACATCTATGCCAATCCATTCCTCTTTTCCTATCCAGCCATACATACTCTTGAAGTATGATCCATTCTAGGAGGCAGCAGGCTTAGCACTTGTGAGGCAACGAACTCAAACTTGGTCAAACTAAGGTGGTCTCTCATAATGATGTAATCAGAAATTCGCTTATGCTGTTATACAAGCTATGATCACAAATATGCATTATTAGTTTATGCGACAACACAACTAAAATCTAACGGTTTAAACAGATTTGCATGAAAAACCATGGCAGTCATTGCTTTATGACAGCAGATGCAGACTTAGGTAATTGGTATCAGTATGTTATTCAACAAATTATGCAGAAACCACAAACTTTGGTACTATGCATTACATTATCATACATCAGTTTGATTATAATCCTACAATTCGCATTTCTTACAGAATATTACACTTCCTAGCATCAAACTTTATTCATTAAGTTTAACTTGATTATACCTTTCACCAAGGCCTCAATTTTAAACCTTCTGATAGGGTTAGGAAACCTTAAATGGCTTATAATGCGCAAGTGCCTGAATTAATCCCTGCACGGACCCACAAGCTGCGAGGATAGAAATTATGAGACAACCGAAGCTAAGTGTATTCAACCAAAACCATGTCTTGGAAAACTTCTGAACCTGTGACTGCTTCTTATACATCTCTACAGGGAAATACACAGTCAAAGGCCAGAAGGATAATGCTCCGATCAATCCCAGGAAGTCGTTGAAGAATGGGAAGATCATGGCAACCAGTGAGGTGACTACAACATACATCGAACGCCAGATCATACGGAAGGGGCTGAATGGGAATTTCCCAATTATGGGAAGTTTGATTATACGCTCACTGTTTATGAATCCATTATCAGGGTACCGGTTTCTGATGTAGTTCTCGAAAAATTGGAAGATTGGCTGAGCAAATACCTGAAAATTGAAGAAATTGTTGGATTACATAAAAGTAGATTGTATTTTGTGTATGCTAGACTTGGTTGAATTTTTTTTCTTTGTAAAGTGGTACCTGGTAAGCTCCTATCAGATGGATTGCAATGCAAACATTTCCAATGTCGATGAGCCAGAACGGGTCAAAGAACCCAAACCCGGTAAGGAAGTTACCAGGTGCTTCGTTACCAAATGCTGCATACCCTAGCATACCACATAACATATAGAAAATAGTTGTTGTAGAGACACCAATGGATGTGGCCTTCTTCATTACTTTGTTTTCAGGTGGACTTGATTTAAGTGTATCCTGACAAGTAGAGATTTTTATTATGACTAATTATGTTTTATTGATTATGATTTATGAGTAAAGAAAAAAAGAATTATAAAATGGAGCATAACTTGTTCACTTCTTTTGTTATTGTGAGTATGCATACTATATATGCTTGATAATTCAGATAAATTATATTGGGTATTGATACTTGATGTAATTTTTTCTAAAGAGATTAAAAATAACCATCCATTGACCTACATCTTTAATGCCTTTTCAATTAGTATATCTATGGTTCAATAATGTCCCTATTTCGTGCCATATTGTAGAACCCCTACCAAGTATCATTAAATGTTCTCACTTAAATAGCTCTGCCTCATACAAATTTGATGCTGGTTTTGCTCCTACATCTTTAATGCCTTTTCAATTAGTATATAATGTCCCCTACTTGTGCCATATTGTAGTCTGTAGAACCCCTACTAACTATCATTAAATTTAACTCAGTAAGCCTTCAATTTATTCAAAAGTAGGTAGTATAAATTTATTACTGATGATCCAATACCTCCATTTACCAGTATCACCATAAGTACATAATTGGTGAAGCATTTCTACAGAAAGCTTAATTTGATTAGTCAAGCCTACTGATGGACACCTTAAATGAAAAAATGCATTTAGAATTTGTAAAAAGTGGTCATGTTTTGTAGGTACAAATATGTTTCATACCTGAATTTCAATGAGAACATTTGAATAAGAGTAGGCAAAGGCTATGTCTCCTAGAGATTGAAATGTTCTCCAAATCTTCTCAGTCGCAGTTACATCGACTCCAATTGTGACTCCTGTAAGTGTGGTCCTGGCATGGACCCCTCCTAATACATACAACATAGTTAATAATTCAGTTTTATGTAAACAAAAATTATCATACTGAAAATTTTAGTTGGGTTGTTTTTGCTGCTTTTTATACCCGAAATTTTTGCAATTGCGAGAGCAAGACCGATGGTAGAGTAAGTAATGGACATGACAGCCGCCAAAAGAGAGAGAAATGAAAGTTCATGGAAGTTTGGCAATTGAGATAAACATATTTGAATCGCTGCAAAGATGATCATATTTGTAGTGTCCGGTGCTTTGCACGGAGCTTTGTGACCGAGCCGGTGAAAGCAATTCGACCGCTTCACAGCCCTGTAATATACGGAGAATCAATTTCAATTTATATATTTTATTCAAGATTATTAGCAAGAATCAAATTCTGCCTAACTGGAATATATAGGTAATGCAATATAGGAATCTAAATGTAGGATATGTTTTTTTAAATTGTAAGGATTTAGGTTGAGTTGCAGCTGGTTCACCCAAAGTGAACATTTTAAAAATTCTAGATTCTCCAAAAAAGTTGCAAACAAAAAGAAAAAAGAGAGGCTAATTTCTCTGCAAGTTTCTTTTTCCAAAAGTATCACATACAAGTTTTATAAGACCTTCCAAAATGTAGGGTTGATAGTTCACTTTTGTGAAAGTGAACTTTTGATTTCTGACCAGATTCTAAATTCTGTACAAGATAAGATTAAAAAAGTATCTCTTCAATATTTAAAACAAAAAATAAGTTAACCTCATTTGCTATATACTTTAGCACATGCGTAGCTTTATACGATGTAAATGCCAACCATACTTAAATTCTTTCACTTGTTGTTTCATTCTTAGTAAAAGTACAAACTTATTTTAGTTGTTGGTAGATTAATGCACACTTTTTTTTCTTATATGTAAAACATTGTCCAATTCAAAACCGTATTAATGCAACTATTTTAAAAAATACAGAATAATAAAAAAAATTCATGTATATATTAAATAATTGAATGGCTTGACCTCTGATCTTTATAAAAAAAAAATAGTTGCTTACCCCATGCTAATTGCAGTTGTAATAGTATATCCAATTGTTACTCCAACCAGATTAACATACTGCGCCAGGGAGCAGAATCTGTACTTCACATCACCTAAAGAACCAAAATAAGAATAAAAACATTACTTCAATAATTCAATTTTCAGGTGTTATTTTTTTTATTTTACTATTATTATTACTACTACTACTATTATTCGAGATAAAGATGTGCAAAGTTACAGGGCGGATCTAAAGCCATTTAAAGGGTGGCTAAGCCATTCTTATGATTTTAAAATTTTAATTATGTGTACAATAATTTAATTGAATTTTATTTTTTAGAACAATTTATATAGAACTAGCCTCCTCATAAATATCACATGTCTACTTGTAGTATAATGGTTAGAGCTTATTTTGTGTTGGTGGAGAACTTGAATTCAATTCTCACCAACTACAGTATGTACATTTTAAGTTTTAGCCCACTCTTCTGGAATTTTCCTCTATTAAAATAACTACAACAAACAATCAAACACCCAACATTTTTGCATGTAGAAAAAAAAGGAGAAGCGTAAAAATTGACATAAAAAATAGTTTTTTTTTTTTTTTTAAATTTCCATACCTAGGTAGGCGCGCACGGCATGGCCATAAGTATAGTTCCTCTTGCCATGTACCGGGTCAGGTGCACGGTAACAATCAGTAAGGAGGCTGGAACAGAACCAAGTGATGAGAGAGAAAGCGATCAAGACAGTAGGCCCAATAACCCAGCCCAACTGGGCTATGGCCCAAGCAAGAGAGAGAACCCCTGATCCAATGACAGCAGTTATGATGTGAGCGCTTGCAGTTATCAATGTCCCTGGAAAAGAAGAAAATACAGAGCTCAGCGCAAACGAAGAGACAGGAAAAGAAGAAAGGGGAAGAGATTGTCGTATTAAATGCTCTTCTCCTTCTTTTGGTGCTTTTCCAAGGTGTTGGGACCTTTAACCTGTTACTAATATAATAATTATACAGAGCGGTGAATTTCAAGTGGAATTTTTTTTTAAGCAAACAAGGAGAAAAAAAGAAGAAGAAGAAGGAATTCAAATTCAATCCAGATACTGAAATCTCTGAAAACTCTTAATAATTTGTTTAATGCAAATTGACTAAATAACAAGGTTTATTTAATGCAAACAAACTTTTTTTGTTTTTCACGTCAAGAAAGTTGGCCAAATTGGAAGGATAGAGAGGTAAAGAGAACCTGTTCGCCTAGGACGGCCATCGTCGTCAACATCCTTGAGAGCAGCATCTCCGCTTTCGCCAATCTCAAAGGCGTCAACCGACATTTTCAAGAGCTACGCTTGCACTAGCTAGAGAAAGAGGAGGGGGCGGGGGTGGTGGTGTTGGGTATGAGAAGGTGGAGGAAGAGAGACACTGAAGAGGAGACAATTGAGTGTGGACTCCTTTTGAAGAGTTGATATTGGCTAATTAAGGAGCAGAGAACAAAAAATTAAATTGGAACAATTATTCTTGGAATTTAGTGTATTTCTTTTTTTATATAAAAGGAAAGAAATTATGGGGATGATTACAACCGGCTACCACCCGTTTATATATATATATATATATATATATATATATATATATATATATATATATATATATATTTAAACAAATTTAGATATATACCCGTCATAACTTCTAAATTTTGATATTTTTCCATCAAAAACTCAAAATTCCCCATTTAAACTCACTTGATATATCAATATTTACATTCTTAATTTAATCACATAAAAATAAAGATTGATATTAATATTAATAAAACATTAAAATGACAGTTTTATCCTTCTTCTTTATCACAGCCATTAACAGAAGAATAAAATAAAAGGTCATAATTGAAGTTCTTCTTCTTGATCTTCAGAGTGGTTTTTATTAGATTTATTGCAACATTCCTTGCCTTCCCGCTTGTCATCTAAGAGAGAAGAATTTCAATTGTAACATTTTTTTTGTTATATTTTTATGTTAAAAGATGCAATAAAGAAGAAGGATAAAACTGTCCTTTTAATATTTTTAATCTTTATTTTTAAGTGATTGAATTAAGAAATGAGTATAGGTAAATTAAGTAAGTTTCAATAGAGAAATAATTAAATTTGAATTTTTGATGAAAAATTATCTAAATTTAGAAGTTATGATGGACATATATCTAAATTTCTCTTTTTTTTATTTTTTATAATACATTTGTTCCGGTAGATTCTTGCACTATCACCGGCCAGGTGGTCTCCGTTGAAGCATATAGTCCCACTCTCAGGCGTTGCTCATTGCGTACACGGCAGTGCGATATCACTATACGTACACAGTAATTGTACACTTTTGGACACCATTAGAGTGGGAAAAATGGCACGGCGGAGCCGGCTCCGTCACTGAATGCCGCGACTCGTGTCCCGTGCCGTGACCATTCGCGTGCCGTGCTCATCTTTTGAAACTTTGGCACGGCACGTGAAATATTTAGTCACGGCACGGCACGACATGTAGTACACGAGTCACGTGTAATTAGGACCACCAGATATTGATTTAATGATGAATCTTGAATAAACTAACCTAAATTATGATTAAATGGTCAAACGAGTTACGCGAGTCACGTATGATCACGACACGTTTAGGCATGACGTGACTCACGTGGCGTGACTATTCGCGTGCCGTGACCACCCCTTGACATTTTGGTGACGGCACGGCACGACACGTGAAAAATTAACTTGGTCACGGCACGAAACCAAAGTCACGGCACGGCACGGCACGTTTTTTCCACTCTAGACACCATAGACAATTTTATTTTACAGAATTAGTTATTAGTTAAAACATCATAATAATATTAAACTTATTAATTCATGTCAATGGACATAGACCTTTAAAAATCAAATTTTTTTTTTTTGCATATCAGATATTTGATAAGGCTATTTTCACGTGATTGATAGAAATTAAATTAAAGATGTGTTTTTTTGCATGTCGATCGTAATAGATGTTCATCGATGAAAAAGATAAGATAATTGGATAACATTGTAGATTACGCCTATATATACTTAGAACACAAAGATATAGTTATTAAATTGTAGAATTTTGTACAAAGTACAAAACCAGTATATTTTGTTGTTGTTAGAGTATTTCCTTTTTTAATCTTGATAGGGTCATGGCCCCATAAAATCATTATGAGCTAAACACCAAGTTCAGATAACAAGCCTAAATAACAGGCATGTTTGGGACGACCGTACGAGATCCGAACCACCAGTCTACGGGACAAGCCCACGCGGAACGTCCGTATGAGACCCGAACCGACTTACTGGCCTGTGAAACAAGCCCACGCGGAACATTTGTACGAGACCCGAACCGACTTACCAGCCTGCGGGGTAAGCCCATGCGGAACGTCTGTACGAGATCATAACTGACCTATAGGCCTATAAATACCCCCGAGTTCACTGAGCTCGGGGTCCACGATTCAACAATAGACGGTACATAGAGGATAGAGTTACGTACCTACCAGATCCGCACTCAGTTTCACCCGGACACGCATTAAATACACACTTAACCTGCATGGACTAATCTCTCTCGGGTTAGAACGTGCTTAGACACATTGCGACTTAATCTCTCCAGAGATAGGACGTATCAAATCTCAATCAAGAAAATAATATAAAACCATAAAAAAGTAAATAATATAAGGTTTATATGGTTACAAAAATAGAAGTATTCGTACTATTATTGAAAAAATAATTATTCATATCACACAGCCTGCGTTAAATGGTCAGTTCATAGATTATCTTTTAATATTTAATATATTTGTGGAGGCACATTATATTATTGGCCCACCCTATAATTAGAAAAAAGTTCGTTACATTTTTGTGAAATGAATTATATGTTTTTCATTGCTTGACAAAAACTCAAACAATCTGTCATATATGTACAAAACCATTCAAAAAGTACACCAATATAGCCACTTACTTTCTTTCGGGCCTGTTCGGCTGTCACTGTTTTCGTGGGAATAATAAAATTTATTCTAAGTGAATTTTTTTTTTCACGCACACAGTGTTTCGGCCATTCAAATTGGATCCGAACCTAAGCCCATTCCCGTTTCCGCCTGGCAGCCGAACAATACTAACAATAAAGTTTCTAAATCAATTAATTTTTTGTAAGATGGGAAAATATAAGGACCTCTTATATTTGCACCTAGGTCTCAAGCATCTTCCAAAATTTTTAAACTAAATAGTTATCAATATCTCTATCCATACAATTTTTTCATCATAAATTTTCATTGATTCAAATATGATTTATTCTTTTTAAGTAAAATTCAAAATGGCCCCTTTTTTATTCAAAAGCCCCTACTAATAGTATTCAATGCTTAACTAGCATTCAATACTATTTTTGCTCTGATTGAGATAAAATTATTATGATATTGTAGCTCAATACATTAAATTAACCTTGTATCTGGTCATCACATTGAATCGCTTCAAAGCTCTAAAAACCAATTAATTTTGCATAAGCCCTTAAAAATGATTCTAAAAAATATTAATTTTGGTCTCCAACTACACCTTTTGAATTTGGTCGAAAAGATCATGTTGAGCGGTTCAGATCAACTGTTTGAATTTTAAAAACAAAGATATAAATTCATAGTATGATTTCATCAGCGCATTGCAAATTAAAGTACCATAACCTCACTCCTAAATGGAATATATATGATATTATTTAGAGAGGGTAACTGAGAACCTAAGAGATATTTAGATGTATTTATAATTAGTCTTGCTATTTTTTGTGTCCATCTAGAAAAATGCATCCTTTTTGAATTTACAACTAGTTCTGCCTCAAACTTGCCAAATTCAAGTCTGAAATATCTTATTAGAAGAAAATATGGTAAAATGAGGATATTTGATATTTAGCAATGTCTTAATTAGAATGCAGATTTTAGTATACATAGATTGACAACGGCACAGAGTAAAAGCAATACACTTGGATATGAAGATATTGCATTTCTGTGTATTAAAAAAAAATAACAACTTGAATTAAATAGAATTCTCTAGAATTTTTTTAATGAAAATAAGAAAACACAAAAAGGATTCAAATGTATCATGATTTTATGCTTCAATATTCTCCACATCCTTTACCTCTATTTTCAAAATCCGAACAATCGATCCGAACCATTCAACATAATCTTCATAATAAAATATTCTTGGAGACCAAATTTTATATTTCTTAGAATTTTTTTTTACTATTTTTTTACATAGGTACAATATTACTTTTTCGGATAGTCCATAATCTCCTTAAATAGTGATTTTGTATCTATCTAAAAAAATAGTAAAAAATTTCTAAAAAATATAAAATTTGGTCTCCAAGCATATTTTATTATGAAGATAATGTTGAGCGATTCAGATTGACTGTTCGGATTTTGAAAACGGAGATAAATAATATAGAGCATATTAGAGCACAAAATCATGATGCATTTGAACCCTCTTCTACAAAAAATACTAATATAAACTTACATTTATTAAATGACAAATGTCATATTATTCATGTTATACGTCTAATAAAATAAAAAAAATTGAAAAAAAAAATGCTATTGAAATGAGTGCATGTCCTTGCTAAAATAAAAGAAACCTAAGAAATAATGTTTTACGAAATTAAGTTTTCGAACAGTGTTTGTTGCATTTCCGATTATATTTGTGTTTTGTTTAATTAAAAATATTTTGTCCGTTGACTGTGAACGTTGTTGATAAGAATTATTAGTTTTTAAGAAATTATTTAAAACCAAAAGAAATTAAGATAACCGACGTCCGACGAGCACAATTTTGAGGAAAATTTTCGTGATTTTGTAGTATTATATTACAAGTTCCGGTGTAGGGGGCTGCAAACGAATCAAACCAAATTAAACTTATCTTAGTTTGAGTTTGAGTTTGAGTTCGTGTAGTTTCGAATCAAACTGGTTCGAAACTGAAACAGGGTTTTAAACTGAAAAGAAGATTTCAAGTTTGATTCGATGCGGTTCGAACTAGTTCGATTTAATTCGTAATAGTTGGAATTAACCATTGAATATTTGAATTGCTTCCGATTATAATACAACAGAACGCAATCTGTGCTGTGTAAGCGCTGTTTGCGCTTGTAATAGGTGCAATTTTAAGGGAGAGGAATAGTTGAGAGCAATGTTTTAAATAGCGTTTATAGCGTTATAGCGGGAAGGCTACAAAAAAAATTATAGCGAATAGCGTAGCTATAGCGGAAGCTATTCCAAATAGCATTTTTTTTTTACAAAAATTATATTATATATTTGTACTATATATTAACATTATCTAAGTTTCATAGAACAATAAATAACACCAAATTAATTAAGAAATTATAATATTCATATTGAACTAGTACAAAAGTCCATGGTTCAAAATATCCATAATAATATCATAAACTATCGATCTTTTTCTATACAAAATATTTTAAGCATCATGATTCATTCTATTTTTTTTTTCTATACAAAATAAATTTTATGGATCTTTATTTAAACCCATATAAATTGTCTAAAAAAAGCCCAATATGCATAGCGCGCAAATAGCGCGCTACATGCTATGCGCTATAGCGGACTGCTATTACCGCTATAGCAGCCGTAGCGCAATTAGCGTATTTTCATGCCATAGCTTAGCGTTTAGAGTCCAAAAACGCTATAGCGCGCTATTTAGAACACTGGTTGAGAGGATTGAAGGTTAATACTGAGATCTTTGCATGGGGTAAGGAGTTCAACAAAGTTTTGGAGGCTGCTTCGAAGAGGATTGGAGAAGGTTCCATTGATGGTGAATTGGAGAAGTTGGAAGCCATGATTGGAAAACTAACGGCTGCGATGGATTTGAACGGACTGCGAATTTTTTTTTTCAAATCAAAGTCAATCGAATCATATGATTTTTTTTGGCAGCCCTATTCCGGTGGTTCGCTTTTTCAGTACAGAAATTATTAATTTACAAAATGAAACAGAAATGGGACATCTTTTTGAACGACTAACATATGCTGTATTTTGATATTTTGTGCTTTTTGTGGAAGTGGGTGCATTACCGACATTTTTATTAATATTCAAAGTTTAATAGAAATTAATTAATATATCCAGATTTGTTCGGAAGTTGTAAAAATATCTGTATCGGTCATTTTCTGACCGGTACTCAATTTAATTCATTACCGGCTGAAAAATGGTCGGTACTTAATTTTTTTTTTTTTTTTAGAATGGGCAATAACATAGTTGGTTAGAAGAAAAAGTCATAAGAAACTCGGATTGAAGTTTGCACTCGGTTTGGCTAAGATCAAACAAATGCATTTGGTTGGATGCGTGTGTTACATTGGTTGCATGTATCGGTGCATCATCGATATTTTATTAGCCGGGTAGTACTAAAAAAACATCGGTGCGTCGCTGATGTTTTTGTAATAAAACATCGATGTTTTATTAGACTTAGCATTGGCAATTAAGCAGGGTAGTGTTAACAAAACATTGGTGCGTCGCTGATGTTTTTGCAATGAAACATCGATGTACTTCTGCCGTCGTTAGGCCGTGCATAAATCATCGGTACTCAATTTTAGTATGCTGGTTATTGTCAAATTAAATTCACTAGCCGCATGCGAACACTAAACTTTAGTGTCATACGACACTGTCAAAAACATCGATGATGCACTGATACATGCACCGATAAATGCAATGTTTGATCTTAGCCAAACCGAGTGCAAACTTCAATCCGAATTTCCTACGACTTTTTCTTCTAGCCAACTATGCTATGCCCATCCTATATAAAAAAAATAAAAAATTTGGGTACTGGCTATTTTCCAGCCAGTAATGAATTAAATTGAGTACCGGTCTGAAAATAGCCGGTACAGATATTTTATAACTTTCCAGCAAATCTGAATATATTAATTAATTTCTATTAAACTTTGGATATTAATAAAAATGTCGGGTGCATTCTGATGTCCTGGAGCAGAACTCATTACTAGGGTTTGAAATATTTCCGAAACTGGTTGAATTAATAAATTTCAATAATTTACCAACCATTTGACCCTTGTCCACCTTAAATTCTGTGACTCTTGTCTAAGCGGGGGTCATAATCACCATCCCAAATAACTTAATTTATCCTCTCAACATTTCGTTTGGATGGAGAGTAGAGGAAGGGAGGGGAGGGGAGGTGACAAAATAGAAGAAAATGGAAAGAAATAGAAAGAAGATTAATATATTTTAATTTTTTGTATTTGAATAATTAATGAGAGAAAATAAATTTAATTTTTTTCTCTCGTCTTATTTCTTGTTTGATTAATATGAGGTTAATGAAAAACTTGATAGCTGATGTAGATTTGTGATAAAGAAACTTGTATAAGAATTATATAGTTAAGATATAAGGTTGGACATTTGTATCATTTTTTTTTTAATATTTGTAATATTTTTTTCCATCCGTTACATCTCAAATCGAAAAGGAAAACGATTATATTGATTACAATGATGTAAGGTTTAACCTTTCACCTCCTGTACTCTTCATCTCTGACATAATTTTGTCAACTAAATACAATTCGATGAAAAATTTTCTTTTCTCTCCATTCCCTCCCTTCTTCTACTCTCCATCCAAACAAGGTGTAAAACTCTGAAGTTGACCGAGTAAATCAAGATAGTAACATTATTTTTTCTTTCTCATTTTTGTGAAAAATAAGGTGAAAGTCCTTGTGTTTTTATTTATTTTTGGAAACATAATTTTATGAAAAAAAAACTACATATGATTGCTTTTTATTAGTGTACATCAATCGTTTTGACCCTTGTCTACTTTTAATCCCTTGACTCGAGTTCAAGTGGTGGTCATAATCTGCATCAGAAATAGCTTAATTTTTTTTTAGCAAGAGAAATAGCTTAATTTATCCCCTTATTCCTTAAAACTAGGATGAGCGAGTAAGTCCATATGATAACTTTTTTTTCCTTCTTTATTTTGAAAAATAAAGGTGAAAGTCCTCATGTTTTCATTAACTTCAATAACTCATGTTAAGTTGTCTTTAGAGAGATATTAATGACTATTTTGTATTCCATGTTAAATTTTAAATAAATGTATTAATAATTATTGAGAACCCAATATGTCGATATGCTTACAAACTGAAGTGATTTTTTTTAAGTAATGGTTGGAGGTCAAGCCACACACCTATTTAATATCCATAATAATTCTTCTATTCGGATTTTGAACTTGCAACCTCATTTGTTTAGTAAAGGTTGGTGGTTGTTCATTCTTTATATCTAGGGTTTATGGTTTGAGACAAAGAGCTTAGATCATGTGAGAGATTGAGACATATACACTATTATAGAGAGTGAGAGAGCTTAGACTTGAGCTTTGATCTAGCGATTGTACATTAAATCTTGTACTTTCTTGCTTAATTAAATAGCAAAGTTTCTTAATTTTAAACCTCTTGTACTTTAATTCTTTTGGCTCAAATTATCCACAATGACATTTGTTTTATTTTTACTCTTTCTTGTGGTGTTCAATGTGTGGTTTATATGGTATGAAGTTAAATTTGACACTAATTTATTGGTTGTTTATTGCATGTTTCTTGGATGGCATTTAGCTTGGGTGCACAAAAAAAATATTTGAGGAATTGTTGAACTCAACTTTTTTGTAGGTTAAAATTATTAATACAGTTTTTGTCATTAGATCAAATTAATGTCAATTTTTAATTAAAATATACATTTTTTTAGAAAAAAAATATTATAAAAACATACATAAAATTCAAAAATATCATAAAATAGTATAAAGACAACTTTCAATTGAAAGTCAACGATACGATCAGCAATAATTTATTTTGTGGAAGTAAAAAAAGAAACACACGCACATAATAATTTGATGCCAAGATTTGTTTTGACAATGACAATGACAACGAAATAAGATGATTATAGAGAAAAGAGAACATTCAAATTAAATTAGACATATTGACAATGCCAATTGATTCAAAAGAAGAGAGAAGTTCCAAAGGATATGAGACATAAGCGTCAATTTATTCCCCTTTCTAAGCCATCCAACTTGAGGAACACTTTTGGTATTTGAAAATGACGAGATAGTGTCAAAGTAAATAATATATTAAAGTAGAAATTGCCTAGGTAATTAAATAAAGCATATTTGAAATACTAATGATTTAAATTCCACAAGGTGTGAAGCACCAAGAGAATATCTACGATAACAAAAATAAAGCATAATAGCAAGACATGGGTGAATTGAAAATTTTCATTTTGTTCTTTATAAATCATAATTTTTACAAAAAATTAACACTATTAGCTCTATTTCATAAGATGAAAATACATCACACTTCTTATTCAGTCTCTCAATCTTAAGTTTCTAATTTCGCTCATGTAGTCAAGTACTCTATTTCTTTCATATTAACATAAGACAAATTAACCCATAATGTAAGAAAAATGATTTACACATTTAAATCTCTCGAGCTTGGTTTTCGTTTAATTTTGTGTTCATTTAAGGGGGAAAAAGGAAGAAAATACCAGAAATAAGTCAAGTGCCAACTTTAACTATTATATAAGGATAATATTTCTATTTAGTAAAACCTTTTTCAGTAATGCCAAAATTTAATTAAGAGAGGGAAAATTCAAAAGGAGCGATTTTCTAACTATTTAAAAAAATAATAAAAAATGTGAAATTTGCTCTCCAAGTACATTTTCGTATGAATATCATGTTTAACAGTTCTCATCGACTGTTTGAATTTTGAAAATAGATATATGAATTCATAGCACGGGTCGATCCATAATATGCATATATATTACCGTAGACAATCTATGGTGACATAACAATATTCAATTCCTGTCAATATTTTCAGGATAAAATGATTTTTTTTTTTAAAAACAGCCTGTAGGTACGCACACACACAATCATGCCCCTCTGCAGAATCGAGCCCCTGTTCTCCCGCGGGAGAACTAATGCCTTAATCGTCTGCACTAGACAGCGGTGGCGGATAAAACATGATTTGATTGAGGTACAAAAACAATGGAAACTGCATTACTTGCAATCTAAAGGAGTCAAGGAGAGCAAACAAGAAATATGTTATTCTTCAAGGAACAATGCAAGAACTGTTTATCAATATTATACATTAAAAAGTTAAAAAGAATGCTGAGCTAGCTAGCAAGAGACAACGCTAGGGACATGTAGAGAAATCTCTTTAAAAGAAAGAAGCAAGAATCAAGTTGACATGTTAAATAATCTGCATGCCTGCCTAAACATCAATGGAATTTTCGATTCTGACAGCCGATATGTTATTGCCTTATTGGTCAATTGAGATTTTGTCAGGACAGGTCAATATTGGCGTCTTTTGAGCTTGAAAACAGGGGGGAACGTGACTGCTGTGGACCCAACATGCGTCTCCGATTCAAAGCATGTAAATTCCAGTTTGAATTATTTCACGTGATCCTATTAACATTCATATGCAGGACGGATTCACGATTTTCATCGGATACAAAAAAATATCGAATCAGATTTAAATATCTAATCAGATTTAAATTCATTAACTAATGGATACTCGACAAAAAACAATGATTTAACTTATACTTTTCAATGTTTTTACTTGCAATTTCTGATACTCTGACTTATAATTCTAATTACTAATCAAAATTCAACAGATTTGTTTCAATTTTAATCCTAAATTTAACTCGAATTACAAATTAAACGTCCAGAGGAGGGCAAAAAAAATTTAGAGGGGACAAAGTCGGTCGGAACCGATAAATTTTCACTAAAACTCAAAATTCAGGGGGGCAGCTGCCTCCTGGAACACCCTGGGTCCGCCCTGATCAAATGTAATTAATATGAACGAAAATTAAAATTCTCGAGAAAAAATATGTCATGTCTTAGTATGTATTATGTGATTAAAATTTAAATTCTGAAAATGAAGGAAACATTTTGTATTCAACAAAAGAATATTTGTTAATTTACTTTATTAGTAGATGAAAATAAAAAATCGTATTAAATGTATAGAAATGAAATTGTGATATAATTGTCTTATATAAAGATGCTCAAAAAAAGAAAATTATTATCTATCCTTCGGGATATTTTGGGATGGGCTATAAGCTGACAGTGTGGAAACTTTTTTCATAAATCATAAATAAAAAAAAAGGGAAAATTTCTAGTATACCCATACAAAATTTCAAAATAGCCAATTTTCCATCAAAATACCATAATATCCAATATTCCCATAAAAACTTATAATCTTTTCTTTTATCTCCATTTATTTATTCAATCTATTATTTAATTAATTTAAAACTAAATTGGACAAATATACCCTTCTCCCTTCTCTCTCTCCTTCTCCTTCACAGTAGCAATTAGGAGGGTTCTCTAATTTTAATTTTGATTACCATTTCCCGTGGTGCTCTATTTTAGCACAAATTTGTTCCAACTAATATATTAGTGCCGATCTAGAATTGATTGTACGATAGGTAATATCAGTATTAGAAGGTTAAATTAGCAAATTTATAAATTTCTCAGTTTTATGCAGAATCGTTCAAAGAGATTCTCCTAAGCAGTAAACTCAAGGATTAGAGTAGTGGGTATCAGCATAACACAAATTGTACTTGTTTTTTAGTAGCACAAGACTGACTGTACTTTCACAATATCTGGGCCATGCCGGTAATGTCCATGATTTTCTTTCTTTGCTATGCTTCATACTCATTCTTCAAAAACATTGGCACAATTTGCGAATAATCATTCTTTATAACATTTATTACGAAGTGAGTCATAGAACTCGCTTTTAGTTTTGCACCGCTAACCACTAACAAAGTACGTAGCTACTGAGAGTTGTATCTTCTTACAAATTGCCCCAATTCTAATAATTGCATGTCATAACAAAAGCTTTTATTTGCAATGGGCTCCCAATTTTCTATAGATATTTGTAAATATCACCAATCGTCTGATCAATGTATTTTCTTAAAATTTTGGTTTCTTGAAGGAGGAGGAGAGGAGGAGGGTATATTTGTCCATTTATATTTTAAATTAATTATATAATAGATTGAACAAATAAAAGGACATAAAAGAAAGGATTATAAGTTTGTATGGGGATATTGGATATTAATTGTTTTGATGGGAAAATTGGCTATTTTGCAATTTTGTATGGGTACACTAGAAATTTTCCCTAAAAAAAAATTACAAAACCAACTTGATTGGTTTGCTTTTTACAAAAATCACAAGTATTGAATAGGCTATTTGGCATGAAACTGAATTTATTTTACGTGCTGAATAGTCTATTCAGCACGAAGTTTTACAATTTTTCAGTCAAAACGGTGTGCCGGCACATAGGGGTTCCACCAAAAGCCACATTGTTTAGACTGAAAAATTGTGAATCGTGCCGAATAGGTTATTCGGCACATAAAAAAAATTCAATTTCGTGTCGAATTGCCTATTCGGTACTTATGATTTTTGTAAAAACCAAACCAATGAAGTTGGTTCCGTAAATTTTTTTTTTTTTTTAGTTATGGTTTATGCAATGTGCATCCAAATAACATTTTTGCTATTCGGAATAGTTAGAATAACTGTTATTCTCTATTATTTGTAAATGTTGGAATAGCTACTATTTGAAAGTGTGAATAGAGAAAGAAAATACTTTCTTCTTGAATTTCCGCCAACACAGTCCCGAAATGACAAAATTGACACCACTTCTGTTATATTCACGTCGTGACAATTCGTTTGAGGCTCCACTTGCTTATCTTTCATCTTAATTAGCACCTTGTTAACACTATTTTTTATCGGTTACAGCTATTCACTATTCTAAATGTACAATCCAAACAATATTTTTACTAATCTGAATAGCACCATTTTCACACTAATATGAAAATCACTATTTTTTTCCTATTCTCATTTACTATTCTCAATTTTTTGCTATCTAACCATTCTAGCTCCCATCCAAACGTATCCTCGAGAGAGTATTACAAATATTTAAAATTTGAAATAATAAGATAATATGCCGAAATTTTTATCAATCGAAAATAAATTAAAAAAATATCGGTAAATGATATCATTTTGGTGGAATTTCGAAATGTAGGTAGAACGGATTGGTTTATCCCGTCCCATTAATTCATCTCCATTTGGCTTAACCACCGGTAATCAAATTAACCGAACAGGAAAAAACTACGGACGGTATAGATCGTCCCGTCCAAGAAGCAAAAAAAAAAATTCACGGACGGATTAATCGGTCCCGTCCGAGACCCAGACCCAGCAAAATTGAATTGACGGATGTGGTTTTACAACAGTGAGTCTAGGGAGATCTGATACAAGCAATTGGATCACTGGAGATCAGATTACAAGCAATTGGATTCACTGGAGATCAGATTACAAAAAGCACTGGAGATGTATAAATTTTATAGTACACATCACGTCGGCCGAATTTCAACCTCTTCAATTTTATAGTTTTTTCCGCTCTAGGAACGGGACAATTCATAACGTTCCGATCTTTTTTTTTTTGTGGTCAGACGAAATTGAATTTACCATTCTATTTTTTTTCTGTTTTGATAATTTGATTAGCGGGGCGGAGGTGAATTAGGAATCAGACCGGATAGGTTAAAATTTCACGTCCCGTGGGACAGAATAAACTAACCCGTTCTATCTATATATGAAATTTCTACCAAAATGATATCCTTTAACAATATTTTTTTTTTATTTTGATTAATAAAAATTTCGGAATAATATGTGCTTTTTTTATTTTATTTTTGTATACATGTCAAAGATTGTACCTTGTACAAGTAAATTTCTTTTAGCCAAAGATGTCCGTATGCTATATATACAAGTACTTGATATTGCGCAGAGGCTAATATTATTTCATACATAGTTATGTGTTTATACTTTCGAATGTATTAACACGCAGTCAGGGGCAGGGGAGAAATAATGAGGCAAGGAGGTGCTAAGCACCCCCTGTTAATTGAAATTTGTTAGTTTTGTTCTTTAAATTTTTTAATTTTTACAAAAAAATTATACTATTAATTCGCTTTATAAATTGTAGCGAGGGGAATGCCCTTTACAAACTTTTCAAATGGAGGTTTAGATTTCACTGTAGCGAGGGGAACGGAGCAGCGCCTCTTCCTTCCCCTTCCTCTCCGTACCAGCATTGTGGAGCACAGTCTTAATATAATCGAATATTTATAATATATATCATTAACATAATTGTAAAGAAATCCATATAATAAGTATATTTCTTAATTATTAATTACGAATATATAATAATTTTTTAAATAAGTAAGAAAATAAGGATGAGATCTCAGAATTTAGGGAAGAAAAAGAAAGAGAGAAAGGGCGAAAGGATGGAAAATGTAATTCTTAAAATAAATAACAAAAAGATCAACATAAGCTAAAAAGAATGAGAGGTTACATGAAAATGTGTGCATGGTATATAGAAAAAAACAATGTGAGGAGTAAATTTCTCAAAAGTATATTATGTAATGTGTTTGTTTACGCATCAATTTTTCCTAAAAAAAAGAAAGAAAGAAAGAAAGATGAATGATGCAGAATAGTGGTTTGCTCCCGGGTACCTCGGGCAGGGCAGGGCAGAACCCGTCCCGGGCAGCGGGCACAACGGGTACAACGGGTACCCGGGTACAACGGGCACGGGTAGACGGGTTTTTTTTTTTTAAAACTCCGTCCTGCCCGTTTCAAACCCGTGCCCGTCCCGGGTAGACGGGTACAACGGGCAAGGGTACAACGGGCACGGGTAGACGGATTTTTTTTTTCTGTTTTCTGTTTTGTTTTCTTATTTTTTTTACCGTGTCGTACGAATATTATTACGTGTTTATAATTCGACTTTTAAAATCTGAATAGTTCAATATCAAATATTGTATATATATATATATATATATATATATATATATATACATAAAATTATCAAGTCACATCTTTATAATTCCTAAATAAATAAAATTTGTAACTCATATATAAAAATTATTTGTGCGAAAATTTGTATATTTATTCGGCTAAGCACAAGTCTAATTATTTATTTCTTTACACGAGTAATTTTATTTTATTTTCAAACTCTCATTCTAATTATATAGTTTTATAATTTATTTATATCTCGAAATTTGTAGTTTACATTTTAAATTGATAATATATTTTGTAAACGTTCAATTTAAATTGATAATATAAATCTAAATCTAAATTAAATAAAAATTAAATATAAATCTAAATTCAAATCTAAATTTAGATGCAAATTAAATTAAATCTAAATTGAATATAAATGTAAATCTAAATTAAATTTAAATTGAATCCAAATCTAATTTAAATCTAAATTAAATTAAATAAAAGGAAAAAAAACAAGGCATTTCAGCCTCTGGAGTCTGGATTCAGCCTCTGCCGAATTTCAAAAAAAAAAAAAAAAGCCTCTGCCGAATTTCAAAAGAAAAAAAACAATCTAAATCTAAATTCAAATATAAATTAATAGGTTAAATAAAATATAAATCAAAAATATCTTAAATCAATTAATTTAAAACAATAAACATTTTAAATTGATAATATATTTTGTAAACGTTCAATTTAAATTGATAATATAAATCTAAATCTAAATTAAATAAAAATTAAATATAAATATAAATTCAAATCTAAATTTAGATGCAAATTAAATTAAATCTAAATTGAATATAAATGTAAATCTAAATTAAATTTAAATTGAATCCAAATCTAATTTAAATCTAAATTCAATTAAATAAAAGGAAAAAAAACAAGGCATTTCAGCCTCTGGAGTCTGGATTCAGCCTCTGCCGAATTTCAAAAAAAAAAAAAAGCCTCTGCCGAATTTCAAAAGAAAAAAAACAATCTAAATCTAAATTCAAATATAAATTATTAGGTTAAATAAAATATAAATCAAAAATATCTTAAATCAATTAATTTAAAACAATAAACCTAGGCGGAGTTCTAACTTTTTTTTGTTAGTAATTCTTCTTTAAAATGAATAATTTAAGAACTAATTTAAACGTTTAGAAATTATAATTTAAAAAATAACCATAGAGATTAAAAGAGGTTAGAAATGTATACCGACACTACCTATCTAGTAGTTTGGATTCATATACCATTGTTCGCTCTCTTCCGCACTGTCTGAATCTGAATTAGCCGCTGGCCGCGGGTCGGTACCGCTTTCTTCGGTGTCGACTCCGGATGATGATTCTTGATGATCTCGATGTTGGTTGCGCTCATCAGCACCAATCCAATCTTTCAAGCACACAAGTCTCTCAAAAACATGTGCACCCAACTTACTGCGTTTGTCGGAGAGGATCCTGTTCGTCGAACTAAAACAACTTTCGGAAGGGACGGTTGACACGGGTACGGCAAATACGTCGCGGGCCATCATCGCCAGTGTTGGATAGTTTCTTTGATTCCTCTTCCACCACGTCATGATGTCAAATTCATCTTCTTTTTCGTTTACCCCCCAAAATAGCTCACTAACTCGTTTGTGGATGTGTGCGGTTGGATCTCCGATTGGAAATCTGCTAACAATCCACCGCTGCTAGTGCTCCTGGAAGTGAAACTATTAAAAAATTTAAAAAATTATTGGACAAATAATGTAGATATTATAAATAATAAAGATTAAAATAATGTAGATATTTAAATTGTTACCTAGGGCCGGCACGGGACGAAGACGGGTTTTGGTTGTCACCCATTCTTGAGTGGTATATGTTAAACATCTCATCGAACTTCGAAGTCACGAATGCCTCCACTCCGGTGTTGTCTAAATGTAGATTATCTTTGTACGCTGCAACTATTTTGACTGTGAAATACTTCTTGTATGCCGGGTTGAGGCAGCTTGCGATAATGGCCAGGAGGGGTACATCGTCCCAATATTTTAGAAATTTTTCTTTCATGGCATCTACGATCGGTGTGAGAGTGGAGTACTTGCTTTCAGCTTGTTCCAATTCACGGTACACCTTGGAGATGCTATAGAGATGTTTGATCAACTCAAATGCCGTCGGTGAGTACGAGCACGATAATTTGACGGTTGCATTAAAAAAGGTTCCTAAGAAATTACTCAGGGTTTGTAGTTGGTCCCATTCGTCGAGGCTGGGCTCCAATGTCATTCCCTCGGGGGTGGAGCCTCTCAAAAACTCTCCTATGACGGCTTTGTAAGGAAGACATCGATTCAGAAACCTATAGGTAGAGTTCCAACGGGTATCAATATCCCAAGGAACTTTCAACTTGCTCAATCCATAGTTGACGCACATCAAACCAAACCGTTGTTTTCTTTCTTGGTTGGAAACAATATGGGACAAACAATCATTTAATTTATTGATCAAATCTCTTACGGCTTCTGTTTTAAGGCCCGCCTTCACGACGAGGTTAAGTATGTGGCAAGCACACTTTTGGTGAAACATTGCACCATTCATAATCGGGTTTAGTGACCGTTTAAAAATCTCAATGGAAGCTACATTGTTACTAGCATAAATCTTGTTATCCCTATCTCTCTTAAGGTTATACTCTTGTAACACCTCAATAATGGATTTGAAAATTACATGTGCTGAGTGCGGGGAATCTAACACACGAAAACCTAATATCCTTTTTTTGTAATACCCACTGATCATCGATCCAATGGCCAGTAACACAAGAGTACCCAAGGCCATGTTTACCGGCAGTCCATATATCGGAGGTAATTGAGACCTTATTTTGTTGGTATGCAAATATAGCTCGGAGCTCATCTTTTGTTTTGGTAAACTGGTTTTTAATTTCACCAACCATCTTTCTATGATGGATCCTCTTGTACATTGGTTGAGCACACCCCCGAATGACTAACCGGGCAAAACTCATACAACCACCCATGCTTATTGGTTGTTCTTTGTGGGTAATGTACCGGGCAAAACTCATATGCTTTCAATTCTCGTTCTCCCTAGTCAAAATTCCCTCAAGATGACCTTTTTACATTCGATACGACAATTAATTGGAATCAAATCCCTTTCTAAAATGGCAAAAGTATTCAATTAGGGTCTATTCACTTTCATTTTTACTGTTCACGTGAGAAGAAAAAAAATTACTCATACTGAATTCTTTTTTTCTACGTGAATAGTAAAAATCAGTTCAAAAATTTTCTGTTCATGTGCCCGTTCTCCTTGCCCATGTGTCCGCCGAACAGCCCCTAAGCATTCACAGCGTATCCTTAGCATGCTTTATTCGACCAAATATCCGGAGCAATTAAAGCTATTTTGTCAATCAAATTCGATCCCTTACAATTGCAATTATTGTAAACTATAAATATATTTGTGTAATGTTTTAAATATGGCAATCTAGACTGAAATTTAGTACTAGTTCACTTCTTTCCATTCACTTTAACAATAAATCAGTAATACATGCATAAGAAATTTAAAATTTAAAATATTGATGTTTGGGAACTTTTTCTAAAATATTTTCATATAAACATTATCATATCTAATCAAAGCATCAAAGAGTCCGGAACAAAGTCAAATAAGAGCGAAGGAGACACTTGCTCAGGTAGTGAACAAATAATAGAACGGTGAGCCTGATTCTGTCACGAAACATCACATGTAACATGAATCGTGTTTTGTGTGACATGATTTTTTGACAAAAATATTAGGGTACATTACATAACATGACATGATATGAAACAACACGAGATACTTTACGAAACAATATATGATCACATATAGACACATAAATTACTGAGAAATAAATATGTTGTTATTTAAAAGGAATAACAAAAACCTATTATTTCAACCTCAATCATTAAATTTTTTCATACACAAATTTTAACAAAAATGACTATTATGTATGAGTTATTATGTCAAGAATAACATATGTAAACTTTTAATTCATTAATTTGTATGAATGCTTTACACAAATAATTGTGATTATTCAAATATATGAGATTTCGAACCAAGGATTACATTCCTCGAATAAGAAACAAAAGATCAATTCAATTTGTCTGAACAAATTAATAAGAGAAGCAAATAAATATACTAAACCGAGGGTTTAATTTGGTTTTTTCATCTGAAACACCATGTGTTGAAGAAAAAATGTTGATCCAAAATTAATTCTATACGGTATTCCACCTGATTGCAAAAGAAAGAAAATAATGATAAAATATACTGTGCATTAAATGTATTTGAATTTTGACAATTTCCCACTTAATTAAATTAACAATTCAGATAATATTAGAAAAAATTAATGATTGCAATATTGGTACTGAGCACCCTAAAACATTTTACTGGTTAACACCGTAGCAAAAATATACATAAGAAAATGTACTTGTATTTTTACATAATACGAACCAGTGTTGTAAAAAACGGCCAATTAGTCATCGGCAGTGATTAAATTGTCCGTTTTTTTTTGTTTATATTGTCAATTAGTTGGTCATTTTTATTATTTTTCTGCATTTATTCATTATATGTACTATACTTTGTCTTGTTTTATGTGAGTTTTTCTAAATGACAATTTCATTAAATTTTATTAATTAACAATGAAATTAAGTTAAAATAAATTTATTTGATAAGTTTGATGAGTTAAATTAGTCATTTTTAATAATTAAAAGTATATGCACATAACTTTAAGGAAGACGCAAAATTATTCACAAATTCAATTAATCAATTGCACACCAATAAATCGTTTGATGATAACCATCCGTCCGACGAGTGCATACCGTTATTTAATGCGAACTATCTATATAAAAAGTATTTTTATAGTTTGGCCCACAGAATATACACCTCATTCGCTAAAAAAGGTGTTGCAACCAGTTGTGGAACATGCAATAATTAGTCGATAAGTATCACTTTTTTTGCAATACATAGCAAAGCGTGAACAGCCATTGAAAGTGGGTTAGTACGAAAAATCTTTTCCTTCTTTGAAGTCTCCTTTCGGCCGGTTTCCACGTAAAATTGGTGGTTTATATTAAAACTAGCCAACATTGTGGACTGTTAACAGTCGCAAGGATAGATACAACTAAGAAATATGAATCGGATTAATTGTGTTCCATGAAAGAGATTTCGATAGAAAAGCGTTGACATATATAGGCCACGTGTACTTTCAACTTCTCAAGAGAGTATCGGGACCAGGAACGGATTCAGGATTTTCGTCGGGTAAAAAAATATCGAATCAGATTTAAATTCATTAACCAATTAGATACTCGATAAAAAACAATGCTTTAACTTATACTTTCCAATGCTTTGACTTGTAATTTTTGATGCTCTGACTTATAATTCTAATTACTAATCAAAATTTAACAGATTTATTTTAATTTTAACCCTAATTTTAACCCGGATTACAAATTAAACGTCCAGAGGGAAACAAAAAAAATTTCAGGAGGAACAAAGTCTGTCGGAACCAATAAATTTCCACTAAAACTCAAAATCCAGGGAGCAGCTGCCCCTGGAACACTCTGGGTCCGCCCCTGATCGGGACAATGAAAATAGTAAAAAAGATATGGGTACATTATCTTTGTAACTTAGTTGTAAGCATCACTTATAATTACAAGTTTGCAACAGAAATGATTCCACTTCAATATATATATATATATATATATATATATATATATATATATATATATATATATATATATATATGCAAGCGCCGACCGAATAAAATATAATGTTATAAAATTATAATATATGTTAAGATCCTATTATAACATATCTATGTATTAGCACAATGTATAGGTATAGCATTGAGGTCTTTGTACTTTTGTTAAGACACAAATCACATTGCGTTACAACGGAACTGCATTTAAGGAACGTGGATGCAAAGAGAGAGAGAGAGAATTATAGAGTCATTTCAAAAAAAAAAAAAAAGGAGAATTATATTTCAAAAAAATTTAGAATGATAAATATAATATTATGAATTTTACGTGTAAATTTTTTTTAGAATGATAAATATCAAGGTTCTAAATAGCGATTATCGCGTCATCGCGGAAAGACTAAATAAAAAGCTATCGCGAATAGCGTAGCTATAGAGAAAGCTATCCTACATAGCATTTTTTGTTTAAAAAATTATGTTTTATATTTCTACTAATTATCAATATTATCTAAAGTCTCATATAGCGATAAGTAACACAAAATTAATTAAGGAATTAGAATATTCATATTGAACCAGTACAGTCTAATTGCTATTCAAAATATTCCTAATAATATCATAAACTATCTATATTTTTCCATTCAAAATAATCTATATTTTTTTTCTATTAGAAAGAAGGGGAAATTGGATCCATGCCACTCCAAAGTAGTGAATTTAGAAAAATGCCACCCCAAAGTTTTTCTTTTGCTAAATGCCACTCCAAATCACATATATTAAGAAATATGCCACAAATACCATATTAATGTATAATTTTAAATTAATAATTTACAGATATAGTGAAATGACCAAAATAGCCTTCATGTATCTATCGATTAAATTTAATTCGAAGTAACACTCCAGAGATTCCGGCTTCTTCTCCTCATTCGATCTGCTCGACAATTCTTCTCCTCATTCGATCTGCTCGACAATTCTTCACATAACACTCTCGCTCTCTCTATTGACAGAGGCAGAGAAACGGAGAGAAGTTCAAGCTCTAGATGTTGTCTATGGAGGATAATGGAGACTATCCATCCCCAGCATCTTCTCCTTCTGCTTTGAATACATCGTACTCGTGCGATGATGCTGGTTCCGATCTGGAGCGATACTGCAGTGCCAACTCAGTACTGGAGCGGTCCAGTTTCTCCAGCTCTATGGGCTACCAAGCCGCTGATTTCTTCGATGATACCTTCCCTTCCCTCTCCCTTTTCAATTCAAATCGTCCCTCTCCTGTTCTCCACCCTTCTAATGGCGAGGGTTCAATCTCAATGCAACAAGCCTCAGGTAATTTGGGGGTAACCTTTGGAATGGGGACTGAACGCGAGCCGCAAGGGACTGCACGCGGGTCGCAAGGTGTGGAACGAGGGCCGCAAGGTGTGGCACGCGGGCCGCAAGGTGTGGAACGCGGGTCTCCGGCGAAGTTTGCACGGATCACGATGCACAGTCGGATGACGACAGCCCCAGGTCTTTGCATGGAATGAACAGATTCTATCAAAATTCGAAGTAACCCCAGGTCTTTGCATGGAGACGAAGAGAGGAGAGGCTCGCTGGGTGAGGATACGAAGAGAGGAGACGAAGAGAGGAGACGAAGAGAGGAGATGGGTTGGTTTTACACCATTTCTTTTGATCGGATCGGACCCATTAACCCTTACTGTGAGGGGTATTTTTGGAATATACGAAAATACTATTCAATATACAACATATTCTATTTATTTTTTATTACAAATGTATAATAATTTGTAATTTGTGGCATATTTCTTAATATATGTGATTTGGAGTGGCATTTAGCAAAAGAAAAATTTTAGGGTGGCATTTTTCTAAATTCACTACTTTGGAGTGGCATGGATCCAATTTTCCCTAGAAAGAAACCTAAGCATCATGATATAAACTATTTATCTTTTTTTCTATTTAAAAACAAAAGCAATCCGGACCTTGAAAAAAATTTATTCTTAAAAAAAGTTTCAATTTGGACCTTTAAATAAAAGCCTATGCGCTATAGCATGTGCTATAGCGCATAGCGTGTAGCGCAAATAGCGAACCGCTATTACTGCTATAGCGGTCGTAGCTGAAATAGCGCACTTTTATCCTATAGCTTAGCGCTTGAGGTCCGAAAACGCTATAGGCCGCTATTGCGTTGCTATAGCGTGCTATTTAGAACACTAATAAATATAATATTATGAATTTTAAATGTGAAATTTTTTTAGAATGACAAATTTAATATTCTGAATTTTACATGAATGCATAATTTCAAAAGTTTATAAGAATATATATGAAGTCAAACCTACAAAAAGGTATATCAATTCACTAACATTACATAATTCCTGTATAAATATTTTACATAGTGTGGCCGGGTAGAGCTAGGATGTAGGGATTAAGAGTGAAGGATTAAGAGCTTACGGAGCAATAAGAAACTAATGTTTTGTTGTCTTAATTTGTGGATGAAAGCTAAGAAAGCTAAAGGAAGGCGTAGAGGTGCCTTAAGGTCCGGCTGAGGATTAAGATCCAGACAAAAGGAGGCTAAAGGAGGTGATCTTAATCCGCGCTAAGGAACCGGTGTTCGGCAGGATTAAGCGGCTAAGAAAGCTAAAGGAAACAGATTAAGTCTCAATCCCTTGTTGCCGAACAGCCCCCTTAGAGTCTGGAGAAAAACTTTAAGTTGCATATTCGAATCATACTTGAATAATGGAGGTGTACATTTTTACCGACAAAATTTTGGAGCGAGAATTTTTTTCTAAGGATCTTTTTGGTTTGTTTGCATGGGAGCTACAATAGCGAAATTTGAAATTACTATATGAGAATAGAGAAAAAAAAATAGTGATTTTCATATTAGTGTGAAAATGTTGTTTGGATTTTACATTTGAAATAGTGAATAGCTGCAACTTAAACAGAATAGTGATAATAAAGTGCTAATTAAGAAGAAAGATAGGCAATTGGGATCTCAAACAAATTGTCACGATATGGAGATGACAAAAGTGGCATCAACTTTGTCATTTCGGGATTGTGTTGGCAAAAATCCGAAAATGAAACATTGTTTTCTCTCTCTTCACACTTCCGAATAGTAGTTATTATAATATTTACAAGGAATAAAAAATAGCATTTGTTCTAGCTATTCCCAATAGCAAAAATGTTGTTTATGTGCACATTACTATTACAAATGGCCCTATTCTCGTACAGTCCATATTCTTGGTGCATCCAAACATACCCTTTGATTAGAGCTGAAACATAAATACACACTATGTAGTAGGTGGAATTTGAACTCAAGTCTCAACCAGTGTTATAATGCGCTTGTCGAACGGACTGTGTACCGTCAAACGATTAATCATCATGCGGCTGATTAATCAGAATTTTGCAGACAATTTTGCGTTTTCATTAAAGTTATGTGCATATACTCATAATTTATCAAAAATAATTGATTTATTTTATCAAACTTATCAAATAAACTAATTTTAACTTAGTTTATTTGCATGAAATTTTCATTTAAAAAAAGTCTAGATAAGATAAGATAAAGCATGTGATGGATTAATCAGACAAATTGGTCGATTTGACAGACTAAACGACTCAATATATAACATATCATAACCCAATAAATGACCGACTGAAAGGTCTACAGGTCTTGTGATCACAAAAGAACTAAATGGGAATAAAAGGCCTATTAAATGGGAAATAAACGAGAATAATCGGCCGATTAATCGGAAAAATCCGCAAACACACCTCTAGCAAGTCTATTCGTGACAGTTTAGTCACCGCCATCGTCTAAACGGCCGATTAGTGCATTTTTTACAATACTGGTCTCAACAACCACAAAGTGAAATTATAACCAAGGGCAGATTTAAGTAGATGAAATAGGCGTTAATGGACCTCCTTTTATTCGAAATTTTTGTTCTTATGTATACTTTTTTTATAATTTAAATTATATGTTATTATACTGTAAAATTGATTCTAATTCTCAGCAGAAATTTTTTATATTATTGATCTTTAATGTGTGTTTGTCTTTTATAGTTCGAAAACCTGACTCCACTTCTGAATTTAATTAATAGACTGTAAATAAATATTTAATATTTTATAAGAAGAGCTGGACCGCGGGCAGCCATATACAGAGTCCCAATTTAATATATTTCGTTGTTTGAATGTACCATGTTACGATCATGGTTGAAACTTGAAAGACCAAACACCTAAATCGACAAAATAATAAAGCAGACGCAACTATGAATTGCATGCCAACAAGCAATGTTTGTTTTCATGTGTGTGACAGTACGTACATTATTGGCATCACATGCACCGTGCATATCTCCGAGCCTTATCCCTAATCTGCAACAGGCAAATAAGCCAAGATCGATTATTCTCCCTTCATTCGCAAAACCGAGCGGTGCTCTCAATTCTCATGTTGTACTACGTACGGAGTTGATCTGAATCGTTCATCTAAGATCTAACGATCGACTTAAAGTAATTAAGCCTGATTCTTACTGTTGAATTATGCTACATCCGATTTTGACCGTTCAATGAATCCGAAACTGACAACTAACAGTATGATCTAGAATTTAAATGGACACAGATGTATATATATTTGGAATATCCCAGCTGATAGTAAAAATATTAGATATAGCAATTAAGGTGATACTGCCCGGGGCTTGGTGGCGCCATCAAGACTCTTGTTGACTGGCCCCACACTAGAAGCACATAAACAAAAATAATTCAATACATAAATAAATAGTAAACAAAATTGTGTGACGAAGATTTTGTAGAAACTCTGTCGATATTTTGTTCTCTCATTCATTTTTAATTTTAAGACGATTTTCACTCAATTTTGTTTCAACAATTGTGTGACGTAGATTTTGTAGACCATTGTGTAGTGGATCAAAGACAAAAGGACTACGCACTGGCAAGAAAATTAACAGTTGGCTTTAAATTTCTTGGATCGAAGTTTTCATAATAAAAAAAAATTGTTCACAGAGAGAGAATTGTTGGCCGTGCCTGCCACGAGCAAACATGGAGTGCGTATCTCCTAAGTAGTGTTTTGAAAAAATCCGTCCGGTCTAGATCCGGACCGTCCCGTGTGACCGGATCGGAAAAAGTAGGTCCGGTCCATAAAAACATCTATAAATACAACCTCTTCTTTCTCTTATTTTCACATCAACTTATACTCTCATTATTTTCAAGCTCTTGCTATTTTCATAATTCTCAAATTTTAATTTAATTATAAAAAAAAAGATTTAGTTGTAGATTTATTTTTATTCTCAAACTACGCCATCTATATTTTTATTTTTCTATTCAGCAAACGGAAGTCTATAAACTTCGGCTCCTCCCGCAAAATTTGAAGGTTAGAATTATTTATGTTAGATTTTGTAGAGTAATTTAAAATTTAAATTGAATGTTAGATTTACTTTATGTTATATTTATTTTATGTTAGATTTATTATTATGTTATATTTGTAGAGTAATTTAAAATTCAAATTGAATGTCAGATTTGTAGAGTAATTTAAAATTAAAAATTGAATGTTAGATTTATTTTTATGTTAAATTTGTAGAGTAATTAAAAATTAAAAATTGAATGTTAGATTTATTTTTACGTTAGATTTGTAGAGTAATTTAAAATTTAAATTGAATGTTATATTTGTAGAGTAATTTAAATTCAAATTTATTTTAAATTAAGATTTATTTTGATTCGGATTTATTTTAAATTCGAATTTCATTTATATTAAACCTCAACAAAATAAAAATCCTAACTATTATCCACAAAATCCTACCCCTCCACCATAGGAAGCTAGTGAAGCGGGAGCTAGTGGTCTAACTCATTGACTCAGTACCACACTGATCAAAGTCTTGGACATCCACCATGTTGCTCGATGGCAACCCCCCCCCCCCACACACACACAGACTCCTGATTCAAGTGTCCCGCCGTCATCAACCAAAGTTGAACCATCGGATAAGAGAAAGAGGAAGGCACCCGCAACCCCCACCTACGAGGCAGCTTGGTGGAGCTTTTATGAACATACCAAAAATGCTAGTGGTGACCTAATCAGTGCAAGATGTAAGGTAAAGGACTGCAAAGCTAATTACGTTTACGTTAAAAGTAATGGTTCAAGTGCATTTAAGAAACACGCTGATAAGCACATAGCACAAAATGACGAGCCACAAGAAAAAGCATACAACCACTTAGTCCAAACTCTTATGAATTCGGATGGTACTAGGACCCACCGAAAGTATGATGAATCTAAAATGCTTGAGTTTTGCCCGGTTGATTCAAAGGGGGTGTGAACAATTGTATAAGAGGTTACATCGTAGAAAGATGGTAAAAGAGATAGCAAACAGTATGCCGACCATAAAAATCAACTAGTAGCCCAATTTGAACTTGCAAATTATAAGGTTTCAATTATCTCGGATATTTGGATTGCCGGTAAACATGGACTTGGGTACTCTTATATTACCGCCTGTTATATGGATGAATGTTAGGTATTAAAAAAAGGGTTTTAAGTTTTCGGGTGTCGGAATACCCGTACAGTGCACAAATTATTTACCAATCCATTATTAATGTTTCACAAGAGTATAACTTGAAAAGAAATTTAGAGAATAAGATTTTTTTTTCGATTTCATTCGATAATGCTAGTAACAACATCAAGCCCATTGATTGTTTTATCCGGTCACTAAACCCAACCATGAATGGGACAATATTTTACCAAAAATGTGATTGTCATATACTTCACCTTAACGTAGAGACGGGCCTTAAAATTACTGTTGTTGTACAAAAGAATTTCATATAATTGAAATTATTTTGAGAATATTAAAAACAAAAATTTGAAATTAGAATTGTTCTACTTTTGGAAATTAGTCTGTTTTTGGAAAAATTGCAAAAAGTGCAAGTAGAAATATCATGGTATTTTTAGGTATGATTTAATACTTCTAAATTTGTGTAATAATGGTAGGTGCCAAAATAAAAAGAAAAAAGAAAAAAGTAGTGAATAAAGGTAAAATGAGTACGAGCTCCTATGCAAGAATGGAAGTCAATCGTCTCATGAGTCCTCCAAGTTTTATTTTTGCATCAATAAATAATTGCACCCTACCAACACGAGTAGCCGGTGAGTTTCTAGCCCAAGCTTGATACAAGTTTGAGGGGGTCAAAAAGAATTATAACTACTAAAAATTTGAATATGCCCTTTGTTCAAAAATAAAAACTTTATTAAATTCAATTTGATTAGTTTTTGGAAACTGAAAATATTTTAAAATATGAAATTTGATTAGTGCATTTGTGAGGTGAATCATGATTGATCAAAGCTTACTCAGAATATTTCTCAAAAATGTCACAAATTTTTAGGGTTGAACAAGATCATGCAAATTTTTCATTTAAGAATTAAATAGGATTTGGTAAGTTTTTAGATTTTTGCTTGAGGACAAGCAAAGTTAAGTTTGGGGGATTTTGATAGGGCAAAATCATATACACTCTTTAGCGTTTTTACGCCAAAAACTAGGCCAAATTCTCTTTACTTTTATTTGCTTTTATCTATTTTTATATTAAACCCACCAAGTTCCAAGTTGCTGTCAAAATCTGGTTTTAATTTGCAAAAATGGAGCAAAAGCAGGATTTTGTGCGGCCACAACTCAATCCGTGCTACCGCACAGCTGAAGAATGCACTGCAGACGAATTTCAGACTTAGAATAAAATTGAAGAAAAAGAGTTTTGTGCAGTCAGTAGGAATTTTGTGTGGCCGCACGTCTGGAAAACTCTTAAAATAAAGAAATTCGAATTTTGTGTTTTTGCTCCAAAACTTCCGGAGCCTCCGTGCAGCCCAATGTTTGCTTCATGCTCTGCCGCACGAGCAGTAAACTCACTAAGTTCGCAAGTTTTTTACTTCATTCCAGGATTTTGTGCGGCCTAGTTTGGTCGCAGGCCGCCCACACGAATGGCTGCATCAGCCTCCAAAACATTCCAAAATTGAAGATTTATGCACCGATTCACTTCCTGATTTTGTTTGCTTGCTCCCAAAGTCACGAAAATTGCTATAAATCAAGAGAGGAGATTTCTACATGGATTTGGTGTTTTCTAATTCTCTTAGCTTTCTTAGTTATTTTCTTGTTTTCCTTTTATTTGATCATAGATTTTTTTTGCGAACATGAGTGAATAGTTCCACTTTCTAAAGGCGTAGGCATGTAAACTTGATGTTGGTATAAAATCTACTTTACTTGGTTCGGTTATTATGATTGTTCTTGATTTATGTTTGTTCTTTGGATTTTAACATTCTTGTATGTATGACTTGTTTGCGTTAAACTGTGAATCTTGCGAAGTTGAATAGACTTACCGCTTAATTGGGATTGCGATGTATTGAGTGTAACCAAGTCTTGTATATGAATTACCTTAGATTAGAAATAACCGAAACTCTTAGAACAAAGGTTTAATAGGGAAAGAACTTAATCGTGGAGCCTTAGAATTGGGATACCTAGAATTAACCTAAAATTGTAGTGAAATACTCTTTGTATGAGTTTAAGTCGCAAATTACCCCCAAACGTGACAGTTGGAAGTAGAAGGTTGTTCGAACTCACAAGTATAAATATAACAATTCTTTGGAATAGGTCTAGGCTAACTGGCTAAGCCATTTGTCTTAGAAACCCCATTAAATCAAGACATGAATAAATACCAAGTAGTAATAAAACCAACAGATAGTAGCATTAAGCCCCTAGACTTCATCCAATTGTTAACAAACCTCTTTGATTTCAACTCTCTCTATCTTAAATTGATAAAAACCACTCATTTCGGGTATTGAACCCACTCATTTCGAGTATTGAACCCACTCATTTCGAGTATTGAACCCGGCAAGAAAGAGGAATTGCAACAACCCCCAATTTACTTAATTGCACTTGTTTTAGAATTAGTTAATTTAGTAATAATTAATTTCTCACGTTGTCTTTTGAATTGACACCCTCGATTACTATAAGAATAAATTGTGCGCTTGCAATTAATCTTACTTTGCATGTATTTAGGGTTCTTATAAATTTAAAAGTTAAAAGTGTAGAAAATAGACCACAAAAATCTATACCCATTTACACCATCACAAAACTCAAGCCAGCGGTACAGAGGCGGAGGATTCAGACGGTGTATGTGATCCTCGAGAGAATGAGCTATGGTATATGAACTACGACTTCCAGATCAACAGTGTCAGTATAAATTTCTAAACTTTTTTAATCTTTTCGGCTATATTTTAAATATTTCAATTACTTTTTAAAATTATTTATTTTTAAGGAACATTATTAACAAATTTATAAGTCAGAACTCCGTCTATGTTATTTTACATAGCTAGTCCCAAGCCTGAATAAAGGAGGATAACTTTGAAATAATAAAAATATATGTATGATAAAAAAATTATTATTTCTCATTATTAGAAAAAAAAATTATATTTTCTCATTATTCATCATTTCATCTTGATATTTATTTCGTTACAAATTTATATTATTTCATATTATTTGAAACCTTAAAACCAAATTATTGTAAAAAAAAATAACCGAATTACTTAAAAAAACGAATTATTTTGATCTTTAAAACCGAATTATTTTAATACAATAGATTTAAATAAAAACCGAATTATATCATTCTAAAACAATTGATTACAAAAAAAAAAAATCGGACCATCTAGGCCTGTGGGAGCCAGACCGGACGGTGTAGACCCGTGGGGGTCCGGACCATGGGCCAAATTGCGGGTCTGGGCCATTCCCTCCAAAGCCGAACCGCCTAGGACCGTGGACTTCGGACTGTTGGATCGGACCGGACCGTTTTCAAAACACTACTCTACCCTGAGATATCTCATATTTTTCGTGAATGATGTGTCCGGTGACTATTCGGGAATTGCACGGTTCAGATTTTCCAAAAATCACCCAAAATATAAGATATCTCAGAGGAGCGAATTCGCAAACATGACACACCATCAATCACATTGACTCTTACATATTAACTGTGAACACAGCATCAATTAGTTGTTTTCGCCCAGCACTACTAATAGTTATTCTTTCCTCAACACTTGCAAAAAGGCAACTTCTTTTATACAGAAGCCCCTCAAATTTATAGTACGACTGTACGAGGCATTATGCTTTTCAAATTCTCCTATATTTATTCCTTAGATTCAAGATGAATTTCATTTTTTAATGCTCGCCTTAGTTACATTTCTAAGCACAATGAGTCTAATATTTGACTTTTTTACAGCAATTATGTCCATTATATGTTTTATTTTTCGAATTGGGCAAGATATTATGTGGAATTTATATTTATTGAAAATATGAGAAAGAGTAGAACTATTAAGTTCATCAAGTTCTTTTGTGAACTTAACTTTAAAATTAATTTTAATATATTTATTTTTTGAATGATTTTTAACCACTTGACTCTATACAATATTAATTTCAAAATTTAAAATTTTCGAATGTAGAAGGATCACTTGTAAGGTAAATGAGTTTCAACGGTTTAGATTCATCGTTTAAAACCAATCTGATAGATTTTAGAGTTGAGTTCACAAAAGAATTTTTTTTTTTAGTAAAGTTGGAGGTCAAGCCACCCAACTATTTAATACCCTTGTTATTACAACAAATGATTTCTACATCTGGGTTTCGAACCATGACCTCTCACATAGAGACCATGTGTTTCTGCCACTAGAC
Source organism: Carex myosuroides (assembly GCA_028015225.1). Taxonomy (NCBI): domain Eukaryota; kingdom Viridiplantae; phylum Streptophyta; class Magnoliopsida; order Poales; family Cyperaceae; genus Carex; species Carex myosuroides. The sequence continues at coordinate 1,345,439 of CM051485.1, read as the reverse complement.
CAAATGCTAGTTCTTAGTTCACAAAAGAACTTGGTTAAGATCACCCTAATTCTACTCCTTAAAACATTATTTTTCCTATTTAACTAAAATATTTACAAAGAATAATGTTAATTAAACCAACAGGCTTCTTTATTTGATTTGATAGAACATCATAAAATATTTGAAATATTCTACTATTAAAATAATACTATGGCTTGCTGTAACAACCTGAAAAAAATTGAGTCATTATTTTATGCTTGAAAGATTTTATTTATAATATTGAAAACACTTTAGACGTTTCTTTTGAAAAAAAAAATATTATGTAATTTTAAATAAAATTTCAATTAATCTTTCATCTAAGGAAACAATTAGTCATTATTTTCATTTATAAATGTGTTATTCTTAATAATAACCGATTTAATTAGTCATCTATAATAAATTGTCTTTCCGTTAGTTTTGCATATAATTTAATTGTTACCATTTAAAAATAATTATTAAAATGTGAGAAGTGGCTGTTAGATTTCCTTTTAATTTTCATGTGCTTGGCCTACACATAGTGACATAACTCGCGAATTATTCGCGAATAATTCGTTTTTTCAATATAACCGCACCGAACACCGTATTATACGCGGAAAAACGTATAATACGTTTTATTCGCGAATAAAACGCGTATAAAACGCGAGATACGAATTATTTGCGAAAAAAACGCGAAAAAAACGCCAAAAAATATTTTTTTTGAATTTTTTAAAATTTTTTTTTTTTTTTACGTTTTTTTTTTTTTTTTTTGCTTCCTTGTTGTACCGAATCATTCCCGAATTATACCTGAATCACGAATTTTCGACCTCGCCGAACCGAACCCGAACTTTTGATTTGTTACTATGGGCCTACATGCCAATTAATGACTCACTTCCTGTAAAGGCCCTTGATCTGTACGAGAAAGAGAAAACACAAACCAAAAGAAATAAAGACAAGTTAGAGAAAAGGAGAGGAAAACAGAATAAAATAAAAGATAATTTTATAATTGAAATTTTAATCCTACGTCGCAGTTAATTATATACAATTGATTGCAGTTTGACTTCAGTTTGTGAAATATCTCGCTTCTCGTAATCAGACTTCTCCATAATATGTGTTTTCGTTTTGTATAGTTGATTTAGATATTGGTATTCCATACTGGATTATGATGGCATATTTAACGAGATAGTGGGTCTGAGATTGGAATTTGATTTGTGATGTTAGAAAGACCGATACATTGGGGGCTGCTAGTCGTGGTAGGGACCGATATGCGGGGAATGCTAGTCTAATAGCGTATGTAATAGGGTTGACTCAGTCAACAACTGTTATTCATTGTAATAGCGTATATAACAGCTATTGACTTAGTCAACCCTATTACATACGCTATTATAGTCGCAGTCAGGTTCGATGGTTGAAAATGATGTGACTTGTTTTATGGATAACCTAGACCGATGCGCTATTGCCGATTAAATATGCATGCATAATTGATGTGTATTTGTGTGGATTAATCCGGTCTATTTGAATGGTTGTTAAATTAAGCCAATTATAGATAAACGCGTTGTTAAATAACCGGTTACTGAGATTTGTAGCTGACTCTATTTTGTTATTTTTGTTTCATTTCTGTTAGTGACATAGATTGATGGCCAAGGAAAAGTGTAATGATGATGTTATAATCACGCTCCGAATAATCAAAATCTGGAGTGTGACTAGGGCTGCAAATGAACCGAACCGAATCGAACTTACCTCCTGTTTGAGTTTGGTTTGAATTAATTTCGAACGAACTCAATTTCGAATCGAATTTTTTACGAATTCAATTTCAAACTTTTACGAACTTTGTTACGACTTACGAGTTATGACTTATGGCTGGGTCATAGTTCGAAATTACAACACTTCAATAAAAACTCAGGCATTCTGAATTGTAATTACACAGTACACCAAAGTTTATATCAAAGTTCATTACAAATACCAAAATTTATATCAAACACCAAAGTTTAGTACAATCAATCAAAGTTCAGTACAATCACAGAATCCAAAGTTTTTCAAGTAGCCAACAGGAGCAACATCACCAAAATTTTCAAATATCCAAAGTATTCAAAGTACAATTTAAATATCAATAGAAGTACAGAACAATCACCAAAGTCTTAGAATTATTACAAACCCAAATATTATCCTAAATAAAACATTAAAGTTCATTATCAGCGGAAATTAACGGTTCACGTTTGAGTTAATTTCGAACTAAGTTTGGTTTGCGAACCTATTTCGAATGAACTAGGTCCAGTTTGAGTTTGGTTTGAATTAATTTTGAACGAACTCAATTTCGAATAGAAATTTTTACGAATTTTTTCGAATCAAACTCGAATTGAATTACGAACTACGAATTTTTTGTGCAGCCCTAAGTGTGACACTTGCAAAGTAAATTTGGTATTAAAGAAATTTTGAATCAAATATATTTATTTTAGTAAATGCTAAAAATGGAGTGAAACTAGCCTGTGTTATGCTGTAAGCATAATCCCAAAGTTTATTAGATCGTTTTTAAATAACGAATTCAAATTGTTTAAAACCGATCTCCTTCACGAGTGTTGCATGTACATACAAAATTTTAAAATTTTAAAATTTATTTAGTATAAAGTCAAGCAGTAAAAAATAAAGTTTAAAATTTATTTAATTTCATTCATTTTTCCTTAATTTTTTTCCGCTTGATTTTGTGCTGAATAAATTCAAAATTTTCAAAATTTTCAATATACACGCTTCACTCGTGGACCGGTTTTAACGTTTGGGTATTGATTGAATCTGTTTGAATGATTGAACTCATCGCCCCTTGATCCATTTGAAATGTTTTACGGTTTCAGAGATAGCCTTATAAATTTGGAAATTCCAATAAGCCCATCAAATATTGACAACCAACTGGTTCAGGACTATAAACATATGGGCCGAAATTAAGGGCCTCTGTTATCAGCCCATCAAAAATCATTAGTGATTAATGAAATTTCGGCCTGTAAAGAGTCGAATCTCCATTGTCTTAGAGAAAAAACAACTACCAAAATGCTAAATAAAAAGTTTTAAAGAAAAAGCCATCATGAAGCCATCATGAGAACATTATGCTTAATACAAAAGGGAATTATTTTTTTGTAAAGAAGAAGAACAATGATGATTTTGTTGCCAACAATTCAAACAGCATAGCCTAGTCACATAAACAATCAATACTAAGCACATATCTCATCATCAACTTTTGTATCAATAATGGGGATGTCTACATCAATAGGCATCTCTCCTCATATAATAAATAAAAGAAGATTTTTTAAGTTAGAAACAATTTCGTAAATATTGTTACTCTAGGAATAAACCTAAAATTTGTGAAAACATGATGAATTAATTATATTGAAAAGTCTGAAGCTATTTGGATTAGTTACGTCAGCGTCGTATTCCCATATATTGCCTGAAGCATGTACTGGAAGAGCGTCGTAAATAATGTTTAAGATAATTGTTTGAAATTGTCAACAAGCTCTCGTAGCTCAGTTGGTTAGAGCACCCGTTTAGTAAGCGGGAGGTCTTGAGTTCGACTCTCAACGAGAGCAAATTTATTTTTTAAGACAACATTTTGTCACGAATGGGTTAGCAAGTAAATGCACGGATGGGTTATCTACTGGAGGGCCATGGCTTCGTCTTGTTCTAAAAAACACTACTAGTGGGGGCTCGTTTTTAGTTACTACGGCGATGGTATTAAGAATGTGTTGTATAAAATATATTATAAAATCGAAAAAATTGGTTTTCCTTTCTTTATAACAATTTATTTAATAGATTAATGTTTTCATCATTTAAACAAAAGTTGTCTAATTTATTGCAACCAAATCTTATTTGCATAACTTGATGAAGATAATAGTTATATGTAAAACTAAAATTCAAAGTTATTTGCAAGCCAAGATATTTTGGCTCCCTCAATGCAAGTAAGCGCCTGCTTGAGTGACCATAGTAAGAAGTAAGAACTAAGTTTTACAGTGTCCTGGTAACAAAAGATGGGACTAAGTTTGTATATGCCAATTTTACATTTGTATATTTTGTTTGTATTTTTGGAGCCGCTCCTATTATTTAGTAATACGCTTCCTTTGTGCTAAGGATTTTGAATGAATTGTACGATTTTGCGAAGCTAATTGAATACTGCACTGTTTTGATCGAGTTTTTAGACTCCATCATATATTATCATTCTGCAAGTGATAGCTTCACATTTGAAACCTTGACAGCAAAGCGAACACTAAAAAATGAGATTGATACTTTTACTTTAGGCCTTAGGCTGTCGACATTCAAATCCAATTTTTGAACAATCTCAGGTGTTAGGTTTATGATAAAGAAACATCCAATGCAATCAAACACAGATAGTAACACATACATATTAAATCCAGATAACAAAAGCCACAAGACAGTAGCCACATAATCCCATAAACAAAACAACTGGAGAACCAATACACATGAACAAACAACACAGCCAGAAACCAAGCAACTTAGTACTCATCACCCTCGTCACCTTCGTCCTCCTCACCACCCTCAGCACCCACCTCCTCATAGTCCTTCTCAAGAGCAGCCAAATCCTCACGTGCCTCAGAGAATTCACCCTCCTCCATACCCTCACCAACATACCAGTGCACAAAGGCCCTCTTAGCATACATCAGATCAAACTTGTGGTCGATACGGCCAAACACCTCGGCAACACTGGTTGAGTTGGAAATCATGCACACAGCCCTCTGTACCTTGGCAAGATCACCACCTGGCACCACAGTCGGGGGCTGGTAGTTTATACCACACTTGAACCCAGTTGGGCACCAGTCAACAAACTGGATGGTGCGCTTGGTCTTAATGGTGGCCACAGCAGCATTCACATCCTTTGGCACGACATCTCCACGGTACATGAGGCAGCAGGCCATGTACTTGCCGTGGCGTGGGTCGCATTTGGCCATCATGGAAGAGGGCTCAAAGGCACTGTTGGTGATTTCAGCCACAGAGAGTTGCTCATGGTAAGCCTTCTCAGCAGAGATCACAGGTGCATAGGATGAAAGCATGAAGTGGATCCGCGGGTAAGGGACAAGGTTGGTCTGGAATTCAGTCACATCCACATTCAAAGCACCATCAAACCTCAGAGAAGCAGTGAGGGATGAGATCACCTGAGAGACAAGGCGGTTGAGGTTGGTGTAGGTAGGGCGCTCAATATCAAGGGAGCGGCGGCAAATGTCATAAATAGCCTCATTATCCAACAACACAGCTACATCAGTATGCTCTAGGAGAGAGTGGGTTGAGAGCACACTGTTGTATGGTTCCACAACAGAGGTGGAAACCTGGGGAGAGGGGTACACGGTGAAACCCAGCTTGGACTTCTTGCCATAGTCAACAGAAAGACGCTCAAGGAGGAGGGATCCAAGACCAGAGCCCGTGCCACCACCGACAGCATTGAAGACGAGGAAACCTTGGAGGCCAGTGCAGTTATCAGCCAATTTGCGGATCCTGTCAAGGCAAAGATCAACAATCTCTTTGCCAACTGTCCAGAAAAGAAACAAACCAATGATGTTATTAATGTTATTATTCCAATTTTGCCATAGTTTCTTTTGAAGGAAATTAGCATGTTGATTATTTCTGTTGAAATGAAATTGAAATGGATAATAAAGATGAAACATACTTGTGTAGTGGCCACGGGCAAAGTTGTTGGCAGCATCCTCCTTGCCACTAATAAGTTGCTCGGGGTGGAAGAGCTGGCGGTAAGTACCAGTCCTCACCTCATCAATCACTGTTGGTTCAAGATCAACAAAGACAGCACGAGGGACATGCTTCCCAGCACCAGTCTCACTGAAAAAGGTGTTGAAGGCATCATCTCCTCCACCAACAGTCTTGTCACTGGGCATTTGGCCATCAGGCTTCAAAATGGATATAACAAATTAGAAAGGTATTGGCCATCAGTGATAATCTGTTCACATTTTCATCTCTTCACATATAACTTGTGATGGCAGATCTGAAGTATTTGGTGCAGCTAACAAAAATCTATTAACTAACAACACAAGACTTCCTAAATCACCATAAATTACTATTTATTTCCTTTCAGTTACACTTAACCTACAGGTTCAAATGAAATTAATTTCAGATTTGCAGACGCAAATTGATTGCATAACCAGAAATCTCAGTATTCAAACACCCAATGAGGATATTTGCCTACATTTGCCCCTAAAATATCTCAGTACTCAAATTATCGTGTAAAATCCCATAAATTAAAAGAAAATCTAGATAGAAGCAATACCTGGATACCGTGCTCGAGGCAGTAAAGTTCCCAGCACGCATTGCCGACCTGGATACCAGCCTGACCGATGTGGATCGAAATGCACTCCCTCATTTCGAATTGAAATTTCGACAAAAAAGGAATTAAAAAGGATTGAAGAAGGAGAGGGTTGAGACTCAACTAGGAAATTTGAAACGGCGTATACGAAGACGCCTATGAGTTATGGCAATTTTGAGTGATCAACCGTTGTTATATAGACAGAGCCAGTCCTGCTCCTAGGGTTTCTTTCCCTAACCGTGGTTAGACTACGGTTTGCCAGCTCACCAAAGCCCGACTGACCAACCGCTTTTTTACTCGATGCTCTTCAATTTCAAAAAATGGAGTTGTCCTGTTTTAAATTTAAACTGAGGGTTTAACGGGCACAAGGAATTCTCCATTGATTGACAACTGGAGAGAAATTTAGGTCAATTCTCTCTCTCCAAACGGTCGGGTGATAACAAATTCTAACTTTCAAACGAGAATAGGCAGATAACTTATCGTAATAACAAAATTACCCTAGTTGTGCCTATCTGCATTGATTGTCCCGAGTTAATCTGACGGATTACAACAAATGTATTCAAACGGAAGGATTGATCTACGGTTGTCACGAGTCATGACCTTGTTTCATAGGAGAATTTGAAAACTTTCAAAAATCTCAACAAAAAGAGACCCAATCACTTGGAGGTTGCTTAAAGTGCGGTTAATCCCTACACTTTTCTCCGTTCCTCTGTGGAAACGCTTTTCGGTCTGGTCTGCTGGGAACCAATTTGGGTCCGATGCCCATCGGACTCAAAGGAGTTCGATGACCGTCCGATCTGCTTTAAGATTCGTGCTTTTGGGTCTGCTTTATTTTCGTGCGCACAAATCTTAAAGTGGATCGGACGGTCCCGAGACCCATCGGACCCAAACTGTTCTCAGTATGGTGTTGCTTGTGTGCTCATTTTTGGGGTAAATCAGGCAATAACAAAATTTCTTCGTAATAATTTTAAGAAAAACTTTCAATGTTTTTATTTTAGTGCTTCATCACATATTAATTATTTTGACAACATAACTACTAGGAAATAATTTGACATCAAGAAGATTTTAAAAAATATTTTATATTTATGATTTGTTTGAACTACAGGGTTTTTGAATATTTCGTGTCAGACAACATACATTGGTCTGATATTGAAATGTTCCATTTTGTAAGTTACGAATCAATTTCTATATGAAACGGGGGTCTCGTAGTCTTATTTCCAAAAAAATAAAATTATGATTTGTTGAACTCTTGTTGAATAGAGATTATTTGAAATTTTTAAATTGCACATATCTTCATTTACATTGTTAGAACATTATAACGGTCTCTTTAACGACTTGGATAACTGGTTTTCAAAACTCAAGAACTTCGATTAATTAATGAAAAATTATATTTGGTTTATCTCTCATTTTTCTTTAAGCTCGCTTCTTAAGTTTTCATTGGAATGTTAATGTTAAATTGGTTTGTCTCACTCTCTTTTTTGTTTTTTGTGGGGGGGAGGGGGGGCAAGATACTCAATATTTCACTACAAGAAATATGGTATTTACCGGCGGTAATCTAGCCGGTGCTAACAAAAACGCCAGCCATACGCGTAGATGGAATTGGATCTCGCAGCAAACGCCGGCCGAAAGTATTTGTTAAAAAATAAAAAGGTTATGCGCGCCAGACCTAGACCTACCTCCCGCCTTCCTCCCAACCGAAACTCTAGACCCTCGCCTCCCCTCTTTCACCTGCCTCTCCTCTCCGCCTTTCCCTACGATCGCTTCAAATGTCGTGCGGGTATGTTAGAGGCTAGGATTTGTCACTGACCGGCTTTTTTGCAGTGGCGCCAGCGTTCACGGCCACGGCGACCCAGGGGGAAATCACCCTTGGCATCGCCTTGACGAGAGATATGCGTTGGTGTACTTGTTGGCGGCTGGCGATAGGTGAAGACGGCGGCACCACCAATTTTCTTCGGTTTGACTTGTTTCTTCATGATTTTCATCGATTCTTTCTCCCCAGGTTAAATTTCTTTGCATTACGTGCTATTTTGAGGTCGCCTGAGGGTCTGAGAGGGATTGTAGACATCAATTTGAAGTTTGAAGAGATTTTGAATGTAATTGGACTCGGATTGGATTTTGGGATGTTGATTTCATCATGTTCATCACCAATTGGGTTAGTTTTTTCTGCAATTGGGCTGACAAAGGTGTTGTTCATGCCTTGTTGATTTTTGGGAGTGATTGAAGATATAAGGTGTAGTGGATTTGGGGGTTTTAGTGTTTATTACACTGGATTGGGTATGGTGCAGCAAAATGAGTCAGTCGGTGTCTTTTAACTCAGAATTTAAATAGTAAATGGTTGTTCTTGGTTGATCCAAGTCCAGGGTTTTGTTGTCTGCAAGTTATACTACAAGTCTATCATGTTTTTGTAGCTTGAAGAGGGCTTTAAAGATGTGTAATTACCCTTCCACTGCTATTACTAAATTGTACCATTATGGCACTGTTACGGAATTCACTAGTCTTTTATCAACAATAGCTGGTCAGATTTTCATTACTGATTCATTTTAGCTTGTACCTTACCTGCATGTATCACAAAATATACTGGTCCAGTTTGATTGACTGATTAATATATTCGAGGAAGAACTACAAAAAGAAGGCTAACAAAAAGATCAGAGAATGAGTTGCCTAATTATATCTCTCCCTCAATTTATAATCAGGCAAACAAAATATACAACAGCCTTGAAGGCTACAAAAAGAAGTTGGCACACGTAGAGGTTGTCTTTGCTGAATCCAAAGCTGCCGGCAAACCTGAAGGTGCCCGGCCAACAATGTGGATGGGGTTCCTTGGGCTTGTGGGCTTGTGGGATCAAAGGTTGCATTAATCTTCTTCAACAGCCGTAGGTGCTGGTACAGGTATCCTCTCTTTTTTGTGCTAAATCTGGAGGAAAGTATGTTTATGCGGTAAGCTAATTTTTCCTTAACATATCTTTTATTTTCAGAACTAATTATATTTTTTTTTCCTATAGAGTGCTCTCAAATGGCTGACATGGCAAAGGAGATTGTTTGAGTCAATGGTTTATTAGAAGGTAATATCTATAATAATAGAACATGATGTCACACAATTTTACTTGTTAAATATATTATTTGTCTGGAAAGCATGTCTTGCATATAGTATTGTTTAAATTGGCCTAAACTTATGGTTTAGTTTGAGTATTTTTTGCAAATTAATGCTTAACTGAGGCTCTATTGTTCGATTTGGCCTAATGTGATAAAAGTATGGTGTTATTTTATAAATATTGCTTTCTTGTTCTTATTTCCAACTCTCCATCTCTCTCCTCTCTGGTTGCTCAATTATATGTGGAACAAATATAATATTTTGTATATAGGACTTGGACTTTGAACCCTACCAAGAGTGACCAAACTCAAATAATATGAATCCAAATCAGGTATGCTTCAGATGACTCTATTTGAATATGGTTAATTGGTGCTTAGCGGGTTTGGGTCTGATAGGAAATAGTACGTACCACTTTGGTAAGGTAATAACTAATCAGGAAGAGTACAGTACTAAATTAAGAAGGTTTCAATTGCTTATTTTGTAGGCTGGTGGCAATTCTGTAAGATTCTTTCTGTGGCTGAAATTCTTTTCCAATTTAGGATTGAAATCTGCTCTTTACAGGTTTGTGAAGATGAAGAAGATGAAGATCAAGAGGTACTTGTTTTTCAACCATTGATAATTGGCATCAGTTACAATCATGATTTAATTAACTCAAATTTTATTTACTGTGTGACGAAACCTATAATTACTTCCAATTTGCAGCAATTAAATGTTGAATTGTGTAATATAAATAGGAAGAGCAGACGATGCAACCATCCCTAATTTTTCTAACTTCTATTTTCTGTTTCATTTGTGCTTATGATTTTTTATACTATTGCTGCATTAGGTAGTTAACATTGGTCTAAAGTTGACAGTAAATTACTCTCCAAATTCCCAATTTTAGACTAGAGCACATGAGGTGTTTGTGAAAATGACTTTTTAAAGCTGTTTATTTGTAAAATTAAGGTCAACTAAAAGCATGGCAGTTGTTTTGGTTCAGTTCCTTATTTTTATCAAATAATTGCCACCTATATTCACATAAAGTTGTGTCATCGATATAGTAACTTCAAAACTGACTTTCTTTCAGTTCACACAATGTTAATTATATTTCACCTCTTTACATGTAGTTATATTTTATCTGCATCGATTGTTAGGAAATAACATGGCAAGGCCAGGTTGCATGCAAGAGTTGATGCTGCCATTGATATTTCCAAAGTAACAAAACCTGGAAGAGTTGAGTTTACTTTGAATTATTAGACAATTAATAAAGAGTCGCATTTGTGATGATTTCCTTTTAACGGTCTCATTTCCAAGTCTGACGGAGTGCAGACTCAACTAATCCTAAATCTTGCGTCTTTAGCCTTAATTTACCCAAACTTGCCTCAGTTTACTTTTATATATTTAAAGCTATAATTATGAGTACACAAATGTGACAATCTTGCAATATCATAGGCGCTTGACAAGTGTCAGCTTGGGGACTTGATACGCGGATGTGAAAAGAAGCTGGACTCCTCAGGTAAGAACTTTCCAATAGATAAATATTATGTAATCATCTCAATCTTTAGAGTAAACATACTCCATTGTTGCTTTTAGATACTTAATGACGAGAGAGACGAGAGATATTCTTCCCTACATTACCACTTTCTGTTACGGTGACTCATACGCTCAGTCTCCTTGATCAGGTTCGCATAATTTTTTTATACATATGTAACAATGCTGTTATGCCTGGCCAACATTTGGAATTCTTGGACTTGACCAAAAGAGTATAATTTTTACTGGTACATTTTGGTCTGTCATGACCTGTGCTCGTGGAATACATGTCTTTCTGGTACTTTTTGGCAGTTTAACTTCTTTCTCTATAATGAATTCAGTTTATACTCTATTGAAGCCAACCTGACTTGTTCTTTCAGGGATATTTCTTGTGTTTCGTGCAAGTTTATTCTGTGTTGGAGGATGATCAGCTAGAGTTGTTATCTGAAAGACAAGCATTTGCTTCTCCATATCTTGATGGTGCTAATTATGAGGTATGTTTATCACTTAGACATTTGCATTGATTTACAATGTTTAATTCAATGGAAAATTTAATTGAAATCAAGGGCAAAATAAAACTTTGCAGGTCGCAAATCACAGTCGTGAAATATAGAGGAATCCAGCTAGCAAATGTATTAAGTTTTAACATTTGATTTCAATTCATTAGTCTCGGTTAATACTTGTTATATGTTCTCATTTTTCATTTTGAACAAATTAGTTCTGAAGATGTATTTTTTTTTCAGCTTTAAAATTAGTTCTGTGTATATTTGAATGTTGTAAGTAATTGTTAAGTGTGCTTAATAACTTCTCTATCGTTGACCATCCAGCAAGCTATCGTAGAAATTTGGAATTTTTTTGGAATTTTTTTTTAAATTATCGTGAGTTTTATCGGCGTTTAGTAATGCCGAGAAAAAGGCCAAAACGCCGTGAAATGTAAAAAAATTCGGACAAACGCGGGGAATCAAAAACTTCGGGCGACACTTCTTAAACGCCGACAAAGAGCTTTCAGACGCCGGTAAAGAGCCTCCAAATGCCGGGAAACCCATAATTCGGGCGGCACTTTTTAAACGCCGGCAAAAGGGTCTGTAAATGCCGGGAAAGACTTTTGCCGACTCTGATATTCGCGGCACTTGCCAAAACGCCGGGAAAAATGTTTAGTGGCGTTTTTTTGACATTTGGTGGCGTTTTTTAATGCCACCAAATGCTAGATTTCTTGTAGTCTTTTCTCTTATTTTGTAATTTGAACCGAAATTTTTATTAATATCCAAAAAAACTGAATTCTACATCCTGTTTGACAAGATTTTGAAAAATGTCTAAACCGTAGTTTTAATTCACGGTTTTAGGTCCAAAACCGCAAATTTAATGCACGGTTTTAGCCCTCTCGAAACCTCAGAACAAATCCACAGTTTCGTACAACCGGAAATTAAAATTGTGATTTAATTAATTTTTTTCATGAAATAAATTCACAGTTTTTAGGTTTTTTTTATTATTTGTTTAATTAAATAGAAAATGTTATAATTTATTTATTTTTGTATTAAAATATTAGAAATATTTTATATATTTCTTTAAAATATACTATATAATTTGATTTATTAGAAAGACTGTGACATAATCTGGATCAACATTTTTCAGGCTGGATTTTTCGCGGCTGTAAGAAAATTAAAATATTTCTTTGTGTGTTATTGGAAAAAAATAAAAATATTTTGAATCTGAGTTATTGATTTCGGTTCAAAAGTCACTTCTAGATAAATACAGAAAATATAGTGATTCATCTATTTTTGAAAAAAAATTATTAATTTGACAAAAGTGGCAGATAAGAATTCCCCTACCATGGATTAAATTCACGGTTCTAATTTTTTTAATGTCAAAAATGTAAAACCGTGAATTAAATTCATGGCTTTAATCTAAAACTGCAATTTTTTTTTTTGGTTTTCCAAAACTGTGGATTTGTTCTGCGGTTTTGGATGGGCTAAAACTTTGGATTTAATTTGTGAAAAGTTGGTCCAAAACTGTGAAATAAAATTGCGGTTTGGGCATTTTTCAAAATCTTGTCAAACAGGGTGTAGAAGCCTACCCTCATGTCGAGATAAAATTGCGGTTTTAGCATCGGGTATGAATAATTTTGAACCGATTGTGCCTACTCCGTGAAGCCTACCCTCATGTCGAGATTTAGGAATGCCGATAGCTTTCGTATCGTCCATATAATTAGTACAGTACTCAATAACCTCTTCGGCAGCATAAGCTCTTACAATGCTGCCCTCAGGACGATATCGATTCCTGACATATGCCTTTAAGAATTCCATGTATCTCTCGAACGGATATATGTACCGCAAGAAAACAGGTCCACACATCTTAATTTCCCTAACTAGATGAACGATTAAATGAACCATAATATCAAAAAAAGACGGTGGAAAATACATTTCAAGATGACAGAGAGTCACAATCACCTCCTTCTGGAGAGCATCTAACGCATCAGGATCAGTTACTTTACAACAAATGGCGTTAAAGAAAAAACAAAGCTTCGTGATGGTCTGCCTAACCAATGGTGGCAATATACCCCGAATTGCAACAGGAAGAAGCTGTGTCATTAAAACATGACAGTCATGAGACTTCATTCCTGACAATTTCAAAAATTCAAGTGAAACTAGGTTTTTAATATTCGAAGAATAACCGGATGGAACTTTGACACCATGGAGGCATTCACATAAGCTTTTTTTCTCCTCTTTTGACAGCGTATGCATTGCGGGTTTTAGATATGTACAAAATTTCCCATTTTCTCTTTCCTTCTCTGCTGGCTGTAGATCAGGACGTATGTTCAAGAATTGCATGTCTTTTCGAGCATTGATACCGTCCTTAGTCTTACCCGGAATATTCAATAATGTTCCAATTATGCTATCACATACATTTTTAACCACATGCATCACATCGATGCAGTGTCGAACCTCTAAGTGCTGCCAGTATGGTAAATCCCAGAATATTGACTTCTTCTTCCAACTAATTTTTGGTGCCCCCTTCTTTCTCACCACCTTTTTTTTAAATTTCCCAAATTCAACTTTGATATCCTTCACTCGAGAGAAAATAGCTTTCCCAGCCAATGGATAATTTACTCTGGTATTCTCTGTCTTTCCATTGAATTCTTTCTTTCTCTTTCGATGTGCGTGGTTGGCAGGAAGAAATCTACGATGACCCATGTAAACGGTTTTAGAGGAATTGGGTAGCCAGATATTGACTGTATCGTCCAGGCAAATAGGACACGCTTTCTCTCCTTTGACACTGTAACCCGACAAATTACCATAAGCTGGAAAATCGTTAATGGTGCAGAAAAGCATGGCCCGTAGAGTGAATTTCTCCTTTCTGTATGCATCAAATATCTGCACTCCGGTAAGCCATAATTTTTTAAATCCTCGATCAATGGCGCTAGATATACATCTATGTCGTTCCCGGGCTGTTTTGGTCCTCATATGAGTAAGGACATCATGATGTATTTGCGCTTCATACATAACCAAGGCGGGAGATTATAAATGCACAATAGAACCGGCCAACTGCTATGCTTACTGCTCATGCTACTGTGCGGATTTATTCCATCTGCACTCAGCCCAAGCTTAAGATTTCTAGGGTCACATCCGAATTCGGGAAACTCTCTGTCAATATTTCTCCACTCAGGAGAATCAGCGGGGTGGCGTTTTCAGTTATCGGCATGCCAACGCAATAATTTTGCATCTTTAGCATTTGAGAACAAACGTTTGAATCTCGGTATCACGGGGAGGTACCACAATGCTTTTACCGGAGGTCCTTTGTTCTGTTTGTAATCATCACTTTTATCGCTGGTTACCTGCTTTGGTTTGTAACGTGATGCACCACATTTTGGACACTCGTGAAGATCTTTATACTCAGTTCGATATAATATACAATCATTTGGACACGCGTGTATTCTCTGAACTTCCAAATCCACTGGGCACAGTATTTTCTTTGCCTCATAAACATTAGGTGGTATCTCGTTTCCATCCGGAAGCATTTCTTTTAAAGTTTGTAATAACTCAGTAAAACTTCTATCACTCCAACCGTTAGATGCCTTGAGGTTATACAATTTTAATACACCTTTCAATTTTGAAAATTTAGTACAACCAGGATACAGTTCCTTATTAGAATCTTCGTACAAATTCTCAAATAAACAATACTGCTTATCATTATCAAAATCCTCTTCTAAATCACGCAACATTTGATCAAAATTATCACATCTATCTGCCACAATGTCAACATTTTCTTCGGTATGGTATTCCGAATGATGCTCAGTACGAGTACCTATGTCGGTTTCTAATCCCTGTAGATCATTCATTTTATTTCCACCGGTATGGTATGAATGATACTCAGTGCCAGTAACTATGTCGGTCGGCAAACTCTCACCATGCCATATCCAACACTTATATCCTTGCTTGAATCCACGACGGATTAAATGGTTCCTCATTTGGTTTGGTTTGGAAATTTTTTGACCATTGTTACAATCACGACATGGACACGACATCAGTGCACTCCCCTTATTTGCCATATCTTCCGTAGCAACTCTGATAAATTCATCGACCCATGTCATATATTCATCTGATAGACGCGATGCTTCGTACATCCAACGGCGGTCCATCTGCAATTATAATGAAACACAATTAATTAAGAACATGGTTGGGGTACTAAATTCTGTTCACAATAGGGCTTACATGGGGCCGGTTACCATCCTATCCCACTCTTTGAATACTTTGTCTCAATAGTGACCACGTGTTAGTCATGTTTTAGTATCTAAGAAAATTTCGGCAGCATTTCCCCTCAGTTCCCCGAGTATTCGGGGAACTAATAAGGAAATACTGTCGAAACTTTCTTAGATACTAAAACACGACCAACAAGTGACCACATCCTAATTGAGACAAAATATTCAAAGAGCAGTCCCAAATCGGGGACTGTTCAAAATTAATCCCTAATGGATTAATTTTGAACGGGTATCATGACCTGAAGGCATTAATCATGCGGTTGTGGCTCATAAGACAATACTCTAGCTAGCTACATACTTAACATAAATACATTTAATCTAGATATCAATTTAAAATACATATTCATGCACATACAAATTAAACTAATTAAAGTTAGATTATACGTTGTACTTACAACTTTTTTGGGATGTCGTACTGAGTGAGATGAAGACTGCTGCACCAAATCTCTCAACAATAGCCAATCTACAAAATTTTACAATTTTTTGATCTTTATATGAAAATCCATATATATAGCACTATAATCTACTAGCTAGTATGTGTCAAAATTTACAATTTTTAACAATAAGGAGCTATATGTAATTAATGTCAATTATATCTCTACAAAAAAGAGAAAGAAAATACATATGACATAAAAACAACAAAATGTACCTAATTTTAACATTTATGCGATTTTTGATATATTTATAAGCCATTTAGTTGTGTTTATGACAAAATAAGCACCATATGTTCATTTAAGTTTTTTGATCCATATAAGCACCATATATGCAAAACTAATTAGTTTAGGGTTTAGGGGTTTAGGGTTTAGGGTTTAGGGTTTCGGGATTCGGGATTTAGGGTTTAGGCCTTAGAGTTTATATTTTGAACCGAATTAAAAGCGATCTATAGATAAGAAATGATCATTTAATGAACCTGAGAAAAGAAGCGTCAGATAGCTGTATTAATGCACTGCGAGATAGGAGCTGCGTTCATTAATGGAGGAGAGGCTCGCTTGAGGAAGAAGGATTGACAAATTAAAGTTCTGTCGAGAGTTTGACTGAATTAACCTTTATAATCACTATCAGGATCGGTTGTTGTAGAAAACTGATCCTAATTACATTTAATAGGATCGTTTTTTATTAACAACCGATCCTAATACTATCAGGATCGGTTACTTATTAAAGAACTGATCCTAATTTTTATTATTAGGATCGGTTGTGTATAAAACCGATCCTGATAGTATCAAGATCGGTTACTTATTAAAGAACCGATCCTAATATTATTTACATATTGAAAAGAATCTTGATATTTTTTTTAAGAAACTAGAAAGATTTTTTTTTTAATTCCATAGAATAAATTCTGCAGTTGTTTAAAATGTGTCACAGTACATCTACTATGAACAGGTATACGCCCAGGTTGGATGCAACTTCACTGGCTCAGCACTTGAATACTCTACGCATGTCCCTAGCTAATAAAATTACCATCTTAGACATCCGAGCTTTCTTTTTGTTAATCTCATATTTACTCTCCTCCCACGAACCCGCAGCCAACTCTAGATAAGCATAAATTACCTTCTCTTGGCCGGACCGAGATGCATGTGCTATTGCTTGTTTTGTTTTGGCAGGATTCCACTCATAATCAAGAAGCATTATTCTCGACGCGGCTCTCAGGCTGATCCCCTCAGCACATGCATTGGCTATCTAGTAGCACCCGCTTTTTTTTCCTCATTATCTACATTGAATTTATCAATTATTTTTAATCTCACCGAGAGATCTTGATCTCCATAGAAAAATAATATTTCATTCCCTTCACCCTATTCAAAACATTATTAATTCTATAGATTTAATCAAGAGTTTTGAAGGCTCAATATTGTGAGAGAAGACTAAAACTCTCTCGTTTCTAATTAATAACTTCATAATTTCATCGAGGAAAGACTTTAAATATTCCTTCTTTTCAAAGTAAAACCAAGGAAGAAAGAACTTTGAATCATCCATCTTAGAGTAAAATCAAGGGAGGAAAGACTTTGAATCCTCCATCTTAGAGCAAAATCAAGGGAGGAAAGACTTTGAATCCTCCATCTTAGAGCAAAATCAAGGGAGGAAAAACTTTGAATCCTATATCTCCTGCGAAGAAAATGAGATAGTCACAATCCAAACCGACTTTCTGGAGTGCTCAATTCGATTCAATCTAATGCCACTGAAATATCGGCCAATTTAGCATTTCATGTGTATATATAACTCATATTTGTATTCTATGGAATTAAAAAAAATTTAATCTTTCTATGGAAATAAAAATATCTTACCTAGATTATGTATTAGGATCGGTTCTAACTAAGAACTGATCAACTGATCCAAATATTGAACAATCAGGAGCAGTTGTTTATTATAACCGATCCTGATACCATCAGGATCGGTTCCAATGTAACAACCGATCCTAATATATGATAATCAGGATCGGTTATTATATTAAAACTGATCCAGATAGTTTCTGGATCGGTTTGTCACGCTAGAACCGATCCTATAAGTTTGTAAATCTGATTGCATTAGCTTTTAAGATCGGGTTCATCGTTGAAACCGATCCAGATAGGTATTAGTATCTGTTGTTTGTTGTAGCCGATCCAGATGGGCCGATCCTGATTCCTGTTTTTCCACTAGTGAGATAATGGTTGTCGGGTTGCCATTGAGAATGAATGCCGTATCGTCCGCGTACTGCATAGCCACTATTGCTTGTTGTACCCTGTTTGAGATTGAGTTGAACAACATCTCATTTGCCGCTTGAATCATCCTTTGTAACACATCCACCGCTATTATAAATAACATCGGCGATAACGGGTCTCCTTGTCTAAGCCCTCTCTTGTGCATGAAAAAATCTCCCTGTTCTCCATTAATCACAACTCTTGATGAGGCAGTACTTAGTAAGCTAGAAATCCACGCTATCCATTTATCTGGGAACCCTCTTGCTCGCATTATTCGCATTAAGAAATCCCAGTGAATAGAATCAAACGCTTTGGAGAAATCTATCTTTGCCAACACTGCCGGCCTTTTAGTCTCCGCTACATGGGACAATATCTCTCTTGTGGATATGAAGTTCTCGACAATGAAACGACCTTTTACAAATGTTGTTTGGTACGGTGATATAAGTTCAGGAAGAGTCTTCTTCAGTCTATTCGCAAGCAGCTTGGAGATTAGTTTCGGCACAAGGTTGATGACACTTATTGGCCTAAAATCCCGTACCATGGCCGCCTCTTCCTTTTTTGGAATCATGATAACATTTGCCTTGTTAATTTGCCGGAGATCAAGTGTATGGTTATAAAAGGCTATCATTAATTCCATAATTTCATCCTTCATTTCTTCCCAATATACTTGAAAGAATTCATTTGGGAGTCCATCCGGGCCCGATGCCTTGTTTTTTGCGAGTTGTCTCACTGCCATCTCCACCTCTCCTTCGGTAAAGGGGTTTTGTAGTTGCTGCATCTCGTGAGAGTAAAGGTATTTGATATGTTATAGAGTTAGATTGGACAAATATGTGAGTTTCTACAATTTTCAAAGATAAATATGTAATTATTGATTTTAAAGAAATAAATATGTAATATTAAAACTTTTGAGGGATATACATGAAATTCCGTAAAAAGAAAAAGAGAAGACATCTTTCAAACAATTATTTTGAAGGAAATCCAAATCTCATCTGGATGCAATTTTTTTCTAATAACAGAGGGCACAGGTTCTCCGCTTCCGCATTGACCAGTGAGTCCGCATCTTCTGAGGTAACAGAATATTTGAGATGGAATGGAATGCACGGTGTCCCTTTAATATTCGTGCTTACCCAGATTTAACGGTCCAGATCTAAACTCAAGATTTCTGTTCCCTCGAGATTTAAAGGTGTTTAAGCAGTGGCGTCTCAGTTATTATCAGAGATCAGGACAAAACAGATCGACCTTCTAGTTCTCCGCCTCTACCCCCAAATCAAGAAGCTTTCATTGCTCAGCAACCACAACCGCTGGATAAGCACACGCCCACCTCACACACCCGCTTCCTTCTAATCCCTTATATACTGTTTCCCTGCTTCTTTTACATACAATTAGAAGTGGCAATCATTTACTGATCGAGAGAGCAATAATTTCGATCAAAGATGAACCCCCAAAACGAGGCTCTTAAGAGAATCGAGAGGATCGCTGCTCACCTCCATCCTCTCCCTCCACAGGTCTCTTCTCCTGAATTTTTAGAATTGGGTCATGTTTTGATGTTCCCCCTCCAAATTTGGCTTTCTAATTTTTCTACTTCTCAGCTTTTATAAATAATATTTTTTATTTAAGTTCAATAAATATTGCTCAATTTGCATGTCCCAATTCAGTTATTAATGTCATTTTGTAGTGACAAAGTAAATTTGATCAAATATATATAAGAGAACTATTAAAATTTGATACAAGTTTGTTTATATTTAGATGGAAGATAATTTGGAGCTGAGGCGCTCTGACTGCCGTGCTAAAGGAGGTGCTCCAGGATTTAAAGTGGCAATCCTGGGTGCAGCCGGTGGCATTGGTCAGCCTCTAGCATTGCTCATGAAAATGAACCCACTTGTATCGGTTCTGCATTTGTATGATGTCGTAAACGCACCGGGTGTCACTGCTGATATCAGCCACATGGACACTGGCGCTGTGGTAATTTTTTTTTTTTTCCTTTCCTTTTTGTTCATGTCATTTACATTCAACGTAGGTTATTTCAAATATTACATTTTGCATTTTGCTTCGGGTGCTTTTTAGTTGCACAATTGAGGGGACATGGAGGCTAAAATCAATCAGTATTGAGCCGTTATTGCATAATTGATGGTTTGTGAACAGTTAGATTAGATTAAGGCTTAATTGCTCGGTTGAAGCTTTATTGGAGTTTAGGGATGTTATTAGGATCGGTCAGGCTTAATTGTGGCTATATAGAAAACAATATAAAATTGAAATGTAGTGCTTTCTCATACCAGCACTGCTTCTGAGATGAGCGTTACTTTTTTTCTTTATGAAAGTGCAATCTTTGACTATTTGTTCATTTGATACATTTTCTTAATACACTTTTATTTTTTCTGATAAAAATCTTTGACTTCAGTTGATTGGAACTGAACTCGGAACAAAGCACAGAATTGACCTTATTCCTCCAAAGAGACTTATAGGCTTTTACTATCGGAACAACAAGCAATGCAAACTTCTAGCATTATCTCTATTATAAAATTAGCAATACGCATTAGTCTCAAAAACTAACATTAAACATCAAAGCAGTCTCTAAACTATGCCAACTGAAAGAAGAAGATTTTGTTTTATTTCTGAAAATAAACAGAACACGATCTGTAAAATGATAAAACTATAGCATCTATTTCTGTGCCTTTGGTTCAGGTGCGTGGCTTTCTGGGACAGAAGCAGCTGGAAGATGCCTTGACTGGCATGGATTTGGTAATAATCCCTGCAGGTATCCCCAGAAAACCGGGTATGACCCGTGACGACCTGTTCAAGATCAATGCAGGCATCGTGCGTACACTCTGTGAGGGGATAGCAAAGTGTTGCCCAGGTGCATTAGTCAATTTGATCAGCAACCCAGTTAACTCAACGGTTGCGATTGCAGCTGAGGTTTTCAAAAAGGCTGGCACATATGACCCCAAAAAGCTTCTTGGGGTCACGACTCTTGATGTTGTCAGAGCTAATACCTTTGTTGTAAGCATCCTTTTTCTGTTTTTTCTTTCCTGTGCAAAGTACATTTGCACTCATTTACTGTACTTGCAACTCCCTACTTTTCTTATATTTGGAATTCAGTCAATTGACTGCAACTTTTTTTTGGTTATTTGCAAAGAATGCCAAACATGAAGCAGATTTTAGTCAAGCAAAAACCGGCCAAGTTGGCTTGATCTTCTCATGTATTTCTGTCATGCCTTTTAATAACAATATCATTGAAACTTCTAATCAAACATAATAGTTTGCTTTGCTTGAATTTGTTTCAGTTTGTGCTTAGGAAAATAAATAATTAATGTTAGGGACAAAATTGTCAAATGTTACTTATACCATCACAATAAGATTATGATTGTTTCTATTTGCTAAAAGTGAAATGAGTTAATTATTTGTTCAAAGAAACTTTTTTTTGTTTATAAGCTATCCTTGTTTTGCTGCTTTGATGCGTGATAGGTAGCTTAGACTACCATCACCACTGGTACATTTTCTCCCTTCTCCAATCTTTGCAAGGGATATGATCAAACTATCTTACTCTCTCTATGACCATTGACAAAGGGATGCAAGTCTCTTTTTCTAAAAAGTTTACGATAGAGGTATTGTTGCACAGTTTTCAGATAAAACAGTAAAAGAGGGGTTGTTTGGGGTTTTGGAAAAGTGAGAGTTGCTACAAGATTTGGGAAATACGGGAGTTATTTGGGGGTTTTCCTCTGGAGAAGATTCGGGTGGGGGTGGGGGGTGGGGGGTTACTTTTTAGGCATTTTGTGGAAAAATGATGTTATCTGCATACTGTTAGTTTAGTTAAGTCGCTTTTTATAAAACAGCAAGGGATAGCTTGAACATGGGGGCGTGATGGAGAAGATAATTTTTTTATTTAAAAAAGAAAGACTAAAGAATAGGCTGTGTTGAAGTCTTGAAGATGTTTCCTGCATGGTAAAGGGATAAAGAGGACACTTGTTATTTCGCAGTTGGCATGCGAGACATTTATCATTTTCATTATGGTGCTCGCATTGATCTGTTTCCATTATTATAAATATTTTGGCAGGCTGAAGTGCTTGGTGTTGATCCAAGAACTGTGAGTGTCCCCGTTGTTGGTGGCCATGCTGGCGTTACCATTTTGCCCCTCTTGTCTCAGGTGTGATGTGACCTCCTTTTTCACCCATTCTATGCCATGTTTATTTTCTTACTTAGTCTATGCTTAATGTTTAATGTATTTTCTTGTTTCAGGTAACACCGCCTTGCTCATTTACATCGGAGGAAATTGCATATCTCACTAATCGCATACAGAATGGAGGCACAGAAGTAGTTGAGGTATCTACAGTTTTCACTTTCATCCTTCAATTTCATTTGGTGTTTGGCTGCTGAACCACAACATATACATATGAATTACCCTATATTTCCTTTTGTTCAATTTATTTTCTTTGAAAGCTCAAAAATTTGAGATATATTTTCTACGTTTTTATAGGCCAAGGCTGGAGCCGGGTCTGCAACATTATCTATGGTCAGCGCTTTCTACATAGCTTTAGATTTGTTTAGTAAAGAAACATCTTACTGAGTTGTCATTTTGACAAAAACATAACAAATCTGGTGCTGATGTGCAATTATAGGCATATGCTGCTGCTAAGTTTGCTGATGCATGCTTGAGGGGTTTGCGAGGAGATGCCGGTGTTATCGAGTGTTCATTTGTTGACTCTCCGGTTAGATATATCTCAACATCCATTAAAATTATTTTATCATTTATATGTTTATACAAATGTTCTTTTGATTGCAACATTTTCTATTCTTAATTTTAGGTGACAGAATTGCCATACTTTGCATGCAAAGTGAGGCTAGGTCGTACCGGAGTTGAAGAAGTCTTCCCTCTTGGTCCTGTCAATGAATTTGAAAGGTCTTTCTCTCTCTCTCTCTGTTTTTTTTTTTTGAAAACTTTGCAGTCGTGAGGGCGAATCGAACTCTCGACCTTTGGTAACAGCCCTAGGACTTTTTCCTAGCCAACTGTGCTACCTCCCCTTTCCTCTCTCTCTCTCTCTCTCTCTCTCATCCTTTCTGTTTTATTTGTGTTCGGATGGGTTTTAGTTTAATACTAAGAACCAATTTTTCATATAGGCTAGTGTAATTGCTCTGATGTTGTTATTGGGCCAATGGTTGGTGTTGACTGTGTTCTAAAAAACAATTTAGGGATCATTTATTTGTTTTTTGTAAGTGCACACTTTGTAACTACTAGAAAATTGTTCCAATAATTCCTTCTGATGTTCAACAATAGAAGGATCCCAACCTGAACTAGTAGATTATTTCGTTGTTCTTCTTTTGTCCTTTTGAAAACCATTGTTTAATTTATAATGGCAGAGCTGGCTTGGAGAAGGCAAAGAAAGAATTGGCCGAGAGTATCCTAAAAGGCGCTTCTTTTATCAAAGGCTGACTCAAGTATATATAATGTAAATCAGTGCAATTAGCTTGTGCATTTTATGATTATTGATATACAACCCTTGGTAAAGAGAGATGTTATACTATGAGAACACTTACCTTGCAATAATAGTGAAATATATATATATATATATATATATATACTTCTCTAATCAGGAGACTGTGCAATCTTTCTTCTAATCTTTTTATGAACTTCATAGGAATAAAATGTCAATGGCGTGTTTAATTTTATGTATCCTTTTCTACTATGAGAACACTATAATTTTCACCTCCTCAGCTGTACTCTCCATCCAAACAAGGTGTCTAGAGAGAAATCGGAGAGAAATGCTAACAACGAACCCATCTGTCATACTTGATAGTACTGTAGATACTGTACAAAACTACAATACCATTCATAATTATATATCTATAATGAGGAGGGATCCACTTACAACATTTGTAAGTTACAACATCTTACAACAATTCGATTTTGTGATTTTAAAAGTCCAAATAGTCGATATAAACCGTTCAACATGATATCTATATTAAAATGTGCTTGGACATAAAATTTTACATTTTTTTAAATTTTTTTATTATTTATTAAGTATTTTACAAAACTGTTGTTTTTCAGTGGTCCAAAATTATCTAAAAACAACATTTTTATAAAATACTCAATAAATAGTAAAAAAAATTCAAAAAAATATAAAATTTTATCACCAAGCACATTTTAATATAAATATCATGTTGAACGGTTTGGATCAACTATTTAAACTTTTAAAATTACAAAACTAAATTGTTGTAAAATATTGTAAGTGGATCCTCTCATGTATAATATAGATTAGACACGAGTATTGATGAAACAGACACTATTGGGTCGGATCCAAGTGCCATAGGATTGCTTTATGGGCTTTCTCCACTATCGTAACTGAGTTTGATACAGAATGACGTACAAAACATAGAAAAAAAAAAAAATCCAAATAAGAAAAATAACAAAATTAACCTAACAATAAGTTCATACTTTTTGTGCAATGCTTGAAGAGGACAACCGATATATACATTGGACTGATGATCAATAGCTAGACCTCTATACTGTCTAACTTTTGTATCCTTCAAACAATTCAAATTTCAACAGCCATAAAACATAGAAAGCCATTCGAGTCGCTTTTGTATGGTATAAAAGACATTAAAAAAGAAAAAAGGAAACCGAAGATAATAAGAAGTAAACAATATCTTATGTATTGGCATTGTATATATGTACATTAGCGGGATCTCTTATTTTTATTTACCTAATCTTCTGCAAGCTTACAAGTGTAAATATGAACTTTAGTGAGCGTATAAAAGATGTTAAAAAAGAAAAAATGAAACCGAAGATAATAAGAAGTAAACAATATCTTATGTATTGGCAATTTAGCATTGTATATCTGTACATTAGCGGGATCTCTTGTTTTCATTTACCGAATCTTTTGCAAGCCTACAAATGTAAATAGGAACTTTAATGGGCGTATAAAAGACGCTAAAAAAGCAAAAAGGAAACCGAGATAATAAGAAGTAAACAATATCTTATGTGTTGACACTGTATATTTGTACATTAGCGGGATCTCTTGTTTTTATTTATCTAATCTTCTGCAAGACTACAAGTGTAAATAGGAACTTTAATAAGCGTATAAAAGACGTTAAAAAGAAAAAGGAAACCGAAGATAATAAGAAGTAAACAATATCTTGTGTATTGGCAATTTAGCACTGTATATATGTACATTAGCGGGATCTCTTGTTTTCATTTACCTAATCTTCTACGAGCCTACAAATGTAAATAGTAATTAACTTTAACGGGCGTATAAAAGACGTTAAGAAAACAAAAAGGAAACCGAAGATAATAAGAAGTAAGCAATATCTTTTGTGTTGGCACTGTATATTTGTACATTAGCGGGATCTCTTGTTTTCATTTATCTAATCTTCTGCAAGCCTACAAATGTAAATAGGAACTTTAACGAACGTATGAATTCATACGTTAAAAAAGCAAAAAGGAAACCGAAAATAATAAATAAACAATATCTTATGTATTGGCACTGTATATATGTGCATTAGCGGGATATCTTGTTTTCATTTACCTAATCTTCAACAAGCCTACAAATGTAAATAGGAACTTTAACAAGCATATAAAAGACGTTAAAAAGGACAAAAAAAAAACGAAGATAATAAGAAATAAACAATATCTTATTATGTGTTGGCACTGTATATATATATGTACACTAGCGGAATCTCTTGTTTTTATTTATCTAATCTTCTGCAAGCCTACAAATGTAAATAGAAACTTTAACGAGCATATAACTCACTTTTCTATGAAATAAATAGAGACCTCCATAAGTAAATATCTAAGTTTGGAGATCTTTCTAACTAACGGTATTGTTAGACCTAACTTGATCTATTTTTCTTCCTTTTTCTTCCTTCTTAATTTAACATTTTTTTATAACACGAAAATAATATATATGGTACATTTGTACTTATTAATTGCAGGGTGGCGGTTATCTTTTAATATATATCCATAAATAATTTTCCATCTATATTTCAAATCTACAACCTCTTTTACAGTAGACGTTATCTTTATTCACTAAACCAAAAATTGGATCTCGTCCATATAACCTTTTCCTGGAAAAAAAAAAATATAATGCAAGTTAATTTAGGTTTTTTGAAAAAAAAAAATTAATAAAGATAAATTGACTTCATTTTCATTGAGTACATCCACCATTGTCTATATTCGGACGGTTCATTTCAAATTAAACAATTTATGTTCGGATTTTATTTTTATTTTTCTATTAAAAAAAGAAGGGTAAAAAATGCCGACATTTTTATTAATATCCAAAGTTAATTATAAATTAATATTTATGTCCAAAATTCCCGACTTTCACCAAAAATGCTCAAACCGGCCATAAAATGGCAGGCTTCGGTTTACTCTTTTTTTTTTTTTATAGAGACACTATGAAGAGCAAAATAATGAAATCTAACACTGAAAATTTAAATTTTTTGTTTAAATTATTTGTTAGATTACTTCTTTTGATTTATAATTAGCATATTTATACTAAAATACACTAGATTACTTGAAATTATGTTGAATTACACTAAATTACGTTAAATTACGCTAAATTACAATAACTTTGCTAATTATGCTGAAATACGGTAAATTACGCTAAACTACGCAAAATTACGCTAAAGTAGATTGATTTTGTGCCATCTTTCATGAATCATAAAAAATAGTAAAAAAATTCCGAAAATAGTAAAAGTTGGTATTCTACAAGTTCATTATGTAACTAATTTACTGAGCTACTTAGATTGAATAATAGAAATGAAAATCTTAATCGAAAACTTCAACTCAAGTTTTGAGGTTCTTTCCTTTGTTTTTTGTCAATTCTAAATTTTGAATCCGGCATTGCTAGCAGGGACGCATGTGTATTTTCGCAAGCTTTTTGAAAAGTGGTCATTTGCTGAAATCGGACACTCGAGAGCCATTTTATGACCGTTTGAAGTTTCGTCATCGTTTTTCGCCTTTTCAGTGAAGATATCGTCCCTATTCATATGTAATTTAGCGGAATTTACCGTATTTTAGCGTAATGTAATGTAATTTAATGTAATTTAACTTAATATAGTGTAATTCAACATAATTTCAAGTAATTTAGCGTATTTTAGTATAAATATGTTAATTATATATCAAAAGAAGTAATCTATCAAATAATTTTAAAAAAAAATTCAAATTTTCAGTATTAGATTTCATTATCTTGCTCTTCATAGTGTCTCTAAAGAAAAAAAAAATAATAAGCCGGTCATTTTATGGTCGGCTTATGGGGAGAGTAAACCGGTCATTTTATGGCCGGTTTGGACATTTTTGGCGAAACTCCATAATTCTGGGCCGTGAGTTTCGAAACAGCCCTTGAATATATGGGCCGTGAGTTTTGAAAATAGCAGCTCTTGAATATATGGGCCGTGAGTTTTGAAACAGCCCTTAATGATTCTTGGATGGGCCGGAGTTTGGAATAGTGATCCTTAAGTTTTTTTTTTTTTCTAATTACAAAATGTGTTTGGACCGGATATCAAAATTGACCTCCAAAATTTTAAATTTTCTTTAACATTTTCCTACAAGTTTATTTTACAAATGTATATTTCTTAAATAAAAATAGAATACTTTCTAAGTATTAATCATTAAAAATAATTGTTAATGTTAAGCATCAACTCTTGAGTGGTTAACTATAAATCAGAGCATCTCCAACCCAGCAATCCGTAAAAAATTAAAAACAGTTGTAAAGCACTATTTAAAAATTAAGTTCCTTTTAATTTCTTAGCCCCTCCATTCCAGAAATTAGGTCAGAGCCAATAGGAAAGAGAATGAAAGAGTTAGAGCCAATAGGAAAGAGAGAGTAACAGCATGTCTAAAAGAAATCGTTTGCTTTATAAGCAAATTTGTTTTTTTAAAATTTACCTACAACCCAACAATTACATTAGCAATTGACACATCATATTAGCAATTTAAAAAAAATTACCATTGTAGATGCTCTCAGTAGATAAATTATATTGACAAGTGCAAACACTTGAATTTTCTTCTCTTTTGGAGATAAAATTTACGAAATTTTGAAGGATATTTTAATTTTTAATTTGAAACAATCATCATGTTAATATTTTTCCCCTCAAAATATCCCAAAAAGCTATTTATCAATTATTAGTAGGGCACAATGGCAGTGCATTTTATGGGCTTATCAGCCCAAAAAAAGCTGCCAAGTCCTTTTTATTAAAATACTTTTGTCGGTGTTTTTTTGTTTTGTTTTGTGTTTTGGATCTTTTTGAAAGGCTCTATATTGCAGCTAGCGTGCATGCATGACTTTCTGCATCTTTTTATGATTTTGCATTTTTGAGTAGGGACATGATGAAAGAGAGGAGCATGTTACCGTTTCTTTGTCCCTTTTCCTATTGCATTGCAACTATCATTTTAAATCTTGATAGATAAACTACAAAAGATAAACAAGTATACATAGAATGAAATGAAAGACCCTAACACACACACACATATAGGACAGTGCTACGGTGCTACGCATAGCATAGAGCCCTCCGTGCTACGGCTCACTTTTTGAGTTTTCAAAATTCTAATGATCGATCCGAACCGTTCAACATGATCTCCATATGAATATGTACTTGCAACCAAATTTTACATTTTTTAGAATTTTTTTTACTATTTATTAAGCCACTTTGAAAAAACACTAATTTGTACACAACAGTAAAATCTACTGGACCATTGGATCAGCGATTTTCAAAGTGACTTAATAAATAGTAAAAAAAATTCTAAAAAATGTAAAATTTGGTGTGCAAGTACATATTCATATGGAGATCATGTTGAACGGTTCGGATCGACCGTTAGGATTTTGAAAACTCAAAAAGTGAGCCGTAGCACGGAGGGGCCCTTATATATGCGTAGCATATTAGCGAGATTCTCTCTCTCTCTCTCTCTCTCTCTCTCTATATATATATATATATATATATATATATATATATATATATATATATGGGAGAAGGGTAAAATTTTCAAGTAAATACGGGTGTACAATTAAGCATCGTAATAAATTAAGTGCAGTTGAGGGTGGTACAATGCTCATAAATGGTACACTAACAAGCAGTCATCGTCCAAGCGTAGGCCAAGCCTGTGTCCCTTTCATGTAAATGAACTGAAATACACAGAAGAGTCATTAAATTGTAGCCATGTCATTGACTCATATTTATTGACTCATACATCAAGCTTGTGTATTTATTGACTAATACACAGAGTTCTGCTTTTCCGATCATAACCATTCAAAAATTTTCATTCACGTATCTCGATAAAGGAACTTTTTCATGCACAAATTTCAACGATTTTGAATAGTTGAGATCGGAAAAGCAGGACCCTGCAGCAGCAGAGTCCATTCCCAAGTCTTCAACACGGCGAGGCGCCATTGGCAATGACGGATTGATTTAAGAGTTGAAGAAAGAAGAGGGGAAAGTGGGGATCCTCCCAGCTACCTGACTCAACACAATTGAAACGGATGGCTCAGATTTACTCTCAGTCAGTGCTTGCTCGGATGGCGCATGGGCAGTATTGTTTGTGCTTTGAGATTCGTGCTAAGATAAAAATAACATTTTTGAGCTGTCCGATTCAATTGTACTCAGTCCGGTAACCTGAGAGGATGTGAATTCGGAAAGTGGGGAGGGCGTGTTGCAGGAGAGAATATCCCTGCAGTACCGTGAGTCCGGATTCTATGAAGTAACTCAAATTTTGAGTTTGTATCTGCGCCATCCGATTAGAATTTAGACCAATTGTTAAAAAAGCTAGTATACGCTTAACTCAAATTTTAAGTTTGTACTTTTTAATAATTTATTGGATAAATTTATGTGGGTTGTTACATTTGGGATTAAATTTGCTAATTATAAACAATTTGAAGATCATTTATTTTAGATTTCTGTCACAGAATTTACAAAATATGTAGCTCAGCAGAGAAAAATAATTAAATTTTTAAAATGATTAATGTCACCACTTCCTCTCAAATTTTAAAGTTATGATCGACAACTACCCCCCTAAATATTTAATTTTAATAATTATCTTTTCAGACTTTCAATTTTAGCATTTAATTAAGTTATTATATTAATATAAATATTTTTATTCAAAATTAGGTCCGTAAAGTTGTTAGCTCTACATGTATATTAAAACAAAATAAAAATGATGTACTTTTATATATATGATTTATCTAATAAATTAGTTTTATTATTTAAATATTTAAAAAAAATGAATTTAATTTCATTGACACTGATCTGAAACCAAAATCACTAGCATTGGATTCTTTTATAAAATAATTACACTGAATTAATAAGATAAAGGGTGTAATTCTCTTCTAGTTGAATATATTTAATATGATTTTTGAAATGTGGGTCCACCAAATCCATTGAACACGTAGACAGAGATAAGTTACGTATTTAATTTTAGAGTGGTACCAGGATTTGATCCTAACTGTTTCTTTGACTTGCTGCGACTATAATTACAGGTATTTATTGCGCCATTCAACAAAATTCAAGTTATTTATTGCTCATGAATGTCTCAACTTATATGGTCAAAGAGTTAGCAGTTGTCCTCTATGCATGCCATTTTAGGTGGATTCACATCAGCTGAAATTCGAGATCCATGAACTGTAATTCTGAAATTTCTGAAATTCGAGATCCAGCTGTTCAACTTTTTCTGTGCACACATCTCGAAACAGCTAGTTTTTCTGTGTACGCATCTCGAAATAATTCAATAGCTGGATTCGGAATTTCAGAGATTTCAGGGTTACTGTTGATGATCTCGGATTTCAGCAGATTTTAATCCATTTTAGGTGCGATTTATGAACAATCGATTAAATTTATTTACTATATTCATAATTTGAAAAATAAATTATGAAATGAGAATCAGTATTTCATCTGGTGGTAAAGACAATATTATCTGTGCGAAATGTCACAGGTTCTAAATCCGAATAGAAGAATCTCTTGTGAATATTAATTAGTTGAATGGTTTGACTTTTAATCTTTACTTGAATGAAAATTATAATTCTAAAATATAACACTTTGAACATGATTTACTTCATTTATACGGCCATACCATATTCGTAAAATAATTACAATATTTGATATGATTTTTATTGTAAACTAAATGAATTGAAATAATTTGTAATATTCCACAGTATTACTTGCATAATCATCATCATTAGTATATCTGCTACTGATTTACTCGGATAAACATTAATGCAACTAAAAATTCATAATCTCGAGCAAAGCTAACGTGTGTTGTGCTCACTAAAAGAGTTTGCACAATTTCAAAAACCTATCGGATTGGCTTCAAGTGACTGTTGAAACCAATTTACTTCACGAGTAATGTCTGTACATCCAAAATTTTGAAAGTTTCGAATTCAATTAGTTAAAAGTCAAGTGGTCAAAAAATGAACTTTTTATAAGTTATTTAAAGTTCTTTTATGCATTTATTTTTCATCATTTTTTACCACCTGAATTTGTACTAAATGAATTCGAAAATTTGAATATTTTGCATGTACATGCGAGTAGAACTATGGTGTTCTTAAGTTCACCAAGGCTCTTTGTGAACTCAACTCTACAACCTATCAAATTGATTTCAAACGACGAATCCAAACCGTTGAAACCCATCTACATTACGAGTGATGCATTTGCATGTAAAAATTTTAAATTTCAAATTAATTTTGTATAGACTTAAATGGTCAAAATTAGAAGGTTCATAAATTACTTAATAGATTAATTTTTTGAACGTCTTTTTACCACTTGACTCTATACAATATTACTTCGAAAATTTAAACAACTTCAGAGTGAAGCTATAGTACAGTAGAGTAGTTCATATCCTCCTCGGCAATAATCCAATTGATTCATTGCTCAACAAAATTTCGTCCCAATTTCGTCCCTCATTCAATTTGCAGCTTTGGGCGGATTTAAGTTAGATCGATGAGATCAATGTCCTCTGGTTTTTTCTCTTATGGCTCAAATGCCTCGTTACTTTATGCTCCAATCGTATCTCAATATCTTTATTTTCAATTTCAAAGTTTAAACAGATGATTCGAACCTCTCAACATGATATTCACGTTTAAATATGATTGGAGAACAAATTTTATATTTTTTGGAAATTTTTTACTATTTTTTAAAATAAATATAAAATAATTGTTTTTAGATGGTCCACGATTTTCTGAAAAATAGTGATTTTGTATCTATCTTAAAAAATAATAAAAAATTTCCAAAAAAATATAAAATTTGGTCTCCAATCATATTTAAACGTGGACATCATGTTGAGCAGTTCGGATCGTCTATTTAAACTTTGAAATTGAAGATAAAAATGTTGGGGTAAGATTGGAGCATGAAATAATGGCGCATGAAGCAATGGGACATTTGAGCCCTCCTCATTTATATATTATATTAAGTATTTCTTTAAGGAATTTCTTATGTTTGCCCCCCTCATAAATGTGTAAATATTATTTCATTGTTACCCTCGTATTTATTACTATTTTATACTTTTGATGTAAACCTTGTATGATATCAAAAGT
Organism: Carex myosuroides; assembly: GCA_028015225.1. Lineage (NCBI taxonomy): Eukaryota > Viridiplantae > Streptophyta > Magnoliopsida > Poales > Cyperaceae > Carex > Carex myosuroides. The sequence goes on along the minus strand of CM051485.1, from coordinate 1,312,603 downwards.
TTCAGTATGATTTTTTATTCTTATTGAAAATAATTCTGCCTCCATAAATATTTTCAGCGGATTTGGGAGTAGTTTTGCAGCCGATTTGGGATTTTTAACTAGTAGGTGTCTAATTTAGACAAAATTAGGAAGGAATTAATTAGGAAGGAATTCCTTCCTTTCTTTCTTTTTTTCTTTTTGAAAAAATCCTCTCGTGTATGTAATGGAAAGAAAAAGTGGGGTGAGATTGAGATGTAATTATGGGAGAATGTTTTATTTGTAGAAAATATTATAAAATAATAGAGGGAAAGAGAAAAAGTATTTTGATTTTTCGGTGAAATTTTAAGATAGTCTTTCTCTTTCCCTCTATTATTTTAAATATTTTCTATAAGTAAAAATTTATCTAATTTTGCCGTCACCATTAGCAGTCCAAGTGGATGATGAAAACATCTCATTAATGAGTCTGGCTAGTATGACATCAGTTAGAGTGGGAAAAATGGCACGCCGGAGCCGGCTCCGTCACGGAACGGCACTGTTACGGCACGGAACGGCACGGCACGCGTGTCATTCGCGTGCCGTGACTCGCGTGTCCCGTGCCGTGACCATTCGCGTGCCGTGCCTATCTTTTGAAACTTTGGCACGGCACGGCACGGCACGGCACGGCACGGCACGGCACGGCACGGCACGGCACGGCACGGCACGGCACGGCACGGCACGTAGTCACGCGAGTCACGTGTAATTAGGACCATTAGATATTAATTTAATGGTGAATCTTGAATAAATTAACTTAAATTATAATTAAATGGTCACGCGAGTCACGCGAGTCACGCGGGTCACGCGGGTCACGGCACGTTTAGGCACGGCGTGACTCACGTGGCGTAACCATTCGCGTGCCGTGACAACCCCTTGACATTTTAGTCACGGCACGGCACGTGAAAAATTAACTTGGTCACGGCACGGCACGAGACCAAAGTCACGGCGTGTTAGTCACGGCACGGCACGTTTTTCCCACTCTAACATCAGTGTCATTTTAGCCTATATAACACCAACTCCAAAATCTATCAAATCGACTTCAAGCGGTGAATCCAAACCGTTCAAACCGATTAATTTCATTAGTTGTGCGCTTATATGCAAAATTTATAATTTTTTGAATTTATATAGTATCAAGTCAAGTGGTTAAATGTGTGAGTTTTTAAGTTAATTTTAATGCATTTATTTTTCAGCATTTTTGACCGCTTGATTTGATACTAAAATAACTAGAAAATACAAAAAAATTGCATGTAAACGCATCACTCATAAAGTAAATCGGTTTGAACGGTTTGAATTAGTCGTTTCAAGTATATTCAATTAATTTTGTAGTTGATGTCATACTAACCGGACTCCTCATTAATACCTCTCTAATAGTACCTCCTCCTCAGGGCACCTCAGAACACCCATCAATGCACTGAATCAATGTCCCCAAATTTTTCAATTTTAGAACTTTTAGACCAACTTTCTTCAAATTTACTGAATTTTAACATCACAAAATGACAGGAACTGTGCAAGTGCAGAGATGTTTGGGTATATGGAAACATACATTTTAGAACTTTTAATTGATATTTCATTTTATTTTTATCATTTGAATTAAACATTAATAACACTACAAACTATTTCAGTCTAACTTAAGTTGAAATTGATATTCTTAGCACAACTTATTGATTAAGATAGTACATCTCTATGCCCAATAGAAGTTATGAGGCAACCTACATTCTATATATATATATATATATATATATATATATATATATATTAATTAATTTTCTCCATTTCAACCAATAAATCACCAACCAAATAATTAAAGTATGGAGGTACATTTCAAACCAGCTGTGCAACTTTATTTGTATAATTGCTAATTATTAATTTTTATCTTTTTTTTATTTGAAAATTTAATTTTCAAATTTAGCATCTTGAAATGTAAGATATGCGAATCAAAATCTGAAAATTAAATTTGCTGCTCTTCTCCAGAAAAAATAGGAATAATTTTTTTTTCATCCTAATTGTTCAAATATTTTTTAACAGTTCAGATTTGAAAATAAAATCTGATGTTCTTTTCTTCTCTTTAAAAAATATAAACTGTTAAAAATATTTGAACTATTGGATGAAAAAAATAGATTTCTACTTTTTCCGAAGAAGAGCAACAGATTCTCACCCAAAATCTATTGTTGCATTAGCTAATAACTTATAAGTTGAACTTAATTTATACTAAAATATTTGTGTGTTTAGTAACCATTAGTTTTCGCAAATTTTGGTATTTTTCAGTGTCATTATTCTTTTGCGAGTTGGACATGGCCGGTGAAGTGCCTACCAGATCAATTTCGGATGAATAGTAGCAACCGATGCATTATAAAATAATTTAATCGGAATAAATGGGTAGGTGTCCATTGAAACTTTAATTAAGTTTTTTTCTATCCAAATTGTATTATAAATTTTAAATTCATTCTTTTTTATTATTAAAGAGTTCCAGTACATTTTCAAAATATTTTAAATATGATTATCAATAATTGAATTAATGTCTATCCGTACAGAGACAACAAGAGTTGATGCAGAGATCTGCAGTTCAAATTCTATGCCCATTCAAACTCACAAAAAATTGTTAATCCAAAATAAGTCCAACCCATCAATAATCTGCGAATAAAATTTTATATTTCTAGCTTTTTCATGTTTCACCTCTTTCAAGTTCCAATCCTCAATAAGGGCCTGTTCGGGCACAGTACTGTGTCCGTGGGAAAAAAAAAATTGAGTCTGATTGAATTTTTTTTTCCCACGCGCACAATAAAATTTAGTTCAAATACCGTGCCCATTCCCAATCCCCACTGTGCGCCGACAAGGCCCTAATAGTACAAGGAAAAAAAATTATAACAATGTAAAGGAAAAATAAAAGTGAGTAAAGATAATATATATCAACGGGTAACAATTTCAAACGAAAAATATGTATGGTCCTAACTCCTAATATTAAATCATTATATATTTTAAACCATAAAAAAGCTGATATTAAATTAAGACCAAATTCTATAGCTAAGAAATATTGAAATCTCATAAAAAGGGGATTCAAGTATAAAGTGAGTCGCCATTAGTTAAATACTAAACCAAAAGAATTTATAAAATAAATTCTATGCAGGAATAAGATAGTAATTTAATAAATTTTCATATATTAATTATAGATGAGAGGGTTAAAATGCACCATTGATTATGTGCCCTCAATCATATCGCACATCTTTATCTCTATTTTCAAAGTTCAAACAGTCGATCCGAACAGCTTAACATGATCTACATATTAAAATGTGCTTATTGACCAAATTTTATATTTTTTGGAAACTTTTTATTATTATTTTAGATAGGTACATAATCACTGCTTCTAGACTATTCAAAAACAGTGATTTTGTACCTATCTAAACAAATAGTAGAAAATTTTCAAAAATATAAAATTTGATTCTAAGCACATTTTAATATGGATATCATGTTAAGCGGTTTAGATCGATTGTTTGAGTTTTGAAAATGAAGATAGAGATGTATGGTTGGGGAACAAAACCAGCTGTGCATTTAAGATATGAGGAAATATGAGAGATTTATTAAGCTTAGACGGAGATATATCCAATAATGATGTTTTGGTGGGTAAATATAAGAGATTTTCAAATTTTAATGAAAAAAATTTCAATAACAAAATTTTTGTTGGATTACTTGGTATGAAAATGAAAGTGCATGATAATCTATCGTTTAAGCAGATAAGCATTAAAATCTGCTTAGCTGCTGAACAAACTGGACTACTGGAGTGTCTCTCAGTCTCTGTAAAGACCAGAGAAACCTGTCATTAGAGGAAACAAAATTAACTGTGCGTGAGAGATGTACAGTATTTGGTTTCTATTTTCAAAAAAAGAGAAATATTTGTTTCAGACACTGCTGCACAGGTTTCAGAGAGACAGATGAATGAGCACACACCACCCCCCCCCCCCCCCCCCCCCCCCTCGTCCTGTCTCTTTCTACGCTGCTCTCCGATTCCTCTAGAAACTTTTCTGATAGAATCCTCTACTACTGCCAACTGCCAAGGCTCCACATTTTATGGATATATAAGAAACATAAAAATATACAGTTATATACAATTATACAATGTATGCAGCTAATAATGTAATAGTTATACAATTATACAAATATACAGTATACACGGGAAGGGTACCAGCCAAAAAAGTGATAAGGTGACAACCGGTCTGGTAGTAGTTGCGATTTCTACTTACCACCAAACCACAAAGTGATAGGTGATGCTAACAGTAGGGGCATTTCTTAAAGTAGGAAATAATATTACTATTCAAACATCCATTCATAATCAAGAAAGAGAAACGCTAATTAATGAAGAGATCTAATAATAGTATAAGAAAAACTGTATGCACCTCAATCAAGTCTCAAAGCTAGTTTCTAACAGTGTAGTTTAGTTTTAATTATAATCAATAAATGAAGAGTGTGTTTATAATTTTTGAAAGGAGCTCAGTTGCAAACTTTACTCGGTACGGCCAAGATTTTAGGTACAAGTGTGTACCGTCTATTCCATTTGAAGTACCGGATTTAATATAACTTTCACAAAAGCCACTAATTGATGAAATGCCTACAACGCTACACTTGCAATTCACAAGAAAAACAAAAGCAAAAATGGCAAATAATACCAAAAGCCCCCAGCCATTAGACAATTGTTGCTCTTAAACATTCATTAATGAGCTCTCTTAAACAGCAATTTAATTACCAGACAGAAAAGCATATCCCAAAAGTCAAAGCTAGTGCAATCAATCCCTCATAGGCTCATATTCCCCATCCTAAGAAAAAGAACAAACCGGGCATGTCATGATAACTTAAAATAAGAAGGCAAAAAAAAAAAAAATAGACTAAAAAGCCAACAACTTGCCCCCACTGACTTTTATGTACATAAAACCCTACTAAAACCCATAAGAAAAGGGTACTGGTAACTGAACTCTGTTAAACATAGTTTCTCCCCTTTCAAATGCTGAGTAGATCTGGTGCAGGAGGTGTCTGTGGACCCGCTTGGGGCAGCTCCTCAGATCCTTTCTCCCCTTCATCTCCCATGTCGGATCCAGACTGGTTATCCTTCAGACCTGCATCTTCTTTCCTCGGCAACTCAGTCAGAATTTGCACCACCTCTCTCATAGTCGGCCGTTGCACACTCTGTTCCTCCACACACAGCATGGCCACATAAAACACATGCATCACCTCATTCATCGGTACAGCTTCAAGCCTAGGGTCTAAAATCTTAGTCACATTTTCTTTGCTTGAATTGGTATTCATGCGTACCCATTGCACTATGTCTACACCATCCCCAAATTCACCGACTGGCTTACGGCCAGTAATCAGCTCCAATAAAACAACCCCAAAGCTGTACACATCACTTTTTTCATCCACCTTCAGCGTATAAGCATATTCTGTTTAAGAAGATATATTAGGTTTCTTTTTTACAAAAATAAAATAAGCAAGGGTCAAAATTGATTGAAAGCTACTTTGGATAAAAGGGGTCATGCATTATTGACCACAGTGGGGTGTAGTTTCCATGATTGTACTAGAAGAATATGCTAAACAATGCAACTTAACTTTTTTTCCTTCTTTTAGGTGAGGGAGGGAGTGGTAGCCATTATTAATATACCAAGCTAGTTAACAGTCTTACTATGATATTGAATCATAGACAGGCAGATGTCAAACACCTTTCAATCATGGCACTTTTCATTTACCATTGTTTCAACAAGAGAACACAATCTTAAAGGAATCTAAACATTTGTATATGCTAAGCACAAGCTAATTATAACCACCAACAAAATTTAGTATTACATGGCAAGCATAACATGAAAGCATAAATTATAAAAGCATAAATTATCTTAGCATAAATAATTGCACGGAAAAAATTAGTTCAACAATATTACCTGGAGCAATGTAGCCATAGGACCCGGCAATAGCTGACATACACTCTGATGCACCTGAGTCTTGCAAGAACTTTGCCAAGCCGAAATCAGCTACATGTGCCTCAAAATCTGTGTCAAGCAAGATATTATTTGACTTCACATCTCTATGAAGTATCAGAGGGGAACAATCATGGTGCAAATAGCATAGCCCCTTAGCAGCCTCGACTGCTATCTTGTATCGTGTGTCCCAGAGCAAATGCCCACCTTTTTTGCCATGAAGTACTTCCCCTAAACTGCCATTCGGCATGTACTCGTAGACTAGAAGGTTGGTTTCATGGTTGGAACAGAACCCTAGTAGCCGCACAATGTGGCGGTGTCTAATTCTGCCAAGAGTCTGGATCTCGGCATTGAAACCATGGTCATGGGACGAGCCGCGGCTCATGCCTGGAAGACGCTTTACTGCCACATGCTCCCCGTTGGGCATCACACCTTTGTACACTATCCCAGCACCACCTTTGCCAATTATATTCTCTTCCTTCAAACTGTCCAACACATCATCACAAGTGAAATCCAATCGCTGAAATGCGGTTAATTTCCATGCACGTGCCTCGCTGGCACGCTTCAATGAGCGTGCTTTAAATATGGCAGCTATTGCAAATGTAATAGAAAAGAGTAACAAACCAATCACTACTAGGAGTTTAAAGCTGTTTGGTAGAGAACCACTTCGTTTGGTATGCACCTCATTATCAGATACACCCGGCTTACATGCACCAATGTAGGGTCCACACAAGTTGGGATTACCGACAAATGAGGTAGCGTTGAAATAGCTGAACTGACCCGTGCCTGGTACCAGACCCGATAAATTGTTATATGAAAAATCAACAGCTGTGAGACTCTGCATTGTAGAAATCATTGGTGGGATCTGTCCATCAAGATTGTTTCGAGAAAGGTTCAAGTAGTTCAGGATTCGCATACCCGTTATCTCCTTTGGAATCTGACCTGATAAGTTGTTTCGGCTCAGATCCAAGTACGTGAGTAATTTGCACTTGGATATTTCGGGTGTGATTTCACCAGAGAATGAGTTACTGCTGAAGTCCATTTTCGACAGCTGTTGTAGCTTCCCAATTTCTGGTGGGATTTTGCCGGAAAATGAGTTATGATCGAGGAGCAGTTTCTGAACTCCTGAGAAATTACCAATAGAAGCAGGTAGGACACCCATCAGCTGGTTATTGGATAAACTAATCTCGCCTAGGTTACTGGAACCCACTGTGTTGGGAAATTCACCAGTAAGAAGATTGTCCTGCAACTCCACCTGTGTGAGTTCGGAAAGGCTGAACAATCCTGGTGGAATTGACCCGTTAAGGTAGTTCTCCCCAAGCCGAACCCGGTTCAGTGACTCACATCGGCCAAGAGAATCAGGTATTGGCCCAAAGAGGAAATTACCGAGTGCAATTAGGGTTTGCAACTTGTTGCCATAGCACAGGTCTGCTGGCAATGAACCGGTCAGCTTGTTCGAAGAAAGGTCAAGATTTTGCAGCTGACCGTTTCGGCCAAGCGTGCGAGGGATGCTTCCAGTAAAATTATTCTCCCACAACTGGAGAACTTCAAGGGAAGGCAAGTCACCAACAAACTCTGGAATTTCACCGTACAATTTGTTGCGAAATAGGTTTAGCAGGGTCAGGTTTTTCAAATTGGAAAATGCAGCTGGGATTTTACCGGTCAGTGCATTGTTGGAGAGGTCAAGAGATTTGAGACTGGACAAAGACCCGAGCTCGACTGGTAGTGTACCGGAGAATCCATTAACCTGTAGAAACAGGGTATCAAGGTTCTTTAACAGTCCAAGCTCAGGGGGTATCTCACCCGATAAACCGCAATTGGCAGCATCGAGCCGTACTAGGCTGGAGAGGTTCCCAAACTCAGCAGGGAGACCTCCTGCGTAGGAATTAAAGTACCCAAGGTATAATTCCTTGAGAGTCGACAGGTTACCCAGCTCAGGGGGAATGGGGCCCACGAGCTCATTTCCAGACAAGGCAATATACTCGATGTACTGCCAGGATCCGTACTGCACCGGTATTTCACCTGAGAAGAAGTTTCCGCCTAGGTGAAGATGGCGTAGGTTTGGGATTTGTGCCAGTTCGACTGGTAGTGGACCAGTTAGGTTGTTGTTGTACAGATCTAATACTGTAAGAGATCTGAGAACAGCGAGGGATCGAGGAAAGGTGCCATTGAGTGCATTGTTGGAAAGGTTGAGATGACGGAGGGTGCGGAGCAGGGAGAGTGAAGGGGGAACCGGACCGGAGAGGTTTAGTGCCGAGATATCAATGGAGAGGATGAAGCGCTTAGAGGAATCGCAAGAGACACCAGTCCAGTTGGAGCAGCGGTCGGTGGAGGTGTTCCAACTGGAGAGGGAACTGGAGGGGTCAGAGAGGAGGGATTTGGCTGTGAGTAAGGCTGTTTCATCAGACCGGAGGGTGGCAGCGCTGACACCGACGGAGAGAACGGAGAGGAGGAGGAGGAGGAGAAAGGGGAGGAAGAGAGTGCGCATTGCTTTCTTCTTTTCTTTATTTTTTTTTTTTCAATTTTTGCGTGAAATTTTCTTTTTCCTCTTCTCTCTCTGTCTCTCTGTGAAGAGAGAAGGATTGAGTGAGTGTAGCTCGTTGTTTGTGTGACCTCGAGACAAGAAGCAGGAGGCGTGGGTTGCGTGCCGTTTATACGGGAGGAATTGCTAGGTGTACCCCAGTGGGACATCTTTAGGGCCCTTGTATGTGGTTTTATGTTTTGTTAATTTTTATGTAGAATGAATTTAAATATTTTTATTTTCTTATTTTGTAGGTGTAATTCTCTTTAATTGTACACAATGCAAGAAAAGTATTTCCTCATTTCCTAAGCGGTTGCTAGCCACTATGAATGAATCATTCATGCACCAATTCATTCTCTTACAAAAATTATCTTTCTAAATTTCTCAAATATTTCTAAAAACTATACCAACTACTTCTAAAGCATGCTAGTTTGTTTCCCTATCAATTTCAAACCAAAGTTTCACCATAAATCTATCTAAGTTAATAACAAACTTTAAACAAGTCGAGCTGAATATAACCTCACATTCTCTCAAATAGATCAGTTTGCTAACCTCCATTTTTATGTATTCTCAATATTTTTTCATATATCTTATAAATGTCGATCCAACCTTTTTACCCATAACATTTGGCATTTTTTAAACTCTATTTAATTTTAACAAAAAACATGGTAAAAATAATTATATAAGAGAGTAAAAGTTGTTGCTAATGAAAAATATACTAAATGCTAAATCAATGCATATTGTTTAAAAGTATATAAAAATATACATTATAAAAACAAATATGTTGTTAGCTATGCATGTTTGTGAAAAAATTATAATAATTTATGAACTTTAATTGTGACATATAGTAATATACTTATTAATTTGAAACGACTAAATCTTCAAAATTGAACATCTCTCTATTAAAATTTTCACGATCTAAGAATTCATTTTCAAATTTTCCTATCTGTTTTTGTATCCATCAGAAATTATGCAAATAGTTTTGTAGGACTTGTGTTCTGAATTCCATCACGTGCAATTTCGTGGCTATTGAACAATCTTTTAAGTCCTTAATTAAAATTAGAGATCTTTTTTTATTCAAAGCAATTAAAAGAAAACTATTTTTATTTTTTTAATCAGTTCAGAGGTTGTGCCGCAATATATGAAGGTTGTGCATTATTTGAGTACAAGCATCTTGTAATTACAAATTTAAGATCTTATAGTCTAGTCTGCTTATTGTAAATTAGTGGTTTCAATTTATAATACAATGACATTCTTTCAAAATATCTCTTCTTGTTTTATTTTATTTTATTTTATAAAATTATATTTACATCATAGTATTATCATTAATAAAAATAAAATTTAAATTTAAGATACCGAATTATAAATAAAGTAAGAATAATAATGTATTGTTGAACTAACTAAAAATAACGAAAGGAGCAAACACAGATATTGGCATTAATTGTTCATCTTTAGAAAGATTCTTAATCGATGTTAGGTGAAACATGGGGACGTGTATTGGTACAAATAAAGAAATCCATCCCAAATTTAATTACCACAACTCTACGCTTTTGGCGCCTTTACCTATCCAATAACAAAACCTTTTGTTTTTTCACGACTTCACGGTTTTTTCCAACCTTTACGTCAGCATCAGCAAAGAGGGAATCCTGGAAATCAGAGACACAAAACCAGTAAAAAAAATCCATGTCATCAAAAAGTAAAATAACGTAAAGTTATTTTGGCCCGAAAGTTTGGTTCATTTATCCGGCCGAGGTGGTTGCTACCGCGATTGCATACTCCATTTTGTCGTTTAGCCATCTTTTACGGAGAAATTACGACAAAAAGTATACATACTTTCTCTCTGTAAGGATATACAGTACGGAATACGCCTACTCGCCTGGCTTTGTACATATACGGTTTGTCCTACCTTTACAAGACTTACGGTGTGTAGTTGGTAACCTGTAGCTGTAGGTCAGTTTGGGTCCGATGCCCATCGGACTCAGAGTGAGTTCGATGGGTTCGATGACTGTCCGATCGGCTTTAAGATATGCGTCCGTAACTGTTGCGTATGCTTTAAATTCGTGCGCACGAATCTTAAAGCAGATCGGATGGTCCCGAAACCCATCGGACCCAAGGTGCTCTACGGCTCTACCTACTGTGCGGCATCGGACGTTTGAGTCAGGAATCAGGTGGTCCAAACTACAGACTCCAGTCGAGCAGATCCATGATTTTTTATGGCATCTGGTACCTTAGCAAACTGTGCGGCGTGTCACTGACAGTCCCTTAATCAGGCGCGGCAAAAGAAGATAATAAATCATGAAAATTTGGTGATGGAGGTATATATTAGTGGGGCCACCAAATTGGATATTTTTAGCAATTAATATTTATTTTGGAAGCTACATATGCGCCAAATAGAGATTTAATTAATTTGATTGAGGTCAATTCCTTCAATCTCCATCCGCCATAAGCTCTTCATCTTTTTTAAACATACCTAAAAAATCAACAACAAAATGGAACAAATTGCACTGCTAATTTTGTACATAGTGAAAAATTATGTGTCTATTTTTTTTTCCTATGACTATATTATGTAGAGTAATAAAGTGAAGGGCTAAGAGAATAATTCGTATTTCATAATAATAGTAATAATATATGCATATAAACTTATGTACCATTGAAAAATAACGGTTTTCAAACCAGCTTAATAAATAGTAAAAAAATTCAAAAAAATGTAAAATTTGGTCTCCAAGCACATTTTAATATAAATTGAATATCTAATGGTTTGGATCGACCGTTTGGACTTCGAAAATTGGAGAACCGAGCCGTTTGTTACTGAGTATATTAGCCATTCTCATAGTAATAATATATGCATATAATTTATTAAAAAACATTATTTGTACAGAAAATGTAAAGATATTATGTAATTAATGTATCATTATATTAAGCAAAACGATTAACTATTATCTCAATATTCTATGATGAAATATCATGCATATTTAGTTAAAAACATTGCATTAAAAAGTTGAGTTTCCATTTAATCACTTTCTTTACGTCAACCTCTAAATTCATACTAATTCATACAGTTACATGCAATTTTGCTCAGACAATTCATGTATAAATCATGACATATTGCTAACAAAATTAATTTTATGAGAGTGAGTATAAAATAGATTAAATCATCATTTGATTGTTCACGATAATAAAGTGAAGGAAAAACGAAACATGATTAATTAATACGCTGTGATTTTGATCTCGTCAGTCAAGTTATATGATAACAAAAATCAGTTAAGGTGACGTGATTAAAATGACATGTGTTGGTCACGTTTAATTTATTTTCGGATTTTAAGTTAGTTTATTGAAAACAATCAAAAACATTTTTAAAATTATGAAAATTAGTAAAATAAATTAAAATAAAGATATATTGTTGGAAAAATTAATACTGTGTAATTTTTTACTCAAGAAAAGCACGTCATGTGAATGAACACGTCATACGCGACACGAGAATCATATCACATGACATGTCGTGACAAAACCGACAATAACATAACTAATTTATCACTGTAGTGGTGCGAATCTCAGAGAGAGCAGAACACTCCAAAGTCGAAAATATATACCATATAAATATAATTTTGAATTTTAATTATTTATATCCGAATAGTAAATATATACCATACAGTTTACTACATATTATAAAAATATTTATGTATATATCTACAGATATCCAATATTCAATTCGTATCCGTATCCGTATCCGTAAATTAAAAGCGGATACGGATATAGTTTTACAACTATCCGATCCGGTATCCGATCCGTTTGCATCCCTAAGTGTACCAGTTTGTTTCGGACTTTCGGTACATGTCACTGGACACTGGTCAACCTTCTTCACAACCTGTCAGTATTTTTCCAAAAAGTAAAATAGTGTTGCGAGTGTGATCATCAGTCAGTTTGACCATGTGACTGTGTTTTTCTTTAAAAAAAATATATTCATAAAAGGGCATAATTAAGTAGTAGCTAGGATGTTCTTAAGCTTGTCTGGTTTTTTTAAGTTTTTTTAAAATAACGAATTCAAGTCGTTGAAATCAATCTATTCGAACGAAAAATTTGTGAACATGTTAGAATTTAATTTTTCAAATAATTTAATATAAAATCAAGTGATAAAAAAAAAATTTATAAGTTAATTTTAATGTGTTCAACAACTATTATTTTTGGACCACATGACTTATGCTAAATTAAATCAAAAATTTATTTGACAGATAAACGCATAACTCGTGAAGTAAATCAGTTTTAATGGTTTGAATTAGTGATAAAAAAACATATTTATAAGTTAACTTATGTGTGATAACTCAAAAGAGAGCAATGTTTCTTTTAATATTTATAAACTCGGAAATGCTATCGGTTCGGACTGCAAGCGCACAATCCTATCGAGTAGTATATTCGAGGTCGATCCACAGGGAATATTAGTTCAGTGCTTTGAGCGATCGAATCACAATATTTCGAAAGGCTAGATGAAATATGAAAATTGAGAGATGTTGTTTTGATCAATGTAAATTAGGAAGCAATTAAAAGTAATTAAAATAAAGATAGAGATGAGAATTCCTAGGGCTTCGGCACACCGTTGCCACTCAATCCGCCTTGACAATATATTCCTGTTGCGTCTGATTTTCTGTTGTTGTTTAATGAAAGACACCATATAGGTCACTGCGATTTATGTTACGCAAGAATGACAGATCTTTCACCGAGATTCTACATAGGACACTGCGATTTTCCTTACGCAAATGTCTGATCTCTCAAATACTCCAAATTACTACACAGATCACTGCGATTTTCCTTACGCAAATGATGGAATTTGGTACGCGTTTTGTTGGTCTGGTTTATGGTTTCCCCGCTAAGGTTTTCTTCACATAAACCTAATAGATCTCAATGAGGCTAATTCATACAAATAGTTTATCTTACCATTAAAGTACTGTCACTACCCTAACGGACTCAAACTAGATCATTGAAGTTAGCTGAAGAGATAGTAAATCACAAAAGCATTTTGTTTCAACAACAAGAAATCATAATCAACAGAAATATATATATCAAAACATCAAGAGTAACAAGGTTTACTGCCTAGCCCTAAGAAAAGGAACTTAGCCGCGGAACGGCATTGTTACAAGCACTCCTCTCTTCTCACTTTAATCAAATCTAACCCTAATTACAAAGATAAGTTATTCTTCTGCCCAGGGGCCTTATATAGGAGTGGAGGGACGTCTGGAGGTTGAGTAGGGGCTAAGAAACTGATCTGAAAACAGCTGTTGGTAGTTATTCCCCAAGAGGCGCCTTCGGTTACGGACCGTATTGGGCAATACGGTCCGTATTAGGACCTTGACGGTTAGGGTTTAATGCTTCCAGCGCTATCTTCTGGTCTGTGCTAGGCCTGGTCCGTATTAGGCAATACGGACCGTAACAGAGACTTAGTCGATGAGCGTCGCTGATCCGATTGACCCGATTCTAGCTCCGTTTGGTGTAAAATAGTCCCAAAACATGTTTTCTGCAATAAAACACAAAGAAAGGTGACAGTAGCCTTTTTCTCTAATTAATTAAACATAAGTGTGAGAAAATATGCAAAACCTAAGCCAAAATCTTACGTAAATCATCATTATTTTGACTCTGATCAATGTGTTGCATATTAAATTTGATACAACTTAGATTGATATTTTCTAATAAAATGATTTTGAAAATCAATTGTTTAGTTTTATCAGCATTTATAAGTGACTGAATGTTTTTTTTTTCAAATTGTATCAATTTTAATATATAATAAGTAAAAATAACATATTTGCCAATTTTCTTTTTAATTTTAATCATTATTCTTGTTTTAAATTTAAATGATCACGATAGAATTGAAACACGTTTATATAAGTTTTAACCTATAGATTATATTAAGAGGCTGGTTCAAATTTTTTTATTTTATTTTTTGTGTCTTCATTATGTCTCTATTTTTAAAACTTTAATAACTCAAAATTTAAAACATAAACGTCAAATAAAACTGTTAGATGTGATGTATGTTATTTTCTCTATGTGCTCATAAAAAAATATGACATTTCGATTTCATTTTTATGTGAATTAATAATTTGAAAAATCAATATCTAGAAATTATCCACATTAGTACATTTTTACAACCTCTTGATGGCAACCAAATTAAAGTTGAAATGTCATAATTTTTAACATGTGCATAGATAAAATGATGTAATCATATCCAATGGCTTTATTTGGACTTTCAAATTTCAAATATTGAGTTATTAAAATTTAAAAAAATAAAAGCATAATAGAGACACAAAAAATGAAGGCATTTGAACCCTCCTCTTATATTAAAATTATTTCTTAATTTCATACTGTCTAGTGTTTGGAAGAATTAAAAAGTAGCATTAAATTCAATTACTTCTGAAGTGCCTTTCAAGATTAATTGATTCCGTAGTACTTGAAAAAAAAAATGATTCCTTATAGGTACATGTGATAACTACTTCCTAACTATTTCTGTGATGAATACGTACAATACAAACTCATCATTTGAGAAAAAAACAATTATATTTTGTTTTATTATAAAATTAATATCCATGCTGTGAGGATTGAGCATACAAAAATTTTAGATGATTTTGCATGATCTCTCCAAACAACTCAGAAAATTCAAACTAAGAGCTTCTTTATTCCAGCAATCAGAATGAAATTAAAAACAGTTGTAAAATGCTAGTTAGAAATAGAGGTGCTATCGGGTCGGGTCGGGTCCGGATACTATTATATTTGGATCCTTACTCTAAAAGTGTTCGGGTCCAAATTTCGATCCATATACTTATTTGTTTCAAATCGGGTCGGGTCCGGATCCAGATACCTATCTACCCGTAGATATTTCAGGTCCAGTCTTTCGGTTCCGGATAGATAGATACCCATAACTTGTTTGTGGATTATCGGGTCCGGTCCGGATATGGGCGGTTCCGGATCCGAAGCGGATATGTCACAACTCCCAAGAATTTGAGAAAGTAAAATATTAGAGATGGTGATTTCCTTTTCTATGATTCAAAAAATCCATGAATGAAATATTAATACTATTTTTTTAATAGAGAATTAAATTTATGGCAGATATTTGATTTCAATGAGATTTATTGCAAATGACATATCAATGAGAGCAATAAATTTTCATGATTATGCAGAGGATATATAAGGCAAATATTGAAAGATATATTAAGAGCAATAAATTTTCATGATTATGCAGAGGATATATAAGGTAGATATTGAAAGATATATTCAGAGCAATAAATTTTCATGATTATGCAGAGGATATATAAGGCAGATATTGAAAGATATATTCAGAGCAATAAATTTTATTAAAAAATTAATATGCAAAATGTGATTACTGGCGTGACATTTGTTAATTTGATTATATGTAAAATTGTATTTTCATTGTTATTAATATATGTTTTATCGGGTATTTATATGGATATTGGGTCGGATTCGGTTATGGGTCGGATAACTAATTCAAACTCATATCCTATCCATTACAATATCGGTTCCGGTTCGGATCCGGATCGGATATTAAATTATTAATTTTGTAACCGTACCCATAATTTAACCGGTTATATTTTTTAAACCATACCCTACCCAAATTAACCGGATCCGGGTCGGTTCCGGATCGGATCCGGGTAATCAGATAAAAGTAGCACCTCTAGTTAGAAATTAAAGTTAATCTTAATTTCTAAATTCTTACATTTATTCCCGAAATTTTTATTTATAACATAGTTCAAAAAAAAAAAAACCAAATAATCATCGTTACTGGTTATTTCGAATTTCACCACGGCCGCACCGGCATTCTGCGGATCCATTTCACCAGGACCGTAGAATGCCGGTGCGGACCCTGTTCTTTATAGCCGAAATTCCTGCGAAATTTCATTCCACACTCTCACACATTCTCTCTCCTGAATTAGATCTCTGATCTGTAAGTTTTTTCTCTCTTCTTTTCAATTTTTTATTTTTATTTTCAGTAGATTAATAATTAATTTAGAATAATTAATTTAGTTAATTTTTAATTTTAGGTTTCTTCTGTATTGGATTGAAAATGGCTCTTATGGTATCCATCTATACTGGTGGGGATGTTTTAACAAGTCCTAATGGGGTTTACTATAGTATCGAACATGTTACTGTGAATCCGGTATTGCCAGGTACTGATTATGTGGGGCATAAATCGAGTATATGTCAGAATTTGGGGTTGGATCAGGGTCAGTATGACCTTAAATTTATGCCAAAATTAGCATGCTGACTAGTTCAGCACAAACCTGGTTCCAACTCTTTCCAATTCAAAATAAGGGAGTCTGACAAGTATTGTACAACCAAACCATGAGTTTTTCTGGAGGTGTATACAAGATAATTGACCTATATGTGGAGGTTACCAGAGCCCGGCGTTCCAACCCAATTATGAGGTTAATCCAAGGTCGTAGTCGGGGTAACTCATCTGGCTCTAGTCCGTCCCCTGTCCAAATTGACCAACCGTCTAGTACTCGGGCCCCAGTTCAGAGGGACCGACCCTCTAGTAGTCCTCCCTCCCGTCGGGCCCCACCCCAGTCTGACCAGCCTTCATCTAGTTGGACCGCTCATTGGGGTCAATCTTGTGATCCATATGAAACCGATGAAAAAGTGGATTCGGAATTACTAGAGGCAGAGGAAAATTGGGGTCATGTTAATCCTGAGGGTACGAGCGATGATAGTGACGAGGAAGATACCGGGCCTGTGCTTGGAAGAGAGCGGACTTTCAGGGTCGATTGCGGGTTTCGGATAATGGATCACAGGTTTCAGCACCCGATTTCGGCTTTCAATGACACATCAGGGTTTCAGGAAGCAAATTCGGATTTGTTTGGAAGGAGGGTAGAGTATGAGAATGAATTGTCTGAGGGACAAACGTATGACTCAAAAGAGCAAATGAAGAGCGCAATTGCTAGGTTTCACATCCTTTGCAACAAAGAGATAAGGAATACGCACAGCGACACCACAAGAATTAGGTTCAAGTGCAATGACAGTTATTGTGGCTAGTATATACTCGCAAAGGCCACCGATTATGGTACACAATGGCGTGTCTCTAAGTGCCCAACAAAACATTCATGTCACGCGGATGCGACAAGAACAGATCACGCATAGTTGTCGGCTAGTATAGTTGCCGAGTGTATATCGGCTCACATGAGGAACAATGTTGATTTGAGTATTCAAGCTGTCAGGATCATTGTTGCTGAAAGATACAACGGTCAGATACCGCGTACAACAAACTATGGCGTGGCCGTGAGTTGGCAATTGCCCGTCAATTTGGTAGTTGAGAGGGGTCATACGCTCTTACAGTTCCATTGTTGGAGGCAATCAAAAGAAACAACCCAGATACTATATTGTTCCTTCCTTTTTACGTCATTTGATTATTAATCAACAATTAAATTTATTTTTCTTAATTTATTGACAGAAACATTGTTTGAGGTGACCTCATTTCCCACCGGTAAACCTGGACCATACAAGTATTTCCATAGGGCGGCTTGGGCATTTGGACCGTGCATAGCTGCTTTTCAACACATCAGACCAGTCATCACTGTTGATGCATGTTTCCTGTCAGGCCGATACAAAGGTAACTAATTTATTTAATTAACTTTATTTAATTTGATTTCAGCTCTTATGAAATTAATTTGATTGTTTTAACACAGGCAAATTGTTAATTGCAATCGGGTACGATGTAGAAAACCAGCTCCTCCCGTTGGCTTTTTTACTGGTAGAATTAGAGAGTTTTGAAGATTGTGTGCGGTTCATGCAATTGTTGTACCGCAATATAATTTGTTCTAGATTCATGTGTGTCATCACTGATAGAGGAAAGGGTATCAAGAAGGTGTTCAGACAAGATGATCTGGGGTGGAAAGATGAGGATGAGGATGAATGTGTTCACCGTCTTTGTGTTATTCACATAGCCGAGAACATGAAGAAGAACGGTTGCAGTGATGCGGCAATCCGGTTTTTTAGGATATGTGTGGCTAAGAGGAAGATGAGGAGATACGAGCAAGGAATGCAAGCAATGGGAAATGTATGTGACACTGCCCTCAATTGGCTGGACGGTGTGGGTAAATATTTGGATCAAGATGAGAACGAGTGCCCGAAACCATGGAAGATATTCCAAGCACTGGACGGTGGTTACCGTTGGAGAATTATGACTACAAACGGGTCTGACTCGCTAAATAATGTCTTCAGGTCATCTCGTAAGTTGCCGGTGATAGCAATAATTGAAGACACATTTTACAAATGTCTCACATGGTTTGCGCAAAGGAGGGCCAAAGCGGAATTTGAAGCCAGTCAAGGTCAACAGTTCTCGTGTCGTGTGCATCAGGTATTTTTATTTGTAGTTTTTTCTTCATAATTTTTATGAATTTCGTTAAAAAAATCTAACTTCTTCATTATTTTTAAATTTTTCGTAGCTGATTAACAAAAGGTTCGAGAGGTCCGATAAAATGAAGACGCTTGGGGGGTTTGGCAACTACAACGAGTTCGAGGTAACCTCCACACAAGAGAGAGTTCATGCTTTCATACTTGACGATTCTGGCCGGTTTACCAAGGCCAATTTCAAATATACGATGATAATCAGGGATGATCACAAGGTAACTTGCACGTGCCAGAAGCCTCAATTGGACAGAATACCGTGTTCTCATGTTCTGTCCGTGTGTCGTCTCCGAGGCATCGACCATGCATCTTTGTAAGTCACTACTACCACATCCAAACACTGATCAACACATGGAGTGCTGAATGGCATGTGTATGAAAATTAGTCGGAATGGCCTGAACGATGGCCCTGTCCTTGTTCCAGAGCATCAAAATGTTTTTTTTTGTAGAAGACGGTACAACCGAATTCCGATGTGGATGGACATTCTAAGTAATAGGAGAAGAGGATACCAAGCCGGCCGAGATACACAGGAAAGACAAAACAGAGCTGCTCGAGGTGCACGAGGTAGTTTATTTTTTTTACTAATCAATTTCAACTTCTAATAAAATATTGAAACAATCAGATTTAACAGTCACTATTTCATACATTTGCAGGTTGAGAGTCTATTAATGGATGAAATATTGATCTATTTTTAATTGTATTCGTAAAAAAGTTGTTTATTTTCGGTTTATTAGATGTATTTGTAATGTACGATAACATTAGCATTGTTCTATTGTATGCTTCTTTATATAGCTCATTGTTCTATTATAATGTTTCTTTATATTTGATCAAACAAACGAACAAAAATTTCAGATTAAACGACATTTGAAACACAAACAATTAAACAACTTCTAAAACAAAATCCTAATCAAATTTAAAATTTCTGATAAAAAAAATAAATAACAGGATCCGCACCGGCATTATGCGGTCTCCCTGAAATGAGTCCGCACCGGTAAAGTACGGCCGTGGTGAAATTCGAAATTTTCAGAAATGATAGTTATTTGATTTTTTTTTTTTTTTGGAACAACGTTATAAATAAAAATTTCGGCATATATCCATCAGCGATCGCTCACTCTTCTTGTTTCTTTTAGACTGAATAGAAACAATATTTTTCGCCAGCGAACGCTTGCAATTGTCTTCGTACATCTCAACAATTAAATAAAATATGTCACGTCGAATATATATATAGTTAATAATTAGCTCAATTAAAAGTTGGTAGATCTTGGGACCATCAAGCTCATATCCAATCCAATTATCCAAAAGAATCAAGAAATTAAATATCTTGAGTAAAAAAAGAATCAAGAAATTAAATAAACAAATAAACAATTTTTTTTTTATATATGTTCGGTTTTTGTACCTCTTATTTTTGTAAAAAAAACAAATTGAAGAATTTTAACTTTTTAAGATCAAACATCTATCTCTTTGAAGGATATTTTTTAAAATTGGTCGTTTGAATTTTGAATTTTAAAATTTTAATATTAATGCAATTTTTTTTGGCAACTTTGTGTGATACAAAAATATTATGGTACCATACCCTCATAGTTATATGATTATATCCGTAATTGTTCCTTCACAAAAAGCAATTTTTACATAGTTGTGTTATAATGCTTCACAAAGTAAGCATTTAATGTGCAATTTGTTCTTAAGATAATACAACATGGGATTCGGATCAGCTAAAATTCCTAAACCAATGAACTGTCTTAAAATTCCTGCAATCCGACTCCAGCCATCGAATTTTTTCCGAGAACGCATCTCGAAATAGCTAATTTTTTCTTGCACACATATCGGAACAGTTCGACGAATGGATTCGGATTGCAGGAATTTCAAAATTACTGTTACCGGTCTCGGATTTCAGCAGATGCACTTCCTACAACATGACCATTAATCTAATGTGATAAGCGCATGAAACATAGAAAAACCTATTAATTTTTCTTTAATTGCGCTAATTATCTTGTTTTATTATATGATAATGTGCAATTAATTCTTGTAAACTACTACCACATCATTGGTTCCAACGCAGTACATTGCTGTAAACCTATTACACTTCCTTTTTTTTTTAAAACCAGTACCAAACCCCAAGGAATTAATAGGAAGTTAAATATGAACACCAAGTCATCTCCATGTTTACTTCCAAGGAAAAGGCTAGAGACATGAGCCCTTGGCACTTGGCCATGTGCAGAGGCTTTGAAACAAGTAAAAAGAGATTCCTTCTGCTCTTGTGGGGTTTAATCCCACCTTTCTTCATTGTATATATTTCCTACCTTGAAAGTTGCTACTTGCTAGGAGACTCCAACTTGACTCATCCAAATATCCAATGTCTAAATACTAAATATGATCAATCAAATCAATAGCATGTATATAGTTTTAAAGTTATATCATTTCATGTTTGATGTTTATATAATGTTCTAAAATAATGGGACAATATCCGCGAGGCATCATTGCGGATACTCCTATTGGTAGTACCGACACGCTAAAAAGTAATACTTTTATGTCGGTGTACCTTCGTGAATAGTCAATTTTTACTCTCGCGGATGCTGTCCATATATATATATATTAATTAATATATGTGTGTGTGTGTGTGTGTGTGTGTGACGTGATACCGGCACCTGTTCTCAATAAAAATTGAATTCAAAATGAGATGTCGTATTTGTCATGTAATGTTATATCACACTAAATATTTGTATTTATGTTCATGTCATGTAAATGGAAAGCTATCGAGAAAATGTTTTTGAATTTTCTAATGTAATCTAAATATGGATCTTTCTTTTATTTTAGCTTATGATATTTCTATGTTTCAATGAAGAAAATCTAATACCATTTATTATTTTTGAAATTAAAAAGTGGTTGTTGGTCTTATGAAAGTGGTATTAATTCATCTATTTATTTTAGAAGTCAATATCTTTTGAATTCTGCTCAAATTAGTGATAAAGCCTAAATCTATTAACAGTTGAACTGGTAATTTCTCTAATAGTAAGCAAAACATCATTTGCACATTTTGCTAATAGAAAATGGATTCTTGTGGAGAATTATAAGAGAAAGTATTGAAAATATATATAATTTTTTACAATAATAGAAGCATTTAGAAATTTCAGCTATGCCCATAGTATTACTATTTCAGGTGAGTCAACTATTAATTTGTTGAAAATTTAACAAAATAAGTAATAATTATTCTCATAGAATTAATGCCATTCTTTTATTCTTGATAACTCCATATATGGGGACAGAAGCTGGTGCTATGAAACAGTTCCTTTCAATTAGAAACAAGAGATGAAGAGAACCCCTATATATATATATATATATATATATATATATATTTCTCGTAGATTGCCTCTTAATTAATTAAGCTAAGAAGACTACAGTGCTATGCGTGCATGAATTAGGGACCATTTGCAAAAAGGCCCTCTTCTCTCTTGCCATGAAATACGGTTTCATGTCTCGGCTAATGTGGCCACTGTCTCCCAAGCCTTCTTCTCTTTTGGTGCCATTGATGGAGCTTCAAGACCAACACCTAGATTTTCTCAACTCCACTTGTTTATGCGCTGTTAATTAGACCACAATTAATGACCATTTAATTGTTATTATGAATTTGCATTAAACATTTTGAACATTTCTTTAGAAAGCGGGGATAGACATGACAAAATTTCAGTTTTTACACCAATGTTTGAAAATTTTAACAAACTAAACAGAGGGATTACTTGCTAATTTTTATTTTGATCATTAAAAATAAAAATAAAAATAAAAATTTAAATTTAGAATCTAACATGATGTTATATTATGCAGAAATTATATATATAAAAAATGATGAAATTCGATATATATTCATCATATACTAATTGACTTTAAATGTTATTAGTTCGAAATTAGCGATCATTGATGCATTATCAAACAATATTTATAATTTTTTTTGATTTTTTTTTAATATTGTCGAAATATTTTTTGTCAAATGAACCATGATAACAAATAATTTTTTTAATATTGATTTTATAAAAAAGTGTTACATTTTGCAGTATAAAAATTCAAAATAACAAAGAAATTAAATCAAATAATGATCAAATGTGTATTTTGAATGTTGGAACATAATGAATTGGAAAGATTATAATAACACTTATTGACATGTGTCAAAATGTGTTTTAACTTGATAAAAAAATTACATTTATTTCATACCGAGAATCAGCTTTTAATCTAGTGACAAAAACAATATTCTCTGTGTGAGAAGTCGTAGATTCGAAATCAGAAAGACAATTATTTGTAGATATTAAATAGTTAGATAGCTTGACCTCTGATCTTTACTCCAAAAAAAACATTTATTTCATACTAAAATAGAAATAGACAAGTATGCATTATGTGATAGATAATTGTGCATTAGCATGGAAAAATTATATGAGAAATGTTTAGAAGATGGGTTTATTGATGATTATGAAGTCCGTATACAAGTATATTATTTCTTTTTAATCAAAAGTATATTATATCTTCCTTAATGTGTACAATCTTGTCGGCAAATCTAAAACCACATATTTTTGTCGAGTGCTTTTTTATTTGGTTTTATTTTTTTATTTATTGTACTTCCTGTTGCAGTATCGCTGCTTCTGTGAAAGCCTCAAGTATAGTTTAATATGTTATATTATCAAAGGAATGGAGAATTTTTTATCCATAGAAAATAATATAAAAGAAGAGAGAGAAATATAAAGAGTGTATTTGATGTTTGATTTGTAGTAAAATCGGTGACTGATTCTAATTTTTTTTTTACTGACAAAAAAAAATTAGTGCCACCGATCTTACTACTAATAAAAAATTTATGCACTCTTTCTATCTTTTTTTCTTTTTTATTATTTTCTATGGATAAATTTTTTTCTCAATATGCAGTTGTTTTTTCCCTCTCTTTATTAATTTATTACATGAAGCCATTAGCAATCCAAATGACTGTACTTTTATATGCTAGTATTTTTTTCGGAATAAACTCTGCTGCTTTTCCAATCTCAACCATTCATATTCGTCGAGATTTGTGCATGAAAAAGTTTCTTTATCAACATACACGAATGGAAAATTTTGAATGGTTGGATCTGAAAAGCAGGACCCTGCTTATTCTTAGAGAAAAACAGCAGAGTCGGATTCTATTTTTTCGGTGGGTAGCTATTATGTGATGTAAAGTTGTAATACATACAACTCAGCATGGAATAGTTTTACATGATTGAAAGTAAAACATGTCCCAGTACCTCCCTTGAATTTGCATCTGGTAAAGATGAAAAATAATTGCTCATGATAGATGTCCTGGTCGATTGGTCACACCACATGTCTCTGTTTGCTTTGAGATAATTTTGGGACCATTCAAGAAACATTGATGCAAGACTAGTACTCAGATTGATGGGTACCAACTGCACACATAAAGCAAATAGGTGCATGCAATTTGTAATGCCCATCACTTGCATTACATTTCACAATACATATCAGAACAAAGGTAAGAAAATATCTATCTGGAAACTGATTTTATTTACTGGTGTATGTAATAACTATTTAAGGTTTTGAGTTGGAAAATAAGGATACCATTCTAATTGAAATGGAATGCAATTTCGAGTTTTGTAATTTTGTAAATATTTGAAGTTGATGAATATTTGACCTTTCAAAGGAAGCCTAATGATTTGAGAAAGGATGGGGCTATATCAGAGAAAGCAACACAAGAACATCCCCTGAGTCCTGAGCATCATTGATATGTACTGGCCATGAATTTACATGGACAAGACGGTTTTGAACTAAAGAAATAAAATAAAAGTTTAAGCTGAAATAAAGCAAATTGCATGAGTAATATGTCAGAACCAAAGGTGGAGAGATTATTAAAATTTCGCAATGGTCAACTTCTTTGAATGCAAACATAAAGAATTTTGAAAAGAACTAATTAATTAATTTTGACATATGCTATTAGACAGCCTTCACTTTTTTGCAACGGACTATTTGATGGGCTTACTGGGCCTTGAGTTTTAAAACCATTGGTTAATATCGAGACCCAAATTGGCTCCAGAAAATACTATTTTCATATTTTAGCTTGGTTCTCTCTTTTTCTTGAAGGTCAGAACTTGGAAGTATACAACCAAAAAAACCAGTGGAGAAAACATCTGAATAGAAAGATCATATATGTGATAACTGGAACCAGCAAGCTTGAGCAAGTACAAAAATCTTACAAGACTTTACTGGTCTAATCCTACAATGATTAATCCAAAATCCTATACAAATGAATTCACAGAACAATGCAGCATGCTAAAATACATCGACTGTACAACTACAAAAGAGGAGCCATACATGATCATCAAGGCGAAGTTAAAAAGGCCTTGACATCATCATGGATCCATAATGCATCGGTGTTTTAGGAGGATTTTGATTATTGTTCGCAACTTTCTCGGGTGTTGAAAGCATAAAATAGGAACTATGATGGTGTTGAACAAAGCAAGCTGTAGGAACACATGTTGGTGCACCATTATCTGGTACACCATGCCCATCTGGAGGTAGCTTTTGGCCGCCTTCTATAGTCAAACCTTGCTTGGAGGCTAATTCAGCAATTTGTTTTTGGTTAAGACCTAAACTGCAGAGCATATTCCAAAGATTTCTAAGTGTCTCTCTTTGGTTGTGTATAACTTGATCTCGCATCGCCATCTCTATTTGGAGCTCTGCATTTGACATTCCCTACGTATAATTGCAATAACAAACATCATACAACTTCGGGCATTGATTAGGCACAAGTAAAACCTGAGATAATTACATTCTTTTAGGTCAAGTATGAGATACTGCATAGCTAATGTTACTTGGATTTCATTTATTTATAGATGCAATTTTTTTCCCTGAACTGTCGGGAAAATTAGAGTACAACCCTCCATGACTCGACAAGCACCAAAAGGACCTTTTGTACTGTGGTTCATGAATCAGATTTATTTAAGTTCATATATGCAATTATTTCAGGAGAAGTTTGATGTTTCAAACGTCATGGACAAATAAGATTTAATATGATAATATGCAAAGAAAAGTGCAACTTACAAGAAGCCGGTATTGGCTGAGAATATGAAGGTAGGTTTTGTTGCCATTGTTACTGATGGTTTCTTGGATCATATCTTGTAATTGAGCCCTTCTGTTTTCATTTATTTTGATATCCTTAAAGATGATAAGAGAAAGAATAGAACATAATTAGCAAGGTAAAAAAGAAGAAGAGAACATAATTAGCAAGATAAAAAAAAATAGAACATAATCAGCAAGGATCCAAGGAAAAACAAGGAATCATAAAATAAAGAAAAAATACAAGCTCTTGCACGTAACACCACTATCTGTAGTTGCAATTAGCGCCCGGCAACCTTTTTTCTTTTGCAAATAACACTGACATTTGAGATGTTCCAAATGCTACCCAATAACTGAGTAATGGAAATATATTTTATTCAAGATATTTTACAATTTGCCCACCGATAAAGAACCTCTTTTACATTTGATTTCAAGTATATCTAAACCGTCCTCATTAGAGGCTGGCAATTAATTAGTCTGATCTACTCGTCTACTTGCTAAAAGATTAATTTAATTTCTATGCAAGTAATATGGGTGACTTAGTCAACTGTATTCAAGTAGCCAAATATAAAACAGCTCACTGTTATCTATAACTACCCAAATGATGTCAGGTGTTAAGCGCAAGTATGAAGTATAGTGGCGTCATTTGCAAATAATACTAGATAATGGGTGTAATTGACCAACAAAAAACAAAAGCACATTCAAAATAAGGTTGAACCTTCTTATAACCAGCACCAGCCTCATCATTGTCTCTAATATTGTCGAGTATAATTTGTCTTCTTGATCTAAGGGCTTCTATGATGGCAGAGCTCTGCAATGATCCATTTTTTAGTCATATAGGAGCAAATCATTGCTCTAGCACGGAGATTTGCAATGCAATGTATTTCTCAAAAAGAAACTGTGTGGTTTGTGGGGGGGGGGGGGGGGGGGGGGGGGATTATCACTTCGTGTCGAATGCGACAGATTAATGTTTATATAAACCTAGGGAGGAACAGAGCAAACAACCTTTTTTTGAACTGGTCCTACAAATCCATGATTCCGCTTACTTGTTCCAACCGAAACCATCACTGACTAAATAATGTAAAGTGGAATAAATGACTAACATGTTGTTTGGCAATAGCATCATCTAGGTGTTGTAGTTCAATGCGATTGCGAATATTGGTCTCCTCTAGCTCAAATAAGGCCTTCTGGAGGTTTATTCTCTCTTGTACATTTTCACTGGTTTCCCGACTCAAAATATTTAGCCATGATAACTCATCATCGGCTGTCTTTTCTTTTTCAGAAGGTTTTATACTCAGTTGTAATTCCTTCTCGGCAAGTTCCTTCTTCAACCGAGACACCTCGACCTTCAAAATTATTCTAATCAGTAACTTCTATATAAGTACTATATAAGATATTTTTTATTCAAATTCATAAAGATTTATCAATATAATTTGTAGTTTGTGTTAAACAGCAACCTGCACTGGTACACAGAAAACCCAAAATAGCATAAATAAACAAAAAGAAGCATCTCTTGGTGACACCTTATTGGTGCGAACCTACAAATGTAGAGAAAGTAAGCATGAAAAATAAAAAATAAAAAGGGCAAAATTACCTGGAGGTCATCAATCATCGTCTTGTAGTCATCTACATGGGTATCAACAGTACCTATGTTTTTCTGAGTAAATGCACACAGAGTAAGAAAATGGGACAATATTGTAATAACCCAAAATGTATGTTATGTACACGAAATAGACCAAAACATTAGCAATCTAGAAGAATATAAGATAAAAATGTAACAATAAAGAAAAGGACTTGTGAAGGAGAAGTATACATGGACATGAGTTTTTATCTCCTTGGCACGATCGGCATATTTGAGAGTATTAATGGTGTGATGGTATTGGTCGTCAGCAGGTGATATAGTAGCCACCATCACTGTTTGTGAATTACCACTTAATCCATCTTTCAAAATGCGAGTCAATTTACTGACAAAAAGAAACAGGAATTAATCAAAAATACTGACTATGCAGTAATAAATGCATGCCAGTAAATCCACGAAATAGAAACAAAAATCATCTTTACCCAAACAACCTCTGGCTTCCGTCTCTTTCTTTTGATATGGCCATACTGCCATTCCTTCTCCGTTGATCATCTCTCACAAATCATGAAAAGAGGTTGTTTGGGTCGTTTCTTTCTCAAGAAATCAGTATATGAGAGATATAGAAGAAGTCTCCCAGTATTAAAGAATAATGTGGACATATTTCTTAAAGAAATATACTTCCAAATACATATTTTGAGGGGACAGAAAGCATTTATTATATCGACAGCCTATTCCAAAAGATCAAAACAAGAAGGTGCGTGCCTGTTGCGGTAAGGGACATAAGCAAGGCCCTTTTTGTGCTGTTTTCCAAGCGCATTTATGCAATTTGCGAGAGCAAGAAGAGACTTGTTTATGTTGGCCCCATCTCTCAGCTTCTGGCCACCACTATTAGTCTCAGATGCCCTTTCACTGTTCACAGCATATAAAAGTACAATTATCTAATAAGATGATACCATGTTGACAAGATTTTGTTTATTTCAAAATTTATATGGCGTAAGCAAAGAGAGGAAACATTTCTAGTTTTTTCAACTGTCATTCTACTTTTTAAGATGCTTGAAATTTCCTACTGATTTTTGAATAATATGATTGAACTTTAATTTGCACAAATATCGACAATTTTTTTCAACTCTAGTTCCACAAAAGAAAAATAAATAAAGAGGCAGGTGCAATTGCCTCACTTTTTAAAAGTTTAATAACTTTAAACCTTACAATCAAGTATCAAAATAAAACCAATGTGATCAACATCATCTTCTTTATACAAGCGTAAGAAATTACGACATTTTAACTTTGTTTTGATCAGAGTCAAGAGTTTCTAATAATCTACTGATGTAGACAATTGCCAAACCTTTCTTTCATTCTCTTAATTCCTATCAAAATGAAACCAAAATGTTGTAATCTTTCGTGTGCGTGTAGAGAAAGTGATACAAATCAGATCTAACGATTTTAGTCTGATATTTGAGTTTTACACTTAGAACTATTAAGCTTTAAAAATGGAGGCTAGTAGAGACCAAAAAAGGAGGCATTTAAACCGTCGAAAAAGAATATTCTCTATCTGTTGGTCTTAAACAAAATTATTTGTAAAAAACTTCAAAACTTGTAATAAATAGATCTGGACAATTCCATACAGAGAAGTTAGGGGCAATGGTTCATATTTTTCTTGTTCATAGCCTTGATTTGGGGTTGGGTGTTATTTGCAGGTACCCATAAATGAAAGAAGAAAAAAATAATTTTAGGTGTTACTTGCATAAACAGCAAAATGTTGGTCTGGTTTGCTAAAAGAGCATACATATGTTACCTTCCAGCGAGATCAACTAAAGCAAGCTTTCCACGAAGAATTTGATTTCCATATTGGTTCTTTTGTTTTCTCTTCACTGTAATCTCCAGTACAGCATGTGAACTGTGTAAAAAAAAAACAATCTTAAAAGGAAACAATAGCAATATGATTGATGATACTATACAGAACAATTAAAATGGATTGTCAGGTTGTCCAATTACCGTGACGAGGTGGCATTTGCCTCGGTGCTCTCTGTTTTACGCCTACTATTGCCAAGATTGAGTAGCTCAAGGATCCTATCTGCTGAGTGAACCTGTCAAAACAAAAGTATCCATAGTTATGAAAAAGCTACATCACATTGTAGAGAGATACCAATGATCAACTGATGTAGTTTTTTTTTTTCAAATACAAAGGAATGTGGTGAGTTCCTTCACAAACCTTAATACTTCGTAAGCCGGCAACAACAATACCATGTTGAGGGTCTTCCCGGAGTTCCAAATGACCTGATGACTTCTCAAGCAAGTCATATATTACCTATCTCAAAATAACAAACAGATAAATAAGTACGTACATATCTAAAACAAGCAAATAAAATGAACTTTTTGTGTTCTACAAAGACATATTCAAAATTTGACCTCGTTATAGACTTCTAAGTAGGAGCAAGAAACTTCAAAGGCATCAGAGCTCTTGTCTCTTTTTATAAGATCAAAAATTGTGTTCAAGCTAAGCACCATCAGACCAGGGTCCTTGGAGGTCCCAACCATTGTATAAGTTTTACCACTGTAAATAAATATACAGGACACATGAAAATTAGAAAAACAAATACCATGAGCAGCAGCCACAACAACAAGGAAAATGTAACAAAGAACAATAGATACCTTCCAGTAGAACCATAAGCAAAAACAGTTGCATTAAGACCCTGGATTACACCAGCAATAGTAGATGATATGTTTCTGTACACATCCTAAGAGAAAAGGCAAGAATATCTAATCATTTATATGATCTTCTATTTTCATTCATGGAGCAAGCACTAAACCATGGAAGAAACGTGAACAAGGCAGGTTACAGATGAAATGTGTATAACTATAACATGACTAAAGTTTCAATTCACCCTGAGGAGGAAAAAACAATAACTGTTCATAGGAGTGAGGCTACGGTATTATGCATAGCGCATATTGGTCCGTACTATGGATCAATATCTCAATTTTCAAAGTCTAAATAATTGATCGGAACAGTTCAACATGATCTCCATACGAAAATATACTCGTAGATCAAATTTTATATTTTTTAAAAAAATTACTATTTTTTTAGATGGTCAGAAAATCACTTGATCTAAAGATTCTAGACCATTCAAAAGTAGTGATTTTCTACCCATCTAAAAAAAAATTAAAAAAAATATAAAAAATATAAAATTTGATCTACAAGTATATTTTCGTATGGAGATCATGTTGAACTGTTCGGATCAATTATTTGGACTTTGAAAATTGAGATATTGATCCATAGTACGGACCAATATGCGCTATGCATAGTACCATAGCCTCACTCCTGTTCATAGTCTAATTCAATACTGCTCATAAATTTGCAGATAGAGTTGGTGGGTATTTTAATTGCTAAATTTTGAATTTCGAATGGGTTAATTAAGGTATACTTTCGAATTTCAAAATTTTGTGTGGTTGACTTGCATTAATGTAAGTGGATTTATGCCAAATTCAGTTTAACTGTAGGTTTTGTCAAGGCATTACATACTTGAAGGTTAATTGAGGCAATTTGCATTTGAGAAACCATGTTGGATTAAAGACTGCGAATGTTGGTATCAAAATGTAACTGGAGTAAACAGACATTCACATACCGCATTAGAACAGCCAGGTGCATATACATGATCAAAACTATATCGTTTCTCCTTCGTTCGATTTTGTATGATCTCAAGGTAATCCTTTGATAAATCAGGATCCAGTACCACCACATTCTGAAAATTAACCCGAGCAAATGAAGTTGTAATAAAGTGCAGCTCAACTGTACATTATATGGGAATAATTGCAAATGATCAATAGTAAGAGCTTAATAAATACAATTTCTGCTTCAAATAAGTGGAAATAAAACAATAACTAAAAACTGAACTAAAGCACCTTATGATCTATAACTTGGATGATATGACGGGACCGCCGCTTCTCTGCCTCTTTCAGTGGCCTGCACTTGACTGCCACCTGCATGATGTACACAGAGAGTAATGAGATATCTATACTACTATCTCTTTCATGTATAAAATTCAAATTACAAATTAACAAAGGGATGGATAATAATTGCAATTAAGATGCATACTGAGAGTGTAGCAGTCTGTTTTGTAGCTGGGGGTCTGATACCAGGCATCTCAATACTTAGTGTCAACAAAATATCACCGAATTTCTCACTTAAAAGAAGTTGAACATTCGCCTCAACAGATTCAATCCTTAAACATGGGATATATAAAGCGAAAGATCAACCTACATTTTCCACCAACAAGAGAAAGAAACCAACCACCAGAAGCTCTGTAACTTCGTTATCACAGTATTACTCCATCGACATTCTGAAACTACATACACCAATCGTAAATTAAATCATAAACATAGAACAGCAAAGAAGTAATCGCGAATTCTCGAAATGAAAAACCTTAATTTCAGCTGCTTCTTTGGCCTTCTTCACTTCCAGAAGTCAATAGATTAATCAGAACACTCTGGAAAAGCAATGTGAGGTTTTGAAATCGAACTTCGACGATAAACCTCTCAGGAATCAAATTCAAGCTCTTTAGGCGCAGTGCCAAAATCGATCGAAATTATTTAGCAGAACAACACTAGGAATGCTTGTTTGAGCACACCGACAAGAGAGCAAAAAATAAAAGAGAAATGAGAAGGAGACAAAGGGACGAAGAGATTATGCAAGAGTCCAGAGAGGTGGAGGTTTCCTTGCGTAATTAATTTAGTTTTCAAGAGAGGTAGTGCAATAAATTCTTTTTAATAGCTGCAGCTGGCGTCTGGTGGAGTGAACAAGACGAGAGGAAACCGAAGGATTCCGTTGCCACGCGGGTACGACTTAAAACGGGGTACATATATGATACTTTTCTTGTTTTGCGACACAGCCCCTGTACTTTTAATTATTACGAATACAATTACAAACTTAGCATGCCGTTTGAGATCAGAAAAGTATATCGGAAAGACTGTTTTTCTAAAGTAGCGTTTCTACTTTCTACACATAAGTGCATGTTCCGCTGGCTATGTTCTCATGTTTTTTTGGAAAAAAAATTAAATATGCTACCTTCTACATTTGAATTATAAAACCAAAATGGTGAAGTTTATTCATTTTATATACTAATCATAATTTTCAAAATCAAATTTACACTTGAAGCTATTTTTTTTCATAAACAACAAGCACAATTTAATAATATAATAAAACAACACAATTTAAACAAGTACAAAGACAAAAATTTAATTAAACAAACACAGCATAATAATACAAGAAATTAATTAAACTAGCAACACTTAATTTTACTAGATTAAACTAATTTTAAGTTAAGTTTGTATTCTAATATATACAATTATATTGATCATAATCAGTGATTAATATCAATACACTTAATATAATTTAATTTTAGTATTACATCTTCTTTAAATTTAAAAAAAACATCCTAACAAATTTTCCATGCATTTGCCGAACACATATATATTCTAAAATTTTCCATGGGTTACGTGACTTTGGTTTTGACATGAAATTCTCATTCCTATAAAAATTTATGTTGCCAAACAGGTCCTTATTGGGATAATTTAAGAGTTGACATTACTCGAGAGTGAATATTTTAATAATTTGACAATATATTTTTAATTAATTTTAATTTTTTTTTAGAAAATAGAGAAAAAGAATGAGATGCCGGCTTATAGAATGGTTGTGTATCAAATTTCATACAATTTTAGTATCAATGGATTATCACATGTCATTAAATATAGACCATTAAAATATCTAAGTTTTTTAATAAATGGTAAAATTTTACATCAAACTATATCATTTTTCATCATATAAATATATGATGGATTATTTTTAAAAGGTCGAGTTTTAAGATTACAAATTATTTTTTACCATTGTCCGATTGTGTTAATATATTTGTCAATAGATTCCGATCCCCATTTATTTTGATAGTATATGCTATAAGTCCAATTGAGATAATTACATAAACATATGAAAAATATTATTTCTGATTTAGTTGCAAAACATTTTCAATATTATTCATTTGGACGAGGACTATATTCACTGCATAAAAATCAGGGACAAAGTCAGACTTTCGAACTACAGGGGTCAAATATATGTGGAGGTCAATCATATAAAATTTTCATACAGAGAGAATGGGGTCATTTTTACCATTTCATGTCATTTTACTATAAATTATATACAAAATTATACATTAATACAAAAAAAATTTAAAAAAATAGAGGTCAATTGACCTCATACTGCCTTGTTACATCCACCTCTGATTAAAATCATGACGTGACGTGTCTGATTTAGTTGTAAAATATTTACAATATTATTTATTTGGACGAGGATTATGTTCACATCAATAAAGTATCACAATAAAGTATCATTAAATTTTAATGTCATGATATGTCATGACTAGAGCGACAAGTGACGTGACACACATTGTTACATCATGGAAATTTTAAAATAATTTTTCAACTCTAACAGATTAAGGCAATTTCCAAAAAGAAGTTTCAATCAACAAGTCAAAATTTGGGAAAATAAAATAAATTTTTTGACACAAAATCATTTCCAAAACAAAATCTTCGTTTTACAATATTTTCGCAAATTTTCCAAATTTTTTATCCAAGTTTCGTTTTATAATTCTTAATTCACTGGTATTTTCTCAATCATTGTAGAATATATTTAAATAATATTTCGGCCAATGACGTTAATGCCGAATTTTATATTCTAATAATATTAACTGTTAATTTGATTTAACATTATTGTAATAGAAAGTATAAATATTTAATTTTACTTGCCCCACCCCTCAAGATTTAAGATCCGTGTACGTAAGATATTATATATTTCTATTTTATAAAAGTAGTGGGGTTACTCCGTAATTTGTCCCGGAGCATTTAATAAGAACTTTTTCCGGCAGAGCGGCGGGCCAGCGAATTTTAATTA